>JASUAD010000021.1:25719752-27149691 GCA_037013555.1 Sextonia rubra | reverse complement strand
AATGCCTGCCATTCACATTGATAGTGCCTGCCCCATACAAGGTAGGTCCACTCACGGTCACCAAGGGTCAAAAGCCTTAGAGGATGGAGATTTTGAGTTTTAATGTGTGCCCCCATTGTCTACGAAAAGTGGGACCCTTGTTTGAAGACTTCAATCGAAGTTTCGCATGCATTGTTGAGGTGAAAACAAAAAAAAATTAATAGGACTGTTAGACACTGATGCGCTGAGATGTAGGATCTAGACGTTGCTTCAAGGGATATTAACCACAAAAGGGACCCAGGTCTCACCTTTCAGATCCAGATGGGTTTAGAAACCTCCATAATCAGATCTGAACCCAGTTGAGTTCGAACTGGATCTGAGCGCATGGACGGCCGTGACAAAGATCACACCTTGTCATCATGAAAAAGAATCAAGGAGGTACCATTCGATGCAGAGTCCTCGGTGCATAAGCCAATGTGGATCCCACTAGTATGATTTGTGTGATGTCTTGCAAGTGGCGTGGCCCGACTTAACTTTGGGCTGGATTAGGGTTGAGGTTTTTAGCCCGTGGGCTTGATCTGCACATAACTTTTTAGTCTGTTAACATGATAGGCCTGGGTCGATGTTTGCCCAGGCCTTCCTAGAAGCCCTATACCTGTACTGCTCGTTGCTCTGAAGTCCTAACTCCCAACAGGCAACACCAATGTCCACCCAGAATGTGGCCTACCTTTGGATGACCTAACTCTTTAATCAAACCCTATATCCACATCATATTTCAAGTCAATCAAATACATACCCCGTCGAGCGAGGCCCGTTAAATGTCGGCCCAGATCCTAATTTAATGTGAGGGCTGGTTTAAAGCGGAGTTAGGATTGCTATACAATCAGTCATATTGACTGGGATGGCAATTTCGCATAGCAGAATAGCAGATATCATGAATAGACAGAATTTAAAATGGACTCATTAATCTATCAGGTTGGAAATTAATATCAATCCGACACAGAACTTGGTAAGGTCGAGTGGAAGGTCTGGAAATAAGACCAAGTTGAAACTGTCAACCGGGCCATGTTGGTCAACCCGAATTCTTTCCCTGTGCCAACTTCGTGACCCTGCAGTTGAGAGTGGTCTAGATTGGACAAATTTATCTTCCTATTTCGAATTACAAGCATTAGTATTTGGCCCACACCATGGGACCAATAAGTGTAGTCTAAATAGCCAAAGTCTCTGGCTAGACCCACTCTTTTCACATTCCCTTTCATAAAGGATCCTCACCTCTGAGCATTAATCCAACTCCTTTACGCACAAATCCCCTTTTAAGTTTGTGATCAATCCCATCCGTTCACACAGCACTTCTCCTAATTCATACTACAACAACTATTAATCTTTGTTTGATTATGTCTTTCACAATAAATCTGCACAAAAGTTGAACTTTTGGGCCTAAATACGAAGGACTTGGATCACATGCTAATCCACATTCAAACCTTTCCATTGTGTGCCACCATTAGTTGTCCTACATCGAAGTGGTCCTAAAGCATGTGGGTGTGCTTGTCTCAATTTATGACTGACAAGTTCAATGGTTTTAGAATTTATCATTTTCTTTATATTTCATTATAATCACAACTAAATGTTGGTCGGTGCCAAGTTCAGATTTGTGGCCATTTCAGAGGATTGGGGGTAGTGTATTTGAGATGGACAACTTAATCAAAGCTCGACCATGTAGCATGACTATGAAATGAAGCTGCCTGAGGGTGACACGAGGAGACCTAACCATGAGGAAAATCCTCGTATAACCTCAATTCGACATGGATGGTGATTAGGAACCATGTAAATGATTCTCGACGGAATACACATACGTACATACGTGGGCTATGTTTATGTGCATTCACCACTTTCCATATTGGATGAGTCCATATAAAGTTTGGGGTTAATCTCATATTTTTGTTTTTTTAGACTAAGGATGTCCTGGCCGTTTGGCCAAGACTAATCCCTTTGGACCCAAGTAGAGCTGGGTAAATTCCTTTGTGGCCCCACTCAAGGGCTAAACTAGGATTCTGCACCACGGGGACCGAACTAGAAATTTTTTTTGTTCATACAATCATTATATTTCCATGTGTTCTTGAAATTTTCAAAAATTGGAATCTCAATGGTGGCTATCAACTTCCGATTTTTTGTCATTTTTTCTCTAGAAATATGCATCAATTGAAATTATCTTTCCCATTTAAAAATTAAATTAAAAACATAACATGCACACTTTAGCAACTATGATAGAATAAGTGATTCACAAATCACAATCTAGTAATTTTGTTCTTATTATTTAATTAAGTTATCACACAAATATTGAAAATGTTTTAGAATCGAAAACAGATGATTTGGGGAAAAAAATTGTTTGTTCTTCATAATCACACACTCAATGCCAACGGCATGGTCATACTAATGCATTTTTATTAAAATAGGCAAAACATGTCGAGTATATTAAAATGCTAGAGGCAAGCACATCCACTTGCCTTATGATGAGAGCAAATAGAAATAAGTAGAAGCCATAGCTCAAGACCAAACCCATAGTGCTCAAATGCTAAGAGAACTTGAAGCCGAGCAAAAACCACATATAAAATGGGAGCGAAGACTCTAAAAAAACACTTCTAAACTATTATTAATTTAAAAACCCAAAAAGACCTAATTATTGAGAGGTTGTGAGCTTACCTAGAGCTTAAAGAAGATGGAGAAGTTTGGAAAATGATGTCCTCAGGATAAGGGCGACACGAGAAAGAAGATGTCGGAGGAAAACCAATGGTTGGTGGCTGACCATGAGGTGGAAGGAGAAAGGAGAAGAGAGAATGAGGAAAGGAATGAAGAAAAAAAAAGAGAAAGTGAGATGGGGATGGGCCGTGGGCTAAAGAGGCTTGCCTAATTTTTATATAATTTTTTTTAAGCTGGGGGGGGGGGGGGGGGGGGGGGGGGGGGGTGGCGCTTGGCCCCCTCTTACCCCATGCTAGTTCCCAGTGTAATAGCACAGCTCGAACTCACAATCTTTGAGAACAAACCGTAGTCCAGACCAGCTAAGCTACCCCTTGGGGTTGGCATCCCATTCTTCTTACCCCTTCATCATTAGGGGTGTTTATGGGCTTGCGCAGCCTGAGCCTGATCAGGGCCCAATCCGCCTTAGGCGGGGCTTGGATGAAATGATAGAAAGCTTAAATCCCAGCCCCGCCTGGCCCGTGTAACCAATGCATGTAATTCAATTTAATTTATACAAACAATTACTCAAAAGGCCATAAAATTGATTAAAATCTTGATTTGGCCCTACCCGATTAATTAAATAGGCAGGCTAGCTAGGGCCTGACTTTTGCTGGTTGTGTTGGGCTTGGGCCGGGAACACCCCTATTCATGATGTATATGGGTATAGAGGGCTACTTTCTACAAAAGGGTAACTTAATTATAGTGGATTAGTGACAACGAAAATACAGTGGGGCCATTCATAAGAACCGTGCCAACAATTCTCATATATGTATATGAAAAAGACTACTATACATCCATTTATCCCTTACCACAATGTGAAGGATAATTCTTTTTTTAGACCTAACAAGGTCAAAAGGGTATCATGATGTACGAATAGTTTTGTCCTTTTCCATATCAATACTTTCCAAAAATGGAAGTGTCCCTTACCATAGTGTGAAGGACATATACATAGTAGTTTTGTCATATATATATATATGAGAGAATATTAGTATACATCCATCCCTCACCATAAAGTGAAGGACACTTTATATTTGGATATATTAATGTGCAAAAGATAAAAAGTTATATGAAAAAGAGGAATACTACTATACATCATTCCTTCACCTCAACATGTTGTGAAGGATAATGATTTGTCTTTCCATCTTTACATATAAAGATTTTTCTTTTTCATAATATCATAAATGACTTGTTCTTTTTTTGTACAGAATCTTTCTAAATAGACAATATTCTCTTATATATATATCGTGAAATATTCATATCGGAAAATATTCATGTGCATATATTCCTCACTATTTTTTTCATGAGAACTCTAGGTGGGACCCACTTTATGGTCCATCCAAATGGACCATATACACGACCCCCTTGAATTGAACCCGTTTACCAATGTTTGGTCAAATCTGAATTTATTAAACCATTGAATCGACTATATACCCATTCAAATGGAATGAATTTGTTGGTTATGGATGAAGGGATTAGGGACATGTGATTGGGGTCAAACATGGTATTTAGGATGGTCCCGCGTGGATCTTTCCATCCCTCTGGTCTCATCCCTTGGTGGGGTCTACCATGAGGAGTATGCACGGCATGATTTCTCTACGTGAGCTAATGCTAACCAGCAAGCCCTATGTCACTGATTACGCTGACGCCCACTTATTCATTCATTAAGCTGACCTACTGGCCCTTGAATAAGGTTGACCAAAGATTCAGCTAGTTGAAATTATTGATTTAGAAGTAAAAAGTTCGATTACCAAAAATGAAAAAGGTGTAAGAAGTTGATATCTCAACCACAATATCCTCAGTGGCGGCGAAACTCATGCATCAAATCTAGACTTGGACAAACCCATGTGGGCCATGCATCTAAGTTGATTCGGTCACTTGACCTTCACCTCTCAATTAAGAACTAGATCATGTGCTCACCGCCGTTTGCCATGGCACTTATGATGGGTGTTGCGGCTATTAATCTGGTACGCTGCACCTGCACCTCATTTTGTACAAGGGCTGGACGCTGATATCACACTTTCATTCATGCACGAATTCTGGGGTGACTGATTGACATGAAAACGGTGGGGCCACAGCCTATCTGGTCCCAAATTAACGAAAGAGGTCAGGACTCAGGAGCATCGTCTTAAGCATTTGCATATTGTAGTACTATATCACAGATCACCTAAAATGGTATTTTTCCAATTAAATTCCTGATAAACAATGAAATCATGAGCAAAATGTGAAAAATAGGAAACCAAGGAAACTAGGAAATCCATAAGAAAGTGTTCCTTTTAGCAGTATTTATATATGTTTGTAATAAGATTTCAAAAGATGAGGGACCCATGGGCAAATAAGTAAAAACTACCTCTACATCCGGTTCTCTTTTTAAATGCGATGACTTGCCTGGATTCATTGTTGATAATTTGAAAGTCTAACTTGTGAAGCAGCCTTTGTTTTATTATTTTTTGGTTCCTTTCCCACTGTCGAACAATGTACTACATTTGTACTCACTAGTCCTATGTGATCTGGCATAGCTCAATTGGACACTCATCTGAACTTCACTTCTGGTTGGATTGAATTTGAAAGATCTTTCAATGTAAAATATCTTTAAAAGGTTATGCTTGGTAATATGAAATTGGATTACTAGGAATTAATCGGTTGTAAAATGGGTATTAAAGATGTAAGTGGCGAAGGATATAAGGTAAAGAAAGAAATGACGCAAGAATTTGATTTTCTAGGATTTCGGGTGTTCATCTACCATTTCTCTCTAGGTCATTTTCTAGTGGAAATATTAGTTCCTCGTCTTTATTGGGTCAACACCTTTGTTCCTCCAAATTTATTCCTTTTAGTTATTATTATTATTAGATTTCTTTTTACTAAGAATTCAATTCTGTGAAATGGAGAAGCGCTAAACTTTCAGAGGATCAAGGATTTTTTTCCTATCCTCACCAATAATCAGAGTACTTCCACAGTTCCACTTTGGGGGCAAATGGGCTGGGTTGAGTCAAAACAGTTCAACTTAATCTGGCTTACCTATAGGTTGAAGGCAACCCTTATCTGAACCCATTTTTAACACAAGTAAACCCTACTTGAAGTGCATAACCCACATCCTAAATGAGTCAACCTTTTTTACTCAGTTTGACTCAATCTAACTCATACAAGTTTGGACCAAGCCTAATCATTTAAAGTATTTAGGTTATATTTGAGTTCGATTATGGGGAGAAACAAAGAAAAAGCACAAAAAATTCAAATACCAATCATTTAAATGGGTTATGCAGGTTATATTGGTCAACCCTTGGTTGATCTATTTTACTACAAGATAGATTATCTAACTAGTGATCCACTCATAAAAGTTAGTAGTTTTCTGGTGCTAGGTGCCTACCACCTAAGATTCTCACCATAAAAGTCCCATGACATGTGTGCTGCTGGATCTCCCATCAATCTTGATGGCATAACCTCAATGAAAGGAAATTAAAGTTAACAAGGGCTCCTTAGCTTTCTTCTTCCGCTAGCACTGGCACTGGTAGTACCGACTCGCAAAAATATTGAAAGCCATTTTTTTTAAATATTTTTATAATATTTTACATATGTCGCCCCTCAAAAAAATTTTCGAAAAAGGCCTCCAATGAAGAATCCATGCGTCTGCTCTTGGTCGCTGAAAATGGTTAGATAAAGATAGAAAACAGTCCCTTGAGAAAGAAAGATAATAGAGTAAGATTACGCATGGCTTATCTATCTTTCCTCGCTAACTTTGGGTCAGATATGAAGTTTGGAAAAGAAAGACGATGAAGAGTTTAGATTGAATACAAGGTGGGCCATGAGCCCATGACACCGCACAAAGTCAGGTCCCCAACTAAAAAAGCGGGAATGGTTTCTTGTACATTGTAATTCCTCCCTACCTCTCCAACCCCTACCATCCAAGTCAAACAAACCAGGGAAAGAAACTTTTCGACACAAGAAATGAAGAGGAACCATGTATGAAGGGAAAACTTCTCGTTTAACTTGAAAAATAAGGGCGTTAGGTTCCATCTTACCAAACACAAGAGGTGAGTATGTCATCTATCAAAAGAAGAACCACTTTTCTCCACCTGTGAGACATGATTAAAATAGGCCATCATCTGCGTTCTTGAATTTCTAGTTGTCTAAGTCAAGGTCAGATGGGCCCTGCAATAACGATGTGGCACTCTATAGGAGACCACATTTCTATATGGATGTAATACTAAAACTAAGGAATGTAATCCTAAAACTAAGGACCACTATATGAAAGATTAATTAATTTAATTGTATATTCCTAAAATAAGGCCCAAGATGGATCCCATCAAGTCAGTAATTTGAACAACTAGAGAAAGATTGAAATTGAATATTTTAATTTGATTCCAGTTCGATTAGATAGATTAAAATGGAGCATTCTACTGCTTTAATTTATATAAAAACTGTAAAATTTAGGATGTTTACTAAGTTTATTTTGACAATTACTTCTAAAGCCTTAGATTGATGGTTGAAAATATAGATGATGTCTTATTTTGGTGGATGACTGATCATATCAATTCCTTATCTAATTTGCACAAGTCCTATCGAGACTAGGATGTAATGGCAGAGGCACAAATTTCTTCTCGAGACGATTATAGCCATATGATAAGTCTAGTATGTCCGCAATAATGTTCAGTGCAAAATAGCAAAGACACCATTAATAAAAAAAATTACATAGATTATTAACTTTTTTCATTTTTTGTTAACCCTATTGTGGGGTTAGGACCCTATAGACGCTAACTCACACATGCGAAATAATAAGACTCGCACATGAGAAGATACGTATATACTAAGTCATGCATTTGAAATAATGGAGACTCACATATGAGAGGATCCTAAAACTAACTCACAGATTGCAAGGTAATGGAAACTTACAGATGTAAGGACACACATTAATACATACATGCAAGATAATAGGGGCTCTCACATATCACACGTGTGAGGACACACATTAACTTACATATGCAAGGGGATGGGGACTCCCACACATATGAGGATACATGTAAAATAATCTTATATATGTAAGGATACAAAACACAACTCCTATATCCAAAGTAATAAAAACTGATGTAAAAAGTCGCATAGATTATATTGACTTAAAAGAGAAGAAGAGACAGATGTGTGCAATGTACCTAAATTTGATTCAGATACCTCCAAATAGATAAATAGAATTCATGTTGGTGAAACTAACTTGATTGGAACATTTGATTCAATGATGATGACACTCTCCACCGTGCCATGCCATGGCACAAGTTTATCCCAATCAGTAGCCATCCATTTTTTTTTTTTTTTGGGAGGGTGGGGAAAGAGTAGCCATCCAATTGGGTGCTTGAATGGGAAGCAAATGGTTGCAGTGATGATGACCGTATCTACTATTTACTATCTGCTACCTAATCTTTTGATGGTTAGAATGAATGTATATTATGCCATGTGTCCAATAGGGATGCGTGTGTTCATATTGTCAAAGTTTTCTCAGACTACTGTGGCTTTTTTCACACGGGTTTGCTAGTCAAAGCTTTCAAGCCGATGGGCAAGCCAACTGTCGCCAGATTTTTCATTAAAAAACTGTCGCCTTTCCTTAGCACACATTTATGCATTAGCTTCCATTTATATATGCTTTCTCCAAAATAGCCTCGTTCTCCAAACGAAATAGCAAACTGCTGAGTGCTGAATTCTGATGTTTGGGTTGGTTGTTTTTACAGTTCCCTGTTGTACATGCAGTTCATTGCAACATAAAGGTTTCTGCACATGACTTGTACCAATGTTGTTTGAGTTGAGTTCAAAACTAAAGATCCATTGAAACCCAATTTCTACTACATTTAGCATGAAGTCCATACAATGTATGGGTTGAGTTTCATGCAAATTAGATGGGGAACTAAGATTATGTATCGTAAAGAATAAGCCCAAGACACGCATGAGATGGATGAAATCCAAGGCACATTGGAGGAGACGGATTTTTTTTTATAAAACCATAATAAAACTAATACAGATTTACGTTATTTTAGTTTAAAATCCATATTAAAATGATGGATAAGCTCACATTAGATTTATTGAAGGACAAGGGCTTGACTACGTACTATGAAAACAAAGGTGTTCACCGAGTTCTAACAAAAGTGTCCATCAATTTCATTGGATTATCTTATGGTAGATGATAGCATGACAACGGATCTAATGGTGGAGAATAGCTTGACCATTGTCAATGATAACGGATTCAATATACTTGGATCATGGCCTGACGTAAATTGCGATTGTGGTCATTCAGAGACAGTACTAGGCGTAAGTATAGAGAAATTTGATAATAAATGTGTGCGTCCATTTATTTTTCTCACTTTTTCCATTCTATTTGCCAACAAAAAAGAGTCTCTCGACCAATATTCAGCTGACATGGAGTAACGAGCTCACATGAAGGAGGAAGATTTGCGTGTCTTTTTTTTTTTTTTTTTTTTTTGTGTGTGTAAGTCAAATTCAGCCTTGAGAAATAATATTAGTATATTTGTTATTTTGATTAATGTAACTAAAATACTTGTTAAAGCTATTTCGCATTAGGCTTTGAACGCACTTAATTACATACATAATACTTCAGTAGTGGGCTCCTACCGTCACTTGCTCTATATGATACTCTGCGTGATATAAGCTCTATAATGTGAAGGGCGCGCGAGCCATTTTTATTTGCATAATAGGGCCTTATGTGATCGGTTCATAAACCAATGATAAAAGCTCTTATCAACTATGTTGAAGTGATTTTTTTGTTATTATATGAATACTGCATCCTATTCTAGTGGTAAGATGTATCAGTTATGACCGACCCGCTTAGATTCACTCCCTAGACATGCCACACCTTCCTTCACCTAATGGCTCTCTTACCTCACCCAAAATTTCATTCGACATCTGAGGGCTCCCTATCTCCCCTAAGGTCTCCTTTTGTGACCCCAGGGCGATGGTGTCCCAGCCCCTTTAGGTGGGGCACAAAAAAATTAAAAAACTACATTGAAATTAAAAAAAAACGCATTGAATTGGCGGTCACCTGAATTTAAAAGTTGATCTAACCCTTAAGTATGATTGTATAATAGAATTATTAGTCTTTGAGTCTCTAAACTCATTTCATATTGGAATACTATGCTTAGGCCCATGTTTAGAAGAACTTTTTTTTCTCCCTGTTAATTTAGATATATGGTATGGTAAAGTGCGGTAACATGAAGTCTCAAATCAAGAGAGAATAAAATTTATTAGGGGTTAAATCATAATATGATAAGTTTTTTTAGTAGTTTGAGAATGAATTTTTTTTATTTTTGCGTTAAAAGTAGATATTTTTTGTTAGTTAGTGAGATAAAAAAGTATGTTTTTGGATTTTTAGTATAAAAAGGTAGATGTTTTTTTTTTTTTTTTTGAAATGTGGTTGTTTAATTTCACTGTTTTTAGTTTACTGTGTTTTGAAGTGACACCTTACTTCAACTTATTAGTTTAGTAAATTTACCAAACACAAGGTGTGAGTGGAGCTGAATGTAGCAAAAATCTCATGTTGCTACCACTTTTGTGAAACTTCATGATATTTTGAAAATGTTGTGATGATGTCAAGATATTCATCAACTTGGTAATTTTCCTGAAAGTATTGAAATATTTTTTTCAAATGCACAAGAAACCACAATAATATCAATGGGAAAATGGAGAAATTTGGAAAAATCTATAAATCATGTTAACAGAATTAATTTTCCATGAGATTCTCTCTCTAATATTTCAGTATTCTCTGGAGAATGATATTTGCCACAATGGTCCATAGTAGATTAGTGATATCTAGGCCCGTATCTGAGAAAAGGTTGTTTGTAAGTTACTGTGTACCTAAGGCCTGTCACTTTGAGTAATATAATAAAAAGGTATCTAAAAAGGTTCCCACAAATTTGTTGATCTTGGCATTCCATTTATTTTCTCCTAACTCATTGGTGGGCTCCCCTGTAATTGTATGAGAGGGAGAGACAAGTAAGATTTTCTAAATTTCCAAATGATGAGTTGATCAAGAGTTGATTATTGTGGACTCTTCTAAAAATATTCCTTTTTAATATCTCTCTTTCAAAACCATGTACATAGAAAAAAAAATGAATAAAATTATCATCAAGCAGAAGAAAAAAACAAGCTTTTGTGGGAACATTTGGAATTCTTTTATTTTATGATTTGTCCTCTCTTGAGACAATGTCTTTACCATTGAAGTTGTGGGGTGGATTAAAGTGATATTGTGACATTATTATAAAAAAAACTCATCTCTGATTTTATAAAAACTAAATGGCTTTTTAATTTATGGAAGATCCAGTTTCTCTAAATTGACATTATTATCATTCTTAGAATTTTTCCATAAGCATCATTTTGTGTAAATAACTTTTCTTATGGACTCATTTGTTTGCATAGAATTGGATTTCTAAAATTTCATCGTAAAATCAATTTCAATAATGAATTTTTAAGGCATGAGAGTGAAAGACATAAGGTGCATACATAGATGGGACCCTAACTTTCATAGAATTTTTTTTAATACATTTTTCATTGAAGGAAAAATTATTTAATTGTTATTTTAAGGATCTTCACCTTTGTTTCTTTAATTTTAGGATTATTTTTTTATAATTCTTAAAATTACAATTACATGAAACCGTGTAGCCCAAAAAAAGCATGGAGAACTAATCAATCCTCCTATACAACTTGAACTTGAAGTCCATAAGTCTTAATCTATTTGTATCCTTCTATATTTAAGTGATTAAGAGTTGAATTCGAGTTTTTTTAAGTGATTAAGAGCTGAATTCGAGTTTTTTAATAAGTTAAACCTTTTACCTCTTCTCGAGACCAAGTGACAGTTATCAACAACAACAACAACAACAATAATAGTCAATCTTGGTAGTTTAATATGACTCACTTCTCTCTCTACAAAAACAATGATTCCTTAGTGTACCACTTATGGTTAAGGACTTTGGTTAGGGGGTGCTTTAGTATTTATTTGAATAAAAAGAACACAACAACAACAACAACATCAACACTAATAATAATAACAACAACAATTTACTAACTTAGCGTAATATATAATAACAAGGACAAGGAGGAGGAGGAGGAAGGGAATCAGTAAGGTACAATACTTTTGGCTCATTTTCAAAAATGTCCATAAAGATTTGAAAATTTATATAATTATAAAAATTTTCCACAATTCTTTCAATCAAGTCCTCTCCTTAATTTTTTTTTAAATTACAAAAATACCATTGTGTTATTTTTCAAAATTTTCTTTTAGTAAATCATTTAAGAGAAATGATCAAGTCTTAACCAAATGACCTAATGGGGCCGCACTTCAAACAAAAATTTTTGTTGGTTGGCCCAGTAGCTAGGATGTAAGAACAACAGGGCGCCCACTAGATATCGAGCCCTGGTGGGCACTATAGGAGTGAACACCTAATCCACAAGGTCAGCCTTCTATTTTCAAGACCCACTTCAGTTGCCTTTATGCATAGATGGTTGAGAAAAGGGGATTCCAAGTGACAAAAACTATCCTCATTAAATGGTTATGATCATCAAAATTAAAAACGTCTTTTTTAGGGAGGAATGATTAAATTTCATTTGCTAATGATTCTTATAAAAACCTTGAGGTGTTACTAAGGGCAACATAAGTACTTATTAATACTCTTCTTTAGGTGGAGCCCACTCCTCAATACTATCTCTTAGGTAAAACTTGGTCAGTGCACTTTTGGCAATATGCACATTTTCATGCTGAGTAATACTACCTATGATTTTAACTTGCAACTGGTTAGTTTTGATACATATTAAGTTTCCCTTGCTAACAATTTTTGTAAGAACCTTGTGAGGTTAGTAGAGGTAGCATGAATATACTATTCAATAATAAGGTGAAGCCCACTTCTCAATAGAAAAGGGATTAAGAAAAGATTTAAGAGAATGGTATTTTTATATCCTTTATTTAAAAAATCACATGAAAAGCTTTTGATTAAAGAATTGTGAATTTTTTAAATATTTTTTAAAATATTTAAATTTTCATTTATTTCTTTATTAAAAACGGGCTAAAATTTTGATACTTTTTTTTTTAAACTTCACAAATAATAAAAGAGGGGGAGGTCTTAGCTTTAGCTTTTTAATTGGTGACAAAACAAAATAATTCCAACTGAACCGTAATGCTATGGGCTTGAATATTTTACCACAGGCAAAGTAATAGGTGTTGAAATCTGAAAGGAGTTTGGACTTTCAGAAAAGGCTGATGATGATGAGGTTCCTTGAGGCCTACACTTCAATAAATGTAGGTCAACCCGATCGGCCCACTTACTAAGAGTCTGATATAGATACAACTTGCAAAGTTTGTTCAATATATTCTTAGATAAAAAAATAGTATTCCCAATAGGATGGCTGGTGAAAGGCTTCTTGTACAATATAAATGCTGGGAAGAAACACGGAAGCTTGGTGGATTATTAAGTTTGGGCGGTGAAAGGACGGTCTCAACTTGTAATTTAATACTTTTCACTGCTGTTATTATGGCTTGGCAATTGGGATCCTATGAAATCGGACTCATGAATCAAACATTTATAACATATTTATGAAATTCAAGTATTCACAATTACTATCCTCCTGTGACAAAGCATTGCTTCTGTTGGGTCTTGCCCATTGATCATTTTATGACTTCACTTGTTTTTCTTTTAAATTATTTTAAATATAGTAATTTGAGGTTGGATCATATTTCCAATAAGGTGAAACTTGGACGAAGATAATCACACTGAGGATTGTGATTTTGGGTTAGTTGGATCTCAAAGTGGACCCCACAGACTGGATATGCTCGAGAATTCATGATAAAAACTTGAGATGCTGGGATTTTTTGACACAATGTGATGGCTTTGTCATTGACATTTTCAAATACCATGCATGTTTGATAGGATTTCAAAATTCAACAAGAATCACTTTTCAATCCCCTTGCTCTTTCTCATTTATGAATGCTCCGCCCAAGAGGAGGATTTGAGAATTCCATAGCATTTGGAGAATTTTTTTTAATTTTGCATACATGAATTCCTGAAACTTCATCAAAGAAACAGGCCCCTCCCTAAAGTTGTCTAGAACGTAAGGGTGTTCCTAAGGCTGAGCAAGGCTAGGTTGGAGCTTGGACCATTTAGTTTATTTATTAGCCCTAAAAAAGGACCAGATTTAGCTTGCGGACCATCCTGCTTTAAAAAAGTATACATTGTATTTACATGGGCCTGTACCAGCCCCTAAATATGTTGAGGCTATGGAACAATATTTGTGCCAAGAAAGTCATCTTGATTGCAGCCTATAGGCCTAAAATTTGAATCTAATTTCAGCCCAATAACAACTGGCCCGGTCGATGGCTACTCCTACTACAACGAGTAATGATCCTATGGGCTTGGCCTGTTGTAACTCAATTTGAAATCGGTATGGTTAGTTACTAGGTACCTTTTTTTTTTTTTTTTTGAAAGTGGTTACAAAATTTCATTAAGGGTAAAAGGAATACAAAGAATAAAGAGAAAGAAAGACATGGTTAGACTAGCTTTATTGTAAATGCCCAAGATTGGCAGGATCCTTCTAAAATTTCATTTTGTCCCGCGATATAGATTCAAATGGACTGCAAACTATGGATGTAAAATTGTCTATCAACATTACATTATTATTGTTTATTTAACTAATTAATGATGGACCCAATTCAAAATGAAGGCCAGGTTCGGGTCCAAATCTTAGGGAGTGGACCAGAACCGGGCCTGCTAAATAATCCAATTTTGACTCCCACCGTTGAAAAAAGGCGGGAAAATATCATACTTTAATAGTAAGTCCGGTGCAGTGGCATTCTTGTAAAATTTCAAGAAAAGGGCTGCTGGAACTTGGAAGCAAATGAATCTAGCCACGTTAATTTTCCGGCTGGCGAATTCAATGTTTCGTGGCCTCTTCAACATGTGTTCGTTGGGGTAGTTGCCTTCCACCTCTCTCTCTCTCTCTCTCTCTCTCTCTCTCTCTCTCTCTCTCTCTCTCTCTCTCTCCTCACCTTTTAAATCCTTCCAATCACCACCCATTCTCCCCCAAATTCCCTTCTTTAGCTCAACTACCACCCCCCTCCCTCCCTCCTTTCTCTTTCCATTTTTTCAGGCCTTTCATCTTCTCTTCCTCTCAAATCCAGTTCTACTTATCAGCATTAGATCACAGCAACTGCCTTTTACCCATCTCCATCTTATCCAAATTCAAATTTGTCTCTCCCTTTTCCTTGTTTTGGTCCCTTCAAAAACTCAACTGTCTCTATTTTTCCCCCCTTGATTCCATGAATAGAACAATCTCTACTTGTTAAGTTTTTCCACTTGACTGTACCACCATAAACACATTTCTACCCCACTCTAGCCCTGATTTTTTCAGTTATGGCTGAGAAATCTCACGAGGAGAAACCCCAAACAGTTCCAACTGAAACACTCGAGAGCCAGAAGAAGAGCAGCCTCCCCGACTTCCTGCAATCAGTGAAGCTCAAGTATGTGAAACTCGGCTACCATTACCTGATCACCAACGCCATGTACCTCTTCCTCATTCCTCTCCTCGTCTCCATCTCAGCGCATCTCTCCACCCTCACCCTCAAAGACCTCCACGACCTCTGGTCCCACCTCCAATACAACCTCATCACGACCGTCGCCTGCACCACCTTCTTCGTCTTCCTCGCCACCCTCTACTTCATGACCCGACCCAGAACCGTCTACCTCCTCGACCACGCCCTCTACAAGCCCGACAAGGCCCGCATGTGCCCCAGAGAGACCTTCATGGAGAGGTCCAGCCTCACGGGCACGTTCACAGAGGAGAACTTGGCCTTCCAGAAGAAGATCTTGGAGAGGTCGGGGCTGGGGCAGGAGACTTACCTGCCGGAGGCGGTGCTGAGGGTGCCGCCGAACCCGTGCATGGCGGAGGCTAGAAAGGAGGCAGAGATGGTGATGTTTGGGGCTGTGGATGAGCTGCTGGCGAAGACTGGCGTGAAGGCTAAGGATATTGGAATTCTTGTGGTGAATTGCAGCTTGTTTAATCCGACTCCATCTCTATCTGCTATGATAGTGAATCATTATAAGCTGAGGGGGAATATTATCAGCTATAATCTTGGTGGGATGGGTTGCAGTGCTGGGCTCATCTCTATTGATCTTGCCAAACAGCTCCTTCAGGTTTGTGCTTTCTATTATTTATTTTTTGTGTGTGTAATTTTTTTTAAAATGGATCATTTTTTTGTTGAAAGGTCACTAATCGGTTAGACTTTTAATATGTAAAGTTTTTTACTCTAATTAAAATTATGCCCACATGTAAAAAAAAAAGTGATCATGCGTTAAAAGTGAAATTTTAAATTTCATTCCTTTTATTCATTTTGCATGCATGTTCATGTCAACTATTTTGATTTTATATAAGATAGATGTGAACGTTGGCTCAGACATGATTGGAATGAAATTTGATCATAATTGGCACTAGTCAATAAGTTCTCTACATGCAGCTCGTAACTTGGTAAAAAGTTGATCATGACTGTATGCCAAACCTCTTTGGACTATATGTAACGCTGCATATAGTCTGCATACAACTGGCACATGCACGTGATAATGAATGCAGGAGATGTACTGTTGGTGGGCCCAACTTGATGACACAATCACATGGTTTCAGCTCTGTTTTTCTGATCACTTTGCGCTTCTTCTGATTCAATATCCTGTGATATTTACAGCAAGATAGATGAATTGTTTTGATTGCATTAGTGTTGCGTGGTGTGTTGGATCCTAACTTTTCTTATGTGGGCATATGGACCAAAAACCAAAAAAAGGTAGATTGATTGCAAACGTTTGGATGGAGAAGACGTGGACAAAACTATCAATTTTCTCTACCGTTTCTTCTAAATCGAAGATCCCATGGGACCATTACATATGATCGGTCTGATTCTTTGGGGTGCTACACATTCGTATTAAAGGCTGTCAACGGTCATATTTTCGTACATGTGACATGTGGAGACCCAATCACCATTTTAGAAAAAATATATGCACTAAGAGTTGCATGGATACTGTTGTTTTATAATTATATGAAGATGAAACTGATTTCCTTCCCATAAATGTACTGAATGTAATATGAACAACTAAACAGGTGCATCCCAACTCTTATGCCCTGGTGGTGAGCATGGAGAACATCACCCTAAACTGGTACTTTGGCAACAATCGATCCATGCTTGTATCGAATTGTCTCTTTCGGATGGGTGGGGCAGCCATCCTTCTCTCTAATCGACGGTCTGATCGCCAACGTTCCAAGTACCAACTCATCCACACCGTCCGCACCCACAAGGGTTCTGATGACCATGCATTCAACTGTGTCTATCAAGAAGAAGATAACACCAGCCGGATTGGAGTTGCCCTATCGAAGGACCTCATGGCGGTCGCCGGAGAGGCACTCAAGACCAACATCACCACATTAGGCCCTCTGGTCCTCCCCATGTCGGAACAACTCCTCTTCTTTGCCACATTGGTTGCAAGAAAGCTTCTTAAGATGAAGATCAAGCCCTACATACCGGATTTCAAGCTCGCTTTCGAGCATTTTTGCATCCATGCCGGTGGACGGGCAGTGTTAGATGAGCTGGAGAAGAACTTGGATTTGAGTGAGTGGCACATGGAACCATCAAGGATGACTCTTTATAGGTTTGGAAACACTTCTAGTAGTTCTTTGTGGTATGAATTGGCCTACACAGAAGCCAAGGGACGGGTTTCAAAGGGAGATCGCTTGTGGCAGATTGCATTTGGATCAGGATTCAAGTGCAATAGTGCTGTTTGGAGGGCACTGAGGACTATTAATCCTGCAAAGGAGAAGAGCCCATGGATGGATGAGATTGATAACTTCCCTGTTCATGTGCCCAAAATTGCATCAATTGTAACTTGACCAATCACCCTTCCCATCACCTCTCTCTCTCTCTCTCTCTCTCTCTCTCTCTCTCTCTCTCTCTCTCTCTCTATTAATCTTTTTATTGATGATTATTCAGTGTGCTTTAAGTCATTCATGAGAAGTATATTTTTTCAGTTGATGCGCCAGAATGAATGGATTAGAAAATGATTGGACTCGTGATTTTATTCGAGCAATTAGTTACATCTCTCTTTCTCTCTCTGAACTTGTATCTTTAATTTCTTTTTCCACAATTGCATTTCACACTTTTTTGTGAATACTATGTTGCATAACAGCGTAATTAGTCCCTCTAATCAACATGAGTTAAGTGAATTATCAAAAGTCTAATTAGTCATGATTAGACATCGAATTTAGGTCATGAAATGAATAACTAAAGAAAATGCAGTGAATGGGTTGTATTTTTGCTATTGTTATGATACTAACATGAATTGATGTGACTAATTTTGATCCCTAATTCACAAACTCTATTTCACTTCATGGGGATAGTATCACTCATTAACATGCCATTCTTCTGAATAACATGATCTTAAGGTCATTAGAAACGAAAGAACATCGTACTCATTTTTTTTTATGCATATCATTTTTTTTCTTTTTGCAGACGATAGTAGTCAGCCTCTACGAAAATCAATTCACTTAGAGTAAGTGGCCATAGAGAGAGAGTGCAAGCTCGAAACTACATCCTCCGGTTCTTGAGCCGTGGCCATAACTACTTTACATAGACAATTTTATATCATCATCAAAAGCTTGTCACAATTATACTAGGTCGGTATCTTATTTGATTGGGTAGGTTAACCAACCTATTTAGCAAAAGCCTAAGTACAAGAAAATATCAATGAAGTAGATATCATTATATCAAGCATCATGACCTTTGTATTAAAATAAAGAAACCTATAATTTTGCAAACCATAGGGCTACCTAACTCGTTTCACGCTGAAACTTTTGAAGCAACCACTAAGACAACATTCCAATATTTTCAGAATAAGTTTTTAGCCTACAGCAGTTAGATATGCAAGCATCTTAATCTTTTTTGTTGAGACAACTTATTTAGAAGACATATCTACATGTGGTTTAAAGATATGGTTTTCTAAGCCAATTAATCCCATGATTACTGGCTTTTTCATTTTTTTTGGAGTTTTCTCTAATTGTATTTGATTTATGTAGCTTTTCTTTTTTCTTTAGTTTCTCTCCTCTTGGGATCTTTTTTGAGCTTGTAAAGTTTCTCCTTTTTACCTTAATTAATTCACTTGGCTTAGCAAAAAAAAAAAAATCCCATGATTACAAACAGTGAGAAAAAGCATAACATATGGTGCATTCATTTTTGGGACTACGAAGCTATCCCTATACTTAGAATGCACCTGACTGTCTACTTACATGGTGGACTTCTAGTTTTTGTTCAATGGGTGCAAACTCAGACCGGCAATTATATTTGAGGAACAAATACAGGATTTCTTCATGTGGGTTTTGGTGGTGGATGTAGGATTTTAATGTAAATTTTTGAAGTAAAACTAAAATTTTCACTATGATTTTAGAAGCAAATTGAGGTCCAATAGATGCATCCGCTCAGCCATATAGATGTATGTTGGTCCTCCCAAGCTGACAAGCATGAAAATCAGTGGTGGAGGAGGTTTGAAGGGTCCCTTTATGATGTACCTATGCACAAGAAAGGAAAATCATTATATCAATGAAAGTGCTCTTTTGATGGTCTCTAACTTATCTAAATCAAAATCATTAAATAAATTAAATGGGTGCCAAAGTTTGCATGACTAGGTGTCTACTAAAAGCATCAAATTTGGAAGAATGCTAAATTTACCGTAGTTAAGTTAGAAAGTATGAAGGGTTTAGACTAATCATAAGAGGGTCAAGGGTACCCCACGAGCCGTTTGTTCCAAGCTAGGGGAAAACTTGGCTCTCTTTGAACTTTCCTACTAGATGGTGATATTTTGGATATTTGTTATGGGTTAGAATTGAGATATATATACATATATATGCATGGGCATTCATAAGTAAGAACTATGTCCTAAGATCATTGAATTCACATTTGATGCAAAATGATAAAATTGTGACAAGGTAGGTAAACAACTCATGAGAATTTATTGCTTAGAATATCTTCCTTGGCACCAGATAATGTTCTATAAGCTAAAACAACAAAAGCAAGTTAGTAATGAGTTGAGAAAGGTTTTGCTTTGTCTCAAATGATATAAAAATTAGTAGAGCAAAGACAAAACATATTAGAAATTGGAAACCACTGGCCTATTATTGTAATATGTTTGTTCTCGTACTTGTGAGGGACCACAAAACTGTAGAATTAATGCAGTGTTCATGCATTTTGGCTAGGTTCATGATTCATAGACCTAGAGTGTTTTTATGTCTACCTTATCATTGTGTATACATTATTTTTTGGCAATCAAACAGCTTGACATGATATTGCGAGTGATTTTGGTAGATATTCTGATTCGGCTAAAAATAGAATAGCGTTAATCTTGTTTCTTTGACACCCATGAAAATATTTCATATCCAAAAGAGAAAGTATAGCTAGATGTACTTTTCATGCCATCCACACATCCTCCCCAACGTCATCTATAGGGAATTTTACGAAATAATTAATTTTAAACTCTAATTAAATAATATTGCGAAGAAAGATAATAAAATGATTAATTTATAGTTCGTACCTATTTTTTTACGAAGATACCCCAAATGATGATATCATCAACTATTGATAATATCATCAACTTGCTCCTATGAAAAACACCCCAACGTGGGATACAACGTGTTAAATGAAATGTCTGAATAAACCTTGAGCCATGAAGAAGATTTAAATGAAGGCATTGACGTTGGAGTGTGAAATGGGTACATACATGTTTGCTTTGGTGAGCATTATAAATTCTTATTAAATTATTGATGAATATTTGTTGTTTCAATGGTGACGAAGGTAAGGTCAAATGAAATGTGAAAATGGTCTATACTTGTTTGTGTGAATTTGGATGATGAAGGTGCCTTAATGATGGGATACAACGTGTTCGATGAAATGTCTGAATAAACCTTGGGCCATGAAAAAGATTTGAATGGAGGCATTAATGTTAGAGTGTAAAATGGGTACATATATGTTTTATTAATTTGGTGAGCATTGTAAATTATTGTTGAAATGTGTATGAGTATGTGTTATTTTAATAGTGATGAAGGTGATGTTGAATGAAAGGTAAAAATGGTGTATGCTGGCTTACGTAAATTTGGATGATGAAGGTGCACTAATTTTGATGGGAGTAAAACAGTGAAATTAACATTTGGCCTAAGAAAGATGGAAAGAATAAAAAATAAAGAATAAAAAACATACATGTTGAAAATTTTACTTTGCTAACTAGATTCAAGTAAAATTAATAAAGAAACTAACATAAAAATGAAGAAAAATAACAAAAAATTAAAAATTTTTATGAAGAAGATAAAATACAGTTAAGAATTCATATTTCATATTGGAGTTTTAGTACAGGCACTCGACAATATCGTCAACCTAGTTGACGATATCGTCATCTAAGTTGATGGTATCATCAATAGTTGAGGATATCATCAACTTGAGTATTTTTGTCAAAAAATAAGTACAAACTACTAATTAGTCATTTTATTATCTTTCTTCATAATATGGTTTAATTAGAGTTTAAATTTAATTATTTCATAAAATTCTCTAAGTTCTATTGGCATGTGCGTTCTCTCCTGAGACCAAGCCCCCTTGGCTGTGATAAAAGAAAGTTGTGGTTGAGATAATGTTACTAAGATAAATGAATGTGCAAAAAGAAAGTATATACTTCAAAATTACTATAGGTGCAGTGACATACAAGCAGCTCTAAAACAAAATCATATGATTGTAAAAATGGTGTGCTAGAGCCTAGAAAGATGAAACAAACAATCATAATAAAAAAATAATAATAACAATGTGATGTGAAAATGAGATGATTTGGAAAAAGGAAAGGGGAGGAGCCTTGGTTTTGAATAAGACTTGAAAGGAAATAGTTAAAATGTGCTTAAGTTCTGTGTTAACATTAATTATAGCTCTACGAGAAAATGACAATAAAAATAGAAATCATTAATCTAACCTCAAAAATATAGGAGAAGGCTTTGACAATTATGATAATCTCAGTAGTTATATCAAATGTATTTTAACAATATGAAAACTTATAAAATACGTCACTTAAGGAATAATTACTTAAAGGGTAACCATTTCGGCTCACAATGTTCTTATATTTTAGAAAATATCTCAAAATTAGCAAACTCAAAGATTATCTACAATAAATCATATCTACAATGTACCATGTTCTGAAGTTGCCAACGAAAAGAGGGACGAGATCAGATCTATCCAGGTATCAAAGTTATAACTCCTCTCCCATGCCAGTGAGGTAATAGAACCTTCTACAGGATTACTACATTTTCCGAAGATCATTTAGACCATCAGAATGGTCCTATTTTGTCCACTAATATAATTAAAACCTCCACTATTGATATAAGATTGTTATTTAGCTAGGTTGGAAACCTCCACTTTTATAGTAAGATTTGTTTAGTTAGCTTTTTGGGTGTTTTGTTTCTCTGTCGTTGTATGTGCTGAACTCTTTGTTATGTTTGTGCTTCTAATGTTCTAAAAGATGATGGGATTGATGAAAGTGGGGTTTAATCCTTGGGTGGGCCATGTTTGATGGGGTTGAGTACCAATGTACTTGTACTGTATATGGGGGTTGGAGTGCTGGACCTGGGCATCTTCAGCCTTGTGGTGTAAGTATCATAGTGAGTGCAAGCTTCTATGGTTGGTAATCAAATTATGGTTGGTTAAACGTACACGCACATGCACATCCAAATGCACGGAGACAAGGGCTCCTGTCTGCATTTATCATGTTGCACAAGTCATCGAAGGCTATGAATGCGTATTAGCTAGCAATGCACAGGTGGGCAGGTAAGCAATTATTGACTCCACTCTTCATAGTCAGCGCTGAAAACCAAAGTCAAAAGACAATGTCTGCACAATCTTTGAGGTAGTTTTGAATGAGTCAGATGTAATTGCTCTAGATATGTTAAGCCTTTTAGAAGATGCAGTGGGATTACGGTTAATATTTTCCATTTCACTGAGCATCCCTAACTTTGAGAATGGTTGCCACAACTTTAAGAAGGGTTGCCACTTGGTTGCTTACTCGTTTCTCACCGATTATGGGTTCCTCTTTAGTTTTACATCTGACCCTCTGAGGACCTCGCACGGTTGGGAATCTCGCACACTATGGTAGCAACATATTTGGATCCCACAACATATCTAGATCTCTCATAGTCCAGCCCCACTTCGTGAATACCAAAATAAATAATGGAACAAGAAGAATTCCTTGGGCCTTGTTTGGATGTGAGATAGAATAAAATAAAGTAGAGTAAACTCAGAATAAAAAAAGAATAATATATGATGAAGTTATGATGACTTTTTGTTTTTAATTATTTAATTAGAAATCTTTGTGACTTTTTGTATAAAAAGTAAATGTTTTTTATAATTTAATAGTTACTTTTTTGACTTTTTTTGAAAAAGAATAGGGGAAATTCTAAAATTCAAATATTAAACTTTACTCTAATTTACTTTGTATTATATCTAAACACCCCCTCAGTCTCCTCCTTTAAAGGGTCAACAACCCCTATAAAGCCCAACTTTGAATCAACAACTCTCAACATCATCATCATGTATTCTTAGGAAAACTCATTTCAATCAAAGTTACGCCTATTTGGGATTGAACATGTGTAAAATATGTGATGAAAAGAGAGATGCAATAGAAATTTAGATGTGATCAGCACATTTCTAATCAGAGAAATTATTTGAACAATAGAACAAGTCAGTACAATAATCTTGCGCTGCTTGGATGTCAACAACCCAGCAATTTCTAGCCTTAGAAAATAGAGCCTAGAAAGTTGATGCTAGAATCTATTGGGAGGCCCCAAATTTAAAAACGGAGAATGAAAGAGGAAGAAGAAATCAAACTCGGCAAACCATATTTCACTTAGATATTTCCTAAACTGGTCACAAATGAGATTAATGGAACCCCAAGTGGCAAAGCTGATAGTGCAAAAGGAGATAGAATGAGCCGTTCTTAAGTAGTATATAAAAGTATTAATATAGTAAAAAGAAGATTTAAGAAAAATCTGGCCCATTAATACAGTTATTTATTTGAGAATTTGGGTTCACAGATATGAGGCCATACACTTGAACATGAACCCAGGTTTTAGTAGATCCATCCAGTGGGCCTGCATTCCTCCTCAAATCCACATTAATGGCTCCAAATCCCATGTTAACCCTACGATTGACATGCATCAAGGTGGGCCCCCAAGATTTCTTGTGACCTGTTTTTGCTGCTAAACTTTCCTCAGCATCAAGATTCAATAATGTGGAAGGCCAGGTCCAAGCAGATTTGCCTTGGGCCTACTTGTGACGTTGTTCATAATGATTCAAATTGTCCGTCTATGCAAAATGGACGATTAGATAAATGTTGTTGATTGATCAAGCTTTTGATGGACAGAACAATCATTCAGCTAATGTGCTTAACCAAATATTCTCCCACTTAAGTGGTGGGCCAAAACTTTTGTTTGTAGACCTGGGCCAGAAAATCAAGTGGTCCACTCACCGAAAGCTTAAAGAGAGAACCGACAACTCCTTGCAATGTTAATTTCCAGTTTAACTAGAGGAGAACATAGGTACCGTTTGGGCTGGAGGACAGCTTGTCCAAGCCAGCTATGTCATTTACTACATATCTCAAGCCCGGATCTGGCCACATTCTGCAATTCTGAAAGTGATCCTCACAGAAAGCCCAGAAGGCCATACTAAAAGAAGATAACAGATCTGGCCCGATCAACCAATCCGGTAAAACATTAGTCCAAACAAAAGACATTTTATATTGATGACCAATCTTAGCAACCAAATGGCCTGCTTTATGAAAAACCCTGGGACTAAGTCAAAACTAACACTACCAAAATGCGAGCCAGACCCCAAAAAATCCAACCCACAAGGGCTAATGGACCAACTCCTCTCCTTTAATGTCATTAATTCCTTCAACAGGGGCATCCGACGTCATCTTGATCGATGTGAAACCCTGCTCTTCAGACTACAGCCTTATTCGGTGCAATTGTGCAAATAGAACTGCGCCCGCTTCAACTTGCTTTGACAAGAAGCATCATGGACCTTTAGTGGACCTTGCGCCAACAATGGAACCATTAGAGATTATAATGAAACTGAACGAAGTTGAGAATGACTCCTTTCCCAACTGATAAGCAGCGGCACTTCTTATGTTTCTTATAATTTCAAAAAAGGCTCTAACATCTTTTCAAATTCCAAAACAAACAACTGTCATTCTTTTATTTCTCTCAAAATAATAAGGCCTCATCTTTTCATATTTCCAAAATAAAAAAATTGTTATCTTTTCACATTCCAAAAAAAAAAAAAAAACAATTGCCATTCTTTTGTTTCTCTCAAAATATAAGGCATCATCTTTTGAAATTAAAAAAAAACAAATTGTTATCTTTTCACATTCCAAATAAAATAATAATAATAATAAGATATTCGTTACCTTTTCACATTTCAAAAAAGTAACTATTATCTTTTCTATCATTATTTTTTAAATGATGTGCTTGAAGGTTGATAATTTGGTTTTGGCCATATGCTATTTCACTTGTGGGTTATGAACTATATTATGTTCAACCTGTAGGATTATCGCCATATGATGTTTGGCAATTGATTTTATGATGGATTGGAGTTCAACTATTTTATAATTGTATTTATGATTATTAATTTGTCAATTGACCTAAAAAAAAACTAGGATAATGTTCATGGTCCTACATTAAAATCTCAATCTAAACTCTAAATTAATAGGTTGGGTTTAAGTTGGATTGACAAGTGTTTACAATTAGTCAAGTTGGCTATCAAATATCAAGAATGTACTCAACCCAAACCTATCACACTTCACTTATTTTGTTATAAGTTGTTTGTCATTTATAAATTTGGGTTTGGATTGGTTTGTGAGTGAAGTTAGGAATAATCTCATCAAATTTCACCTAAATGATTCTTGTCCCCACAGAATATTTATTGTTGGTTGCACCATTTTTTTCCCTGCATTCAATCATCATAGGGCACAAAATACAAATGGTAATGAATAATATTCATACTGAGTCCATATTGAATCATGCTAAAATCAAATATAATTTTTTCACTTAAATTATTATTGAAAATTCGAGTTGACATTGATAAGAAAACTGAGTTTTTGGATCCACTAATCTCAGTTGGGTTTTCTTTAAGGGTATTATTTTTTTCAAATATAGTTTTCCTTAATTAATGTCTTTTTTTACTTCCAAATATGATTTAAATAAGATTTTATAATAACATTAAAAAATTGAAAAGGCCTCATTTAAGATTATCGCTTTAGGCCTCAAATTATCGCGATCAACCTTGCCTAATATGCCATCTTTTTTTGCTTGTGAAGGATATTTTTCTGCGCATGACTCAAATCATATTTCCCAACAATTGGCTATGTCCTCATCCGGGACATCAGAGGCGATGAGAACCAAACCGGCCCAGTCATTTATACAGAACACAGAATGCCATGCCAGGGCTTAGAGCACAGAGCTAAAGCATAGACCAAATCAAACCACATGGGTTGGACCCAAGCTCCTCTAATGTGACTCATGAACAGGTCTAGTTTTAGCAAAAAGATCTGTCAGTGGAAGCCACACACATGGTTGGGCCCATGTGGGATTGGGCTGAGCATCATGTTTGCAGATTAAGTCCATGTTCAGTTTTCCGGCCAGATAAATTAATCAGGTCTAGACCTGTGTCTACCCAGTGACATCGTGAGGTTGTTTTTTTACTGGAGAGGTTAAGTTCAAATCCTTTTTAAAGGAACTGGAGAAGTGTAGTTTTAATCCTTGTTAACGGAACTGGAGAAACGTAGTCTAAACCCTTTTGAAAGTGAAGAATCTAGATCTTCTTATGCTGGGAATAAGAAAATTCATTGAGGTTGGCCCTGTCTGTCAGTGGAGTCACTTACCGCACAAATTTATGTACACCATGTGATGGGCTAGGTCAAAGTTGAATCTAACCAGTGTTGGGCTCACTGTCTACTTGAACGCATGTCAAAAACGTGATCTTTACTCCCTTCACTTTGTGTATTTTGGTTAGGAAAGTTAAATCGACAGTGAGCCCATATCTGAAAGGAATGAAATTTAGCACCAATGCCAATGCAGAGGTGGGTTGAGCTTCTTTGATTTCATAAGCAGAGCTATGGATTTTAATAAAATTCCTTTTTTCTCAAAAAAAAAAATGTCTTGTTTGGTTCTTTCTCTTGCAATGTCCCAAGTTTAACTGGTAATGCTTGCAAGTAGAGATAGCAGTAGGATCCTTTTCGGTTCATAGAGCCTGCTTTTTTGGAAGAATTTAGAGAAGCATGATATTTACAAATCCTCATGACTAGATAAGTATTTGTGAAAGGAATTTGGCATGATTCGCTAAATTCATGGATTTAACATAACCCAAGTCCTAGTCAAAATTATATTTCCATTTATTTTTAGACTAGAAGTTTAAAGAGGTTGAAGAGTCTTAGAAGAGCTAAATCAAAGAAAATCCAAAAAAATTAAAGTTGGCTACCTTATCAATCAAGCAGATATCCAATCAATCGGATAAAAGGCAGTGACCCAATTTAATCGATCGAACTACTGCCCAATCGATTTGACCTGTGAGGAAACCCCACCAACTTGCGAATTTTTTATTTCGATTTTAGTTGAACTTTCCTATTTGGTTCCAATTCCTTTCCTTGTTGAATACTATCATGAGGCACGAATCTGGAACTATATGAGGGATTCTCTCTCAACCCTCAATACATATCTCATTATTTTAAGTAGAGATTATTTATTGAAGATCATCTTCTCCAGAATTTTTCACTGAAGAGTTGAAGGGCTAAAACTTTGCTATAAAGATCCTTATCTTCTATATTTCTTTGTATAAGAGTATCTTCATAACATATTGTTCTGGAGAATCAAATACAACATCTATAAGATGTCTAGGTGCTTGGATTTATAACAGAAGATGGCAGGGAGTTGTTGTAGCAGGGTGTTGTGCAATGAGAATCACAAGTCTTTAGGTTGTGCGCCAACTGAATAAGGGTTGTATGTGTATCTCATGTAATTGTGATATGATTAATTGTGCTTTGTTATTGGTCCAGTACGGACTCATGTTTTTTTTTTTCAATTTGGGTTTCCATGTGAAAATCGTATTTTCTTATGGTGTGTGCGTTTGTTTGATTTATTTCCGTTATATAGTCAATTGCTTACACACATAATATTAAAATTGAATGCGTTAATCCATTCTAAAAGGCACCCCAAAACACCTTCAATCTGTAAATGCCAAGGAAGCTCAAATTTGAGAGAATTCAAAGAGATATTTTTGACTTTGTAGGTTATTAGAACTTAAAATTCCAACATGGAAACATAACATTTGTAACTTGAAAATACGAAAGAGACAACCATAATATCAATAAAACAAACTCTAATTAGGGATTCTAACAGGCCCTTGGTTTTATTAGACATAATAAACAATCATGACATGGCGTCAAGATCCAAGTCCAAGTACAATATGGTTCTCATGAACAGAGGAGAGTATTATTTTAAAATACAATATATGATTGGGATAAGGTTATTGTTGTGCGCGTGTGTGCAAACGCAACCAAGATCAAGCAATCACCACACAAGAAGACAAGAAGATTTACGTGGTTCGGCAAGAATGCCTACGTCCACGGGAAACCAATTTCCACTGGGTTCTCTTCCAATCTGTGAAACCACAGCCTTGGAATCTCAGCCTCTCTGACTGACTGCCCTAGGGTTACAGATTACATCTCATATATATAACCAGTACATCCTTATCCCCCAAGAACTCTATCTCAAGAAAAAAGGAAAGTCCTAATACATTAGGAAACTACCCCAGATATAGAACCCAATCATGGTCTGGACCCACATGGCCAACAATCTCCCCCTCCAGACCATGGGGAAGATGCCCTGAACTCCTTACTGGGAGTTCAGTCCAGCCAACTCTGAACACAGCTCCAGCTTTCCCTTAGACACAACCTTGGTCATCATATCCGAGGGATTCTTGTCCGAATGAATCTTTTCCAGCTTCATGAAGTTCTTCTCGATCACCTCACGAATCCAATGGTACTTGATATCAACGTGCTTCATGCGACCATGATATGTAGCATTCTCACTGAAATCCATAGCACTCTGACTATCACAGTAAACTACATATTCTTCTTGCTTCAAACCTAGTTCTTGAAGGAATCTCTTCAACCAAAGCATCTCTCTCCCTGCTTCATTAGCAGCTATGTATTCCGCTTCAGTTGTAGACTGTGCTGTACACTTCTGTAACTTTGATTGCCAGGAAATAGCTCCCCCTACAAAAGTAAACAAATAACCAGAAGTCGACAACCGACGATCAAGATCGCCTGCAAAATCAGCATCAGTATAACCTTCCATGACTGGTTTTGAGCCTCCGAAACATAAGCACACCTTGGAAGTACCTCTCAAATACCTAAAGATCCACTTCACTGCTTCCCAATGCTCTTTTCCAGGGTTTGCGAGAAATCGACTCACTAAACTCACAGCATGAGCAATGTCTGGCCGTGTACAAACCATGGCATACATGAGACTCCCCACAGCAGAGGAGTAAGGAACACATGCCATCCGTTCCTTTTCATCATCTGTAGAAGGACACAAGCGCTTGCTTAGTTTGAAGTGACTGGCTAGAGGTATGCTAACTGGCTTAGCATTCTTCATGTTGAACCGTTCGAGAACTCGTTCAACATATTTCTCCTGTGACAACCACAGCTGCTTGGAACTCCTATCACGACGTATTTGCATGCCTAATATCGTTCGTGCGGGACCCAAGTCTTTCATGTCAAACGACTTTGACATCTCCTCTTTTAACTTGCCAATCAACTTGCTATCTTGTCCAACTATCAGCATATCATCTACATATAAAAGAAGGATGATGAACCTGCCATCGATAAATCGACGAACATAGACACAATGATCTGCAGCTGTCCTCCGGTACCCATGACTCAACATGAATGAATCAAACTTCTTGTACCACTGTCTCGGTGCTTGCTTCAGCCCGTAGAAACTCTTCTTCAACTTGCAAACCATCTGTTCTTTTCCTTCTACCTCAAACCCCTCTGGCTGAGTCATGTAGATCTCTTCTTTCAAGTCACCGTGAAGAAACGCGGTCTTCACGCCCATCTGTTCAAGCTCAAGGTCCATGCTGGCGACTAGACCCAAAACGATTCTGATAGAAGTCATTTTCACAACAGGAGAGAAAACATCACTGAAGTCGATACCCTTCGTCTGTGCGAAGCCTTTTACCACTAACCGTGCTTTATGCTTCACCAGTTTTCCATTCTCATCCTTTTTCAGCTTGAACACCCATTTGTTTTTCAGAACATTCCTATCTTTAGGAAGTTGCACCAGCTCATAAGTCTTGTTCTTCTTCAAAGAACTCATCTCATCCTGCATAGCCTTCATCCACTCATCTTTATCAGCATGAGTCATTGCTTCTCGGAAGCAAGCTGGCTCTCCCTCATCAGTGAGCAACACATATTCGGATGCAGGATACCTAGTTGATGGTTGACGCTCTCGGGTAGACCTCCTAGCTGGAGGTTCCGTGGTTTCAATCCGAGGAGACTGCTGCTCCCCCTGCTCAACACCCTCATCATCTGGCAACCCCTGTGCCTCATCACGATCCGGATCGTTTTGTCCACCTTCTCCACCTGTAGTCTGCACCGGAGAAGGAGTCGGTGTGAGATCAACCACTCCATCAACTTTCTCAGAAGACTTATCAATTTTCTCAACATCTCCAAAGAACTGATCTTCATGGAAAACCACATCCCTACTTCTGATAAGTTTCCTCTTCTCTGGATCCCATAATCTGTAGCCAAACTCATCTCCACCATAACCAAGAAAGATGCAACTCACTGCCTTATCGTCCAACTTGGAACGCTGCTCCTTTGGTACATGCACAAATGCTTTACACCCAAACACCTTCAGATGTGAATAGGAAACATTTTTACCTGTCCATCTTCTCTCTGGAAGATCATAATTCAAAGGAACTGAGAAAGATCTGTTAATCAGATAAACGGCAGTCAGAACGGCTTCACCCCAGAATGACTTAGGCAACCGTGCTAATTTTATCATGCATCTCATCTTCTCAAGAATAGTGCGGTTCATTCTCTCTGCCACACCATTGTGCTGTGGAGTACCAGGAACTGTCTTTTCATGTCGAATGCCATGCTTCAAGCAATAGCTTTTAAACTGGTTGGATGTGTATTCACCCCCATTATCTGAACGGAGACACTTCAAGAGTTTACCTGTTTCTCTTTCAACCTGGACATGAAACTGTTGAAACATCTGGAATACTTGATTCTTTGATTTCAACGGATAAACCCAGACTTTCCTGGATGCATCATCGATGAACGTGACAAAGTACTTATTGCCACCCAATGATTCTACCTCTATGGGACCACAAACATCAGAATATACCAAATCCAACACATTGGATTTCAATGTTGATGTCGAAGAGAAAGCAACCCTATGCTGTTTACCATATAAACAATAATCACAAGGGTCAAGGGACATACCTTTGGAGCAAGGAATTAAATCCTTCTTTGCCAACATTTGCAAGCCTTTCTCACTCATATGACCAAGCCTCTTATGCCACAGATTCAGAGAGGAATTGTCTTGAACTGCATTCAACGCATCTTTGCACAGCTTGACTTGTGTTTTGTAAAGAGTATTACCTGCTGTTCCTCTCGCAATAACAAGAGACCCTTTAGTGAGCTTCCATCTGCCATTTCCGAAGTAATTCTCATAACCAGCACGGTCCAATGCAGTCCCGGAAATCAGATTCAACCGCAGATCAGGAACATGTCGCACATCTTTCAGCGTCATTGTGCAACCAATATCGGTTTTAATGCAGATATCACCGATACCAACAATATCTGAATGACTCGTGTTGCCCATCTTCACAGTACCAAAGTCACCTGCTTTGTACGTCGTGAACATCTCCCTGCAGGGAGTAGCATGGTAGGATGCTGCTGTGTCAACAACCCACTCAATCTGACCATCTGCAACACTCAAACACTTATCATCATCGCCGGCGAGCACCACTACTTCCTGTTCCAAAGTAGCTGTAGTGTTATCATTGTCATTCTTCTTCTCATTGTTGGATCCTTTCTGTTCCTTCATGGCAAAACAATTTTTCCTGATGTGGCCCATCTTGCCACAGAAAAAGCACTTTACAGACTTTTTCTTGTTCTGTGATTCACTGCTAGACTTAGACTGTGATTCACCTTTAGACTTGCCACGACCCCCCTTTGGTCCTCTACTCTTACTCCTCCCCCTGTTCTCAGTAACAAAGGCCTGTGCATTATCTGTCCCTGCAGATTTCCGTCTTGTTTCTTCATTCTGTAGGCTACTGGTAACCTGACTCATAGATAACACACCATCTAGAGTAGAATTGCTCAAGGAAACAACCAATGTCTCCCATGAATCTGGCAAAGAACTCAGAAGCAACAAAGCTTGCATCTCATCATCAAGGATCATCTTCATAGTGGCTAACTGATTTACCACACTTTGGAACTCATTGATGTGATCTTCGATCTGACCACCATCCTTGAATTTCATGTTCACAAGCTTTCTGATCAAGAAGGTTTTGTTTACCGAGGTCTTTTTATCATACATTGCTTCTAACTTTTTCCAAAGGGTATTCGCATTGGTTTCATTAGACACGTGGTGAAATATACTGTTATCAACCCACTGTCTGATGTGACCAATCGCTTTTCTATGCAATTTGATCCAATCAGCATCTTGCATATCTTTCGGTCGGGCACTATCCCCCTCAACGGGATCATGGAGGTCTTTACAATAGAGAATATCCTCCATCTTCGGTTTCCAGATCAACCAATTGGAATGGTTGAGCTTAACCATGGTAGTGTTGATCGTATTGTTCTCCATCTTAATCAAATTAAGTAACAGGAAAAACAAATAATTAACACTGACCTCAACTCCTGCACCAAGCTGTAGATCTCGTCAACACGAGCACGCTGGAAGAAACGGATCTGAAATCCGACCCCGGATGGCTCCGATATCGCAAAAACGGTTTTCTGCGCTCCCGATTTGGTCAAACTCCTTGTTGACCGTGAAACAGCCAATCTTCTTCCACTAACACGTAGATCTGCTCGAAACGAGTCCGTAGGCGCAAACGGATCTCCGATCGGACTTCAGATGATCAAGATATCGCAGAAACAAATTTCTGCCGTCAATCTGGTCAACTCTGGCCGTTGACTGTCTGTCCGATGACGTATGCTGACGTCAGCCTAATGACGTCACTCTGCTGACGTCTGCGGGCGGTGCTGACGGGCTGGACCATCTGCTTACGGGTTCAGGTCGACCCGACCCGACCCGAACGGCCTGCACTGCTGACGGACCTGGGCTTGCACAGCGGGTTGGTTCAGACCCAACCCGGAACTTGACCCAACCTGTAGAAAGGGCGCTGGGCTTATCTCTTCTCCGCGGGTCAGGTAACCTGACCCGACCCGACCCAACACCCAAGACCCAGAACGACAGGGTCGTCCCCTTCTCTGCGCCTGGGCCTGCAACCCAGTTGCAGGCGGCGCAGAGAGGCCGCGGTCGGGGCTGCTGCGGCTGCGGTTGCGGCTTCCCTGGTCCGGCGACTGCCGCGCTGGACCGGCGACGGCGCGGCGACGGGCGGCGGCAACCTGCGACTTGCCGGCGACCTCTGGCAGCGGCGACGGTGAGTGGTTTTTTTTTTTTTTTTTCTTTGTTTTCTTCCTCCGCAGCGATGATTCTTCTCCGGCCTTTTTCCTCAGATCCAAAAAAAAATCCGGTGATACTCCAACGAAGATCGCAGCGTCTGGAACCGTTTCACTTCTTCTTCTTCCCGAATCGGTTTCTCTGTCTGCAAACAGAGATGCCCGAGTGACGTGTGGCCCAGCAAGAGATCAACCTTGATCTCTCCTCTTCCCGTTGATCTTCCACGCACAATCAATCGCTCTGATACCACTTGTTGTGCGCGTGTGTGCAAACGCAACCAAGATCAAGCAATCACCACACAAGAAGACAAGAAGATTTACGTGGTTCGGCAAGAATGCCTACGTCCACGGGAAACCAATTTCCACTGGGTTCTCTTCCAATCTGTGAAACCACAGCCTTGGAATCTCAGCCTCTCTGACTGACTGCCCTAGGGTTACAGATTACATCTCATATATATAACCAGTACATCCTTATCCCCCAAGAACTCTATCTCAAGAAAAAAGGAAAGTCCTAATACATTAGGAAACTACCCCAGATATAGAACCCAATCATGGTCTGGACCCACATGGCCAACAGTTATGAGATCAACCATAAAATTATTTAATAAAAACATATGTATATATCAGGTGCAGTCAAGTAGACTAGTTAACATAGGAATTTTGGTGGCACTCTCAATATCGAAGGAAGAAGGAGAGGAAGCTCAAAGTCGTCCTTCTAAATTACTCTAGCTCCAAAGTAACCACCCATTTTATTTTTCTCTTTAGCTTTTATATATTGACCTCTTACGGCAATCATATTTGCAAATGCTAGAAGGGCCATAAATGAAAAGTAATAAGTTTTTACCTTGTTATTCACGGTTTAAATATTGGATACCCCACCTTTTTTCTCATTTGTAAAGGCTACCTTCCCACTTAGTAAGCTTTTCTCTTGTGCGTGCAAGCTCTTTTCCCACTTTTGTGGGCTTTTTTCCACATGCATGAGCTCTCTTTTGGGTTTCAGCTCCTTAGCTGGGTTAAAAAAATAATAATAAAATATTAACCAGCATTTGATAAAACTGAAAAATCTTGGCATCAATGTGAAGGGTGACCATTGTTGCAAGGCCGTTTGTGTGGATCAACCTTGAGGCTTGGGTTCATTTTATGTAGATAACACATAAGCATATTACAGTTATAAATGCATGTGTGTTTTCAAGCATTGAGCTCCATTCCTGTCTGCTGGCTAGTTACATATCTAAGTTCTCGCACTATGTAATCAAAGACCTTGACCAAAATGCTTTACTCTGACCCAACAATTCAATAATTGGATTAAGTAGTTATATATTAATTTTATGGGACAGGTTCGAGTAAATAGGTACCCATTGCCTTCCCCGCTTGCATGTAGGTTAGTGACGAGTTTTTTTTTTTTTTTTAAAGTGAAGGGAACCTCCAAGTTCTTGACACATGATAACAAAAGATGAGAGAGAGAGAGAGAGAGAGAGAGAGAGAGAGAGAATATGAATACTTCTCTTTTGTATTTCATAATGTACTCCTATCAATGTAGTTGCAATTTTAAAATTTTCTCTCCCTGATGGGCACACTGAGGATTCATCTAGGGATACTCATGGGCTGTGCTAAGGAATATCGAGGCCCGGCCTAACTTCAAAACTATGAGCTGAAGACCGGCCCAAGCTGAAAATGAGCCACAAGGAGCTGGCCCTGGCCCAGCCCGACTGGAAATTTGAAAGCACTGATATAATGTTAATAAAGGGAGTGACATTTTATAATTTCTAAGTGTAGTTCAACTAGCTTTGTGTTATTTGCATTGGTATCAAGGTTTGAATCTCCAAATTCTACATTTCCTTATTCTCTTCTTTCCAGTCGGGCCTAGCAGGGCTTTGGGCTCTCTACAAATGAGTCCAAGCCCAGCCCATCTTATAATCAGACCTACTTAAACCAAATGCCCAAGCATAGCTCAAATCATGCTGGGCCTGATTTGGGCCCAGTCAATCAGCACCCTTATATGCATTCAATATTCACAAAGCTATATCATATGTGCAGGGAATATTTAAGATATAAGATGTGCCAAATATTGTACTAACTACATAAGCTCTAAAAAATGGCTCCTTACCCAAGTGGTTGTTACATAGGCCCAAAGCCCATCTGAAAAGAGCCCATCTGAAAGCCCATCTAAAAAGAGCCCATCTGAAAAAAGGAGCCTTCTTTACTTGGAATACTATTACTGTAATTAGCTGTAATTAGTCTTCCTTCTTAACTTAGAATCCTAATTGATATAAATTAGTGAGTTTTCCTTTCTTAGAGCCTAGATTAAAGGTAATTAGCTGTAATTAGTTTTCCTTCTTAACTTAGAATCCTAATTGATGTAAATTAGTGAGTTTTCCTTTCTTAGAGCCTAGATTAAAGGTAATTAGCTGTAATTAGTCTTCCTTCTTAACTTAGAATCCTAATTGATGTAAATTTGTGAGTTTTCCTTTCTTAGAGCCTAGATTAAAGGCATGTAAAGATATATATTGATGTATAATCTCAATAGAAGGACACACAAATTAATACATTCTCAAGAGAATTCAAAATCTCTTCTCTATGATCGTGAGTTTGTCATGGTATCAAAGCCCTAATCTACAGTCCTCTTCTCTTCTAATCTTCTTCTTCAACTGGTTTGTAGAATCTTGGTGATAACAGTCATTAGCATCCTGTCATTGATTGTTCGTGCATGTTACATCAGCAGACCCTCTCATCCTGGTCGACCACTCATCCTGGAATTCTTGGATATTTTTTCAGATTTTTTCAATCATCAGAGGTATGCCATCTCATCTCTTTTAGTATTTCAGTTTTGTCCAACAGATTTCATCTTAGCCGTTCAAAATTGTGGATTTTGATCCGTTTTGAATGAGACCTCTTCCAGCAGTAGCGAAATTTGACTACCCTTCCATCCCCTATCTTTGATCTGTCTCGAGATCACTTGGTGGGTTCCACGTGCTACCTTTTCCCCTGAAATCAAGGACGTACTACTTTCCTGTTGTTCTCTTTTGACCAAAATCAATTTTAATCTAACATTGAGATAGACAAATCTGAGGTTACTTTGATCAAATTCACTGGACAAAATTACCCTGCGTGGTCTTTTCAATTCCAAACCTACCTCGAAGCTAAGGAATTGTGGGGTTTTGTTTCTGGTGCTGACCCTAAACCCACTGAGGATGAAAAAAAGATCTCCTCTTAGCAGACAAAAGATGCCAAAATCAAATCCTGGATTCTGAGATCGGTTGAGCCTCATCTGATAATGAATCTCAAGCCTTATCCCACTTCTAAAGCCATGTGGGGGTATTTGAAGAAAGTATACCATCAAGATAACTCTACGTGACAGTTCCATCTTGAATGTGCTATTGCTGAATATACCCAAGGGACTTTATCAGTACAAGATTACTATTCAGGTTTCCGTACACTGTGGTCGGAATACGACAGTATTAAATATGCCGATGTGGCTGACAATGTGTTAGCGGTAATTCAAGACCTTCAGGCATCTAGTCAGCGAGATCAATTTTTGATGAAACTACGGCACGAATTTGAAAGTGTCCGATCTGCTCTGATGAATCGGTCGCCCCTACCTTCCTTGGATGTATGCTTGAATGAACTTTTACGCGAAGAATAGCGCCTTACGAGCTCAGCTCATATTGCTCAACAAAAGACTAAAACCTATTCAGTCGCGTTTTCGGCACATAAAACTTCTCAGCCTTGAGACTTAAGCAAAACCCAATGCTACAGTTGTCAGAAATTTGGGCACATTGCCTCTCAATGCAAACAAAAAGTCTGCAATTACTGTAAAAAGTCGGGACATATCATCTCTGAATGTCGTCGCCGTCCTCCACGTCAGTCGACACAATATCAGACTCCACAGTCTCCAGCATCGCAGTATCCTACTCCACCATCTCAGACTCCGCATGCTTATGTGGCTTCCTCGGTTATGCCTGTTCCTACATCTGCAACCCTGTAACACCCCGATCCCTTTGAGCCGGATTAGTGGCTCATTAGTGTGTTTTGCTTTGATTAACTCTTTCGGATTTGGTTTTGGGCCTTGGATAGGTAGTTGAGTGACCTTTGACTTGGAATAGGTAGTTCTAAGTCCTTTTTCGTAATTTTGCTTTGGCGTTGCTTGCATCATATTTGCATCATCTTGGTGTCAGCATATGTATTTCGTTGAGCTCGACAATTTCCGTAACTGAGTCAGATCCGTTTGGAGTCAATTGGAGAAGTTGGGCCTTCGTGTGACTTGAACTGTAATTAGTAGAAACTTACCGGACTTTGACTTAACTTTCAAAACATATATATATTGAGTCAGCTCCAGATGTCTCTCATCTCTGCCCATCTGTCTCCAACGTTGCATGCAAGATAAGGGAGTTCCACGTTCTCTCTCTCTCTCTCTTCTTTCCTTCTCTTGCTCGATTGAGGATTGGGTCCTTTGTTTGGATTGGGTTCTTTTCTTCTTCTCTCATCTCTGTGCTTAGTCTCTGTCTGTGGCTTTGGTGGTAAGTGGGTTCTCTCCCAACTCTCCCTTCTTCTTCTCCAATTGCAGCTCTTTTCCTTGTTGATGTGTCTTCATCTCATGCATGGTGTATTGCTTTGATTTGCTTTGATTTTTAGTGGATTTGGAGCTTGAGGTTGTGGATTGATAGAGCTTTGAGGCAAGTATAAGTACAGGCTTTGATAACACACATGGGTGCTCTGTTTGAATGCTTTGATTTCCATCTTCTTTAGTGTATCCGATGTTTACAGCCAATTTTTGTGAATTTGGAACCTCTGTGACTTGTTTTGAGACTTTTCTGTACCACATTTCAGTTTCTGTAACTATCCCGAATTCGTGTTCTGTATTGTACGGCTAAGCCGTAAATTTCTACGGCTCACTTTCCAGAGACTGAAATTTTGAGTTTTGTTCTACGGCTAGGATACGGCTAAGCCGTAATTTGTTCTACGGCTGAGCCGTAAGCTAGCCGTGACCCAAACCGTAACTCAGCCGCGAATTAAATCTCTGATCAGTCGAAACTTTTCAACACAGGACTCCTACGGTGTGGACTACGGCTAAGCCGTGAAATGCTACGGCCAAGCCGTGGATTGGGCTACGGCTAAGCCGTATACTGACTGTAGCTCAGCCGAAAAAGGCATCAGATCAGAGGTGAAAGATGACCAGTTTAGCTGTGTTTTTAATGGAACCATGGTTAAGCTGTAGTGCATAATACGTTGAGCGCGTAAGATGTCTCCGGCTCAACCATAGGTCCCTCATGGCTAAACCGTTAGGCATGGCAATTCTGAAATATAACTTAAGATAATGGTGAGACTTGTAGGGCTCAATTACAGGTTAACTACCCATGTAAACCGGCCCAATGGATTCTTTAGAGCGCATGAATAGTCTGTTAGGCTGTGACTTATTCATGTGAGTGTTGATTTACTGTTAAGCACCTCCCCATGGGTGTTGGTTTAAGGGACGTCGGTGCACACAAAGATTACATGGTAACACCTTGATGGCAACGGTGCATTGACTAACTTAAAACTACATCAACATGCACGGTTAGTGACAGTGAACAACTAGTTTAGGACTGGCTTGTAATGAACCTTGACTCCGTACAAATCTGAGATGCATTGCATATTGTTTATGGTTTTGCCCTCTGTTCTGTTAATCTATGTTATGCATTCCGCAGTCATTTTGCTTTCGCCCTGTATCTCTGTTTTATTCTTCGTTCTGCACTAAGCTTTGATTTATGCTATGCTTTGGCTTTATATCTATGCTTTGTTGACTTTGTCTATCTCTGATTTTGGGTATTCCCGGGTGGCTCTGCCCAGAGGTTAATACGTGAGGATAAGATCCGGTCCTTGTCATCGGTGAGTCCAAAGCGGATAATCTCCCTTCCTATGGATTTGATTTGATTGGTATTGGTCTGGCTCTACTCAGCCTCAGCCCTAGGATGCCCGACGGGGTTACCTTTGGCTTAGATCTCTGTATCTCTGTATGACTGCAGTGTTGCTTTGTCTTGGGACCCCGGAACCCAGGAAACCGAGACCCGCTTGTACCTTTGGCCTGGACAGCGGTGTTCTCCTCTGCTCTGCTCTGCTCTCTATTGGAGAGAACATGGTTAACGTAGTAGCCAACTAGTTCAGTATTCTATGTTTTGATTCACACATCATGTTTTACTTCTATGCACGATTGGCTTAGTTTCCTAATATGGAACTCTGTATTTAATCTTCTGTCATTACTTTATTCTCTTTGATACTATGAGTGTTTCACCCTTGTTACTTGTATTTGCTGGATCGTTGTATTCATTTGTGTTGTCTGTGGTGTTGCAGGCACAGATACCTTGCCCATCTCCCCGGCGATCGAGGAGGCTGCAGGGGCGAGTGTAGAGGCACCCTCAGGTTTGGCAGAGTGGGCCTGATCATCTCTGCCGAGTGCGTTCATGCATGCTGCCAGTGGCTTTTCGTTTTGGGATTTTTGAGAGATTGTATTTGGACTTTGGACTTGTATTCTGTGTATTTTGTATATATAGATTTTGGTGTGTATTCGGTTTTATATCAGTGTAATTGTCCTTGTCTTTTCCGTTTCGTATTTGCTTTGGCTTCCGCTATTTTTCTTGTTGCTTGCTATGATATGTACAGCTTCCGCGTACGCTTAGTTCGCACGTGTTAGATCCCTTGTGTGCGTGCATTTGGACTGGGTTTGGGTGCACGTGCACGGGAGTACGTGTGTCACAGGTTTAGCTTTTCGCTAACCCCCGAATTCTGGGCTCGGGTCGTGACAAACCCCACAGCTTGGGTCCTCCTCATCTCTCACTCCTGAATTGGTTCAACAAATGATTATCAATGCCCTCTCTGCTTTTGGTCTATCAGGCAAGTCTTCTTCATCTTCCACTTGGTTTCTTAATTTCGGGGCGTCTAATCATATGACGTATTCCCACACTCCTCTCTCCAATATGACAAGTTACACTGGCCTTCTTCAAATACAAACTGCTGATAGAGGACATGTTCCCATTACTGCCATTGGCGATATCCCTGGTTCCATCCCATTGAGAATTGTTTATCTTTGTCCTAATTTAACTTCCAACCTATTGTCCGTCGAACAACTTGTTGAAAATAATTGTAACATCTCTTTTTCTTCTTCTGGTTGTGTTGTGCAGGACCAGATGTCCGAGAAGGAGATCGCGAGGGGGCCTAAGTGTGGACGCTTGTTTCCGTTGGATCTTTTTCAAATTTCTAGGAATCAATTTGCAAATAATGTGTTTTGTTTTTCTCTTAGAGATAATTGCCGGTTGTGGCATAATAGACTCGGACATCCTAATTCCAAGGATTTGTCCCTTATATTCAATTCTGGTTTATTAAATAAATCTCTTCGTTTATCTTCTTGTGTGCCTTTTGATTGTGCTACTTGTAAAATGGGAAAGAGCAAAACACTTCCGTTTCCTCAATCCACTTCTCACACTTCTCAGTGTTTTGATTTAGTTCATAGTGATATATGGGGAATTGCTCCAGCTCTTTCCCACGCTCACTATAAATATTTTGTGACCTTTATTGATGATTTCAGTCGGTTCACATGGGTCTACTTTCTGCATTCCAAATCTGATATTTTTCATGTTTTTTAAATTTTTTTGGCTTATGTTGAAAATCAATTTTCTACCTGCATTAAAATCTTGCGAATTGATTCTGACGGGGAATATATGTCCTCTGATTTTCAACAGTTTTTGCAAACCAAAGTCATTATTTCTCAAAGATCTTGTTCTTATACTCCCCAGTAGAATGGAGTCGCTGAACGGAAAAATAGACATCTTCTTGATGTCACTCGTTCCCTTCTTCTGGAATCCTCGATTCCTACTCGTTTTTGGGTTGAGGCACTGGCTACAGCAGCTCATCTTATCAATCGTATGCCATCAACCTCCATTGAGAATCAAAGCCCATATTACCGTTTGTACAAGACTGCTCCATCCTATGATGATCTTCATGTTTTTGGCTCCATTTGTTTTGTGCACTTGCCTCCTTCTGAAGGACAAAACTCACGGCACAATCAGCTCAGTGTGTGTTTTTAGGTTATGCACCCTTTCAGAAAGGGTTCCTTTGCTATGATCCTCACATTCGTCGGTTCCATATCTCTAGGAATGTCGTCTTATTTGAACATCAGTCTTTTTTTCATAAACACATTGATCCTCCTAACTCTTCTTTTGTGTCATTACCTGGTTTTTCTGAAGACTCGTCAGTTGTTCGTTTTAATCCTAATTTTGTGTATCACAGACAGAACAGCACAGCGCATACTAGTGATCCCCCTCCTGATCTTCCTCCGGCATCCGGTTTCGGCCATACTTCACTGCGTCGCTCCACTCGGATTTCATTCTCGCCAGATCGTTATGGCTTCTCCCATACTTCCTTAATGGCCACTTTGTCTTCTTCTTCCATTCACAATCATATTCTCAGGCTGTGTAGGTTCCGTGTTGGAAAAAGGCTATACAAGATGAATTGGATGCGTTAGCACAAAATCATATGTGGGATATTGTACCATCTCCTGTGGGTGTCAAACATATTGGCTGTAAGTGGGTTTTTTCTCTCAAATTAAAATCTGATGGATCTTTAGATCGCTACAAGGCGCGTTTTGTTCCTCTTGGCAATCGGCAGGAATATGGCATTGATTATGATGAGACCTTTGTTCTGGTTGCCAAGATGACCACCGTCTGCACTATTCTTGCTGTTGCTGCATCTCAATCTTGACCTCTCTATCAAATGGATGTCAAAAATACGTTTCTCCATGGTGATCTCAAAGAAGATGTTTATATGCGATTGCCTCAGGAATGCTCCTCCGGCCCCAGTATGGTTGCTAAACTTCGTCGTTCCCTCTATGGTCTGAAACAAGCTCCTCGCGCATGATTTGAGAAATTTCAAGCTATTTTTCTCCACTTGGATTTTCATCCAAGCCCGTATGATCCTTCTATGTTTTTACATCATGCTCCATCCGGGATCACAATACTCCTTGTCTATGTTGATGATATCGTCATTACCGGTCCTAATGCCGAAATGATTCAGAAGCTCCAAGCGTCTCTTCGCGAGTCATTTAAAATGAAGGATCTTGGCCTTCTCCACTATTTCCTTGGTCTTGAAGTTCATCAATCGCCTAAAGGTATTGTTCTCCATCAGCACAAATACACTATTGATCTCATCGCCTTGGCTGGTCTTACTGCTTCTGCTCCTGTTGATACCCTAGTAGAACTAAATGTCAAACTCAGTCGCGATGAAGGTGATCTTCTTTCCGTTCCTACTGCCTATCACCAGTTGGTTGGGAGCTTGATCTACCTTACGATCACTTGACCCGATATCTCTTATGCGGTCAACCTGATAAGTCAGTTCATGACTGCTCTTCGTCACTTTCATCTGGCTGATGTTCGCCATATCATTCGGTACCTTATTCGTATACTGACTCGTGGGTTGTTTTTTCCATCCAACAATCCTCTGACTCTCAAAGCTTATTCAGATGCTGATTGGGCTGGTTGTCTGGATACTCGCAGATCGACAACTGGATGGTGCATGTTTTTAAACTCTAAGTATACCTTATTTTTAATGCATGTGCAATTTTTCTTTCTATATGTACAGGCTTCTATCTCACTTGAGTGGGCCGCTTTCCACATGTACAGGCTATCACTCAGGTCCCAACCCCGTTAGCTCGTGTACCCAAAAGAGAAAAAAATTCAAGAGCAAAAATTGACTGAATTCCAAAAATCAGCATACTGTACAAAATAATGAGAAAAACCCTGCAAGTGGTTTAAAGTGCAGATTTTGAAGGTGCGACATTCCCATCAAAGGACCCAAGCGAGCACACACACGAGTATAGCAAGATGCCCAAGGAATGATACCTAGATAGTCGGCTAGGAGGCGGGTTGGTAATCAATTGGCCCTCATTCTTTTGTTCTCTCGAACATTAGGTTTTCCATTTCTCAGTCTCTCCCATCTCTTGGTTTTGTTCCCTTTTTTTTAAATTTCTTGTTGAATAAATTGCAGCGGATTGTGGAACATAGACACAATTACACAAACAATTATAATGAAGAGGTGAGAATATCTATTTGAAGAAATGAAAATGGATAAGTGGTCAGGGATCACTGTTTCTTCTCCACATGTGACTAAATCGGTTCTCTCCTTATCCAGAGTCAGTTCTATCCAGATGCAGACGATTCACTCATCTTGTCAACACTTTATGCGGCACAATGCAATAATTGGATTGATCCAACACTGAGAACTTTTTTTTCTTTTTTCTTTATGACGAGGGTTTCCGTTAAATATGTCTAGTCAGGATTATTACCCGAGCATACGGACCAAATCATATGGATATTGCCCGTGCCACAGCCCTTAAATCTGGCATTCACCTTTAGATCGTCAAAGTCTAAATACTTCTCGTAAAATTGTTCGTGCAATAATTTAGGACGTGCGATATCACACTTTGCAATATGCTAGGGTAGTACGATATCTCATCATTATTGTATGAACATTTCTGTGAAAAAACTTTTAACCTCAACCGTTCTAGGACAAATGTTAAGCACAAGGGTAGTCATGCTGGTTCGCATTTCTAATATTGACATTGATGAATTAGTTACCCCTCCAAATGATTGATTGAGATATGGATATGCAGACGTTTGGTTTTCTATTGAGGAAATAGCTTTCTACCATTGGGGCCAATATCTCATGTGCTGTGCGGTTGAAGTTCCATTTTTTTCTTTGTTTTTTTTTTTTTTTTTTTGCTTTCTTGATGGGCCTCAACATTTTAAAGGAAAATAATGCTATGAGAATTAGTTCTCATCATTGGGCTCATCTATCACCCAATCTAAATCTTGTAATACATAAGAACCTAACTGATAATTATATGCCCCAAGTTTCAATCAAATCTAAATTTATTCGACCATTGGATCGACCGTACACCAATCCGAAAGGATTGAATTTGAGGGCCATAGATAAAGGTGTTAGGGACAAGTGATTGTGGTTAAACTTGATATTTATGGTGGTCTCATATAGATCTTTACATTTCACTGGTCTTATCTCCAAATGAGACCTATAAGTAGATCCTATAAAAAGTTTTTACGGTAGGTGTATGAAAACACTTCTTATAGGATTAAAGCCCCATTTTAAATGTTCAGATGAAGACATTTATGTAGGAGAAAATCTCTCTTTACATTTGGAGCCAAAGGCTAACTTCTAATGATCATCTTGTCAACTTTCCTGTTTTTTTTTTTTTTTCCTTTGCGAAAAAAAGCCCTCCAATCAATGTAATTGATCTAGTTGTTAAAACTATAATAGTTTGCTATTATATTATGAATATGGCCCAAATGTGGTAGCACAGTTCAAATTCACAACCTCAGTGAGCAAAAACTATAGTCCTAGGTCAGCTAAGATAATTATAAAATTATATCACAATTTAAGGGTAATCAGTTCTTAACCTTTGGACAAACTGAGTCATGAACAAAAATAATCTCTTAGCTATTGTAACTCAAGGGCAGTGGTAGATCCACATTCAAGGGTCTGGGGGCATTGGGCCCCACCCAAACTAAAGAAAGACCACTATATGAGATAGCCAGCTAGGCGCCCCCACTAAAAGTCTCCCCGTTAGCAACCAACTCTGGCATTGGCATTGATGCATCTCTCTTTTTGTCTCCAAATTCCTCTCTTTATTTCGTCCTGCTTTCGAACCATAGAGACTAAGGGTGGATCTTTTTCCATTTTTCAACAGCTTGGAAACATCTGATTATTGTACGGAGTGTCTTTTTTTTGAATTATGAGTGGATTTTAATTTTTTGGATAAATTTATATGGTTTCTTATTTTGATTTAGGTATTTTTTTTAATTTTTTTTGGACTATAACACACAAAAGAAAAGAAAAAAATGATTTTTGATAGATTTTATGGCTTTTTTGCATTATTTATCAGGTATCTTTTTTGATACAAAAATATTGTGAGTCATGATGGATTATTTATTCTTTAATTTTTGGAAGCTATATTTTTAGTTAGCTTTATTGAGAACTTACCCTGAATATTGCTTTTTGGAGCGTTTCCAAGGGTTAACTGATATTTTGAAATCATTATTAGATTTTTTTTCATTAACATGCTAGAGTCTGTGACCGTCCCTATCTCAAATGTTTAGAAGAAGTTGGAGTTATTTTTACTGAGATTGCAAATAGGTAATTTTTCTCCTTTATAAGATTTTTTTTTCAATAGGAGGTTTTGAGAATAATTCACAATTTTGTAAAACATGTTAGATTTTAAATTTATGAACCTTTCCATTAAACATTTAAAGATTTATTTTATAGTTCTCATCTTACAATCAAACTAGTACATGATCAATCAAGATATTTTCAGACGTTCTTCAAGTGTGCTCTAAGTTCATACCAGATTGGGTATTTCTCAAACTTTTTTCTAGAGATATTTTTGTCACTCTCATTGGTTTTTCACTCGGGACCCATTTGTCTATTTATATTAGATCCCTAGCATAAGGAAGCCGTTTATATGATTGCTAAGCAAGAAACTCTTTTGGATGGTTCGTGAGTTTTTCTCGCAGGACCCATTTGTTTAAGCAGTAAAGACTCGTAATCTATTAATGATGAGGCTTTTAGTTTTATGAATTTCCAATGTTATGACTTGCTGGTGATGATGCATATGATTTTCAATTGAAAAGATTGTCATTTCAAATTGAAAAGTTTTGATTTTGAATTTTCATATTTTCTCTTTAAAATGCAGCCTTTTATTTATTTTTTATTTTTCTTTTCTTTTTTTCCTTTTTTCTTTTTTTTTTCCTGTTGAAGTTGTATTTGTAGGTTATTTTCTACATTTCATTTTGTGGGTACTTTCTTTTGTTCTAGTGTGAAAAAAGTAGCTTTTTTCAATTAACCATCATTAGCCCCCCCTCAAATGAAATTCCTATGAGTTTGCCACTGCTTTAGGAAACAACGTCACGATATGGTTCATATGACTAAGTTGGTAGATCATTCCGTGTGAGAAAGATGTAGGCACTGTCGACTTGAAATTTGCATTTAGTTAATTTAAGGTAATAATACTGAATACTGATAGTCAAAATAAGCTAAATTTAAACCGTCCATGTAATTTGGTTAGATGAGATGGTTAATATTATTGTTAATTTACAAACTGCATGCAGATATGAGAACTGCCAGACAGTCCAGTGAAAAAGGGAATCTCGTCCCACAGAGAGTGCCAGGGGATCCACCCTTGCTACTGGCAGAGCACAGTGGTGGAGCACACATGGAGGTCTTGAGCAAGCCTCCAAAACTACACTCATCAATCTAGCAAGTGGATGTGTTTAAGAAAAAAAAAAAGCTCCAAAGGATGATAAATACTATTAAGAGGAGATGGTACGATAGCCAAATCATATACAACTAAGTGAAAATTTAGTTTGTAGTCCCACAAACTGTCAAATCCCAACTTTAGGTTTGGACAATATAATTCACAGTGTAAAATAACTCACCATGGAACCCACAATCAGAACAATTGACTTTCCAAGCCATTTAAGATAGACGGTAGATCTACAGAAGAGGCAGAAAAAGGTAAAAACGATGGTACATGCATGCATGACTCAAATGCAAGGTACTCTTGCGGCTATGTTAAAATTTTCCATCCCACTTGTTATTGTTAATTGTTACTTAATCCCCTTGGGCTGTGAGACTGACATGGGACAGCAACAGGAGCCAGCAGAGATGTGTTTTTTTTTTATTTAATGGTGGCAGCCCTGTGATTGTTATGTTCCACGTGGTCAGTCAGTAATGGAGTTGGAAGAGATCATGTTACCACCGACGCCACTCCATTGTCATACATGCACGATGAAAAGAAAGAAAGAAAGAAAATATATATATATATATATGCACGTGGAATGGAAAGCTCTAAAATATAGGACAAAAAATGTGGTCCAGTGCCGATCCACTTGTGGCCCAAGGTTGGTGCTATCGACCTGTCCATGAATAGAAAATCCTTGGGTCTGCTGCTGCTGAAACAGTTCATCTGCATATTTGGCTAGCAGTGTAAAGTATTCATACATTTATTTAAATCAAATTTAAATTAAATAAACATAAAATGAAGACTCGCAAGTGAGACCTTATCTGAAAGTGGCAACTATAGGCTATGTTTCGTGGGCTGCTTTTCAAAATTTCAGATTGCGCATAATGAAATGTCCTCTTAGAACATATAAGGAGGCTGTTCAAGTTCTAAAGTTGACTTTGTCAGTAATAGCTTACTCAATGAAAGCTTACTTGGTTTGCAACCCCACAAGTTATCAGCTATTGTTTAAAAGTAGCCACTCTTTTCATTTACGAGAGCTATCCTTCCCACTTTTTTGGTTTTCCTCTTTTCACCCTCATGGGCTCTCCTTCCCACCATATGGACTTCCTTTTTTCACTTGTGTGGTCCCTCTTGGGTCATAATCCCCTTGGATAATATTTTTATGTAATAATTTGATGTGAGGGGCTTATAATATGATGGATGCAATTAATGAAGGCTCAAGATGGCTCACTTGTGATCAAGTTATCCTCTCGTCACACGCTACCTCAAGAATTGGCACATTGTTGGAAGTAGGTGGGTCTCGTGAATAGATTTTCAAAACTTTTGACACACTTGACATAGGGATTAACTATCCATAAAACCAAAAACCCAATCCAGGATGCATTACCCTTAATCTCGTGACCATGTACAGTAAATATTCTATCTAAAAACAGAATCAAACAGCACTAAACATCCGTAATAATCTACGACATACAAGAAGCAGATCATACCTTTGGAGATTCATAGTGCTTTAATGGAGAAGTTGTAACTCTACTAATGATGAGAATCTTCAACACCTCTTAACCTTCCACCTTATGACCCGAATTGGATTTCTTTTCTTAAGAAGATTGGTGGAATCTTCAGGAGAAATCCCAACTCGAAACTCCAAGGAACTAGAAGAGAGAAGGAGAGAGAAACTTGTGCAACTCTTGCACACACAGGGTTTTGGGCGTGGAGTGAGAGGGACTCTTATTGAACGTCTAAGAGATTTTATATACTTTTAAATCCCTTCCTTGCTTAATTGAAATAGAAGTCTTACTTCCAAAGCAATTAGCAACTTTCTCCTTTCTTAACCCTTCTTTTTAGAGTTCAAGTCGGATTAGTATTTTCCAATAACTTGGACTAACGTGGGGACCACTAGGGATTCCTTAAAAAGTTTGCTCCAACTGGAACACCATGACCCCACATCTCATGTGCAATCCGGGCCCAGAGTTAATTGCAAATAACACCACTATATAAATGCAATTGCACTCCAGTCTTAGGAATAAATTACAATGAAAACCCTAAACTTCCCAATTACCACAAGTAGGCCCCTCTATCAATATCCGTAGATCAATTGGAATAAATCTATCTCTTCCAATATAAGTTTCATATCTTATTATCCTTGAGCCTCAATTAATCACAGTAATCATCAGTACTATTCAATTAACTCTTAATTGAGATAGGTGCGCACTTACTAATGACAAATCCATTAATTGGCACAAGGGGATAATAGAGATAGATTCCATCTTGATCATTCAACGTTTCCACAGTTCTACTACCACATACCTAAGACATCGAGGTGTTAACCTACAGTCGGCTTCACTCATTGGTGACTCAAAGCAAATGAATAGATATAAACTTGAGTTCATCAATGTCTCAAGATTGAGAGCCTATGGCTAGGGAATTATGAGAGCATACCTTATTATTGAGACAGAATTCCATAAGGTGCATCTCATAGTCCTTCAATACATCCAATGTACCAGTACCATGATCCAGAATCTTACATTCTGATGATCGAGACAAATCACACTATCTCATAGTGATCAAAGTGCAGCAACCTTATCAAATGAGATGCCCAGCCTCATTACTGGTTGTGAAGCTATTTAAGTATAAAATTTGTGACATATATCTCCCGTGTGTGGATCTCATCCATGCATATATATCACATCTGATATACTAATGGGACCTGGTTCAACTCATGAACCATTATGTCATATGTATTGGTCATGTGCATGAAGTAGTAAAATAACATTCATCTCATGAAAGTAAAGCATAATTTTATTGATAAATAAAGAAATTAATCAATTTATTAAATCAACTGATGGATTGAATCCACAAAATCTAACAGAATTGGCATAGGCCCAACTTTAACACTCATTCAATCCTAACTAACCCTTGGGATTGAATAAGAAGATGAAATCTTTCAAATAGTTAAACATGAGGGCCACATATTAAGAGATTATGGTGATCTAATGGGTTTAAATTTTTGCACATTGTTAGGTCCTTTTCAACTCTTTCTATCCCCCACCTCTACCAAATTTGTAATCGCCCCATAAAATTCATTGCTTCCTTTGGCTAATCACTCTATATTGAATCTCTTCATTTACATAGTATAGAGATGATATGGCGAAGTGGTTCCTATTTTAGAAAGTAAACTATAGTAATAAGTTGTAATAGATCAAAAGACTTAACTAGTCTTTTGCATGAATATGTATTTCTCTCAGTAGAGATGAAAAATGAATATTCACACATCACCTTCATAACTCAAATCTTTTGTCCCAATCTGTATGGCCTTGGCTGTTGGGAAATGGGTGTTTGAGCCTTGTGCATGCATGCATTCAAATCCCTATATAGCGAGTAAGAATTTGATCGACCCAACCCGTTTGCTAACTTGCAACCAAGAATTACTAAAGATATGATAGATAAAAGATAGAGGGTTTTTTTTTTTTTTTTTGAACCTTCCCTTTCATTAGATAATTTGAGATAATCTCTTTTCAATTTTTGTTCAGTTTTATAATTTTATATTTGAGTATAAGCATAAGACTCATTAACGATATTGTATTTTATTCATATCCATATGTTAGATGTAAATTTATATGCCAACATAAAAATAAAAAATACATACCAATATTTCAACTACAAAAATATTACATTTTCAAATAAAAAAGTAAAGGCAATTTAGTAAAATCTAAATGAGTAAAACGGATTAGGGAGAATTAGGTGGGTCAACCCTAATCCGACCCATTTTTATACAAGTTGGTAAACCCTAACCCTAACCCAACCGGTATTTCAAAAGGACCGGGTTAGGCTGGTCGAAAATGGGTCTAGCCGGGCCAGATTGATGAAGATTTTGCTAGCTCTAGTTGTAACCCACTTTATTTTTGTGAAATGTTCCTTTTTTATAATGCTATTTAACTGTTTAACAAGTCAATTTAGCAGAAGAGCACAAACGAATTCCCCATAAATTTGAGCCCACATGATACAAATTCATTATGATGAGCCCAACCATGGATGAAAAAAACGGCCGATACCAGTACACATTGGCTAATACGTAGCAGTATCTGCCGAAATTGTTCCGATAAAACGCTGTGGAAAGGTATTGACCATATCTTGTCAAAATATCCCCAATTTATCAGATATATTAGTTGATATTTCAAAATATCGGCCGAAACCGATATATCAGCCAATTTTTCAAATATCGGCCATATTTGCATAAAAACACTAAAATCGTAATTTTTTCTCCGCCTTCTCCTTCTTTATCTTTTATGTGATTAAGTGACATATTAATATTTTTTATATTTATGAATTTATTTTTGATTATTAAAACATATTATTAGGAAAATAAAATAATTAATGTATCATTTAAGATGTGCTATTTTGAGATTCCAAATGCTCTATATAAATATATTTCCTAGTTTCTATTATATTTTGGATCTTAGTTCAAATGTTTTATAAATTGTGCCATGTATTCTTTTGTTTTGAATAAACTAAATTAAAATTGTGTGTATATTGATCCTGCATGAAACTATAGTGAAGCAGCTAAAAGTAAATATAATATTAAAAATAATTATTGCAAAAAAGTCATAAAGAGAGGGATAATTAGATTAAAGCAACACTTAATCCATAGGAAAAGTCAAGTGGCAAAGTATCCTAAATTGTGCATTCATTCTCTCTAATCGCTTTATAATTTATTTTACTGTCATTATGTAATATGCTATATTAATGTTCATGTTCTTGAATTTCACCACTTGTTTGATAATTGAATTATGACTGATGAATTACGATGGAGGTATATACTATACAAGATACCAACACTGTATATAAATTACAAATAAATTTTATTTTCTAAAACTTCACACTAATAAATAGTTCATAAGTCATAATTATGGTTCTTTAAAAAAAATTTACAATTTCAGACAAGACAGCGATACAGTATGTTATAACTTAGAGAGATAGATAATTTGATAATTTGATTTATACTTATTATTAATGGAAAAAGAACATTATTTTCTAACCTTTTCTAATATTTTGAAATTTTTGAATATTTTTTATTTTTTTAGATTAAAAAAATTTCACACAGCTTTAACCACAATAGACCCAGAACCACAACCGAAACCAATACTATATCGGTTTTTTGGGACCAACCAATACCGCAATTAATACTGCGATTTTCATCCACTAGCCCAACCACAAAAAAAAAAGGTATTTTCTTTAACCAAGTAACTTTAGAAAGTTGCGTACTTTTTTTCTAAGTAAAAAAGTTATTTAAAAACCAATAAAGCCAAAACAACAACTAAAACGTGCGACAGTTGGCATGCAATTTTTAACAGGTGAAGCTTCCAAATGTGGCCATTTTTTAAACGGACCAACAACGAATATCCAACTAATACATTCAATTATTTGTACAATCGATGTAGATCTGCAGAAATCTCAAGTGCCCAAAATCGTAATCCTCCCCAATTCCTAGATTTTGGCCTGTCAATGTGGACTGTCGATTGTTTTCCCCCGATCATGAGATGGAAATAATGATTTTGCCTTTTAACCAATCCACCATGGGTACCACTGTGGGGCAAGTAAGTGAAATACCAAGAGTACCTGCGAACTACCATTTTGAGTAGTCCTATAATGGAACTGAAGTCTCGACCCCCTGCTCTTTCCTTGATTTACGGGAAAGTCCTGACTCTGCATATAAGAAAAGCTTCTACCTTTGGATCTGCTCAAGGATTTTAAGCATTCTTGCTTCGGCTCTCGTCTTCTCTTCTCTCTTTCTGCTTCAATTGATCGACTCTGAGGACTCTCTCCAAAGGTTGATAGCTGTTGTTATTGTTTATATTTTCTTAAATCTCTCTGTTAGAACGTGGCTTCTTTGTTGTGGGATGCATGAAATCGTTGAGTTTTGATTGGATTTACGATCTGGGTTTCTGGTTTTGACTATCATTTCTTCTAATTCACTGATTTGAAAGGCATTCGTGGTAAAGTTGGTGTCTTTTAAGTGGGTTTTCATCGTTTCATTGATTCTGCTTTTGAAAGGTATTTGTGGTAAAGTTGGTGTCTTCTAATTTTTTTTTTCCTTGGCATCTGATATGACTTTTGAATTTGAAAGATCTGATTTTTCACTTGATTTGGTGGTCTCTTTCATTGTTAGATGGGGTTTCATGATTACAAAAAAAGTGGGTGCTTATTATGATATGGGTCTTGATTAGTTTGAGACTGTGAGCAGTGTTTTTAAAGGAAATTGAAGCATTGGTTCTGTTTCTTTCACTAAGAAGATCTCAGCAGTTAGATTCAATGGTATTTGTTTTTAGATAAAGATTCTCTTACTTTGCTTAGGGTCTTAGAGTCTGAATCAGTTGTAAGAAATTCATATGGGTCATTGGAATATTCTGTGATTTTTAAATGGTAAAGCAAAATTAGGTGAGACGTTGTGTTCAACCTTCCCTGCCATAAATCAGTATCAGTAGCTACTGATAACGTTTTGTATTAATCATTGTCCAATTGATTTGACTTCAATTGCTGCCCCAAAACACTCAGTAGAATTGCCAACAATATCCGTACCAACTCTGATATGGATTACATCCAAACATATCCACTTTTGCTTTTAACAACTGATTTTTTTGTATTTGTTTGTAATTCAGTTTTGGTAGAATGGGAAGCGCTGGCTATGGAGAATACACCTATGAGAATTTGGAGAGGGAGCCTTACTGGCCCAATGAGAAGCTCCGGATCTCTATCACTGGTGCTGGTGGTTTCATTGCCTCGCACATTGCCAGGCGTTTGAAGAGCGAGGGACACTACATCATCGCTTCTGACTGGAAGAAGAATGAGCACATGACTGAGGACATGTTCTGTCATGAGTTCCATCTGGTCGATCTGCGGGTCATGGATAATTGCTTGAAAGTCACAAATGGAGTGGATCATGTTTTCAATCTCGCTGCGGATATGGGAGGGATGGGTTTTATCCAGTCCAACCATTCTGTTATCATGTATAACAACACCATGATTAGTTTCAACATGCTTGAAGCCGCAAGGATTAATGGGGTGAAGAGGTAGATGTCTTGGATTGTTATCTTCAGACTTTTGTTTCAATTATGTATTGGACTTTGATATTAGGTGTCTTGATATTGGTTATTTCCTCTTCATGGTTTGGTTATTCTGGTGGTTGGAATATTTTCAGGGGTCATTTTGATGTGGAGAAAAAGTGGCAAAACTGTGCAGTTTTCTGCACTTGTTTGCTCTTACATACTTTCTCTACACATCCCTAAGTATTCAGCAACCATTGCTTCTAACAATTTATTGGTAACTTTTGATGATCTCTTTAAGCAATACATGTTATTTTTATTCAGCATCATCATCACCATCACTATCGCCACCAAGATCATCATCATCAAAGCCTTGTCTCAACTATGTTGAAGTCAGTTACATGACTTCTATTTCTCCATTCTGATCTATCCTAAGCTAGATAGTATCTTTAGCTATTAAAATCTGACAGATCTTGAAGAATATGAACATCAAATAGTTCCTGTATGAAATAATTCCCTTCACCAATAAAGCATAAGGTATGGTACATGGTAAGCTTTAAATACTATAGACTAGGTAAAATATTGACACAGAAGTTTGATATTTTGTTTACATTCGATACTTTGCATAACATGCCCAGTATTTTGTTTTTTTCTGTTACCAGTAGAAAAATAATGCACAATATTTGAATACTAATGTGCTTCTTTTTTGTTTTTTTTTTCTTCTTTTTATAATCAATAACAAAAGTAAGAGTAGACAAAGTACAATAATAGATCAAAAATTACAAGTGAGGTGAATGATCCTCCGACAACAGTGGAGATCTAAGAATCCCTTTTCCCCACTGTACCCAAGAGTCAAGACTATATTCCCTTTCTGTAGAGATTGATTATTGATGTATAGAATTTGAAACCCCTGCCCTACTTTCTATTTTCGCTAACCCATTTATCCAACCACCACGGGCAGATATTGTTGAGTTTTTCCATCTGATAACATTTTCTGGGCCTTCTTTACCTTGCCCTAGAAAAAGAAAAGGTATAATGAGCTCCTCAGTGCTTGTCGGAAGATAACTTCTTCCATGGTAGAATTCGCAATACATTCCGAGTAGAGTAGACTAAAAAATTTTCACAGATGATTTCTGTTATTTTCTTCTCCTGCCAGCTTGAGTTTCTTTTTCTTTTTTTCCTTGGGCAACATGTTATGTTATAAAATTATCATTTCAATCTTGCGTTATAAAAATTAAAAGTGATCTTCAATTTTATATATTGGAACAAGCTGATAAAAGTTTATATCTAAAGAAGATAAAAACAAAAGTTGTTCTCGCAGGATATCTCATTTTTTCCTAGAGATTTCTGAACTTTAGCATTTTACTTTACAAAATGTTTCTGTTTTTTAATTCAATATGAATTTATATTCTTGTCCTTATTACCAGTTTCGTGAAAATCTTGTTCTGTAGAAACTAGACTTTATTTTAAGTATCAGATCAGTATATTTAATGTCCTATCTAAAATTAATTGAATAGTTTGATGATGCTCCCAATTCCCTGCATGATGATTTCATGCTTTTGTGATCCTGCTTGTTGATGTGCTGCAACCCACACTTTGGTTTATATCCCAGACATCTCTTAGATTGGAAAATCCTAATTCTTCAATTAGTGCTCCTTCAATAAGCATTGAAGAATGGAGTACATCATGAACACTGAAGAGGGCCAAAGAATGGATGGTTAGGGTGCTTCAATCTGGGGGAGTTTTGAATCATCCACATATGGATCATTGAAACGTACTAAATTGTGAGATTATCTGGCTTCATCCATTGCCTGGTTTACTCAGAACTTCTTTGCAGAACTTTTCTTTCTCTTTCTTCTTTCTTCTATAGTGTGTTACATAGTGTGCTTGAGTTACTGCTTTTGTTGAATTGTTCTGTATATCATTATACTGAATATTACCTGACTTTTTTTAAGAATAAGAAGATTCTTAAAAAATGCTTGACATGATGGTCTGCAGGTTCTTCTATGCATCTAGTGCCTGCATCTACCCAGAGTTCAAACAGTTGGAAACTAATGTGAGCTTGAAGGAGTCTGATGCATGGCCGGCAGAGGTTTGTCTTCAGAACTAATCCAGAAACTGTATTTTGAAATCTTTTGGTTGTATTACTTTGCCCTTTAATTATTACAAGCTCACATTAGTTGTGTCCTTAGAAAATATTGTGTGAATTAATTTGCTGGATCTTGTTTTGATGTTGTAGCCTCAAGATGCTTATGGCTTGGAGAAGCTTGCAACAGAAGAGTTGTGCAAGCACTACACTAAAGACTTCGGAATTGAATGTCGGATTGGGCGGTTTCATAACATTTATGGTCCCTTTGGAACATGGAAAGGTACACTATGAGATATTACCATATCTTTAAGGTTGTTTCTTTAGTTATGGATATGAACACTGCATCTTTGGTATGCACCATAGGTGGGAGAGAGAAGGCCCCTGCTGCTTTCTGTAGAAAGGCTCTTACATCCACGGATAAGTTTGAAATGTGGGGAGATGGACTGCAAACTCGATCCTTCACCTTCATTGATGAATGCGTAGAAGGTGTCCTGAGGTATATCACAGACTCTCTCTCTCTCTCTCTCTCAACATGATAATAATCAATTAAATATAAAAAAAATGAAAAAGAGGTTTATCGCTGACCTATAAGAGATTATTTCTTGTATGGTCTTCCCATGGTGCAAAAGTTTACACTAGGACTACTGTTAGATATGAAGCTTGCGCATGCAATGATTCCTATCTGATATTGTGATAAATTGAGGATAAGGGCTCATCAGTATAAATGAATAGCTGGATGGGTAGAGACTTTTCTGCAGACCAAGGAGGGTGGAATGTACTAGCATCCACATTCTGCCAAACAGGACAAACTATGTTCTTCAGAATGCAGATGTAAGGATTCATTTAAAGTTCACCTTCTCCTCATTCCTCTGGTATATGCAAACAGCCCCTAAAGCTAGAATATATGAGCATTTCTCTTCCTTTAACTGAAATAAATCTAGATGCGAATGGAAGACTGATGGTTTTTCTTGATTTGTATAATCTGCATAGGCTTAAAGTTAGCTGAGCTGAATTCTTTATTTTTGAAGTTCTTACATTATTGTTAATTTCATTCTGCACATCCATGTTGTTGTGTTTAGATTGACGAAGTCAGACTTTCGCGAGCCAGTGAACATAGGAAGCGATGAAATGGTGAGCATGAACGAAATGGCAGAAATAGTCCTCAGTTTTGAGAACAAGAAGCTCCCTATTCATCACATTCCTGGCCCAGAGGGTGTGCGTGGTCGCAACTCAGACAACACTCTGATCAAAGAGAAGTTGGGATGGGCTCCCACAATGAGATTGAAGGTATGTGAAGGCTGGTTTGGTTATTCATTTTGCAATTTTCTACTGCTTTTTACTACTTGGACCTCCTGCTTCTACTTGAATTGTTTGACGACTGACCTATTAAATTATCTTGGACAACTTGCCATTTTCTCATTTGTCTCATGATTTTTACAGGATGGTCTGAGGTTCACATACTTTTGGATCAAAGAGCAGATTGAGAAAGAAAAATCTCAGGGTATGGACTTGTCAATTTATGGGTCATCCAAAGTGGTTGGAACACAAGCCCCAGTTCAATTAGGCTCACTTCGTGCTGCTGATGGAAAAGAATAAGCCAGGGTTGGGCAGACTGAGTTTTTAATTTTTGTGATGATGCTGATGTATCCTGTTGGAAGGAGAGGAGGATTTTGGGTATGAAAATAATTCAGATTGCTACCTAATATGTTTAGGTTTGCACTAATATTTCCTAGATCTGGAAGGGTTGCTTTTTATGGTTTATTTATGTGCTGTTTTTCTTTCTGAAGTTGCAATGAATGAAATATAGCTATTCCTCTTGTCCCTTCCAAAAAATTGATGGAATGCCAAAAATTCTGCTTTGATTTATTGTGAGTTCTGTTCTGCAAAAATTCGGTATGATCACTTCAATGTTAGTTGGATATAATCAATTCTCCCTTTCTTGTCAGAGATATGTAATATGGTGGAAACAGCTACTATAACATATCAAGGTGGGGGCTTGATTCAGAAAATGCAGATCACTGAAGGTTACTAGATGGGTTTCTGTGGAGGACCAAATGTGATGAGTACCTTACCATACAAAATAGCTTCTCTTTTTACCAAGTAGTAACCCTACTTGAGAACTATAAACCTAAACCCAACCTACTTGCATGGGTGTCAACTTTTTTTTTTAAATCATTTTCAAATAAAAAAAATTAAATCATTGGTCAAAATTGCATCATTTGTCTTTTGAGATGGGCAGTAATTTTTGAAAAATAGAAGTAAAAATCCTTGGACATGCTTATCCACATTGCAATCTTACCTACTGGTAAACCATCATCAGACACAGTAACTGTTATTTTTAGAAGAAAAAATCATGATCATTAAAAGGAAAATGTGATACCTTGAGAAATCTAGAAAATAGTTTGAAATCATTTGAAATAAGTTGTAGACAGAATCATGCTGCTGGGTGCCACTTTTTAAAGGCAAGGAAAAATGATCTTTATCATCTCATCTTCACTTTCTTGTCTCTTATAAGTAGGTGTGATGTTGGAGACGTACATAAAACAAGAAATGTCCTTGACTTGACTAGTGGCATCTAGCAGCATGATGCAGTGATATTTGTTGCTTCTGGGTAGGGGCTTGCTACATGATTTTGGGGGTTGGGACCAACCATGAGGCATCTTTTTGCTTCTTTTATATATTTATTTTTTGTGGTGTCTCCCTGGTTGTCTCTGTGTCCAATATCTTCATTTGAGTATCTTTGCATCAAAGCAATGGGAACCATTTGAGGCATATCTCTTGAAAAACTAAGAATATCAAAACTTTTGGAAAGATCTCACTAACTTGGGGAGTGTTACAACAGTTGGAAATGTCAAATCTCTTTAGGATAATTACTATTGCCCCAGATGTCCTCAAAATACCAAAGACTGATGAGAGTGATGCCCATCTTTTCTTTGAATTAAACTTCTGACTTGGTGTTCTTCCTTAGAATGAAACTCTAGAATCTGTGCCTTTTTCCTATATTATCAAGTGGATAATAGGTACTAGTAAGTTCTTCAGAATATAGAGTGAACAGTTCCTAACCCATAATTTTCAAAGCCTTTTCATTTTATTTTTATATGGATAGGTGAATTGATATCAAGCTTATCAACTATGATCCCTCTTTTATTTTAAAATCTCGCAACTATGATTCCTCTTTTGTTGAAAGGGAATTATTTCCTGAACTTGTATTTCTATAGAAACATTACTTTAGTTGCCCAGAAGGGACAATTTTTCCATTGATAAGGTAATGGAGACATTAGAAATTGTATAAACTATCAAGATGTACATATAAATTTTTGAAACATTGGAGGAGGGAGAGAATAGGTGTTCTAATCGAATAATCCATTACTAGTACAATTGAGAGCTAAATTGAGTCAATTTGAAGTAAGCCTACAACAAGGGTGGTTATAAAAAAACAAAAGTCTGCAACAAGGGTGATTTATATACTGTAACAAGTTATGCAGACAGCAAAAGTCTGGAATGAAAAAGAACTTACATATGACTTTACGGATTGCAGAAGCCCAAGGCCTGCAGCAGGAGACAGCACTGGGGTATCTAATTTGCCAAGCATTGATGAGCATATAAGAAAAGAGAAAAATGAGATCAAGATGTATTGAGGGACAATGCTTAATACATTGGGATTGTACACATTTCTAATTTATATGTCCTGGTAGTAATCTACACACACATTGTTATGAAGGCTGGCTACACGAATGCTCCAATAAGGAAAATTAAAATTTCAGCAGTCTGACATGTCCTAGCAGTGACCTTTTGAGCTTGTTCTGGTTTCTGAGTTTTTGGACCATTGCGGGAAGTGAATTAAGAAAGGATAGCACTGCTGGGAGCTACAAATGTAGGCCCGTCATTGATAATTAAGAACACCATTGAAAAGTATTGGATTTGGTATGGATCTTGTTGAATTGGGGCACAAATGATAAATTCTCCTCTCTGAAAATCCTAATTATTTAATCGACAGACTCAAATTGACAGTAGATATCAAAGCCCAAAACCCCAGTCAGCGCTTATAATGGGACATTGATAATCCATGGTTTAGCCTTTAGGGCATGTTTAGGGGAGCGGTAGGGTAAAGTAGAGTAGAGTAAATCCAAATTAAGCAAGAAAAATATATAATTAGGTTTTGATGACTTTCTGTTTTTTATTTGTTTGATATAGAATTTTTTTTTTACTTTTTTGTATAAAAAGTAGAGATTTCTTTTGTAATTTAGTGATGACATTGACTTTCTTTTAAAAAAGACCGAAATCTTAATTTTTTAAAAAAAGAAGAGGAGAAATTTGAATTTTAAAAATTTTACTCTACTCTACTTTACCCTACTCCTCTCCAAACATGCTGAAAGATTAATTGTTGGGAATCCTGTAGAGCGGAGCAGCACGACCTGAAGATTGAATGATGTATTAAAAACTCCTTTCAATGAAGGTAAAAGAAATCCATCTTCAAGTATGGTTGTCAATTAAATGGGCCCGAGCTTTGGAAAATCAATCTTTTCAATATTCGCGGCCCAATCTATTGAGAATGAGGTCCTGAAGATACTCTAAACAGGCCCTATTAACAGCATATTTGGTCAAGTGAAAATGGGTCCCTTCTTTTGGTGATGTCACCTTCACTGTCGAAAATCTATAGTGGGGCAAGTCATATCCACTTACTGCAGATGCCCCATTCCTAACTAATTTTGGCCTATAATGGCTTAAAATTTGTGGTCCTCATAATAAGGTGCTTACACTGGTAGCCATGTGGATGAGGACAAGATAGTGACATGGACGAGTGCTGATGCTGCACGGGCCCCATGATCAAGTGGCTGTCATATTCTATTTTTCAGCTGCTGCAAATAGGTTTAAACACAAGGGAGTGTCTGCATAGAAGCCCGTTAAACATCTTACATATGAAGAGGTGCCAATGACCCATGTTTGGAGTAGGGATCTGGACTGGACCATTTTATTTAAAGACTTGTTTCCAGTCCAGCCTAAGTAAATGAATTTCAGGCATCTCAGACATGATCACAAAACATAATTTTCATTGATGTAGAGATGCAAAGCCATTTCAATCTTTGCCCATTTACTTGTTGGGCTAAAATTCATTCCTTGCTCTTATATATTGCTTTTAAAATATCGGTTTTCAGAAAACAATCATGATTTAAAAATGCAGATTCAGGTAGTGCATTGGCAATGCTGAAACCTCTTGAGCCTGTTTGTTTGCATAGAATAAATTATAATTCATGCCATAAGTAGTTAAAAATAAATAACCTACTAATTTGAAAATTAAATAGCTTTGATTGGGTGGTCACGCTCTCCTTAACGTAATTAAATGCTTCCTTAAAGTGGCCATGGGTATAAAGGCTTTATTGTAATGTAGCTTTGAGAAGATGTCCATTGTATTGAATGGCTGTAAGAATAGCTTTCCAATATATTTTTCATTTTTGCATGAATCAATATCTAGTGTATTGGTCATGGCCAAACCTTCGTGATATTCGATCTCAGCCAAGTTTTGAGAACAATGAAAACAATATAGAATATTAGCATGATATTTTATAATTAGCACATGTATCATTAATAACGATTTAGGCTGATAGGGTAGATACGAAAAAATATGGATTAATACAGATTATGTTTTGCCTTTTCAGCTAAAAATGTTATCATCTCGTATCGCTGATACACCAGTGGGTATAAGCTGTATTGGATAATTCATATGCGCCTGTGTTTTCTATGGCACAGAGTCAATTAGGCAGATAACGCATGCTTGAAACTATAGATCTTAGTTTGATCTATGTCTACCACCACGTCCCTCTTAGGATTAAGGTGCTTATTTATTGACTCCAAGAGTGCTCATGTAACCAAAGACTCAGGAAGAGGCTCAGTCTCTTCAAATACATGGTTGTGCGGAAACCATGATACCTCTTTCCCCTATCTTGCACAAGCACTTGGGTTCAAAGATTGTGGGTCATGTGGGTCCATAAATGATGCAGGGCTGAGAATATTTTGGCCTCAATGGTGTGAGCTCAGAGTCCTGGGTGTTTTCTTTTATATGGTTGGAGTTCTAAGGAGCTCTAGAATTTGATAAATGACTTGGACTTGGCTTATGGTGCAAGGATAATGGTTTTTTGTAGGGCCTTGATGAATTAACAGGTTTGTCCATATGAAAACCAAAAAAATTTCAAGTAATTTCATGGGAAAATAAATCTTTTTCTTTAAATCCGATGATTTAAATGCCCACATTAGTCCGTCGATGAGGGTGTATTAGGTAGGTGTTGTTATATGTCCAAAAGCAGGTATTTAAGCATCAGTTAGTTTAGGACCACAGTTTATTTAAGAAGATTATGAGTTTAAGCTATGCTATGAGACTGGGTTTATAGGGAATTTACTCAGCTCCCTATCAATCCTAAAGGAACTAGTTAACTCAAAGAATTGGGACACCTTCCATTATAAAAGATAAATAAATAAATAAAGTGCCCTCCTATTATATTTGGGTGAATAAATCCTTATCCTGTATTCTTTGGTCATAAAGCAATTATTCTCATATTGCGCTTTCTTAGTTAAGAGTGCCATTCAAGAAACCAGCAGTCAACATCTTTGGCAACAGCTACTGATGGTATCTCATCCTATCTGAAACATCAGGTTTAGCGACACACCAGCACGGCGTCTTGATGTAACCCAAGATTGTGAGTCGGTTTGAATTTTGAGGCACTGCGGATGGTGAGCACTTTTCACTCAAATCATTTGTGGCCATGTGGCAGTGGCACCTTCAAAATGGTATGACTTATTATCTAGGTACGTCCAAAGGTACAATCGTGTCTTATTATGTAGGTTCAAAGGGAGATAGGGTTCCCTAGTTGATTGCGAAAGTGTGTAGCTTTATATTTTCACCATTATCATCATTATTAAAATCATGTCTTAATTATTTTAGGGTCGGCTATATAAATTTTATATCTCCAACCTAACTTATTTTGAGTTAAATTCTCAAATAAGTTAAATTTATTTAAATTTGATTTTATTATCTCCATTCATTTCTTTGTTGGCCTGCCTCTTTTCTATCATAAGATATCTACCTATATAGCTAAATTTTTTTCACTAGTGCTATTGCTGGCCTATGTTCAACATGTCCAAACCATTTCAAACGGATTTTTCTAATTTTATCATTTACTGATACTACCCTCAAATACTCTTGAAAGTAGCCATTTTGAATTTTATCTTTTCTTATTTTATCACATATCCACTTTAATACTCCCATCTCTATCACATCTATTTTATGAATATGCTGCTTTTTTATTGGCCAACACTCTGCTCTACTGGTCATTTCAATTTTGTTAGAATTAGTTTATCATAAAGCACTTAAAAAGCAAGTATCCACCTCAATCATCCCCCTTTTATCATATATTTAATATCTTTATCAATATCCCTATTCTTATTAATTATTGAGCTAAGGTACAAAAAAGAATCTTTATGGAGTTTTAGCTTTTTATACAAACCATTAAAGTTACAATCCTTATATTCTATCTTTGTACGATTTATTTTAAATCCTTTAGATTCTAAAGCCTCTTACCATCTCTCGAGTTTGTATTTATACTATCACTTTATTCATCCACCAGCGCAATATCATTTGCAAATAACATACACCAAGGTATTTCTTTTTGCATATGCATAGTTAACTCACCCATAAGCGAAACAAAAAGGTAAGGACTTAAGCCTGACACCCAAAGCAAACCTATAGTCAGTGGGAACATATATGTCTCTCCAGAGGTATTTTTTACACTCGTTACCGCTTCTTTGTACATATCTTTAAAATTTTTAATAAAATCTCTTGGAATATTCTTTTCTTTAACACCCACCAAATTAAATCTCTTGGTACCATATTATAAGCTTTTTCTATATCGATAAAAAATTATATGCAGATTTTTCCTCTTTGCTTAATATTTTTCTATTAATTGCCTAATTGAGAAGATAGTTTTCATAGTTGACACCCCTGGTGTAAACCTAAATTGATTTTTAGATTTCTTGGTCTTCTTTCTAAATCTTTGCTCCCTTACTCTCTCCCATAGTTTTATAGTATAACTCATAAGTTTTATCCTTCAATAGTTGGTGTAATGTTGTTTATCTCCCATATTCTTATATATAACACTTCTTCCTCATTCATCCGGCACTCTCTTTGTCATTAATATCTTATTGAAAAATCTAATTAATCAAGTCACCCCCAACATCTCATAAGCATATTCAAGCCTCTATCAAAATGATAGCTGGACCCGTAGCCTTTTCTATCTTCATTTACCTCCACCACTCCAATTTTTCTAAAAAAAATATATTCTCATAACGTAGTATTATCTTTTGTTCTTGTATTTTCCATTTTTTTCATCATTTAAAAAATTACTAAAATATTCTTTCCACCTTTCTTTGATATCGTTGTCCTTCACTAGAATATTTTGGCCATTATCCTTAATATACTTGACATTTTCTAAGTCCTTACTTTCTCATTTGCTTATTTTTGCAAGTTTAAAATTATTTTTCTCTCCTTCTCTTGTTTTCAACCTATTATAAATGTTAACATATGTTTTAAACTTTACACCGCTTACTACTTTATTATCTTCTTTCTTTGCCTTCTTATATATCTCATAGATTTTCAAATTCCTAATCCCCTACCAAACTTTGTAGCAATGCCTTTTCTCTCGAATAACCTTCTGAATTTCTACACTCCACCACAATATTTCTTTATTATAATGTCATTTTCCTTTTGACTTTCAAAGCACCTATTTTGCAACCTTTGTAATACAGTTAGCCATTTGATTCCACATCACTGTAGTTTTCTCTTCAAAATTTCATTCTCCCTTCTCAATTACTTTATCCATAAATATAGTTGCTCTTTCTCCTTTCAAATCCCTCTACCTTATCTTAGGAGTGGCTTTGTATACTACGGAGGCGAAATATATTTCGATCACAAAGCTTTCAAAGATATTTTATAAATGAAGAGGCCCTTTGGTAAAAATCCAAGTATGCATTCAAAGTCTAAGCACATAGATGTAAGATATCATTAAGTTCATATATTCTTGAAAAGAAGCTTTTTAAGAGTTCAAGAAAATCTATACCATAAAAATTATTTGGAAATGATGACTAAAGCCCTACCTAAAAACAAGCATGAATTTTGCAGGTTTGGCCATGGTAGAACTCTCCTCATGAGTTGTAAAGGGGATATTATGAACCCTACTTCTCACCTTAGCAGAGGGTGTTTTATCTGAGCCTTAGGGTGCAGAGTTTATTACCAAAGGAGTGGGTATTATCTCCCGGGAATGGTCATTTAATGGGTCCTGCCCTTTAGTTGGGCACCAAAAGGAAAATATGATATAGGAGTGATAGGACCACTCATCGGCATTCCACTCCTATCTATGTTAGAAATGTAGAATTTAGTATCACAGCCCTGTATCAGTTTCTTGAAAAGCAGATGTACAGCCGTAGCTAGGAGACATGGGGACTCTGTGTACCCAAGTCATTTTGCAAGTTATCCAAAAATGATTTAGATGTATTGATTGGTTATGGGGGAATGGGGGTCTCATCTTGCATCATGTCTTGAAGACTGGTTCAGCATCCAGAAAATCCCATAACGTCTACGATCATCTTATATGGAATTTTGGGTCTTACAGTTGAAAGAATCACAGCCCATACATTTTGAAGAAAGAGGAGAAATTCTTATCCAATCTCATGAAAAGAACGCCTCCAAAAAAGTAGAGAAAGGGAAATGTTGAGTGAAGTAGTCATGAGATGCATCAAGTCAAGTTTTGACGCAAGAAGAGATTTCAGTTTTGAGTCACAGTGAGATTTGGCTCATGAGTTAGTCCAAATATGGATAGAACCGTTGCGTCATATGAGATGGACGGTTTAGATGAAACCATGTGATGCGACGGAGCAATGTAGTGAAAGACTAGCAAGAGATCAGATTAGAAGCCATCTTCCTAAGGTTGAATGCACCAGATTGATAGAAACCATCTACCTCTTTTGATGGGAATGCAAAAACTAGTTTAGTACTAGTGAAATGGGTTCAGTTTTTTGTTGTTGTTGGTGAAACAGGTGCAATGGGTTGATTTGGATTCATAATTGGACCTAATTCAGATTTGACTTGTTTGTTTTTCAGTGGAAATGTGAATCCAAAGTCAGTATCAAGTTTAGAAGAGTTAACTTGAACTAAAACAGATTGTGATTGATTCAGCAGCTATGGTTGATGGGTCAAAGTGCAAAGAGTTACTCTGAGTTCAGCCTGAGCGCATGTTTCTTCAGAAAACACTTCCCCAGAGACATCTGGATTCTGGAATGCTCCAAATGTTGTCTCAATGGGAATTCGGATTGAGATTTTGATAATTTCGAAGGCCATTTGGGGCTTTTTAGATGGGCCGAAATTATGAGATATTGCAATGAAACTAAGCATTTTGAAATGCTAAGGGAACAAGCCACTATATCATGTGTAAAAATTTCTAATATTGAGAGTTCTCGTTAGAAATACCTATAAAAAAAAAAAAAACAGGCCCAAGGCCACAAAGGGCTGGGATCTTGTCGAACTTCGGCCCTGGGGCCAAGTCCGTTTAGGCAAAACCTGGACATATATCTTTGTTAGACGGGCCGTACTAGAGGGTTTGAAAAGGCATGTTTTTTTTTTAGCTTTTATTATTAATATTGTATTTACTAAATATGTAAATTGTAAATATTTAATTTACTTCTAATTATTGTTAAATGAAAAATGACTCTACTGTGGCTGTGGCCACTTTGACTCTTATGTTCTAACCTTGTGTGCCACTGCTACATTTGAAGAGGGCTTTTATGAAGTTCAAAGTCTCCTCATGACTTTGGTCCTAGTCTAAAAGATGGATTCAAAATTTGACTGTACCGATGAGCTTTAATAGGCAGGCTTGAATTGAAATTGTACATAATTTTTCAAACAAGCGGACTCAGCTCAAGCAGTAGAGACTATGTCAAACGGATTAATATGCTATATAAGATACTAGGATCACCATAACATCACAAAAAGTTTAATACATTGGCAACATCAGTTACACCAGATCCCACCATAAAGGCCAATTGAAAAATGCAGCTTAATTAAAGTTTTATTAGATTGAGAGACAAAATACAATCTGAGGATGATCTGATTTCTAATTTTCTATTTGAATATTTGCAATCTGCTTTCCACGCCACGCAATGCAAAACCAAAACTCTACATTTTCTTGCAACAAACCACACTGGCAATTGAGGACCACATGGCATCATCATCCCATGCTATTAAAATTCAGCATCTGTAAATTGATGTGATCGGACAGGGTGAGGACCACCAATTGAATACATCTAATCTAATATTTTATGAGTTCAATCATTTTCATGGAATTATGGGGGTTTCTGCAGTTTAATCCCATTCAGCAGTGCACTTGAAAACCAATCAAGGAGCAAAGAATCCGGCGATTTTTGTTACCATCTTTTGACAGTATGCCAGCACCATTTATGACTCCAAAACTGATGCCATTCGAATCTGGAAGTCTTCATGGATCAATGACTGACACTTCTTGATCACTGGCCATTGATCCATCACAAGTTGCATCATAAATCCACGATGGCAAATGGATGGCCGAAGGTGTACACCATCAGCCGCAGACCTAGGAATCTTGTTTAGTTCCTAATTGATAGTTTGGTTTGAGTGCAAAGTAAGGATTCTCATTGTGGATTTTCAAGGGTGGGAACTCGATTCTTGGAAAGTAACTAAGAATTTTCATATAGGTTTTAAAGGCACACCTTGATTTACCGGGTGTGACCACAACCACATACCTATATTTGGGTCTACTTCCTATTGGATAGATTCGAACTCATACTTTCCAAGAGGATGCTGGAAAATTCTATGTATGATTACCGTAAATGGTCAAATATTTAGGCCAAGGGAGATTCTTATTTTTGAGGATTTTCAAATCCAACCTGTTCTCATAAAAGCTAAAAATCATCAATTTTGCGCATTTCTGCACAAGTACTAATTTTTCTCATCTATATGCACCAATGGCACAGAGACCAAGGAAAAACACTTGATAATGTAAATTCTCAATGAAGAATACTCAAATTTATGGTGGTGAGGAAACCTCAAATCTGCTAATTTATCACAGATTCCTCACCTATTACCTAATATGCACTTTAAATGCATTGCTTTACCATAAGGATCTCACATTGCATCAAACGATGGAAAGAGAAATTGAAGCAAAAATACCTCTTCATTTCCTTTTCTCTTCTTGAGAAATATCGCTACATAAATGTACCCAAAGGATCTTACGGATCATTTCCTTTGAAGGAAAATTATATATATATATATATAAATTTTGAGTTTTTCAAGATGGAGGAAACTAAATCTAACTTTGAGGAATACGAGGACTCACCCGAATGGTTAAGGGTATTTCATCTCACACAGCTCCCCAGGATCGATCCTTGGGTAAGAAAATTGTGACTCGAACACTTTACCACTCACTCATCTCGCCAAAAAAAGTATATAAAAAAAACCTACTTTCAGCTTTCTTTGTAATTTATTGACAATAAGATGTAAGATCAAGAGAATCAATCAAAAAGATTGATTTTCTCAACTTTGAAATTGTAAAAGGTACCAATTTTCAAATTCAAGTATGAACATACCAATTATGAGCAAAGGAGGTTTCAGTAAAAAGCAACAATGAATGAATCTTTTTCAATGTAATATTCAATTATAGAGAGGCGTTTCTATGAAAAAAGTTCTATAAGATCGGGGTTCTCAATCACTCTCCATTTCTTAAATTTCTTTCTTCTAGAGACGAGGGCTGACGCAAAGTGAGATAATACTTCTTAACGGATACATTTCCTAGAAAGGTTTAGTCTTTGGCTGTTACAATATCCAAACGATGTTTGAGACCATGATTAATGGTGCCGGAACTGCACTGTTTAGGGGGCTACATAAAGAAATCTACCAAAGACCTAATGGTAGACTTAGTGCCACCTTTCTAGTGTGCTCCAAATAAATTATTAAGTACAACAGAGAAGGCATTGTTAAGATAAAATAGAACGGGAATTTATGGTGCAACAAACCAGAGTATGATGATTGTGTTTTATATAAAACAATATAAAACAGATGGATGATTAAGATTGTTTGAAAGCTTTTCATTGTTTGGTAGCACTGACAAGCTAAAAAATTTGCAAAGCAATCACAAGAAATCTCCGATTCCTGTCAAGGATAGTTAAAAAGGAAACAAGTGGACGTTAAAGGGTTTTAGAGTAGGTAGAACGTTGCTTTCTTACTCAATTATTTTGTCAAACGTTGGCAACCAGTGACTTTTATTGTTGTTTGCAGTTACAGGGAAAGAGGCCCACAAATAACCAGCACATTGCTAGGGGCATTGAAGTTAGGGTAATTCTCACGGGGCTACCGGCAGACTACAAGTGCCTTACTGCAGGTTGTGATCCATGCCTTTAATTCAGGGAGCCTACTTTTAAAGGCAGCATAGGTCAAAAGTCACACACGGCTCATGGGAGAACCCCAGAGGTGAGAACAGTGCGTTGTAGATAATCCCTCATAATACATTGAACATATTGAAAAGAATTTTTATTTTTGACAGAGGATGAAGAGGATAGATTTAGATTATTGTAAGGTATACGGGACTGTGAGTCCGAGACTAGTTTTTTTTTTTTTTTTGGTGGAATAAATGTAGATGGTTGCAAAAGCCATCGTTGGTTGTCCAAATGTGTGTGATTAAGAAAGAAAACAGCAACCGTTTGGATAAGAAGTAACAGTAAAATTGAAAATTGTTTTTTTGGCAAAGGGTCATTATCTCAGCTGCAATCTTCCGAACGGGACTAAGCTGCAAAATGGCCTGCTACTTTTTTGCTTTAAACTCTAAATGTACTTGTTGCTTTGGATAGGTGGTGTATTGAAGTATGGTGAGGTGAAGCAGAGAATAAATATAATGGCTTAAATCATAATATAACTTAGGAAGTCAAAGCAGAGGCCCAGAGTAAGCGGAGAGTGTTGCAGAACGCCTGATGGCCTTCATCTTTGTAACATTGTTGTGGGGGCAGAGATTCGACAGTTCAAACTAAGGGGTATTAAAAAAACAATACCCTCATTATGATATATTGGGAAATAAAGACAATGATTGGGGTGGCAAAGAAAGGTCCTGCTTTGGTACTCTGCAACACCCCACTCTCTCCATGGCCCTAGTGTTTGGTTTGGTGGGCCACTTGATGCTGGCAGATGGGAGGTACCTGGACAGCTGGATCTGTAGAAATTTTTTCCTTTAATTAAATCAACCGTTGGACAGGCATGTTTTCAAAATTGGCAATTTATGGAAATCTGAAATCAATAATCACAATTACAATTATTTTATTAGGGGTGTACAAAAAATCCGTCGATCCGTAAAACCAATCCGATTAGATACGATCCATGGTTTTTTAGCTGCTCTATTAGTTAATGCATTTGTGATGGATTGAAAAAATGTTAATCCGTTAATAACGATTTGGTGAAGGATTTTACCCTAAATCCGTGGATTTTAATCGATCCAAACTGTTGAAATAAATATATATTTATTTTTATATAATAATATTAAAAGACAATAATCTCATTGTAATTTTCTTATTACAGTAGATAAAGTTTATGAAATTGTAAAAAAAATTACTAACAGATTGAACGGTTTAAATTAATCCGAACCGTTGATCGATGGTTCTGTTCTGATCGATTTTAAAGGACAACAAATCGATAATGAATTACAAAACTATCAATTCGCAAGTAACAGTTCTGTGACGAATTTGACTCAATCCGATTCAATTCAAATCGTGTACACCTCTATGTTTCAGAGTTTAAATTGTCCACAATCATTAGAACTGAGTTGAGTTGAATAATTTTTGTTCATTATGAACGGTTTACAAGTGAGGATAAATAGATATGAAATCTACAAATTTTAGCAATGCAGCCCTGAAGAAGAAATTTTCTTCATTTGGCCATTTAAAGCATTGTAAAGGAATCAATTTAAGTTTGAATGGTTTGAATGATCATAAAGCAATGGAGCAACTTTCTTTTTATTCAATGGGACTCAAACGGCTGAGAAACGGCTAGGAACAGGCAATGGACAGTTTTAATAAGAGAAAAATTGTATTATTCTATTAGTACCAATGTTTTGCCTTAATTTCTTTTATGAGTTCGATGAATCAGGAATATCATATTGCCTTATAAATAGGTGGAATGGTATTAAGAGCAGATGTGAAATGACCTACTTTTTTTCTCTCTCTAAAATTTTTTAAAATTCAAGTCCTAACAGTTAAATATTTTATTTATTTTTATTAAATCAACAACAAATGTCCCCAATCTGATCTTCTATCTATCATCCATCAAATGGGTCCAATCAATATTGCAAAATTTATTGCGGGTCCGTAGATCAACCATATTCACTCTTCTCAAGAAAATTGAAGCTTCCAAAGTAGGACTAGGACTTCACAGGGTGGACTGGACTTGCATTCATCATTGACAATAAATTGACCAACCAAACCCTAATTACTAATAAAACTTAAGATAACTCTTATTTAAAACAACCTACAAATAACTCTTATTTAAAACAATCTACAAACTTTTGGCAAATCCACTTCAGACATAATTGGAAACTACCAACAATCTCCCCACCATCTATAGAAGAAAAATATTTATTAAAAAAAAAGAGAAAATGAAAAAGAAGAAAACCAAACTGCTGAATCGTATACTTGAAAAAAATTTATAAGTATTTTTCCATTCTTCATTTGAGCAAGTCAAGTATGTTCCGTGATTAATCTCTGTAGTTGATATTTTACTACCTTTTTTCTATTTATTTTTCTCATAATAATTGGATCCCTTCCTTAAATACAAGGTATTATTTGATGATATTTTAGAATTTCAAACACAAGGCTTAATGATACTTCTATGTCATTCTTTTTATTATACTCGTGTATGCTCAACGTAAATGGGATCACACATTCAAGGTATGAGCAATTGCCCACAAACGTGAAAGGCCCAAATCGTATCAAGCTCTTCTTAGGCCATATGCCAATGAACCCGATAGAACGCAAGAAGAAAATTGACCGTTACATGGATAGCATGTTCGAACTTTGGCGCTCATACAGGGTCAATCAATTCTGCTAAGTTTGTCGTTTTTTTACTTTCAGAGCTCAATGTCTTCGGATCTGAGAGTTCGTACCCCCGTTTTTTCCCAAAAAAGTCACATGTAAATCTCGAGAGCTGAGGGTTAGTTGGGTTTGTACGAACCCAAACATCTTTTCAAGCGTGGGCAAGTTTGAAATCGCCATTCGCGGCCACACTTCCCAACGCAGTAGGGAGGATGACTAACAGCCACACCGAGGACCAGTACATCTTAGACGACAAAAAACTTAGCCCGCTACGGCCGGATAAAACCAAATACCGGAACGCGGTTCGTAGGGCTTACAATGCAAGCACGGTTTTTCCCTATCTTACTTGGAGTCGATTTCCGCGGAGAACATATATATATATATAGAGAGAGAGAGAGAGAGCTAATCTCATGGGATTTTGATTTTACCAAGGGAATCCAAGAGAGCACGAGCCTGCCGTCGAAACAAAAAGAGAGAGCGAGAGGGAGAGCTCCTCCTGAGTTTATGCCTTTTGTTCGTTTTCATGAAACCATCCTGCTGGAAGCGGAAACCATTGAAGGAAAAGAATTTATTAGTTTTCCTGAAACTGGGATCCACTTAAAAATATATATATATAATTAGCCAAAAAGTCCATCCCATTATATAAATCAAGGCGCTGGGCCACTCACAAATTTGTTAAGACTTATAGTCCCTATCGCAAAGACATACTCCAGACGAAGGTCTCTAAAATGACCACCTCATATTTTTTTTTATAACTAATTTACTCTTTTTCCAACTACTTTTGTCTATGTGATCCAAAACTTAGAAAATTCAAAATTTTTGTTAATGATATTTATTTTTGAAAAAAAATGATATATTCGGAATCTACTGGAAATGAGACTGGGGGATGAAAAGATCCATGCAGGACCACCCTACATACTAAGTTTAGCCCCAATCACATGTCCTTAACCCCTTCATCCGTGATTCACAGATTCATTTCATTTGAATAGGTGCATAGTCAATCCAATAATTTAATAAATTCGGATTTAACCAAAAATTGGTAAACATGATCAATTCAAAGGGGTCGTATGTGTGATCCATTTGGATGGACTATAAAATGTGTCTCACCTAGAATTCTCATGAAAAAAATGGTGAAGGATATATGTACATGAATATTCTCCGATAATAATATATAAAGAATCTCTATAAAACTCATATAAATTCTTTGCAAACTCAGAAAATTCTCTTGAAACTCATATAAATTCTTTGCCAAACTAGTATAAATTCTCTACAAACTCAGAAAAATTCTCTGCAATCTCATAAATTCTGACAAAACTCGTATACATTCATTCAAACTCATAAATTTAGTCAAAATCCAGAGAAATTCATTGTGATTACAGAAAGCAGTAGAAGTATCCAAAGAAAGAGATACAAAAAGAGCTCAAGCTCAGGGCTTCTGGTTTCATCTCAGAATAGAGAAACATGGCTTTTTTTTTTTTTTAGATATGTACTAGGCCACGGGTCAAGTTCTACCTTGATCGAAAAACACGAAGAAAGTGGTTCTTAGTTTTTAGTTCCATTTGAAAAACAGAACATCGCCGCTGGAATTGGGTTTAGATCTAATAGGAAGAGAGGAAAGGCTGTTGGTGTCCTTGGTTTCCTATTTGATTTGTTCTCTCTAAATCGAAATCTTACAAGAGGAACAAAGTAGTGATGGCCAATTGCAAAAGTTAAATTTAAAAAAAAACTTCTAATAAGAGAAGGACGTGTTGCTGCGACTTCTTGCCGCTCCCTCTTGTCTGAAACGAAGACTAACGTCGTCAATGGACTCCATCAGGCCACAACTACTCATTTGCTGCTGCCCTGTTTCTGATTGCATTCTGATTGCAAACTAGAATTGAAGAGAAAGAGGGGAGGAAAGTATAAATTAGATCAACTGGTAGAATATTTTAGACTTTTTAAGTGCTTAAATTTGAAAAAAAAAAAAGATCTTAACCTCTATAACAAAAGATCATAGACTTGCCAAAAACTCAAAAAAAACAAAAAAAAACCCATTTGAAAATGAGAACTTGAAGTGGGCGTGAACATGTGGTGCAGTGCAACTGTAAACAGGTGAATTATAAAACAGCATCGTTGTTATTATTATTATTACCATATGTACTGGGATTTTATTGTATATATATCAGTGATATTAGAAGCCTTCTTACAAACTTGCGAAACAAAAACGGAAAGGGAATTAGAACGATCATATAACCGATTGCAACAACTCTCTCAAAACAAAACAAAAAATTCAAAAAAAAAAAATTAGAATTTAGGATTTAGGGTTTTTCCCGGAGAAGGGACGCTAAACCGGTGACGATCTTCCCTCCTGAAGCTCTAGGCTTGATCGCCGGTAGCTGCCATGGCGACACAACGACCGTTATCTTCTCCTCGCTGGGATTTTCCTCCGGAACCGACACAATCTCGCCGGAATTTCTTTTCCCGGGCGAGTTCTTCTCCCCAAAAATCAGCTCGAACTCGCCCGAGAAATGCCTGGTCTTGATCGCGCAGGGCGACGACGAGTTCTGCGGTTCGATCTCTTCGACTGGCTTCAGGCGTTGGTAGGGCGAGAGCCATTTCGCTCTCATGTACTCCGGCTTCCTCCACGGCGGAAAATGCAGCCCCTTCTTCTTCAGGCTCTGCTTCGCCGCCTCGCTCACGACTGAAACGATCTGCTGCAGGCGGTCCGGCTTCCCCACGAAGATCGACGGCAGAGATTGCAGGATCGCCCTGTAGTTCTTCGTCGATCTCGCGATCTCGAATTCCGACCTGAAATCGATGTCGATCAGCAGCCTCTCGCCTTCTACCATCACGTCTACGTATTCGTATTCCCCTGAAATCGAACAAAACCAAACAACTTGAACACACAGCTTTCTATAGCAGAGACACAGAGAGTGAAGAGAGGCGTACCAGCTGGAAAGGAAGGGGATTTCTCCCAGCGAGATCTGCAAATCGAGGCGTTGTATCCGAGAGAAGAAAGGCTTTCAGTAACGATCCTCCTGCAATCGTCCTTGCGCTTGCAGATCTTGTTCTTCTCCACGATTTTCGCCGTGTCGGCTAGGAGATTTCGCTCCGACACGCTAGCACACGGAACCAGGCTCTGATACGAAGATGAATGATAACATTAACAGTTAATTTCCACTGGCACGAGGTTTGATCGAGCAATCGATGATCGTTCTTACCTTGAGGATTTCGCAGGCGTCCAAGGCAGGGCCGTCGGCAGCGCCTCCAGAGAAATCGAGCTCGTCATCAGAGCTGTCGCTGCAGTTTCCATTGAAGCAGTTGCATCGGCTTCTGTTGCATTTCGCCTGCTGCTTCTCATTGCTCTCCTCGATGAAACTCTGCACCATCTTCGCCAAGGAACCTGGCTCGAGATCGTTGCTGCAGCCTTCTTTGCCGCATTGCTGCTCCACGCCGCCGCCTGCGAGCTTCTCCGCCGACGAAACGCGCAGGAAGAGCCGCCTGAAGCGAGATTTGGCGGCGACTGGTTTCGGCTGATCGGTCCGAGGCGGTCCTTTCGGAGCAGGGGAAGGATCAACTGGCTGGATCTTCATCCGGAAACGAAGCTGAAACCACCGAGATCAAGCGAGATCGCTAGCTATTCATTTCATCGCATCTGCAGATCAAACGATGACGATCCTGGAGAAGCAAAAACCTCAATTGAGGACACTGATGAAAGGCCTCTAAAACCTCAATCACAAGGACGGATCTTCAATCTCAAAAGCTCTAATACATCAAGAAAGATCCTAAACAAAGAAATTTCAAAAACATTACAACATCAGACATCACGACGGACGCTCTCCGATCGTCCTCTTCCTACACCAAAATCCCTAAACAAACGCGAAACTGTCCTATTTCAACGCAGAGCAGCCGATTCTGCTGCACAGAACACGCGAGAAAAAATTCTCAATTTCTTACAACTACAAGACTCGACAAGGAATCCGATACTCCTAGATCCGATCCTTTGATTGCTTTCTTCTACAAGCAAGGAATGGCTTCAAAACCTCTGCTGAATCCGCTTTTGCTTAGGGTTTTCGAGAGCGATCGAAGTAAATGACGAGGAGTTTGTGAGGAAATTGCAAGGAACGGCGATTTCCGGCATGGAAATGGCCGGAGTTTTCATTCTTTCCGATGAGGGAGATCGCAGTCCCGGCGCCGTCTGGATTCTCCGGCTAAATCGTTCGTCGGGCCTCCAGAACCAGAACAAACTGGAAATGACAGATGGGAGCAGAAAGCGTTATATAGGACGCAGAAGACTGCTGAGTAGGACGTGGGACTCCACGTGGCGTCCTACGTGGACATGGAGGTGGCGAGGATTATCCTAAGCTGAGGTCCCGTGTACGTGGCAGTTTTAGCCGTTCGATTCCTTCTCGCCGGTCGCTGCCCGACACGTGGATATCGATGGGAGCTGCGTGACGTGAGAAGCGACTTATGGGCCCCATCCAATGTAAAAAACCAAAACTTATTTAGAATGACGAGAATGCCCCTGCTTGCCCAGCGGTGGTTTATAGTGGATGATACCGCTTTGGAGTGCTCCCCGTATTTACCATCACACCACCACCATCACCTCTCTTTCAATTCATGTGATCCCATTCCATGTTGGGCCCACTGATGCTATCAAAGGACTGTTGGTTGTGGGGCCCACTTTGATGGCAGCTTTCGTCGACATGTCTCGTGTGTTACTCGGGTAAGGACTATGAAGGGCTTGATTGTTGGAATTTTTGAGCTGCTGCGATCCAAGCTGTCAATTGAACTTCAATTTTGTTTGGTTTTGCAATCTTGGTAGAGACAATAGTATTAATTGCAACATTCTTGTCAAAATCTCCCTTCCAGAAGCATTTAATTTTTTTTAACCAAACAACGAAATGGGTTTATAAGTTTACATCGGTAGGAAGCAATTTCGATTTTAAAAGTAATGGTCTTATCTTCTGCATTAAATTGTACTTATTTTTGCCACCCAATTTAGGATTTTATAGAAAAAGAAAAGCCTAATTTGGCAGTGGAGAGATCCAAATTTCAATCAGATTTGACTGAATGAACCATTTAATTAAATTGGCTTTTGGGATTACTGGTTGTCCTTGTGGAGAAGGCACCCACTCTGATAGAGCAAATTAAGGATCAATCCTGATTGGCATCCTTTCCTTTTCAAGTCCCAGCCACTAGGTCGAAACAAAAATAAATAAATAAATAAATAAGGTTTTTCTCTTACCAACTCACATAGAAGAGTACCATTCTCAATTTCAAACTTTAAAATTTGGGATTATGATTGTTTCATCACAAAAATTCCTCTCTGCATTCAATATAATTAAGCAAGTTAGATGTGTACCAAGCATCTTTTAAAAAGTGCGCTTAGGGGTCATTTGCATTTTATGCCTGTGATAGAAATTCGAATATTTCATATGTGAATGTTACATATGTAAACGTTAGATATATGAAACACATTACTATTTCTGAAAAAATCACCATTTTTACATGAATAAATTAGTACATTCAACAATTCAAATTGTATTTGGATGTTCTATATGTATTTCTCAAATTTTCTAAAATTCATTAATATTTAAAATATAAATGCAAAGTCCAAAAGTTACAGTTAATATGATAATATTGAATAATCCAAATCATAACTTGGTGCCCATACATTAGTTAAAAACAAAGTGAGTAGGTTAAGATTTTTAACATTTTTTTTCACAAATTATTCAAAATCTGTGAAGATTTAATATGGTCAACTTTAGGCTCATGGGATTTATTAGTTTATAAACAAATTAGATGGTTCCATTCTAGTATGAAGCCCACGGGATTGGGGAAAAAAAAGTGATTTTATGAGATTTGATTGCATAACCAAGTACGTAACCAAACAAAATAACCGTAGAAAGCAAAACCAAAACTTTTCGTAAATAAGAGATGTAACAAAGTTTCACCATAATTTAGGTGTGAAAATAGTCATATTTATACAGCATTTTATCTCATGTGCAAATGAGCACGAACATGATGACACATCATATATATTCATAAATGAGGGCAAACGCTTAACCCCCTTGCCTATTTCTTTGGTGCAGTTTAAGGAATTCTTATTTGAAGGATTTTTAAATTTTCCAATAAAATGGAATTTCTTAATCCTTCTTTAAACTTGAGGATCTAAAAACTCCACCAATTAGCCTCAAAGGTCATTTGAGACCTGTATAACGAGTGAAAATTTTGAATTCTTGCGAATAAATATGACATTTGTAAATGATAGTGGATCAACCATCACATCATATAAATATAAAAAAAAGGAAAATAAAAAACTTAACGCGCTAAGTTCTTGTTTGAGCCAATAATTTAAAACTTGGGAGCTACCAATCCATGCATGAGCATTTAATTACCAGCGGTCTCGATAAAGCACTCGATGCCACATGGTCAATTCTTTTTGCTAGACAAATAGAGCAATTGGAATGGTCGCCGCCCCCACTTTAACTATTGTCCTATTAATTACAAAATTCTAGAAAAAAAAATGAAAAATAAATTTAAAATAATGAAGCTTCATTATCTTATTTTCTTTGGAAAATTACTACGTTGCATTCAATATTTAATTAATTAAGAGATTGAACGAATCCAAAAGGTGAAAATAACGATAATCAATGCTATGGCCCAACAAAAGGGGTGATTAGCTGACCATACCTTTCCTTTGACAATTTTATCTCAGAGCAAGCTCATGTTGTTCGGCTTGTAGGACCCACTTTGATGCTTGCTTATTAGTGGCGTAAATTAAATGGAAAGGTTTACTGTAACTATTATTATTATTATTATTATTATTATTATTTGAAAGATTAGATTCCATTCAATAAAGTAAAACTTTACAAACAACTTAAGATAAAGAAAAACAAGACCCGCTAACAGCTTACACAACTGGCCAAGACTAGCTACCTCGAAGTCTAACGACTACCTAGATAAGAGAGTTCCACATTCTTGACACTATAATTATGGGTCAAGGAAAACCAAGCAGCCCCGCAAGAACAACTTATTCTTTGATTCAACGACCACAAAATTTAGTTGTCTTTTAACAATTGTCTCCTTTTAGATTCATTCTAGTGGTGGATAAAAAGGTTTGTGAAGTAAACTTGGGTCTAGTGCCTAATCACAAGGGGATGAGAGCAAGGGCATTGATGATCAAACAAGGGCCCAAGTAGGCAACACGGTGCTGGAGTGCAAATGTTGTTTTAGATAAAAATTTCTCACTAATGTTGAGCCCCCTTTCTAATAAAAGAGGACATTGGATTGGACCGCACCTTCATAAAAATGAGTTCAATAAGATAGAGTAGGATTACTAAAAAATTGATAAAGTATGATGCTCTAAATTAAACTTGTTTTAGCATATTCAAATCCATTCATAATTTTTATTTATTCATTTATTATTTGTATACTCTAATTCCAAATTCTTACACATATGCTAATCAAGTCTTAAAACAGAACCTCACTTACTCAGTTACATTGTAAATCTAACCAACTTGACCCAAATATATGACCTTATTCTGATTTCCAGTTCCATTTGATTTGCTTATTTAAAAAGAAATTAACTTTTTGTAATTTTTTAATCAAAGCAAATTGAATTTCACGATCTATATGCTGTCTTGACTCTTGAATATCATGATCTTTATGCTAGCATTCTGGAGTGATTTGCATATGAAAAATTATTGTGCAGAAAAAATATTTACTAGAGAAATTAAAGTACAATTTAAAAATCAATCAATCTATACGATATTGACAACCAATATAGAATAACTCAATAGAGCTAGGTACATTGATATGTGCTGTCCCTTTTTTTTAATTTTATTTTGCATTTTCATTGTTTATGATCAGACCAAACTAATTGCCCTAGCACACACAACTTTACAAAACATGTGCCCCGCATAAATTTAGAGAGCGTTGAACCAGGGCCGGCTCAAGAAAATTTGAGGCCTAAAACGACAATCTTAAATGTGGTATTTTTTATTCTTAATATTATTATACTATTTTATTTAAAATTTATTTTTTTCCTTTTTTTGTAATGAAATATTACTATTTAAGTTTTTATATTCAAATTTTACTAACATATCTTTTTCAATTACTAGTATGGCTAATCTACTTAATATTTTTTGTGACATTGTTGATCTAAATTAAGATTTTCTTTATTTTAATTTTGAAAAACTTCTTTCTATAAAAGCAACAGTTACAGGTGTTATCAATATTTTTCTAGTAGACATATTTAATATTTATAAATTATAACTACTAATATTTACAAATAAAACAAACACTAACTATATAAACATATAATATGAGCTTGTAATTAATTTTTTTTTAAAAGCATAAAACCATAAAAACTAATTTAGTGATTTATCAGTATTGGCCATAAAGATTATATATGTAGATTACTTTTGAATTTGATGTAGCTTTTTCAAGATGAAAAAAAAAATTATATTTGAAGTTGTCTTCTATGGATTTCAAGCAGCATAGATATAGAAGGAAAACTGTGCAAACTGAAGTATTTTCAAAACAAAAAATAATTTCTTACTTGTCGTGATTTTAGAGTTTTTTTTTAATGGCAACATTTTCTCAATATGAAAATGGTCTTTAATTCTTTTTTAGAAATATGAAAAGATAATACTTGTTTTTTCTGAAATGTAAAAATATAGTAGTTCCTTTAATTACTTTTATGAGGCTTTACGTTGCTACACGTACTTTTTTGATGCCTTATTTTTTTAGGATTGAAAAAAAAAAAGATGAAATTTACCTTTTTTGGGCCCTTATTTTTCGGAGGGCCTAAAGCAAAAGTTTTTCTGGCCCAATAGTCGAGCCATCCCTGTGTTGAACACACGATATGGAGAGCGCAAACTCATATCTTATGCCAACAAACTAACACCCAAAATGCCTTTTTTTATTAGTAATGTTAGATTCAATTCTCAATCTTCTCATTTAAGTCCAATAATGATAATTCAAAATGGAAAAAAACATAATGTTTCCATTGACTAAAGTTTAAAGTTGTTCATCAAAACCATGAGCTACTTTCAATGTTGTAAGTTTAGAGGATGCGACTTAAGAACTGTCAATTCGAACTCATTTTGGCTGAAATGTTTGAAATTTCTCATTTTGGGGCTTTCGGCCGATGGAATGGGGCTCAACGTTTCAATTTGAATTCCGGTCCATTTGAGTCTCTTTCAGTCCATTTTGGTCATTTAATATAGACTATTACGCTTCATTCCAGTCCATTTTGGTTTGTGGTATTGTATTTTTCTATATATATATATATATATTTGTAGTCTACAAATACAACTTTCAACAACATTTTTATTTTTTAGTTCTCAATATCCATACAAAGAAACATTCATACTTTATTTTTTTCTTTTTTTTTAACATATATATTCTTTAATTTTTCTTATTTCAAAAGGTTTTACTAAAATTTCGAAAATGCCAAAATACTTCATCTTGGAGGAAAAACCAAAATTATGACAAAAATGAAATTGACAACTATACTATTGACTTAGTTGGATTAAATTTGTACAATGGGCTATTCCTATCTGATCGCCAATAGCAATCAATTACTACGGCTAGTAGGCAAAGGAGAAATATCTCCCCAAATATTTTCGATACTACTCTAAGTTTGCAATAGCACAAAAATTTATTACGAGATTGAATAAAACTTTACCATTTTATTTTTTTTTTACATAGATATGTATTCTTTAATTTTATTATTACAAAAAGTTACTTCAAAAAGGAAAAAAAAATCTTTTCTTTGGCAATCAAATAAGTCAAAGAGTACGGTCAGGGTCAAAACTGTCACTACCTTCACTTCGTTTACAATGTAGCCATGTAGGACAAGGTTAAATTCAATTCGCACAAAATATTTGCTTTAACGTTATCAGGGAAGCAACTCCTTGACACGTGCCACACTGACCAACCATGCGCTGCGCCCGTGACAAGAGTGCTGTGTCCTCACTCCTTAAACTTCTGACAAGTGTCAAAATACAAAACTTCGTTCGTTAGATATGTAGGCGAACGAACAAAAAGCAATGAAATGACCAGAACTACCCTTCCTTTTCTCTTCAATGCCAAGAGCCATTTTTAGGTAACAAGCCTTCCTAGGATCTTGAGAGTTTTTAGCTCTCACGCATGAAACGCTCCATTTCTTTTCGTATATGTAAAGATAATTTGTGCACCAATCACATTTTATATTCAATTCAATCGAAATTCTGTTCCAATCACACAAATCCATATGACCAAACCATTGACGATAAGATCCAACTCATTTTGAACCTATTTAATTTCAAGTTTGAATTTTCATCTATTGGCTTGAACCCAAAGAGCGAAGTCATGTTTTTTGGTTTGTGCCCAAGCCCATGTAGTTTCAGGCCCCAGGATGAAGACCAGGATTTAAATATACCATCAATGTATAATCTTCAACTGGACTCAACCGGTTGCTATCACTATTCACTACTCCCATCCAATCTTTTCAACATTTTCAAGCCATGCTTTAGTTGGTCTACCTATTGCGTGTTTCTTGAAGCGATCGTGATGTTATGTGAATTGCTATGTGGCCTTGTCCTTTCGTGGTGACATAAACATTTAATGGATGTATAGCCATGTTCGGAGTGTAACGGTAGCTAGGGATATAGGTTACACCTGTGCCAATGCGTAATAAGAAAGTTTGTGGAGCTGATTCATCCTTATATATAAAAAAGAAGAAAAAAAAAATTAGTTACAAAAAAAAAAAAAGAAGGGGATTTTGACCAATCGATTGCCGTTGGACTTGTCATTTGCTCTATAATGGCCGAGGTTTAAATATTTTTTAAATATTTTCATCAGAATTGCTTGTACGATAATAATTCGATATGGTACGACCTTAAGATACCGAACAGAACGATTTGTGTGATATCGTATAGCCCTATAATATTGCATAGTATAATATGTGTAAGTTCATATAGTCCGTGAACATTGCCCAAATGATTTTATGAAATATATTTAAAATTCAACTACTCAAAAGCAAAAGTTAGATCTAAAGAAAGTTGTATAACGAATATCTTAAAAGAAAAAATAAATAATTTTATTATGTACTAGCCATTAGATAGTAGGTCATTCCTTATTTCTTGTGCCATTATCACTTTTTTTTTTATATCTTGACATATTATTTTACTAACTTAATTGTATAGGTAGCAACATTTAATAGACTATTTTCCGGTAAATAAACTCTTAGTAGATATCATTATTTATATTTGGCTATTTTCAAAGCTAGTGGGCCTATAAACGCTGTGACTACACTATATGATAGCAAAAGAGAGCTCCATCTTATGAGGACCATCATTCCAGTGAAACTTGTGGTGGATAAAGCATCCTTTCTGTCCTTGTCCAACTAGTTCAAACAGTCATGAAGCTTAACCAATGAAATGATCAGTCATTTCATTATTGCGGGCCATCCATCGGATGCTTAGAAACTCTGAGCCCAGACCGCTGAGTATAGAAATAGTCGGTTCATGTTTACGGGTTTAATTATTTTCTTTCTAATATGAAATGGATGAACAAACCATGAACTTTCCTTCATTTTGGAATAATTTGAAGAGTGTGTCAGCTGAGACAAAATTGAGTTTTGCCCAAATCACTGGACTGTTTCATTAGGGGCATATTTGTTTGCATAATATGCATACATTGAATATATATGAATTTGTGGAGAAATGATATAAGTTGGAGAAGCAAACGGGACCTTGAGGGTGTCTTTGACATCGTACCATTTAGATGCTCCCATATTTTCACCAAATGAGACTATGAAAAATACATTTAGTAAGGTAAATCATTGTTTAGTCAATTTTGTTTTACCTGAAAGGAATTTCAAAGTTTTAACCAACAAGTTTTGTACAATACATTCTTAGTAGAATAATTTAAAATAATGTTGTCATTTAAACGAATTTTATAAAGTATAGCCTAGGCACAATTCGATCTCAGTACAACTTGATATGAGTAAAAAATTGAAAACAACACGAAAATAATGTTAAATTGGCCCCGACGTTCCTAGATTTTGGATTGCAAAGGTATGGTTAAGTTTTGTCTTTATCTTTTCTTGATTCAATTTACGCTTGTTCTTCATTTTTAATCACATATTCCTAGTATTCAATCATAGAAAAGGAAAGGGGTTAGAAGATTTTCCCAGGACCAAGAAGGTAAAATTAGTTAAAAGGGCAGTATTCCACCCGAAATTTGAAAAGTACCAACGGATATCCTAAATTTGATTCAATGACTCATTTCAAAAGATTTATAATAAACGATCAGGATCACTTGGTTCCAATGGACGGTTGTGAAAGAGTTCCCTAGAGATAATTCCTTTTTCAAATTAAATACCCACAATGAAGATATCCATTGGTGGAAGGAAAAGTTGGGCGAGTCCCTTTCTATGATGTCATTACGGTTGGGGTTGATAAATGTGTGATAGTGTTGTTGGGCACTGGTGGTAGATGTGGTGAGTGGTGCCAAACCCATTGGGACCCTTTTGTATCATTCACGGCTTTGTTCTTATAGAGCTAGGACAAGAACGTCAACAGAAATGGAAATTAAAATGGTACATGGGAGAGACCATGATGATCATAAATATGCACCTCCAAAAACTTGGGGGATTGGGGGGGTTGGGAGGAGGGTGGGTCATGTCTTCCATGATTGACGGCTACAATGGTCCGATCACATTGATTATCATCATCAGGCAATGATCCATCGATGAATCAAAAGAATGCCAAGAATTGTGAGGTTCCATTGACTGTGGGGCCCACAACCATTTAAAATAGGACAGTGAGAGGAAAAAAAAATGTGGTCACCCTAATATCTATCCTAGCAAAGCAACAAAAGTCTCACTCCCTTCCAAAAATGCTTATCTAGGCTAACACCTACCCTAATTTTCTTTAATCTGACCCCACATATCCTAATTGGTTCTACAATATAGACAGTAACCAAACCTGAAAGAATTACAATTGAATAGCGTTCTTTTACTTCTTGTTGTCTTCTTTAAAAAGTTCTTGAAATCATATTCATGTGTCCTAATCATATAACATGACTATAGGGGAAGAAAAGCTAGACAAGTTTTTGTTGCCTTTCGATTGCAACAAAGGGGCTGTGCAATGCTACAGGTGTGATTGTGGATAGATTAATCATATAAATGCAGATCAACCCATTCAATATTTTCCCTTTGATCAGTCAGATTTAAATATTTGCAATAGTCTAATTAAATTCAAAATAGAACCCACAACTCATATATTGACCAGACCTAAAACAATGAGGCCCACCATTAGGGGCGAAACCAGGATTCTGCACTGATGGGGGCCGAACTAAAAGCTTGTTTTTTTTTTTTTCATGCAATCATTATATTTTTAAGCATTCCCTAGAATTTTCAAAAACTGGAATCTCAACATTGGAAGAGGTTGGCAATGATGTATCAACTTTGGATTTTTGTCAATTTTTTCTCTTGAAATATATATCAATTGGAATTGTCTTTTCCATCTAAAAATACAATTGAAATCCTAACAAGCATATTTTAGCAACTATAATAAAATAAGTGATTCACAAATAACAATTTAGTAGGTTTTTTTTTAATCCTCTCATTCAGTCATCACTCAAATATTGAAAATATTTTAGAAATCAAAACATATAATTTGGGCAAAAAAAAATCATTTGCTCTTCACAATCACATACTCAATGCCAATGGTATGGTTATACTAATACATTTCCATTAAAATGGGCAAAACATGTCAAGTTTATTAAAATACTAGAATCAAGATTAAATCAACATATTAACAATGAAAATGCTATCCATTTGCTTTATGATAAGAGAGAATAGAATTGAGGAGAAATTATAGCTCAAGACTAAACCCCCGATGCTAAGAGGAAGACCAGTGGTTGGTGGCTTGGGGGTGGCTAGCTGTGAGGTAGAAGGAGAAGGGAGAAGAGGGAATGAAAAAAGAAATGAAGAAAAGGCAGCAAAATGAGATGGTAGAGGAGGGTTGTGCTCGGTTGACTTAATTGAAGAGGGAAGTGCGCTGGGAGGTGCACTGTGAGACAAAAGGGCCTTAGGGCCCTAATTTAGGCCTACCATATATATATATATATATATTATCAAAGCTAGGGCCCTCTCCCGTCCCATACTAATTCTGCTCCTGCTCACCATCTATATCCAAAATCAATTTCGATTCCCTCGATCTCAACCGTCCAATCAACAGCTGCCTCTCTTATTGTTCTTCATCAACTCTGGGCACAGATAACATTCCATAATCTCTCTTTTTTTTTTTTCAAGTATTTTCATTTTCTTATGTTGAGTTAAAAAAAAAACATTATATAACTTGCTGTTTGCAAGAAATTGTGGTTTTGTGACAGTGACTAGTAACTGTAACACTCCCGTGTAACGGCCGTTACACATGCACAATGATTGACATTGTTATTGATACCTAACATGAAAACTGTTTTAAAAATCTTTTTACCTCAGCATTTCCAATTCATCGAGTTAACGTGCTGTAGATGACATCGCCCCCGAAAACAAAATCAATAGTATCATCTTTACATGAAAAGTGCAGATTAGGTTAGTAGACTTTGGGAGTCATTCTAGATGTGAAAAAAAAATATACGACTTAGTAGGATAGGTGGGGTGGGTCATTTATATTTGTACCTCAATGTGGGCTAGATCGTACATGCTGGTCCATGGTTCTTTAATCCAAAATTTTAATTTGATTAACCCACAATGAATTGAAGACTCCACAAATGATCCTTTGGTTTGTTTTTATTGAATCTTGATCCAATTGAATGTACATGTTGAATAGAGTTGGAACCTGGATTCTAAGGACACAATCTAAATTGGATCCCAATCTTAATAAGATGCTTGTTGGAATCAGATTTGGATTCGGACCCAAACATAATCGGATCTGACACAATCAAAAGGTAGCTTATATGGGCTAGTCGTGATTCGTTGGGCAACCAAATACACCCTAAAACCTCATGATCATGGGGCCCATGTTGCAATTGAGGAATCTGTTGTCGGTTGGTTTGTTAAAAGATGAATTTTCTCTTTGCCCCAAAATGGAAGAGAATGGCAAACTTAAAGGAAGTGCTTGATTCTCATTGAGAGAGAAATGTGGCTTTTGAAAGGCCTGAATTCCAAAACCAATTAATGTGTTTGGGATGCCTTGAGATGTTCATAAAGAGAAATGTAGCTTTTAAAAGGGCCCTGGTTCTGGAGCTACTATAAAAAGCTAATCTATTTATTAGTACTAATAGATTGTAATCATCATCATCATTTCTCTTTTTTTTTTATTTCTTTTTTTTTTGTTTTGCAGGACCCATATTTCATTATTCATGGGTCCTGCAATTGTTGTCATGAAAGATGATGATGATTACTATTGATCACTACTTATAAATTGATTAGCATTTTATAGTAGCTTCAGGAGTAGGGGCTTTTGAAAGCTACATTTCTGTTTATGAATATCACAAGACATATGAAATGCATAGATTGGCTTTAGAATTATATCAGTGGATGTAGTGCTGTGCGAGACAACACATAGGGTCCTCTGTGTTCCAACTCTGGCACACAGCAAGCCCCTTGTGGACTTTGTTCAGTTCTTCTTCGGGCCATCCATGCAGTGTCTTACAAGAGGTGGTTGATGGCTTGATGTGAATGCACCATCTTTATTCATGGCCGTTCAATCACAGCCATCTGTTTTTATTTAAAATTATTTTATGTTATTTTCACTTCTTAATTATCTAGTTTTATTTTATGCTTCATATTTTAAGAAGAAGATAATGATGATTAATGATGGCCATCAATGGGGTTCACCTATTTCTAAAATCTTGGTTTTTCATAGGTCCCAATGATTCCTGGACTTTGTTATATGATTCATTTTTTAAATTCGTTTGCCATCGGTTTGTCCTTTACAAAGAAAAAGTGTAGTACCTGACTATCTATTTATCAAAGTTTTTTTTTTATGAGAAAAAGCTCCATGTATGTTAATAAAATCATAACATAGGAAATGTTGTTACACTTTAATAGGGAACAAAATGTGCTTGCAAGAAAAACACATTATAGGGATTGAAGGGCTTTCCTATTTCAATAGGAAGTAAATAGTTTTAATTGAAAAGAGGAAGATGGTATGGTGGTGGTGTCAATATCTTTAGAATTTTGTTACTTAGTTTGGATGGCAATTGTTCCCTGCATCATTCAGGCTTTTACTTTAGTGTGTACAGAAAGTCTAAAGGAAACATTAACGAATGATAGGAAGAAGATGCATGTGACATGAAACTATAGCATAGATTATGGAAAAAGCAAGAGGAAATGGTTAGTCCTTGAAAGATAAGTTCGCCATAGTCAGAATAAAATTATAAACTTGCTTGTGACATTTTCCTTTGTTTTCTTCTTTGATATGGAATGATACTTAGGGAAATGAGAAAGTTAACTATAATATAATCACATTCCTTGTTGTTTACATTCCTTCACGAGTTTCTTTTGTGCTTGCTCTTCGTCCACTTGAGATCTTTTTCAATGAAGAATCTTTTTAAAAGTAATTTTGGCTAAACCTATCCGTACAATACAATTTGTGATAATAAGCCTGAATTTAAGGTTAAGATTAGTAAAGAAGATAACCTTGTGTTGACATGCCAGCAGAGTTGCGAAAACCCAAATCGAAGTTACACCGTTGGAATCGATAATGGGTCTGAACTGCATGGTTTTCAAAAGCAAGATTTGGGTTTTGCTCTTCTATTTTCTATAGTTTCATTGAGAAAGTAACTGTAGTTTTTCATGTGCCCCAGAGTCAGATCAATAAATAATTACATTGTTTTGAATTTAGAACCAGGTTTTCATGAAAACGCGTTGTCCCCTCCATTCAGAGCATTGTCGATAACTTTGAACATGACAAAGATTAGATGCAGATTTAAATATAACCATTCCTTTGAAACATGGAAAGTCCTGCAAAATGCTGCAATTTTCAGGGTAATGATCCAACCACATGTAGATTGTCAATATCTGATACATGAATCCCATGTGAACTGGAGATAAAGCTGCATGATAAGTAGTTTATTCACTAAAAAGGTACTAATTAGCCCAGCCCGGCTCTCTACTTGGAAAACGAGAGCCCCTGTTGGTTTGTTCACACCTCTCAACATATTTTCATATAGGAAAACTTCTCAAAAGAAGAACATCTAGTACATCAGGTTTTTGCTTTCGGCTACTAATTTCTGTCAATTAAAGCCGGATGTTTATAATGTCATCCAATCAAAGGTGATATTCCAAGATGGCCATGGATCCTTCCCAAATTTGTAAAACCAGCACCCTTCAAGTCAAGTCGACTCAGCCAATTTAGGCCTTGTAGAGTCAGATTATTTAATTGAGAAATGAAAGTTTTTGAATGCTCGGAATTTATTCTAGATGTAAGTCGATTACTATTTCTATACAGCGAAAAAATAAAAGCAATCAATCATACAAAGAAGACAATACAAATTTATTGTGGAAACCCAAACGGAAAAATATTACGAATTTAAAGTGGACAAAATCAATCACTAACTTTCACAATATAAAATATACTCACAATCCTATCCATCGACACAATGTGTTGTAATTGTTCTTAATAGATCTCCATAGCATACAATCTTTTGGTGCCTCGCTATTAGTGCCTTTGTCTCCACAATGAATAATTTCTACGCAAAGAGAAAAATTTTCTATAAAGAAGTATAAGACACAAATCTCCTACGAAAAAATAGAAGCATCAACTCTAGAACTTGAAGCCTTTAGCTCAATCTCTCATGAAAGTTCTAAACAATCCTTCCAATGGCAATATCAATTCAGAACTTAGAGAACTTTATGTATTGTATTGTACTTAAGTTTGAGAGAAACCCTCTGTTTATAGCCCATAATTTGTACTTTAGGGTTGGAAACAAAATCCAAGTGAAATAAAAAGTTCTTGCACAAATAGAAAAGAAATTCGTGTAGTTTGATAGGTTTTTACGTCTGTGTGCTTAAGCTCGGTCAAATGGGCGCTCAAGCACGCTTGCCATTGTCTTCGGTGCTCAAGCCTGGTTAAACGGGCACTTGAACGCATATGATTTTCCTATGTGCAATAGCAAAGTTCCAAAGGCTATAAATTTGTCATTTTTGCTTTGATTTACGTAATCTTGAGCTCTACGAATATCTACTCAAAATAAAATTTTCAATGGTAGGTAACTTGCCCATATCCGACGCTTAATTTGTCAAGTATGACCTTTTTAATCCATGTTATCTTTAAAAAAATATTTCAATTTGTGTTATCTTCAAATCAGCTTATCCAATGTGCAACCACAGTCCATTCTAAATATAAAATACAACTCAATAAACTCAAATTTTGTCCAACTCATGAATTAACTAATACAAAACAATCACAATTAAAATGAAGTGCATATTTGTAGCAAGAAAGCTAGGCCCATTGGAATCTCTGAACCATGCCCCCACTTGTTCAGTCTCATCAATGGCCTGAGTACATGCATTGTATGTAATGTATATACATTATTCTCTTGGGCCCTGTGAGTGCCGGACACAGACAGACTCTCTTCTCTTTTTATCAGACAACATGATTGACAAAGGAAAGGATTAAAGCTTGGGTCCCCGACCTTTTCCTTTTGAGCTTTTTCAGACAAAGCTTCTCACTTTTCTTTAAGTAAAGCTGATCCTTTGAGGTGCATACATTTCAAAAGAAGTGAATTTTCTTGTCTGTGCAGACAAACTCCTCCAAACCTTCTTTTCCATAAGTAGCCATTTGATGGGCCCGTTTTAACGGCAACAGGAAATATGTGATTCAACTAAGATAAGTTCTTCCATTGTATTTGGCTTGGATTCGTTTCTGCATTTGGATATATGTAGTTATAGAAATAATTTATAAGATGCACATTTCGGGATCCGTTTGCATTTTTTTTATTATTAGTCTTCCAAGAATCAATAGTAAGGCGTCTAAGAGATGAGGAGTTGGCTCTGTCTGGGTAAAATATAGAAAAGTATTTATACTTCCCCTGCTAACACCTTGAGGTTTTGGTAAAAATAGTAAAAATAGTTTTTAATATTTTACCTTGAATGGGGCCTACTCCTCAACACTAAGATGGGCAGCAATGGAATTTGATTTACCAGTTATTGCTAGGTTATCAGCTCTTGCTAAGGATGAAGACAATGTCCATTTGTGGATTTCCACCTTTACAACAAATGACTCTAAACTAAATTATTTAAGCTCATATTCACTAGAAGGAGAGCCTTATGAGAAACATAGGACACCCCAGTAGAAAGAGGTGTCCCATATTGCTTAGCTTCGACCTAAGTATCTTTGATCCCTCGGCAAGAAGACTGTCCATATGTAATGTACCACTGATCCAATAGAGCAGGAAAAAAAAAAGGCTTAGACTTCTAAAAATTGATAGGATGAAAAACCCAGTGAACTCCTTTCCATTAGTAAAATGGTCCAAGTTACACACATTCAACCAGGTTTATTGCCGAATCAGTCACATCCATGAGGTTTATTGGTTTCATGCAATGTATTTTTTAGGATTTTTAAGACACGATATTTTCATAAGTGGTTGAAAATAAAGACTCAGAGGTGAATATTTCAAACCAACCATAAATAATCTCCCCTTCTATGAAAATTGAATAAAGAAAAAATGAGAAATGAATAACCATATAAACTCTTGTCGTAATGACAATGTCTTTTGTGCATATTATTGAACATACATATAAAAAATAATTTGCTTTGAATGTTTGAGATGAATGATAATATAGAAAATGTCGTTTAACAATAGCCATTTATTTTATCAGTTGTAAATTTATCGAACCAAAGTAGTATCTCTCTACATCTATTTAGAAATACGTTGCAAAGCTCAATCGTTGGTGCCCTTTCTTAGCACCAGCACCATTTGCTGCTTATAAAATGATAAAAGATTGTTTGTTGCCCACCAAAGAGCAACCTTTAGTTACTTTGAGGTGAGATCTACCTCAAAGATGGTTTGAATTTTGCACGTGTATAACACAGTCACATGCGGGGGGGGTTTGGAAAATGTGCCAATTAATAAGACTTTCATTCACAATTGGCCACATGTAACTATGACCATATTTTTTACAATGTCAAAGATGGGAAAGGAGCATAGTGCAGAAGATCACATGATAGGAGTCCCAAGTTGATTTATTAGAAACTTAGAATGAAATGTGAAACAAAAACGTGCACTAAATACTAATGGCACTGGTTATTATTACTCACCATTGCCATTAGTCCCCTCTGTGCATGCGAGTTTTTATTGCTTCGTATGTGTGAGTCGTGTTCCTTTAAATGTATGAGTACTTCTATTGGTTATTTGGTGAGATCTACCTCAAAGATGGTTTGAATTTTGCACGTGTATAAGACAGTCACATGCCAGGGGTTTGGAAAGTGTGCCGATTAATAAGACTTTCATTCACAATTGGCCACATGTAACTATGACCATATTTTTTACAATGTCAAAGATGGGAAAGGAGCATAGTGCAGAAGATCACATGATAGCAGTCCCAAGTTGATTTGTTAAAAACTTAGAATGAAATGTGCAACAAAAACGTGCACTAAATACTTATGGCACTGGTCATTAGTATTTAGTCACCAATGTCATTAGTCCCCTCCGTGCACATGCGAGTTTTTATTGCTTCATATGTGTGAATCGTGTTCCTTTGAATGTGTGATTACTTACATTATTTGGTGAGATTTACCTCAAAGATGGTTTGAATTTTGCACCTGTATAACACAGTCACAAGCCGGGGGTTTGGAAAGTGCGCCAATTAATAAGATTTTCATTCACAATTGGCCACATGTAACTATGACCATATTCTTTACAATGTCAAAAATGGGAAAAGGAGCATAGTGTAGAAGATCACATGATAGCAGTCCCAAGTTGATTTGTTAAAAACTTAGAATGAAATGTGCAACAAAAACGTGCACTAAATACTAATGGCACTGGTCATTGGTATTTAGTCACCAATGCCATTAGTCCCCTCCGTGCACGTGCGAGTTTTTATTGCTTCATGCATGTGAGTCGTGTTCCTTTGAATGTGTGAGTACTTTTACTATTTCACAAGTGCAAGTCATACTTCCTTGCGTGTGTGAGTTTCTCTTATCTTGCATGTACAAGTCTTTTAAGAATTCAGCCCTTAGCTAAGGGGATTGGTCTCAATAGAGTTCATTTTTCACCGGTAGGCACCTTTTGTTCCTAATTTTTTTGAAATTGAATATTGTTTTTCTTTTGAGCAAGGAAGGATTTTATTGGATCAGGCTATTGTCCATGTGGTAGAAAGAAGTAAGAAGTAGCACAATTCATGGAGTAGCCGTTGATGGGATTAAGAATATTCTTAGGAGGGGCGAGCCCAAGCCTACTTAATCAGAGCACACATTGCCCTTGATTTGGGCTGGAAATTAAAGGCCCCAACGATATACCCAGTCTAATATATTTAGCACAAAGGGGCACATATATTTCGCATACAGGGTCCGCCTGGCCGAACTCTCTGACATGTGGGATGGGCCGAGGCTTATTCCAATAACTAAATGAGGTGGGCTTGTGCAAGAATATCTTGCATGCAAACAGGTTTGGTCTGAGAGACTTGCGAGCTGGGACAGGCCCTGACCAAAAACGGATGGCCTGCCCTTGTGCAAGCAATGGCAGAGCCCATGAACAGCGAGTGATGTGTAAAACATCAATAGCCGCTGGGGGAAATTGTTTTATTTTCATGAAAACATAAATAAACATTTTGATTAGTCCACTTAAGATGCTGCAAAAGTATGACTAATACAAAGTTGACAAAGGAAAAATAAGTTTACTCACAGATTAAATCTCAAAATCATTGGACACTTAAATTTAATGAATAGCCATTAGTTTTGGGCTAAGACTCATTAAGATGACTTATCAAATAAACAGCTCAAATTGCATCTTCAAGGTGGGCCCAACAAAGTAAATTGCATGGCCCAAATAAACATTGAGTACTCATCAGGTCAGTCCATCTACAAAATCATGACCATCAGGGCCCACCAGATAAACCACACTACATTTTCTACATGAATTTCCCCAAACTGATGGGTGGCTTTAATATGGGTTAGGTGCCGCATCCTCATTTGGCCATCATCCAAGGATAAATTTCCATTCCAACATCAGTAACTGGATTGGAGGTCCAACATCTGATACAAGTCCATTCGCTTTCAATCTTTGAACATCCACTTTTTTGCAAGGTTAAAGTTTAATGTTTTTTGTTTGGTATAATGTCAAAGTTTAATGTTGACGATGCTATTGGGGGAAGTGGCCGGGCTGAAGGGATTGGTGGCATGTCGAATTAAAAGATTAGTGGTCTTAGTGGTTCTTGGATATATTGAGGACTCTCATAATGTGGAATTCGGATTCCTTGAAATTCAGGAAACCTTAAGAAATTTTAGATCTTTTGTGGGCCTAATCATGATTATGGTGATTGGACTAACGTGCCAAGATGTGTTTAGAATCCATCCTCACTCCAGAAAAATATACATATGTTGTAGCTGCAGCCTGCAGTGAAGTTTTGTTTTCTTGGTGATTTCTTTAAACTACACTAGTAAGAGGGCTAATGAAGTAGCCATTGCATTGACCAAACCTGAGACAAAGTGGGAGACTTTTTAGTTAATATTTCTAGATAGTTTTCATGGCTGGTATTGAAGGAAGGAGTGGCAGTTCTCATTTGGAGGTCCAAGCTTCCGATTTGAACTCCCCTCTCCTTGCAGATGATAGTTGTTTTTACCCCACATGTGTTTGTATTTCCTCGCATCTATGAGTTAACTCCCATCATCTCACATGTGTGAGTTTGTCTCTTCTCATATATGTGAGTTCCCATCACCTCATATGTATGAGTTGTGTTTTCTCACAAGTGCAAGATTCCATTACCTCAAAAGTGTGAGTCTCTCCTTAGCTGGGGTACCAAAAACTAAAACTTATTTATAGGGATATTATGTACTGATCGACTTTATGTTCAATACAATACAACATTTTTTTGGTACGATCAAAGCTTCGTCATCTTCTTTAGAAGTAGGTAGTGTTCTATCACATGGTTTGGGGAGCAAAAGTAAGTGTTTTATGGTTTAGTTGAACAAGTTAGTGACCAAGTCATACGTGAGCTGGATGGTGTTAGTTGTACTCTAATCAGCTGGCAGTACGCTTTTGTAATTTGTCTCCTTGTACTGCTCTTTTGCTGATACCACGAGGAAACAATGAGACCGATTCAACCACCTCCACATTTGATTGTTGACTTGTAAGACTCACGAAAATCAGGTGTTTTAACTAGTGATCACTATCGAGAGTGTGTTTTAAGAATCTTTCAGGATAGAAAAAATCTTGTAGAAATGAGTGATATTTAAGATCCCAAAACAAAGTTGACTCTGATTTCTTAGGTTTACATTTTGAAGGCAGGGCATTTATGAATTTCAGTCCAAGCTCCGAGAAATCTCAGCGAATTTAAGAGAAAGTTACCATGGTGCCATTTTTCCTTGTTGGCTAGGCCTTCTTTGTATTCTTTTTCTTCCTTTAATATATTTTCTTCGTTTCCTATAAAAAATAATAATAATAATAGTATTGTCAAGCATTCACTTGGCCCACTTGCCCAAAGCTTCAGATTTCACACAATCTTTCACTATGTGCTACCAAGAAGACAACTTCATATACAGCCATCCTCAGTGGAGCCCTCCTCATGGATATGGCACAGTGTAGAATGCTTCCTCTCCCTCTCTATGTGGACCCCACAAAATCATTTTCTAAATAGAAATTAAATGGTTTTCAACAAATTGAAATAGGAGTGTAGGGCTCCGGAATTAAGAGAGTCAGGAACAGTAAATGCCTCATATAATGGAAGTTCCATTTCCTAATAGAGAAAGAAAACCCTTTCCCATTCTTTCCTAAACAGCACTCTGAATATGGGAGTGAGTCTGATTATTGAGATCATTGAATTTGAACTTTACCGAATATTTATTTAGATGGTAGATTTTCCCTCAACATTTGGCAATTTTTTTTATTGCTTTCTTATTCAAAATTCTGCAAACCAAACCACTGGGTTGACTGGAATCAGTATCAGACGACTCAGCCCATTCAGAAAGTGAAGCACGGTAGGGTTGAACTCACTTGGAGCGAGTTTTGGTTGAAGCCTGATTAACTCAGCCCTAACTTGTCTAGTCCTTGATTGGCCGAGCTAGGTGGGTAGTGTAAGCGCATTTTATCCTTATTCATTAAGCAATGAATGAAAATCATGCATAAGACTTACATGCGCAATGATACAGAAGACTTACATGAGCAAAATTGTTGATGTTGAACTATACTTCAATGATAAATCAAATAATTGAAATGACAATTCATCTATATTTTATGTAGACTTTTGCATAGTATTTTGCATTTTTGTTATTTTAGGTATTTATACTTGCCAAAAATAAGTGAAAAGATTAATTTATTGACCCGCGCGATCGATCTCACGGGTTTTCTTGTCAACTCGACCTAGTAATTGTCCAAGTCTGGTCCGTCAATCCACTCAGTCAGAAAACTGAGTTGTTTCACTGAATATCTGCATCTTTGAACTGTATTCTAATTCTCTTTACCTTTGGAGTGAATACTGAGTATGATTTGGAACCGGGTATTGATTAGACCCAGCCCAACTCATCGTTCTTATTGCGAGGAGAACTTTGAAATCCTCACAAAAGGATGAGTGTTGCATAAGAATGGAGAGATTCTTCACTAAAAATAATTATGATTTGAATCCAAAATCATCAACATAATGACTTGGGCCTGAGTTTGGAGGGACTGTTGTTTGGTTTATGTCTTTTGTATTTTGGTTTGACTGGATTGATTTATTTAGACATGGCAAGTAGGTCGGGTTAACCAAATTCAGGTCGGGTCAACCTGAATCGGAATTTGTTGGTTTCAACCCTAACCCGACTTGTTTTTAAAACAGGTTGAAAACCTTTAACCCGCACTCGCGGCGGGTCAACCCAACCCAACCCGCTAACCCGGATTTGATGCGGGTTGGGTCAAATTGAACCGACCTAATATATTTAATTCCCATTTTGTGAATAATTTAACTCATTTTATGTGACCCAATTTCATTTGTAAAGCTCTCCTTACATCTAAATTCATTTAAAATGTTGTATTGAGTATGAATTTATAATTTATCAAATTTCAATGTGTAAAAAATGAGGAATTTATAAATATTTTCTAGCCCATTTATTGAGAATTTGAGATAATCCATTTTCAATTTTTTTCAATTTTATAATTCCATATTTGAGTATAAGTATAAGACCCATCAACGATATTGTATTTCATTTATATCTATATTTCAGAGGTAAATTTATATGCCAATATAAAAATAAAAAACACATATTACTATTTCAATTACAAAAATATCATATTTTCAAATAGAAAAATAAGTTTTATATTCTAAGTATTAAAATTTTACATAACTCTTCCACAAAGAATTAAGAATACATAGTTTATCCTCCACATGAATAAGAAAAGCCACATGAAAAATAGAAAGTCATAGTAATTTAGTAAAATCTAAACAAGTAAAATGGGTTAGGGCGAGTTAGGTGAGTCAACCTTAACCTGACCCGTTTTTTACGGTTTGGTAAACTCTAACCTTAACCCGACCCGTATTTCAAATGGGTCAGGTTTGGCGGGTCAGAAACGGGTTAGGTCGGGCCGAGTTGGTAGGTTGGGTTGAATTTTGCCAGCTCTAGATTTATTGGGTTGACCAATAACCAGGTTTACAATTAGGCGTATTTTGGTAATTGTTCCAGGACTTTTTTAATTGCTAAGAAAACGGAGATTATATATTAATATAGTCTGTAACCCTTATCTTGCGTTGAAGAGCAGTGAGAGTTCTCTTGCCCGGATGTTTCCATACCATATAGGAGAGACGATGTACGAAAGTGAGAGTCTACATATGCTTTAATTGTTATAGTGAACATATTATCTTGGTGTCCCTGGATGTTGCCTTATTTGGGTGAACCACGTAAATCTCTGTGTCTCTTCTTGTATGGTTGCTTCTTTATTAATTGTGTGATTAGTATATACGCACAATGTTTGGTGTCATCTCTACACTAACTTTAATGTGATGTCTATCTATGCCATAGTTTTACATTAGGAAAGATACATATAGTAGGCTACACGATTCAGAAATCTAATGAATCCAAGCATAGTGAATTTTCAAAAGAGAGCAAATGTAGATGAACAATCTCTGTTTTGTTTACTCATTTTTACTCAAATGTGTATGAGTTCTATAAGCATGTAGACAGTTTTCCTTTCCTTTTTCCTCTTACACTAGGAACTTGAACTAATACACACCATGAAAGTTATAGGGTCCTAGATTTTTAGATTGTAAGATAAATAATATGCGGCGGAATAAATAAAGTACATTTACAAGCAAAAAGCAATTAACCATACAAGAAGAAGACACGCAAATTTTTATGTGAAAACCCTTAAGGGAAAAAACCACAAGCTACACAGGCTAAAAATTAAGTACTAATTTCGAGCAGTTACAAGATATATGCACAACCTTACACAGTCGGTCCATTGACCATAGGATGTAGTTCTTCTTGCAAGAATCCACAACATGTCTTAACTCTACGTGCCCTACTCTCCGCGCTTGACCTACAACACCTTGTATTTATAAAATGAACAATCTCCTACTATGAAGTAGAAGCAACAATTCTAGAACTAGAAGCCTTCAGCAAACTCGTCAATAAAAGCTCTAGAAAAAAATGGATGATCTCCAAAGAGTATTATCAACTTTAAAAATATGAGATCTGTATTTAGGATTGAGAGAAAACCTCTTTTTATAACTCACAATTCGTGCCTTAGTGCTAGAGTCCAAGTAGGAATAAAATAGGCAACTCTGGCACAAACAAGAAAATACTTGATTGAAAAATCATAATCCTTTATAAATGCTAACCATCTGCGCTGTCTCATGTTGAGGTCATGTTGAGAAAATAAGTATTGAAGATTGCGATGATCACTATGTACTTCAATATCTCCACATATAAGTAGTCTTTCTGTAACTTCAAAGTAAAAACTACGGCGGCCAATTCTAGATCATATGTGGTATAATTCTTCTCATGTTCCTTCAACTATTGGGATCTATATGCTATCACTTTTCCATTCTGTATCAGCATACATCCCAACCCAATTCTCGAAGCATCAGTATATATAACAAATCCGCCATTTCCTTCTGGTAAAGCTAGGATTGGCGCTGAGATCAATTTCTCTTTTAAGAATTGAAAATTAGATTCACATTCATCCAACCAAATAAATGGTTCATTCTTCCAAGTTAATTTTGTTAATGGTGCTGCTAATTTGCAAAAGTCTTTAACAAATCTTCAATAGTAGCCTGCTAGACCGACAAAACTTCTAACTTCTACAACCATCTTTAGGCTTTGCCAACTAGTTATTACCTCAATTTTGGCGGGATCTACTACGAGTCCATCTTTAAAAATTTTATGTCCTAGGAAAGCAACTTGTTCCAACAAAAAATCGCACTTTTCCAGTTTAGCATATAGTTGATGATCTCTCAATAAAAGTCCTCAAATGCTCAGCATATTCATCTTGGGTCTTAGAGTATACCAACACATCATCAATAAAAATCACAACAAATTGATCAAGATGAGGTGAAAAGATTATATTCATCAAAGACATTAATACAGTCGGGGCATTTGTCAACCTAAATGGCATGACTAAGAATTCATAGTGCTCATATCTTGTCCTGAAAGCTGTTTTAGGGGTATCTTGGTCTCTAAGTCACAACTAATGATATTCTGATCTCAAGTCGATCTTGGAAAAATGTATTGCACATTGTAATTGATCAAACCCTTCATCAATTTGAGGCAGTGAAAATTTGTTTTTGATTGTCACCTGATTTAACTACCTGTAATCAATACACATTCAAAAGGTGCCATCTTTCTTTTTCACAAACAAAACTGGAGCTCCTCATGGTGATGTGCTAGGAAAAATGAACCTTTTATCTAGCAAATCTTACAACTGTACCTTCAGCTTACGTAATTTTGTAGATGCCATCCTATACGGAGTTCTAGAAATCAGAACTATACTAGATACGAATTCTATAGTAAAGTCTACTTCCCTAATTGAAGGAAGACTGGGAACTTCATCAGGAAACACATCCGGAAACTTACAAACTACCGGAATCTCTTCTAACTTTTTTGGTGGCTTTTTCTCAACAATAAAGGTAATATATCCTTGACAACCACTATGGATAAGTCTTTCTTCTCCAAGTGCTGAGATTAGCCTAGTATTTGAACTCTTTTTCTCACCTTGAAAAACAACACTCGGACTGGCTTTGTTTACCTTCACGGTGATAGTCTTATAGAAACAGTCCAAACAAGCCATGTACTTAGTCAACCAGTCCATACGTAGGATTACATCGAAGTCATACATGGGTAACACGATGAGTTCCGTTGGAAATAACATTTCACCAATCGAGACCATGTAGTCTGGATAAAAGACTTCACAAATCACCCTCTTACCTACAGGGGTGATGACAGTCCACACATACAGTGGTTGCGCTAGCGGCTCCCATATCCTACTAAAGAATTGAGGTGTAATAAAAGAGTGCGAAGATTTAGAATCAAATAATACCTTAGCTTCTACATCACAGATAGAAAACTTACGTATGACCACATGATCTGCCGCTTCAGATTCCTCATGAGTCAGTGCATATGCGCGGCCTTGCCTCTAGGGTCAATTCAGTTGCCTTGTCTCTGCTGACCTTGCCTTTGTTGGCCTTGACTCGGTCATACCTATCTTTGGCCTTGCCTTGCTTGTTGTTCTGACGTCGAGGAGCAGGTGGTGCAACTCTTTGAGGTTGTTGATATTATTGTTGTGGGGCTTGACCAGTATTTTTTCTTCTTGGGCATTCTGATAAGCGGTGGTCTATCGAGCCACAACCGAAACAAACTCTGTAACTCTCCAGCATTTGCTTGTCTCAAGATTGTTCCTGCACATACCACAAATGCATCTTGATAGTCCACTGACAACTCCTTTTTGTTTCTTGGAGTGTTGTTAATTTCTTCCAGAAGGTGAGGCACTTTTCATAGGTTCACTTAAAAAAAGGCTCTTCTCAATTTCTTCAGCTGCATAAGCTCTCTTTACAACGTCATCATACTCCACTTGATGCTGGAAAGTCATAATGTGTCTTTTAAGAGTTGGCCTTAAACCTTCAAGAAACCTTTCAATTTTCTTATCCTCGGTATCAATCAAATCCATAGCAAACCGAGAATGTTGAATGAAGATGTGCACATACTCTGCTACAATCATGGTACTCTATTGTAGAGTGAGCAACTTTACCTTTTTCTAGTAACTTACATGTTCTGAAATAAACTTCTTCCTAAAATGTTTCTTAAAAGCATCCCAAATTGTGGCTTCTAGCATGGCCTTGATATGATCACGAATACTCATCCACCACGTATCTGCGACATCTTTGAACATAGAGGCAGCCAAGATCACTTGTTGCTTCCTAGTGCAAGTCAACGAATTGAAGACATTCTCTGTATGATCAAACCATTCATTTGCTTGTAACAGATCCTCTCTTCCTATAAATTCTGTAGCCCCTCTTTTTCAAAACTTCTCATATAAAGACTTAAGATCGCCGACTTGATTCCGCATTTCCAACAGAGCTGTTAATTGCATCTGCATCGTTGCTTGATTGGCATTGCTTGCAGCCAGTTGATGCATCATCATCCTAAAATGCTCTTTCATACCTTATGTGGATTGAGGAGGTGGAGGTGGTGGAAGATCCCTGTCCTCTATCGCCAATGTCACCACATTCATTGTCTCCCAATTTATTACCAGATTTCAATCCGAAAGCCATTTATCTGCAATTATAATAGTGGTTAGTCACAAACAACACCTTAATGCATAAGGTAGGTTATAAGTCCTTATACAAAATCTATTCCCCATTCGAACCTATCGTATCCTCACTACGTTCCCTAGGGTTGCTAAGTCTTTTAATTGACTTATTAATATTCTGAGACCATTATTTACATATGTCATACCTCGAACCTAGGAATTGGGGATTAAAGTAGATCACGAGGTGCGGCACACGTAAACTCATAGCAATCCGTGCTGTGTCAAGACACATATGAGCTACTATAAGGCAGATTCCACAGGTACGTGTGAGGAAGATCCATATACACGTATCGTTCATTACGCACAAGTAAATAGAAACCTAGAGAAGTTACTTGTAATTTATCATAAGCAATAACAATAAAACCACATTCATTAAGTAATTAACCAAAGTCTATAGATAAAACTATTCCACCTGCACATGCAACTAAAATACTTAAACATAATTCTTATCAAGAGTGACAAGTCTCTCAAATAGTAGTTCCAATTTAATGATATAATCATAAGCCAAAGCACAGACTCTCCAAACATAACATCATCCGCATTCTACTCGTCTACACTCTGAGGTACCTTTGAGGTTCCTTCTGGGGCAGCATCAATTGTTGTACTAGCATTGGACTTTTAACCTGTAACACCAAAGGTAGTACTGTTAACATGACGGTTAAATAAATATAGAGTACGTAAGACCAACATGATTTATCAAATGAGTTAGAACACATAATGATTAAAAGAAAACAATAATCGGAATCTAGGCATGTTGTATATGTGAATAAACATGAGTAACGAATCATAAATATAAATAATATAACTTACTAATTTGCAATCCACATTGCTATCTTCTCCTTTAAAGAGAGCATATTATACTATAGGAAATCATTAGCGGTCGGGGCAAGGTCATCTAGCTACCCTAAGAGCGTCAACCAACTCTTCATATAACTACTGTAATAGGAAATGTAAATAATACCCGCATTCGGTCCCGTCGAACCTCCTATGGGTACAAGCTAAGTGGTGCCTACTCAACGTATCAAGAACAATTAGAATTCATACTTTCTTACTTATTATACATAACGATCGACTCATTCTTATATAGAAACATATACTAGTCTTGAGACCGTATTCAATCATAAAAATCAGAATTAAACAAGGTAACTGTTATTCAATAATACATACTTAAATGAGCTATTGGAGCTCAAACCCTCTCAACCCTAGTTACTTCTATTTTGGCTCACGGGCTCACATTCAGTAAAAGTTTTGTCTTCAATTTTACCTCAAAGTTCACCGAGAAGAATGGGTACATGATTAGATCATGTTGAGGGCAGGGATTACTTAGCAATATGAATACATTTGAATTGAGTGATTAGCAAAGATATTTACCAGCTAACATTATGCTAGATAATCCGTGTTTCCGTGATCATTCAATACGATGTATTCATAAAATGTTCGGTGTCGTTGTGTTACCAAAATCTTGATGTTACATTATATAGATATTAGACACCTCTTCTTATGTTAACACGCATGATGTGACGTTGGAAAACAATCCAAAAAATCAAAGGGGATTAGTGATAGTTCTATACTCTTCCTCATTATTATTTGATTATCATTAGGTTATTTTAACTAAAGTAAAAGTGCCATATCTAAATTCGTACAAAGTTTTTGAAAATTCCTGATTTCCCTAAGTGTCTGTGTTCCAACGACTTAGCCGTGTAGAGGTTACCACTAAGCCGTGTACATAAAGTTTTCCACTAAATTCTCCAGTAGTTACAGCTTAGTTGTATATTGGCCTACGGCTTAGCCGTGTATAGCCTATAGCTAGGCCACGGCTTAGCCATAGTGCATTAAACCGCTCAGCCGTGGGGTTAGCCGTAGAAAAAACGTTGGATTTGGGTTCTCTAGAAAGCTAGCCGTAAAATAGCTGACGGCTTAGTTACGGGGTGGTTACTGTTTAACCGTAATGCACTTTATGGTTTAGCCGTAGAAAAAAATTAGGTTTTTGGCTCTCTGGATTCTTACCTGTGCAATATTTACGACTTAGCCGTAAACTTCAGATTTTCTAAAGCTAGTTCTAAAACAAGTTCAGCACATAGCTTTTCAAGTGTGGTTCTAATTCTTTTGTTCCATCCTACCATATTACATTCCAATTTACATTTTATCATAGTTGGGTCCTCATTCCCCTAATCTCATCATTCATTCTGAAAATAACTTCTTTAATTCATAAATATCATGCATTGTTAAAATTAAGCAAGAGAGAGAGAGAGAGCTGTAACTTAACAGTAACATGGATTTCTTTAAGACTTAATACAAGAAAACATACATGCAGTAATATGCACTTTTACACTTGCCTTATATCAGTACTTGACCCAAATTAACTTCTCCCTTGATTTGATGATGAAGAAAGCCTCAATAGAAGGTGATTCTTCTACATACAAAGACATGCAATGGGTAAATTAAATGTAAGATGCATGCATGCTACTTATTTGAGTCTCTTTGACTCCTTAGAACTCAAAGTAATGGAATGGTGATGGGGCTCTTACCTTGGAGAGCTGTAGAGGAGATGAAAAAGATGGATTGAAGGTTTTAAGGGAAGGAGACAAATAAGGAAATGAAAAAGGATAAAAATGAAACTTATTCCTCCTATATGTAAGGCTTCAAAAACTTAATTTGAATTGAAAAAAGAGTGGGGGTGAAGGTGAAGATGAAGATTGAGCTCCAGCAAGTCTCAAGAAGAGATGAAGAGAGAAATAGCAAATCTACTGGAGTGAGGTTTTTTAAATCAAATTTTCCTAGATTTACATGCAAGTCCACTCTTGTTATGAATTTTATAGTTTGAGTTAAATAGACTTCAATTGGGCCAAGATAGATCTGAATTGAGCTAGGCCAAATATGAAAGTTAATCCATAAGACAAAATATACATTGTGCAATTAATATGGTGCCAAAATAATGCAAACATGTAGCTTTAAATTACAAGAAGATCCTTAACTACTTAAATAAGGTTCAAACCTGACCCAACTACCTATCTATAACCCAAACCCAAGTGGATTTCAGTTGAATTAGTTTGAATAAGTATTAATTAAAATAAAACGAGATTAATTATAGTAAATTAATATTAGCTCAGGTTTTAACCTTACATCCACCCCTAGTTTTATTATTTATCTACATAGATTTGTAGTCTAGACATGGTAAATGGCCATCTCTCATGATTTTAAGGAGTCACATTGACAAGGGAATGCATACATCTGTCTTTGATAAGGTTGATTCCTTCACAGTTTAATCTCATGGCCATGTGAAGACTCTCTGCTTTCTTAATGTGAAAGAGTAATGTAATCTTTTATAACTTTAGAGTTTGGTTTAGATACTGTTATTCAAGTTGGAATCAATGGAGTCCTAGCATTTGCACACAATGTTTTTGGTGTAGAGTATTTCAACTGCACCCATTAAAATGCTCTTTTCTGCTTGTTGCAGCCATGAGCTTTGGGTTTGAGTCATGTTACTTTTAAAAAAAAATAAAATGAATTAAATTGTCCACTCAATAAGCATGTAGTGCATTTCCTACACATGAGAAAGGAAAGAAAAGGATAGCTCTATTCCAACTCATCAACATATGGGATTCGCTTACCAAAAAAAATAGATGGGATTCATGTGCACGGAAATATGATTCTTGAAACCTTATCTTTCTTTTAGATTCAACCTTAGTCTCATTGTCACTAATTTCTATTGATGGCAATATATTCTAACCCTTCTCCTTATAGAAATTTAAGAACACCTCATTGCAATAACAAACCACCATAATTGTCTTGAGAGGATACCACTCATTTATACATTGAACACCAACAGCTAACACCTTGAAGTTAGGTAGCAATAGTTGGTTGAAAAAACTTAATACTCCTCCCATTGGGGGTTTTTTTTTTTTTTTTGGTTTGTGTGGTTGTTTTGGGGGGGGGGGGGGACCCTCTACTAAGGATGTTAAACATGGTTTTTACATCCTACTGTTCTTTGAATATCTTTAGATTCATTTATGCTCATCATATAAGTAGGCCTGTGTCTCCCTTGGTGCATGTGGAATTTGCGAAGGAACATGTTTTAATTTGAAATTCCTGAAAGAATCAAAATTAGGGGAATCTTTGGATTGTGTTAATGAAACTCTGGTCTGGTAGGCAGCACCATAGTTATGGGAAATTTGTGAAAATTTTGATAATGTTAAATTTGGCCCCTCTTGGGCTTGTTTGGTAAATTCATTTGACTAGGAAGAAGGATTTGTTGCCAAACATCCACTTTATGTTGTCCGATGTTAATTTAGAAATAATCAAGTGGAAGATTTTAATTTCTTAGGTGTTAAATCCCCATGTTGACTTAAAATTTTAGTTTCCAACATTGTAAGTGAACTACATGGGATGGTACATTCACACCTTCAGCAAATAGATAGATTACAAATTAAAATTTGGATGTGTAAGGACCCGAACCCCCACTAAACTTGGTTACGTTAATTAACCCTGTTTTATATTGATTAAGACGTGTTGAGGGTTAGTTGAGGGTTAATTTGGTGTGAAACTGTTGGGTTTGGACCCCACCTTGGGTAGTAAGGACTTTTTCGTAAATTGTCCTTGCGCCTCTTGGACACCTCGTCCATTCCCTTTCGTGTAATTTTTTGTGTAGATCGTCTTTCATCTTGGGCCCGAGTTAATCCGGACTCATCTTAGGCTAATTGAGATCCCTTTGGCCCAAACTGTAAATTATCTAGAACTTATGGGCTTGCATGTAACTCAAGAGAAAGTTATGTTAAAAGGAAAGATCCCACGTACACTCTCCTTCTTTCGTTTCGTTTCTTCTGGGTTGCTGGAGCAGTGATCTTCCCTCTCTTCCTTCACTTTTTCCTTCTAGAGATTCAAGGAGCCACTCGGTTGGGGAAGATCTTGCATGTAGTGTTGAGGGAGAATCATCTTCTTCCTCTTTCTCCTCCCTGAGCCATCCTCTTGTACTGTCCTCTGTTGCAAGTTAGCTGTCTAAGGTAGAGATCCATCTTCATTTTCATGTAATTAGAGTCATGAGAGCCATGGGGAATTAATTTACACAACATGCATGCGGATCTAAGCCCATATTCCACACTTTCACGTTTTATTGTAGAGAACCCCTTTGATTTGGAGCATTCTCTCTACCCACACGACAACAAACGACAAGGAGAACTAAGGGGTGGCTAGCACTGGTGAAAAGGCAAGTACTAGAGTCATGTTGTTGCATGTCTGATTAAGTTCTAGGTTACTGAATTAGTTTCATACACATTTCAACTTCATTCTTTATTTTATTGTTGTCAGAGCATACATGAAATTGGGTCGTGTCAGGGTGGTTAGAATGGAATTGGTGTGTGTTTGTGAGTGTTAAGAACTTCAGGAATAATTCAACTGAGTATAGATACCATTCCCCAAGTTAAGTTCTGCATGGCTCCCGAACTGGACTGAGTTACAGAACCAAATTCAGGTGAAGCTTACGGCGAATATACGGCTAAGCCGTAAGCACTTACGGCTCAAAGTCCAGAGAGCAATCAAATGGGATTTTGTACTACGGCTCACTTCACTATGGCTACGCCGTATCCAGCCGTACCTTAGCCGTAGGTCTCCCTACGGCGAGCTTTCCGGAGAGCTCATAAAACCCAGTTTCTTTTACGGCTACACCGTGGAACACGCTACGGCTACGCCGCGGCCTTCCCATACCCTAGCCATAAGCTTAGCTCGGCTAAGCCGTAGGCCAATATACAGTTGGACCATAACTACGCTGAAAATGCGGATGGAATCCCGACCCACTCGGCTAAGCCATAGCTTTGTATACGGCTAAGCCGTAAGAACCCAATGAATGTAGGATGTTAGGAACCTCAACGATTTGTGGGACCTTGTATGGGCACCCTCTTATCTCTACATGGGCCCAACGGTAAGGACACAGTAAGAGGATAAATGAATTCCGGATGATTCCCCAAAGACAAGTCATGGATGTTGGCATAAGAAGGAGTGTTCCTTATGTACACAAGGCAATACCAAGAAATGGCAACATATTGACACCGGACGTCTTATGAATACATCGTGTTGAATGTCCTTGGGGATTGGAAAATACTACTTCATTGGAATGCATTCATATTGTTACGCAATACTATCCTTGACATGAATTGTTATCGAGTTCACTTCCTCTAGCAAACCCCGCGGCAATTCAGACCTGAGCTTCTAATGAATGCTTGTCTGACAAGCCAGAGCTTCTATTGAGTGTGTGCTTGCTAGCTAGGGTATAGCCGAGGTTCGAGCCTTGCGGCTCAATTGTATATGTTTCGTTTCATTATGTATATGCTTCATTTCCTTACACATGATATGACTAGTATGATTGATTCCGAGTCGGCACCACTTAGGTTTTGCCCTTTTGGGTATATGTATGTCACCACTGCAGTAGGTTTACGGAGGGGTTGTCGACACTCCTCGGGAAGCTAGCCTGTTCCCCTAGCGACCCATACGATATGTATGCTCCCCATTGGGACAATAGAGCATCGTGGTTGCCAATCAATATGTATGATGTTTCAATTATAATTCCTCACTCATGCATCATGTGTAGTGATTGTTCTTGTTATTATATTATGTTGCATTGGTTCTTATGCCTTAGTACTTGCTTAACCGTCGTGTTAATAGTGTTCCCTTGGTATTGCAGGTCCAGCACCCGGTCCCAACGAGGACAATGACGCTGCCCCAGAGGGTACCCTAACGGTACCTCGGGCTGTAGGCGAATGGATGGATGGCGACATCTACTACTAGCCATCCTACGGAGAGCGTCTATTCTAGGGATATTATGCAGGGACTTTTGTATCAGTCTTTTAAGAACCCATTTGGGAAATGTAACTTAAAGACTTTAACTCTCCTGTATGTTATATGTTTACTTATGAAAGCTTGTGCTCTTGATAGTTATTGAGTATTTCGCAGGATGTCGTTTATGATAAGTTATGTTTGTACGTGTGTCAGCATACCTCACACGTTCCTGTGGAATCTCTCTTGTAGGAACTCGTGCATAATTTTTCAGGGCACGGATTTATACGGAATTACGTATCCACGCCCTGGAGGCCCACTCAAATCCCTAAATTCCCGGGATCGGGGCGTGACAGGATGTTAACGAAGAACACTAGTCTATTGCAAATTATATTTAACTGAAGAATTTTCTTTGTACTTATATATTTCGTTCCCTATTCATAAAATTGCCATCTTGGATTATATTCCCACTATTTGGAGTTTTATCTTACTAATTGCTCAAAAAATGCAATGGCAAAAAGTCCTATATTTTTTGGGGGACTTTTGTGCTCGCCTTAAGTTACAAAAAGGAAGGGCGACAATTTTCCATTGTCTTTCTTATTGGCGTTTGGTGTAGTGATTACTTGATGAAGGACACCTAGATTTTAGCTTTCTTTTACTTGCAAGAGAGGATCAAACATCCTACATAGCCAGGTTGAAAAGTGGTGCCATAGAAGAGAAAAACGCAGGTTTTTGTTCCATGGCTCTACACAAATGCACCCTTAGTGGCCTCAAGAATCCATTAGCTGATCCTTCAAATTGGGAGGCTTTTTTAGGTTACAAGATCAAAGACATAAGGATGCAAAGAGTTATGATACTATTTACTACATCTTTTGCCCTTTTGTTGTTTGATGTTCCAACTTAATCTTCAGTAAGTTGTTGTTCATGAAGTAACCATTTTGATATCTTCACAAAGGCCTTCAATAGTTGAAGAAATTTTTGAACACTATAAAAATTGCATCGTTTGACATAGTTATCTTTGTCAACCCAGTTCTATTGATGTTAGCAAAAATGCTAGCTGCACCTCCCCATTTCACAACCCATTTCACAACTGTCTTATGTGGATGGGCAGCTCAAACAGACCCTTTACAACACGTGATGAAAGTTTCACATAGCTTGATAAAATTTTTGGCTGACTTGCCAACATCACTTGAAACAAAAAGAAAGAAAAGAGAGAGAGAGAGAGAGAGAGAGAGAGAGAGAGAGAGAGAGCTCATCTCTTTTGCATAAATTCAACCAGGTCGTCACTGCCTCCAGTTGTCGTTGCCCTCTAGGTGATCTCATGTTCTCAACTTGGGTTTCGATTAATAAGGATTAGGGTTCGATGAGGGGATGGGTTGGAATGGGCTTTGTCATGGTGGAGAGCTCTGTCATAGCATCCTCTTTTGCATTAATGGCAAACTAACCATCAATCCAAATAGCTGGCCTTGACCCTGTTCTTTCCCTCTTTCCTTTTTTTCTTTTCTTTCTTTCTTTTTTTTTTTTATACCTTAACGGTGGCATCAAAGCATTTGTCATGGTTGGCAAATGCCATGACAGAGGTCTCCACGAGGAGATGGGAGGTGGTAGGTATTGCATAAAGCAGGCCATTTACCATTTTTTTTAAAATTTTTTTGGTCTAATCTTTTTTTTTTTTGGTCTGATCTTGAATTGGATAACAACAACCTTTCCGGTCCTTTACCAGAGCACTTGCGCAAAGGTGGATCCATTGTGAGGTTAACCACTACCAAAACTTTTTCATTAGTTCCATACCAAAAGGATTGTTTCACTGCACAAAGTTATTTTTGAGTGGCTTGAAAGTAATCAATTGGCTAGAAATTACTTGAAGTCTTTGGAGTTTACCCAAGTCCTACATAGAGTGATTTAAGCTATAATAAGTTGGTTCTTTTTTAATATACAGTCAACGGAATGTTTGGCTGGTGGCAGATGTTACAAGGAGATTGGAGGTGGCAGACAATCCATAAAGCAAGCCATCCTCCTCTTCATCAATGCCAAACTAGCTATTAATTCAAATCCCCACAAAAATTTTTTTTTAATATAGTCAATATCTGTTTGTTGAAACCTATGATGAGTTTGCAGCATTTGCCTAAAAGATTAATGGGATTTATTGATTATTGATAAATTTCTAGACTGAGTTGTTTCTATGCCTAAAACTAATAATGGGTTTTGGTTGATTTATCAATGACAATGGTGGGCTTTGTTTCAATTACCTGGAAGATTTTTGTATGTTTTACTAGTTTTTTTATTTGTCATTTTATATTGATTTACAGATATTGTTATATCATGGACGAAATAGATGTGGAGCTCAATGATACTTTTGACAATGAAACAGATAAACTAACGAATAAACTAATGTAGAAGAGAAAGTAGAGGACCCTAAGGTTGAAATGGTTTTTTATTCTACCGATCATATCATGGATTTCACAAAAGATATAGGAAGGAGAAAGGTTTTGGCATGGCTATACAATCATCCAACAAGGGACCCAGTGAGAAGTTGAGGTACATGGTGATTGCTTGTAGCCATACCAAAAAGCAAAGGTTCACCAGTAATAACCCCATCAAATTGCACCCACAATAAAAAAAATTAAGTGGAAAGCCAAGTGTACGGTACTTCTCTGCTTGGATGGAAAATGGTTGTTGACTACCATGGTTCTTGATCATAACCATCAATTGAGTTCCAACAAATCTTGATTTTATAGATGCCACAGGGCTTTTAATTCAGTTGCGAAAAAAAAGGCTTCTATTGAAAGACCATTCAGGTATTAAGTTACACATAACTTTCAATTCATTTGTGGTTGAGGCAAGGGGACATGACAATGTACCCTTTCTAGAGAAGGATTGTAGAAAGTATATCAATACTTACATGAGTTTACAACTCCAAGAAGGAGATGCTACTGCAATGCTTAATTACTTTATAAAGATGCATGATGACAATTCTAAATTATTTTACAGGATAGATTTAGATGAAAAGGCTTGACTAAGGAATGTGTTTTGGGCAGATGCAAGGAGCAGAGAGGCATTTAAGGAGTTTGGTGATGTATTACTTTTGACACAATAGACTTGGTTAACGAGTATGACATGTCACTTGCTCCTTTTGTGGGGGTGAATCACCATGGGTAATCAACATTATTAGGTTGTGCACTGATATCAAATACAAACATAGAGTCATTTATATGGCTATTTTAGGCTTGGGTGAAATGCATACATGGGTGTTCTTTTCATGCAATAGCGACATATCAAATCAAAGCCATAAAAAAGGCATAGAGATTGTTTTCCCCAATAAACGATACTGGTGGTGCTCGTGGCATATTATAAAAAAATTACCCGAAAAATTGAGAGGGTGTAAATAATATGTGTCAATCAAGTTTTGTATGCAAAATGTTATTTATGATTCCTTGTCAAAAGAAAATTTTGAAGCAAGATAGGGTAGATTCATTAGGAAGTATTTACTTGAAAGCAATGAATGGTTGCGTTTGGGTTGTACAAAGAAAGACATCATTGGGTTCCTGCCTTTGTGAAAGATATTTTTTGGGTAGGCATGTCAACAACTCAGCGGAGTAAAAGCATGCACGCATTTTTTGATGGGTATGTCAATTCGAAGACTACTTTGAAACAATTTGTAGGGCAATATGAGCATGCTTTGGCTAAAAAGGTGAAAAATGAAAAAATAGAAGCTTTCAGTTCTTTCAAAGCATGCATCCCTTGCATTACTCATTATGAGATCGAGATGGAGAAGTAATTTCAAATTGCTTATACTACTGCAAAATTTAAAGAGTTCTAGAAAGAGTTAATAGGAATGATTTACTATCACTTGTCTCTGTGTAAAGAATATACTAGCTTTTATGAATATGTAGTTGGTGAAGATGTTACATATGGAGAGACCCACTGGCGTGCCATTTTCAATGTTTGGTTTAACAAAGATACCAGTGAAGTTAATTGTAATTGCCAATTATTTCAGTTTAGAAGAACAACCTTCAAATATCAAATTGCGGTATTGATAGGGAGGGAGATTTATCAAGCACCAGACAAGTACATCTTAACAAGATAGAGTAAAACTGTCGAAAGGAGGCACAATAAGGTTTGCATCACTTATGACAACTGGTTTGTAAAACCTGAATCATGTCGCATTAATAAGATGTGTAATTCCTTCTATGAAGTTGTTGAGTTAGCATCAAAGGCTGAAGATAGGTGTGTGAAAGTGATGGCACATATACAGGAAATGTATTTGGAACAGATGGAAGAAGATGAAGTTTGGATACTCATAATGTTTCAGTCTCATGTGGGGACGACATTAGAATTCCAAAAGAGAACAGAACCATACTTAATTCAATTGCTGTTCGTTAAAAAGGGAGACTACCATGTAATATGAAGAAGTCTAAAATTGAGCAAGCTGTTAAGAGAGAGAGAGAGAGAGAGAGAGGCAAAGAAAATTACTACAACTAATGAGGGAATTCTAGAAAAGGTTGTTAACATTGGTAATTTAGTTTTAACTTTCTATGATTTATTTTAGATACTTGCTAACTCTTGTTATTTTATGTCTTGTAAGATGTTGATGGACATAAAAATTTGCAAGATAAAACCCCTATCTTGGGCATGCAATCTAGTCTTAACTTAAATGTAAGAATTTTTATTTTTTTATTACAAGGAGATATGTAGCAGTTTCAATGTTATATTGACTAAAAGGATATCGTGACAATGTAGGTATATGTTAGCGAACCAAATTTTGAGCAACCATATATTAGCATCCACATGCAACCACAGGTATGCACTTAGTCCATTTACTTATGAAATTATGTATTTTCGAACTATCATAAAATTTGCCTTTAGTCTAATGGATGTTACCATGAACTCTCTCTCTCTCTCTCTCTCTCTCTCTCTCTCTCTCTCTCTCTGTGTGTGTGTGTTTTTTTAAGGGTTATCATCATCCACCTTCGATGGCAAGTAGAGATTTCGCATTTATGCATCATAATAGTTCCACCAGTATGCATCTTTATTTCTAGTGATAGGGGGAAAAAAGAATTTAAGAAATGTTTTCAAGATGCATCTTTTGAGGATTAAGGTATGGAAAAAAGGGAGTTGTGGCGATTTAAAGGCTTGCAATTATGGGGATCTAAAGGCTTGCAGCTACTAATTTGATTTGATTTGATTTTTCTTTTGATCAATTCAGTATTAGTCTCTAATTAGCTGTAACTAACGGATCTCAATGTGGCACTTGTCTTTCTCTGTTGTTGATGGAATGGCTTGTGTTTCTCTATTGTTGATGGAATTACTTGTGTTTCTATGTAGTTGATGGTATTAGTTAGCTTCTCTTTGTGAATAGTGAAATTCTTTGATTGATAAAGTAGTTCAGAAAATCATTTGTTTCTTTGCATCACATCATTTCTTAGTACAGAGTAAAATTTGGGGCGAGGAACGTTAAATGATATTGGCATCAGGTGCTCCTTGTTGTGAGTGGACAAGAGCTCTAAATTATGGTGTTCATCTTGTTTTCATCCAAATATTACTGCTACAATAAAATAAAATAAAATAAAATAAAATAAAAAATGGTGATGGATGGTATTGGCTTATGCGCTTCACTTGACCACATAGGGGCATTGCCATATGTGGGTTCCACTATCCCATCCCCACCAAAAAAAAAAAAAAAACTCTAGATGGTATTCGCATCAAGCGCTTCTTGCTGTGGGTAGACAAGAGCGCTATAGTAGGGTGTTCATCTTGTTTTCATCCAAAAATTATTGTTAGAAAACAAAAATGGTGGATGCTATTGGCTTATGTGCTTCACTTGACCACACAGGGCATTGGCTTATGTAGGTACCATTATCCCACCCTAGCAAATATTAAAAAGAAAAAAAACTCTAGATTGTATTGGCATCAGGTGCTCTCTGCTGTGGGTGGACAAGAGCACTACAGTATAGTGTTCATTTTGTTTTCATCCAAATATTATTACTGCAATAAAATAAAATAAAATAAAATAATGGTGGTGGATGGTATTGGCTTATGTGCTTCATTTGACCACAAAGGGGCATTGCCATCTGTAGGTACCACTCTCCTATCCTAGAAAACAAAAAAAAAAAAAAAAAAAAAAAAAAAAAAAAAAAAAAAACTCCAGATGGTATTAGCATTAGGTGCTCCTTGCTGTGGGTAGAAACACTACATTAGGGCATTAGGTGCTCTATTCTAGCAAATCAGTTAAGAAAAAAAAAAAAAAGAAATGGTGGATGACATTGGCAACAAAGCTTCACTTGACCATGCAGGGGCAAACAGTTATGTAGGTACCACTATCCCATTCTAGCAAAAAAAAAAAGGACAAAAAACAATAAAAACGGTGGATGGGAAATTCATATTCTAGAAATAAACAAGAATGAAAAACAAGTAAGACATTTGAACCCCCTCGTTTACATGAAAAACAAGAAATGAACAAGCAAATGAGCTTTCAACAATCCATGGTGGGCAATTCATATTCTATCAACTAGATACTTTAAACACTACAATACTTAAATCATACACAAATACACTTCATTAACATGTGGCATTATATGATAGCTAACAGGATTAGTCAACATGAATATTACTGAACTCAATGCAACTGTTGGAACACTAAACAATACAAAAAGCAGCCCATCAATGATAGATATTAGATACTACTTCATGACAAATGAGAAGAATTAAAACTATAAATTTACAACATCAAAGTAAAAAACTTTCTCCAGAATCTCAATGACTAGAAGAATAAACAGCATCAAAGGTACATAAGAAAGTTAGCAACAACATTAGGCATCTTATTTCCTAAACCAAGATCATTAAAAACGAATTTCTCAACAGCTTCCACTACAAACCAATTCAAACAGAACCCATAATTCAAAATTACAATAGAGATACATACACCAACATCTACTCCCATTAGCTAAATGTCTTCCCCGATCTCGTCCTTACTAGAGGGGCTTTTGCAAAAGAGCAGTTAGATAACCCTCCCAATGTTCAAATAACCCCCTGCATATGACGTGTTTAAAAATTTTGAGCAACGATGGAAGAAGGCAAAAAAACTGTGAGAATTTGACATGATGGGTATAATTGAAGCAAACAAGTTTAGAGAAAGTAAGTAAAGATGCTTGGTAGCAAATTTCATCCAATTTTTTCTCACAGCTTGGAAGCACTAAGCAACACTGCTGCACAACTCAAATGTTTAGCCAAAGGCCCAAAATGTCAACTTCAATGTTATATCTACATCAACACTATCCAATTCCAATCCATATGTAAACAACCAAAAGTAGGAAAATCATTAACATTTAAACACGAAAATTTCCATGTCATTGCAGCATTTTTTGAGTTTCTACACTCTCTCTCAAAAGCCGAAACGCCTGCTTCATTTCTCGAAGTGTTATTTTCATTTCTTCCAATCTAATATCATCTTCTCCACGTGCTAAGCTTTGGTTAGGAATATGTTTATAGACAACTTCATCGATCCAAATTAACAGCCCACAACCTCTTTCTCCCTAAAGACAAACTCATATGAAATGCAAAATTGAATATTTGAGTGAACATTCAATATATTTATGAAAATGAAATTACATGTAAATTTGGAAATTTCCAAAATTTTAGTCCATGATTAGAGGTTGTACAAGAAGTTTTGAGAACCATATACCGATATCAACATGGGCACTTTGGAGCCCATTCTATGTTCCGTGTTGAATATGATGTTGACTTTCCTAGAAATTCTTGACCTAATAACTCAAATGAAGCAAATATAATAAATTTATAGAATTTATATACATGATATATCAAATAAAATGTGAATCACATACTTGAAGAAGACATTTAAAACTAGTAGTTGTAGTGCTTACAAATGAATTTTCAGATAGAGAGACAACCTACATAGATCAAATTGTTTAAGAATTTAGAATAACTTATTAAATCACATCAAAAAAGGAAAGTGCGGATTCATGGTGAAAAATAACACTTATAATGAAAGCAGAGGCCATAAACAAATCTTAGGAATAGATACTTTTAGTTGTTTCAAGAGAAGATGATCCTTTCATTGATTACCTTGCTCTTTTTTAACAAAAATACTAGTTTATCAGATCACACTACAACAAAATGCACCTTTGCCTATGCAGAAAATTTGTAAGTAAAGGACTAAATGCGTAGGTAAAACTCTTTGCCTACGCAATGACATGCGTAGGCAAATCGTAGCCAAAGGGTTGTGGGGAAAGGTCTTTGCCACGCAAAGAATAGTGCGTGGGCAAAAACTGAGTTTTTAGCTACGTTTTCCGGTAGGATAAGAGTGTTGCTTTTGGCTACGCAAAATCTTCGTAGCCAAATGTTGTACTTTTGCCTACACCAATTTGTCGTTGGCAAAGGTGCAACTTTTGGTTATGATGCTTTCCGTAGGCAAATGTACAGCCTTTGGCTATGAAGATTTTGCGTAGGCAAATGTACAACCTTTGGTTACGAAGATTTTACGTAGGCAAATGTATAGCCTTTGGCTACGAAGCTTTTACGTAGGCAAATGTACAGCTTTTGGCTACGAATATTTTACGTAGACAAATGTACAACCTTTGGCTACAAAGGCTTGTAATCTTTAGCTACGAAGGTTTGCATAGTCAAAAGTCAAACACAATTTTTTCTAACTTTAATTAGCACTTTTGCCTATGAAAAGTTCGTAGGCAAAAGTAAAAAATATTATTTTTTATTATAAACATAACTTTTGCCCACTCAATACACGTAGCCAAAAGCTCCATCTATTCTTTACCTTCATACATTGCATAGCCAAAAGAGATAATGAAAAAAATTATTTATTTTTAATTTTTTTCAGCAACCAGTTTATACCAATCTCATCTAAACTAATTTAATAAACATCCAAATAGATTAAAATCCAACCAATTATGAATCTCAATGAAAAAATATTAAAAAATTATAAAATATCCAATACATATCATCCAAATAAGTCTCAAATATATTTAAATATCCAAAAACAAGAAGATAATATTCAACAAGTCTAAATGCTTGTGATAAAAGAGAAAATAAGAGAAAAGGCCATCTAGTTGTCAAGCTAAAGACATCCTCCATCATCAACCTGCACAAAAAAAAATACAGAAAATTGTTAGCATTTTATCAATAAACTAACTTCAAATCTAATATATGCTTTTGCTATCGTCACTCTTCAAGTTGATCAGAAATTCAAAAGTTAGCAAATTACACTAACCATGCCCTTTGAAAATAAAGGAGCAGCATATCCCCCTAAAATATTACCCAAAATGTGTTTCAAAGAACAACAATATTCTAAGGGCCTCACAGTGTCCATATTGTCAAAATGAATTATCACAAAGTTAGCCACAACAAAATTTGGCTTAAACAGATGAAATAATTTATTTACTCAATTTTAGATACCTCCTTAAACTCAACATTTATGTCAAAACCACTCTTTAGAATTGAAAATAAAATTTTAATTTACTAACCAAGGGAAGCCGCATCCTGCCCTCCACTCGATGTGCCATCTTCACCACCATTCTCTAGAACTAACCTCGGAACGTTAGTTGGATCTACTAACCCTGGTACACTGGCAGGATCTATCCCAATTTTTGTAGCCATCACCTGTAGTAAGCCCCGCCATGCAGCCAAGGTCTTATCTTGGTCAGCTATCTTCTGCTGCAAAGCAATCACCTCAGGATTAGGTTCTTGAGACTGTGTGGAAGATGAAGCGATGTTGCGAATCCCAAATCCCCTTGAGAAACCTGATCTTTTCCCAAGCACATCGATGGAAACTTGTACCTCGGTTTGCGGATTCTTGACACCTGGCTGCGACTGTGCGAGAATCTTCTCTTTTAGCATAGCCTGTCATTTTTCATTATGTAAACCCATAACATATGTAAAAAATGTACATTTGATGATTTAAACAAATGAATTAGCTAGTGCTTACATGATGTTGTTCAGCATGGTCATTTATCCACATCCCACCATGCCGACCACGTCTGTGAGTTTGCTCAAAAATATCCGAGATAGATGGTCGAACACCACCATTCTTTGATGCCTATTATTTATTAGATATTTTGGTCAGATTAACTAAGTATTGAAATTTTATTAAGAGTAAAAATTTACAATCATATACTTACATCGATAGATGCTCGTGATGCATACGATCTTGAGCCACTCGTATGATTGTATTTTTGGGCGGCTCGTGCCTTTTTTCCACTTTCAGACTTTTTCTATGATGACAAAATTAAAAAAGAAAACAACAAAATAAGCTTAATTATCTCACATGCAGTTGGTTTATTTCAATCTAGTAGAAGCCCAAACACCATATATATGTATATAACACCAATAAGGAATACCTTAAAACTGTCGCTCTCCCACACATGCTCGATCATAAACTTCCAGTCATCCAATTTACAAGGATATAATGGATGGCTTTTGATGTCTGGCACTCTATCCTTTTTGAGCTCAAGATAGTGCTTGTGCAATGTGCTTTTCCAGTCTTTGTATAAATCTTGGCACTTATGGTCAATGATAGACTTGAGCACCAAATCTCTTTCATAGTCCCCGCCGAGGTCAAAGGTTAACTGCAATTGGTAACAATAAAATGCAATATGAATTAAACTCTCAATTTAAGAAATCAATTGAATAACATGTTAAACAATTTTCCTTTTATAAATCAATTTATATCACCCCAACTCTCATAACAATGGCTAGCCTGATCTCAAAATCAATGTCTACCCAATGAATGTCTCGGATTGGTGCATGATCTCGAATCTGTTCCCCAAGAGCAGATGCTACAGAAGAAGCCCACGTCCCCTCTATTGCCCCTTCCTCACGATTGATATCAACAGGAATGGGATGACCAAGCACTTTCCTAAGCCTGTCCATGTTCTTCCCCCTGGTCGGGCCCCGTTTATCAGTTTTGCTAGAAACTGAAGCCGATGCTGTTAAGAACACAAATTTATTTATGTTAGTAGACATAAATCATTAAAGGAAAGTCAATTTTATTTATATGTAAATGGTGTACATTTCTTAACCACACTACTGGCAGCACTACGTGAACTAGTAAGCTGGTCAGGCTGTGTAAATGATGAGAAGTGAGCTTGGGTAGGCTGTGGCTGTGAATGTGGTTATGAATCATGCTGTGGCAATGGATCATGGGTAGGCTGTGGAGATGGCATCGGTATCACTCGCTCGAGGGTCTGTGTAGCTCCTGAACGACTAGTAGCACCACCTCTTTTCCTAAGCCATGGAGGTATATTTGTGACCTGACATAACAGTAAACTTAATTATTAGTAATCAATAATTGAAGTAATCAACAATCAAACATCAAATTAAGTAATACTACATAGTGTAATCATCATAATCATCATATAATAGTAATATGTATAAAATGAAAAAGTTAACAAAGTTACTATTAGTAATCAATGTTTTTAACCTTTGTAGCATCTAAACATGAGCAGAAAAATAAATGTTATTACCTTATTCAACTGGGGCTCAGATTCATCATCCTCATCATTAAAGGAACTTTCACTGGAAGAACTTAATCCCTCCTCACCCTCAGGTGGAAGATAAGCCTCATCATCGTCACATCCACCCTCCCTTTTCTTTCTCTCCATGGTTTTTTTCTTCATGGCAGTCTGAACCAATCCAAAGAACGAATTTGCCTTATCCGGAACCCCTAGAGCATGCATTCTCGCAATATTCCCTTTAATCCTTTTATCTCTCTCCTCCTCGATAGGTAACTTCTTCCTCTGGGTCGCCAAAAACCCAAGCTTCACAAATAATTTACCACCTTTTTGCATATTTGGCAACTATATATGACAAACAATGAAATGAAAAAAAATATAAAATGATGCCAATAACTGGAATGACATGTGAAACAACAAAGCCATGATATGTAAATGAAAAATCTTATAAATTTATAATAGTTGTCCATATAATCAAAAGCTACTAAAGTATAAAACAAAAGCTACATATCATATTCTATATCAGGTTCTATATCATGATAGACATCATGGATGGGTCCTCTTTGCTGTTCATCTTCTTCGTCATCTATATATTCCAAAATTGTGTCATCCTCGTCATTATCATCGGAATAATGCTCAGTCATTAATTCATTAATGGGAACAATATCGAGATCCATATCATCTCTGCTGTAATATTAAATATCAGTATCTTGTTCAAGAATTGGGACACCATTGGTTGATTCGTCCTGTTGAAATGCATCATTGGATGCATCATCCCGCTCTGGTACATCCCATACTCCTCGATGATTGATCCGTTCTACCACTCTCCAATTCTTACCTTTGATGGTGTCATTGACATAGAATACTTGTTTGACATTACTTGGAAGGACAAATGGATCATCTTTATACCAAAGCCTCCTAATATCAATGGTTTTGACATGTTGATCGGTATGTATTCTACTTTTGTGACCGATGTCATACCATTCACATTGAAATAGAACCACTCTACCTCCATGCAAGTATCTCAATTCCAATATTTTGCACAAATAACCATAGAAGTCAATTTGCTTCCCTTTATGCTCCCCTTCTACGACGTTTTGGCACCTTCGACGGCTCTCATGGTCTCTACTATGGAACCGGACACCATTGCAGATGCAACCAGCATAAAGATCAATTATCGGACCGGGACCTTGTGCTAATGGCCACAGTTCTTGGGTTGCTTCTGGTGACCGTTGATTTCGCAACTCATTCATCTATATGAACAAACATATTGCAAACATAAAAAGTTAATTTCAAATTAATTTAAGCTAGTTAGTGTTTACCAATATGTCTAAGCTCTTTCAAATATATCTTACATGTTTTTCAAACCATTTTGGAAATTCTGCTCGCTATATCTGAGTTATATCACGTCCTTGAGGATTCTGATTCTCTATAATATTCTTGTGTTCCCTATTCAGTGAAATGTGTACATAAGTATCTTAAAATAGTGTTATAATTAATACGTTGATATATGTAATTTAACTAACCCACATACTCTAGATATGGTTCCACCTTGGCGGTATTGTACAGCACAAACCAATGAGCCATTTCCCGTTCTTTCTGGGAAGGATCAAGAGCCCTTAAGATCGGTGAGAAGAGTTTGACATTTTGGGTGAAGATCTCCATTCCAGGGCCACGATCGCCACCATCACAATTCCGTCCTGGTTTATCAATCCCTTTTAGGTACATTGAGCAAAAATTGAGACACTCCTTGGAAATGTAAGCCTTAGCAATTGAACCTTCTGGACGTACTTTGTTGGTGACATACCCTTTTAGAGTCTTGAGAAACCTTCAAATAAGCAACAATCACAATTAAGATTACATATGCAAGATAATTGCACTATTAAATCAATAATTCATCATAGGATTGTAGCATTCACCTTTCGATCGGGTACATCCACCGATATTGCACAGGTCCACCAAGCATGGCCTCACGAGGCAAGTGCACAGCCAGATGGACCATCACATCGAAGAAAGCTGGAGGAAAGATCATCTCCAGTTTGCAGAGTATAAGCACTATTCGTTCTTCCAATTTCTCCAAATCACTACGCCTTAATGACTTCGAGCAAAGTTCCTGAAAAAAACTGCCCAACTCAAGCAGTGCGGTACATATCTCTTTATTCATAAAACCATGCATGCCTATTAGAAGAAGACGTTGAAGGAGGACATGATAGTCATGGCTTTTCATGCCTGATAACTTGCCATTTTTAGAGTTCACAGACCTTGATGTATTAGCTGCATAGCCATCTGGATAATAGATGGACTTCAAGAATTCACAAAAATCATCTATCTGTTTTGAGCTCAATGTGTAGACTGCCCTAGGCTTCAATACAGATCCTTTGTCATTCTTCTGTAGATGCAATTCTGGTCTTATGCCCATTTTTTCCAAATCCGCACGCACTTTTGGAGTGTCTTTGTTCTTGCCTTCTATGGCCAACATCGTTCCACAGCAGCTTTCACCTATATTCTTCTCTATGTGCATGACATCAAGATTATGTCGGAGCTTCTTTGACTTCCAGTATGGAAGCTTCCATAAAATGCTCTTTTTTGTCCAGTTCAATTGTTCGTCGTCACGGGGCCTTTTCCTTTTAGTATCACCCTTTCCGAACTTGGTCTCTGGTAACTTATCCAATTGAGCCATAACTTTATCCATGGCTGGTATGTCCAAGGATCTTTTGTCAAGCTCGGGAAAACCATTAAACTTATTGTCCTTCCTCCAATTGTGACTCTCAGGCAAGTAAGATCGATGTCCCAACCAACCAATCTTATCTGTCAATCTTACTGATAAATTATTATCATTGCAAGTGGGACAAGCCAAATAACCTTTTGTACTCCACCCGGACACGTCACCATATGCAGGGAAGTCATTTATGGTTCACATTAAAGCTGAACGCATCTGAAAGTTCTCTTTAGTGGAGGCATCATAAGTCAGAACCCCTGTCTCCCATAGATCATTTACCTCATCAATCAAGGGTCTTAGGTAGACATCAATGTTAGTCCCTGGTTGATTCGGTCCAGGAATAAGTAAGGACATCATGAAAAATGGGTCCTTCATGCATTTCCAGGGTGGTAAGTTGTAGGGCATAATAATGACAGGCCACATACTATAAGAAGTGCTCAAGTTTCCGAAAGGGTTAAACCCATCAGTGGCCAAGCCCAATCTGACATTGCGGGTCCCCTGTGCAAACTCTGAATAATTCCGATCAAATTGCTTCCACTCTTCAAAGTCTACTGGATGCCTTCCTACCCCGTCATCCAGACGCTTATCACTGTGCCATCTCATGTCTTTGGCTGTCTTCCGGGACATGTACAATCTTCGCAACCTCGGTGTCAATGGGAAGTAACGCAGTATCTTATGAGGGATCTTCTTACCCCTACTATCATTGATCTTATACCTGGATTCCTGACACGTGAGACGTTTTTTCAAGTCTGCATTCTCCTTCCAATATAGTGCATAATCATTTTTACATGCATCAATGAGCTCATATCCCAATCCTAAGTCTCGTAGTAACTTTTTGGACTCATAAATTGACCCCGGAACTTTGTGTCCCTTTGGTAGGACTTGCCTAAATATCTCTAAAACTTTGTTGAAAGATGTATTGCTCCACCCATTTTCTACTTTCACATATAACATTTGGATGACAAATGATAACAAAGTATCTGTCTCTTTGCAGCCAGGGTACAAACCACATTGGGACGCCTCCAATATTTTCTCAATGTCTTGCACATCCTCCATCTCTAGGGTATCACCCTTGATGTAAGTTCCCATGTGATGGTCCTCTAATAATTGATCATATTCATCATGATCCTCATCATATTCATCATCTTCCTTGTCCGGCTCATCACGTTGTAGAAGTTCTCCGTGTCTGTCCCAAGTGGTGTAGGATGCCATCATCCCTCTTTTTAACAGATGAATATAAACAGTATCATACTTATGCTTAAAGTAGTTACAACAATGGCTACACGGGCACTTAATCTCCGTAATCTCGCCTGAATGTGCCTTTGCAAACTCAATAAATGACTTCACGCCATCTTTATATTGCTCACTGAATGTGTCACGAAGCAACAACCAACTTTTGTCCATATCTGAAATCATGCGGTTCAGGGTTAAGTCAACAAATTAATGTTATGCATAGTAGTGAGTTCTATCATTTTGAACTCTAAAAGGTTTTAAAAAAATGTGCAAAAGCATAATCATGCGTTTTATCTTTTTACATTTTTTACCTTTTTTTAAATTTTAAGTATTTTTACAATTTTTTATTACAGTCACAATTGTACCGATTCGACAAGGATGGTACAGATTAAGCTGATAGTTAGGTAAATATTTTTCATCTCCTTTCTAAGTTTTTTATCATTTACAAATCTTTACTCTTTTCTATTTCTTTTTTTTAAGTTAGAAACTTATGAATTATTACTTTTATTTCTTTAATTTTAGTCATTTCCAAAAATACATTTCATGTATTCAAGGGAATTCAAGTCATTCAATTCCATGAAAACAAATGGGTGCAATTACATATCTTTACTCCATATGGTTTTAGGCCCAAATGATATGCAAACCTCATGAAATTTAAATGGATGGACTATGACATCATTTTAGGAATGCCATAAAATTTTCATCAGGCTCTGACATCGAAATGTGGGTTACACAATCTGTTGACTTTTGGTCAAAGTGGGCCCATGCTTCAATTGTTTGGGGCCCAAAGATCTCAAATAGCCACGGAATTTTGAGATTTTAATGAGGAACCTATTTTTAGGTCTATATCCAATTTCCAATTGATTTGGCCTTTGGGAAGTTAGGCTTGTATTCAGTGCCCTCATAGCTCAGTGGGTATGTTGACTTTGGGTCAACAACATCCAACCGACCCGAAATTTTGTGGAAATACTCTAGAGCATTATTGAGTCCTTCCATAGAAATTTTACCCAATTTGGTCTTTAGGAAGTGAAGTTTCACACAGTGTCCCTAAAACTTTAGAATGGGGCTCCATAAATTTGAACTTACATCTAATGGTGTCTGAAAAATCCGAAACTCTGAAGGAATGACCTAGAGCATATTTTAAGTCTTCCCTGTGAGTTTCAACTAATTTTATCATCGGAAAGTATGAGTTGCTCTAACCCGGGTTGCCACCCAGGAACACTGACAAGAATCATTTAAGCTTGATTTTGGTTGAGATGAAGTCTGTCTGTTTTGAAACTTGGACCCATGTTGTCTACATATATATGGAATATCTTGAATGAATTAAAGCATATTTGGATGCCCAAATGCTGAATTTAACTCAATGTTCTACAACAATTGTGACATTTGTCTGATTTTTTTTTTGTCAAACCAACATAAAGAAATAAAATCGACTTTATTATTATTATTATTCAAGGGAATTCAAGTCATTCAATTCCATTCAAACATATAGTCTTTGCATAGTTTTTTTTCTCAAAATGTTTTTATTTGACTATAAATTGTAGTCTCCATTTTTAAAAAATGTCAAACTTACTTTTTTTAATGTAATAAAATGTAAATGTTATTCCTTGCCTTATGTTATATAGTATTTATTCATTTCTTATCATTAGTCTCTTAAAAAATGTCCCCAAATTGAGTATATTTTTATTTTTAGGCCCAAGCTTAGTATGGGCCTATCGCAATTTCTACTTGATTTTGACCATTCAATTTTAATTTATTATTCAATCTATATGCGACACTAGCCATACATAACACGATATTTTATGCTAGTCTTTACTCATATTTCTTCAATTTTAGTCATTTTTAAAAATATATTTCATGTTTTCAAAGGAATTCAAGTCATTCAATTCCAAGCAAACAAATGGGTGCAATATAGATTTTTACTCTTTTCTATTTCTTTTTTTTCCTACTTAGACACTTATGAATATTTCTTTTTATTTCTTTAATTTTAGTTACTTCCAAAAATACAATTCATGTGTATAGAAGCAACCCTCGAATTTTCAAGTGTTCATGTGCATGTTCAATTCATGCTATCACTAACTAGTTATAGGTTCTAAATATAACTAGTCTAAATTAGTATATGGTATAGGCATGGTTAGAAAATTGATTTGAGGTTAAGACCGGATAAACACATGATTGTGGTAGTTATTGTGGTGAACTCAACTTTGTTAATATATATAGATGGGATTGGGTTCTAAGGGGTTAATTTCAAAATTGAGTTTTATAGTTTTGCTTTACACAAAGAGCTTTGTGGTTTTTCAAAAGTCCCACATTGGAAAAGTACAAATTCTTTGAGCACTATATATGTATATCCTTGTCCTTTATACTTCAAGCTCTTTTGGACTCTTTTGCTATGAGCCCTATGCGCGCACACGAGCCGGGCTTGGCCCGAGATTCTCGATCCGGAAAACGTTTAACCGTGTGCGTGCCCGCGTCGCGCGTCCTACGTGATTATTGCGCGCAGGGGGGGTGCAAATCCCGGCCTGGCCTTCTTCAGTGGGGGAGGGGCCTAATGCCATCCTTTTGCAAAAAACAACAGCGATGGATTCTACAGAAACATTACAGAGCATTGTAGTGCAGTAGATCTGTATGCATAACATGGTACCGCAGAAACATTACAACAACAGCAATTGTTTCTGCCCGTTTGCAGAACATGGTAGCGCAGAAACATTACATATCTACTGTATGTCTGCTCTACGTTTAACAATTCTACAGAAACATTGCAGTAGATCTGTATGTTTAACAACTTCACAGAAATAACACAGATTACAAATCTACCCACACAACGCATATCTTAATTACTGTGATAAATCTTACTGTTAAACAGATGCAACACAGATCACGCACGCCAGATCCATATACAGTTTAACAAAAACAACACAGAACAGATCAAATAAAACTGGATTAATGAACACAAAACACTAATGGAACAGCACATGGACAAGAAAAAAATCATTGTGATGCATGTTTTAATGAAGAAAGATTTAAAAGCTATGTGATGAACCTAAATCGCTGCTGCACTTCCTTCTTCCTTCCTATTCTTTCCTCTCCTTTCTTTTAGTTTCCTTTCTTTTCTTCCCTTTCCCTCGTTTTTCTTGCCTTTCCCTCGTTTTTCTCTTTGTTGAAAAGAAAGTAACGCAAGTTAACTCTTATTAAACCCTAAATCCTAATGCACGTAGGATCACAAGCATGTGCATATTGTGGGGTCCATTAGGTGCCCATGTGTCCTATTTATTTTAAATCAAATTTAATTAGAATGGATGGTATGTACTATGTTTTATGAGATTGGCCAGATTTAACTTTTAAAGAAGGACCCAGTTGATACATTAATAATGAAACTAATCAAATTCTACATAGTTTTCTAAAACATGTGATAGATCCACTATTAAAAAAAAACTGCACCTAAAAAAGACCCATTATTAAAAAAAATGCACTTAAAAAATCTACATCAAAGAAAGCTAAACTCTAATCACTACAACAAAATGCATTATTGGCTACGGTTTTGCCTACGCAAGCCCATTTTGTGTGGCTAAAAGTTATCTTTTGCCTACGAAAATGAATCTACGTAGGTAAAAGCCACAATTATCTCCTATTTTTGGCGACGCAAGATATTTTCGTAGGCAAAAGTAGTCTGAATTCTCTCCAAACTAAGAGGCAAAGTTTTACCCACGAAGAAATATCATTTGGCGACGCGTCATTTTGTAGGCAAAGTGAAAAACATTTGGCCACGCATATATTTGCATAGGGAAAAATTAAAACTTTTGGCCATGCATAGTCTTTTGTAGGCAATATCCTTTGGCAACACAGTATTTTGTAGGCAACGTGAAAGACCTTTAGCCATACATATATTTGCGTAGAGAAAGGTCAAGACTTTCGGCTACGCATGGTTTTTCGTGGATACTATCCTTTGGCGACGCATTATTTTGTAGGCAAAGTGAAAAACCTTTAGGCACGCATATATTTCCATAGGGAAAAGCTAAGATTTTCGGCTACGCATGGTGTTCCGTGGCTAATATCCTTTGGCGACACGGTATTTTGTAGGCAAAGTGAAAAACCTTTGGCTACGAATATATTTTCATTGGGAAAGGCCAAAACTTTCGGCGACGCATGGTTTTCCATGGGCAATATCCTTTAGCGACGCTATAGTTTGTAGGCAAAGTAAAAAACCTTTCGCCACGATTATTTTTGCATAGGGAAAGGCCAAGACTTTTGACCACACCTTGTTTTCTATGGGCAAATCCAAATATTTTCATTTCCATTCTTTTATTTTTTTTTAATGAAACTATTCCCATGCCTTCCTCTTCTTTTTGTTTTTTTTAAAATACTATTGGGTTATGTAGATGTTTTTGCTAAAATCGTGCTTTTAAAATCAAAGCCATTTTTTTTCTTTTTTTTTTTTTTTGTGCTGTACTGTTTTATTTAAAAAGTCATTTATATGAGAGAAAGAACTTTGGTGTGAGGATATTTTGGGGCCATGTATTTGGATGGTGTAAACTTGATGGGCTCCTAAGTAAGCTACATTATTTAAAAATGGAATTGATTATTATTGTAGATTTTTCATAAGTAAGCTACATTAGAGTTTAGCTTTCTTTGATGTAGATTTTTTAAGTGTAGTTTTTTTTAATAGTGGGTCTTTTTTAAGTGTAGTTTTTTTTTAATAGTGGATCTATCACATGTTTTAGAAAACTATGTAGAATTTGATTAGTTTCATTATTAATGTATCAACTGGGTCCTTCTTTAAAAGTTAAATCTGGCCAATCTCATAAAACATAGTACATACCATCCATTCTAATTAAATTTGATTTAAAATAAATCGGACACATGGGCACCTAATGGACCCCACAATATGCACATGCTTGTGATCCTACGTGCATTAGGATTTAGGGTTTAATAATAGTTAACTTGCGCTACTTTATTTTCAACAAAGAGAAAAACGAGGGAAAGGGAAGAAAAACGAGGGAAAGGGAAGAAAAGAAGGAAAACTGAAAGGAGGGAGAGGAAAGAATAGGAAGGAAGAAGGAAGTGCAGCAGCGATTTAGGTTCTTTCTTCATTAAAACATGCATCACAATGATTTTTTTCTTGTCCATGTGCTGTTCCATTAGTGTTCTGTGTTCATTAATCCATTTTATTTGATCTGTTTTGTGTTGTTTCGTTAAACTGTGTATGGATCTGGCGTGTTTTGTGCACTGCAATGTTTTTGTAGCATTGTTGTTTCTGCGCTACTATGTTATGCATACAGATTCAGATCTACTGCACTGTAATCTGTAATATTTCTGTAGAATCCATCGCTGTTGTCTGTAATGTTTCTTCCAGATCTAGGTCTACTGCACTGCAATCTGTAAGTCCATCGCTGTTGCAAAAGGATGCATTAGGCCCGCTGTTGTTTTTTCTGTAGAATGACTGAACTGTAATTCTGTAGAATCGCTGTTGTTGTTGTTTTCTGCAAAATCACTGAACTGTAATCGTTGCAAACCCGCTGTTGTTTTTTCTGTAGAACTGTAATGCTGAAGTCCATCGCTGCTGCTGCTGTTTTTTGCAAAATCACTGAACTGTAATCGCTGCAAATCCGCTGTTGTTTTTTCTGTAGAACTGTAATCCTGAATCGCTGCTGCTGTTGTTTTTTGCAAAATCACTGAAACCCTTCTGTAGAATTGTAAGTCCATCGCTGTTGTTGTTGATTTTATCCCAACTGAAGAAGGCCAGGCCCTGTTGTTGATTTTTGCAAAAGGATGCAGTAGGCCCCTCCCCCACTGAAGAAGGCCAGGCCGGGATTTGCACCCCCCCTGCGCGCGGGCACGCACCCGGTTAAACGTTTTCCGGACCGAGAATCTCGGGCCAAGCCCGGCTCGTGTGCGCGCATAGGGCTCGTAGCAAAAGAGTCCAAAAGAGCTTGAAGTATAAAGGACAAGGATATACATATAAAGTGCTCAAAGAATTTATACTTTTCCAATGTGGGACTTTTGAAAAACCACAAAGCTCTTTGTGTAAAGCAAAACTATAAAACTCAATTTTGAAATTAACCCCTTAGAACCCAATCCCATCTATATATATTAACAAAGTTGAGTTCACCACAATAACTACCACAATCATGTGTTTATCCGGTCTTAACCTCAAATCAATTTTCTAACCATGCCTATACCATATACTAATTTAGACTAGTTATATTTAGAACCTATAACTAGTTAGTAATAGCATGAATTGAACATGCACATGAACACTTGAAAATTCGAGGGTTGCTTCTATACGCATGAATTGTATTTTTGGAAGTAACTAAAATTAAAGAAATAAAAAGAAATATTCATAAGTGTCTAAGTAGGAAAAAAAAGAAATAGAAAAGAGTAAAAATCTATATTGCACCCATTTGTTTGCTTGGAATTGAATCACTTGAATTCCTTTGAAAACATGAAATATTTTTTTAAAAATGACTAAAATTGAAGAAATATGAGTAAAGACTAGCATAAAATATCGTGTTATGTATGGCTAGTGTTGCATATAGATTGAATAATAAATTAAAATTGAATGGTCAAAATCAAGTAGAAATTGCGATAGGCCCATACTAAGCTTGGTCCTAAAAATAAAAATATACTCAATTTGGGGACATTTTTCAAGAGACTAATGATAAGAAATGAATAAATACTATATAACATAAGGCAAGGAATAACATTTACATTTTATTACATTAAAAAAAAGTAAGTTTGACATTTTTTAAAAATGGAGACTACAATTTATAGTCAAATAAAAACATTTTGAGAAAAAAAACTATGCAAAGACTATATGTTTGAATGGAATTGAATGACTTGAATTCCCTTGAATAATAATAATAATAAGGTCGATTTTATTTCTTTATGTTGGTTTGACAAAAAAAAATCAAACAAATGTCACAACTGTTGTAGAACATTGAGTTAAATTCAGCATTTGGGCATCCAAATATGCTTTAATTCATTCAAGCTATTCCATATATATGTAGACAACATGGGTCCAAGTTTCAAAACAGACAGACTTCATCTCAACCAAAATCAAGCTTAAATGACTATTGTCAGTGTTCCTGGGTGGCAACCCAGGCTAGAGCAACTCATATATTCCGATGATAAAATTAGTTGAAACTCACAGGGAAGACTTAAAATATGCTCTAGGTCATTCCTTCAGAGTTTCGGATTTTTCAGACACCATTGGATGTAAGTTCAAATTTATGGAGCCCCATTCTAAAGTTTTAGGGACACTGTGTGAAACTTCACTTTCTAAAGACCAAATTGGCTAAAATTTCTATGGAAGGCCTCAATAATGCTCTAGAGTATTTCCACAAAATTTCGGGTCGGTTGGATGTTGTTGACCCAAAGTCAACATACCCACTGGGCTATGAGGGCACTGAATACAAGCCTAACTTCCCAAAGGCCAAATCAATTGGAAATTGGATATAGACCTAAAAATAGGTTCCTCATTAAAATCTCAAAATTCCGTCGCTATATGAGATCTTTGGGCCCCAAAAAGTTACTACGAGACTTAGGATTGGGATATGAGCTCATTGATGCATGTAAAAATGATTGTGCACTATATTGGAAGGAGAATGCAGACTTGAAAAAATGTCCCACGTGTCAGGAATCCAGGTATAAGATCAACGATAGTAGGGGTAAGAAGATCCCTCACAAGATACTGCGTTACTTCCCATTGACACCAAGGTTGCGAAGATTATACATGTCCCGGAAGACAGCCAACATGAGATGGCACAGTGATAAGCGTCTGGATGACGGGGTAGGAAGGCATCCAGCAGACTTTGAAGAGTGGAAGCAATTTGATCGGAATTATCCAGAGTTTGCACAGGAGACCCGCAATGTCAGATTGGGCTTGGCCACTGATGGGTTCAACCCTTTCGGAAACTTGAGCTCTTCTTATAGTATGTGGCCTGTCATTATTATGCCCTACAACTTACCACCCTGGAAATGCATGAAGGACCCATTTTTCATGATGTCCTTACTTATTCCTGGACCGAGTCAACCAGGGACTAACATTGATGTCTACCTGAGACCCTTGATTGATGAGTTAAATGATCTATGGGAGACAGGTGTTCTGACTTATGATGCCTCCACTAAAGAGAACTTTCAGATGCGTGCAGCTTTAATGTGGACCATAAATGACTTCCCTGCATATGGTGACGTGTCTGGGTGGAGTACAAAAGGTTATTTGGCTTGTCCCACTTGCAATGATAATAATTTATCAGTAAGATTGACAGATAAGATCGGTTGGGTAGGACATCGATCTTACTTGCCTGAGAATCACAATTGGAGGAAGGACAATAAGTTTAATGGTTTTCCCGAGCTTGACAAAAGATCCTTGGACATACCAGCCGTGGATAAAGTTATGGCTCAATTGGATAAGTTACCAGAGACCAAGTTCGGAAAGGGTGATACTAAAAGGAAAAGGCCCCGTGACGACGAACAATTGAACTGGACAAAAAAGAGCATTTTATGGAAGCTTCCATACTGGAAGTCAAAGAAGCTCCGACATAATCTTGATGTTATGCACATAGAGAAGAATATAGGTGAAAGCTGCTGTGGAACGATGTTGGCCATAGAAGGCAAGAACAAAGACACTCCAAAAGCGCGTGCGGATTTGGAAAAAATGGGCATAAGACCAGAATTGCATCTACAGAAAAATGACAAAGGATCTGTATTGAAGCCTAGGGCAGTCTACACATTGAGCTCGAAACAGATAGATGATTTTTGTGAATTCTTGAAGTCCATCTGTTATCCAGATGGCTATGCAGCTAATATATCAAGGTCTGTGAACTCTAAAAATGGCAAGTTATCAGGCATGAAAAGCCATGACTATCATGTCCTCCTTCAACGTCTTCTTCCAATAGGCATGCGCGGTTTTGTGAATAAAGAGATATGTACTGCACTGCTTGAGTTGGGCAGTTTTTTTCAGGAACTTTGCTCGAAGTCATTAAGGCGTAGTGATTTGGAGAAATTGGAAGAACGAATAGTGCTTATACTCTGCAAGCTGGAGATGATCTTTCCTCCAGCTTTCTTCGATGTGATGGTCCATCTGGCTGTGCACTTGCCTCGTGAGGCCATGCTTGGTGGACCTGTGCAATATCGGTGGATGTACCCGATCGAAAGGTGAATGCTACAATCCTATGGTGAATTATTGATTTAGTAGTCCAATTATCTTGCATATGTAATCTTAATTGTGATTGTTGCTTATTTGAAGGTTTCTCAAGACTCTAAAAGGGTATGTCACCAACAAAGCACGTCCAGAAGGTTCAATTGCTGAGGCTTACATTTCCAAGGAGTGTCTCAATTTTTGCTCAATGTACCTAAAAGGGACTGATAAACCAGGACGGAATTGTGATGGTGGCGATCGTGGCCCTGGAATGGAGATCTTTACCCAAAATGTCAAACTCTTCTCACCGATCTTAAGGGCTCTTGATCCTTCCCAGAAAGAACGGGAAATGGCTCATTGGTTTGTGTTGTACAATACCGCCGAGGTGGAACCATATCTAGAGTATGTGGGTTAGTTAAATTACATATATAAACCTATTAATTATAACACAATTTTAAGATACTTATGTACACATTTCACTGAATAGGGAACACAAGAATATTATAGAGAATCAGAATCCTCAAGGACGTGATATAACTCAAATACAGCGAGCAGAATTTCCAAAATGGTTTGAAAAACATGTAAGATATATTTGAAAGAGCTTAGACATATTGGTAAACACTAACTAGCTTAAATTAATTTGAAATTAACTTTTTATGTTTGCAATATGTTTGTTCATGTAGATGAATGAGTTGCGAAATCAACGGTCACCAGAAGCAACCCAAGAACTGTGGTCATTAGCACAAGGTCCCGGTCCGATAATTGATCTTTATGCTGGTTGCATCTGCAATGGTGTTCGGTTCCATAGTAGAGACCATGAGAGCCGTCGGAGGTGCCAAAACAGTGGGTTGGTCGTACAAGGGGAGCATAAAGGGAAGCAAATTGACTTCTATGGTTATTTGTGCAAAATATTGGAATTGAGATACTTGCATGGAGGTAGAGTGGTTCTATTTCAATGTGAATGGTATGACATCGGTCACAAAAGTAGAATACATACCGATCAACATGTCAAAACCATTGATATTAGGAGGCTTTGGTATAAAGATGATCCATTTGTCCTTCCAAGTAATGTCAAACAAGTATTCTATGTCAATGACACCATCAAAGGTAAAAATTGGAGAGTGGTAGAACAGGTCAATCATCGAGGAGTATGGGATGTACCAGAGCGGGATGATGCGTCCAATGATGCATTTCAACAGGACGAATCAACCAATGGTGTCCCAATTCTTGAACAAGATACTGATATTCAATATTACAGCAGAGATGATATGGATCTCGATATTGTTCCCGTTAATGAATTAATGACTGAGCATTATTCCGATGATAATGACGAGGATGACACAATTTTGGAATATATAGATGACGAAGAAGATGAACAGCAAAGAGGACACATCCATGATGTCTATCATGATATAGAACCTGATATAGAATATGATATGTAGCTTTTGTTTTATACTTTAGTAGCTTTTGATTATATGGACAACTGTTATAAATTTATAAGATTTTTCATTTACATATCATGGCTTTGTTGTTTCACATGTCATTCCAGTTATTGGCATCATTTTATATTTTTTTTCATTTCATTGTTTGTCATATATAGTTGCCAAATATGCAAAAAGGTGGTAAATTATTTGTGAAGCCTGGGTTTTTGGCGACCCAAAGGAAGAAGTTACCTATCGAGGAGGAGAGAGATAAAAGGATTAAAGAGAATATTGCGAGAATGCATGCTCTAGGGGTTCCGGATAAGGCAAATTCGTTCTTTGGATTGGGTCAGACGGCCATGAAGAAAAAAACCATGGAGAGAAAGAGAAAGGAGGGTGGATGTGACGATGATGAGGCTTATCTTCCACCTGAGGGTGAGGAGGGATTGAGTTCTTCCAATGAAAGTTCCTTTAATGATGAGGATGATGAATCTGAGCCCCAGTTGAATAAGGTAATAACCTTTATTTTTCTGCTCATGCTTAGATGCTACAGGGGTTAAAAACATTGACTACTAATAGTAACTTTGTTAACTTTTTCATTTTATACATATTACTATTATATGATGATTACACTATGTAGTATTACTTAATTTGATGTTTGATTGTTGATTACTTCAATTATTGATTACTAATAATTAAGTTTACTGTTATGTCAGGTCACAAATATGCCTCCATGGCTTAGGAAAAGAGGTGGTGCTACTAGTCGTTCAGGAGCTACACAGACCCTCGAGCGAGTGATACCGATGCCATCTCCACAGCCTACCCATGATCCATTGCCACAGCATGATCCACAACCACATCCACAGCCACAGCCTACCCAAGCTCACTTCTCATCATTTACACGGCCTGACCAGCTTACTAGTCCACGTAGTGCTGCCAGTAGTGTGGGTAAGAAATGTACACCATTTACATATAAATAAAATTGGCTTTCCTTTAATGATTTATGTCTACTAACATAAATAAATTTGTGTTCTTAACAGCATCGGCTTCAGTCTCTAGCAAAACTGGTAAACGGGGCCCGACCAGGGGGAAGAACGTGGATAGGCTTAGGAAAGTGCTTGGTCATCCCATTCCTGTTGATATCAATCGTGAGGAAGGGGCAATAGAGGGAACGTGGGCCTCTTCTGTAGCATCTGCTCTTGGGGAACAGATTCGAGATCATGCACCAATCCGAGACATTCATTGGGTAGACATTGATTTTGAGATCAGGCTAGCCATTGTTATGAGAGTTGGGGTAATATAAATTGATTTATAAAAGAAAAATTGTTTAACATGTTATTCAATTGATTTCTTAAACTGAGAGTTTAATTCATATTGCATTTTATTGTTACCAATTGCAGTTAACCTTTGACCTTGGCGGGGACTATGAAAGAGATTTGGTGCTCAAGTCTATCATTGACCATAAGTGCCAAGATTTATACAAAGACTGGAAAAGCACATTGCACAAGCACTATCTTGAGCTCAAAAAGGATGGAGTGTCAGACATCAAAAGCCATCCATTATATCCTTGTAAATTGGATGACTGGAAGTTTATGATCGAGCACGTGTGGGAGAGCGACAGTTTTAAGGTATTCCTTATTGGTGTTATATACATATATATGGTGTTTGGGCTTCTACTAGATTGAAATAAACCAACTGCATGTGAGATAATTAAGCTTATTTTGTTGTTTTCTTTTTTAATTTTGTCCTCATAGAAAAAGTTTGAAAGTGGAAAAAAGGCACGAGCCGCCCAAAAATACAATCATACGAGTGGCTCAAGATCGTATGCATCACGAGCATCTATCGATGTAAGTATATGATTGTAAATTTTTACTCTTAATAAAATTTCAATACTTAGTTAATCTGACCGAAATATCTAATAAATAATAGGCATCAAAGAATGGTGGTGTTCGACCATCTATCCCGGATATTTTTGAGCAAACTCACAGACGTGGTCGGCATGGTGGGATGTGGATAAATGACCATGCTGAACAACATCATGTAAGTACTAGCTAATTCATTTATTTAAATCATCAAATGTACATTTTTTACATATGTTATGGGTTTACATAATGAAAAATGACAGGCTATGTTAAAAGAGAAGATTCTTGCACAGTCGCAGCCAGGTGTCAAGAATCCGCAAACCGAGGTACAAGTTTCCATCGATGTGCTTGGGAAAAGATCAGGTTTCTCAAGGGGATTTGGGATACGCAGCATCGCTTCATCTTCCACACAGTCTCAAGAACCTAATCCTGAGGTGATCGCTTTGCAGCAGAAGATAGCTGACCAAGATAAGACCTTGGCTGCATGGCGGGGCTTACTACAGGTGATGGCTACAAAAATTGGGATAGATCCTGCCAGTGTACCAGGGTTAGTGGATCCAACTAACGTTCCGAGGTTAGTTCTAGAGAATGGTGGTGAAGATGGCACATCGAGTGGAGGGCATGATGCGGCTTCCCTTGGTTAGTAAATTAAAATTTTATTTTCAATTCTAAAGAGTGGTTTGAACTCAAATATTGAATTTAAGGAGGTATCTAAAATTGAGTAAATAAATTATTTCATCTGTTTAAGCCAAATTTTGTTGTGGCTAACTTTGTGATAATTCATTTTGACAATATGGACACTGTGAGGCCCTTAGAATATTGTTGTGGCTTTGAAACACATTTTGGGTAATATTTTAGGAGGATATGCTGCTCCTTTATTTTCAAAGGGCATGGTTAGTGTAATTTGCTAACTTTTGAATTTCTGATCAACTTGAAGAGTGACGATAGCAAAAGCATATATTAGATTTGAAGTTAGTTTATTGATAAAATGTTAACAATTTTCTGTATTTTTTTTGTGCAGGTTGATGATGGAGGATGTCTTCAGCTTGACAACTAGATGGCCTTTTCTCTTATTTTCTCTTTTATCACAAGCATTTAGACTTGTTGAACATTATCTTCTTGTTTTTGGATATTTGAATATATTTGAGACTTATTTGGATGATATGTATTGGATATTTTGTAATTTTTTAATATTTTTTCATTGAGATTCATAATTGGTTGGATTTTAATCTATTTGGATGTTTATTGAATTAGTTTAGATGAGATTGGTATAAACTGGTTGCTGAAAAAAATTATAAATAAATAATTTTTTTCATTATCTCTTTTGGCTATGCAATGTATGAAGGTAAAGAATAGATGGAGGTTTTGGCTAAGTGTATTGAGTGGGCAAAAGTTATGTTTATAATAAAAAATAATATTTTTTACTTTTGCCTACGAACTTTTCATAGGCAAAAGTGCTAATTAAAATTAAAAAAAATTGTGTTTGACTTTTGGCTATGCAAACCTTCGTAGCTAAAGATTACAAACCTTTGTAGCCAAAGGTTGTACATTTGCCTACATAAAATATTCGTAGCCAAAGGCTGTACATTTGCCTACGTAAAAGCTTCATAGCCAAAGGCTATACATTTGCCTACGTAAAATCTTAGTAGCCAAAAGCTGTACATTTGCCTACGCAAAATCTTCATAGCCAAAGGCTGTACATTTGCCTACGCAAAGCATCATAACCAAAAGTTGCACCTTTGCCAACTACAAATTGGTGTAGGCAAAAGTACAACATTTGGCTACGAAGATTTTGCGTAGCCAAAAGCAACACTCTTACCCTATCGGAAAGCGTAGCTAAAAACTCAGTTTTTGCCCACGCACTATTCTATGCGTGGGCAAAGACCTTTCCCCACAACCCTTTGGCTACGATTTGCCTACGCATGTCATTGCATAGGCAAAGAGTTTTACCTACGCATTTAGTCCTTTACCTACAAATTTTCTGCATAGGCAAAGGTGCATTTTGTTGTAGTGAATGCAGCTTACTTATGAAAAATCTACAATAATAATCAATTCCATTTTTAAATAATGCAGCTTACTTAGGAGCCCATCAAGTTTACACCATCCAAATACATGGCCCCAAAATATCCTCACACCAAAGTTCTTTCTCTCATATAAATGACTTTTTAAATAAAACAGTACAGCACAAAAAAAAAAAGAAAAAAAACGGCTTTGATTTTAAAAGCACGATTTTAGCAAAAACATCTACATAACCCAATAGTATTTAAAAAAAAAACAAAAAGAAGAGGAAGGCATGGAAATACTTTCATTAAAAAAAATAAAAGAATGGCAATGAAAATATTTGGATTTACCCATAGAAAACAAGGTGTGGTCAAAAGTCTTGGCCTTTCCCTATGCAAAAATAATCGCGGCGAAATGTTTTTTACTTTACCTACAAACTATAGCGTCGCTAAAGGATATTGCCCATGGAAAAACATGCGTCGTTGAAAGTTTTGGCCTTTCCCAATGAAAATATATTCGTAGCCAAAAGTTTTTCATTTTGCCTACAAAATACCGTGTCGCCAAAGGATATTAGCCATGGAACACCATGCGTAGCCGAAAATCTTAGCTTTTCCCTATGGAAATATATGCGTGGCTAAAGATTTTTCACTTTGCCTACAAAATATTGCGTCGCCAAAGGATAGTATCCACGAAAAACCATGCGTAGTCGAAAGTCTTGACCTTTCTCTACGCAAATATATGTGTGGCTAAAGGTTTTTCACGTTGCCTACAAAATACTGTGTTGCCAAAGGATATTGCCTACAAAAGACTATGCGTGGCCAAAAGTCTTAGTTTTTCCCTATGCAAATATATGCGTGGCCAAATGTTTTTCACTTTGCCTACAAAATGACGCGTCGCCAAATGATATTTCTTTGTGGGTAAAACTTTGCCTTTTAGTTTGGAGAGAATTCAGACTACTTTTGCCTACGAAAATATCTTGCGTCGCCAAAAATAGGAGATAATTGTGGCTTTTACCTACGTAGATTCATTTTCGTAGGCAAAAGATAACTTTTAGCTACACAAAATGGGCTTGCGTAGGCAAAACCGTAGCCAATAATGCATTTTGTTGTAGTGTCAAGTGAGCATCAAATCTATTTGGGGTGCGGAGGCGATCAAACATCATGAGAAATATTTGAGGCTACCCTCACTCGTGGGGAGATCGAAGAAGCGGACTTTCTTGGATATTAAGGAGAGGGTGTGGAGGCAACTACAAGGATGGAAGGAGAAGCTTCTTTCATAAGCAGGAATGGGAGGTTTTGGTGAAGGTTGTAGCTTAAGCAATTCCAACTTATGCAATGAGTTGTGTTTAACTGTCAGTAGACCTTTGTAAAGAGTTGGAAGGTATGATGGTTTGTTTTTGGTGGGGATAGCATAACAATGAAAGGAAAATTCATTGAACCAGTTGGGAGAACCTTTGTCACTCCAAACACATTGGTGGAATGGGATTTCGAAGTTTGGAGGATTTTAATCTCGCTCTTTTAGCAAAGCAAGGGTCGAGGCTCATGTATTATCAATAATCTCTATTCTAAAAGGTTTTTCAGGTAAAATACTTCTCAAACATTTCTTTCCTTCATTCAAGTGCTTGTTGGAATCCATCTTTTGCTTAGAAAGGAATGTTTGCCGGAAAAAATATTTTATTAAAAGGATGTAAGTGGAGAGTTGGAGATGGCCTCTCTATAAAAGTTTGGAAAGCTAAGTGGCTCCCTACTCCCATGACCGATAAAGCAACTTTGCCAAGAAAATTGTTGCAGGAAGATGTTGTCGTATCAGATCTCATTGATCATGATTTGAAGTGGTGGGATATACAAAAAGTTCGAGGTGTGTTTTTCCCTCATGAAGCCGAAGTTATACTCAGGATCCCTTTGAGGTCTTAGATGGCAAATGATGTTATGGTTTGGGCAGAGCATAAGTCGGGAGTTTTTTCTGTGAAGACAGCATATGTGGTTGCAAAGTGGCTCTAAGAAAATATGGGTTTAGGGGAAAGTTCAAATTCTAGGGTTAGGAGACACTTTTGGATTCACTTGTGGAATATGAACATTCCAAACAAGATTAAGACTTTCGCATGGCGCCCTTGTAAAGATATTTTGCCTACAAAAACTAATCTCGCAAAGCATCGTATCATGGTTGACATCTCCTGTGCTTTTTGTATGTCAGAGCCTAAAGACTGTATGCATGATTTGATCTCCTATTCTCAGAGATACCAGGTATGGCGGGAATGCTTTAAGGGCATAGATTTTGTTTCGTTGTTGCATATAAGTTTTGACCTCTTAGTCTGGGATTTGATTAAAAGATACCTAGCTCTGGACTTGGAACTTTTCTTCACACTAGCGTCGGAGATATGGTACAAAAGGAATGTGCTTATCCATGATGGTAAAACCCTAAAGCCGTGGATATCTATTGATGCAGCAATGACAATGCTTTAGAATTTTAAAAATGTTTGTTCACATAAAAAGAATTCCAGCAATGAGAAGATCTACCATTGGTTGCCTCCGCCCACGAGTATGGTAAAGCTAAATGTAGATGGTGCAGTCTTTCATGAGGTGTGAAAGGCGGGTGTAGAGGCAGTTCTTCGAGATGAGTTGGGAAACGTGATCATGGCTATGCGCAAAATGGAGAGTGAGGTAGAGGGTGTTGATGACATCGACGTCTTAGCAGCTCTATGAGGTCATCAAATGATCGTTCATATCGGGGTGAGTGCTATTATTCTTAAAGCAGATTCTATGTGGATAGTTGAGGCTTTGAACTCTTTCACATCTAACTTATCTAATCAGGGACCTATGTTTGAAGAGATTAAACTTCTATTGAGTCACTTTAATAATTTTGAGGTGTACCATGTGAGAAGAGAGGGGAATGCTATTACTCACAAACTAGCTATACATGCTAAGTATGTAGATGAGATGATGGTCTGGTGGTATTCTATACCAGATATAATTAAACAACTCGTGCTTGTTGACTTAGAGTTAGCTTCTTTTTAATATATTTTGAGGATCTTTTCATAAAAAAAAAAAATCTAGACAATAGTAAGATAGCACACCACTGTTGTGCTAGTAGTTGAAAGAAGAATTGACAAGATTAACCAAGGAGGATAGGCACATTCATATAAAAATTTGTTCAATGCAATAAATATTGACTATATGGAGAAGCCCACAACAGAACCATTTCATATTTGGATAACTTCTTCTCTTTAGAATCCTAATGTGCCAAATACTTCCGAACCATGCCATATTTGGAGAATCAACCTCACTACTCAACTCCTTGTGAAGCCACCAATTACATAGAAGAAAATATCCATCAAAATATCCATTAGCAATTAAAGGATGGCTTATATTAAAAAAAAATTGCGAGGATCTGAATTGATGGCTAGTTTGGCATTGACGAAGAGGAGGATGGCTTGCTTTATAGACTGTCTGCCACCTCCAATCTCCTTGTCACCTCTGCCACCAGCCCAACATTCTATTGACTATATATTAAAAAAAACCAACTTATTGCAGCTTAGATCAATCTATGCAGGACTTGGATAAACTCCAAAGGCTTCAAGTAATTTATAGTCAATTGATTACTTTCAAGCCACTCGAAATAACTTTGTGCAATTAAACAATCCTTTTGGTATGGGACCAATGAAGAGGTTCTGGTAGCGATTAACCTCACAACGGATCCACCTTTGGGCAAGTGCTCCAGTAAAGGACCGGAGAGATTGTTGTTATCCAATTCAAGATCAGACAAAAAAAAAAAAAAAGATTGGACAAAAAAAAAAACAGTAAATGTCCTGCTTTATGCGGCGTCTGCCATCTCCCATCTCCTTGTGGAGGCCTCTGTTGTGGCATCTGCCAACCATGGCAGATGCTTTGATGCCACCTGTGAGGTATTTAAAAAACAAAAAGAAAGAAAAGAAAAAAAAAAAGGAAAGAGGGAAAGACCAGGGTTAGGGCTAGATGTCTAGATTGATGGCTCATTTACCATTGATGTAGCGGAGGATGCCATAACAGAGCTGTCCACCATGACAGAGCCCATTCCAACCCATCCCCTCCCCAATTCCTAATCCTTATTAATAGAAACCCAAGTTGAGAACATGAGATCACTTAGAGGGTAGCGAGACCTGGTTGGATTTATGAGAAAGAGATGGGGAAACAGAGGGGAAAGAGATGAGAGAAACAAAGGGTGCAAGGGCCGACAGCTCCTGTGGAGGATGAGCTTTCGTTCTCTCTTAAAAAATTTTTTTTTCAAGTGATGTTGGTGGGTTAGCTGAAAATTTCATCGGGCTGTGTGAAACTTTCATCACGCAATGAAAGGGTTTGTCTCAGCTGGCTGTCTACATAGGAAAGTTGTGAAATGAGTTGGGCAATGAGGTGTGCGGCTAGCATTTTGATGTTTGCAGCTGCTGTTAAGAAGCTTTATCCAATTAAGATGCTTTACTAGGCTAACCACTTTCTTAATACCACCGCAATTATTGTTGTTCCTGGATGGTCTTGAGACTGTTGACTTTTCCAAATATCAAAACTTGGTTGGTATGTGACGTATGTTGGGAAATGGAACGGCCTTGTTGACCACTGGTTTTTTAGCTGAAGAGAAATGACTTACACTTATCAGTCTGGAAGATCCAATACTGTATGGGTCTCGATAGTGATGATCCTAAACATGCCAATCTTCCTATCCTTCTGGGTCCGCTTAAGAAGCTCAGCTTTTTAACTTTCAATGTTTTACCAAAAAAGTAATGTAAAATAAATATTAAATTATGAAAAAATAATAATTATGCAGAAAAGTATAACGATTGCTTTGAGAGGATAAAGTAATTTGAAATGAGCTCAAAAGTTAACAAGCAAGTAAATCAATTAGTTTTTTGTGCGTGCATATTCTTTTTAATTTTTTTAATTCCAACTATAGAAGGCTGAGGCCCTACCCAGTAAATCCTTCAAAGAGTTAGGAAGAGCCCTCAAGTGAAGGGAGGATACTGACCTTGGGCAAGGTAATGCAAGGTCCTCTTGCGAGAAAAAAGTGTTTGCCTAAATTTGAACTCTACCACCTCTTACCAATGAGGTAAGAGGCCATTCTTTTATTTATTTTTGTATGATAAAGCAAATATTTTTACTGATAGAAAAGCAGATTACTTTTACTTTATTTTTTTTATGGCTAGAAAAAAAGGTAATTTTGTTCTCGTTTGCACCTAAGACTTTATTTTGCCCACTTGTTGTGATCAACGAAGAACAAAATGAACATTACTCTGCCTCTTGAAAAAGAAAAATTTGCTTAGAGGCTACTCTAAAAAAACCAATATTTTTGAATTGCAATAACATAGATCCACCTCTTAAGGATTTGGTGCTTCTTGATCATATTGAGACGAAAAGGGGCTCCACTAATGAAGGGGAAGGCTGTTGATGAGTTGATCCATGTATGTATTAGGAAGGGGAGCAAAGAAGTAGACCCATAAAAGATTTGTGCCCATTAATTTCGTTTTGGGGTCCCAAAGAAAATTAAACTCTATACAACTTTAAGTGAACGCACCACTTTAGAAATAAGTCCAAACTTTGAAAACCCATGGACCGTGGGTAGTTCCTAGTCAAGCAAGGATAATCCTTGCAAGGTGGGCCACATGACTGCAAGGGTCTGATAGTCTCATATGCCGCATGCCATTCTCAGCCGTTCTCCATCCTTTACACATGTGGTGTCCTTTGCCCACGTGGCTCTGATCAGATCGATCTTGGCCGTTGGGTCCTTGCATTGTTTTTGCGTGAAAAGGTTGGGTGGCGTGTGAATCTGTCGTACTTCCATCTGCAAGTCCACGGATAACAGTGGTCGTCGGGCTACCTTCGCTTCTTATATTTAAGAGTTTTTTTTATATACCCCTGAGCTTTATAAAATTTGCAAATAGGCTTATGTAATTTCAAAATTTATAAATAAACTCCAACTTATGCAGTTTAATACTCTTATATCCTCAAACGATTGGATTTGACTGTAAAGAGAAAAGGGCATTACGTTTTTTGCTCAATTTTTATAAAAATAATACTTTTACCCTTATAACCTTTATTTTTATATACTCCTAAGATTTCAAATATTTATAAATAGAATTCTATGGTAGGCTAAATAATAACAGACACTTTTCCATTATTTACAGTAGATTAAATTTTTTCAATCCTATAAACATGTTACTCTTCTCACACTTATCTTGGATGTAATTGATCGACAAACCTGATGCCACATTTGCCCCAAATTTGAAAATGTCTAGAGGAAACCTTATTAAATGATGAAAAGAATCATTATTGCAAAAGAGGCCTAATATTTAAAAAAAGATACCAATATAGTGATGTTTGAGAAGAGGGTGTCGTTAGCCATTGACTGAGACGAACTTCACTGTTGCACATGTGAGCTTCAAATTATATAAGGAAGATGATCAAAATGGGTATATTGAATTAAGAAAAAAAAAATTTAAGTGAAAAGGTTAAAAATGATTTCATAAATGAGAATGATTTTTTTAATGATAAATAAAGAAATAAGCAAAACGGTGAAAAAAAAAGGAAGAAAACCTAACGATCCTTTGTCTTTATTGTCTATTTCACTTATTTGGGGATATGAAAGATATTAAAATAAATAGACGAAGGCCTATTTATGGTCTAAAACTAGAGGAGCTTATTTGTGAATCTTAAAAAACAAAGGGGATATATACAAAAAGCTCTATGAGAAAGCTACAGTGATCTTAGTAAGGGGGTATCAGTAATATCATTAAAAATGAGGGAGAATTATGTAAATGTGAGGAATTTGAAATAACAGTCGTGCACTGTCCTGCCAAAAAATCACAAAAGTCACGGCTGGGTCATTTACTTTTCCCCTCCGCTCCCCCAACAAGTAGAGTAAAATAAATATCCAATCTCTCTCACATCTCCATCCTCTCTCTCTCTCTCTCTCTCTCTCTCTCTCTCTTTCTTTCTTCTCCTCCCTCTGTCAAGAAGCTGAAGAAGCTTTTTAAGTAAAAGGTATTCTCTTCTCTTCTTCTTCTCCCTCTTTCTTTCTCTTGGTGGTTTTCTTTTTAGAGTTTTAGAGTCTCTCTTAGATTCTCTGTTTTTCCTCTACTTGCTGAATAGATTAGGAGTGAGAATGGCGGGAAAAGGCGGGAAGGGGCTTTTGGCTGCAAAAACAACTGCCGCTGGGAAGGACAAGGACAAGAAGAAGCCGGTTTCCCGGTCATCTCGAGCCGGTCTTCAGGTTCTCTCTCTCTCATTTGCGTGGATTCCACGCTGATTTTGTGTTTCTTCTGATTTGTGGAAGAAGATAGATAGGGTTTATGGCTTGTACGATACTCTTGGTAGGGTTTATTCGTGTTAGAGCATCATTTTGTTTATTAAGAACAGTGTTTGGTGATCTGGGTGACCCTTGTTATGAACTGGGAATTTTGGGGCACTGATAGATTTCTGTTTGTGTGGTTGAGGAAGGTGTTCATGCCTTCAAGGAGGATATTGAAGGCACTTTCTTTTTTCTTTTGGTAATTGTGTGTAACTATTGATGGATGGACAGTTGAAATGGATTATGCAATGGATTATAGTCTCACCCATAGATCCTCTGGCTACTGTTGTTTGGATTGAATAGTAGGAGTTATAGATGCTAAGGAAGTTGTTGCATGTGAACAGGGGTGAAACTAGAAATGTTCTAGTGGGGTGGGGTAGGGTGGGCAATACAAATTTATTGAATCAAAGTTTGCAAAGATGATTGACTCTCCTTGAGAAAAGCATAGTTTTTTTAAGGGAAAATGGTAATGCTTAGAAAGGATTGCAAAAAGCATAATCTTAATAAGAAAGGAAATAATAGAACTAAAGATTGAAAACAGTAAAAATGGTCTTGTCCGGGAAACAATACCACAATGGTTCTTAAAGCCCTAAAACACTCTTGTTCTTTTTAAAATAGAAAATATAACTTCTTATACAGTACCACAAAACTGCGTTGATCAAATGAATGGCACATAGAGAGAGAGAGAGAGAGAGAGAGAGAGAGAGAGAGAGAGAGGAGCCAATAGCCACCATCCCCAAAACAATGAAACCACTGAGGAAAAAAAGGAGGCTACAGAAAGAAATACATCGGCTAAAGCCTATTGGTGATTCATGTGATTCATTGACCTGTCAGAGAAGATGATGCTGTAAGCAGCATATCCAAAATCAGCCAACAGCTTTAGCCTTTGAAACCTGCAATAAGACAATGTCTTTGCCTGCCCATGAATCCACGTGAAGTTGGTACTATAAAAGTGATAATTGTTGAAATTGTTTGTACCTCGAGGAGGCACAGCCTGCTCTATATGTAGATGTATCAAATTCACAATTATTATGAGCTGTTAGAACTTGCTTTTGCTCAGTGTAGTTAACGGCGGTCTGTCCTATGGTTTAAAATTGCGGTCTCGGCTGACCCCAAAATCCGATATTGTCTCGGTATTGGTTATGGTTTGCGGTCCGTCACGGTTGTTGTGTCATGAATGTATTTTTTACCCCAAACTTTTTTTTATAAAAATATCTAAAGAATTTAGAATATTGAAAAATGCTAGAAAATAATGTCTTTTTTTATTAGTACACATGATAAAGTAAAATATCATTCCCTCTAAGTTATAACATTCTATATTGCTGCTTAAATCTTTAGTTGTTAAAATATAAAGTTTTAATATGGAATCTTTGATTCCATCATTATAATTTATAAATTCATCAATATAACACATCTAAATTTCTAACAATAATCATCACCCTTATATAAGCTTTGTAAAAAGAACCCAATAGGACATATGTCCATTGTTAGATTCCCTACTATAGCACACTCTTTTTTAGTTAAAAACTACAATCAGAACTTGGGTGTGTTTTTCCCTATTCATATTTTAAAATGAAAAAAGAAGTGCAGAAATTTGTGGGAATATTGTAGGCTTCATAGTGGGACTCAGTTATAAAAGATTGTAAATTGTTAAAAATAAATGTCTCCTTTTCTTAGGGCTCTGATTGAAATAGGTACATTGTTAGATTTATCATTAGAAAACCTAAATTGCCAAAAAAGAAAAAGGAAAAAAATCCACTAGTAGATTTTACCAAATTTCACTCTAATTAAGGATCACTAAATATGGGCCCTTATGCAAAATTTTGTTCATTGTTAAATTGATACTCTATTCATGGGCCCATCTTCTACTGAATTTAAAATTGACCTTGATTGAAACAAAATTTGCATAAAACAATTTTACGATGTGGGCCATAGTAGAGCCCATGACTCGTAAAGTGGTGCATTGGTGCAAGACTCTCAACCGTGTGAGTCAAATGAAGTGTAAAAGGGGTTTCGACTTTCCCAGTTCTCACTTTCATTCGACAGAACTAGAGATGGAGGGAAAAGAAAAAGGAAGAGGGAAAGAGAAAAGAAGAAGAAGAGGAAAAGGGAAGAAGAGGGAGACAAAGAGAAAGAGCTGAGGAGACGATTAAAACGACGGTGGATGCAGTTGGTGGTTGACAGCAGGAGCTTTGCCCAATAGGTATTGTACCACCTCTTCCCTTCTATGATGCACGAATACTTCAAAATGGGCAATGTATCCTGTAGTATCATATTCGATACTTTACTTTTTATATATAAAATCCGTGTCCATGCCATATCTATGGCGTGTCCTTGTTGTATCCATGCAGTATTTGGGGATCATTGTTTTCCCTCTCTCTGTTTTCCCCTTTTATTATTATTTTTTTCTTTCTTCTCTTTTTTCCTACAAATGCATGCAAGGTCATAACCCACAGCTTTCTTTCTCTTCCTCATTATTTTTTACTTTTTTTTTCCTTAAGGTTTCATCCATATTGGCTGTTATATTGAAAATATTGGCTGTGAAGACCGATATTTCATTGATATTTTGGCTACATGGATGGTGACGATACCAATACTGATATCCTGGTAAAATATCGTCTTGGTCCAGGCTGATACCGGTATGTATCGGCCGATATTTTAAACCATGGTTTGTGCCAAGGTCTCTTTCAGCCTCACTTAGGGGTTAGGCGAGGCCCTATTATTAGTCATGTGTTCTTGCACCCAGCTGTGCCAAGGGGATTTGCTAATTTTGTGGGTCTTTTTTTTTTAAATTTTTAAATGGGTTTTTATATGTGCCAAGAGGAATGCTAGTATAAGAGTAACACCTCTTATACCACCCCTTCTAAGAGACTGTCGATAATTACCATCAAACTTAAGCTTAAGAATGCCTTGAGGAGGGGGCATCCAAAAACTTTGACGAATGGAAGTAGTCTTCCGTCCCCTAGCTATGATAGCTGCCCAAGACCTATTGAGGTCATCTAATAAAATTTCATCAAACTCATTTCGTTTACTTGCCCATTTCGAAACTGTTCAGAAGATATTATCAACAATCTCTTTCGCCGACCGAATGTTATTATTGAATATTTGGTTGTTCCTCTCTAACCATATCTTCCAACAAGCCACATACAACAAAAACTTCCATAAGATTCTTCCACGAACAAATTTGCATCGAAATGACCACCGTTGAAAAAGCTCTGTAACTGATTGAGGCATAACCCACTGAATATCAAACCTAGCAAAGAAAGCCATCCAAGTCTTATATGTAAAGTGACAATGAATGAGTAAATGGTTAATTGGTTCCTATTCTCTTAGGCACATAGGATAGCCATTAACAATAAAATGATTATGCCTCCTCAAATTGTCTATAGTTAAAATTTTTTTCTCTCCCAGCCAGCCAACAATACACTAGAACTCTGGGAGGAATGCGGTGAACCCAAAACTATCGCCAATCATCAAAAGTACCAGTGGAATCAATGAAGACACTATAAAAAGACTTAACTGAAAACTTTCCCTTCACATCAGGCTTCCATATTCTGAGATCTGATTTTCCCATGGACAAATAAACCATGTCTAACAATTCAAGCATTCTACAAAAATTTGACATTTCAACATCAGTCAAGTTTCTTCTGAAACAAAAATCCTAAACTATAGAACCACCCATAAATTCAAACTGCTCAGCTATAAAAGCATTCGGCGCCTTTCAAGAATGTAGAGATTAGGTAATTGTTGACATAAAGTTTGCAGACGACACCACTCAACATGCCAAAATTTGATATGCTGCCCATCATGAACTTTATACCGAATCCACTAATCAAAAACACTCTTCACAGAAAGAATCAACCTCCAAATACCCTTGTAATCTCTTCCTAGCACAAACCAACCATCCCTTTGTAACTTATATCTTTGTATGAGAATATGCTACCACAAACAATCACCACTTTCCACCACTCTCTACAACCATTTTCCTAATAAAGCCTTATTAACCTTCTCAATGGAATGGACTCCCAAGCCACCATTAGCAATAGGTTGGCAAACAAGGTCCTGCTTCTCCAAATGGTATTTTCTATGGCCAATGGAATCATTCCGAAGAAAATCTCGTTGAAGCTTCTCAATTCTTCTCATTAAGCTTTTAGGACACCTAAAATAGGACATGAAATAGATTGGTAGACCCCAAAGCACAGATTGAATAAGAGCCGACTTTCTGAAGATAAGTATCTACTTTTCCAAGAGCTCAATCTACTTCAATCCGCTCCACCACCGGATCCCATAGAGATTTCTTAGGCAAACCGAAACACAGAGGCAATCCCAAATATTTGGATGGAAGCTTTCCGATTTTACAACCAAACTGTTGAGCTAATGTGGCAAGTAGATGTTGCTTTAGATGAACACCCACAAATTCACACTTGTTGTAATTTATCTTTAAACCCGAAAGTAGTTCAAACCATTTCAACTAATCCCGATTACCTTGAATTTATAATCTCTAATTGTGGCATAGCACAGAAAAGAAGAATTGCTAATGGGTTACTCTCTAAGCCAAAGGTGTAGGGATAGGGATCTAGAGGATCGACAGCATTCTGGTCTCACACCAAAAGACAAAATACCAAGAGAAACTCATAAGGAGAAATTTTATTAATCAAGGCATAGCTTGTCCCTAAGGAGGGATTGCAATCCTTTATATAGATCTATACCCTAATCTATTCTTGGAGATAATTCTATTTCAATTCTAATAAAAACTTCTAACTCAAACACAATAACAACTTTGAAAAATAAGAAAATCCTAATAAGCTCGAAATCCTAGAGAACTAAGGGTGCATTTGGCATTGTGCCATACTGATGTTTCCATGATTCCACGAGATAAGCCTATAGAAAACATGTTTGGTGTGTGCAAATCACTGTTTTGAATTTTGGCCTTGTTGGAAGGAATCTCAAAATCTTAACATGAAATAAGAAACTCGAAACAAAAAAGTTTTGTTAAAAAAAAAAAACTTGCTAGCACAGTTGTTTCCAACTTATCTCGAGGTGACTGTACTAACTTATTTCTAAAGTGGGTCAAATGGTAACAATAACAAAGGTGGGCCCATATTATAATTCCTAATTTCTTGTAATGGTGGGACCACATTATAAATCCTTTGAGTTTGGGCCCTATGTTCTAGTTTCTAAATGTGAGTTATATGGTTAAAAAATTATTATCTTTAAAAAAAATTTTAATCATTCAAAAAAATATCTAATCTTCTAATCTTTCCAAAAAAAAAAAAAAATCTTAAAAAAAAAATGAATCTTTCAAAAAAATATTTAATCTTTCAAAATTTATTTTTAATCTTTCAAAAAAAAAAATCTTCTAGAAAACATTTAATCTTTCAAAAAAAATTAATATTTTGAAATAAAAATTTAATCTTTCAAAAAAAAAAAAATCACAAAAGGTGGAGCCACATTGTAATTCATATGAATGTGGTCTTATGTTTTAATTTCTAAAAGTGGGCACTGCATCGTAACTTTTACAAGTGGGGCTCATGTACACCAATAATAAAGTGCTGTAAACATTAAAAGGTAGGTCCCACATTTTATATCATATGATTCTCTTGCTTCCATTCATTGGAGAAATTTTTTTACATTGTTACTAAACAAGTTCCATATGGTATATTCTCAGCAGAGTATTTTAATATAATGTTGCCAAACAAGTTATGTAGAGTTCATCTTGGCACAACTTGGTCTCAGCACAACTAGATATGAGCATGAAATTGGGACCAACACGGGAACAATGCCAAACAAGCCCTAATATCCTAGAATAACTGTAGTTGTGAACTCTTCATTGTGCTTCTAGTGGGCTCGGCCCAGTGGTTGGCCAATCATGGATCTGGCCTTCTAATTGAATTCATGTTTGATTTACTTGATGATTTGTATTTTGATTGAACTAACCTATTAGGGATCCCATTTCCCTAATTGATTTTGTACTGATTAAATGATTTTATGAGTTTTCATGTGATTACGTGATGCTTGATGTTGTTATAGTACAAATAATCAAGCGATTAAACTTGGTCAATGATTATGAATGTACACAAACATGATTTTGCTCAACAGAAGAAAGAAGGTTACAATTGTAGAGCGAGTTATTTTCCTAATGTAATTTGATATGCATTGGATGTTGTGTTTGGGGATTGTCTAATTGGTTTTGTATTGTATTGGATATTGTAATTGTTTTCATTGGGGAATTCTCTTACTTATATGGTTTACATATTGTAATTGAATGAGGGATATTTTAATTGAATGTTGGATGTTGGAGTGAAGAGTGATACCATTGCTGAATGTTGGAATGATTCCAGATCTTGAATGTACTATTGGGCCAATGGTTTCATGTATAAGAGAATAAGGAGAGCTGAGCTTTTAAGCAATTCTACAGGAAGATTTTGATTTTGAGTTTGATACTGTAAAAGTGTGTTGCATATTGGAGTGATACCATATTCTGAGTATTGGAATGAAGTGAAATGTTACCAAATCTTGAGTGTACCACTAGATGTGCTTGCCTCAAACAACCAAACATGGGTGTAGCCAAGAGGAATTATATAACATCAGGCCACCCATTTGGTGGTTGAGCTGTTGATATCATGTTCATGCATTGTAATTAGTACAAAGAAATAACTTCTTCTGTTTCCCATTAAATTTTTTTTATGACAGCTGTAAACCTCGTAATATTTATTAGTATCATTCACAGCCACCACCACAATTCACAAGATCACCATCCGCAATCACAACCACCACCTAAAATGCATGAGGATTTCAAGAGCTCTTCAATTCTTGTCGTTCAGCCAACATCTACCACCTGCAGTGTAGTCAGAACTGATTATTGTTCTAATTTCAATTGTTGGACTCATACATGTAACTGAGTGAAGTCCTTACAGCAAAAGTTACCATTTCATCTGGCTACACTTTGATGGAGTCATATGCTTCAACAATCTTGGGTATAAGAATCCTGAGTTTGAAGTGTTTTTGCAATTGGCAATGTATTCATTGCTGGAACTGTATTGGAATGGATTTGTTGCTGCAGATTGATGATCCAGGCTAGATCCATGATTGGTTAGCCACGGGGCTGAGCCCATTCGAAGCCCAGTGAAGACTTCACAACTACAGTTATTCTAGGATTTCAAGCTTATTAGGATTCCCTTATTTTTAGAAGTTGTTATTATGTTTGAGTTATAAGTTTTTATTAGGATTGAAATAAATTATTTCCAAGAATAGATTAGGTTATGGATCTATATAAATGTTTGTAATCCCTCCTTAGGGACAAGTTATGCATTGATTAATAAAATTCCTCTTTTAGAATTTCTCTTGGTGTTTTGGACAGGTTATGCATTGATTAATGAAATTTCTCGTTGAGAATTTCTCTTGGTGTTTTGTCTTTTGGTGTTAGACTAGGATGTTGATGATCCTTTGGATCCTTATCTCTAAGCCTTTGGCTTGGAGAGTAGCCCGTTGGCTATTCGTCTTTCGCACACTGCGTTAATTGATTGCTTAAAAGCTTGCAATTGAATGGTGGTAAGGAGAGTTTTGGGTTGATGTTTAAATGTTTTTTGTTTAATGCTACATGCTGAAATCTACTTGAGAACTGGAGGATTGGATTTTGTTGTTGAATGTTACAGGTTTTGATGTTTAGCTAATCTTTTTTAAATGCTTTATGAGGATGTGAAATTGGAAATTAAACACCAGTCATATGTCATCAAAAGTTTTCACACACTCCACCTACAAGAAAATGCAGGCTGCTGAGGTGAGCAACTTCTTAAATGCAAGATTACAGGTAAAGAAGATCTGTGACCAAAACACTCCTCATTACTTTAAATTCATTGAAAGAATGCCAAATGAGCAAGAACTCCATCAAAGAAATTAGGTATCAGCTGACACTTTGTAACCACGAGAGGCATCATTGGAAAGGGAAGTTTCAAAATTCACACCATTATAGATCATTTAAAACACATAACTAAACATCAATATCCATCTAACATCAAACATCAAATAGGTATCACCTGTAACATTTAATATCAAACACTCCATTTAAAGCATCAATATCCAATGAAAATATTCAATATCCATTCGAATGAAAACAAATGCAATATCCATTCCACCATTTCAACATACAATATCCATTCCGCCATCATACAATGAAAACAAATCACACTCAAATCATTTATTGAATATCCATTCCATCAATTCATCATTCAAACACATTAAATGAAAAAAAAATGTAGAAAAAAATAGCCCCACATCTTCATGTTTTTCATCCTAAATCGAGTTCAGGGTGAGACCTGAAGTGGAAGTTTTGATGTAGAAATGGCTTCACTGTTACAGAGTATTGGGGCTCTCCTTGTTAACAAGAAATCAAGGTTTGGGCATCCTTATCTCCTTCTCTCACCGTCTCTTCCTCTTATTCCCCTAACCATCATTATCTCTCCCATGCTCACTTTCTCACCTCCAACCATCATCCTGCCAACCTGAGCCATCCTATCTTCCATCTCACAGAACTCAGCTCATCACTGCAACCTTCCATTTTTGGCGTTTTCATCAACCAACCTCTCTTCATCATCCATCTTTCTCCAACACCATTCTCCCTTCTCTGTTTTCTTTTTCTTCCTTTTACCTTGTATCCTTTCATCTCTTACCCATCATACCAACCGAACCCGTACACCCAGTTCCATCATTTCTCTCTCTCTCTCTCTCTTTCCACCCCCCCTCTCTTTATATCCTCTCTTCTCTAACCCATCTGTACCAACTGAACCCGGAGCCCCACTTCCATCACCTTTCCATCTTCCTCACACCTCTACCCAACTAGCCATCAGCCCAACCAAACAGCATCCATCCCACCTGCCTTGCACAAACCAAGCCCTTCATCGGCCCACCATCTCAACTCATTTACAGTCAAAACCACAGCCAACCCACTTCACAACTCCTCTCCTTCATCACCCCCAACCCTCTCCACTAGACAGGGGTGTACCTATGTTATCCACGAGAAGAAGAAGAAGAAGGTGAAGGAAATGGTTGCTGCTGCTGTCAGGTCGCCTTTTCCTCCTCATTCTCTGCTTCTTCTTCTTGGAAGAGAAAACTCGGGCGCGGGGGGGGGTGGGGGGGGGGGGGGGGGGTGGTTTCCAACTCTCATCTCAGGCCTTCTATCCTGGGTGTGGGTTTCTCAACTCTCGAAAGGGCTTTTGTTTTTCCATGGCCCTAAATTATAAATAGTTTTATTTGGGAGATTTTTTTTGTGCATAAGGTGGGGGTGTAAGCATTGGGGGCAGGACTATAATGCAGCAGCATTGCATCATAGCATGGTGTATTTCCCTTATTCAATGCATGATGGGGCCCACCTTTTGAATATCCAATCCGGTCATCAGCACTAAAACCCTATGTAGTGATCACCTTGTAAATTGTTATTCAAATATGTAAGATAGCCACCATTGGATTTTCCTTGATTTGAAACATGTGATGGAACTTTCTTTACTTTTCTTTTGTTGGACTAAAAATGTAGCTCACTGAGTTTTTCTTTCAAATTTTAGATACAACAAATATAATTGGGTGTTAAAGTTGATGGATGGCTTGGATTTGGGTAAGGTGGGCCTCACCATGCGTCAAAGAAGGGTGTTCCACCATAGTATAATGTGGCGCCACTGCATTGTAGTTCTGCTGAAGCATTGGGGCCCGGTTGGTGGGAGGCATTTGGCTTTGGATTTTGTGATAATTTACCTAGTCTTTTTGTATTTAATTTAATAATACTATATTGGCATGGACTTTGGTGGGGGCTATGTTCAGACAACAAGAGGAAAAGCCCAAAACGGATGAGATTTTGGGTTCAGTGGGGCCGGTTGATACATGGTTTTCTTTAGCTATGTGCATGTTGTAGGGGTCTTGCGTTTTAATTTGATTTTGATTTGTTGTTTGTTTTTTCAAGTCTTGTTCTTGTTGTTCTTAATGTCCCACATAGTCTGCCTCACTCAAACAAAAATCCTGAGTCCGCCACTGCCACCAGAGATCCCAAAAGGAAACCCAACGTTGAGACTGTAGCTAGAAGAAGGTGAAGAAGAAGTATCAGAGATAATGAGGGAGGGAGGAGGAGAGAAAAAAGTTGAGGGAGAGAGCTACCAACGTAGTCACAGAGAAGAGGAACAATAGCAAAGGAGCCTTGGCATGAAGGATATTTCGAAGAGACGAGAGATGGGGTGACATGTGGTTTGGTTACAGTATTTGGGAGATGAGGGAAGAGTTTTCTCATTTGCATCTGGGTGGGAAACCAAAAATAAAAAATAAAAAAAGAGAGAAGAGTGGGACAATGATGTGTTTTTACCTTTTATTTGAATCTCAAGCTGTTGGATCTTGGATTTAAATAGATGGCTAGGATTTGTCTCTCTCATAAGAGTGTGGGAGCAACTCTCATAGGAGCATTCCTTGTACCTCGGGGAGGCACAGCCTGCTTGATTTGTCTCTCATAAGAGCGTGGGAGCAATTCATATAGGAGCATTCCTTGTACCTTGAGGAGGTACAGCCTTCTCTGTATATAGATGTACTAAATTCACAATCATTGTGAGCTGTCATAACTGCTTCTGGTCATTGAAGTGGCAGTCTATGCCAAGATCCCTTTTTGCCTCACCTAGTGGTCAGGCGAGGCCCTATTATTAGTCACGTGTTCCTGCACTCAGCTGTGCCAAGGGGATTGGCCAATTTTGTGGGGCTTTTTTTTTAATGGGTTTTTATATGTATCCCTTTAGTCCACCATTGTGCATTTCCTTTTCTACAGAAATGACTTTCTGAGCATTCTCTTACCAAAAATAGGAAATGCTTTTCCTCTCCAGTGATGAAAATCACTTGCAAAAATTAACTTTTCCTTGAGAAAATGTGGCTGCACCAAACTATAGGAAAAATGCCCATCATGGATATGGAACACTTTTCCTTTTTTTTTTTTTTTTACTTCTAACAGTGCCACACACACGTGGTCATTTGAGCGTTTTCTTAAAGGAAAAGAGGAGAGAGGGAGGGAAAGGCCAAAAATGTGTAAGTTGATAATTTAATTATATCTTAAGGCTAGCATGATGTTCATTACTTTCTTGTAGCTGATGGAAAGATCATCTAACACATACAGTGCACGAAAATACTAACATATAGTAGTAGTACAATTCAAGTTTAACACGGATGGTGACACAAAATTAACAAACCACAAACAATAACAAATTAATTAAGGGGTGGAGGCTTGGGGCCATCAGGTAGTTAATTCTTCAGTATCACACTATTATAAGCTAACTTGAGCCTATCTTCATCATGATTATCATATCTTCTGTTCTTATTGGATTATTGTTGAAATCCTTATTGGATTATATAATAAAAAACTATAAAGCTAATAGGTTACATTGAGCATTGATGATCAATCTTTTACTGTCTACTACGATATCAATACTCCATGTAGGTCCTAATGTCCATGTTGGTTAGAATTTGTTTTGAGTATCATATTAGTACTTGTTCCTGTAACTTCAAAGTTCAGATTCAATGAAAAATGAAACAAATGAGTTCATTTATTTGTTTTTGTTTTTGGTTGAGTCATTCTGTTTCTCTCTACAAATCTTTTATCAGTCCAGGCTAGTCTCATTTGATTCTTTACTGATTGTGCTGGACCAACTCCTTCGAGTCAGGGCTTTTTTCAGATTTTGATACCCAACTCATACTATTACTGACTGACTCAGTGCAAGATGAAATTTCAAACCATGAAGGCTGCTGCAGCTACATATCATTTCTTCCTCTTCTTTTTCTTCATCATCACCGTTGCTGTTGCTGTTGGCCATAACAGTTGACTGACCATTATAGTCAATTGTAATGAAATTTTTTCTTAACGGGCAACATTTCCTTCTGAAAGAAAAAGAAAATACGCTCTCTTATTATTTTTATTGTGTTGACCTCCAACTGTTGACTGCAACAATCTGTATTTTTTATTTATTTATTTTCTTTTGCTTCCCTTTTTGTTTTCATCATCTTCTTCTTTCCAGTTTTATCTTTCTTCTCTTTGTCCTTCTTTAATTGTTTCTTTTTTCCTGTTTACTAGTCAATGTGATTTTTAAAGGCTAAGTAAGCCCATTTTTAGCTAGTGGATGAAAAGGAAGAACATATTGGGGAAGGTAATAACACAAGATGATTTCATGCAAGGAGATGATGCAATATAATTCCTTCAACGAGATCAGGGGGCGTAGTCATGAAGCATTGAAAGTTTTTGTTTATATTCAAAATTCGAAATTCTAGTTCTGTGGCATATTTAGTTTCATCACTTTTGTGTAATGACTATGATGACATAATTGTTTGATACATAATCTTATAAATTATCATTATGTTAGTTGGTACTATATTTCTTTTCATTGTTCTCATTTTGTTATATCTACATTTTGGTTTTATGTAGAATATAAATTGAGTGAGATTGCTTTATCTATTTGGCAATCAAGTGGCATAATGATAGAAGTTTAACATAATAACAGAAGTCAACAAAATTAAACATATATTTAATTAGATTTTTTTTTTGACGGTATGCCAAGCAAATTGGGCTACGCTTTGCTGCTCAGGCTCCAACAAACCTTGGTGCTGAACTTGCAACTTGTGTTTGCTTACATTGCGTTAACCCTGGCTGGCAAAGAAGAGGATGTTGAGGTGGATGTGCGGTAAAAGTAGAAATGAGTGCTTCCAAGAGTATTTAGGGGTAGCATCAATAGGGGATGAGACTAGAGAAGCTTGTTTGAGACGGTTTGAGCGTGCTGAATGAGGTCGGCAACGATGCCTGTGAGAAAAAAGTTTCGCTATGCAGGTGATGGCCCCACATAGGGAAAGGGGTAGGCTAAAAAAGATGTGGTTGGAGGTAGTAAAATTGCATTTGAAGAGGTTTAACTTATTTGAGAATTTGATTCAGGATAGATCGGAATGGAGAAATATAATTTATATAGTTGACCCCATCATAGTTGGGACAAGGCTTTGATGATGATGATCAAGAAACATGAAAACTGGCATGGGACAATGATCCATTAGTGGGACAGAAATGCACTATTTGAAAAAAGAAGCAAACATATGTTTTTTTTTTCCTGAAAATGTTGTAGGAGTCCATTGTGATAGATAGCGAAATGTATCCTGAAGGAGAATGGATGGCGGCAATGGTGTGTCTATGAGATGTGAATCATCCAAACTGGGGATGGCAAGGGCTCAAAAAGTGTTTCTATCTGTTTCCAACTGATGAAGCTTTGTTGAAATTTGAAGCAGCATGGGTATCTTCCAATCCTTATCCAGTTCTTGTCACTGTGGATCTATTGCAAAACATGATATTTTAAAAGTGAAGCAATACTCAAATGTTCCTTTTATTATGTCAATTATTACCTTAGTTACTCTAAATTGAAGCTAGATGTTTGTTTTTGGACTCAAAATTGAAGCAAGATGTTTGTTTTTGGTGATATAATTTGATGCAGCTAAAAGGGTGAGCCTCAATTAGTCGGAAAGCCCATTCCCATTCCTAACTTAAATTGACAAAAAAAAAACTCAAGAAACACAAGGAGAAAGTTGTTAAAAACTTGCCTAAAATCCACAACCTACCACTTGAATAGTCTTCAATCCTTGGGAGACATTCTCTAACTAATGGAGAAGAGAGATTATTCCACACCAAAGCAATAACATTGAAATAAAATGTGAAGTAATCCTAGCATGAGTTGGACGTACCATGTCCAATGTATCTTTTTTTTTTTTTTTTTTTTTGACATGTACAATTTATCTGTAATTGTTTTTCACAAAACAAAATCCTAGTCTATTTCTAATCACGGATGTTGATCCTATCTAACCATTAAAAAATGTTACTAGCTAAAAGTCCTTATTAACTTAACTCAAAAGGAAAAGAACCATAAAAAAAAAAAAAGAGCTTGATGGCTTGGACGTCCATTGTTAGTAGATTCATGGCCCCTGTATTCTATTTTATAGCCAGTTTTCACTAATAAAGATTTTCATTTTAATTTTAATTGAGGTCTAAATAAGGGCAATATTGGAATCCCTGTTCCCCACTCAGTGGGGACTGTGGGCCCCATGTTTAGGAAACTGGGACCAGCCATATGATCACTTTTGTGGGCCAGGCCTGAGTGTGCATTATGCATCAAGTTTTGAGATCGGTTCAGGCCATGAACATGTGGGTTCTAGCTAGATAATGTGCAGTCCATTGGGTGGGCTGTTGGCTTTGGATGTGCCTGATTAGATGGTCCAATAGGATCATTAAGTTACTGATTTGAACCCGTAATTAATTTAGAAAATTTCCCATGATTATCTTTTTTGTGCACTTTGGTTTGTCATTTGGTATAATGCTTTTATACCAATGTTGACCAAGCGTTGCTTGGTTTTTGTATTCCTTTTCCTTTAATCTTTGTTACTGTTAATAATAAAAAAAAATGAAGAAAATTTCAGAACTAATTTGGACCTATCTTGGCTGTCCATTCTAATATTTGACTCCTTTTGTTCTTTCTTCTTTCTTTGATCATCATGGATCTTGTTCCCTTTGATTGATCAAGTTGATAGAGATAATCAATGACTTGATCTGTCACATATCCACAGTTCTTTTATTTATTTATTTATTTTTATCATTAACTCCTCTGTCATTATTTATACGTCTCTCTTGCAAATCATTAAATTATGTTGCAAATAATTGTTGCCAAAGACTGGCCCAACTCAGCATGGTATTGTTCACTTTGGCCCCACGTGCATGCGTGAATACTTTCCAGGTGGTCACCTGACACCCATCCTAGTACTGCTTACGCCTTGTCATGCTTAACTTCGGAGTTCTTATGGGATCCGGGGCTATATGACATTGAAGTGCGTCATGTTGAGTAAACATAGTGTTTGACTTATAAGCCCCTTGTCAGGACTTAGGTATTTCGGATGTGGGACTTGGACAAAGCCTCATGATGTTAACCGAAGCACTTCACCCACAACCCCAAGCAATACTCTAGGCAGCCCACATTTGGGAGTCCTGGATGGTGGTCCTGAACTGGTGGGGTCTTACACTTTTGCCACACTGGAAACATAACCGTTCTTGGCTCTGATACCAATTGTTATAGCCCCACCTAACTCAGCATGATATTATCCACTTTGGCTCCATGTGCGATGCGAGGACTTTTCAGGTGGTTAGCCATCCTAGCACTGCTCTATAATGACCCGTCCACAGATATTATTTCTGAATAATTTTAATTAATTTGATAAATGAAATATTGAATTAGTAGAATATTACCACTTTGTATAGGGAATAATCGAGCCTCAATTAGGAGAAATCGACCCACATTGAACAATTAGGGAAGAATTAGGGCATAAACTTGATTAGGGCTTGATTTGTGTATCATAGGACCTATTTGTAATTCAAGAAAATATGAGGGGTTCTTCGTAATTTTAAAACATAGTCAATATGGGGCTTGCTGGATAGCGAATAATGATGTGACTTTCCATTAAGGCGTGAACCCATTCAGGTTGATATAGTGCCTTGACGAAAGGCTTTAGGTTAATAAGCCATGTTACTAATAGAGTGGGGTTGCATTTATGGCATGAATCAAATAAAAGAGAAGCTGGTAACTGTCAACCATGTGAGGATTGTAGGAGTTGTGTTATGAGTTATGACTCTAGTGAACAAGAGTTACATCCTGCTTTGAACTTCAAGTTATGCTAGGAGTATATCTTATTAATCTTTAAATACAACTTATAGCGCTCAATCCTCTCTCACGTGCAAGATTGTCTCTCTCTCTCTCTAGATTTCCTTCTAGTTCTACAACTTATAGCGCTCAATTCTCTCTCACGTGCAAGATTGTCTCTCTCTCTCTAGATTTCCTTCTAGTTCTTTCTCAATTTGGGGATTTTCAGACCTTAATTTGGGTTGTAAATTTGGTAGGTCTGGAAATTTGGGAAAAAGTGAGGATATGAGAAGGATCGAATTAGGGCTCTTTGCAATTGGGAATTTTGACAATCCGGCGATTAAGGCAAGTGCACAAACCCAAATTTGCATTTCTACCTAATTTTATCCTTCGAATAAGAGTTTATCCTTGGATTTCTTGACACACAAGTTTTATGATAAGATTCTGATATACATGATTGATCCAATTGATTTAGAATGGTCTAACGCCCCATCTTATCAGGTCCCTTGGATGAGGGGCCCTAATGAGCCCAGTCAATAAAGGGTTTGGGTCCCAAAGGTTACCTAAGAGTGGGCCTTCAGATGGGGGTTCTAGATCTCTAATCAAGTGGGCCATGGGGTTCCACAACTTAGTCGATCAAAACTACATAGTGGTGATGGGGTCTTGGAAGAACTCAGCCTTGGCATGGATTTCTTCCAACTTTTAGGGTTTATTTGTGTTACAACATGATCTAATAATCCTACCAGCCATAAGAGATAACCAAAACATGATTTATGGGCTGAGAACGAGATAGAAGAGTTTTAGCCTATATGCAGTTATGAAATTCAACTCTCATACCAAGGATTCATGTGACAAATTTAAGTGAATTGGATGATGGCCCAATGGGACCCATTCCATTATGGATCCCTCATCTCTAAGGTTGCATAGGGGTGGCCTACCTGATGATCAGATCAGATCATCCATCAAGTGGGACATGTGGGCCCTGCAGTCAAAAAATGTAAAACCTCCCAATGATGACTTGGGTTATGAAAAACTCAATTTCAGATTGGGTTCTCCACCCATTTCTAGTGGACTTGAGTTGATTAGGCTACTTGGTATTCCTACAAACAGTATTTACATCTAAGTATTATAAGGTTGATTTTCAATTAAATCAGAGAATTCTATGGTTGCTAGTCACTGTAGCATGATACAAAACTTGGAAAAAATCATTCGGAACAATCATGTGTATCATAATCTTATTATAAAAACATTGTCAAAAATCCAAGGACAAAACTCTAATTCGAAGGATAAATTTAGGTAGGAAAGCAAATTTGGGTTTGTGCATTTGCCTTGATCACCGGCTTGTCAAAATTCCCAATTTGCAAGGAGCCTTAATTCCATCCTTCACGTATCATCGCTTTTTTCAAAATTTCAGACGTAATTAGGGTTTTAAAATCCCCAAATTGAGAGCAAAGGAAATCTAGAGAGAGACTTGCATGTGAGTAGAGATTGAGGGCCATGGGTTGTATTTAAAGACTAATGAGTTATACTCCTAGCATAACTTGAGGTCCAAAGTAGTATGCAACTCTTTCTCTCTTTACTAGAGTCATAACATAACTCTTGCATCATCATTGTATTAGGAATGAATCCTTACATAGTGGACAATTACTAGCTCCTTTCTCATTTGATTCATGCCATATATGTGAGCCCCACTATACTAGTAACATGGCTTAACCTAAAAGTCTTTTGTCGAGGTACTATATCAACCCGAATGGGTTCGTGCATTAAGAGAAAGTCTTATCATTAACTATTCTCTATCAATGTGCCCCATATCGACTGTTTCAAAATTACAAAAAACCCCTCATATTTTCAAAAATTTATAAATAGGTCTTGTTATTCCCAAATGAAGCCCTAATTAAGTTTCTGCCCGAATTGTTCAATGTGAGTCGATTTCCTAATTGAACTTACATTCCTACCAGGGCACGCTTAACTTCGGAGTTCTTATGGATTGGAGCTGTACGACTTTAAAACACATTATGTTGAGTTTACATAGGATTTGACTTATAAGCCCAAAGTTAGGACTTGGATATTTCTAATGTGGGACTTGGACAAAGCCTGATGAAACTAACCGATACACTCCGCCCACACCCCCAAGTAGTACTCTTGGCAGCTCCACATTTGAGAGTCCTGAACGGTGGTCCTGGATAGGCGAGTTCTCATAATTGTCTTAATTAATGTACTAACTATTAGAATGAAAAGTAAGGGTTATTTTATTTTATTTTATTTTATTTATGGTAAAAAACCCCTTAGTTGACCAGTAAACGAAATTAGTCCCAAGTTAAGTTAGTGCATAGATCGGATCCCTTGAGCCTGATTTCATGCAAAATTTATATTTATTTTTTTGTTCAAACCCGCGAAAACCTTTTTTTTTCTTTATTCTTCCTCCTCTGTCTAGTGACGATTTTGATCTTTAAGCTTGCAAAAGATCTGATTTTTTTCCCCATTTTGGAGTTTCTGAATTGGTGGATTGAGCTTTTTCTTTTTGGATTTTTCTGTTTCATGTGATTTTAGAGGAAAACTAGATGCGGTTTGTCACAGAGTAGACGACAACGTTGGAAGAGCACCTTCTCAAGTACGCCATCAACATGGAAGCTGATGGAAAGGTTGGGCCTTTGCCCGGCTATGAGAACTTTCCAAACATCAGTGAGAAAGTGCTGGGAACACATTCTGTGTCTCTTCCTGATGCTGTAATGATGTAGCACCCCCACTTGATTTGCACAGGAAAACAAATACACAAGTGTTTTGCACAATGGGATTGGGATTTTGGATGTCTCCACATCCAAACACTTTCACTATCTATTTCTCCAAACCAAAAAATGCGTGTCTCATCTTAACCCATCTTCTCCCCTTAACCAGCCTGGAAAAAAAAACCACCACTTGATCGGCAGTGGTCTTGGGAGTAGAGTGCCGTCGGTGCCGGTTGTTAACATTGGTCCATGTATAGTAGCCCATGTACTTCAAATGGGTCTTAACCCATTATAATGATAAGATCGACACAGTCAAAGAGATTAGTGTGTATATCCTTTCTTTCCTCTCTTTTATGATATGCTAGCTGTGTATAGGATTGTAATTGCATTGATTTGAGCCTTAATTAAGGCAATGAGGAATTATAAAGGGAGTATCAGTCGACTCCCACGTATCAGATTTTTCTCTGCACTCAATACTTCTCTCTCTTTCTATTTTCTCTGCATCATTGGATCATGAATGACACCGGTGAGCATGGTGTTGGCGCCGGGAAAGAAGAAAGGGGGAGTAGAAGCGTTGCTGGGTAAAGGAGAAGGTAGAGAGAAATAAGAAAAACGAGGGTTTCGTAGGTTTGAAAGGTGGTTTGTACGAAATCAGGCCCAGGGACCCCGTTTGTGGACTAACTTAAGCTGGGACTGATTGCGTTTAGTGGTCAACTAAGGGGATTTTTCCCATAAAATCCTCTTTTTTTCTTTTAATGGTAGAGTGAAAAGTATGTTATGAGCAATAATTAAATAGAATTAGGAGACTACTAGTTCATAAATAGAGGAAACAAAATGAGTTGTTTAAACAAATAGAGTGAAAGAGTTTAGGGAGTAGGAAGATGTTGATGGTAGTTGTATGGAAATCAATGTACAATGAGGGGACATTACATTAGCTAAAAGTTTCCGGGGCCTTTTGAATATAGAGGGGGCTACCGTATTAGCAAATTGGTATCATTTGAAAATTAAACTCCCCACCCACCATGCAGTTCCATGGTTCCTGCGTCACCTAAGGTTCATTTGGGTATGTCCTGGGGCATGGGTTCCAGACATGCCACCTTAGTTATTTGCATGAGAGGTGGAATCTTTGTTCTGACTCCTTCATTGGAAATAAAATTTCATTCAATGATGGGGAGATATTACACTATGTCAGAAAAATTCCTTTTCCTTTTGGACTTCTTGCAGCACTCTATACAGCAGACAGCAGAAACATTTTCTTCTGCTCCATTTCTACAGCATGCAAAAATGGACCCCCAGTGTTTTTTTTCCTGGAAACCATAGTGGGAATATGTGTCTAGGAAAGTGGAATTACTTGTCTAACAATGGTCGATGGCATGATGATACAACTGAGACTTCTATGAACCATTGAGCAAAGCAGAGAAAGATTGGAAACTCATCTGAAATATGTAAATATTGTAGTATCCCTTCTTGTTTCAATTGTCATAGGCTTGGTAATTGTCTTTTGTGTATGCTCTAGTACAACCTATGATGCCCGGATATGGGAGGGACATACCATAGACACGTTAGGGACATGGATTTTAAATATAAAAAGTGAAGTATCGGATACGACACGAGACGTTGCCCATTTTGAAGTATCCGTGCATCATAGAGTACAACACCTTCATTTTGTTAAATGTTGCCATTTCTGTTTTTCATAGCCATTTTTGTGTTATGTTCTATCTTATGAGAATGTCTTTGTATCCATCAATATGTTCCCCTTTTTGTTACCACGGAAATCTGCTAGTCAGGCCATTGCGTTAGGTCTTTTGACCTATCTAGAGGCCACGATTGGGCCTGCTTGGTAGTCACTTTACTAGGGAAGTGATGTGAAAGGTTTTTCAATAGAAAATAAAAGAAAAAGGGGTCAAATAAAAAATACCATTTTTAAAAAACCCCTCTACTTTTTACCAGAAAAAGTCAAAAGTTGCTTTCCCCAACCACTAGATCCTGTTTCTTTATTGGAACTCATAGAATTCCTGTCTGGAGAATTTTGAAGTTCTTAGACATGGTGGAATTCTTGAATGCTTCTTTGTAGCATCCAAAAATTCCACCAACACGCAAAGGCGCTGGAAGCTTGGAATTTCTAGAATCCCAAAGGTCATTTGAGAGCTTTTTGGTGGTTGGGTGTTGAAATGCGTCTTAAGTAAAATGGCATTTGCTAATGCTGGTGGACAAGATATTGCATCATGTCCAAAAAACCCGAACATGGCAAATTTTCGTTAGAATTTCTTATAAAGGAACAGGCCCTAAATGACAAAACGCTATCTTTTTCAAAAAAGAAGTCAAAAAAGTTATATTATCATTTCACTAAATGATCAAAAGTCATTTGCGTTGTTTGTTAATTTAACTTGTAGAGCGAAGTGAGGTGTATGGTCATTTTAAAATATTAAAAAAAAAGAGGGTGTAAATTAATCCCATGATGAGATTTTGTCTTTTTGTGAAAAGATGATTTAACTTTTTGACTTTTTGTTTTATAAAAGTAAATATATATATTTCAATTAGTGGGATGAAAAGTAGCTTTTTGACTTTCTGGTGTAAAATGGTATTAGATTTTTTTTGAAATGGGGTATTTTGATTTGAGTCTTTTAGTTTATTGTGCCTTGAAATCGCAAATGACTTTAACTTTACATTAAGTTGAAATTAACAAACAGCATGACAAAAAGCTATCTTTTTAAAAAAGAAGTCAAAAGGTTATATTAACATTTCACTAAATGACAAAAAATCATCTCTTTTCTATTCGACTCCTCTTCTTTTCTTGTCTTTTAATTTGACCATTCACCTCACCTCACTTTACTAGTGAAGTTACCAAACAGGCCTAAAAGTCTGTAGTTGGGGGAACTTTTTAACTTGTTAAGACTCAGTCTAACCCCAGCTGACTTTTAAAGCATGAATGCAGTAGATGTCTTTAAAGGCTACTCTGTGGATGATGTAGCCTAGCATGATCTGCGCCTCCTATAGATGGGGTACAGCCTGAAAATCAGTGCAATAGATTATCTTGATCATTTAATTAGAGTCCTTTGTAGAGGTTGTTCAAATAACAGTTGGAGTTCACATTCGGCTGAAATATCTGCAAATGCACTTTTGTTGTTGTCTAATCATTCAAATTTGACAGAAAAGCAAAGAAGGTTCTCTCTCTTGGTCCCGCGCTGTGTCAATATTGTGCCCAAAATTGGATGTTGCTGAGACTGGGCTGAACCCCTATCCTGGTCTGTTAATAATAGTCAGTAGTGGAATTCACTCATCCTATTAAACTTCCATTTTTGGGCCCATATTTAATTGTGCTGAGTTTGGGCTCGACCCTTTTCCAGGTAGTTGTGATATTCAGTTGTGGTGTCTTCTCATCCTATCTAGCTATGTACTTGTTCATTTGCCATATTTATGGCCCTTCATCATGGAGATCTAAATTGCATCTTATGTTGTGTTGCTACATCCATGATGTCCTTGTCTTGGCAATGGATCTGATACCTCCAAATGCAGTTTCCCGTAGGTCGTATCCACCGTCAGTTGAAGTCAAGGATTGCAGCAAATGGGCGTGTGGGTGCAACAGCAGCTGTCTACTCAGCAGCAATCCTGGAGTACCTTACAGCTGAGGTTTTGGAGCTGGCAGGGAATGCAAGCAAAGATCTGAAGGTAAAGCGCATTACACCGCGGCATCTGCAGCTTGCAATCCGAGGGGATGAAGAACTGGATACGCTGATCAAGGGCACTATCGCTGGGGGTGGTGTCATCCCTCACATCCACAAGTCCCTCATCAACAAGTCTTCTAAAGACTGAGCTGAGCTTACTTTCTTTGCTTACATGTCTAATTTCTTTTCATTGGTAGGTAAAATTGAGCCCCAATCTTGGGATGTTCTTAGATCATATACTTGATTTTAGAGGAGGATGATGTCTTTGTTAGATAGAATTTCCTGTTTATTTTACATTATGTAGTAAGACACTTCATCTTTAATCTTCCTTGGACTTCTGTAGCACGTTATTTTATGTTTGTTTTGAAATATGAGGTGGAACTTGTTGTCCGTGGACAAGTTATAGTTCCAATGAACCATATGTTGCGTTTATGTGGGTGATTAACGGTATAGATTGTGGCCATGCTGTAATTTCTCTTCTGGAAAGGACTCAATGCTTTTGATGAATGGGACATTTGTAACATAACATGCTAGAACATCTAATTGTAGCTCTTTTATGAAAGAGGGCTGAAGCACATCAGATGAATTGACGACTGTTAATTGTAGCAGGGACTATTTTTCTTAATTCATGCCTGCCGAAAGAACGGTTAGGATCGATTTCAAGAGAGGAATGTCTAGGATAAAGAAAAATACAAAAGCATTGGAGCGTCGTTTCTGCTTGGTTTTCATTAGATGGCCCAGGTCTACAAACCATTTTTCACTTTAGAAACTGTTGAAATCTTAAGCTGTTGTGCGGGTTTCACCTTTATTTTTCTTAATATTTATTTTGAACTCTCTTGTTGCAGTTATGATTCGTTACAAAGTGATCCTTCTATGATTAAGCTTAGAGCGGATGCTTTTGCATGCTTAGTGGATTGACAGCCACATGTGGGGCCACAACTGTTTACTTGTATTCCCTTTCCCAAAAGGGAGATCTAATTGTCGGCATCCATTTTTTAGAGCTCTTAATGGTTGAAAACAGTCCTTTTGTTTTTGTTTGGTGAAGGTTGAAAACATAGTTAAAACAGAAAAGTGGATTGTCCAGGTTCAAGTCCTGGATAATGCCACCTTTTCCGCGTGTTGTAGCTTCCTTTTTCCACCTGTGGGTTTCTGTGCTTATGTGTGCGAGCTTTCTTTCACATGGGTGTGGCCTTCTGTTTGTGCCTCCACGAGTTCTCTTATAGGACCCATGTGGACTGGGGTTCCGAAAAACAGGAAAGTGGGTTTTTCTTTAGAAGAAGTCTTGACACCAGTTTTGAGATTCTTCAGAAATATGTGTTATCCTAAAGCTGTTTTAGGAATTGAATTTAGTGATAGCAAAGGGCATCGCGGTTGAGTAACTCTTGCGATTTTGATCAAGCTACCCGGCACACATGGTCAAGCTTATTTAACTCGATGCTCTTTGGAGTCAAGCTGACTCAGCCAATTCAGGGCAAATCAATTCATGTCACTAACTGTATCATTTGGAACCCTATGAATTTTCGAACGTTAGCTGACACTCTTTTGGTTGAAAATGGACTACTAATTGCTTGAAGGTGAGGGGAGGAAAAGTTATCCCCACCTTTTCTCAAGCTTTGCGTCCCTGCCATTTGAGCGATTAGGTGGCAAAAATGAAACATATACTTTCTCCATTTTTGCCATGCAAGGTGATAACGATCCCTTCCACGCTGGGAAAAATACTCTTTCCTGGTGTCAAGGAGACCCACTTGGGAGTTGGTGGAGTAGCATCAGGTGTGGGTTTGTGCCCTACATCTTGTGTCTTAAACTGCAACAGAGTTTCCTGGTGGGTTTAGCAGACAACGAGAAAAGTATTATCAAGTGCGGAGATAAAAATGGGTAACCATAAGATGGGATTTTTCGATTGTGATTACCACTTTTCTGATCTCTTTCAAATGCTGCCACTGAGTTGCAGGGTGGCTTCCCAAATGGATAATTTTGCAAGCGTTTAAAAGATAAATATCTCCAAAAGGGAAATAAAGAAAAAGGAAAAAGCCCCTTAAATGGCCCTTAAATCCGAAAAAGCCCCTTAGTAGTTTACTTTCCAAAGTGGTCACATGAGATCATTTTGGTTATTTTTATTTTTATTTTTTTTTATGCTTGTAAAAAGCTGTGTTGAATTTGACATAGGGCTTTTATACCAGTATCATCTTTCTAAAGTCAACAAAATCCTTTGGGTATCTATGGTTTCAATTGGAGGCTTTTAGTGTGGTTAAGATTCAATGGCCTAATCCTTAAGGGGACAAGAATGGATCTTCGTCTCCTTTCCGTTTCTGTGCACCACCGCCCTGCATTGACAATTCGTTCAGACATATCATAGCCGAGCGGTAATTCAACACACGTGCAGACCTTTCATATATATATATATATATATATAAAGAAATTGGCTCACATTCTCACCTGAATGAATGGAATCATTCCCCTCAAGTTGAGGTCATTCAATGCTCGTCCAGAGTCTCCAGACCATTCTTACATCCTCATCATAAATTACAATTCTCCGAGAACCCAGGTCTGGCAAACTCCAAGTTGTCTTTTGCTCATCTAGTCTCTCTCTCTCTCTATATCTGTAGTTAGGAACTTCTTTCGCTTCTAATTCAACCATATACTTACATTGTTAATTGTTACTATCCCTTTGAAACCTTTAATAGGATCAGGCCTTCTTCTTTCCTGGTTAGCATCTGCTCCAAGTTCTCTCTCAGCCTTTTGTTCAAAATTATCCTTCGAAAGCCCCATACTGACATGGCTGTCCGTATTTTGTGATGATCCAGGAACCTGAAAGAAACAATGCAAGATCATCTTGCTCTTTTTCATCTAATTGCACCCATTTGAAGGCTGCTTCCCTTCCTTAATAAGTGAATCTCTTAAAGCTTTTCTGTAAGAGAAACTTGGTGTGCATTTGGCATTGTGCCATTTGGATGATATTATATTGCCACGGGATAAGCCTGCACAAAACATATTTGGCATATATAAATTACTATTCCGAGTTTTGGTCTCGTAGGAATGAATATCAAAATCTTAACTATTAGCATAAGAAACTCAGAACAAAAAAACTATTTTTTTGTTTTAAATAACTTGTGGACACAGTTATTTCCTACTTGTTTCAAGGTGACTCTATTACTTAATTTCTAAATTAGGTCACATGGTAATAATCACAAAAGATGGGCTCATATTAAAATTTCTAATTTCTTATAATGGTGGGACCACATTATAAATTTTTTGAGGTTGGGCCTTTAATTTCTAAATGTGGGTTCTAGGGTAAAAAACTATTATCTTTCAAAAAAACATATTTAATATTTCAAAAAAATACTTAATCTTTTAAAAAATATCTAATTTTTCAAAAATATATTTCATCTTTAAAAAAATTTCAAAAAATAATTTAATCTTCCAAAAAATATTTAATTTTTCAAAAAAAATTTAATTCTTTAAAGAAAATCCTTAAAAAAAATCTTTAAAAAGAAAATCACAAATGTTGAAGGTACATTGTAATTCCTATGAATGTGGCCCTATGTTCTAATTTCTAAAAGTGGATATCATGTAATTTTTAAAATGAGTCTTATGTTCACAATCAACAATTGGATGGCTCCACATTATAATCTATTATAATTTTCAAAGGTGGGCACCATATTCTAGTTTTTAAATGTTGGTTCTATGTACAAAATCACAAAAAATGTAGCTCTACTTTGTAATTTCTAAATGTGGGTCATGTAGTCACAATAACAAAAGGTAGACATACATTAAAAAATCTAAGAATATGGGCACATATTCTAATTTTGGAATATGTGTACTATGTTGTAATTTATAAAGATGGATCCCATATTTACATTAAAAAAGTGGGCCAACATTATAATTCTTATAAAGGTTGGCCTCACCTTATAAATCCTTGAAATATGGGCCCCCATGTTCTAAGTTTTGAAGGTGGATACTATGTGATAACTTCTACAGGTAAGTCTTATGTACGATAATAATAAAGTACCACAAACATTAAAAGGCGGGTCCTACATTTTAAATTTTATGATTCTCTTGCTTCCATTCATTGGAAAAAATTTTTTATGTCGTTACCAACCAAGTTCTGTATGGCATGTTATTAGTAGAGTATTTTAATATAATGTTGTTAAATAAGTTTTACAAAATTTAGTCTCGGCACAATCCGATCTCAATGCAAAATTGGAAATAATATGAGAATAATACCAAATAGGCCCTTGGTCTCTAATGTTAGAACATATTGTCTATGTCTAGCTATGGTTTGTATGGCGGTGGTGCACAGAAACGAAAAGAAGACGAAGATCCATTCTTGTACAGGGGTCCATGTGGCCCACCCGATTAAGGATTAGGACGCCACATCATGCAAAGCACTGATGGGCGACCCTAGGAGTGAATCCCCTTAAGTATTGGACCCTTGGATTTCAACCACACTAAAAATCCCCAATTGAAGTTATAGATACTGAGAGGATTTCATTGACTTTAAAAAGGAACACACTGGTATGAAAATCTTGTGTTGAATTCAACATAGCTTTTTACAAGCAAAAAACAAATCAAATGTTCTTGTGAGACCACTACCGAAGGTAAACTACTAAAGAGTGTTTTCGGATTCAAGAGCTAAAGGGGTTTTTTACCTGAGAAATCCTCAAGAAACAAAGCTAATTAAAGGTGTTTCATTAAAAATTTACTTTTACACGATTGAAATGCACATTTTTCTGGTCCATCACCTGAAATATATAGAGCTTTCAACATATATTAATTAAACAAGGTTAAAAAATATGTTAGAAAAAGTTGTCTAATCGTGATTGCAGCCCTGCCTGTTCTCTTCTGGTAAGGCTCATTGGACTACAATTGGAGTTGATTAGCTATTTACCCTTAATGGGCATTATTTAACAGTTGTAATCATTAGATCTATAACTTTAAAATTTATAGTAAAAATAAAATTATTTAATAACTAAAAGTTATTTTTTTAGATTCGATAGCTAGAAATCTCATATTTACTAGTTCTATGTGAGATGGATAGTTCATTCATGTGCTACCCTTCTATTTTGTGCTGTAGTGAATCGTACTGAAAATGTCGCGTATTTGTTTATGTGGCATTTGGCAACTTCAACTTAAAACTGTATCTTGCTGAGTTCTTCCTGGGATCCCCTGAGAGTTACCAGTCCTAACCGTTGGATTTGTGGTTCCATAGTAAGGGTAAATAGCTTAGCACTGTCTATTGTAGTTTGAGTGCACCACTTGTATGCTTAATGATATGTTTTGAGTCCATTGATCTCAGTATGGTCTTGAGACTCTGCCTCTGTTCCTGATTCAAGCCCTTATCTTCAATATATCCTTAATTTAGGTCCAAACCATAGAGTCCGGATCGAGAGGGTATTGAAATATTTATTGGGATGGTCAAATCAATTAGAGATCACACTTTCGCTGTTAAGCTTTCGTGATGGATTGCTAAACAATTCTTATTCCAAAGTAAGACCGACCTAGTAACTCAGTTTTATGGACTGTTTTTTAGCACTGGCAATAGAAATTGTGTCATGATGGCTTAAAAAGGAATGGCTTTGGCCTAGACCAGTGAGCTTTAAGTGCCTAAATAGATTACCCTCCTCAACATCTAACACTTGTCATCGTCTACAAAATGAGTTATGTTTTTTTTTTTTTTCCTATTTGACATGGGAATCCCTGCTGCGTCTGACCCAACAGGACTAATCCTCCGGCCACTTGCACCATCCCATCACACATGTGCACCATGTAAATCTGAGCGCTTTGAGTTAGTTCTTCTACGTAAATTGTCCACTGAAGCAGATGATTTGGCATTTGTAAACTTAGTCTTAAGCTTGTACAACTAAGATCAGAATATCTAAAGAAAATCTAGCCCATCTGAAAATTGTAGTCTAGGCCAAATAATAAACTGTAAGAGGGCTTAGCCGTTTGGCCTGGCAACCTCGATAAATAAATACTTTACTACAGCCATAATGATAACAAGTCACTCCATCAATGCCATTTCCAAAAACTAGCAAGATAGTTTTGATGGTTGCAACAATGTCAATTGACAAACAAAGCAAGGTCCAAGTCCTGTTGTTGTCGAGTTTGGGAATGATCACAAGTTTTCATTGCTTCCTTTGACAAAAGCTTAATAAGCACAGGAACCACCCATAAAACCGTGTCAGCAAGGGGGACCATGACTTTCCTTGGGGAGACAAGCAGGCAACATAGACTTAGTAGACCTGGTACCCATTGGCATTTGGTGGTGATTCTTTAGTTTGGACCAGTAGTACAGCCCTCCCTATTGTCTTTTGGATGGAGTTTTTGAGAATAATCATCATAAATTCTACATCAACTAAGCCTGCTAATTCTTTGCTTTGAATGGCAAGAAGCCCCAGAAGAAGTAAAAGAAAATTTTTTTTTGATTGAATGATGATGAAGATGAAGAAGGAAATGATGACGTGCAAGTGGACTGCAAACCCTACTCAATCACCAAGATGTTAGAGCATGGGAAATGGATTGAATTTTGTCATTATTCACTGATTCAAATCTGCTTGTTATGGTGCCGGGGAAGAACATGTTCTGCTGTCACTGGCACATTCACTCGGATGAATCTGGTGTCCTTGAAAGATGGCATAGGCTTGATCTTGAAAGCTGTGGTTATAAAGGGAGACATGGAATTTAATTGTGGAAGAAGGTGGTAGGTGGTCATACATGTCCAATAAAGTATTGTAAAAGGAGTAGCATGGTTGTTGGGTAGCCATATCAGAGAGGAATTTGAAAGTAGGCTGCCATGGCCCAGCGCTGAAGGAGCTGTGTAGTGGGTGCAGGTAGCCCTTATCTCTTTAATCCACATCAGTTTAAGAGGTCCCTTGGATTTGGTAGGGAGCAATAGCATTCAATATGATGGAAATGCAAGAGGTACTCGTGATGTGAAATGAAATACATGGTGGCATGGGCAAATGCAATGCTCCCTGTACTACTTACATTAACTTGGGGTAGCATTCGGCCCCAGTGTGGACTTTCTGATCCATTGGCCACATGGGACTGACCCATGTGGACCATTTAGTGGGCAATTGAGCTAATTGGCTTTATTCCCTTTGATTTGATTCTGTTTCAGTCTCTCCAGTCTCCAGACCTTTTCTATCATTTTTTGTAGAAAACTAAACAACCCATTAGAAGCACAGACTAATTAAAAGCACCAAATAATCAGAATCATCTCACTTAAAAGGTAGCAATTGGATAACATAGAACATATCAACTAGGAACCAGACATTGATCAGTTGGAATGATCAGCTGATTCAAAATCACATTGATTAGACATAACTGCTTTGGTAATTTATTAGCAGAAGATTGAAATGTAATGGACCCAACTGGCCCTACGGCTGAAGACCTGAATTGATCCTCGTATTTATATACTGCATACTTAAAGTAACTGAGTAGCATTTGGGCCACAGTGATGAAGGCTGTTAGATATCAAACGCATGTCGAAGAACTTGCTCAAGTCTTACAAACCGAATCTGGTTCAGAGTCACATCCGCCATAGACTCGACCTGACCCGCCTACACAGGTCCATCGCACCTGATTTTGAATGGGATAAAACTATAAACCGTTATCCGTCGCAAGATTTGACCTGCTTGCAGACCACATAGAGTGCTTATGCAGTTCTCGTGAGGCCCACTTGATGCATTCCTAATTCTTATCATTGGAGTTAGGATGGATCAAATGTGGGCCGAAGTGGGCACCGTCAAGCTTGATTGCACATGCAGTCCACTGTTGGGAGAACGGTCTCTTTCGCCTACGTGGCCACCTAGTACCTGCTAGCATTTTGTTCCCATGTAGAATTCTATGAGCTCGGGGCCTATTTTCAAAATCCAAATTATAGCTAGTCAAAAGAATTGCTTCCCTTGTGTTTTTAGCTCATAGTCTTCCTTTTTTTATTTTTCTTTTCATTAAACTTTCATTGGAGTACTTGGACCTACACTCAAGTTGATAATGCATAAAACATTGTTTTCTCATGGTTTACATGGAATTGGTGTCATTTTCATGCTATGGCATGGAGCAAAATGCAAAAAGAGAATGCTTTTGAGCTTTTTGGATTTTAGGTCAATCAACTAAATTAGTTTAGAGGAGAACAAGAGGTTGTCCAATTAGTCAGCAATTTTGCATCTCACTCGAATGTTAAGATTGATGCTTGAGTATGCCATTCTTTCCACAAGTGTGGAATTCTCTTCTACATACATGAGTTTCTCGCTCTCACAATACAAGCTTCCTCTTCCCACGTGTGAGCTCTCGAGTCCTAACCCTTTCGCTAGGTTAAAAATAAATGATCGGTTCATAGCATTTGGCTGAGATAAGACTCTATGGCGTACTCCATTTGGATTCACACTTCACCCTTTTCCTTGCTCGGTTTGCTGGTGGCCTCATCAATAATTCGAGTCCCTAAAGATGTACGAATTTGAGCTGTTGATGATTCCTCACGTTCCTTCTTATTTGGATCCTTATATGGATGACGAGAGAAAGGTCAACAAATTGGAGCTAAAAAGCTGTGTATGCCAAATTCATACATTGTTTTCTCAATTATTTTCGCTGCCTATTTTCTCTACATCCAAATTGATGACTTTGAGCTCATTCGGATGTGGACATGGGATTTTTTTTTCCTTTGCACTAAAATACATATTCCCTATTTGTATGACGGAATTATTTGTCTCTAAATGAACTTTTCCAAGATTAGAAGAAGAGATTTTCTAAAGGATGGAAAACATCTTTTCTCTCAAGTGAAATTGATATCTTATTAATAAAAACTGAGACCTAAATATTAATATATAATGCATTTTCAAAGAGTTTTCTCCATAAGGTTAATTTAGATGTAGAAAAAATGACAAGTATAAATTCTTTGGTGGGACGAAAAATGAGATAGCTAAAATAAAGGATCCCTTTATTCAAAATTCTTACTTTTCCCTAGTAGAGATTCTCTATAATCTTAATTGAGAAAAGCAAAAGTGAATCTGCTTGAAAATATTTTACAAATAAACAACTAAGTATTTAAAAAATCAAAGTCAATTTTTATTGCTGAAACTATATTTCCAAGTAGAGGAAAGATAGTTTTCTCCATTCCTTTAATAGGCAGTGTTTGGAAACAAGATATTTCAACAGATTTTACAATATTATTTACTAGTTTAGAATATAATTTATTTACCTAAAAAGGAGATATATGGAAAACTTAGAAAGTATCTTATACTATTTCACTTTCTTCCAAAAATTCTCATATTACAATATTGAGAGAAATGCTGTATAAAACAATCTTCTCTTAAAAAAATCTAGAATTTTAATAAAATCCATTTGAGAGTTCATGAGCAATCATTAATTCTAGAACAGTAGCCCACTATAAGTTTTAACATCATTGATTTTTATAATAGTACGACTATGACTCTCACTATTAAATTGGTCTTACAATGTTTACGAGTGTAATGTGTGGTCCTAAAGCCACATCATGATTATGTAGCCCTTAGCTTGTTAATAATCAATATCAGATAGATCCTACAAATATAGTACTATGGTGGGCTTTTATTGTGATTAATAACATTAGGTAGGTCTTAAATTGCCAAAATTAATTAGGTCTCACATTAATTGCCAAGATTGAATTGTGTTCTTGCAATTATCAAATTTTCATCATTTTATGGGTTCCACTATTTGATAGCTCCCCTACTGTTAACATGACTATTAATATGAAATGGACCTTATTTCTAATTGATGAATTCATCAATAATAATCACAATTAGATTGATCTGTGTTATTACACTATGATTACCAATATTTGGTAGGCCCACTTTAATTAAATCTGATCTTATGATTTTAATATTTAATCTTGTGATCTTTTAACAATAGATGGGTCCCACCATGATTATTAATACGTGCAAGTACTAATTAGTGAATCCTACATTGGATCAATTGATTATTCTCTCTCTGTCTTGTGAGTTTTTTAATAAAGTTTTAAACACTTTATAGATGTATTGAAATTTATAAAATTGCCAAATACTATAAGTAACTCAATATAATAATATGTCACTACTTTATTTTATGATAATGAAATCCTTCAATATTTAAATATATTAATATTATAATCTAAATATTGAAAAGGAAAATTGGAGTACTCCTCTATAATTCTTTTTTTTTTTAATTTTTCATTGTTGTTGCTTGTAAAATTCTACCCTGCATTATAGCAGTACTGATGGCCGTGGGTGTGTACTCGGTTTCCTTGGGAAGTTGAGAGGCATTCTTAATTCTCCTTTCCTCTCAGCCCTATGGCGCCAATGGGATTTCATATGGCATAAAAGTATGAAATTACAGCCCATACAAATAAAATTTAGGCCAATTTTATGATATTCTGCTAAATATAATATAATATAATATAATATAATATATTCTACAAAATCCGGTAATCCAGAAAAATATCAAAATAATATCACTGCTTTTCCTTGGTTGCTCCAATTACTAAATGCAAAATGGGTTAAGCATATAATGTGATACTCTCTACCTCAACATAAACATTGGAACACTTTTTTTTACAACACAACTTTATATGAATCAGAGACCCCCAAAGCTTTCATCTATTTTCTCGACAACTAACCACAATAACTCGCGAAAATTAAATCTCGCAAAACGCCCATACATCTCACGAGAAATAACCCTATTTGAAGTTCGAAACGCGCGGGAAATTCAAAACGCCAGCTTCCTCCGTGGCGCGGAGGCTGTGCATTTCCCGGGAAAACTGGCCAGATCACAGATTGCACCCACCACCAGATCCTTGAATATCAGCCGTTCGATGTCGAGAACGACCTCCGACATCTCCACCGATCGGTCCCCCCATCCGTCCATCGCATCGCAGCCGGCCAAATCTCTTGCGAAGACCCCACAGGCGACATCGCGGGCGTCTTCGGCCGGGGGACCCTCTCTTATCTTCTCCAATTCAGACCACACCTGCCGCGCCAAGGCCTGTTGATCGAAGGCGATGATGGACGGTGCAGATCTCGATCTGACAAAGGCCTTCCATGGAGATAGCTGCTGCTTTCTGTGGAGGATTTCAGTTACAGTATCGAATACAAGCCTTCGGTGGAGTTGCGAGGCTTTGGGGGAATAGAAACAAGACTTGGTCCTGGTGGTGGAGTGCTGTTTCTCTAGAGAGGCAAAGAGGTCAGGATCCTCTTCTTTCCTTTTGTGGGAGAGAATCTCTGAAATGTAGAGGAATTCAAAATCATATGACTCCTCCTCCTCATGCATTAATGATGGTATTGGTGAGATTTCAGGGCTGCTCCAGTCTTCTTTAACTTCTGCTGATTGATCTGCAATTGCGGGAATAGAATTAAAAAGGAAATTACAACAGTAATGATGATGATGGGTGTACGCTGATGAACCAATCAGATGGCTTGGTTGATCTTTAGTCCAATGTGGATGGTCGGATTTCACAAATTCCTGATTGGGAAACTCCCATCAACCGAGCACCAGAAGATGAACTTTTGTTCCCATTACAATGGGCCGTCATATTGATAAAGTCCAATCAATTTCAACCAAATATGGAAATTATCCTCTAAACAAAAAACCCCCTTACCCAAATCCAAGTTAACAGAGGATGCAAGTTTGTTCTCCAATTGTGACTACATTCAGCTTTTTAAGTCTTTAATAATAAAAATGTAAGACATATGTTTAGCTATGTTAAGCATTCCTGTATAATCCATAAATAGCCCCACAACAATATGGTATTTTAGTTCCTTATTTAAGGAAAACTTTACACACTTAATTAAATATTTAATTTAATTACTACAAACTTAAAACTTATTAAATATAAATAACACAACTAATAAAATCCCTAAGCAAACAAGAAGCCAATCATTAATACTAAAAATCATAATAAATAAAAAAAAATCTGATAATCCTCAGCCTCCTCTGGTCAACGTCAAAGTGATTTCAGATCCTCAAAGTATTTGAGGATTGTGAGTGGATCACTCATGGATGGTCCCCAATGTCACTGTATGGTAAGTACAATTACTCATATAATCTTAATTCCTCCATCGCATTTACTGTAGTTCGCTTGTGCTTTCCAGCTAGGCGCCACTAACGTGCGCGCGCCGGGACTTCACCCGTCTCCTCTCTCTGTCGTCCCGCACGTTTTGGATTTTACCCTATGTGGAATCCAGACAGGCATTGGATTCGAGCCCAAAAGGACAGGGAACTGATGCAACCTTACCCTGACATTACCCAGTGCTACGGTGAACTGCTCAGCGGAAAACCAGGGTCCTCAAAGTGCCTACCCCAAACTGTTATCGTGCGCCGCATCCGAGCTGAACTCGGAGCCATCATGCGACTCGGTGCAGTGTGCATTTGCTACTGTTTACTACAAATAAATCCGAAAACCGACGACCTACCCAGAGAGTCACATCATACAGGTGGCCATCATAATTGTATTGAAAGAGCACCATAGGGGATCCAAAAATCAAAAACCAAATGCCACAACTAACCCACAACGGCACCATCATTTGTGATGTGAGGACTGACTACTGACTGCTGACTGGTGAAAAATGAGAATCAGTAGGCATGCCATGTGTATGTAATATAACGCAAGTGGATTTGTCATGAATGGACAGTGGCGGACGCACATCGGCCGGCTTCGAGACAGGACGTGACTATACCTTCTATTTTCATCAAGTACTAGTAACAAAAGCGGGCCCCACATGATCACAGCCATAGAATTCATCGAAATGGAAAAAAAAAAAAAAAAATACTACCTTTGAAGTGGATGCATCGCTGCTTCGTGACCGGGGAAGGAGAGCTGTCTTCCCTGTACAGAGCCGAGTCAAGCACCGACACAGGACTCGGCTGCTGATCAGTGGATGTTGTAATCTGTGCAATGCTGTGCAGCAGCTTATCACACCTCTCCAAGAGACTCCTTCCTTCCTCCTTGTATTCCTCCGTCTTCGCCTTCTGCAATTGAATTGAATTGAATTCAGTTTGAAAAAGCACCAACAAAACGAACCCAATTCACTAAACAAACACTGAAAATTTTTTTTTGATTCATTTGCTTTATACCTCGCAGTCCGTTTGAGATGATGCTGCGCTGATGCTGCTCTCAGAAATGGTGGAGGACTCGTCCTCTGTCTGACCAGAAATCCGATCTCTGGGTGAAATCTCAGCCGTCTGTTTCCGAATCCTAGGCGATCTGCTGGATGCGAGATCGGATCCAGTCCGGATCTTGGGAGAAATGCTGGAACTGGAAGAGCTTCTCCGATCGTTGGAATCCTTGTCTTTCTTCTTCGTCTCGACGCTCAAAACTCGTCTACGGGCGAGTGAACTCGGGCTCTTGGCACCGCTCTCGCTCGCGTCGTTTGGTCTTGAGTTTCTGCTTCTCCTTTCTGTGCTTCGATCGATTTCGAACCGATCGCGCCTCTGCTTCACGGGAGCCAGCGGCTCTGCGACGAAATTCCGCCTCATTCGAGGCACTGATCGGGAAGAATTTGGCATTGATCGGGGGTTGATCGAGGCAGGAGATCTTGCAGGCTTTATGACGACGATCGGCGATTCGAATTGCCGATCGTAGACGAAATTTCGCCGCTCGTTGATCAGCGCTTGCTCTGATTTCCTCGAATGGAGAAGGCCTTTGAGCTGCAGAGCTTCGAGGATCTGCTTCAGCGTCTCCAGATCTTTCGCTGGCTCGTCGATGCCTCTCATCCTCAGCCGCTTCTCGATCTCTCCGTAGAGGGATCCCGTCCGCCGTGGCTCCGGAAAGAAGTCCTGCGAATCGAAGAAGCTCTTCCTCATATTCGCCATCGGATCCTTGGGCGGCGGCTCGCATTTCGATGCTCTGCAACCGATTTCTGCCGGATCCGGCCCTTTGGAGGCCTTCGATCTCCCTTCCTGAAACGCATTGTCTCGAATCGAGCTGCCGCGAGCGGTTCCGGAACTCGGAAGCTTCTGGAAGGCGCCGTTGCCGTCGAGATATCGACACTGCAGCAGATCCCTCGAAGCTCTAGATTCCGACGCCGATCGGCGGAGCTCGGCGTTCTTCGGAGGCTCGCAGCTGGAGCCAGGCAGCGCATCCAATCCCATGAGCCGCGCCACCACGCTCGGCGATCGGCGCTGCCTCTCGTTTTCCTCCTCCGCCTGCGGCGAGATCCCGCGGCTTGCAGCGGCGAAGATCGCCGCATTTGTTCGGATCTCTCTGGGAAAGACGCTTCCTTTTCCATCGACGATCGCTCGGCTGTCGAGGGAGAGCCTCGGAGCTTCTCTCAGCTTCCATGACGATCTGAAGCCGTCCTTGAATTCGAACACTGGGAGAGGAAGCGGCGTTCTCGTCGCCGGAGGCGGTGTCGCCGGCGGAGTAGATCGAGGGTCCGGCGGCGGCGACTCTACGATGGCAGGCTTCGTAAATTCGATGGGAGATGGGGACCGTTGCTTCTGCTGCTGTGATTCTTTGGATGGTGCTGGAGAGGAGATTGATTTTTCCGACGGAGGCGAACAATCATCGGCCTGAAATCGAAGAGAAAGCTTCAAAAGATTGCATTCTTTTCATGCGATTTGAGAAGGGAAGGGAAAGGGAAGAGATTGGGACTGACCGTTGAGGGAGGAAGGCGTTTGGCGGAGTGGAGTCTTTTTCCGGCGAGGATTTGGTGGCGATCGAAGAGCTGCCGGAATCCGGCCATGCAGCCCATCTGCTTCTCCATCTGTTTCTCCAGACTACGGTCGTCCGGTATCCCCGTCATGTAGCCTTGCGTCATTTTCCGGCGAGGCCTGTCACTTTTCCGGTAACACTTCACCTTCTTCTGCTCGTTCCTCTGTTTTTCTTGCTCTGTCGTCAGATACCCATCATCTCTCTCTGTTGCACTTTCGCGTGTGGCCTCGTTTGCGAATCCCGCTTTGGGTTTTTAAAGCTGAGAGACGCAGCTGGGGAGACGCATACTATAAGCGTTTTCCCGTTTTACCCCTGGCGTTTCCACAAAATGACGGACGCGTCCTCATCTTTTTTTCTCAAGTATTAGGGTTACTAATCCTTAATTAATTAATTAATGACTTTTTTAAACTCCCAAATATTAGGTTTATTATGATGAGTAATTTGTAAATAAGCCATGGGGGTTTTATTTTTTGTAAATTATACTAGTTTTATTCATTTCTTTATCCATATAAATGCATAATTTTAAAAGATTGGATTTCTTTTTATTTAAAGCTTGTAACGTTAATAATTAATATAAAAGATATGAAAGTACAGCACAAGGGTTTATATACAAATTCTATAAACCCCAGGTGTTTGTATGCGAAAGACTCTAAATTGATTGGCGCAGATAAGGGCAGAGAAAACTTCCGTAGTTTTGGTGATAGTGGTACGTGTCAGAGGCCCACCATCTTGAATGACGAAAGTTTGACTTGACTGGATAGTAAATTGACGAAACTACCCTCGTTGGACTGTGGGTCTCTGGATCATCAGATTCCACTAAAAGAGAGAGAGAATCACGTGGCTTGAGCACAAGTTTTCGGGCTCGGAATCTTGCGTGGCATGCGTGGAACTGGTTCTCCCATCTGAAGTGTCATCTAGTGGCCCAGTGTTTGTGATCATAAAACTGGTTGGTAGATTTTGAACCACTTCGCTCAACGACACATGGTAAAGCCGGTATGGGTTGCAGGTTGCTTACCATCAGTATCTCGGTTTCATATTTTGTATTGGGCCTTGTGTGGGTTTCGTGCCATATTTGATGCATATACTGTCAGTTTTTAAAGGATTTATGTGTATGTAGTAGTCATCTGTCATCATCCACACAAATACTGATTGAAATGCTGTTTCATCCAGAACCCAAATTAGAAAGAGTGAAGGAGATTTAAGGGCTGCATTAGTCTCCATTAAATGCTGTGATCTGTCTAGGGTGTAAGAAAAACTCACCTTTATAATGGCCTCTGTAGTCTGTAGGTAGAAATTTAATTGCAAAATCTTTTATTGGATCTTGGTTATGATTGTCCTATGCATGTGATTTGTGAGGTAGGAGTACAGGGATGCGGCAGTGGCTTTTCTAAATATTACTCATACAAAAAGATCCCATGTTGAATATGTGTGAGTGAGAGAGAGAGAGAGAGAGAGAGAGAGAGAACAGTGCGAAAGCCGGTTCCCCTGTAATTTGTGAATGTACGGATTCCTTTTCAGCCATTTTAAGGAAGGGAGACGGTTGGCATGAACAACATTGGATGTGAAATGAAGTAGATTGATATTTGATACAATTCTGAGGGGGAGCTGTGCACCGTAGTGAGCACTTCCTGTGGGTGCAACTGCAACTGCAACCTCGTTGTCTTCTTAACAAAGGAGATGAACTTTTATGATTCGACTGTTCTTTGGGCTGCATCCCCAAGGAAGGGTTTTGTCCTAAAAAGATGGATATGGCTTGTCATACTCTCCATTCTACTGTTGCTCATGTCATGCATGGAATATGCCCCGACGGTGACGTACATGCCATATACAGAATTCATGTTATTAGAATGGAAAAGGAACAGAATTGTCAAAACATTTAAAAGACAAAAATGGAAGATTAAGATCATAAGTTCTTTGCAACAGCTTAATCCAGCGTCATCATGAAATGCTGTACACAAAAAAAAAATTTTTTTTTGGGCCTCAAAAGTTTAACAATTTATAAGTGCAATAGTTTTGAGTTAAAAATGATGGCTCAAAGGGTAAATGTAGCATACATAAGGTCATGTTTGGTAAACGGATAAGGTGAAGTAGTGTAAACTTAAAAAAAAAATTTTATTATTTTTTTAATTCAAATTTTCTTTTTTTTTCCAAAAAAAAAGTCAAAAAATCATTACTAAACTACAAAAAAAAAATCACTACTTTTTATACAAAAAGTAAAAAAAATTTTCATATTAAACAACTAAAAATAAATAGTCATCATAACACAACCATATATTATTCTTTTTTAATTTTTGGTTTATTCTCCTTTAATTTACTCTACCCCTTTCCCAAACATGCCATGGGCATTAAAATCATGTGGTTATAAGGATATTAGCCATGATCATCATCAACTAAGCTTTTTTTCGTCAATCTTAAATCGGCTTAAAGGTCTACTTTAATACTTTAAATAACCTATATTTAAAAAAAATAATCTCTCAAATTATATAATTAAAAAAAATCATCTTTCAAATTATATAACATGAAGATTAATAAGCACGTGCTCTCTCTCTCTCTAAAACGTAAACAATTATACAGTAGTGGCCTCTCCCCACACGTAAAAAAATGAAAACTCCTCAATGAGGAGTTTCAAGAAATGTGCCCTCCGTCATATCTAATGGATTTGTAGCCTGATCTCTTTTCATTGGACAGTAGTGACAAAGATGATGAGCTATAAAACTATGCAATTTCTTTAGCTAAAACAAGATTCATCTCCTAATTTAATGAAATAATACCAAATAGGATTTTTTTTTCCCAAAAACTTTAAGCCCACAGAGAAAAAGTGGCAGTTCTTTATTGGATTCTGATGTTTCTTTCGAGATGAGGACTTCCGAAGATGGATTGTTCCGCTTATGAAATACTCCAAAAGAAATTTCTTTTTCGGAAAAAAAAAGATAATAGGAAAAAGATGTTTAAAATGATAAGTTTTAGTACAACGGAAATATTTTTCAATATTTGCCATCTGCATTTTTTTTATTTTTATTTTTTTTTGCTTAGAGTTGTTTCTCATAGGATTTAAATTCGCGACCGGTTGGCTTTAATACCCTATTAAATTTCTTTAGCTTACCATTGCTACCAAAACTTCAATGTGTTCGTAGAGGCAGTAGAAATATTTTTCAATATTTTCCATTGGATGTAGCTCCCTCCTCAATATCTCTCTTTCTCTCTCTCCCATATATATATATGAGAGGAATGCTAGTATGTATCCTTCCCTCACCATAGGGTGAGGGACATTTACACAATTAAAAATATTCATATGTAAAAAACAAAAAATGTATATGAAAAAGAGGCATACACACATATGCCTCTCTCTCTCTCTATATATATACACTAGTAACCATGGATTATTTTGGTGCTCTCTCTCTTTCTTGCCATTTTTGATGTTTTAAACCCTTCCTAAAAAGGGTCCAAAAATTATGATCTAGTAGTTAGAATTTAAGCCTTATTATGTAGATGCTCAAATTGAAAATTAGAAAATAGAAATTCAGTCTCGATGTTAAATATAGTGATGATATCATTTGTATGAATTTGGAATCCTGGTTTGTGATATATATATTTGGAGGAAATTATTGGTATGCATCTATCCCTCATCTTAGGGTGATGGACATTTTCATATTTGGATATATTAATGTGTAAAAGATAAAAAGCTACATAAAAAAAAGAAATGCTCAAGTATAAATACAGAAAGCCATGTAAGCATCCGTCACATTATTGTAATGGGAAAATGCATTCTAACATTCTTCATATATATATTTTGGAAGGTTTTTTTTTTTCAATTTTTCTTGAAAGTGTATCCTATTTGTGATATATCTCATATTGGATGTTTTAAACATATTTATCATATTTAAACGTGATCTAAAGCTTGTATTTTGGTCATCAGAATTGAGTTTTAAGCAAAACAAGTATAAATGAGATTATGAAAAACTATCAATGGACATGGCTGTCACTATGTATCATCACCAACTAGTATCTATTTTTGAAGGGTGTAATTTATTAATTTGCTAATGTGGATACATGCTTTTCTCCTGTGTTTCCAGTAGGCTTTATAGACAACCATTCTAATTAATATGCATGGCCATACTGAAAGTATAGGCATTTACAAGTGTTAAAAGACCCACATAGTTTGGAGGGGCATTCAAATGTGATTTCCTTGTTACCATATATGACCTCGTTCTTACTCAGGTTTTATGGGCAAATTAAGCCTACTACGGCATATAACTAGAATAATTGTTGGACAACCAAGAATAATGATTCTAATAAATCTAATTGGTCTTTCTAGTGCAATAACACAGTTGTGAATTGTGATGCTTCTTTATTCATCCTTAAATACAAGACAAGAAGGTTGATCCATTGGATCAAACTCATCGCTGGGCGAGCTTCCATAAGATATGGTGAAGATTGCATCTATCTATAAAGCTCGGTTGAGACTTGAGACCCAAAGGAAATCAGAGTAGGCAATGATGTAAATATCGCACTTAAAATATCTGTCCATCCATGTGGTCTTTCCCCCTTATCTCTTTGGGTTAAGAAATCTAGTCTTTAGTTTCTGGATAGAAAGGCGCGAGTGTTAAAATACCAAAATTGTAGTGTGGTTTCAAACTAATTCAAGGGAATAGCCACACTAGGGAGGACCAAATGTGGTGGCAGTCGCACCAATTTGACCTTGGTCAACTTTTGAATCTATAATGAAAATTTTGGTTCAGTTTAAAAGATTCATATAAAAATCCTATATTCACCCCCACTATCAACGTAAAAAAACTTGAATTTGTTCAAAAAACCCAATTGTTTGTTCAAATCTGCCCCTGCCAAATGAAAATCCTGAGTTTGGCACTGACCTAGACTTATCTAAAAGCAAAACATTTACTTAGATGATTACATTAATAACCCACTTTCTAAAAAAAACCCCAATTATCTGGAGCTCATACACAAAATTCATGAGGTTAAACATTATCCCGCCATCAAAAATAAGTTTCATTTGACATTTTAGCCGTTCCACTGAATGTTTTGACTAGAGATAGTTTCATCTCATCAATGTTTTGATTAGAGATAGTTTCATCTCATCAATATTAATTTTGAGCATTTCCTTCATAAATTTGATAGCTAATAGATCGAATTTTTAGCAGGTGACGGATTGACAATTTCTCTTTTTGTTACAATGGAGTTAATGGCCCAAAAACAGGTCACCTGACCACAAGCAGTTGATTCCAGCGTCTCAAGTAGCTAGGCTAGTGCGGTTCCAAAAATAATAGTGTTTTATTAGCTTAAAATACAACATGCAGCAAATGTTATAAAAAAGTTTTGAAATAGAACAAACAGATGACAACACGTTCACCTGATAGAAAGGATCCTGCGTCGCTTTCTTTAGCCATTTGTATTGTGAACAAATTGCAGTGGTCCTTCAGTTGCTGTAAGGGGATTTTGTTGACAAGGATACGAGAGAGTGAATATAATTTACGTGTCTTACGGGAGAGGCGACTGCTGAGTGGAGGAGCGGCCTTTTTCAAACGTTGATATCACCACCCGTGATCCGCACAAATCCTTCTTTTTAAATTGAGTCTGAAACCCTGAATCCTATCAGCATTTGCAAATGCCATAAATATGTGTCCGTAGGAATTTCAAATTGTCATTTACCAAAAAGGGTCTCAAATGGTGCTAGAGAGTTTTGAAATTCCAGCTTCTTACCATCAAGACGGTGGTTCAGTTGTTTTGAGACTTGGGTTTGCTTTTCAGGTCTTAAGTCTTACTCCCGCCTCTCGCGTTATTTAGATAGTATGTGTGTGGTCATTTATATACCTTTAGGAAATAGTCCTTGCTCATTGGTAACTCCAGGCAAGAGGTCAAAAGAATAAAAGCTAGACGAAGAATACCCTAGGTCATATAAAAAAAAAATCCAACCTCCTTTCTTTTTTGTGGAAATTTGGGATGCTAGAATTTCTAACAAGAGCATGAGGTGTACTGGGTTTTTTTTTTTTTTTTTTTTTTACATAATGTGATGGCATGTGCTGGCATTGCAAAGATTCAAGAACTCTACTATATTGGGGCATTTACAAATTTTAGGGACATAAATTCTCTAAATTCTAGGAAAGCAAATTCTACAAATCCTTGCCATGTCATGGGCTCCCCCATAGATAGGGGTGTCCCAAATTTTACCATAATAAGGGTTGGTCCCAAAATAAAATTCTCTATTTTATAAAAAAAAAGACTAATGAATGTGCAGAGAGTATATTAATCACATTTTTAATCAAACATTCAATAAGTAGTTGGACCCAAGGACGAATAAAATTTGTGAATACCCTTTTAGTGTGGAAGCGTACGTGTGAAGGAGAGAGTACCACAAGTTACATGATACATAGTCCCGTTGATTGTGTGTGGGCCAGGCATAAAAGTTCTCAAAGTAGACAGCTACGCCCAATCAATAATTTTCTAATGAAGATTGAGAAATTAATATGGTCCGGTTTTGAAGGGATAAAATTACGTATTTTAATTTCCAGGCTTGCTGTAATTAATGATATTGAAATCTGTATTCTTTAATGTTTGACTTAACTAACCTGTCACATGAGGCCGAAAATGAATCTGGCTCACCCCGAGATCCGTTTGAATCCAACCCAATAAATAGAGGTTTCTCTGATTAATTGCTTTAAACTCTAGAGGTGGGACTGATGCATGGGCGTGTAGGCAAGTGGACCACATGTACAATGCTAACATTCCCCCACTTGGACTAATTGACAGCAAATCATATCCTTAATTTATTTTTTATAAAAAATAATTTATTTTGAAAAATGACTGAACTTGAACTTAGAAGTTTGAAAATTTGATTTTGATTGGTGTACCAATAAAATACTTCCCACTCAAACTTTGATATTAAACTTTAATCTGTGATTAAACAAATTTGCTGATGTGAAGCATAGAGGTTACACATCTTTAATGACGTGTTTCTTTCCATGATCGCTACAAAGACATTTTTGCCTAACCAAGTCTTTAACAAGGGTAAATTTAGGATTCTTGACATGACATTCCTAGTTTTAGTGAGTACTTTAATATCATAACTTTAATTTCTTACTCTTTTTCATAATAATCACATGTGTAAGTAATATAAGATATAAGAATTACGAAATGTAAAAATTTACAACTTTAATGATCTTTTTAATAGTATCAACCTAATATAAAATAATCTTTATTAGGCAAATTTTGCAGGCCTATGTTTATAATATGTTCGTTATAGGCCTTAGATGCTAATGCCTTCGTTAATGGATTAGCTATCATGAGACTCGATGGAGCTCAACAATCGACACTAAACCATTTCATACTTGTTCCTTAAGTATAAAGTATTTAATTTTCAGATACTTTAAATTGCTGGAACAGTTATTATTATTGGCAGAATGCATAGCTACATAATTGTCACTATAAATCATCAGTGGCTTTGAGCCACAATCTATAATTTGAAGTTCTATAATGAAATTACGCATCCACAGTGTAGGATTAGTGGCTTTGAAGCAGGCAACTTACTCTGAATGACATGTAGATGAAGTGGTCAAAGTTTTCTTGATTCAGATTATTAATCCATTAATTTATGTATTCTTACATGTGATTAATTATTTAAATAACTTTTATTTAAATTAATCACATACCTAATTTTTCTTGATTAATACTTTACAATTAAAATGTTCATTAATCCATCCATAGATTTCCCTCAAATTAAGCATAGATGTGAATATATATTCACCTATGAACTTTTTTTTAACTCATGATCAATAGAAATTAGTAAAATTAAATACGGAATTAAACGTTAATGAGTTAAACATGCACTAATTAATATGGTATAAAATATAAAATCCCTGGATGGTTGATCCATACCATTAATCTGATAGATCTGACTTTTAAGAGTTCATAGAAGAAAACCATTGAAAATTCAAGTTTGGATGTGTCCACAATCATCAAATTACTATTTCAATGGCTAAAATAATTGATCTATCCCAATTGCTGACATCAGCATGATCGGAACGGCTTTCTCATACCAAATTAGTCCTTTTATGATTTTGAATTGATTCTTTAATAACCTAAATATCATGCCCTATTTAAGATTTTATATATACTATGTACATGAGCTTCAATAGGTCAGGTCAACGATGAGTTATGTCCCCATACCGTCTCCCATGTAATGCAATCATGTCTCACGTTAATGAAACATGTAAGATTTCCAAGTTCAGGTGTTGCAATCGTGTAATATACACACAGGACTTCACCATAGAGACATATATTCACTATACACATGGTTTTGGTTTTTTTTTTTTTTTTTTTACACGATTAGCCATATGCCACTGGAACATTAGAATCACGAATTAATTACCGTCAAACTCATATTAATACTACTTTTTCACCATCAAGTCAGAATCAAACAAACATGAGCAAACATTAATTCCTATTGTGCGATCAACCATGATCGAGCACAAAACCGATATGTATAATTTAAGCATTGCAATCAAATAAATAGACAATTATTTGATTATTCAAAATCTGAAATCCATGAACCTAAGGCTCTGATGCCAACTGTTAAATTTACCATAATCATAAGATCAACTTTAACGGATCAGATATGAATAATACCATATATAAAGTACATACATACTAGGGTCCATCGTATGTTGAGCGTGTAGAGAGGATTAAGCTATCCACACACGGGGTTTACAACTTACTTTTACTTCTCATTGATGCGTACAAGTGATGAAAAAGCGAAGTAGTAATCTTTTAAAGTAAAGTAAGTTTCTTTAAATCTATATATTTATAGATCTCTGTGATAGTTCTATTCTCATCATAGAACTTTTAAATTGATTAGGATTATCCCTCTTATTATTAATTTGAGTAGGAAGCAATTTTTAGTTTCCAAATCTAATAAGATTTCCAAATACCAAATCAAATAGGAGTTTTTAATTGCTTTGGACTCTAGAAGTGGGACCCATGTATGGGTGTGCGGTTAAGTGGACCACACATCCAATGCTAATACAAATTTCATTATATTCTTGGTTGCATCTGTATCCATAACCTTAAACGGCATCCCTTTTTGTATATTTTTTTGTTAGTCATGGAATGAAATGCTGTTTTTATTTGGTAAAATGAAATAAAATGTTGTTGAATCCTTAAAAAGAATAATTGAGATTTAGTGAAGAAAAACCTCATGGTGACCGTTGCAGGACCAAACAGGTCCTGCCACATCACCGACATGTTTTGACAGAGGATTCGGACTCTAAAAAAAAAGCCCTTAATTCTGGTGGGTACTACCATCAAAAAATCAAATTGGATGGGAATTTCTCCATTTGTGGTTACCTTGCTACTAAAGTGGTACAAGAGATGTACTCTCCTCCATTCCATGTGATCTGAACTCTGTCACGGTGAAGAGCTAAGTATCTTTCACTTTCTCTTTTAGTTCCCCTAAGCAATGGGGGCCAATCGTTTAAATGTGTACACTGTAAATTAATTAAAAAATATGGATAAAAGACTCATTATGAACAATAAATTTACTATGGACAAAGTGGAAACCCTAAATGTATCATGCAAGTAGATAAAATTTCAAGTCCTGAAAGAATGGTTAAGGGTCCCAAGAAATAGCCTATCAAAAGAGAAAATGGGATTTGATCTGTTTAGAAACTTGTTTGGATGTGAAGAAAAATACATGGAAAAAATTGTTTGCTGTACAAATCTGCCGCCTTTTCTCCTCATCAAAATAGGCCCTTGAGTTACTAATAAAGCCTTTTTTATTATTTATTTATTTATTTGTGGATTTTGAGCAGTAAAGTACCAATATACGTCAAAAATACAAGTTGGAGGATTTTACTAAAAAAATCATCTAAGGAGACCACTAAAAAAAAAAGAACTCACCGTAGGTGATCACTTTGGTGTTTCTTTTTCATCTAATTAGGAAGCGTTGAACTCGATGTAGGTGTGTGTCGAACTCAATGCTTTCCTTTTATCTTAAAACCCAAAAGTCCTACTGCCATGTTCCCTTAAAACCTAAAAACTCTATCCTCTTCTTCCATGCTCCATCTCCAAATGATTTATTCCATCTTCACTCTCCAATTGATGATTTCACCCTTAAGGCATTTCCATCTTACTAGTATTCCAGCGAGGTGCTTGATCATGGTTTTCGGCTACCTTCAGGCCATATTTCATGGGAATCCTGTTTGAGGATCACGACAAAAGTTCATTGCCAAAGTTTAGCTGTTAATCAGCATGGCGATATATAGGATTAATCTTTAAAAGTTAGGTTTAAATTCTCAATCGGCATGGCAAAATAGAAAGATGGGGGGCTTTGCAAGGTCGGTTCTCAAGGATCCCATTTGCAGGGTGGGGATTTCTCGAGGGAACTATGAAAGACAGAAGTGGTTTTTTCTTTTTTTTTTAAATTAAGTATTGTGACTTGGTTCTGTAGCCCGCAATGATTTGGATAACAAAAAACCAATTGGTATTTGAGGTGTTAGGGGTTTCTTGGGCTTGTGGCAGGTTGGCCATGGGGATATTGTGACTCGAGTTCTGCTGGATTTGGATGAAAAAAGACCAAATGGTATTTGGAAGGTTGGGATGAAAGAGTTGGAATTAGGATTCATTATTTGGAGATTTGGAGATGGAAGAAGAAAAAAGAAGATAGGATTTTTGGGTTTTAAGGGATAATGGCATTAGGATTTTTGGGTTTTAAGGGAAAGGGGGAGCATCGAATTCGATGGTATCAAATTCAACGCTCCCCAATTAGATGAAAAAAAAGGTGACCACTATGGTTTTTGGGGGTGACTTTAATAAAGTGAGGTTTCCCTATGAAAAAAGATGGAAGTCTTCATTTTTCAATTCCATGGAGTCGTTTTCTCATTTTATCAATGTCAATGAGCTGATTGGACTACCACTACTTGGTAGGAGATTCATGTGGTCTAATGATAGAGAAAGGCCCGCTATGAGTAGGATTGATAGATTTTTATTATTGAAGGTGTGGGATGAACACTATGGCGGTGTCCTTCAAGAGGCACTTCCGAGGTTGATCTCGGACCATCGTCCTATTAAATTGAGTTCTAATTTGGTTAATTGGGGGCCTAGACCTTTTCATTTTGAGAACTATTGGCTTAAAAACAAAGTTTTTTTGGGGTTAGCTTTTTCTTGGTGGAGCCAAGTGGTTGTGCAAGAAGCTTCGTGTGCTAAAGACCTTTATAAAAAATGAAACAAATAGTGTTTTGGCCACATTGAGGAATTTAGAGATGCTTTATCTAGAGTGGTGGATAACATTGATAAGATAGGGGAGAGCTGGGAATTAAGGCTAGAGGAAGTGGTCGCACGACAAGATGTAGTTAGGAGAATTTTGGACATGAAGGGGTCGTTTGTTTCACCCCATTTACATATGTAAGCAACCCATATGTGTAATGATTTCACACATTTTATATTTGTTTGCAACTTTTACATATGTGGTGTGTAAATTGGATATGATTTTGATATGTAAAATGTATGGAAAAAGGGCCTCTCACTTTCACACCTAATGAGGTGTGAAGCCATTTTACACCCTCCTCAAAAAGGCGTTGCTACAATACTATTTCACCCATGATGCCTTTTAATTTTTTTTTTAATTTTTTGGTGGTCACAATCAAGATTTGAACCATCCAGATTGTTTAGAATGCCCAAAACGGCTATGACACAAATTTTCAGCCGTTGGATCATCTTAAATTGTGAGATATTTATGTGTAAATTCTGACCATTAATCTTCAATTCTATGATTTTTTGGGTCTTATTTTCATGATCCGAACCGTTCATCTAGTTCAAAAAGCCATTTTCACCTTTGAAATCAAATTTCAGGAGCTGACTCAACATGGATCTTGAGATATCTTCAAAAAACTTATCAGCCATTGGATGCAAACACTATTGTTACATAGAACTTAATTTGTTGAACAAATAGTCCGCTTTCTTCAAATTTCCGGATCATCATAGATTTAAATTCAAGATCTAAACCGTCGAGTCTGGACCAAGTTTCATCCGTTGATCTTTCATATATTATGAGATATTTACAAAAAATGATAAACCTTTTGATCTTTAATTTTAATTTTTGTGGACCTTTTTTTTTCTAATCTAAACCGTTGATCTTCTTCAAAAGGCCAATAATGCTTACTATATCAAATATCATCACTTGATTCACCATGGATTTTTCAAAATTTGCAAAAGCCTATAAAAGACGTGTAAACCATTAGGTGCAATAAAGATTCACATTGAAAGAGGTATGAAAATAACAAATAATGAATTATTTTTCACATGTGAGCCATTTGCATATGTAAATGACTCATATGTGAGTCATTTACATATATAAAGCATTTTCACATCACATGTAAAATTAACAAATAACCCCGAATCGTATAGAGGAAATTTTTTGAAGGCAGAAATTTAGAGTATTTTGGCTCAAGGAAGGTGATAAAAATACCAAATTCTTTCATCAAATGGCTTCAATAAAGCATAGAGTTAACTCTCTGGGGGAAATTACAAGTGGTGAGAGACTTTTTGTAATCTCGGTGGAGATCAAGAATGAGGTGGCTCATTTTTACGAAGACCTTTATAAGGCTGAAACTGTTGTTAGACCAAAGCTTGATGGTGTCTCTTTTCCTTTGATTCCATAAAATGTTAAATTTTTTCTAGAAATAGAGTCTGAGGAAGTGGGGTTCTTAAGAGAATTGGAGGAATATGATGGGGATAAGGGAGGCCCCAGATTCGGATGGTTTCAACTTCAATTTAATCAAAGCTAGGTTGGGTTTTCTTAAAGAGGATTTTGGGAAATTGCTTTCTGAATTCCATAAAAGGGGCAAAATTGTCAAGGAGATGGATGAAACTTTTCTGACTCTTATCCCTAAGGTACGCAATCCAATGGTTCTATGAGATTACATACCTATCAGTTTTGTTGGGTCCTTCTATAAGCTGCTGGCTAAGATCTTGGTGAATTGGCTGAAAACTGTGCTCATTCTTATTATCAATCCTTACCAAGGAGCATTAGTGGCTAAAAGAAAAATTCTTAATGGAGTCTTAGTTGCAAATGAGCTTATTAATTCAAGAAAGCAGTCTAAGGAGGAGAAGGTTGTTTTTAAGATCGGCTTGGAAAATGCTTATGATCATGTTGATTGAGACTTTGTTGATTACATGTTGCTTAGATTTGGGTTTGGAGAGACTTGGCGTGGATGGATGTGAGAGTGCATTACAACTACATCTTTCTCTGTGTTAGTTAATGGTTCTCCTGCTAAGTTAATTAATGCATCGAAAGGAATTCATCAAGGGGATCCCCTCTCTCCTTTTCTATTTACAATCATAGTGGAGGCCTTGAGCACGCTTCTTATCAGAGCTAGAGAGATCGGTGTGATTAATGGTTTTGAAGTTATTCAGAATGGAGAGAATATATCTCATTTACAATTTGCAGATGACATCATTCTCTTTAGCTAAACTAAAAGGGAAGAGATTTTGGCTCTAAAAAAAATCTTGCGATGTTTGCAGTTGATCTCAGGGTTGAAGGTTGACATTTGCAAAAATATGTTAGTGGGGATTGGGTTTTTTTATGAAACTATTCATTCTTTGGCAACCATAATTGGATGCAAATTTGGGAGGCTTCCTTTTTTGTAACTTGTTCTTCCAATTGGTCTAAACCTGAGATCTAAAGCTCTTTGGGACTAGGTTATTGACAAGTTTGAGAATTATCTTCATGGAAAAACATTATTATCTATAGGTGGTAGGAACACTTTGATCAAATCTTGTTTACCTAATCTCTCAGTTTATTTATGTCTCTTTTTAAGGTGCCGAAGGCAGTGGTGGAAAGGATCGATTGTATGCGTAGAAACTTTTTATGAGAACAGCAAGGTAACAAGAAGAAGATTCATTTGTTGAAGTGGAGTGAGGTGATTAAATCAAAATGGAGCGGGGGCTTCGGTGTTGGTAGTTTGGATAAGAAGAATGGGGCTTTATTAGCCAAACGGTGATGGAGGTTTGGGGAGGAGAAGGAAGCTCCCTGGGGGAAAGTCATAGCTGTAAAGTATGGGGAGGATAGTTCGGGGTGGTGACCTGTTTCGGGCCCAAGATATCTTAGGTCGGCTTTATGGGGTGCGATTGTATCAGTTGCATATTAGTCTATGAAGAGGGGGAAGTTTTAGTTAAAAGAGTAGGTTTGTGGTGAAAAATGGGAGGGATGTTAGATTTTGGTTGAATGATTGAGTTGGGGTGGGACCTTTATGTGAATGTTCCCCAGGATATTTAGGGTGGTGTCCAATAAGCCATCTATAGTCTGAGAGTGCTTTTGGGTGGAGGAGGGGTGTATATTGTGGGATATGTCTTTCAGAAGGAGTCTGCGTCAGTTTGAGGAGATCCAATATGTGGAGTTATTAATCTTCTTTGAACGTTTTCTTATGCAGGGGCTCTAATGATTCTCGGAGGATTTTATTATGTAAGGTAGGCTGGGTGGGGTGAGGTGGGGTACATTAATCTTGTACCTCACTTTTTACTTTTCTTTTTGTAATCTCTTTTTTCTTTAATAAAAGTCTTTGTTAGCGTCTCAAAAAGAAAAAAAAGTTCTCTAGTTTGGTGGTCCCTTTAGATAATTTCCTTGGAAAAATTCTCTGTCAGTTAAGACTTGAGTTATCAAGATATCAAAACATAAAAACCCTGAAAAAAGAAAAAAAAAATCATTTCTCCAACAGATGGCAATGGTTTCTTTGTCAAGATGTTCATTTATTGGATAAAGCGGTCTCAGTGTGGGCCTCTGGGTGTTCTTGTTCGTGACCTTAGCTGCTCCTGTGGGCTCTAGTTATGTGAGTATGCATGTGACTTTGGTTTCTTCCAGCACATTTCTCCACAAGGCGCATTGCAGCTGCTAAGAGTACCCCACATTGCTCAAAACCAGTTTTGAAAGCCTGTACCATCTCTACATTATTGGACCTAGGGGCCCTACCTTAATGCACGCCGGAACACAAAGTCCTCACAATGGTAGGCTGCAGAGTCATTTTATAGCTCTGGGTCCCCATTTTTTCGGTTGTGTGGGTTATATCTTGATGCCTCATATATAGTGATCCCAATTACGTATGAGTTGAGTTGGATTCCCCAAAAGAAAACCAAAAAATAAAAGTTATTTTTTAGCTCAAATGCCACTGTCTCATTTCACCTGTATAATGATATCTAATGAGTAGCACATTTGCTAGTGATCTCCTATCAGGTGAACTCATTGTTTGGTTGAGCTCACTGACTTATTGAGGGCATCATACTAATTTTGAGCGAAATTTTCTCCGATGAGATGTCCACCCTGCTATGGACGTCAAAGAAGTGGGACTTAAATCAAATGAATGGGGATCCCTGAATTTTATCAATTAACACACAAACCCTAGTTTTCATATAGCACTTTGCCCTAAGAAGATTGCAATCAAAGAATTCACTATAGCATGGTAAATGTTTTCCGCTTTTCAAACTTTTCTGTAAAAAAATGTGTATACAAATGTGCCCTTAGACTTTAGATTCTTCGTATGAACAAAAAGAAGCAGTATCTTGTCTTTTAAAATAAGATATGCCTCTCTTATTAGTTATAGAAGGACTTAGTTTTATAGTTAATTCATATTTGTTTCATGTTTTTATTTGATATAAGATCATGAAATAGAAGAAATATAAGCAGAGTTTAATCTCCTGCATGGACTAACTAGTTTATGAAAATAGATTAGACACCCCAGAAGATTTACTAGATCTGACTTTCTTATCTTCATATTAAGCAAGAAGCCATGTTGTGTTTGGTAGAACAATGTGCCCCACAAATGAGCAACTTACTACTAAAAATTTAGGAGTAGTTTGACTCTCGATTCTAATTTTAATCTTCCACACAACAATATTTTGGGAGGCCGCATCCCATGCCATATGAGAAAGTTCAAATTGTATTCCTTCATGTGCTCACAAATAAATCCAAAACAGATGAGGAATATTCTTAACTGAATTGGTTTCCAATTTTAAATAAAATTCTTAAATGGCGCACATGTGAATGCAGTAGTTGGATGATGATTGTGATGAATATAGTGAAACTAACAAGAAACATTCGATTTTGGCATATAGCTGCCCAATCATGGCGGGCATCGTCTTTTATTTAATGGCCTTAAGGAGGTGTGGGCCCACAAATCAAGTCACTAGCTTGAGCAATAGTTGGGCCTTGTTTTCGGATTCTATGATGGTTCCACAATTGACCACGTTCTCTATGGTTGGGAAGTGGAAACACTCTGCACAGTCACATTGCTCGTGTCAGTTCACTAACATGTGAAATATCCAGTCCCACTGGGCAAGCTTGTCTCTATCTCCTGAAATCTGATGAGTATTGTGTTACCTCTCTTACCAGAGGCTTAAACAGAAGGTGTTGAACTTCTATTCATGTTAGTCATGAAAATAACATGATCAGTGGGTATGTTGGTCTTCTGAATCACAAGAAACAGCTTCACATGTCTAGGCTTTTGATGGTACAATATGGCATAATGAGGATTAAATTAACAACCTAAATGGGTAGTCACTAGGAAGTCTTTCTAAGTCTTTGAATCTCCTTAATTTGAGTTTTAAACACTGCATCGAAACCGACCAATACACGCATATCACAGTGATTTGACCCTTAATAATTTTGGCTGGATTGATTTTATATATATATATATAGTTTAGGCACAGGGTTTCATCAGGGTCTCTTGGGCCTCTGCACATGAATGGTGGGTTATCATTTAATCCAAGAGCCTCTCAGAAAGGAATGAAGAATGGACCCTTTAACACACCTGTGCTTGCCATGGGCAAAGTGAAAAGTTTTTAGGGTTTCCAGATATACTGTGTATACATGTCATGGCACATTATCTCTGCATGGTGGTGGGCTCAGTCCATCACAAGGAGGTCTGGTCTGGCAGCCAGCCCATGTGGCCTGTCATAAAACAAACAGGACTTCATCCTGCTCCTGTTCCATGTGGGTCTCTCACTCTCTTACCTATTCTCCAACCTCCCCTTCCATGTGTCTTGTCTTTGGCCTAATTATATTATAGAAAAGCCCGCAGACCTTTTCCTCACTTTTTATTTATCCCACATGGGCATGACTGACCATCACACACACCCAAATCCCACAATTTCCCCAATAAAACCACTTCAGTGCCTTTGGTATCTGAAAAGAAAGATAAAAAGGGGACCCTTCCCAAGTTCCTATGCACCAGTTAACCTAATGGGGTCGATTTTTGAAATGCACAGATTCCAATCCCAATTCCCATGTTCTCTCTCTCTCTCTCTCTCTCCCTCTCCCTCTCACCGGCCTTCTCCTCTCCCACATTCCTCAGATCTATACCTTCCGCTTTCTCATTCTCTGGTACCTGAACATTAAACTAATGTGAAATTGATTTTGTATTAGGGCATGAGAGATGTGCCTTCATTTTCTTATTGATATGCACAAGCCCTTAGATTCACACATATATTTTAGGCTACTTTTTTATAGGCTTCCATTGGGCATTTGAGATTTGGGACTGCGGATTCAATCATGATCATGGGATTCTGATTCCTTTTTAGGGGCATGTAGTTGGACCACTTATAAATCCATTGCATCTTTCAGTTGGCGCCTCTTTTACCACACCATTGGCCAGTATCAGTATTTTTTAAGAGTGTTTGTTGAAGTGGACACATGCAATGGATGATGATACATGCGGTGCATTGGAATCACCGAGTCAGGACTATGATCTTTCTGGTGGGTCCCTCCATGAGTCCAATTATGAACCAATCGACCATTTGATCATTTTAACTAATGTTATGTGAGAAATGGCCCATCAACAGTGCTAGATATATAAGCAGTCCAAACCAGTTTTTACCGCCATTTATGATTGTGTTAAATGAAAATCCCAAAAAACAAAAAAAGAAGAAGAAGAAAAAAATAGAAATGAAACAAATGAACTGGTCAAATCAACAGCCCAAACCTAGACTGTGAATACATATTGTTCAAGTTAGGACAATTTTGACCCCTTCTTTCCTGATCACCCTTTTTTTTTACAGTTAACCACATGGTAGGTTTGGATTTTGTTGAAACTGGGTACCTCGTTCACGTTTCTACGTACAAAACCATGAGGAATGGGACCAGTGGCACCAGAATTGTACTGTCCAGATTTGACACAATATACCATAATTGGTGTATTTAGAATTACCTGCCTAGCTGTCTCAACAGTATACAAAGACAAACCTCAATCACAACACTCTCAGTCGTGACATCTGGCCCGCTTATCACCGAAGCCTATCTTAAATGCGACAATCTCAAAGGCTTGGATTGTCTGAGCAGTGTGTTTCCGAAATCTCATTGCACCCATGGTCTGCTCCACCTATTGAACCATATAAAAATCAGCCCCACGTGCTCCCAACATGGAATGAAACAAGAGAGGCAAGTAAGTTTAGCCAATGGCTTTTTTGACTAGTTCATTGATCTTTGATTCGAAAATGTGAAAACTGATTATGCCTTGCAAGTGATCTGAATCTAAAATTAGACGTATGCCGGTCAATCTACTGAAAGAATCAGAATCTTTGGAAACGGTTTCTCTACAATGTATTTTTAACAACTTCCTGTAGTCTTGATTTTTGATCAATTGACCCGATTTTAGTATACCTATGGATAGACCGTTGCCACTAATATTTTGATTAAACTAATTAATTTAACCATGTCTTAAGAACAATCAGAATCTTTAGAAATTGTAAAGCTCCACATGCAGCGTTAGTATAAGACAATGGTGGAGTAACACAAGTATATCCATTCATTAATTACACTGATAGGAAATATAATAAGACCCTGTTCATTAGTACAATTTTTTTTTCTTATGGTAGTGGGGGTGGCCGGCGCGGGGGGTTTTGTGGTAAAGGAGTATATGTAAGAGCAAGGTACAAATAAAATTAGAATCTAATTGAAACCCCACAAGTGTGAAAATGATGATAGTAAGGTCCAAATCATTTACCTATTCCTGCTTATGGCCTACGAGGCTCTCTTAACAGTGATTAGGGTATGTATAAGCTAATGAAGAGAAAGGAATGCTAAAAGGAACACTCAAAAGGTTTTATGTCCATCTGCCCTTTGCAGGCTTTAAATGGAGGGTTGTTTTCCAATTTCCATCTGTTGTTGCTCTCTCTTTTTGCTTGGGAACTGTAGCCGAACTTATGGGCTTTTCAATGGGGAGATGCCCACATCACATGGGCCTTTATAGATACTTTGGATGGGGAGTAGACGAGAACAAACTTTTCATTGAGCAGCACTTGAAGGGGAATATTGATGTGATACTTCATTATAATAAACCCCAAATGATCATTGTGTTTATTTAATGCTTTATGGTATGACGTGGATAACCATTTTTTTCAGTTTTTTTACACAAGACAGATGTTTATGCATTTGAACTTGTGTTATCGTAATGCTAAATGGTTGTTATATGTTAATTGAGCTTGAAGCAAGCTGCAAACTGTGTAAACTTAGGGTTATATTTCTATTTTTATATGGTTTGGGAGTATGATAACCAACTCTTTCCCTCTATCTAGATTTACACACCATAGTTTAGACATTAATAGAAGGGTTTGTATTGGCAAGCACCTTATTCCTTAAATAAATATGAAGTACTGAGTCTCTCACATGGGGTGTTCCTCAGTTTGCAAGTGAGGTACATCATGATCCCAACGGATAATAGGCAAGAAAGTTTAGAGGGCTCCTGACACTATTGGCCGTGTTTGGCTCCTTCCAGCTTGGGAACATGACATTTGAAGGAAATTTAGCACAGCATTGTCAGATTTCTTTTCTTTTTTATATATATTATTTTTTTCTCTCTAGTTTTAAAATATGACATATAGTTTAAAATCTCGAACAGTTCAGCATAGGATATCAACTTAAGTGAAATTTTCTCAAGCCGACGTCTGCAAGGGATGTCTTGCACGAAAGTCATCGAAAGCGATTCATCCAAGGAGGCAGAGCGATTTTAAGGGTGGGATTGGTTTTTATGCAGTCTGTTTTTCAGCCCACTTAGAAACTTCCCTCCATAAAAAATAGATACTATAATCTCAACACACTTGTAGATCCTTTTAAAACAATAAAAATGTTTGCACAAGCATATAGTTCAAATTTAATTGCAATTTAACAAATTATAACCTACCTACTTACTTTTCTCTAATTTCTTAATTTACGTTATTAAATTTCATTAGCTAATCATTCAAAGGCAACATAAATACTTTTTAATACACCCTCTTAAGTGGCGCCCATTCTTCAACACACATGATATCTCCCATTAGGTTGATATACTATTACTCAAGGCGGGGGAAGAAGGAAATTTTCCTTCTGGGGCCCACTTTGTAACAAAAGAAAAAAAAACACTATTTAGGGGGCTAACTATAAATAAAATTTATTGAAGGGATTAAAAGAACATGGGGATGGTGCTGTCAAGGCCATTGGCAACCCCCACCCCCAGTTCTGCCCTTGCCGCTTCTTGGGTTATTCTGAAACTGTTATTTTTTGGTAGCTCCTAATATATATTTTTTCATTACAATGAAAACAACAATAAGGGCATTGATCTTGGCCTGGCCATTGTTATGGTCGGCCGGTATGTTTTCGTAACATGTGACTTGGGCCAGATGGGACGCAATTCTGAGGCCTGAAAGTATTTGTGAAGTGAGCGTCCAGGGGAAATTCATATGTATAATGGAAATGGAATGATCCAGAATGATCCCATGCATCATAGAAAGGTGACAAGATAGTGAACTGGACAGTAGTGTTTCAGGAAACTCTAAAGGCTAAGGTGACAAGATAGTGAACTGGACAGTAGTGTTTCAGAAGACACTAAAGGCCTTAAGGGCTATCAGAGGCTCGGCCATAGCGTGTCAGTTTAGGTTCATTTAGGTACTGGACACAGTTTTCTGACTGAGATTTATACCACTGGCCTGAAAGTTAGGCCCTCCCCCATCTCATTTGTAGGCCTACTCCATGTTCGTACTAGATATATGGAGTTCTGAAAGGCCTTTAAGCATCAGAGACCGAGGCCCACCCATTTACTATTGGGACTGGGACTCACGATTGGGCCCAGCCTAGTACATAAAAAAAGCAGCCAAATCCAGCTCAGTGCTGGCCAGGCTCTGGTCAGGCAGGGATTGGGCCCATGGACACCACTAATGTCACTCAACCACCATGGATGCCGTAGTTCTTCAAAGGACCATAATTGCATGTTCAGTCGCAAACACAGTTGGCAATTTGGGTCAAATTTAATGGAGCCTTCCATTTTTGGACCATTAATGGGTCATATGAGCTAATTGCAATTGTCTAGGCATCTACAGTGGGCCCTTTTCATTCAATAATCAGTAATTCATTCATCAAGACGTACACCCCGTAATTCATTTGCAGATTTCTCATTCAATCATTCATCAACAGGAATATACAACATCTACACCATCACTGTCTCATTCCAAATGTCAATAGACCCAACCCAATATCTAATCAGGCCAAGCTTGAAGTTATGGTGGTCTGGCAAACCTATGGGCTTTACCAATTCAGCAGGGAGGCCCACAGATTAGGGAGGTCACTTGGTGGGCCATATCATGGATCATAAACCACTTTCCGCTACTGAACCCAACTGACCACCTTATGGTTGTAGAGAAAACCAGATCCTTGCCGAGATGAACAGCTTCAGGGTGTACTTGATCACACTTCAAGCTAAGGAACCTTCAACCATTTGCATCTGTTGGGTTTTAAGGGGTTTCAAAATTGAGTTTTATATAGAGAGAGCTTTGTGGTTTTTCGAGAGTCCCACGTTGAAAAAGTACAAACTCTTTAAGCACTATATATAGACATCATTGTCTTTATACTTCAAGCTCTTCTGGGCTCTTTTACTACAAGCCCTATGCGTGCACACGAGTCGGGCTTGGCCCGAGGATTTTAATCCGGAGATCGTTTAATCGTTTGACAGAATGCTTGTCTGCGATGCGTATCCTGCGTGATTATCGCATGCATGCAGGGGGTGCAAATCCCGGCGTGGCTTTCCTCGGGGGACCCATATTGTAATATTTAAGCATTTAAGGGTTGATTAAAACTTATTTAAATAACACCTTTTTTATAAATGGGGTTTTAATGATGATTTTAAATACCCGTGCTGGAGTTCAGCTAATCTGAATTTGGTGTGCGACCAAGGGAGATTCTATTATGGAAGCCGTTGTTTCTTGGGGGCGTTGTAGATCTAAAGAAAGCGTCCGCTGATGTACCTCGACCAACAACCATTGCTCGCCATCACAGCATCCCTCCATAGCATATCAGATTATTCAGTATTATTATTTTAGTTTATTTCTATTACTACAGCAGTTTGTAGCCTTCATCTCTACAACAACATCTTCTTGAATATAATCCTAGATCAATTAGGTTGCCTAGCTGATATTGAGAGATTGAACCGGTATAACTTGATTATATAACGCTTAAGATCCTTGGCAATAAGAAAAAGAATTTGATTTGTGCATGATTAAGGTTTCCTTTTTTTTTTTTTGTTTCTTTGATGCAGTGCATTTTTTGTGCACAAGAAAGGAAAAAAGAAAAATACTGAACTATTTGTATTCCACTATATGGAAAAAAAAATTTTCTATATAAAAATCACTTTTCAACATTTCTACAGTGTAGAATCTACAGTGCCATAGAATCCCAAGGTTGCACAAACGCATCCATGTAGCGTGTATTAACAGACCTGTCAAAGGGCAGGGCCAGGCATTGTCCTGGCCCTACCCTCAATATATGCAAGGTCGGGCATGGGCTAGCTAGAGCCCTCAAAGGGCCTGTTCCACCTAGGCCCCATTCCCTACCCTCAAGGGCCAAAGTAGTGCCAGGGGCAGGCCCAGGGCTTAAAAATAAAAATTGGATTTTAAAATTATTTTAGCAGTGTTATCAAGAATTGAGTGTCAATCTAACATTCACCCTCCTTTATTTAGACTTTGGACAACAATAGTTACAATAAAGCAAGCGTGGCGGAATTAAAAAAAAATTTGATTGACTGATGGCAAATTAAAATTTTAATAATTTAATCCTCTTTCAATATATCTAATAAATAACCTTTTGCATCACTGCTATCATATTCATTATCACTACATTTCGCAGCACATAAGCAATTCTATGCACAAATTAAAGCCTCTACTATTGTTGATTTTACACAAGTCCTCTGTGGGCTAAATATCTTTCTTTCGGTGCTAAATGCAGACTTAGAAGCAACTATATATGGAAATAAGAATAGCTAAAATATCATGAGCCATATTTGATAAAATTAGATATTTCGTTGAATTTATTTTCCACCAATCTAATATATCTATTATTGTAAATTATTCTACAGAGCCTTCCAATTAATAATCTAATTTAGTTTTTCCTTAACTTCTACTTTTCTTATTCTTTTCTTTTAAATACCAAAAGAATTCATCTTCAACATCATCATATGATTGCATATTATTTGGTTCAACTTCATTCTCTAAATTAGATTTATTACCTAATATCCAATGTTAATACTCCTCAAAAATATTTCTAAAAACGTTAAAGAGTTTCATTTTTATGCATTCTTATAAATATTCATTTAATGCATATAATGTGCTAAAGATAATTAGACAATATATACAATATTATAAGCAGTAGTTCAAACCATATATATAATTATGTATTTTTCAAAATGAAGGAAAAAAATATAAGGGCCTAGCCTGGTATTGTCCTAGCCCAGCCCTCAAACTTAGCGAGCCTGCAAAACTTTTTACTAGCCCGGCCTAAGGGCTTTTTGAAAAAATGAAAGCCCTCAACTTAAGGGCTTTTCAAAGACCAGGTTGGGCCGGACCCCCTTCTTAAAGGGCTAAATTGACAGGCCTAGTATAGATGTCTCTTTAATCTGTACTCCAACTGTTACATTACATTGGGACATGCTACTATTTTCAGCCTTCTATCAGTTGCTGCTCTTCCTTTCAATCAGATGTTAGATGTGAAGTCTACCACCATCTTAAACAGCGATCGACGGTTGGATTTGTGCCAAACCTATCTGCCAGTTAGGATTTGGGGTTTAGGTACAGCCCATTATGGATTAAATGGTCCAAGTTTGAATACTAGTTCAAGCAAATTCTAGACCCCAGGTTCGGGTCAACCCTTTAAGAAACATTGCAAAGCCAAACTCGCCGTTTAAAGGTTCATTTTTTCTTTAAAGTCAAATAGTTCTTTTCGTAGCTATTGCTCAAAACAATTACTTAAAGGATGTGCTTGGAAACGGGGTAAATTTTTTATAGGATTAGATAGCTAATTCCATTTAAGCCATATAATGGTGTTATTGTATGGGATGTGACTCCATTTATCCGAGAGATGAATCCAATCCGATGTTTGGTTGCGTTCAAATAAATGGGGGCAAAAAGACCTAAAAAATATAATTCCCCAACTCACTCAAAGCTAATCCAAGTTATCCCACGTCTCAGGTGGGATTAGCAAACCCCCATGCCAAGTATTAATTTACTGTAGAGTTGGGGCTGGGATAATATAATCCCGGGCATTAAAAATGCAAACAAACGAGGGATAAGTGGGACAAGATACAAAAAGTTGCTTATCCCCCCCTTATCCTATTTCCAAACACATCTAAAAGGCATTTTTATATACATTACTTTAATAAAAGATATTCATGGTTTGGCCCACACATACATACCCCGTTCGATTGATATTTACACTGTATCATACCCACGCCAAACAGTGACAGGTTTTGTTGTTGTCATACCAAATCCGCCCTATGACAATCACAAATCGATTAGGGTTTGTTAGTGATTGATTTAATATTAGTTAAAACTATGAAAAAACTTGTGTTAGGGAATATTTGAAACGGCGACATCTAAAAAATTTCCTCTAATTATTATCACTTACATTAATAAGCTTTCACATACAAATACCTCACCCAAACCCTCCCCAAATCCGATTCAAGTTAGTGTATGGACAATCATATTTGACTCGAACCCTACCCACATACAACCAAACCCATCCCTAATAGGAGCGGATCGGGATACATCCCCATTTAAACCTGAACCATTGCTATCCCTACGATACATTTTTAGCAAGACAATGAGCGATTTCATTATATCTTTCAAGGGCAAGTAAAATGATGAGCGTCAAAATTTTAGCAATTAAGTGAGTGTTAAAAATATTTGAACGGATCAACAAGTCCTCTTTTCTATAAGGAGTCGTTTGTTAATTTCACATGTGATGTAAAAATGTTTTACATATGTAAATGACTCACACATATGCAAATAACTAGCATGTATAATATAATTCTTTGTTTGTTATTTTCACATGTGAAAATAATTGTTTTTAATGGTTCACATGTTTTTCACAAATTTTGAAAAATCCACGGTGAATCAAGTGATGAGATTTTATGTAAAAAGCATTGTTGGCCTTTCGAAGAGGATCAATTATTAGGATTAGAAAAAAAAAGGCCCACAGAAATTAGTATTAAAGATCAAATGGTCCTGAATTTTTTTGTCAATCTCTCACAATCCATGAAAGATCAATGGTTAAAATTTGATCCACTAGTCACGTTTGGCCTTTTAAAGAGATTTGATGGTTTAGATATTTCATTTGATGCTCAGATGATCCAAAAAATTGAAAAAAAGACTGCCCATTCAACTAATGCACTGCACTGTATCAATGGTGCATGCATCCAATGGTTAATACAGTTTTTTTAAGATATCTCAAGATCCCTATTGAATTAACACTTTAAAATTGACCTCATAGCTGAAACTATCCTTTTGAACGAGCTTAAAAGTTGGGATCATAAAAATGGGCCCCCACCAAAAATGAAGATTAATGGCTTAAATAATTTCAATCATATCTCACAATTTACGATGATCCAACGGCTGAAATTTGATAACATAGCCGTTTTTTACATGAAAACATATTGGACGGTTCAGATCTTGGTTAAGATGCCCAAAAAATTCTAAAAAAAAAAAATAAAAGGCATGATGGGGATTGATGGGATGTAGCTCCACCTTTTTGGGTTGGTGTGAAACCAATTCACACCGGTTGAGGTGTGAAACTTGCAGTCCCTTTTTGTATGCCATTTACACACTAGATCCATGTGAAATTTACACACCACATATGTTTGAAAACAAACATAAAATATATGAATCCATTTCACATTTGTAATATTTGCAAATGTAAATGAAGTGAAACAAACGGCCCCTAAATCACTTGGGGCACCTCTAAGCATACAAAAGCACGCTCACTACAAAATGAATCTCACCATGTAGCCATGGTCAAATTGAAACGAAGCATGCAGACCTCTGAGCCTGACCTTCTTTGTTCCAGTCTCGAATAGGTTTTGAAATATGAAGGCCCTTGGCTTACTACCGGGCCTAAAACGTATGCACCATATAGATATGACATCTAATCTCAGGCTTCTACGTCAAAGCCCATCAGCCCAACCTGACTGGGGACTTGTTGATAGTGTGCTATCTTTCTATCTGTATTTTAGTGAATAAATTATAAATATAATAAACTTAGATAAGCAATCACCTATAGTTCCATTTCTTCTTTTTATAACTAATCAATTATTAATTTACAGTGATGATAGACACATAATTACTTCTGATAATCTAACATTCCATGTTGCTCTCTACTTGAACGAGTATAAGCTGAAAATCATTCAGGTAGCCTTGGATGTATTGTTTATACTTTCCAGTTAAACCTAGATTAGAAGAATGTTTTATAGGAAATGTAAGAAGCTTATGATAGATACATCGTGACGCACATCTAATTCAACCTTTAAACAGGAATAATTGACTGTTTACAAATTTATAGCATTAGGCCATATTAAATTTCTTTTGCTAACCATTCATATTAAAACCTCGAGGTGTTAGTAGAGACAATGAAAATACTTTTTAATATTTTCCATCGGGTAGAGCTTACTCCCCAATACTTCCCCTCAAGTGAAACCTGACAGGCGCACTTTTGGCAATATGCATCTTTTTTAGTGTTGAGTTGTTTCTCTTGAAATTTGAACTTATGATTAGTTGGCTTTTATACTATATTAAATTTCTTTCACTAACTATTAATATCAAAATCTTAAGGTGTTAGTAAAGGCGGCGGAAATATTTTTCAATATTCCCCATTGGGTGAGCCCACTCCTCAATAGGCCAGGCCTAAGCTTGATTTCGACATCTTCTAATTGAAAGGTCATAGCTTGGGCTTGAGTTGGGGGACTGCCTTGGACCTAATTTTGTGGCATGATTCTTTTACAGGCCACTTGGACACTCCTCTCCCTTGCTCTTAACTGGTCCATCAACACCCCTAAACAGAACAACTCTACTAAGGAAGTTATCCCAACTTGTAGCTTAGTGGTGTGGAACAACTAGGAATCAATTTGTGGCTGTAGTTCTAATGTTGAAGGACTTGGGTGAGTGTTTGTGTGGGTGTGAATATTAATCAACATGAAAAAAAAACTTGTTAAATAATTAGTACTTGTGTTTTGTAATTAGATTGGGGTTTGCTCCCTCAAGTTTTCGAGTTTGACTCCCGCCCCTTGAATTATCTAGAAACTATATGTGTGGCCATATATGTACCTCATAAGGATTACTCCTTGCTCATCAAAATTGTGTAACCCCCCGAGTCGAAGGTCGAAGTGCGAGAAATACCCTAGGTTATTAAAAAAAATAAATTGGATGCTAGACTAAAAGGCCAGGGATTGTCAGTGCAAACCAAGTGATGGTCCATGGGGCTTCCATAGTTCTAAAATTGGTGGGAGTTGGTGAAACACAACGAGGTCACTTGAATTGAGTATGGAGGTTTGGTGGCATTTTATTCTTGACCTGAGTATGTAAAATGTAATTGTGGACTCTATGTGCCATTCTTTTTAATATTTTATTGAAGTCTTTTCATTATATATATATAAAAAAAAAAGAACTGTTGTAAATCCTTAATTAGATTTCAATTCAATCCTTAATTAGATTTTAATTCAAGTCGGTTTGACTCAGACAAAACTTGGTAAAGACTCAGTTTACTGTACCAAGACAGTCAACTTCTAGAAAAATAGTGGGGATGCTCAGATAAAAAGAAAGACATTCTTCCCAGGAAGTCCAGTTTCCGTGTATTTTGAGATATGGGCGGGAAACAAAATAGCTCCAGGTTCGTTTCGGACGACAAAAAGAGAAAAAAAAAAAAACCTCCATGTTCCTTACAGATAAAAAAGGAAACCAAAGAAGATAGCCCCACGTCAGGCCTCCTGGACACTCTAGGGGCTTATACTCAAATCGTTACAACTACTTTCCTTTTCTTCTTCCTCATCAAAGCCTATCCTGTGCATAGGTCCAAACAGTTTCATGAATGTTATCGGCCTCGATCTCTCGGAATTTAGGGGGCCTTACATTACACCAAGCCCATATTTTTGGACTGACCTGAGTCAATTCTTGAAGATTTTTATTGTCACTGGAAGTAGCATCATGCAACCAAACGCCCAAATAAGTTGTTTCTCATGGTTGACTTCATGCTGGAAACGAGCCTCTCCCTACTCAGGATTCCTGCGCAGCTATTACACCGGAACTGTGTACCCCACGAGGGAAACTCGATGGTAGACAATAAATAAATAAATAAATAAAATAAACCTCATCCCCTCGGCTCCATCAGTGTTTACTTTAATAGGAATAGGTTCCACTATACAATTGAATATATAATTGAAAATGCGACTCTTGTTCATGCATAGTTAAATCAAGCTTCCCTCATATACTCAGCCAGGTAGTAGAATCTTCTCTTATTGAGCTGAAATTTAAAGATATAATTTGGAGCGGATGAGTTTCCTCTTGAATGGTCCAAATCATCTTTCTATAGGTCCCACGGTCAAGATCTAGGCATGAGTTGCACAGTTCACCCGTCGACGGGATTGAGACTCTCCTCAAATGTGAAAGCAAAGTTGGCATCTGTTAAACGGCTGTGTTTATTGATAGGAAGGGGTGGGTTTATTGATAGGAAGGAGCGAAAACCCACATGAATTCTATCGGTCAAATACCCATAACTAAACGTTAACAAAAAAAAAAATTCTAGATTGATTTTTTAAAAGAAATCCCAACTTTGTTAAAAAGTACAACTCCAATGCTTAGCTGATGATGGATAGGTGTAGTTTTCAACAATGATTAGAATATTTTATACCAACTGGTATTGAATATTTGTATTTACAAATTTAGAAATGTTAGGCAGGAGAAATCTCAATGATGGAATGACTATTCAACCGGTAGAAGACTTAACTGAGAGTGTTTCTTTAGACAGTTATGCTACTATTAGTGTTTTTGGTTACTTTTACTTACTGCTGTATTAGTTTTGTTTTTTACCTTTTTTTTTTTAATCTCTCTAGTTTGTCACGTTCCTGCTCTCTATATGTACTAAACTTTACCTTTATCGTAGTCTTCTTTTAGCGAGAAAAAACAGGGGTAGCGTTGTCTGGGGATTCATTGGACTGTGATGATCTAGCCCATTCCGGAGAAGGGCTACTACTAACCCTTTTGGGTGTTGAGGTGGTGAGAAAATGTGGCCGACGAAATCAGTGCCGACTCAGACATGCAGCTGTCCAGCCAAACGTGGCCATACTCTACTACAACTATTACAAAGCCACTTTATAACACTTTTTTGGTACTTCAAGTGTGGGCCCACATGAAGATTATATGGGTGGTTTAAAATGAATCTCACCCACTCCAACTAAATATCCTTCAGCAGCATCAGCTCATAAGGAGTGGGCCCCACAACCTAATTGAGCACCATCCGAAACATAATTTAAACACATCAGCAGAGATGGCACATCAGTGCCTAGTCACATATCTGTCAGGTGATCAATTCTAACGTGGAACGCACTCCTTTTGAGCTGACAGCTGGGGAAATGTGGTTGAATGAGATGATCCCCATGTGGCCCTCACAAATCTGAATAAAGTATAATAAAGTATAATAAAATATGATTAAAATAAAGTATAAAATGATTTCTTGAAAAATATGATTAAAATAAAGTATAATAAAATAAATAAATATAATGGATAAATCTGAATCCAAGTCTTTATATTTTGGATCCAAGCTCTCTAAAAAATTGATTAAATGAATCCTATATATATTTTTTTTATAGAAAATGAATCCTATATTTAAATCGTCACAAAATGATTGAATGAACATTTTAAAATGATCAATTCCTCTATTTTTATTCTTAATCATTGGAATCCTTATGTTTTGTAGACCATACATACAAGCAAATATGTGGCTATTTTCCTTTACACCCATGACATGAAATGAACTTTCATAAAAGCTTTTCGTTGTGCGCCGGCTAGAGTAGCAGTTCAAAAGCTCCTAAAAAGGTAAGAAGTGGTGTATTCTAATCTTTACAAATTAATTATGTATTTTAGCTTTTCACTAAGGTTAAAATTGGAATTAAAGAAGCAAAAATCAAGGTTGATCAGACGAGCAAAATCACCAACTTAAAATAATAATAATAATAATAGGCAAGAGGGCAAGTTGTTTGTAGGCTTCATGAATAAACTCGTCAATTCTAATAAATAAGTGGAAGCCCAAGAAATCTAGATTCTGAGTTAAATATGATAAAATAAACTGTTTTTGACAGTAAGATTGCCTTTATATTTTACACTTGCTTTTGGATGGTTGGAGTTTAACTATTTTCCATAGAATTGTTTGTATAATAAAAGGGGTGTATTCCGGTGAGAAACTTTTTGTCATTCTCACTATAGACCTCATTTAGAATGAGACTAGGGTACAGAAAGGTCCATGCAGGATCAGCCATATATTAAGTTCGACTCCAATCACATGTTCCTAATCCCTTTATCCGCAGCCTACAAGTTTAGTCCATTCAAATGTGTGTCGAACCTCAAGACTAGTGACTATCGGGAAAACTTTATCCATTACAAGATTTAGATTGGGTAATAAATGAGCTCCACCCATAATTTTCAAAAAAAAAAATTGCTTAGTACGTATAGATATGACTGAAATATTTTTCTAACAAAAATAAAATATCTTATGGATGTAAAATATATACCACACAGCAAATTTGTTAAGGTTTAGAAGTTGATGGGGTAATGTAGTAAGGTTTACAGTAGCTTTTACTTTACTTTTAAATGAGTGATCATGCATCTAACCACGATGGGTAGCTCAGCTGGCCTATAAATACGATTTGCTTCCAAAAGTTATAGGTTTAAACTGTGCAAAATGACATGCATCTTACCTGTCACAGCTCACTTGGGAAGAGTCTGTATCCTCTAAGTATTCACCTCATGGTGGCTAAGAGGAAGTAGGGGCGAGGAGGGGCAATTGGCCCTCCTCAACTTTTTGAGAATCTCATATAAGATGGGCTCTTTTCAATTTTTTCCCATGAGTAATTTTGTTCTTTTTTTTTATTTTTGCCCCTCTTCATTTTTTGCTATAGCCAAACTAATAAACTTACAAGAAACACTAGGGCAAAACTGTCTTTTTGTTTTATAAAAAACAAGGCATCTTTGGATAAGATTTGACTTTTGTTGTATGCAACTTTATCTCTTCTTTCTTCTCCTCTTTAAACTCATTTATATTTAGATCTCAAATACAACATAATTCTTCAATCCATTTGTTTTCTTTTTATTCTTTTTTGCTTGAGTTGAACGGATGCCTCTTTGATGAGTATATTCAGATGCATGCATTAATCTGTTATTCATGTCTTGTGTATTTTTGTCAAATATAATCACTTATTGATGTTATTCATTATCTTATTTTATTTTCTGAGATTTCTTTATTCCATGTTGTTTAAATCTACCAAGAGTATTTATTTATATTTAATTGGTTTGAAAATCTTGGACTACATAAATGAATATTAGATTCGATTACATTGGCAAGAATGATGGCCACTAGATCCAATGAAGGTAATATTTATGATCTCTCCAATTTATTATTAGTACTTATCGGTGTCTGTACAATATCATACAAATTATTGTAATTTTACAAAAATTAAAAAATTAAAAAATTAAAAAAAATGTCACTAATTCTTTTTTCCTAATACACAGACATTGATATAATCAAATGGCTAATTGATATATAAGTGTTTAAAAAAATACAGTTTGTGATTATTTATACATCTTTTGTCTATTTAAAATTTTAATTATTTTTTGCCACCGTCCACCATATCATCCATGGATAGCCTATCATGCACGCAAATAGCTGCCCCATTCACAGCAAAACTACCGCATGATGCTATGACAAGACCATACTAAGTTACCCCGGGATCACCATGGACAATCCCTCGTAGAAATCCCAATTCAGTTGTCACTTGTGAGATGTGGGCTTGAAAAGGGCCAACTTAAGCAGTTCGGTGGGCCACAGTGCGAAGTTAGGTGTCGACAGATGAGACTAGAACACCACCACACGTTCCAATCTTGCTGACGTGACAAACTGCCGACACAAGAACTTTCCAAAAGGATCACGGTCTCAAAACCTTTCATGCTTCAAGGGGTTCCTCTCAGCTGTCTTTAAATATTAGTGCATGTCACTCCCCATCGTCTCCATTCAATCTCCAAATGGCCTACGTCTCTGTATTTAATGAAAGAGTTTTTATGGTGGATCAGGAAGAAACAAAATGTGTTCTCTTCGACTGGTGCCGACGTAAGTTGATATGATTTATGTGGAACCCACATCTGCCTCTATCTGTGTCTTTTTATCTCTTTGGGTGACGATTTGTCAGCTAAAGATCCCAGAGTCTGAAATATAAATGAATATTTGCATATAGATATGTGTGTATATTATAATGTTAAAATTGGACTCAAAGTTCTAGGTTGTGGATGTGGTTATCTGCTTGGTTTGTGGGATTTGTCCTCAAGTGGTTCGTGAAGGTTTGTTTTCAAAGCTTACATTTTTCTCTAGGGTATATTGTTTGCATTATAATAGATAAAAATTGAAAATATAGAGAAGTTAAAAGTAAAAATTAAAAATAAATAATATTTTTTAGAAATATATATAGGGTTAAAAGAAGTTGTTTTCATTTCTTCTATAGTGAAAGAGAATGCACATGAACATTTCTTTATATACATATTTATATTTCTATGAAAAAAATCTATAATTCTTTTGAGATGATATGTAGGTCGTTGAGTTAAAAAAAAAAAATTGCTGCATCTTATCTGAGCCGTGCTGGTACCTTCATATTTATTTTAAGATAAGAAATTATTTTTTATGGTAAGAGATAGATGCACATAAATACTTAATTATATATTTATATGGACAATATTCAAGTGCATACATTGCTTATCAAAATGGTAAATGATACTTTTTTCGGAAGACATTAATATATAAAAAGATAAAATCATCACATATCATAATACCTTTTTAACCTTGTTAAGTCTAAAAAAAGACTTATTCCTCACTAAAATAATGAGGGATGTATATATACACATGAATATCCCATTATATTTTATTAAAAAATATATAATTTTCTTAAGATGATAGGCAAGTCGATGAATAACATGCGGTAATAAAACTGTTGCATCTTATGGGTACTGTGCCGGTACCTTGTTATTTTTTTTTAAGAATAGATTTTATTTTTTTTTCTGGAAAGGTGTATTTTATTTACGTACAGAAAAAGAAAACAGGAGGACTAATCCTTCCCGGCACAGCACTTTACAAGAAGGCATCAAAAGATGAAGACAAAGTAGATGAGTTCCCAACAAAAACCCCTAGAGTAAATGAGCCTGAAACCTGCCTGTGGTGTCCCAAAACCGCTGCACATACAGCTGTATAGCAGCATAGCTATTCACGCTGAGGTAGTGTCTCTAAAAGCACTCACAGTACGGAAAATTTTGCCAGTTGATCCGCAACCTGGGTGCTATCCGTTTTTACAAAAATTCACCTTCCAGGAGAAATCTTCTTGTAGTAGGCGCATTATTTTCCTCCAGATTGACATAATAAAATTGTTTGATAAGCTGTAAGGTTGATCCAATTCCTCCAGGATGATAAGACAGTCTCCTCCAACAATCAGATTTTGAATGCCTCCTCTTTTAGCAAGGAGCTAGCAGCACTTCATATAACTAAAATCTCAGCTTCAACTGCGTTGGAAGTAAAATTCCTAGGTATGTGCCAGCATCATGGTTCCCTGGTTTGAACTTTAAGGTGCCACCAATGCCAGCTGCAGAGCCATCTTGGATGAATGACCCATCAAAATTCATTTTTTAGCATTGGTTTGGGGTGGGATCCACGAAGTTAAAGGGGACGATTGTGTGTTTAGATCTACGATAATATTTCAATGTTGTTTGTAGTTAATAGCTTTAACCACCACAGATTTTGGGTAGATGGGGTCCACTACTTAAACATATAATTATTCCTTGATTCCCATCTATAAAAAACAATCACCAGACCATGGGCGAAGATAGGTTGTTTTGAGTTCCACAGAGATGAATCAAACCATGGGCGAAGAGGGGGAATGGTTAGGGCCTTATGGGTATAATGTAATTGTCTATTAAATAAAAAAAAAAAGGGCCATACTCAAATTATTCTACCCCTTAAGTTGGTAGCTTTAAAGTCTGTAATAAAGTAGTTTTGTATTAGTGAGGAATGGATGTACATGAATATTTCTCTTTGTCAAATGATTATCAAAATATGGTAAGTGCAAATACATTAAAGGTTTTATGTTTATTTAAGTATTTAAATTTACCATGTGAGTCACGTTGAAAGTCCTTTCTTTGAAAATGAGAAAGAGTTTTTTACATCACGCCTGTTTTCATCACTAAATGGAATTGCTAAGAGCTCTAAGATTTTATACTTATTTTAAGTGGTTAATAATGAATAATTAACTATGAATATCCAAAACGTCAATCAAGTTATAACCTCACCTTTAGCAAAGATAACAATGCCCATAACTCAGATCACTCTTGATCCACCAGTGAAGATTTTGCACTCCCATGCTGTCTTAATCAAATGAGATTCATGATTTCGATGAAATTCAAGTATACATCTTACATGTTTCTAAAGTTAACGACACAAGAGGATGGATACGTCTTTCATAGATGGTGCTGAATGGACCACATCCATGTGAATTTCACATGTCAACATGATATACAGCGTAGCAGTCACGTACTCGTCTTTTTAGCATGCAGTAGCAAAAAAGAGAGGGATTCTCCACTCGGGTGCCACATTGGACCACGTGCATGTGGATTTCACATGTCATGAATAGTCAATAGTCAATACCATATATAAAGTTGCAATTACACGTCCATTGCATGTTTTGCTAGTGTGAAAAATCTCGAAATCGGGACTTTCTACCACTTAACCTTTTGTTTAGTGAATACGAGAATAATAATTTCAAAAGTGAAGTTCCAAAATGAGGATCAAAATATTCAGAAAATAAAAAATGAATACTGAATTATACCCTAATGATTCAGTATATGGCAAATTGAAGCTCCTATATATATCACCACTTCATAAATCCTTCACCATAGAGTTCAATACATACATAAATATTTTTTTATTTATTTTGCATGTATTCTAATGCAAACAAATAAGCCCTTAAAATAGGTTTATTAGCAGTAAACTTCTCTTAGTACATTTGGAAGTTCTGTTGACTTTCATTAATGTGCAATGAATTTTCTTTTAAATAAATGGCTAGGTCCAGTTCAAGTCCCTAATATGTTTTATATCTTTACCATCTCAATATCTTTACCATTATATCAGGCATTTTTCATGAGTGGGGCTACAAAGAGTTAACTTATCCAAGTTTGCATTTGTTTATCTTCTATGCAGGCCCTTTAATGGTACATTTCTGTATATCCACAAAAACAAAACAAAAAAAAAAAATTGTTTCTTGTTAAAAAAACCAAATCCATGAAAAGCAGAAAAGATAAGAGAGAGAAATAGAGAAAATGAGAATTTTATTAGAACCAGAATATTGTTTACATAATAGGGCGGATGATCTTATTTATACAATAAGACTGCTTCCTCCCCAAATAACTTAATATAGTAGAATTTCAACCCTAAGTACTCTCCTTATCCCATGTGAGTCTCAATGTGAGCATCCACCTATGAGAATACATCTTATAACTATAATACCCCATCTCACATCACTTATGAAAGAAATATGAATCTAGTATATACTGAACTATATAGGTTACTACTAGTAGCTTGGACTTAAACGTTTTGAGCTGCATGACAGGCTTACCAAGCTATTAGGCTAGTTGACTACTCTGGTCATTACAAATGGCATCAGAGCCTATCACCAGCTGGGAATATAGGACCCCCAATCCTGTTGGGAAAGCCCTTGAGCCAAGATTAGGATAGCGCCAGGCTCCGCAAGCCTATAAGTAAAGATAAGGGAATCAAAATGGGACACAGGTGTGGAATGCTTCTCCCACATCGCCTGGTGAAATTAAATGGATCCACATGGGGATGTGTGGACTTAAGTGGATTGGATTGTAACACCCCATCCCACATCGCTTATGAATAAAATATAATTCCGGTATGTAAAATATAATGAACTATGTAGGTTACTACTAGTAACTTAAGCTTAAATATTTTGGGCCACTTGAAAGGCTTACAAGGTTATTGAGCCAATAGGCTACTCAGGTCATTATAATAATGCTTCCCCTTGGATGACCGGCATTCAATGACAGTTGCCTCATTAAAACCTAGTAAAGAAAAAAAAACCCAATGGGAAAAATGAAAGCGAAGGAAAAAGAGTACAATATTGTATAAAATCATTGAATTGGTGTTGAACTTGAATAATGCTGCCTCGTTAAAACTTTAACTAAGAAAACCTAGAGGGATAAAACCTAAAAAAAGAAAAAGAATACAAAGCACATATGTCCTGGGTAGCAGGCTTCAGGATGCCTTCTCTGATCAGTTACTCCCCCTGCCAACAATAATATTTACATTGTTTGATGATAAACTCTACGCATATCAATCTCATATACAAGCTTCTAGAATGTTAATTTTAATAATGACTTGGTAAACAAATCAACCAGATTATTGCTTTGAATGAAATTGCTTAACTGTAATTTCACTATTCTTCTGAAGCTCATATGTGAAAAAGAATTTTAGTGTAATATGCTTCGTCTTGTCACCTTTAATGTACCTTTCTTTAATCTGTTAAATACATGCCTCATTGTCTTCATAGATAATACTTAGAGTATCTGTACTAGGAAGCAATTGGTAAGAACTATAAATATGCTTAATCGAAGATTTTAGCCACACACATTCTATACTGACTTCATAGAGAGCTAAAATCTTAGCATGATTAGAAAAAGTAACTACCAAAGCCTATTTAATAGAACACCAATAATGATGGCATTATCACTAAGGAACATATAACCTGTCTGTGATCGACCTTTTTGAGGATTAGAAAGATATCCTAATCTGCATATCTTACAAAGTTTGAATCTTTACAATCATAATAATAAAACAGACATAAATATCATAGGATCTGTTTGATACCAATCAAATGCCTTTAAGTTAGTGCAAAACTATATATGGCTAATATATTTATAAAGAATGAAACATTCCATTAGAACTTCTCTCGATCTGCAGGTAAAAATAAAATTCTCTTATAAATAGTCAATAGTTTTCTCGAGCTCTTTTAGAGTCTCGATTAGATTTATATCATCTACATAAACTTCTACTATTGTGAATCCTTTTGAGGATTTTATAAAGAAACATGGGCAAATGAGATTGTTTTCATACCTTTCCTTTAATAAATATTCACTAAAACAATTGCACCATATTCTTCCAAAATACTTTAGGCCGTACAATGAACGTCTTAATTGTATTGAGTATGCACTTCTTGACTTTACTTCAGGAAAAACAAATCCTTTTGGGATTTTCATATATATATATATGTTTGTGTATGTTTTCAATCCCAGGCTTTTGCAGAAAACCTTGTACCATAAGTCTTACCTTGTATCTAGTAATTTCATTCATTTTCTTTACAAACACCCATTTATAACTTACATGGTTAACAACTTTTAGGGTTTGTACTATATGTCCAGATACAAAACGTCTATTAAGAAATTCTAACTCTTCTTTGATTGCATTTTCCCATTTTTGCTAATCATTTCTTTGTCAATATTTATTTATTGTGCGTGGTTCTGTGTCCCAATGATCATTCTCATTTTTTCTTGATATTTGTGTAGCTACTGCATATGCAACTATGTCATCGATGATAATTTCCTTTTTATCTCATCTCACTTTTGAATAATTACAAAGTATAGAGATTTCGTCATTATTGGATACCCTTGCTTCTTCAGGAACTTCCATTGTCTCTTTTGGGACTCGTATCTCTTCCAGAACATTAACTTCTTTAGAGATTTTAAAGAGAGTGAATCTTATTATAACCTCTTTTTGAGTAAAATGGAGTACCTCTTCAGGAGTGTGCGATTTATCATAACTTTTTCGAGAGTATGATTGAGATATAATTGCTTATTTCTTCTCTTTCGGGGAGCTGAGTCCTTGGAACCTATAAGTCTGGCCATGCTTTTAGTGTGTTATAGGTTCATTTACTGCCATATTTAGATTTTTTTCCTACAGGAATAATAATTTGTGATTGTCCTACAGGGACATTAATTCGTATAAGTTTGTTCATAGTTGACATATGTGATATAGTCACTTTTGCTACATCAATAAAAGCATCAGGGAATTTTTTTTGTAATTAAGTGCACAATTCTCTATATTTCATTATCACATTGTGAGGTATGTATTTCTAGATGAGACAAAGTTGAAGTATTTCAGGCTGATTCTCGCAATTCTTCAGAAACGGGTTGTTCTTCATGAACATGGTGCTCTTCAGAAACTATCCACCCCCCCCCCCCCCCCACACCCCCCGACAGCGAGAAAATTGTTTCATTAAGATAACAATCGACAAAATTATTAATGAATATATCTCCCGTCATTGGTCCTAGCTATCTAATAAGGGGGGTGAATCATAATCAACATAGATTCTCAATCTACGTTGTAGGTTTATGCAAATTACAAACCAGCGATATCAAGCCTTATAGGATTAATAGGATGTTCAGTGAAGTACCCTAAGTTTAATACTTTGTGCTAATAGGCGGGCAGAAGCTAAAAGCAATAGGCAAACATCTAACCAATGGATGAAGGCATGAATCAAAACCATAAAATACCAAAAAACAGGTCCACTGGGGGGATTTTATGGGTTCACAAACGTCACTTTGTATCCTTTGTAGAAAAGATGATCAATTAAAGGTACTCTAAGGAATGCCTAAAAGAGTTATCAATAATTTACTTTAATATAGTAGCTATGGGATGACCTAGCCCATCATACCAAAGCATTAAAGCCTTATGGTTACTAAACCTCGGGCTTATTGTAAGGTTCTATTTTGACTTTATCATTTTGCTCATAATAGAATGTGATTCAATATTGGAGATTATCTTGTAATATAACCCTGAGGTCTGAGGAGAATGCACTTAGTTTTTCTAGTATCAGCTTCTGGCTGTCAATACTAGTAATGATGTATAAATATTCTGTGTTACCTTCACTTATAATCTTCATATGTGGTACCTATTCATCCTGATGTTTTTGAAGCTAACCACGTTTCTTTGAGAACTGTAACGCTCCGACCCAACTTAATCGGGTTTAGCGACTAATGCATTGATTCTAAAAGCATGTTTTATTGTTCGCACAATTGCCTAATATACGAACTTGGAACTCTGTGAATGATCAGTTGTTATTTATTCTGTTAGAGACAACATGTGTTAACTTGTTGTTGCTTATATTTGCTGAATCGTTGTATTTATGAGTTGTCCTTGGTGTTGTAGGCTCAGATCCCTCGACCGACTCCTCATCGGTCAACCAGACTTTAGGAAAGACTCCAGATGCCCCGTCAGCTCTAGAGGAGTGGATGTAATCACTCCGCCGGAGCACAAAATTGTCCTACATGCATAAGTTTTCCTTGATAAGGGATCTCATTTGATTTTGGTGTTGATTTGTGATTTTTGGTAAATGTATTCTGGCTCAGTTTGTATGACTCTGAACTTCTTGTAATCTTTTGTAGATATCTGATTTTGTTTTGATATGTCTTTCTTTGTTATGCAATGATACATACAGCTTCCGCGTACATGTATTTAGTACGTGTAAAATTTCCTTATGTGTGTGCATTTAGACAGGGTTTAAGTATATATGCATGGGAGTACGTGTGCCACTGGTTAGGTTTAGCTTTAACCCCTGATCTCCTGGGCTCAGGTTATGACAAGAACCGCCTCGGTGTCAATACTAGTAATGATATATAAATATTCTGTGTTACCTTCACTTAAACTTTCTATATATGGTACCCATTCATCCTGATGTTTTTGAAGCAACACAAGTTTCTTTGGGAACAACTAAAAAATAATGCATCTTTAATGCATATGTGGGTAATATTTGGTAACATTATCTGAACTCTTTCGGAGCATTCAATTATTTGTAAAGATCCAGCTACAATTGATACCTTACCCGAATTAAACATTAAGTCTAAGGAAAACTTATGTTTTTTAATATAGTGTGTTTTGTGGCATTGTCTACCAGGCATATATTATCTTCAGTTTTATGCATTCCATGATCCATACGATAAGAAATAACAAACTCACATAACTATTCAGTCGCATAACAAAAATAAAATTGAGAATAGCTAAACAATTCACCATTCAAAGCAAATATAATGTATAGACATAAGATACATGGGATAAAAAAATAAGTCCAAATATCAAACAAAATATCTTAAGACTGAACTCAATATTCAAATTCATAATAGTAATTGTATGTCTCTTATACCATGCTTCGTGGTTCTCTCAATTTAAAAAAAATACCTTGTTAATCACCTCTCTTGTGTGGTTATTTTCATCTTTACTAAAGGAACTATTATGTTTATCTCTTCCGGTAGGATTCTGTTTGACTAGTTTGGTATTTGTTTTAAGCATTGGGCTGTATGATCATCTTTTGATGATCATACATGTCCATCAGGGATATACTGACATAGAAAATAAGTGCTTATGTCATATACTCCCGATATATCTTATTTTTCTCTTTGATGGCATCACCATGCTTTTTTTTTTGTGTGTAGAGATCGACTTAACAATAATAATCATAAAATAAAAATATTAAAAAAAAGCAGAACTTCTATTTCTCAATATCCAATGATAAAATATAATGAACAATTGGCTAATTAAAAGTTAGAACATTAGGTTCTCAACTTAAATATCAAAACTTCTGGTTTTGTCAAGATTTCAGGCTTGAGTTTGAACTTTAGGTTCTTAACCTATAAATCAGAACTTCTAATACTATTAATGCTTCAGCTATGAACTAGAACTTCTGGTTCTATCAAATTTTAGGTTTAGATTAGAACTTCTGATTTCGTCAAGGCTTCAGGCTTAGATCAGAACTTCTAGTTTTATCAAGGCTTCAGGCTTGGATTATAACTGCTGGTTCTGTCAGGTCTTTAGGCTTCTATTAGAACTTCTGGTTCCAGGTTAGAATAACTTACGGATCTTGAGGTCCGAATTAGAACTTTTAGTTTTATATTAAAATAACGTACGGAACTTCATATCTGAGTTATTTATTTGATATATAATTTCTTGTTTTAAATATCGTATGGAACTTATGATTCCGATTATTTATATAGAACTTCTGATTCTACTTATCATTCATGATTTGCAATTATATCATGATCTCCCTTCAATAAGAAAGAATGAGTCATTCACTACTCTTTTCCCGAGTCATTCATTACTATTTTCCCTAGCCAATCTCTCATACGTTGGATTAGTCCTCACCCCACTCCCAATTGGAATTGGTACATGGGTATATGGAATTGCCCATATCTATTGAGAAGTCTAAATATTCATAATAAATTTAGCCTTATAGACAAAATTATAAATAAATAAATGTAGAATTATTCATCAAAAAGATTTAACCACAACGAATAATTCAAAATTGATCATAATTACCAATAGTCATATTCCAAAAAGAAAAACAAAAAACAAAAAACAATAGTCAGGTAGGGTCATATTTCAATATTCAAGTATTCATAAAAAGGTTCTATATTACATGAAACATCATATTGACCAAAACTGGATCATTCATCACAACAGTCATTACATCAAGTAGGACGACAAATAATAATCATAATAATGGCCTTCAAATAATATTTAAGTCCATACTTATTGTATATGCTTAAGGAATCCATCTCGGAAGAGGGTGGAAATTAATAATTTCCAATTAGAGGGGCTGTTCTGTGATTTCAGAAACTAATATGTATAATTTTCAGAAAGTAATTTGCATGACGATAAACCCAGACCACTCTCTTCACTAGGAAGGGACTCACGCTTGGGTTATCTTGCAGCCATAAAATGGTGGGACTCGACGGGCTAATCCTCATGGGACCTCTAACTGTGGTCGCCGCGGGGGCCACAACAAGATGTGGGGTTTTAAGCTTTCATCGGGTGGGCCACGTGGGTCCACAACTCATGTCGACCATGGCATGTTAGGAAACCATGCCTGGTTTGACTCTCTTTGAAAATCAATCATCTTTGCTTCCGAACCCAATGTTTAGAGGTGTACTAATCATAGAAAATCAATTCCACCAAGTTTCTACCCCTCCGGCTGGAATTCCTAAAGTCAACATGGTATACAGAGGGTCTTCTCAAACATCCCATATAGTTGGCAGACTTACCACCCTAAGTCAGTGGGCCCCACTGTGCGGACTCCTAGTAAAGATGGGTACACTGGATCACACATCAACCCCCTTCTAGATCATTGGATCTGATCACATGTTACGTGGGCCATATGGTCCCACATCCAATTTGATTAAAATTGATTAGCGACGACCTGTATCCTGAAACTCTGAATTTCAGATGGAATTCGTCCTCATCATTGATTGATTTCAGTGGGTAATGACCTCTAACTACACTTCCAACCATACTATAATAGGTTTGAATATTTAACAGGTTTTACAAAGGGCTTCCCACTCAAAATTGTGGCCTGGGCCGACCATTACCGTAACACCAAAATTGTGATTCATAGTCCATCTGATGGTCCTCTAAGTTTCATTATATAAAAGTGACAGCCAAAATTATTGGGAGAAAACATATCAAATTCAGATTCTACAATATTAAATTGGGAAGTTCTACTCACCTTTTGCGAAGAAAGTTTGTAGATCCTCTCCTCCCTTGGGTCTTTCTAAACTTTCTGCTCACTAAGATCAAAATCGTATTGATAATGTGTTAGAATCTCAAGCCCATGAAAAGAAAAAGAGATGAGAAAGGGAAATAGAGAAAAAGAGAATTTTATTAGAAAGAGAATGTATACATAAAATGAGGAAAATAGAATCTTATTTATAAAATAAGATTGCTTCCTCCCCCAAGCAACCTAATTTAGTAGGACTTTAAACTTAATTGCTCTCCTTATCTCATGTGGATCTCCATATCTACCGATAATAATACATCTCATAACATTGCTTGAATTTCTCTCTCTACTAGACAAAAAGTTTTTCTACTATGTGAGAAAAACTTTTTTTTTTTTTTGCTGAATTGTGAAGATTTTAGCTCTTTTCGAAGAAAACAAGGACCGCAAAGATTTTACTATAGTGGAAGAAATTATTTTTACAATCCTCACTTTCTTAGCCGAAAACCCATTAGAATCTAACATCTAAAAGTGGATTAGGACGAAAAAAATAAGGTGCACCACGTAGGGCCCAATAAGGTGGCAATTAAAAGTAGTATGAAAGGAGGCGTGAAAGAATCATTATCTAAACCAATCTCATTCCATATATATATAAATGAGCTTAGAATCTTATTGATGAGCCTGCCATTTCAGGCTCATTCTATGCATCTTAGAAGACATAAGCCATTTGATATAACTGAGATAGTTGCCATGGACAATACTAGCCGGAAAATGACAGAAGCTCAGCCAGTTGCGGTGGTGATGGTCCCTTTTCCAGCCCAAGGCCACCTTAATCAGCTCCTCCACTTCTCCCGCCAAATAGCGACTCGCGGCCTGCCGGTGCATTTCGTTGGCTCCGCCACCCACAACCACCAGGCACAGCTCCGCGTCCACGGCTGGGACCCTCTCTCCGTCTCCAACATCCGCTTCCATGACTTCCCTCTTCCCCAGCACTCCTCCCCTCCCCCAGACCCACTTGCACCCCACAGCTTCCCCGCTCACCTCCAACCCACCTTCGAAACCGCCACCGTCCACCTCCGCCACCCCTTCTCCACCCTCCTCCGCTCCCTCTCCGCCACCTGCCGTCGCGTCGCCGTCATCCACGACCCGCTCATGTCGTTCGCGGCCCAAGAATCTTCAACCTTCCAAAACGTGGAGGCCTACGCCTTCCACTGCATATCAGCAACGGCGCGCTTCTGCTACCAGTTGAAATCTCTGGGGTCGCTGTTAAAAGGGAAAATCAAGACACCCTTCTCGTTGCAGGACGTGTCGTGGGAGGGCTGCTTCACCGACCGCTTCTTAGAGTTCGTCCGCGGCCAGCATCCGATGATGGCGTTCGACGCCGGCAACATATATAATTCATGCAGGCCTATTGAAGGTGAGTTTCTTGATATGTTGTCTCAAGAACCCTTCTTAGGGAAAGGCAAGAGATTATGGGCTGTGGGTCCTGTAAATCCGATGGTCATCGATCACAGCTCGCGCTCGAAGGATGTGTGCTTGGAGTGGCTGGATAAACAGCCGCCAAGATCGGTTCTTTACGTCTCCTTTGGAACGTTGTCATCTCTGTCCAATGAGCAGGTTCATGAGCTCGCCGAGGGGCTTGAAAGAAGTGGGCAAAGGTTCATATGGGTGTTGAGAGAAGCAGACAGAGGCGATATATTTGCAAGAGAAGATGACGAGGAAGAGGAGAACGATAGGAACAGGTTGCCAGAGGGGTTTGAGAAGAGGGTGAGAGGGGTGGGGTTGGTGGTGAGGGACTGGGCCCCACAGCTGGAGATCCTGGCCCACCGATCGACGGGTGGATTCATGAGCCACTGCGGGTGGAATTCGTGCATAGAGAGTATAGGCATGGGGGTGCCGATGGCGGCGTGGCCGATGCACTCTGACCAGCCGAGGAACACGGAGTTGGTGGCGGAGATCTTGAGGATGGGGATTTTGGTGAGGGAGTGGGGGAGGAGGGAGGAGCTGGTGCCAGCAGCGGCTGTGGAGAGCGTGGTATGGAGGCTGATGGCGTCCAAGGAGGGAGATGAAATGAGGAAGAGAGCGGCGGAGCTGGCGGTCAAAGTAGGTCAAGCAGCGGCACCAGGAGGGAGCTCCCATGCACATGTCCAATCGTTCATCTCTCATATATCGAGAAGATGATCTTCCCATAATCTCAGATTCTTTATTTTCTTTATGAGTTCTGAATCTTCTGATCCTCTCATGTTTTGACTCGGAGAAATACTGAGCTAAATGGGAGAAGCTCCCTATTAATAATTCAAGCAAAGCTCAAAATAAAAGCCCCACAAGAGTGTACTGCCATCTTCCCCCAGCAAAAGGTATGTATTATTACCTGATTGCCAAAGTTCAAATCCGGGATTTGTGGCCTCTTTTCACATGCGTGGGCTTTAGTTTCATTTTTGTAGGTTTTATTTTCCACTTCAGTGAGCATTTTTTTGGTGTATCTGATTCTCCATTTGTATCTTAGCCTCCTGGGTTAAGTTACCAAAAAAATATTAACTTTTTTTATTCCTATAAGAATATGATATTGCTTCTCATTTTCTTGCAAAGTTGAGCTACTCTATAAATCATAACTTTGTATGGGCTAAGGACCTTATAGGAAGAGCGTGTTTTGTGTTGAGCTTTCTTTTATTGTTTCCCCACTGTTTTTTACTGTGTTGGTTTAGTTTCACTTAAGTAATAAAGCTTTTTTTTATCAAAAAAATAATTAAAAAAACTTATGATGTTAAATTTGGAGATAATCTATAAATTAGGAGGCCATTTATTTTGAATAATTTAATTTTTTAATAAATGGGCTCAACCATAATGTCAAAGGCGGAACCACTACGGTGGGGGGCAGCGGCGGAGGCTCCCCGCGACCCCAGCTTTAAAAAAAATAACAAAGTACGAAAGTAAAGAAAGAGGAGCCTCCTTTTTGCAGAAATGAGCTGTCACTTTTCTAATGCCCTCAGACTCTGTAAGTTGCTATTGTTTTCCTCCATTTTCTCCTGGGCCAAACCACGTTCACGTCTTGGATCGTTGAAATCCAACAACATCACAATGAGCATCTGCCCCGCCGTGTGGCCAATCTTTGATCTTCACAGCCACTTTCATACTTGATATAAAGCAGGCAGCCCTAAATTAGGGCCTTAAGTCCCCTTGCCCACGGTCTACTCCCTTTGATTTAATCTTGATTTTAGCATTTAATATACTTAATATATTTTACCCACTTTAATTGAAATGCATTAGAATGACCATGCATTGGCATTGATTATGTGATTGTGAAGAATAAATAATTTCTCCAAATCATGTATTTTGACTTTTAAAATATTGTTAAGATTTGTATGATAACTGAATTAGATATTAAGAAAAAAAATCTACTAGATTGTCATTTGTGAATCACTTATTTTATCATAATTGCTAAAATGTGTTTTTTATGATTTCAACTTAATTTTTAAATGGAAAAGATAATTCCAATTGATGTATATTTTAAGTGAAAAAATGATTAAAAAAAATCAAAAATTGATACATCATTACCAATCTCTAATATGCCAACCTCCTCCAACATTAAGATTCCGATTTCTGAAAATTTCAGTGAATAATTGGAAATGTAATGATTGCATAAAAAATATATATTCTAGTATGGCTCCCCTCACTGCAGAATTCTGATTCCACCCTTGTATAGGGATGTACTCCTTAACTTAAGACTTTCTCTGAGCCGTTGAATCAGAGGATACGACATCAGCCTGCGTCAGAGGATCATTAGCTGCACGGTTTGACATGGACTCCCTCTCCCTAGTTAGGTGTCCAATTCTAATCAATTTGGTCAAATGGATTTTACTGGAATGGGGTATGTGGAGTGGCCTCTCTTACCTACCTAGAATCAGCTCTTCTGGTGCCATCCAGTCAAAAAACTGTAGCTCGTGATCCATTGAACTTTGTTTTTTTCCTGGTAGAAGATGCATTGAACTTTAATCAATCGGTATGCCATCCATATAAAAAGGAACCGACGCAAAAACAGTGTCGAGGAGGAGGAAAAGCACCTGCAACCATGCACCGGCGCAGAGAAATGCCAAAGATGCGTCTCACCTTGGTCACAAATTAAATCCCTACAGATGTCGGTAACCATGCACTGGCGCAGAGAAACGCCAAAAGCTGCGTCTCACCTTGGTCACGAATTAAATCCCTATGGATGTAGATCTCAAATTAGTAGTGCGTGCCAAGCGAGCAAGATAATATATATATATATATACACTACACCAAAACTGCATATCAAGAACGGACTCTGGGCCCGATTTTGGGCCGTTCTAGAGCTGAAACGGATATGATCCGTTCTGCACGAGTCCACTTGAGGGGAAATAGAGGATCTATTTGGGTAAACATCGTTCAAGTGTAAACAGCTCAGATATGGTGAGTTCTTCTTCCCGCTCTTCGACCGTCTCTTCTTCCCGATCTTCCACTTCTACTCTCTCTTCTTCCCGATTTCTCAGAAGGCAAGTTAGGGTTTTTTCTTCTTCGCCATTGATGCTCTAATCGATCTCTCAACTCTAACATCCTTGTTGTTTTTGGTAGATCTAAATCTGGATTTCTCCTTTAGTTTCGATTGATGGAAGAGATCTTCCTATTTTAGGCTTCTTCTCTTTTGATCGATCGAAGAGATCCTCTGCTTTAAGGTTTGATTGTTCGATTCTGATGATCCATATGTCTGATCTGATTAGTGCTTTATTGTTGTCTTTGATTTTGTTCGCAAACTGCATGCGAATGCGGAGGAGAATGGCGAATCGGAAGGTCTGATATGTGATTTGGATCTAGGGTTTTTGTGCTTTACATTTTCTAATTAGTTGAGACTGAGAGCCTAAAGAGCCTGAAGAGCCTTAGAAGCTCTGATCTGTTACTTGCAAGTCCTTTTCTGTTCTGGGTCTTCATCTTTTTGCACTGATGATGAAATATGGCAGTAGATAACAGAGCAGCACTGGGAAATTTGAGGTTGAACAAAGCCAATTAGCCAAAGCTGCTGCAATTGCTTTAAATGGAGGGCAGTAGCTAAAAGGGAAAAGGAATCTAAACAGGGTAACTGTCTTTTTTATACTTTTAGTTGGTTCTCTTTTTGTTTGGGTCATTGTCTGGCTTCTGAATGGGGTATGCCTTTCTAGTGGGTTTTGAATGGCTGTGTTTAGACTCTGAATCAGTGGAATCAATGTGTCCTGATTTTGATTTTGATCGGATTTTATTTTGGGTTCCTTATGGTAATTGGATTTGAAGTGGGTTTCTATTCTGTTTTTGGGCAGTAGTATAATTTAACTGAATGTTGAAGCTTTCCATATGTAATTTGGGTGCATTCTGAATATTTTGTAATTTGGGTTTCTTTTATTCATTTGTGGACATCTCTAATATCTTGCTTTTTTTTTTTAATTCTAGGTGTTGATTTGAAGTGGGGATTGAGGCCTTTTCGTGTTTAATTTGGGGTTCTGGATGTTTTGGTTATTGATCTTTGAAATCTGTTAGCCGTGTTGGTTACTGTGCTCATGATTGAAATTGGTTTCTTTCCTTTCTCATCTTGATATATTGCTCATTTTGAAGATTCATTAGTTCCATTCATTTGGTTCTGATAAGGAACCAAAATTTTCCTACTTATAGCTCCCCTTGCAACCTCTCAAGTTGGTTACCAAAAAAAAAATAGTCCCCGCCTTCTTTTCGCCCGAATCTCGACACATGCTTGTAATTCAAAGTCTTTCTTGGTTTCTGCATCCATATAATGTTTTTTATTTTATATATTATGAATTTTGGTCATGCACTTGGGAGTTGGTACCCAGTATAGGGGTTAAATTTCTATAACATGATATGGGTTAAACCCATGCCTAGATTTATTTCACTATTGTGCCTATAAGTGTGATATATATATATATATAAGTTTTAGATTTCTACCAGAATTATAGGTTTCATTTTTTTTTCTACTAAAATATTTGGAACCTATCACTAGTCCCATTTTTTTTTTTATACCTTTCTTATATCTGATAGCTATTTGTTAAATTTATGCATTTTGCATTCTTCAGCTTCTTCTGACAATGTTTGGTGGAAATTCTTGTTAATTTCTTCTTTATAAAAAAATCTACTTTATTTTATTACTTTTATTTTTTTCTAGTAATTGTCCATCCCCAAAGAACCCTTCTTTACTGCCTAACTATCAATATCGATATGTTTAATTTACATCAACTTTTTTTTTAAATTATTGGTGCGTGTACCTTCCCGCGGTATAGGCACAAAAATTATTCTAGCGCATAGTGGCGTTTGCAGAAGTTCAATAGGGAAACGATATACATGACTCGTTCTTATTTCTTCTGTTGGAAAATTGGGTATACATTTTTGGCATGATTCATTCTTGTATTAATGGTACATCATTATGTACCATTATACACTTGATACAGCAGAATAATACAAATGTTTGCTTTTTTACTTTATGTTTTTTTTTGTTATAATAAAAGGAGTAATATTGGTTTTTTCTAGAAAAATTGAGTTATATAATTGATACACATCCAAGTTTTTAGAATGAGTCTACTTGACTAAACACCCAACATCACACGTGGGGATGTAAACAGGTTGGTTCCATTCGAGGTCCATGGTGGACCTAGAATTGGAACTGAAATGAGAAAATTGAATTGAATCAGTTTACATATGTGTCACAACCCAAGCCCAGAAATTGGGGATTAAGTTTAAACATAATCAGTGACACACATACTCCCGTACATATACACTTAGACCTCGTCTAAGTGCCCATGTACAAGAGAAATTCACACGTGCAAATATAGTGTGCGCGGAAGCTATAAGTATCATTGCATTAAACGAAAGCATTAAACGAAATGAGATAAAAGATAGAACATTAATTACATGATGTATAACAAAAGATACACTGTCTATACAGGAGTGTGAACAAGAACAAAAGTCAAGACACGAAGATGCCAGGAATGGAACATTCTAAGACCAACACAAGATGCATCCCACCCAGAAGGAACCTATCATGCTAAGACGCTCTCCGGTGGAGTGATCACATCCACTCCTCTAGCCCTAACGGAGCTTTTATGATCTCTTCTCCAGTTTTGCCGATCGACGAGGGGTCAGCAGCGGGATCTAAGCCTACAACACCAAGGACAATTAATGAATACAACGATTTAACAACGCATAAGCAAACAATAAGGCAACACGCGTTGTATCTACAAGAATAATTAAATAGGTAATGGTGCAATGAGTTTCACATTCATATACTAGGCAAGTCGTGCATAAGAATTAAACATGTTATCAGAATCATAGAATAGATGTACTTGCTAGGTGGCTACTACATTTGCCATATTCTCCCTATCGAGAGCAGGCGTTGAGAACACCATCGACCGGGCCAGGGTACGAATGGGTCTCTAGTTCCTGGTGTTCGGAAGTCACATAACAGGAGCACATTGCAGCAGCACAAGTAGCTACGCCAAAGTCAACGCCCTCAGGTATCCTAAGGCTGATGCTAAGTAGAGCCAAACAGTATCAATCATGTAATCTCAGTCCAGTCAAGTCACATTCAAGCTATACAGTCCGTATCTCACGTCATAACCCAATATCATAAGCGGGTCAGATACCAATATCCACTCTGGCAAGACAAATACAAGTCAAAACAATAGTAAACTGTCACCTCTGGTAAGATAGACACAAGTCGACATAATAATAAGGAAGGGAAGGCAATAACCGAAATCAATATGCAATGTAAGTCAAGTTATGTCAAGGAATTATAGTCATTTACTAGCCAACTATAAACTAGTTTTCAGTGTTTCTAACCGTGCATGCTGATGTAATTTTAAGTTATCAGATACACAGTTGTCTTTCTCTTCGTGTTGCATTGTATAGGGAAGGTGTATCAGAGTTCTTAAACCAACACCCATGGAGAGGTGCTTAACAACTGGACAACACACATGAATGAGTTACAACCCTCAAGACCATTCATGCGATTCTCAGATCCCATTAGGCAAGTTAAGGGTTATTTCAGTCAAATTCAAAGGCCCCACAAGGTCTCTGCACCACCTACCTTTCTTAAATTCCAATGGTCTTACGGCTTAGCTGTGGGTGACCTACAGCTTAACCATGAGCATCTTACGGCTTAGCCGTATTATGCACTACGGCTAAGCCGTGGTTCCCTAGAATGTGCTTCCGTATTTATGGCTTGACCGTGTTTTGTCCTACGGCTCAGCCACGGTGAGGGTACGGCTTAGCCGTAACACCACATGGCTTAGGCGTGGCTGGACCGTAGGAGATCTTATCACAATTCTGCTCTCTAGACATCAAGTTGTAACTTTACCTACGCTGGGGTCACGGGTAGCCTATGGCTTAGCCGTAGTACATTCTACGGCTTAGCCGTAGCCTGACCGTAGTGTAAAGTCTGGTTTTTTAGCTCTCTGGAAAGTGAGCCGTGAAGCTCTACGGCTTAGCCGTAAGCTTTGAATGGTTACGTTCTGAACATGTTACAGATGAAACTGTATATACACAAATATGAAACAACAAGAATGAGTAGGTATCTTTGGACACAATTGGGCTGTAAAACATAAGCCACATGCAAGATTAAGAAATTATTCTCATTCAATTATGTACCAACATGTGTTCATCCAAGTCGTGCTGATACTTGCCTCAAATGAGCTTTTACAAGTTACTTGTTGTCCTTGGGCTCAAATTCTATGTCTATATGCGATTCTAGTCACCATGCATGTAAGAAGAAAGAAGAAGCGAGTGCATACAGTGGAGAGTGAAAAGAATTTGAAACTCGTAGAGATGATCAATAATCCAAAGCTTACCTTGGACTACACAAACGATGGAGCGTTGGAATAGATGCAAAGAGTTTTCCCCTTTTTTGGCCTCGATCGGGGAGAAGAAAAAAAGAGAAGAGAATCGAAGAAACGAAGAGAGAAAAAATGTTGAAACTGAATGGAGTCGGTGCATGCATCTGGTTATAAGATAAGTGTAAGGGAAAAATTATTTTAAAAAAATCCAAAAGTGCAAGAACATTACAGTTTGAGTTAATTAACTGTCCAACGGAATCAAACGAAGTCATTTGCATGCGAGGCAGTTATGGAAATTGACAAGCTCGACGAGATACACATGATGACGCCAAGATGATCCATGAATAACGAAATCACACAAAATCAAAAATTATGAAAAAAGGCTCATATCTACCTAATTCAGGTTAAATTCAACCCAGATACCTATCCATGACCCAAAACGAAATTCAAAAGGACAAAACAATAAACATGAACTAATGTGCTCGAAAATTACCCAAAAACACATTAATTATGTGCTAAACTGGATTAAGTTATGTCGGAGTGTTACAATATGAGATGGGTCCGAATCCAAGTCTGGGTTTGCATATGAGGAAATTTCAAAAATTAAAGTAATATGCTGGATCTTCTTCCAAGGAACCAAGGTGGGTCGGACCTGGACTTGTTTATGTCACAGGTCCAAAAGAGGACTTAGACCTGGACCCATTTACTTATATGAGCCTAAAAAAGGATTCAAACTCAATTATTAACGAGCCAAAACCTCTAGGTATTCAGCCAGGATCTCATTTACATTCCTAATCACATGGTGGCAAAACCGGACCGAGTGACCCAGCCGATTAATTGGACCTGAATTTGACCTGTATGTGATTGGTACGGCCAGAATGGCAATTCATTCGGGCCAGTCATGACTTATGAGTAAAAGATAAATAAGGGCTCCGTAGGCCATGCAATCACAAGCAAGTGGTCCTTTATCATCACGTGGTCGATTAGGTGATGGTGAATTAGCGTCCAACGTAGTTCAGCCAATCCCTTGTTTCACTTGGAGGTTGACTTCCTCCAAAACTATAATTTCAGCAAAACACATGACATTGGTGGACTCAATCGGCCTGGCCATTATGGTGTCAAACCATAAATCGAACCAAGTTGTGCCTAAATGCTGTCACAGCTTTCAAACAATATTGAACCCAAGCCAAGCCAAGCCCAAGTTATTAAGTGAAAGCTCAGTAATGCATAGGGACATGAAAATGTAGGACTTCTATGGATTCATTTGAACAATGAGAAGGTCATATATTAATTATACCATAATTATAAGGGTACATCATGGGATGACTTCATGAAATTGAAGGGTCATAAATCCTAAATTTGAGAGCGGTTCCGGTGGCCAAGTCGATCTAGGGCCGCCTACTCATCACTGTGCCCAGCTGGGCCTTAGCCAAATGTAATCTTTGATGGTTTTTAAAATAAAATGTATTCGGTTAGGAACAACCTACGTTTCTGAACTCATTCAAACAATTTAGTGAATAGTTTACTCTATATAGTAGTTGATCTTGCCTTGTAGTTTTCTTGGCCTACAACTTAATTCAAATATATTTTAAATAGATTGGATCTGGACTAAGCTTCTGCAGGTTGGGCCAGGTTAAATAGGTTGACCCATTTAAATGTGGGTCGGGTCAAGTTGATCTACCTCAGTTGTGTGTTAAAGTTAGTTAACCTATTTGAAAAATGGATAAGATACGGGTTGACATTCAAGACATAGATACCAATTATCAACCCAACATGTTTTGACCCCATTCCCTGAACCATTTGCCACACAAGTTGGTTCTCTCACCCTATGAGTGTATTGGTTTTCATGAGTTGAAGGAGAGGAACTCCACAATGAGACCCGCCTATTGAGAATCTAAGACGCTCATAATTGATGTCTTGCCCGTCTGTGGAATTATTCTCAAATCTTACTCCAATTGAAGACAATCCTATTGCAAGATTAAGATTATGATTAATTATTTGATAAAAAAGATTATGATTAATTATATAACTAACACAATCTTATACCTTAGTTATCATACTTTTTAATAACATTATTAATCGGATTCTCACTGTCATATTGGAACCATTTTCTATTGAAACACATTTTGAAAGTATCTTATCTATGCTCATTTTGAGCGGCTTGAATTTGGATAGATGACCATGGAGTTCCACTCCTTCCACCAGGACAAGCTTGAGCGAGATTTCCAACTTTGTAACCCTGCCCACTATCTTTCAAGTAGATTAGCACACAGCCACACACTCGAATGTTGATCCCAGTTTTGTCTTTCCCGGTCAATGGCGACATAAAACTATCCTTTTCTGTTGGTGTGGGCATACGCCCAAGCTACTTTTTCTATCTACTGATAAAATGACAAGCATCTGACGTGAGGGCCACTTTGGCCTTAAGCTGGGCATATAGGATGCGTTCCGCGTCATGTCATTTCGATATTTTTGTATTCCAACGAGATAAGTTTGTAAAAAATATATTTGGTATTTTTAAATTAGTGTTTCATGTTTTTGTCTCGTCAGGAAGGATTTTCAAAATTTTAGCCTGCTGGCCTTCTTCGTCTATAGATTGAAATCAAATCGAACCGTTGACATAAAACAATATATATATATATGGTTGACCATCTGAGAAGCACAATAGTTGCTCTATTCTTCTCTCCATTGTATAGTAATCGTGTAAGTGATTCCTCTAAAGCTAATTCTTAAATCTTTTCTAACTGAGGTCCTTTGAGGCTTCAATTCCTTTTAATTGGAAATTCACGTTTTCTCCACCTAAGTTTTGGTGGATTTCAAGTATATCAGTAGGTATGCCAATGCTATGATAGATGCCCTTGATAAACAAGAGGTTGATAGAGTAATTCCTCTCATTGCTCATACTTTGAAGTAGTTTATTTTTAGTTTAGAGTATTAGGTAACAGAAGTAGAGAAACGACGGGAGGAGGAAGAGGAGGAGGAAGAAGAGGAGAAAGACGACAAGAGGAAGACACGGTGGATGAAATCAGCTACTTCTCTTTCCTTCAATTGATTCTCTTAATTACAGCAGGAGTGTATATATATACGTGTCTAAGGAATCTTTCAGTTAAGTGATTGTTAACGACTAGATAACAAATCATGTCACAACATTCACATTGTCCACTTGATCTGTTAGTTACAGAGTCTCTGTTATAACTCAGTGAGAGTAATATTCTGATTGGCTGAGTTATGTGGTCTGATATTAGGCTGCCCTTTTGGGTTCCCTTATTGTTTGGTATTGTATTTTTTCCATCTTTATTTAAGTACTAGCAATAAAGGCCCCTCATAAGCCCAGGCCAAGAAATTAACAATTTACTTAAATTAATATTTTCTTTATAGTATTATCAAAAAATTAAAATTAAAAACAAGTAGTCATATTAGTTAGCCAAAAGGTTCCTGTTAAACTCAGGCCTACAATTAAACTAAATTTTTTATATATGCAAATTGAAATATTAATGCCATATACCTTTGAAATTGGTATAAAAGAATTATACAGAGAAGAATGATGGTGATTATAAATTTATATATATATATTATAGAAAAAAAGCATGTCCATGCTCAGTCCAAGCTTTAAAAGAAAACAAGTAATCAATTTTTAAAACGGAAGCCCTTTAAATGAATTCTAGAAAAATAACATTAGTAAAGTATTAGTTAGAAGAATGGATGACATCATTTACCTGATCAAAAGTCTAGGTCAACTTTCACTCTACCATAAGACATTAAGGATACCAAAGATAAAGATAAGGGAGATTGAGAGAGAAGAAATAATCGATCATTATTATTATTACCATCATCATTAAAGCCTTATCCCTATTATGTTAGGATGGTTACATGAATTCTGTTTCTTTTTTTTTATGTTATTTTGAGCCAAATCCTTAAATAAGTTAAACTTGTTTAAATTTGATTTAATAACCTCTATCAATGTTTTTTTTTTTTTTTTGTTTTTTGCCTACCCGTACTTCTTGATGGGTCATCCACTTGTATAGCTAAACTTTTTCTCACCAGTGCCATTACCGGAATATGCTCAACATGCTCAAACCATCTTAAACAGTTTTTTCTAATCTTATCTCCTATTGATGTTACCCATAAATGCTCTCAAAAGCACTGATTTTTAATTTTATCTTTCCTAGTTTTACCACACATCCACCAAAATATTCTAATCTCCACCACATCCATCATATGTATATGCGTCATAAACATGAATACATATATACTATTGAAGCATATTTACCACCGAGGTGCCATCATATAGGTTGATCATGTAGTTTCTTCTCTACTAAATAATATGGAATAATAGTAGTGAATTCTTTCTTCTTTTAATAGTATCATGAAGTAATGATCAAACCTTGATAAATAAATAAATAAATAACAATTTGAAGGTTCTTCATTTAATCTCGAATTATCTATATATCATGCTCTGTGGTAAGAAAAAGATTATTGTATTTGTAGCACATTAACTCCACTTTTCTTTGTCCTTCATCATATAATAAAAAATGGAAAAAACCACCGCTTCTAAGTTTTTAAATTTATTGAGTCACTTCATCAAATTGATATTATTCATTCAAATCAAATAAAACCAAGTTCTCATTTTCTTACAACGTGGATTAATCTTAAAAAAAACACACGCACACACACACACTTTACCAGAAACATTTTGAAAATGTTCATCTAAATCAATAAAATCCAAATGTCACTTTTCTTATTAGAGTTATTTCCAAAAATCCAAACAACTCCGCAAAAACACATCCTCAAATAAAGAGATATAAAGAAGGATAAAAAAGTGAAGATCTTTTACCAGATTACCATTTTTGCAAAAGTCTCAATCTCCAGCCCTGCCTAGACACCATTTAGAGCGAAATAGAAAATGGCACAGGCGCTTATGGCACAACCCATTAGCTTTCAGAACGACGATAGGTACTAACAATGGCCCATAACAAACCCTATCACATATTCACATGCCCATCTCTACTTTCCGTGCCACCAACAAATATATAAATTACACTATTTTTTGAAACTTGGTTTCTAGTTCCTTGTGATCTTCCCATAATAACAAGTTTAAAAAATCTAATATTCTAAAGTCTTGACAATGGGAGGGAAAGAGTTTAGGAGAGGGGATTGGGTTAATATTATTGCAATTATTTATCTTTGGAGGAAAAGAGGGAGAATATAGTTTTTATTAGTAATTTTTTCCAAATTTGAAATGAAGAGATTTAGCGGCGCGATTTGAAGAAATGAGATAATTGTTATGATTTTATTTGAACTTGAGTTTGGATTGGAATGTGATGAGATGACATAATTATGACTTTGAATGGGAGAGAAGGAGACTTGAAAAGATGTAGTGTGGGCCACATCAAAGCTAAAGGTGTGTGATTTTTTTACACATTGTTTCAGAAGTTGAACTCCATTATGCAAATATGACGTACATATATAACTAGCAACAAAGGCTCGTATTAATCCCAAGCTTAAAGAAGTGATTCATGGATCATAATGTCGTTGGAAAACAACACATAAAACTTTCTTGCCATAGTTATAATTTGTATTTTTCGTTGCCTAGACATCCCCAGTTATATCATCCTCACTAATCATGCTTGGGCCGACAATGGGTGTAAGATGATCATTGCTATTTAATCTTTAGTGTGTCCTACATTTGGATCCAAAGCAAGTACAAGATCAACATTTGCTAATCACTCCTTAAGCGAGTCTTAACACCATTACCCATTGCACTTTTTGAAGTGCGGGCTAGCTCTACATTCGTGCGTGCCAACAATGCCTTGCATTAGTCAATGATGGCTTTGAACACCTTGACCCTTAAAGTGGGTATCACACTTTATTCAAAACAATTGCAAGGTCAATATTGCTATTGAGTCTTTAAGTGAGTGCCACCACCTTGACACATGGTGCTTTGAACAACAATGCTTTGCACGAATCCATAATGTGTCACTCTCCGTTTTATTTAATTTCCATTTGTAAGATAATTTGAATTCAAATTAAGATAGAAGATTTTAGCTTATTATAGATTATAGAAAATCAAATAAGAGATGAAAAGGCTATCGCTCTTAAAAAAATTCTATAACTTTAGTAAGGCCAGGTCTTTGGAGAACATCACAGCCAATAGGAGAATCTGGATTCAACGTTAAGATAGAAAAAACTTTGGCTCATTGTAGATTAGATTTGAAAATTAAATTTTTGAACACTATAAGATATTTAGAGAGCAAATTAGGAAAGAAGGTAATTTGTAGAGGTGCAGTATGACCCAGGTCAAAGCCAAAACTTGCATATATTTTCTAATCATTTCCTTGAAAAAAAAAGGGGGAACTTTACTAGAAAAATCGTTTCGAAGTCACTCTATGCCAAAAAAGGGCTCTAAAATATAATTCCACCATATTGATCCTAGAGGTCCTTTTTTGTTTTAAGTTTTTAGAATCTCAGTTGTGACGGGATATCCCTGCTCACCACATATACAAGCAAGGATATTCTTGCTTATTTTTTCTTCTTCTTTCTTTTCCTCCGCTTATATTTCTTGTTTTTTCTCCTCCTCCTTCCTTCTTGCTCCATTCTGGTTATGTACTTAACACTTGATATGGAGTATGCTGATCAGATAAAGCGCCCAGCCCCCAACGATTCCTTAGAACAACTATAGCAAGCTTTCGGAAAGCATTCCCAGCAGAGGGAAGGATTCCAATAGCATCAAAAAGCATCTATGATACCTACAAAAATTAGCAAAAATTCCCCCAAAAAGGCATGATTATGAAAAATCACAAAGACAAAAAATTGAGATTTCTCAAATACTAGTACTTACACTTATTAAATTTTACTTGATTTGAGGTGCAATTGAACGAGGCCTCATAAACCAAGTCTCCATGCCTGAGGAGGCTTTTCATGTGTCAAGATCTAATTGATCCCCCTTCTCTTCTTCCTTCCATTTGATCTCAATCTAATTGTAGTTTGATATGATCGCTTCCTCTATTTACTTTTGAGGCAACATCCTTGGATATCTCTGAATAAAAAGCGAAAACAAACATAAAAAAAGAACAAACTAATACACAAAAGGGCACAAAAAAGCAAGTGAAATCTCATGTCCAAATCCTATGAGAGCGATAGAGCAAATTGAAGAAAATTAATTCCTTCTCACCAGAGATTTAAAAACCTTCCATTTCTTTTATCTATTGAAGGCTTTTTGTGTTGGGGACTATTCTCTAACTTCCTAAGCATTTTGCTTTATATGGAGGAGGGAGGAAGAAGAAAAAAAAAAGAGCGTAGAAGGAAGAACAAAATAAAAAAAAAAGAGTGGGAATATTGCTGCTCATGTGGGTGCATGAGTCAAGATATCCATGCCCAACCCATATTACAAAAACTTAAATAAAAAAGTAAACCTACGACCCTACGTTGAATTATATCTTTGGGTCATTTTTGGTAAAGGGTGACCCTAAGAAAAATAAAATTCAAGAGAGTTGGCGTGGATCCCTCTCAACTTCCACTCCTGTCATTAAAATATTAAGGCGTTTGAATTTTATTATTATCGATGGGCCACATTGCCATATTCATTGATGAGGGCATCCAAATTGCAGGGGGTCAAAACTAAATACTCCAAGCGGTCTTCCATTCTTTGTATTCGTCACGGTTGCACTTTCGTGGAATAGCGTCTCTCAGCTTTACGCTTTCAATACAACCGGCCACCTCACCGCCTCCAAAATTCCTCATCAACATCGTTCTGTCAATCTATCTCAGTGTCTCAGACTCTCTCAATCCAAAAGCTTCTTCTTCTTCTTCTTCTGCCAATTGATCTCTGGACCGTTGGATCGCTGGTAAAAAAGCGAGATGGGGGCAGTGATATCCAGGTTCTGGTTCATGTTGTTCCCGGCAAAGGAGTACAAGATCGTGGTCGTGGGTCTGGATAACGCGGGAAAGACCACCACCCTCTACAAGCTCCATCTTGGCGAGGTCGTAACCACCCATCCAACCGTCGGCAGCAACGTCGAAGAGCTTGTTTACAAGAACATCAGGTTCGAGGTCAGAATCACATCCCCTCTCTCAGATCCCCAAGAAAGTCCTCGCTTTTTCATCTCGATTGAACAACCCCATCTTCTTAATTGATGAAATTTAGAGGATTCCTGTTGATTCTAGATTGAAGGCATGTTTGGGGGTGATTCTTTTTGTGTCAAAATCACAACTTTCCCAAGTCCCAATGCAGATTTTGATTCTATGTGTTGCCCCAGAGCCGATTTGAATGGGGGGATTTGGGGAAAATCATGTTAATAAGATTGCTTAACCAAACAAGGGATTTGGGGGGATTTATTTTCGCTGCCCATCTCGGATTCTGCTAACCAAACATGTCTTAGATGCACTTTGGGATATGGTCGTTGAATCAGCCCTAAAACGGGGGCAGGAATTCGTATCTATTTCATATAATTGTGGAATTTAGAGAGTTGTTGTTTCGCCAGAATTGTTTCAGTACTTGATTCTATTTTACCTAGCTGCATTCTGATATGCTTCCTCTGAAATTGAATTGGTTTGTTTCAACTTGAGCCTATAATGAGAATACAATTGCAACTATAATGAGAATACAATGGAAACAAGTGATGGCCCATTTGAAGTGGACTGTGGCGTGGATTATTAATCTGTTATTGTTGTTTTAAACAGCATTCATCTTTGGCAGTGGAAAATTGCCTAGATTTTGTTTTGAGGCATTGAAATTGTCAGCGTGGGAAGTGAAGTAATTAGTAGGATACAGTTGCCTTTTTTTTTAGGGCTTTTAGAAAATGTAGGTTTCTTGTATATTGTGGCCCGACTCAGGGATGGATACGGTGAGGAACATTTATGGATATAGAATGGACACAGATTTTACAAAAAAAATGAAGTATTGGATACGATATGATGCAATATGTTTTCTTTTTCTGAGGTATCTGGCAATTGTAGTTCATTGTGAGTGGTTAAAGTAACTGCCTGTACTTCACAAAAAATGAAGTAGCATTCTGTTGTTTTGAAGTATTTGTACTTTGGCTTCATGTTTTAAATCTTGTGTTAAAATCATGAGACTTGGGTATAAAGACACTGCATGTATTTCTTGCATGGTGTGTCATTATTAGCTTTCCAGTTATAATTTATGAATGGAAGGGAATATTCCAAATTTGATGCAGAACCAGCTTTTCTGTTACATTTTCAAATGCCTTTCTCGATATTAGGATCTTGCCTTGTCTACCTTATTGTGCTTTATAAAGTCTATATTCTTCTTTGATATTCTAACCCTTTTTTCCTTTTTCCTTTTTTTTGTATTTTTTAATTCTTTTGTGGGTGTGAGTGTGGGCTGAGGGTTCCTCTTTTATTATCTCAAGGACATACAGGACAACAATACGTGTTGCGGGGGGTGACCAGGTCAACACGAAGGAGTATTTAGCTAACAATTCCTCCCAAAACCTCAAGGTGTTATTAGAGGCAGTGGAAATACATTTTGATACTATCCTCCTTGTGGAACCCCTTTTCTTTCAACACTCTGCCTCAAGTGTAACCTGGTCAATGCACTTTTAGCAGAACGCACATTTTTTTTATTGTTGAGTTGTTCATCCTAGGATTTGAACTCGCTACTAGTTAGCTCTAATACCATATTAAGTTTTCTTAAGACATACTTTAGATGGAGAGTAATACATTCAGATAGAAAATAAAATAAAATAAAATAAAATAAAATTCGGAGGTTTCATCATTAAATCATGATGGAAAAAGCATAAGACCATATAGATGGGGAGATTGCTCGATATAGTTCATAGAATAGATATTCTTGATGAGTGGACATCTTGGATAGAGGAATGCATCATAACATTCTAGTTGTCAATTCTTACAATGGATCCCCTATGCTTTATTGGAACATCATGAGCTAAAGCAAGGCATACTATCTCCTTTCCTTTATACAATTGTTGTAGAAGGCTTAGGACTAGCAGTCTATGTGAATTATTGAAAGGTATTTTATGGTGTTTTGTAGCGGTTTCTGGGATAAGGATTAAGCGGGGGGCCCGGGACTAGTAAAGAGCACTTCGGTTGGAACAATTGCTTAAATGGAGAAGGTGTTGTAGCTTGGAACCACCATGCTTGTCCCTTGTGAAGATGACTGGCTTCTTATTAGTTATTAGACACCTGGGCAAATACAAGATTGAAAATGATGGGGATCAGATGGTGTGAAGGATAGAATGTAAATTAGTGACATGAAAGGGGCTTCATACCTCTATATTACTTACAGGTGCTCAAAATATTAACAGCAGTAGCAAAAAGATGGAGACACTGATGTTTCGGGATTTGAGAAGGTGGATACCTTATGCGGACCCATGTCCCTAGTTTGACACTTGTTCTTTTGAGAATGAAGTATTACAGCATGTTGATTGTTTTTTTTTTTTATAATGACAGGGGTTGCTTTATGGGTTGGCAACCATTCTCACTCTCTACGTGCACAAATTCCCTTTCCAAGCATGTGTGAGTTCTCACTTCTTGTCTGTGCATGGTTCTCTCTCCTTATGCGTACGAGTCTGAGTCTCTCTTCCTGCGTGTGCTGGTACTCTCATGGGACCCAACCCCCTTGGTTGGACTACCCGATTTTTTTTTTTTGGTCATTTCATTGTTGTTTTCTCTTTATCAGTGAACTGTTTTGGGGGAGATATTTTTAGATCAAATTTCCCTTTAAAAATGAAAAGAAAATAATTCATTGAATTATTTTTTTAAAAAAATTCTTTTAATCGCGACTTTGAAGTATTATATATGCATTCTTCCACATCTGGATATTACACTATCAGAAAAAGCTAGTTGCACTTAGTGCAAGGTGTTCATGACCATATTGTGCAAATTAGTGATGATCACTTACCCCCGCAAGGCATCTCTACATGCTTGGGCCGGTTCACATTGGGGTCCATTTAAACCTTCGTTGGAGCAGCAATTTCTTCTTTAGGAAGCTTTTGGGATGGTTATGACCACCCTGATTGTTGTTGCTCCGCCCAACTCAATATGATATTGTCCGCTTTTGCCCATATACGTTAGGACTTCCTAGCTGGTCATCCATCTTATCACTACTTCCGCTTGAGCATGCTCAACTTCGGAGTTCTCATGGTCATGGGATCCAGAGTCTATACGACTTTAAAATTCATTACGTTGAGTTAAGACAGGGTTTGACTTATATGCCCACGGTTAGGACATGGATATTTCTGATGTGGGACTTGTAGAGTCTCTTGCATCCAGGGTCTTCTTTGGTGGGTGATGGGCACACAGAATTTTTTACCGGATCTACCATGTTGGTCTAGGCCCGCCGGATCTCACACTGACTATGACAACTTTGGGTTTACTAGTTTCACCAGCGTGACAAGAATACGGCAAAACATATAGACAGATCTGTCCAAGGCGAGCCACTTGATAAAAGTGAGGTTTGTGGAATAACCATCATACGTAAGGAGGTGATGATTGTTGTTCAAGGATATTTATTTTACTTTGTGTGTAATAGACCTATGATGCATGGATACTTCAAAATGGGCAACGTATCAAGTCGTATTGTATCCAATACTTCACTTTTTGTGTGTGTGTGTGTGTGTGTAAAATCCATGTCCATGGCACACAATCCATGTCCATGGTGTGTCTATGCTTCATCCATCCCATATCTGGCCATCATTGGATGAGACCATTGGCTTCACCAATATGCCACATGGCCCATGTCTACTTTGCACAGATCTGTCACTTCAGACCATATGCTAGTCATTCTACCATTCTTCATCTGCCTCCCTCCATTTTCTCTACCTTGTATGTGTGCATGGGGCCAAGAGACTGTTTTGATAATTGACAATTGACACGGAAGAGAAGCAATGGGAATGATTCTCATTTCTTCTAATTGTTATCTCTTGGCCCTCTTGCAATGGAGCTTGCTGATCTCCTCCCTGCCCTGCACCACCTTTATTTAGATCAGCAATTTCTTCTCTTGGAGGTTCTGGGACTGCAAAGGCCACCCGCACCATGATGACTATGGGGGCTACTACTTAGACTAGCTAGGGGAGAATATAGGTGGAAAAAAAAACTGGCAAATTATCCAAAGTGAGCGTGTTGTTTGGGCCCATGGGCCTAGGGTTTGTGGATTAACCATCCTTTGTAAGGAGATATTTATTTTACCTTCTGCCTTGTATTTGGTGATATCATTAGCACTACCAACATTCCAATTTGTCCCATGTTCATTTGCACATATCTGTCAATTTAAGACCATATGCTAGTTGTTCTGACCTTCTTCATCTTATTCTTTCTGTTTCTCTCTACCATGTATGTGTGTATGGGGCCACACAGGCCATTTTGATAATCGGTGATTGACACTGAAGAGAGACAATGTGGATGATTCTGTGAACAGCTAGCTCACAACCACCACTTTCTCTTCTACTTTCAGCGATTTCTTCTATGGGGAGTTCTAGGACCGTCGTGGCCTCCCTCACAAAACAGCTATTGGAGCTACTAGTTACACTAGCAAGACAAGGATACAGGGAAAACAAATAGACAAATCTGTCCAAAGTGTGCATTTTGTCGGGGCCATGGCCCTACGGCCCCTACTTGATAAAAAGGAAGGTTTGTGGACCATCCATCCCATGTAAGGAGATGATGGTTGTGAGCTGGCTGTTCACAGAAAATTTTGTTACCTTTTGCCTTGTATCTGGTGAGAGACTAAAGGCTTCACCAACATTCCACTTGTCCAATGCCCATTTTGCACATCTCTAGTCATTCATTAACCAGTATGCTAATGTTTTCTTTTGAAAATAAAATGCATCTGCTTTCAAGTTGGACTCAGGCGAGCATTCATGATCTGGATCTAACATCCTTGCACGACATTTGTTTATGATCTTGTGCAATGAACTTTGGTATTTGTTGAAGTGCAAGTTGTTTTCTTTGTGAATCGACAGAGATTTATTTCATTTCACTTTATGAAAAAAAAAAAATGAAATGCTCATGTTAAAAGAATACATAGATTGAAATATGTTAGTGTCAACATGTAAAGAGAACAGGCTCTTCAGACTGCAGTTGATATGCTAAAATACACAGCATTTTCTCCTCAGCTTTGCATATAGATATTGACAAACACAGATTTGCAATCATACTCCTATGTCAATATGAATGTAATGGGATATCTAGGGTTCTCTCCTTCCATCCAAGGAAATGGAGTTTCTCGACTTCGTAGCTTGTGCTTGTTTGTTTTGCCATCGTTGGATCTGCTAGGGTTTTGTAGTAATATAAGATATATTCTTGTATTGAGAAAATCTTCTGGCATGTTATCATTTATGTAGTGGGATTCTTGATTTAGGTTTGGGACTTGGGTGGGCAAGATCGACTGAGAACCTCATGGGCAACATATTATCGTGGGACACATGCTGTCATTGTGGTGATTGATAGCACTGACCGAGCCAGGATCTCCATAATGAAAGATGAACTCTTTAGGCTCCTTCAACATGAAGATCTGGAGCACTCTGTCATTCTTGTCTTTGCAAACAAGCAGGATCTAAAGGATGCCATGCCACCAGCTGAGATCACTGATGCACTTTCGCTCCACAGCATCAAGAACCATGACTGGCACATCCAAGCCTGTTGCGCTCTTACAGGAGATGGGCTCTATGATGGTTTGGGATGGATAGCCCAGCGAGTAACTGGAAAGGCAACCACTTAGAGAATAAAAATAATTTCTGCATGTTTTATCATTATCTTATGCATTTTTTTTGTTTGTTTTGAAGTTCTCCTTTGTGTAAACTATCCATGTGGGTTTTCCCCAATGCAGATTGATACAAACAAATCTTTGTTGGACTTCCTTTTTTATTGGCCTTATCAAAACAATGGAGCATTTAGCCACAAATGAACAATTGGCATTTCCTTTTTTCATTAGCCTTATGTTATCATCTTACAATGGAGCGCTTCTTATATATAACTTGCTTTGCATCTCTGAAATAATAAATATTTTGAAGCCTCAAGAAACAATGGGGAAAGCCAAATCTTGATGAAATTCACTAAAGACAGAATCTGGTATTGGGCAACCTTGTGACTTCAGGACGACAGCTCTTTACCCAAGTGGTAAGAAGTAGCGTTCTTACATGGCTTCAGGGTTTGAACCTTGGGTATATGCTATATCTTTCTACATGTATAAGCTTTCTTATTACATGTGTTGGCTTTCTTACCATACGCGCGGGCTAGTTTTCAACTTGAGTTGGCTTTCTTACTAATACAAATAAAATCCTTGTGACTTCTCGAGGTCCTTAAAATCACCATACCCAATATTCGTTTGTTGGGCTATTTTTCATGCCCGTGAAAAGAAATCAATGTTTGCAGAAGCCGAAAGTGAAACATGATTTCTCTGGTCTGAAAGTAGTTTGGGCTGTGTTATTTATTGGCACTGAGAATTGGATGTAGTACCCACCGAGCAAGTGAAGTATGAAAGCTACCAAGCAAGTGAAGTATGAAAGCTATCTTTTTTATTTGTGTTTGGTGTCGCTAATTAGTGTTGAGAGGAATATCTTTTTTATAACCTACATTTTGTGTTTTAGGGTTATAGTCAAAGTATAAATAAAACAAACAACTCTGGTACAAATTAAAAAAGTTTTTGTGCAAGTCGGTCATTTTTGTACAACGCTCGATTTATCAATCAAATGTCAGATCGATCGGATTAAGTTGTTGTCTCAGGTCAGATCAATTGGATATTTGCTCCATTGATCAAAAGAAATTCAGTATAAATTTTTGCAAACTTTTTAAGGTCATAATTTTATCGATTTAGCTCGGATTGACGTAATCTTGGGCTCTACGGATATTTACTCGAAACGAGTTTTCTAATGGTATGTAGCTTACTCAGATCTAATATTCAATTTATAAGATATGATCTTTTTAAACCATATTATCATTAGAAAAATACTTTAATTTATTACTCTTTCTTTGATTTCTTCACTTCAATACATCAGACGACTCATACGACAGTTTATACTAAAAGATATATAAAATACAACTTTAATGGACCCATCCAACCCACAAATTAGCCAATACAAAATACTAACAATCTCCTTTTCCAGCCAAAATAAGGAAGTTGTACTTTTCTTTTAAATAATCTATTCCCAGTTGATAAAGATGATCTCTTTTATCATTTTGATAAAATTATTGAACAAAAACAGCATTCAAAACTCATTTACAAAACCAACTGTTCAAAACTTATTTCCCGATCCAACTTCCTACTTTCATCTTGTTCCTCCTGAAAACCATAACCTATACTATCTAATGTTATTAGTAGTGGAGATTAATGTTTTACCCTTCCAAGCAATTATAGTTACAAGGATAAATTGCAGCAACACTACTAGAAGTATGTTTTAGGTGGAGTTGATTTTATATTATGTTAGAACTTTTTTAGGGTGCTCAAGGGTGGACCCAAGAATTTTTTATTGGGAGGGCTACTATCTAGAAAAAGGTTTTGGGAGGGCTACATATAAAAGATAAATATAGTTTTCAAAATATGTAGGAAGTTTTCTAAAAATTGTAGGGGGCCATATGTAAAAATATTAAAAATTATTAAAACTTAAAAGGGTTTTGTGAAATCTTGGGGGCCATATGTAAAAGAAGGTCAAAAACTATTAAAAATTTAAGAGGCTTTGTGAAATCTTGAGGGGGCCATGGCACCATAGGTGTACATATGGGTATGCCCCTCAGTGAAATGAAATGGAAAATGTTTAGTGCCAAAGTGTTTGCAATGTAAAACTAAATTGTAGCTAGTTTTTTTCATTTTCATTTTCTCCACCTTTTCCTTATATTTGAATGGATCTTTAGATTTTATATAAAATCAAAAAATATAATATAAGGTTGTGGAATTAGTTTTAATACATTTCACATTCTTGAATGAAATCATTATACATAATGTATTCGTCACGGTTGAAATTTGTGGGTATGAGATGACAAAACTTGGTTTTAGCCCAACTTAAAAGAATTATTGTTATTTATTTTATAATTTACTTTATTAAAAATATTGTACCACCCCACCGGCGCACCAATAAGAAAAAATCTTTTTTATTTTTAAACTTTGACATGCTGACTTTCGCATTAGCATTAGCAATCCCCAGGCAGACAAAGGAGGAGGTTTAACGTCAGGATGAAATTTAATGGCATGGTATAAGAAAATAATATCTATTACAATATAATTTTCTTTTATTTTGGCCTTGGCTTAGCCTTAGCTAGGCCCTAGCCCTAGCCATTGAGAGTAGGATGAAGGCTTACGCTTTGTAGGCCTGCCGAGGGCATCAATGGCTTTGAGCTCTAACAAGGCCTAGCCTACAAATGTGAGGGTACCTACTGTAAGAGGCCTAAGGGCTAACCCCAGCAAAGTTGGGCCTGACCCTTTGACGCCCCTACTTCTGCCCACCAGTAGTTGACCCACTCCATTTAAGTAACAAAGTAATTGGGTCAGATTCAAGACCACATTAGATGGACTTCTATCTTGTAACCTGTCCTTGTTCTGAGCCAAACTAATAGTATGGTCATCTTTTTTTACCCAACCCACTTATGGTAATGTTTCAAGTCTGTAGTTAGGGTCAATTGATGTAAAATTAGATGGAAATAAAAAAATTTAGAGCATTTTACCAGTATAGTCATCATAAGTGACCCCTTAACAGAAAAAATAATATTCAGAGTGGGCGGCTATTTTTTTTTTTTTGACATTGTGGATGAGAATTGGATCCAATGCTTATTTTTTTCTTCAAGTATCAATTCCGTTGCAGGGATCAACAAAACACTACCCTTAGTGCAGGCAAAAATTCGGTATTCATAGTAGAGAGTGGGGAGTTGCAGAGAAGCTGAGTGGATGGGTAAATCTAGAAAACATTAAAGTGAAGTTCTGCCATGCTAGTTGTAGCTCAATCTACTCTATTGAAGTAGAACGATGATAATGAAGATGGTTTGGATTAGTTTAGAAGTTAAGAACCCAGTGATCAGAGGTTGAAGATGAAACCAGAGGGAAGAGCAAGAGAGAACAAGGGAGACCTAGAAGATGGAAAAATGCAAGAAATCCATGATGGTTGCTTGTTGAGCTAAGATGGTCCGAAAGAAAGAAATTGAATAGGAAAGGAGAGAGAAGAGGAGAAAGAAAAGGAATGGAAGAGAAGACGATGGGCTTGGTGGTTTATGGCAAAGGTATTGGGTTCTTGGCTACAGGATCCTATGATAGGCTGCTCAAGTGGATGAGGGTGGGGAACTGTCTGAGTAGGAAGGAAAAAAGAACAAGACATAGACAACAAAGGGTGGAGTGCTTAGTTTTGCAGAAGCCTCAGTCTCTTAAATCTGAGAGGAAATAGAGAGAGAAGAGAAGAAGCTAGAATAGAAGAGAAACATAGAAGGAGAGTGGAAAAAAAGGAGTAGATCGATGAAGAATAAATGGGAGAAAGAAGAGAATGGTGTGAACAAGAAGGAGAACAACTTACGAGTAGCGTGGAATTTGAGTTTTACTGGATTTTTCATCGTTATCGAAAAGGAAGTAGTCTCCAATTGTTGGTATCTGCCACTGGTCTCTCACCTTCGATCATCGTTGCTGGATAGGAGAGGGAGGAAACTATCATTTTTCGAGAGAAAGCAGGAAGAGGCTTTGCATAATTGAACATTGAATTCAATGTTGAAGGCAAAAATTGCTCGTGCTCATCTACAATGTTGAAAAATAAACCGGAGTGGTTATATTTAACTACTCCCATGCACTCACTCGTAATATTATTTTTTCTGTTAAGGGCTTACTTGTTAAAACTTTTCTGGTAACATCTATTAGATGAAAAAATACACACATATATATATATATATTTTAAGTTTCGGGTGCATTACGTGATAACAGGAGTTCGAGATCAACCAACGACCACTTCGTGCAAAATTGTTAAAGATTAGGCCCCCTCGTGGACCCCGCGGGACCTGCTTGACCTTTTAGAAAGTTCCATATTTGGAATGCCAAGTAAAAAGGAGTATCACAAAGGTGGCCGAGGCCCGAGGCCCAAGGCCCAACCAGGTGTAGCTGGGAACCTGTGGTGTCTGTTGCAACTTCATAGATAAGGGCTCTGCTCTTCTGTACCAGTTTTCTAATTCATGACTCTTGCAGTCATTCACCGCTCTTTTCTCTACTTCTGATGCAATCATCCGGCCCTTTTTGCTTCTCATCTCTAATGCACAGCGACCACCCTGGTGAGAACCATTTCTTCTCTCTTTGCCCCACCCACCCCACACTTTTTTTTCCCACATGCTTCCTTCTTTTGCAGCAAAAAGGCACTAAACTAGTTACATGGATAGGCTTGCAGATTAATATACTGTTTCTATAAGGAAACTGGATTTTGCAACTGGGTTTTCTTTATTTCATTCTAGCTTGCCTTAATCAGTAGGAAAAATTCAGTCTTGGGTTCTTTTCTTACAGGTTTTAGGTTTTTACTTACCTTCTCTACATGTTTCTACTAAGTTAGTAGAAGGGGGACAAATTGCATCTGGGGTTCTCTGTTCTTAACCATTTCATGGCTTCTTCAATGCTCAATGGCGCTGAAAAAATCACACTTATGAGAGGAAGAGCTGCAACTGGGCTTGGTTTCTCAGCCTCTGGTCTTCATGGAAGACACTTTACCCAAATGGGTTTTGTTCCTTTCAATGGAAACTCAAGGACTAGAACTGTATCACCAAGATGCAGCCTTTCTTCTTCAAGGCCGGCTTCTCAGCCCAGGTTCATACAGCATAAGAAAGAAGCCTTTTGGTTCTATAGGTTCCTTTCCATTGTCTATGACCATGTCATAAACCCTGGGCACTGGACTGAGGATATGAGGGATGAGGCCCTTGAGCCTGCAGACCTAAATGACAGGCGGATGATTGTCCTTGATGTGGGTGGTGGGACCGGATTCACCACGCTGGGTATAGTTAAGCATGTTGATGCCAAGAATGTGACCATCCTCGATCAGTCACCCCACCAGCTTGCAAAGGCCAAGCAGAAGGAGGCATTGAAAGATTGTAAGATTATAGAAGGGGATGCAGAGGACCTTCCATTCCGTACTGATTATGCTGATAGATATGTATCTGCAGGAAGGTAAATTCCTAATTTTCCTCATGTTTCATTTGATTTGAAACTGAGATGGAATGTATTCGTCCATAAGGGTATGTTTTTTTGCATTAGAATACACAGGAATTGGAAAAATAGGATTCATGCTATAAGTGGTTAAAAATGAAGATCAAAGGTGAATTTTAAAAAGTGAGCATCAAATAACATTTCCTTGGGAATTAGAATCAAAAGACGATGGAAAAATGAATACCCAGCTGCCATCCTAGTAATTCAATACATAGGAAAGTGAAGGTTTTATCTACATCTCCACCTCCTATAGTTAATAGTGGCATAAGCATAATTTTTTTTATAGAGACTATCAATGATATTTTTATACTTATTTATTTTTTACTTATATTCTTTAAAGATACATTTATTTGTTGTTTAGAGTTTCTTAGTAATATCCAAAGAAAAAATTCCTAAATTTGAAAATGCCTAAATACTTTTAAAGACTTATCTCTCAAAACTTTGAGGATAGTTAAAATACAAAAGCAATAGGGCTTACCATAATGAATCCAAGCTGCTCAAAATAATCATTTACTCCTTGTTTTGGAACCAAGAGTTGTATCTCACTCTAATGAAAATTGGGCCCATGCTAGATTTATTATTTGTACACCAATCTATCATAATTAATTAATGAATTGATTGGTCACTTGTCATCATTTAATGAGCAAAGATGCCTGTGATAGATATAGATGGTTGGAAACCCATTGATTGATTACTTGTAATCTTTTGATAGGCCATGATGCCTGCAGTGCGGTAGCATAGGTAATTGAGAGCACACCATTGATGCCACTGACCAATGTCATAAAAAGGTGAATAGTCAAGGTGTAATATCCATGGTGCTCTGAATAAACGCCCTGCCCATAAATTTAATATTACAGAAGTTGGTCCCACTGTAAGATTGAACACATGATATTTAATTATATGCTCCGTAAAATTTGGAGACAACCCAACTAAGGAGAGGGACTTCATTTTTAATGGCTTGGATTTTCTTTGAGATCATCCTAGCCATTAATTTAATAGCCATAAAGTTTATTGGCCTTTTAATAGTAGATTTCTTTGAGTTTAAATCTAACGGTGGATAAAGGTTTGATGAAAGTGAAATTAGGGCTGGGGCCAAATCATCAAGGGATGAAAATGTGAAAGGTCTTGCACTGATCAGAGGAGGAGCCAAGTGGGCCCCACAGAACTGGGTAATCCCAAGAAGAAGCCAAGATGCCCGAGTCTTGTTGTAGAGAAAGGCTTCTCTCAAATTTCCGTGATGGAGAAATGTTTGGGAGGGAAAGTGGGAAGGAATGATTTATTTGATTCATTGCATGCCGTAAGCTCTCCTTATATTTTAGAGAAGGATTTACTTACCTTTTTGCAAACAAGTAAAACACAAGAGTGCCCTCACACCTTTTTAAATTCTCTCCTTTTGTGAAAGAAAAAACAAATGAGGGGAGGCAAAATCATAAGGGATCAAAATGACTTTGAAAATTTTGAAATCTGTAACATGATTCAAATGAACAAAACAAAGTTGAAGAGAGAGGGGTGGGGGTGGTGGTGGTGTGCAGGGCCTCCCTTTACCCCTGCTCACCCCTTACCTCTTTAATGATCCTTTGTTGAGTTCATTTCACCATGAATTCTAATGTATTTTAATGCAAACAAACAGGCAATAAGGGTTCTTAATTTACTGTTTGAAAATAGCAAACAGTGCCATAGCGACACTCTATTTGCCAAATGCATCTGTACAGATGTTGTACAATGCTAATACAGATGCAACATATTTCTGGCCACTTTGTTAGGTGTATGTCACATAGTTTGCTCAAAGCTAACTATCACTGTTGCTTGCTCAAAGCTAACTATTACTGTAGCATTCAATGGTATTTTTTGATATGCCGGTGGTGGTTAAGATATGCATGCATCATATCAAAACATTTTGGAAAGTTTCATCGTTGGTATATGAATGTTTCTAAGTAGGCATGTATGCATCTGAGTATAATTCATGTTTTTGACTCATTACTCACAGTTCTTGATAGTTACTATTGAGTTCTGTGAATGTAAGCTGTAAGGTCTGAGACGGCATATGTATGAACTATTTGCAATTTGATTTTTATTTTATTTTATTCTTTTGTGTGTGTGTGCGAACTCTAAGACACCTAACAGCCTTCAAAAATATTTTAGGATTCACTAAATTAAAAATTCAAAAATAAAAGGGAGGCACCATTGATTCATTGATCCTAAGGTCAGTGATTCTTAGTAGAAATCCAGCTTTTAGTAAAATTGGAAATGACTCATTTTTTCTTTCATTCTTTATGAATCTAACACTTTTTTATTTTAATAATAGCTGTACTGCAGTTGGTTTGATTATTTGGAAGTCAATTCATTAATTCGTGCAACATTGAATATTAAAGTCATATTTGTTGTCTTTTCCATGCCAAGTCAATATCACAATCAGAGTCGATAATTCTTTGATGAGGAAAAGGCTGAAAAGTACCAATTCTGTTTTCCAATTCCCATTCTATGTAAATGCATAGAGGGCTGTTCCTTCTGCTCACTGCTACCTGGGTAACATCCATATACTGCAAAACAACCTGACTTGCAGAGTAGTCCCATCATGTTATGTGTAGCATTCTCTTTGGATGTGGGTCCTCCAAGCTTTGTACCTTGGTGATTTCTTGCATATTCTGCTGTTACAAGGCTCAAACCTATCCTAGAGTTCCAGGACATTTAATCTAATTTGAATCACAATTGTTGATCTCTAATTAAGTTGCAATTGTTGTCATTATCAGCATTGAGTACTGGCCTGATCCTCAGAGAGGCATCAAGGAAGCATACAGGGTGTTGAAACTAGGTGGGAAAGCTTGCGTGATTGGTCCTGTATACCCAACCTATTGGTTGTCACGCTTCTTTGCAGATGTGTGGATGCTCTTTCCAAAGGAGGAGGAGTACATTGAATGGTTTGAAAAGGCTGGATTTCAAGATGTGCAATTGAAAAGGATTGGCCCCAAGTGGTACCGTGGAGTGCGTCGGCATGGGCTGATCATGGGATGCTCTGTGACAGGTGTTAAAAAAGCATCTGGGGATTCTCCTCTGAAGGTATATCATTTGTTTAATCATGTATTCCTTTTACTTGGTAATGCAAGGAGCATTGATGACTTTGTCACTCATTCCATTTTAGTTGCATCCATCATCATTTATTTATCTTTCATTAGTTACCTTTTCTTTAGTTGCATCCTATCTATTGGGGTTGCTTTTATCTAATTCTACAATTGAATATGTGAATTATAGATGAACCTTTTCACAGTTTTTATAATCCATCCTCCATTTTAATCACCTACTTCTAATGGCTCTTCTGAAAAAAAAAAACGTTCATCTGCAATCCAATTGCATTTTGGTGCTGGAAACATTGACAAATATGCACTTTACTCAGTGAAGTGTTTTTTTTTTTTTTTTAACTTTGAATAGTTACTTTCATTAAAAGAAAGAAGCCCGTACAAAAGATTTATACTGCCCAAAACAAGCAGAGACTAGACCAAAACTAAACAAACAGCAAGTGCCACCTAAACAAAGAAACAGCCCAAACAAAACAAACTGAATAGAGAAACCAAAAAGAAACAGCCTGGTCCACTAGCCTGATTGGCTATACAGCAGGAGAAAAAAGGTCAGGTTGACCACCACCGTGCAAAAGGCACTAAAACTAAGCGATTTCCTTCCAATTAAACGTCAGCTGGTCCACCATATAATCCTTAAATAAAGGATTCATCTTCACCCCTTGAGCAACTGAGAATTTGATTTTTCCACATACTGCCTCTTTGCAATAGTAATGTCCTTTGAAACATCTTGCATTCCTCTCCTTCCAATTATGCCAAATGACTGATAGAAACGCCATCTTCCACATATCCTTTCCTTTGACCCTATTGAAAAATTCCAAGCCTCAAAGAAAGCCTGCAGACACTCCGGTAAGACTCAACTACATCCAAACCACCTGTCGACCGAAGTGCATATGTTTGCTGCAAACCTGCAAGTGAGGAGGAGATGGTCCACAGTTTCCTCATTCTTTAAGCACATCGGATGAGCATTCACTACAACCTTCCCTCTTCTCTTAAGATTGTCTAAAGTTAGGATTCTTTTTCGGAAAGCAATCCATCCAAAGGGGGAGGGGAGGGGAGGGGGGGTATGTCTTTAAATTTCCAAATGCTTGCTAAAGGATTCAAACCCCGAACCCTTTTAGATAAGACTGAATAAGAAGGACTTAACAGGTAAAGACACTCTTGGATACTGTCTGCACCCTTTTATATACCTCTTCATCATTCATTTTAAAGCCCCTTAAGATATTTAGAAGAGAAAAGAGCTGTACCTCCTCATGGTCCTTTAAGCTTCTTTTGAACATTGACCTCCAGGTAGTTTGACCTCCATGATGCTCAGATACGGCATGGATACAGCAAGGACATGCCATAGACATGACAGGGACATGGATTTTACACTGAAAAAGGGAAGTATCGGATATGATACATTGCCTATTTTGAAGTATTCATGCATCATAGTTTGACCATCTATGATGGAACAATCCTCATAACCCTTTACAATTGCTTCTTTGTTGATGCCATAGTTGACCAAATCTGGGAATTTAGAAGCCAAAGGAGCATCATCAGCCCAACTGTCTTGCCAAAACTGAATCTTCTCCCCGGAGCCTCTTGATATTTGATGTTCTTCATGAAGTTCACATTTGTGGCGACTATGCCCTTTCATATTGCTGAACATGTGGCATTCGCATCCTTCACCTCCCATCCTCCCCTTTGATTACCAAATTTGGCTAGAACCACTGTTCTCCAAAGACCACCTTCTTCATCTCCTAATCTCCCAAGCCACTTTCCCAATAGAGCTTTGTTCATATTTTTTAGAGGTCTTATACCCAATCCACCCTCTGCCTTTGAAGAGCAAACTGGGGCCCAATCAATTAAGTGAATCTTCCTTTCAGCACCATTTCCTTGCCAAAGGAACTCCCTCTGCAGCTTCTCAATCCTTTTGGTTATGGATATTGGGCATTTCAGAATTGAGTAAAAGTAGATGGGAAGATTTCCCATCACTGCTTTGATCAACGATATCCTTCCTCCCAAGGATAAGTAATTTGCTTTCCAAATTGACAATTTCTTCTTTACCCTTTCCACCACCGGGTTCTACACCTTTTTAGGCGGCCCTAAATATGGGGGAAGGCTTAAATAAGTAATTGGGAAGGATCCCACTTTGCAGCCCCAGGATGCCTGCAAGATTACTCATTAGAGAATCCGCTACTCTTGTCCCAATTAGCTCACTCTTAAAGAAATTGATCTTTGGCCCTGACGCTGCTGCAAAACAGATAAGGATAGCCTTTACATTTCTTATTTGATCGTCATTAGCTTGGCAGAAAAATAAGAGTATCGTCTGCAAATTGAAGATGCAAAATGGATGGAGCAATGCTTGCTTCCTGATACCTCTAATTAAGTCCTAAATTTCAGCTGCCTTCACCATCCTACTAAATGCCTCAACAACTAAGACAAAAGGAAAGGGGGATAAAGAATCACCTTGCAGGTCTCTTTGAGCTTGAAAGAATCCCTTTGGCAATCCATTAACCAAAATGGAAAAGTAAGTTGAGGAGAGGCGTTCTTTGATCAAGCTTCTCCACTTGACACCAAACCCCATTCTATGTATAATGTACTGCATAAAACCCCAATCAAATCTGTCATATGCCTTCTCTAGATCCAGCTTGCATATAATTCCTGAGATTTTTTTCCTTATATCTTGAATGCACACATGATCAATGAAGTAAATTATGGTAGAAGCTTCTTTTATCTATACAGATTTTTTTGTAGTAGGGACTTAATAGCTTCTGTTGTGAGATGAATCTGTTCTATCTACTTCATTTTGTTGAGAGCTGTGCAATTCGTTTGAACCTGAATAATATATAATTATGTGAACCATCACCCTAGGTTCTCCTATTCTTTAGTTTGTAAAATTGATGTCACAGTTTGATGATCCAAGACCTTATGAACCTAACTTGGAGAAAAATGTCCAAAAAATAAACCCAGGTGGAAGAACCTAATGACCAACATTAAGGCTTTTGACATTCAATGTGGACGGTGGACTGCTGTTGGTTCTCCTTTTTGATAGTCAATTTGATAATGAAATCTGTGAGTCCCAGCTACCATTCAGATCAGTCATCAATAATCTGGATCACCATACTGTGGCCCACTGAGGCAAGCTCAAAGCACAAGGACACTCAAGAACCACAATTTCTTTGCGTACTTGTTTGATATATTCTAAAGAAGCTCTGGAAGAATATCAGACACTTTCATGGATGAAAACGGTCAGAACTTTATTAACTTGCACGGTGGTGGACAATTTCATTAAATAGAAAAAAAAGGGGAAAAAGAAGTAAACGTGAAAATGTAATGACCTCTCAGATTTAAAACAGTGATAGGCATACGACATGAATTACCAGATTCCTCATCATTTGTATGAGTCTATAACAATGAATTTAGGGACAGAAAAGGAGTGTGGATAAAACTAAGAGCGTGTTTGTTTTCACAAAATACATAGGAATTGAACCAATACGAATTCATGGTCAAATGAAGTCCACTGGAAGATTATTAAAGAGGTGTTGGGTGAAGGCTATAAGGTGGGGACATAGATGGGACCTTGACTTTCCTACTGTTTGAAGTACAAGCGTGATGGCTAGGTTTTCATTACTCATCTTCCCTCAATTCAATTTCTTTGAAGGGGAGGTTATTTTTTGGTCATTTTTGGATATTTACCTTTGATTCTTCACTTTAACCAGTTAAAGAAATACTAAGCCTTATAAATCCTAGGAATTCAATTACATGAGGAAAACAGGTCCTAAACTGTCCACGGAAGGAAAAACAGATATCCTTTCAATGGATACCCTTCAAAACTAGTTTCAAATTGAAAATTTGTAAGTTTCCAACCTATGCATCACATATAGAGATTTATGCCTGAAACAATTTGACTATTTCTCTTAAAATTTCGCTACTTTTTACTTTATTGCCTGTATGGAATTAATATTGCTAGAGTTAAAACAAAAAACAAGTCTGCTAGAAGCTAGTGATACCAAGTATATTGTAGCGCCAGGGATTAATGCTGCCATGGCTTTTGTCCTTGTGTTCTAAGTTGGCTTATAGAGCTATAGTACAGGGCTGGGGGATGGACTATATTCAAATTAGAAAGTACTGAAGAGCATAATTCTTTGATGACACTCTACCCCATGGCCCTTAATTCTTTTAGAATGTACTGTTAGAAAAGTATTCTTTGAGAAAAGACCGATTAAATGAGAAATGATCCATGGAAAACCATAGGACCATATTTTGGTTGAAGGCGTTTAACTGGTCAAATTTGGACACAAGGGGTCATCATTAGCACTAAACATATTGAAATGAAGGACCTGCAATGGACCCATTCTTTCCTTATCTCACCTTGTTTGGATGGTCTTGTCCATCTATCAAGAGTTACAAAAATGGTCGATTGCTTACATTTGGTAGAGCCGGGGGCGGACTCACGATCAAATCCAGTAATATGCCAAGAGTCGAATTGGGCACTGGCCCATGCACCACATGTGTTTGACTGGCGCCCCCCGCCCCCCACCCCCCCATCCCCATCCCCACCATATGTTCGAAGATTGCCCCGGATGTCATGTCCCTTCATTGGTATAAGGGAACTCGCAAATAGAATAATGTGAGTATAGATACTATATCGCACCTGTGATATGGTGACCGTGAGTGGGTGAATTAAAGAATGCCACTTGTCACTCTTATTATGTCTGAGGGGCACTCCTTCACTTGCTTTTCCTTTGTACAAAAATAAGAGAATGCACAGGGGGTATTTACAAATAAAAAGTTTTATCCCCAACTCTAGATCAGTGAAGCCATCTCTCTCTCTTAATGAAGCTCCACCGGCGACAAAGGCAGTAGAGAAGAAAACCACGCAATCTCTCCTTTCTCTCCCTCTCCCTTCCTTCTTTCTTCCATTCTCTTGCTCTTTCCTCCTTTCTTCCGTATTTGCTGCTACTGATCTCAGTTTGGTGTAGGTTGTGGATTATCTGTCCCATTGAATATGGAATAGGAGATGCATCCAAGAATTAAAAAAAAGAGTCCAAACTCTTCTGGTAAGGGTAAATCTTGAATACCCCTACATGAGGCATGCTGGCATGCTGGGCCATTGAATGTCCAATGAAGAGATTTCTCTTGAATTGGCTAGGCCAGAAGATTAGGGAAGAATAAAGACAATGATGATCATAATAATAAAAATGATTATAATAATAAAGAAAATAATAATAATAATCAAATATTTGATCGCGAGAAATGGGTTCAATCCGGTAAGTAGTCAATAGATGGTTGTATGACAAAACACAATTAACCCACTCCATGCCACCTTTCCATTCCCTCAGCCTCGCTCCCAACCCATCTCTCTCAATGCCCACCCCCGTAACCCCCCATCATCATATTCATCATCATCAAACCTATCCACAAAACCCACTAGAATCCCATTTCAAACCCTCCCACTCCCAGACAAATATCTTCCCCCTCCAATTTAAGTCAAGGAGAAGATCATTTGCCTTGAGATCATGGGTGTTGACTTGGCAAGGCCCTTTCCCATAATCCCTCCCTCAAAACAGCCTCTCTTCATTCCATCCACTCTAGTGGAGCTTCTCAGAGAGATACGAAAGCATTTGGATTTGTTGTTAGGTTTTTGGGGGTGGGATGAAACTTTTCTATAGGATTCAAGAGCCAAGCACCGGCCATGTGTAACTTAGAGGAGACTAGACAACAGCATTAGATTGCTTTGAATAAAAATAGCAGTATTAGGTTCTAAATCTTTGATTATGTCAATCTCTCATATCGTGGAGGTAATAAAATAATGATTGATTATCTTGATTTAGGCATTATGATCAGTGATTGATTACCTTCATTTAAGTGATTAATTATTGATTGATTACCTTGACTTTGAGGTAATTGATATCTATGATTTAAGGTAATTGATTATTAATTGATATCCATAACTTAGGTAATTGATTAGTGGTTAATAAAAATAGTTTTTATGTTTGAGACAAGAAATTCTATAAATATCTTGTATTTCTATAACGACCCAAGCCCATTACTCACATGACATTGTTTGCTTTGGCTCATGGGATATCAACCCAATCTTGCCACACAGTTTTAAAGGGTCTCATGTGGGGATTGAGGTTAAGGTTGCACTTATATATCAGATTTAGGACTTGGATATTTCCGATGTGGGACTTGAACAAAGTCTTACGGTGCTAATCGAAACATTCCACCCTTACCCCTGTGGAGTCCCCTATCTTGGCTCACAGGAGCACTTGATTTGGTTTTGCCTCAAGGGATTACCTAGGCGGATTAGGGTCTCACAGTCTCCCCTATCGAAATAGAACCGTCCTCGGCTCTAATACCATTTGTAACGACCCGAGCCTATTACAGCACTACCCACATGATATTGTCCGCTTTGGCTCATGGGATTTCAACCCAATTTTGTTGCGTGGTTTTAAAAGGCCTCATGTGGGGTTAAGGTTAAGGCCGCATTTATATACCAGATTCAAGACTTGGATATTTCCGATGTAGGACTTGAATAAAGTCTTATGATGTTATTTGAAGCATTCCACCCTTATCTTTGCGAAGTCCCCTATCTTAGCTCACAGGAGCACTTGACCTAGTCTTGCCTCAAGCGATTACCTAGGTGGATTTGAGTCTAAGAATTCCTCTTTATGAAAATAAGAAAATTATTTCCCAAAATTTTGTGCTTGCACAAGTAGGTTTAGTCTATCCTCAAATTTGGAGAATTTTATCTTCTAGTTTTCACCCAGATCATCACACTTTTTCACTTGTGAAAATCCCCCTTGCGTTCTCTTATTTTTTGTGCAAAGGGAAAGCAAGTGAAGAAGTTCCCCTAACTGCTGACATACTATGAGTATGGTACATGGTATGGATGGTGAGAAGTGGTGTGGTGAGTGAGTGCAACGTAGACTTGTATTGTCATATAATTGTGTCATGTAGAGGGGCATCTAAGAGTGTAATGATAATCTACCCAAAAAAAAAAAAAAGAGTAATGATATTAAAGCAAGTACTGGCTAGTGGTGTGACTTATTTTGTATGTAGTGTGAGATGCTATGATGCCCAGATACGGCATGGATATGGCAAGGACTTAGGAAGCATGAACATGTGCCTAGGGTCCCCGTGTTCGTGTCGAACACGTATTTGACACGCCACGAAACGTGTTTGTTATTTTCTTAAAATTTTTTTTAAAATTTGGACATGGCAGGGACACGGTAGAATACAATGGGGTTATTTTAAAATTTTAAATCCCTCTTTTTTTTTTTATCGTTGAGTGTAACCAAAGCCTGTTATCAACAAAAAAAAAAAAAGAGTGTTAAATGAAGTTCAAAAGTTCATAAATAATTCAGGAACAATTTCAGACCAAATATGAAATTATTTCCCAAGCAATTTTTATGTTTTTTTTTTTTTTTGCTACTCTCTATTCTGACTCTTTTTTTTTTCTTTTTTGTAAGTCTCATCTTTTTTGACTTTTTCGGTATTAGTTATGTTTTTCTTTTTTATTAATTGTGACATTATGCTTCTTGGCTAAAAATTTAACTATTCTTTAATTTTGTGATTATATATAAAAAAATATATTTATTATTTGCCGTGTCCGTTTCCTACTTTCGTAGGATTTGCCGTATCGCCGTGTCCCTGTCGTATCGTATCCGTGTCCCGTGTCTATATTCGTGCTTCTTAGGCAAGGACACACCATGGATACAAATTTTACATATAAAAAAGTGATGTATCGGATATAATGCGACATGATACTTTGTCGCCCGTTTTGAAGTATCAGTGCATCATAGGTGAGATGTGCTTTGTAATGCAATGTATATACTAGGGGCCCTATGTATAAATTGTACTAACAGAAATTAAAGGGTTTGTTTTATAAAAATTATTGTGAGTTGTGTTGTGTACTCTGAGTCCATTTTAGTTTTCCTATTCTTCTGATATATGTAGTCTGCAAAGGTTCTTTTCGCCAATCAAGATTGTGCATACTATTGCCAATATTCATTTTCAGTCCTTGTCCAGCCCACCCAAACAAAAATCCTGCATCCGCCAATGGTAGAGCCGTCCATTTTGCAAGCTTTTAATATACTACTAGATCTTCTTTGCCTAGAGATCCATCATTGGCCCTTAATTTAACTATCCTACCAACTAAATGTTGGGTCACTGTGCAGTTCAAGGGCTTTGTTCCATAATATGGGCTTTACACCATATCATTCCTTTGAATGAAAGATATTCCAGAGAAAGCTGAACTATATTGGAATTGATGTTGATTCACTATATATATGCTCTCACAATTTCACAGTATCAAATGGTCTTCAATTGATTGGCCATCATGAATGAATTATTTTGACAGTGGAGGTTGAATTTTGGTTGGCTGCAAGGCCTCTTTCTTTCCTTATCATTCTGACTATATACTAAGATGGTGATGTTACTTCTTTGTGGGTGTTGATACAGCTCGGTCCAAAAGCAGAGGATGTCAGCAAGCCTGTAAATCCAATTGTGTTCGTTCTTCGCTTCATTCTAGGTGCAATGGCGGCAACATATTTTGTTTTGGTTCCCATTTACATGTGGCTCAAGGATCAGATAGTACCCAAAGGTAGGCCAATATGAGAGGACATGTTCTTTTTGTTGTTACTGTGTAGCTGCGAGAAACCTGATCACTCGCATTGGCATGCTTTTCTCCTTAAAGTCTGTTCCCCTTGCCTTGCGTACTCTTAAAATGCATTCTGCATCGGCTTTAGATCTCATCTCTCACTCCTTTAGGATGACTAGCAAAGCCTCTGAAAGTATTATGACACATGTTTTATGTTTTTGTTTGGAATTACTTCTTCACCTTTAGAGATAATGTGTGAAATTTAGTATTTCTGTAGAATAATATATGTGAGTTGCATTCTGCAGTGAAGCATTGGCATCAATAGTCACTGGTACTTAAAATGTTATTTGAACTTGACAATAGAGAGGGAAACGATGGACCCATTTAGGTCACTGTAAACGAAGTTCAAGTAATTGGTTTATTCCTAAATCTGACATTCTATCTGTGACGTTCAATCTCTGGCTACCCCCATTTTACACAACCCCCATTTTGCACAACCAAGTTACCTTGAAAGTTAGATTTTCTGGGTGACGCTATATAACGCTAACTGCATATGTAATCAAATTGTATGATTACATATGTAATCAAGTTAGAATTTCTGGGTCGACTTCTATATACCCTCAAAAGTGGGAACTTATATCAGGAAAGTAACGCTAACTGCATATGTAATCAAATTTACAGGATATCCAAATAAACTGCTATGGTTATCTGTAATATTACATGTAACTGAGTGTTAGAAAGTTAGATTTTCCGGGTGAGCATAATCATCAAAAATCCATAGAGAGAGAGAGAGAGAGAGAGAGAGAGTTGCTTGGCCTTGAGTATGTTTGTGTGGAACCATAACCCACGAAAAAGGTTCTGCCTTTCTGTGCTCTGGGGTGGCACAATTTGTTTGAGAAAAAGCTGCGAAAGCATCTGATATTTTATAGTATTGTATAAAATCATTTGAAACGTGCAATGATATGCATGGAGATCAATGCAAAGAAAGAAGCCTGAAAGGGCCTTATCTTTCATAAAGTTAAGAAAGTAGGATCCACTTATACAAATCTTAAAATATTTCGTGAACTCGAGTATATAAAAATTCTACAGGCAATTCAGGTTGGTCAAGCTTAATTTGGATGGGAAAAAGTCTGGGAGATTTTACTGAGTTCATCATGGAAAATATGGCAGACCCACATGTTACACATCTCAACAGCTTTCGCTGTAGCGTGTGAACTTTGGCTGGTTCATTTCTATCTTTACAAAAAAGAACGCGGCATCTTCTAAAAGTCATTACAAATAAAACAAAACTGAATGGGAGTGTGGCCAGCATTTCACTTTGTAGAGAACCACGCGGCTTCTTAGAAAGTTCATTACCCATACGAAACTGCACTTGGGGGAAAACCGGGGGTAGTGGTCACTTGGTTTGATGAAATTCCATTGGTTTCATAATACCACCATATAATCCATTCTCATTTCACTCTAATCAGGCATCGAGTGAGGGACCACCTCTTGATACAACTCTCGATACAATGCAGTGGTTAGTTATTAAATTTGTATCCATATATTGATGGAATGAAATGCGATATATCCCATGAGAAGAACTCATTATATGGTAGGAGACATTCACTCTATTTTTCAAATGCAAAGTCTCTTGCATGATGTTTCCATCGACACTGAAATAGGTGAGGGACTGTAAAAAGTGGAGACTAAATTAAAGGCGATCATGCTGCTGTTTGGACAATTTACTTGTATAGTGTTAGAAAGAGAATGATCAATTTAAAAGAAAAAAATTAAAATAGGATCAAATCAAAAGGTCCTAAATAATAAAAAGCCATGCTATGACTCGTCGTTATTTAGTTGCATGAAAGAATAATTTTTTTACTTCTTTGGTAAAAAGAAGAGAGCTTGTTGAAATTTAGTACTTTCAATTTAATTCCCTTTTCTTTTCTTATATATTGAATTAATCATGAGAGTTTTACAAAAAAAAAATCATGTAAGTTGACCTCCAAACCATAAACCAAATCATAGGGAAATATATTTTATCCAGTCTAGAGTATTTAATGATTCTAAATGCAAAAAGAGTAGGTCATGTTTCATATGCCGTTAAGGCAGTGGTTTGATTGGTCTGAGCTTTAGGTTTGCTCCTAAGGTCTTCAGTTTGACTTCCGCCCTTGCGTTATCTGAATACTATGTGTGCTGCCATGTATGTACCCCCTATAAAATAGTTCTTACTCGTTAAAATCGAACAACCCTCGACCAATGGCCAAAGGTTGAAAGGCTGGACCAATGAAAAATATCTAGGTAATAAAAAAAAAAGAGAAAATGGGAGAGATTTTAACGAGTTTGTCCTGAATAAAAGGGCAGACCCAGATGTCACATCTTAAGAGCGTTATAGCGTGTGAACTTTGGTTGGTTCATTTATCCTTCGAGTAAAAAGAAAGCGGGTTGTTCTAAAAGTCATTACAAATAAAACAACATTGAATGAGAGTGGCCATCTTATCACTTTGTAGAGAGCCACGCGGCTTCTAAGAAAGTTCATTAGCTATACAAAACAGCACCCAATGAAAGAAAACCGCGGGTAGTGGTCAGTTGGTTTGATAAAATTCTGTTGGTTTCATAAAACCAACCATATAATCCATTCTGATTTCCTCTAATCAGGCAGTGAGTGACGAACCACCTTTTGACATAATGCAATGGTTAGTTATTAAATTTATATCCATATATCCCATGAGAAGACCTCATTATATAGTGGGAGGCATTCATTAGCTATACAAAACGGCACCCAATGAAAGAAAACCGCAGGTAGTTGTCAGTTGGTTTGATAAAATTATGTTGGTTTCATAAAACCAACCATATAATCCATTCTGATTTCCTCTAATCAGGCAGTGAGTGACGAACCACCTTTTGACATAATGCAATGGTTAGTTATTAAATTTATATCCATATATCCCATGAGAAGACCTCATTATATAGTGGGAGGCATTCACTCTATTTTTCATGTGCAAAGACTCTCTTGTAGGATGTTTCCATCCGCCACTGAAAGCGGTGAGGGGCTGTAAAAAAAGAAAACTCCCTTAAATTAAAGGGGCCCATGCGGCTGTTTGGACAATTTGTTTTTTGTTTTTTCTGACAACTTGTATAGTGGTATAGAGAGAAGTAGGGGTGTACGTGATTCGGATTGGATCAGATTAAGCCAAATATGTTATCAAACCATAAGCTACGAATTGACAGTTTTGTAATCTGTCACCAATCCGTTGTCCTTTAAAACCAATTCGAACCGAATCTTGGATTAATGGTTCGGATCGGTTAAAATCGTTCAATACATTGATAGTATCAATGGTAGGCATTCTTTTGCAATATACCCCTGCACTTAGGCTTGTTTATAACAAAAACCTAGATGATGAATGAAGATTGTTGCTTTTTAATATTTTTTATATAAAGATTAAAAAAAATATATTTTCTTTATTCCAATGGTTTGGATCGGTCAAAATCCAGGGATTATGGGTAAAATCCGTCACTAATCCGTTACTAATGGATTATGTTTTTTAAATCCGTCATCAAACCATTAATCATCGGATTGGTTAAAACACCGCGGATCAGATTGGATCGGATCGGTTTAACGGATCGGCGGATTTTTTGTACACCCCTAGAGAGAAGGGTCAATTTAAAAGAAAAAAAAAGAAAAAAGAATAGAAATCAAAAGGTGCTAAATGATAAAAAGTCATGCTATGACTCGTTGTCATTTAGTGGCATAATAAAATAATTTTTTTGCTTCTTTGGTAAAGAAGAGGGCCTTTTGAAATTAAGAAAGATAAAATTAGAAATGAGCACTTTCGAGAGCATTTAGGGATAGCACCAATCTGAGATAAGATTAAAGAAATCTGTTTGAGATGGTTTGGGCATATTAAGCATAAGCCGGTAATGGCACCGATGAGAAAAAGTTTGGCAATACAGGTGGATGGGCCATCAAGAGGTACGGGTAGGCTGAAGAAAATATTGAGGGAGGTTATTGAATCCGATTTGAAGAAGTTTAACTTATCTAAAGATTTGGCTCAAAATTGAACGGAATGGAGAAACAGAATTCATGTAGCTGACCCAACATGATTGAGATAAGATTTTGATGATGGTAAAAGAAGAGGGCCTTTTGAAATTTAGCACTTTTAATTTAATCCCCTTTTCATGTGTTATGTATTGAGTTGATCATTCACTTCTCTAATTAATTAATTGGGAGCTTCTAAATACACCCCCATCCCAATTTTTTCTTTCCACACCTATCATTTAAAAAAACTTATTACAAATATACCCATATAGTAAATTACCTAAAAAGACATAACACCCACCCTTGGGCGGAGGGGGTGTGGGGGAGAGGTGGTGGGGAAAACGACATAACACTCACCTTCAAGTAGAGTCGAGATGGGGAAGGGGAGGTTACTTTAGGTATTATGGGGGTGTATAAAGAAAAATTTAACATTCTCAAATTCAATGGTGGGTGTAGAAAGAAAGAGCGTGTGGAAAGGAAAGAGGTGGGGGAGTGGGGGTGTTTGTATTTAGAAGCTTTCTTCGTAATTTTCCCAAATAGGCCAAAGAAAATTGCCCTTTACGAAGCAATCCTCAATGAATTATACAAAATCATAATCTCATTTTGTCATTGCCAAATATCCCTATGCTATTTTTTCGCAGCAGACAATTTCTTTTTCTTTTTATTTTTCTTTTTTTTGCTTTATAAGGAAGCAGAACTCACATACCTACATGCATGACACATGTTCCTACCAGTGGATGAAAGATTTGTTTTAGTAAAAGCTTTCATTTATTTGGGGGTTGCTGTCATCTCCTATTTCTTAATTTGGACCGTGTGCAAGAAAAGTATTTTCATTGTTTGTACTACGGGCTCGAGGCTTTGTAGGAATGGTTTGCAGATGAAATTTAATTGATTTTTTTGTAAATACCTCCCTAAGGTTTATAGGATTTCTAAATAAGCCCTTGTGGTTTTTTGTAAATAGGTCTCTACCTTTTCTTGTTAATACCTATCAAATCTCTAAAATAAATATTCCTAACAAAAATAGGCAACCATATGAGAATTGTGTTGAATTTTTATAAAAATGACAACTTTACACTTGCACTCATTAAAAAAATTAGTATATTATTATTTGCAAGAATGTTATTATTTCATCCTATGTCCCAATGCTCTCTCTCTCAATTTACTTTGTCGTGTATAAAAAGCATAATCATGTATTTTGAAACTTTCATCACAGGTGGGTCTTGTATGGATAGGATCGATTAGAACTAATTATAAGTATATATGTTGATTATCATCACAATGGATTTAGACTTAATGAAATGATCCCTATATTGAGAGAATTAGATCTGTGTACTGTATGCTTTTCCACTGAATGTAACTCTTAATTTCATAAAAGAAGAAAAATATGATTATACTTTTAAGATTATCCATATAGGGATAAAAAAAAAAAAGGTAGGCAAAAGTATCATTTCACTCTAAATATTTATGGTAGTTGAAAGTCTACTAATTTTAGGGGCACAAAAGGTATTAAGATGACAAAGCAGGAGCTTATTTATAAATATTAGAACCATAGGAGCCTATTTATAAATCCTATAAACTTTAGGGGGTATTTACAAAAACTCAATTTAATATAATAATAGAACCAACCAGTTGTGAGTTAGACTTACAGGAGGAAACAACTCAATACTGAAAAATAAAGTATGTGTTGCCAAAAGTAGGCTAACCAGGGGGATACTGAAAAATATTTCTATTCTCTTTATAGATAATACTATATAAGAAGAAAAACCTGTTCACTTTTAAAAACTTATAAGAAATTAAAGTATGGTATTTTTGTATAAATTATATTGAGAGGAAAAAAAGATATTATATAATATGTATAAAAATTGATAAGATGACAGTATATTATTAGCAATTATCATTAATATTTATCATATGATTAAGGTAAATGTCTTCTTGCTTAATAATCTTATTATTTTAAGTTTTGAAGGCAATTTATAAAAGAAAATTCTCGCCAAAAAAAACTAGTGTCTAATTTTTATAAACATTGGCATGTTTTGTATATTTGTTTGCCTGCATTCAAAAGGTTTTAATTTTTTCCACCACTTCGTGCTAAATAAGTACAAGCCCACCCACAAAAAGAGCAGAAGAAGACTAAACCAATGAAACTTGATTTTAGAGACGGTGGGACCAATCAATTAATTGCAAATTTGTTTAAAAAATTGATATCAGTTGCGAAATCAAGCAATCAGTTGCAAACGTAAAAGCTAATTTTGCAATCAATTCACCTTCGCTATATATATTAATTGACTTTGTCATTTGAAGACTGTCGTATGTCTAGTGACATTTGACTTTGTCATTTGAAGAATGTCGTATGTGTGGTGACATTAACACAGAGATCAAGGCTCGGTTGGATAATTCCAATATTATTCATGTTTTTTAATCGTATCAAAGGGTTGGACATACATAGATTTTGTTTTTTAGCAGTGAACTTTATTTAAGACAATCTTACCATTCAAACAAATTAACAAATCATCCTCGAATGTTAATACTCTTTGTTTAAGCACTGGTTTTTTTATTTAAGCTTTGATTATGCCATTGTTAATGGGCACAACTCACGTCTCATTATTTTGTTTTTTTTTTTTTTGGACTGAACAGTAATACACTAGTCAAAGGTGCACAACATAGGCTGTCGGTGGCTATGTGTATCCGAAATATTTTTAATTATCAACTGTAAGAGGGGTCGGCGGGTTTCACCTAAATATATATAGTGATGTTGCCATTTGTAACCTGGGCCACGAGTTATAATGGTCCCTAACTGTGGTTTGAATTACAAATGATCCTTAATATTACGGTGTCCAGCCTTCAGTCTGTGCGGATTTAGTAAGTCGGACTTGATCGGTTGGGAACAATCTCTAGTCCTACTTGAGATGTGATTCAACCTTCCGATCAGGGCTTTATCATTGCTAGATATAAATGCTCTAAGTCACCATTTTTGCAAGAAAATTCTTTTTGACTTTGGTACTTTCGTATCCATCACCACGGGCAGTTCTTATGACAACATTGTAGTCGATTGCAACTAGAAAAGTAAAAAAACATTTCTTGATAGGGCGATATGCAAAAAATTTGCAGTTGTTAGGTTGAGTGCGTGTCTTCTCAGTTATGAAAGACATAAACCTGTACTTAGGCTTGAATTTCATGTGTGTCTATGTAAATTGTAATGGTCCCAATTGGGGCTTGGATTAATAAATGACACATATTGGACCCATACCGTGCTATCACGCTCGTGTCCATCAAGTAATCTGATATTTGGAATGAAAATCATGTAGAAAGTACAAAAGTATTTGGATGAAGTCATCTCAAGTGTCCAATCCTGACAAGATATGATGATGGTTATATCCGAGCTTAACACTTAATATTTATTTACCAATAGTTGAAGTTTAACAAATTCTTACCACATGTAATATTTTAAGACTGAATGATATTGCACCTTTAATTTATTGGATGAATAAGTTTATAAAAAATATTTAAACGTTAATTGTTTATAGGCAAGTGTCAAGTACAAAGTAGCATTATGTTCAGAATTCCTAGGTTAAATGCATCCCCAGTCCCCTTTTTTTTGTTTTTTAAACATTGAGCCATACGAGGTAGGACCATGATATGCCCAATTGTGGGCAAAAAATATCTTTTGATGAAAAAAATTCCTCACCCATAAACCAAAGTAGAAGAAGAGCTTCTCACACAGAAAAAAAAAAACTAGGGATAAAATTCTAAGCAATTAGGCAAGAAGCAGGGCCCTTTGCTCATCTTACTGGGGCCCTATCAATATGCATGAACTTTACACTAAAACCCTATGTATGACCTAGCACTGACGCATGACTGCACCTGGTCGCTATTATACATCAAAGTCAAAAGTAGCTACAGCCTCCAATAAACAAATTCTTAAGTATTTGAGAGAAGTTGCATTCGTATGCAACATGTCTCACACGGGCGGTCGGTGCGTGACTGAGTGACGGCCACTATGCATCTGAAGATTAACCATCCTGTACTTGTCTACTACCATTTTGTAAAACAAACTGGATGCTGGTAATTTTTCGTTTGATTATATGATTGGTAAACGTGTGATCTGGAGTTGTATCTTAAGTCATTTGGGACATGAGTGTGTGAGGCTCCCTGAGTTCCAATCCACAATTTAGTACAATCTTTTGTTTTTAAGAAGAAAAGTATGTGCGAATTTACTAATAAATGGACCATTCTAGACTCCTAGCGATGAGCCCAAAGCAGTAAGAGATTTTGGTATATGTGTGAATTTACTAACACATGGACCATTCTAGACTCCTAGCGATGAGCCCAAAGCAGTAAGAGATTTTGGTATACGTGATCTTTTCATCTAAATTGTAGTAGTATTAGATGATATTAAATGAGAAATAATAATTTATAAGACAATATTTTCCTTTGGACATTTTCGATTGTCTGCATTGCAATTGTTATGGTTGGCACCTTAGTTAATTGGATATATTAAGAAAGTGCTATTATGCATTCATTCTTTACATTATGGTGATGGATACTCTTATATTTGGACATATGCAAAGGGAGAACCGTGGGGGCATATTAATTTGTGTAGTTTATGTATAGTTTAATAAGTGATATGAGATCAACATAGGACTTAACGCTTACTATATAATAAATATCACTTCTCGCATTATTATCTTATCTAGTTTTGGCATGAGGGACACGTTGGTGAACAGGATGGAGTGTTGCACAAGTAGCAGGGGCAGATTGCAAAGACAATGAAATTTCATAGAAGTTGACCCACAACGTACACCCAATTGTCCCGTGTTAATTTTACAATTTGTAAACGTGCTATCGCCAGCAAGTGTGGACGAGTGGACCTAATAAACATCTGCTGTGTTTGGCGGGACAATGGTTCCAAAACTTCTGTAATAATCACCTGCTTTTTTGCCATCAGGTTACTGTTAATTTTTTTAACAAAAAATATTTTTTGATTGTTGTTACTGAGTTAATTATTATTTACAAATCAGTAGTCATTTACTTAACACTTCTTTTCTAGATTTTTTTTACCGCACACATCTTATGATCAATCCAAAAAAGAAAAAATCCAATGCCTTTGTAAAGAGTAAAGGCCAGATTTAGCAATAATGTTGCTAGAGTTATAGTTGACCCGATCATATCACTAGACAGCTTGGGCTGGCTACGATTAGTAGGTTAGGTTATTTTATTTAGTTTTGATTTAATTAGAGTGGTTTTGATATGGATTGCTTTGGAGATTTTATTTCCTTCTATACGATTATTTATTTTTTTAAGTTTGTTTTTTTTCACCTTAATGTTGTATTATGATAGAATCTATATACTTCAAATTAGGTATTTGGCTAACTTGAAATATATTTTGCAATATATGACTTTCTACTAAAAATTACAAGATTTTTTTTTCTCCACATCCCTATAAGGGCAAATCTCTAAAAAGTAAATATTGTAAGATACGACAAAAAATCGTCACTTATAATATGATACTATTTTGTTTTATAGTAATAAAATCTTACTATATTCAATTTTATTAATATTATATGTTGTTTTTATCCAAACACCCCCTTATCTATTTCATAACATTGACACCAACAGAATAGTATGGGTGTGGGTCCAATATGTGTCAATTTATTATTTCAAGCCCTAGTTGGGACCATTACAATTTACATAGACATACATGAGATTCAAGCCTGAGTACAGATTTATGTCTTTAGCCATACACTCAATCGAACAACTACATGTTTTTACATATAGCCCTTTTAATTTCTGGTTGGGATTGGCTACAATGTTGTCATAAGACCTGTCCTAGGCGATAATTACAACGGTGCCTAATTCAAAAAGGATTTAGTGGAAAAAGTGGTAATTATAGCATTTATATTTAACAATGACAGAGCCCTGAGTGGTGGTGATTAGGTTGTTACAACTGGAAGATAGAATCACGTCTCAAGTAGGACTAGAGATCGTTCCCAATCGATCGACTACGACTTACTAAATCCACACAACCTGAAGGCTGGACACCCTAATACTAAGGATCATTTATAATTCAAGCCACAGTTGAGACCATTACAACTAGTGGGCTGCAGTCACACATGGCATATGTTTTGGCTATAGAAGATATCCTAGGACTTCTTGTTTGTTTGTTTGTTTGTTTTTTTTTTTTTTTTGGGCTAACGGAGGTTGTTCCGAATCTTTTGAGCCTGACAAATTTCTTTCGGGCCCAAGGAAAGTATGGTAAATCTCTTACTGTCCTAATGTAGTGTGGTAACATAGCTCATACCTACAATATTCGAAAGCAAATTGTGGTCCTAAGCTAGTTGACCTATCCTTCGGAGTTAACATACTTTACGACTTCAAAATTTGAATAGTTGTACAAGTGCATATTTATTTATTGCCAGTACTGCTAGCCGCCCAGTCTGGAGGGTCCAGCCATCTTAGGTGGCAAAGAAACTAGGGATATTTAGAGGCCGGTCCAACTTTTACGTCATTAGTACGTTAAATCCATCTTAATTTGGTTTAAATCATTAAGTTCTTCTTTTTTAATTCTTTCTTTAAATGGAGGTCCTTTCTCCTTCCATTAAGGATATTTTATACCGAAAATACTCTTAAATGGATTTATTAAATGGTGACGATAGAGGTACAATTCAATGTTTTAAGGCATTTAACATCGCACCAACATGGTTGTTTTTAGAGTGGTCGTAGGAAGCGGTATTGTGGCATGCCTCTGCCTAACACATTTCTTCTTACTTACTTTTTCATCTCTTTCAACAAGACAAATCCAAGTAATTTTATTTCTCTCCTACTCTAGTACTCTTCTTTTCATATTCCTTGAATTTTCTTTTCTATTTCTTCCTAGTGAGCCTATTATCTAAAGCCTCAAAAGTTTGACACTCATAATTTTCACATTTTGAATATTTGTCTGTTTAAATTGTCATTAGATTTTGAATTTTTAAAATTTTGATTTAAAACTTGTATTAAATCAAATTCATCATAATTCATAAGTAAGAAATTTCATATGGCTACAACTAAAAGTGTTCAAAATTTGGGTTCTTTACACTAATTATATACGCAAAAGGTTTCATCATCCTTTGCATATTTGTCAAATAGTAAAGAATTTGAGCTCTAAACAATGGGCCAAAGATCAAGGCTGTTTCTCATCAAGATCATTCCTATAATATGGGGTTCGAGAAAATAAATTAATTTAATTTTTTTGTAACTATAATCATGCGCTTACAAGTAAATATGCTAAAATCAAGCAATTTCTAATTCTTTTCTAATCTTTTGAATCCATTATTGAATGTTGTTGGAAGTGGAGAGCAATACAAATTTGTCATTTTGTTATTATCTTTTAGAATAACTATTTATTAGTTAAATTGGATTGAACACGTGGTGTCAAAATTTTGATATTATGTTAAAATGTTTTCTAAATCCTTTTTCCCCCTAGGAGAAAATCTTGGTTCCGCCACTCGATTCAAGTCCAAATTCACCATAATTCCATCCTAGATTCACCCGTTTGGATCCCTACAGGCCAATCTTCCACTCCCAATTTCAGGTGTGCAAGGTTAAAGCGGCAAGCTATCCTTTAGTTTGTTAATACAAATGAAATTTTGGTGATGATTTTCTTGGAACCCTACCATAAGAGGCTAAGACCCAAGAGAGCCTACACATGTAGGAAGTGAAAGCTCACACCATGGAAAGGAGAGCCCACATGTAAGAAGAGTGGTGTACTTAAAAATCAATCCTTGTGCAATTTGCTAAAATGCAAAGTTGCCAACTAGCTGAAAAACCCATCAACCTTAGTGATAGTGGGTTTTTTTTTCGGTAAATAGAGAAAATTCATTAAAGAGAGAAAAAAAACAGCAACCATAAAGAAAACAAAAAAAGAAAACACCATTTGCCAAAACAGAACAACCCAAACTCTTCACCCTCCTACAAAGATGCCTTTTCTGTGTGTGCTCTTGGCAAGCTCATGAGCAAAGCCGTTAAGCCTTCTAGTGAAATAAGAAACCAAATCCTTAATGTCAAACAAAATAGAACGAATGGATTTGTTTGGAGTTCAATTAATTGCTTAGACCACTTCTAAAGCATTATACACAAGTTGGATATTGCCAAATCCCCTTAATCGGGCCTCCTTTAGAGCATATAAAATTGCCTTAACCTCTGCATCTTTTGGAGGGAGAACCTTGGATTCATCTTGCAATCCTCCATACACCCAAGAGTTTTGAACATTAATGATAGTATTGATTAGAAGATATATATTCATATATTTATTCATAGGCATTCGATCTTTTTGTGTCCACCAATCCAACTCGACAAAAAGGCTATAACATAACGGGTATGTTTGGAAGCGGGATAAATTTTTTGTGGGATTGGATAGTTAATACCATCCAAGCCCATCTGATGGTATTATTGCATAGGATGGAATTCCATTTATCCCAAAGATCAATCCAATCCCATGTTTGGTTGCATCCAGATAAATGGGAAAGAAAGGACAAAAAGATCTAAAAAATATAATCCCACCCCCCACACAAACCCAACTAAGGTGGAATAGGGAGAAAAATACCTAAAAAATATAATCCCACCCCCCACTCAAAGGAACTCAAGTTATCCCACCTCCCAGGTGGGATTATTTAAGCCCCTATATTAGGTATTATTTCACTATTGAGTCGGGACTAGGATAGCATTATCCCATGCACTAAAAGTACAAACAAACGCGGGATAAGTGGGATAGGATGCAAAAAGTAACTTATCCCCCCACTTATCCCCTCTTATCCTGCATCTAAACACCACCAACAAGTAAGCAACACATGAGAATCTTGAAAGAAAAAAAACAAGATGCAACACACGAGGGATGCGTAAACTATAATTGGTTTATAAACCCATTGCACCACGTTTTCTACTAACAACCCGTTTGGTTGTTATTTCTGAGAGAACAAAAATGATAGTAGCTATCTTCATGACATTTGGGTTTTTCCGTTTTAATAGTCAGATAGCAGAGAAAAGAAAAGAAGAAGAAAAGCTCTATTAAATGTCAGTTCTGCCATGTAGAATTTTCTCAGAATATCTAATCTGCTGCTATGCCAAGTTTTGTGAAATCAAGCGATTGACAATGATTGGAGAATTCCTAAAACCCTCTAACAGAAATTCTTACACCTCACAAGCAAACCCATAGAAAGTTCCGGGGCTCTGTAGGATAAGAGATTAAGAGTACTTTAGAACTTTATTATTATTATTATTTAAAAAAAGCTCCGCAAGACAACCGATATTATCAATTTGATCTGACTTCTCATATATGAGCAAACTCTCTCATGTGTTCTATTTTAAAGGGACACCTATTGTGGATATGACATCACCATTGTGCACATGTGTGTGTGAATAACCAAGATCAACAATCAAGCACACAAGATGATAAGAGATTTACGTGATTCGACAAAGATGTTTAAATTCACGGAAAACAAATTTCCACTAGATTTTCCTCCAATCTGTGAATCCACAACCTTGAAATCTCAACATATGTCTAGGGTTACAATTACATCGGCATATATAATGTAACACTTCGACCCAACTTAACCTAGTTTAGCAACTAAGTAATGACGATTAGTTATTATTTGTGTCTTGCCTTTGTTTCGGTTTCATTTCGGGTCATGAATAGATAGTTAGGTTGAGTTTAACCTGGTTGAGGTAGACATGAGCCCTTTTTTTGTAATTTATAATTTTATACGAGTTCGTCATTCATGCATCATCTTGGTGTCAACACGTGTCTTTCGTTGAGCTCGTCAACTTCCATTACTGACTTATATGTAAACGACATCGTTTGTTTCCGTTGGACCGTTAATTAACTCAAACTATAATTCTATGCAATTTGTGGACTTATTTATAAATTCAGTACATCCTTATTTTATATAAGAGAATGCACAACTGACTCTTCACTCTCAACATTTTCTTTCTCTTCAATGTCTTCATCTCTTCTTCCTTGCTCTTCATCTCTTATTTCTTTCCTTCTTCTTCTTACAATCAAAGAAAGGGGGAAACTCTTGTGCATCGGTTGCTCGTCAACTTCGTGAGGTGTGGATTCGAAGGTAAGAGTCAAGGGTTTCTTTTCTCTACTCGAAGTCTCTCTCGTTCACTGCACTCATCTTCACTTTTTTCTTCTTTGTCTCTTCAACGTGGACAATAATGCACACCATATTTCCAGTTCGTTTAAGGTGAGAAGTTGAGTCATGGTCTCCGTTAGGCATTTAGGCTGTGATTGCACTTCATGCACCCCTTTTTCTTTTGCTTACTCTTAGCATGCATGGTGTTAGGACTACATCTCCGAGAGCGATTGGGCCAAAAAACAACTAAGTTAAGGAAAAAGCTCGTTAATGTAAGTATAAGCACAAGATGGATGAACACATGTTGGTACACGTTGATTATTGTGTTTCTTCTACTCTTTCTCTCAAGTGTGGTTATGGACAGCCCCTTTTGAATTGTATAAACTTGTTAAGTGTTATCTTCTTGAGTGTAACGACTTTAGTTCAATCATCATGTTCTGTACAGAGTGTTGTTGCCTGACCAATTGGGCCTGGGGTTCGACCAATCGGACACTTCCAGAACAGAAATCCGACCGATCGGGCTTCAGAGCCAACCGGTCGGCCCTAAAGCACTTTTGCTCCAGGAGATTTGATGTATAACTGAATCCTAAACTTGCTTATTCCTTTTCTCTTGCTTCCTTAACACTTAGAGGACCTTTTTATGCTACCTTTTGATTTCTTTACTTTTTAAATGAATTGGAAAAATGATAGGGTTACTGATAAGACCTTATAGGACCTTCACCGGAACTTTTCAACCACATCACTTGTCCAACGGACTACCTTAAAAGCATGAATGGTCTTGAGGGCTGTGACACATTCATGTGTGTTGTCCAATTGTTAAGCACCTCCCCACAGGTGTTGGTTTAAGGGGCTTCGATACACGTTTATTAATACAGTGCAACACTCACGAAACGAACAACTGTATATCGAATAACTAAAAACTACATCATCATGCATGGTAAGAAACATTGGACAATTAGCTTAAGGTTGGCTAGTAAACAATCGTGATTCACAGTAATAACTTGACTTGCATTGCATATTGATTTTGATTACTGCCTTCCATGCTCTTATTCTTGTTTTGACTTGTAATTGTTTGCTTGAAATGGTATTGCAAGACTTGAGTTTAGTGAATAACTCTCGTGTGATGCACGCACTGTATTGCTTGCTTGTAATCTGACATAATGTGACATGATACATGGACTGTACTGCATGATTGTGACATTGAATTGACGTGCATCTTTCACATGACTGATTTGATTCGGCTCTACTCAGCCTCAGTCTAAAGATACTCGACGGGATTAACTTTGGCGTAACTTGTTTGTTGCCTCTTCAGAGTGCTCCTATTCTGAGATTCCGGACCCTGAGAACCAAAGATCCATTCACACCTTGGCTCGATCGATGGTGTTCTCGTCCTTATTGCTCCTGATAGGGAGAATATGGCAAATGTAGTAACCACCTAGCCAGTTTATTATTCTATGATCATGAAAGCATGTTTCTTTTATGCTCGACTTGCCTAGTATACGAACATGACCTTTATGCAATTTTATTTGTTAATGATTCTGATAGACACGACGCGTGTTAATTTATTGTGGCTTGTACTTTACTGAATCATTATATTCATTAGTTGTTCTGGGTGTTGCAGGCCTAGATTCTATAACACTCCGACCCAACTTAATCCGAATTAGTGGTTAAGTAAGTGCAATCTTGTTGCTAAGTGTGTTTTGGTTTTGCTTTTTTTTGGTTTTGAGTAATTGGTAGGTAGTGTGGTTGAGTTTGACCTGATTTAGGTAGTTCGAGCCCTTTTTCGTAATTTCTGCTTTTGTTGGACCTTGTTAGTTTTGCGTCATTTTGATGTCAACACGTGTATTTCGTTGAGCTTGTTAATCTTCATAACAGTTTCGGATCCAAACGATTTTGTTTGTTTCCGTTGGATCGCTAATTGACTCAAACTGGAAATTTTGAACATGTTTGGACTTGTTTGTAATTAGACACATTCTTATCTTATAAATATCTTACCTACCGCCTCTCTCTCTTTTCTTCAACGATCTCTCTCTCTTGTTCAGGTCTCTTTCTCTTTCTTTCATCTCTGTCTTATTTACGTGAGGAAGTAAGCAGTGTGTCGTCGCTTTCGCATGACTCCAGCGGATTGAGCCAAGACAACGACTGGTGTGTGTGTGACTTCCACTTGTGAGGCAAGCATACATGCATGAAAGTACATGTGTCACTGGTTAGGTTTTAACTAACCCCCAATTTCTGGGCTCGGGTTGTGACATATAATCACCACTTTCTTATCCCCCAAGAACTCTATTCTTAGAAAAAGAAAAGTCCTAATCCTATTAAGAGATTACCGTTTAACAAACACGAAATCCCTAATATAATTAGGAAAACTACCCAAGGCACTGAACCCAATTTGGTTTCGACCTCTTGGCTAACAATCTCCCCATACAGACCACGGGGAAGACACCCTGAACCCTTTACTGGGAGTTCAATCCTGCTAACTCTGAACACAGCTCCAACTTTCTTTAAACACAACATTTGTTATCATGTCCGAGGGATTTTTGTCAATGTGAATATTTTCCAACTTCATGAAGTTCTTCTCGAGCACCTTACGAATCCAATGACACTTGACGTTAACATGCTTTATGCGACCATGATATGTAGCATTCTCACTGAAATTCATAGTATTCTGACTATCACAGTAAACTACATATTCTTCTTACTTCAAACTTAATTCTTGAAGGAATTTTTTAACCAAAGCATCTCTCTTCCTGCTTTATTGGTAGCTATGTATTCCGCTTCAATTATAGACTGTGCTGTACATTTCTACAACTTCGATTGCTAGGAGATAGCTCCCCCTACGAAAGTAGACATATAACCAAAAGTCGACAATCGATGATCAAGATTGCTTGCAAAATTAGCATTAGTATAACCTTCCACCATAAGTTTTAAGCCTTCAAAACATAAGCACAACTTAAAAGTACCACTTAAATACCTGAAGATCCACTTCACTGTTTCTCAATGCTCTTTTCCAGAGTTCGATAGAAATCTATGCACTAAACCCATGTCATGAGTAATGTTTGGCTATGTGCAAACCATGGCATACAAAAGACTCCCCATTATCTATATGGAAATACTTTAAGAGCTTACCTGTTTCTCTTTTAACCATGACATAAAACTGTTAAAAAATCCAGAACACTTGATCCTTTGATTTCAATGCATAAACACAGACTTTCCTGGACGCATCATCGATAAACGTGACAAAGAACTTATTGCCACCCAATGATTCTACCTCCATGGGACTACAAACATCAGAATATATCAAATCCAACACATTAGATTCCAATTTTGATGTAGAAGAAAAAACAACCCTGTGCTGTTTACCAAACAAGCGATAATCACAAGGGTCAAAGGATATACCTTTGGAATAAAGAATTAAGTCTTTCCTTGTTAACATCTGCAAGCTTTTCTTACTTATATGACCAAGTCTCTTATGCCATAAATTCGGAGAGGAACTGTCTTCAACAATATTCAACATACATTTGCATTGTTTCATATGTATTTTGTAAAGTGTATTACCCAGCTTCTCTCTCGCAACAATAAGAGACCCTCTAGTGAGCTTCTTTTTGCTATTTTCGAAGTAATTCTCATAACCTGCATGATCTAATGCAGTTTTGGAAATCAGATTCAACCGTAAATCAGGAACATGTCACACATCTTTCAGTGCCATTGTGCAACCAATATCAGTTTTAATACAGACATCACCAATACCAACAATATCTGTGTTGGAAATAGCTGGGTCTCGTGGATAGATTTTCAAAACTTTTGACCCACTTGACATAGGGATCAACTATCCATAAGACCAAAAACCCAATCCAGGATGCATTAGCCTCAATCTCGTGACCATGTACAGTAAATATTCTATCTAAAAAATAGAATCAAACAGCACTAAACATCCATAATAATATACGACATGCAAGAAGTAGATCATATTTTTGGAGATTCGTAGTGCTTTAATGGAGAAGTTGCGACTTTACTTTGATGATAAGAATCTTTAACACCTCTTAGCCTTCCATGCTATGACTCGCATTGGATTTCTTTTCTCAAGAAGATTGGTGGAATCTCCAGGAGACATCCCAACTTGAAACTCCAAGAAATTAGAAGAGAGAAGGAGAGAGAAACTCGTGCAACTCTTGCACACACAGGGTTTTAGGTGTAAGCAAGACTCTTATTGGACGTCCAAGAGACTTTATATACTTTTAAATATCTTCCTTGCTTAATTGAAATAGAAGTCTTACTTCCAAAGCAATTAGCAACTTTCTCCTTTCTTAACTCTTCTTTCTAGAGTTCAAGTCAGATTAGTATTTTCCAATAACTTGGGCTAGCATAGGGACCACTACGGATTCCTTAAAAAGTTGGTTCCAGCTGGAACACCGCAACCCCACATCTCATGTGCAATCCGAGCCCACAGTTAATTGCAAATAACACCACTATATAAATGCAATTGCACTCCAGTCTTAGGAATAAATTACAATGAAGACCCTAAACTTCCCAATTACCACAAGTAGGCCCCTCTATCAATATCCGTGGATCAATTGGAATAAATCTATCTCTTTCAATATAAGTTCCACATCTTATTATCTTTGAGCCCCAATTAATCACAGTAATCATCAATACCATTCAATTAACTCTTAATTGAGATGGGTGCGCACTTACTAATGACAAATCCATCAATTGGCACAATGGGATAATAGAGATAGATTCCATATTGATCATTCAACGTTCCCACAGTTCTACTACCACACACCCAAGACACCAAGGTGTTAACCTACAGTCGGCCGCACTCATTGGTGACTCAAAGCAAATGAATAGATAGAAACTTGAGTTCATCAATGTCTCATGATTGAGAGCCTATTACCAGGGAATTATGAGAGCACACCTTATTATTGAGACAGAATTCCATGAGGTGCATCTCATGGTCCTTCAATACATCCAATGTACCAGCACCGTGATCCAGAATCTTACATTCTGATGATCGAGACAAATCACACTATCTTATAGTGATCAAAGTGCTGCAACCTTATCAAATGAGATGCCCAGTCTTATTACTGGTTATGAAGCTATTTAAGTATAAGATTTGTAACATATATCTCCCGCATGTGAATCTCATCCATGCACATATATCACATCTAATATACTAATGGGACCCGGTTCAACTCATGAACTATTATGTCATATGTATTGGTAATGTGCATGAAGTAGTAAAATAACATTCATCTCACGAAAGTAAAGCATGATTTTATTGATAAATAAAAAAATTAATCAATTTATTACATCAACTGATGGATTGAGTCCACAAAATCTAACAATCTCCCACTTGAGCTCAATGCCAGTTAGGGTTGCATCTCATGCCCATCCCTTCTACATGCTGCTTAAAGACTTTGGTAGTCAAAGGCTTAGTAAAGGGATCTGCCAAATTGTCCACAGAGACTATCTTGGTAATAGCAATATCACCTCTCTGCATAATCTCTCTGACTAAGTGATACTTCCTCTGTACATGCTTTTGGCTTTTATGGCTTTTGGGTTCCTTTGACTGAGCGACTACTCCGCTACTGTCACAGTAAACTGTGAGTGGCTGTCGTGCCAAAGGTACCACCCCAAGTTCCAAAAGGAATCTTTTAAGCCATACTCTTCCTTAGTTCCTTAGCTGCTTCACAAGCTGCTACATATTCAGCCTCCGAGGTTGAATCAGCGATACATTCTTGTTTTATACTCCTCTAGCTGATAGCTCTGCTTCCAAGCATAAATACATAACCAGAGGTCGATTTCCTAGAATCCTTATCTGACATAAAGGCAGAATCTGTATATCCGACTAGAATCAACTCACCACTGCTATAAATCAACATGTAATCTCTAGTCCTTCTCAAGTATTTGAGAATACATTTTACAGCAGTCTAATGTTCAAGTCCTGGATTAGATTGATATCTGCTGACTAGGCCCACTACATAACAGATATCTGGTCTAGTACATAACATAGCATACATGAGGCTACCAACAGGCGAAGCGTATGGTATTGACCTTATCTACTCCTTTTCCTCGGGTGTCTTAGAACACTGATCCTTGGAAAGGTGCACTCCATGCCTGAAAGGTGTGATACCCTTCTTGGAGTCTTGCATTGCAAATTGTACTAGTACCTTATCTATGTATGCAGCTTGGGATAAGCCAATCATTCTATTTTTCCGGTCTCGATAGAGTTTGATCCCTAGGATGTAGCTAGCTTCTCCCAAGTCCTTCATATCAAAAGTTTTGGCTAACCAAACTTTTACCGTTGACAACATTCCTATGTCTTTCCCGAGGAGAAGGATGTCATCGACATATTAAACCAGAAAAACTATCCTGTCACCCTCACTTTTCATGTACACACATGACTCATCCAGATTTTGACAAAAACCAAATGACTTGATTGCCTTGTCAAAACGGATATTCCGGCTTCGGGATGCCTGCTTCAGTCCATAAATAGACTTCTGCAGCTTGCAAACGTTTTACTCCTGGTTTTTAGCTACAAAACCGTCTGGCTGCACCATATAGATGTCTTACTCAAGATGGCCGTTGAGAAACACCGTCTTGACATCCATTTGCCAAATCTCGTAATCGAGATGAGCCGCAATGGATAAGAGTATCCGGATGGATTTGAGCATGGCTACTGGCGAGAAGGTTTCCTCATAATCGATCCCCTCTTTCTGAGTATATCCTTTCGTAACAAGCCTAGCCTTATAGGTCTCCACTCTTCCATCTGGTCCTCTTTTTCTCTTGTAGACCCACTTGCACCCAATAGGTTTAATATTGGCAGGCAAGTCCACAAGTGTCCAGACCTGATTTGAGAACATAGACTCCATCGCAGCTTTCATAGCATCTTGCCAGCGTCCCGAGTCTAAGTCATTGATTGCTTCATCATAGTTAGAGGGATCTTGTTCCGACTCTTCTGAGATTGCTTCATAAGACTCTCCCAAGAATGAGAACCTGTCAGGGGGTCTGACAATCCTCCCACTACGACGAGGTATTGGTGTAACTACTGGGTCTGGTAAGGGCGGTTCTTCCTCAAGTCCGGTCATACTTAGATTTGGATTGATTGCTCCTGAATCTCTTCCAAGATCACTTTTTCTAAAGATTTCCTGTCCATCGTATAATCTTCCTCCAGAAAAACCGCATTGGTGCTGACTAGCACTTTCTGCTATCTGGAATTATAGAATAACCAACCTTTAATTCCTTTAGGATATCCTACAAACATGCATACTTCCGACTTCGTTTCCAACTTATCCGTCTTAACCTTGAGCACGTGTGCTGGACAACCCCAAATGTGTAAATGTTGTAGACTAGGCTTTCGCCCAGACCACAATTCCCGGGGAGTCTTAGGTATAGACTTAGATTGTACGAGATTTAGTATGTACATTGCAGTATCCAAAGCATATCCCCAAAAGGATATAGGTAATCTTGAGAAACTCAACATAGACCTAATCATATCTAAAAGAGTCCGGTTCCTTCTTTCTGCTACTCCATTCTGTTGAGGCATACCGGGAGCAGACAACTGGGATGGAATCCCATTTTCTGATAAGTAACCCATAAAATCAGCAGAGAGATTCCCCTCCTCGATCTGATTGAAGGGTCTTGATGCTCTTACCTAATTGCTTTTCCGCTTCCGCTCGAAACTCTTTGAACTTTTCAAAAGCTTCGGACTTACGGTGCATAAGGTATATGTAACCATATCTTGAGTAATCATCTGTAAAAGTGATGAAGTACTCATATCCTCCTCTGACCCTGACATTAATGGGTCCGCAGACATCGGTATGCACTGATTCCAATAAATCTTTGGCCCTATTACCCTTAGCTGAAAAGGGTCTTTTGATTATTTTACCTTCCAAACAGGACTCACAGACAGACATTGGTTCTACCACCAATGAAGGTAAGATACCATCTTTTACTAGCCTCTCAATCCTGTTAAGGTTTATATGACCTAGCCTCCGGTGCCAAAGTTTTGTTGGATTAAATGAAGGTGACTTTCTCTTTAATGATGGTCTATTAATTGTTTCAGTATCATGTATCTCATACATCGTGGGGTTTAACAAATAAAGTCCATTGGTTTCCTTGCCAGAACATATGAAAGTACCATTCCTCTTTATGACAAATTCAGTACCAAAAGTAATAGAATAACATTTATTCACCAAACTAGAAACTGAAATTAAATTCCGCCTTAAAGACGGTACATATAATGTTTCTGACAAAACCAATTTATTATTTGAAAAATATAAAGTAATGACTCCCACTGAAACAGCCTCCGCCTTAGCATCAGATCCTAGGTTAACAATGATTTCTCCATCACTTAACCTCCTGGTTTCTTTGAACCCCTGCAACGTATTACATATGTGATTAGTTGCCCCGGAATCCACATACTAGGATTTTGAAGTACCAGTTGCAAAACTAACTTCAGATATAAGTGACTCAATCATACCTGGGTTCTTTTTCTTAGACAGATATTCTGGACAATTCCTCTTCCAATGTCCTGTCTTACCACAATGAAAACACTTTCCTTTTGTCCCTGAACCCTTAGCTTTAGCCACGCCACCAGTTGGACCACTCTCCACCTTAGGACCCTTTGGAACTGATTTCTTTTTGCCTTTCCGCCCTTTGCCTTTTCGCTTGGACTTGGCATCTGACTTTTCTGTCATCAAGGCAGTTGGTTTTTCCTTCATAATCCCTTCAGTTGCTACCAGCTGACTAGACAGCTTAGCCAGAGTCAGATTCATTTTATTCATATTATAATTGACCTTAAAATTGTTGAATGACTCTGGTAGTGACTTAAGGATTATATCAATCATCAATACCATTTCATTAACTCTTAATTGAGATGGGTGCGCACTTACTAATGACAAATCCATCAATTGGCACAAGAGGATAGTAGAGATAGATTCCATCTTGATCATTCAATATTCCCACAGTTCTACTACCACATACCCAAGACACCGAGGTATTAACCTACAGTCGGCCTCACTCATTGGTGACTCAAAGCAAATGAATAGATAGAAACTTGAGTTCATCAATGTCTCAGGATTGGGAGCCTATTGCCAGGGAATTATGAGAGCATACCTTATTATTGAGACAGAATTCCATGAGGTGCATCTCATGGTCCTTCAATACATCCAATGTACCAGCACCGTGATCCAGAATCTTACATTCTGATGATCGAGACAAATCACACTATCTCATAGTGATCAAAGTACTGCAACCTTATTAAATGAGATGCCCAGTCTCATTACTGGTTGTGAACCTATTTAAGTATAAGATTTGTGATATATATCTCCCGCGTGTGAATCTCATCCATGCACATATATCACATCTAATATACTAATGGGACCCGGTTCAACTCATGAACCATTATGTCATATATATATTGGTCATGTGTATGAAGTAGTAAAATAACATTCATCTCATGAAAGTAAAGCATGATTTTATTGATAAATAAAGAAATTAATCAATTTATTACATCAATTGATGGATTGAGTCCATAAAATTTAACAATCTGAATGACTCGTGTTGCCCGTCTTCACCGTACTAAAGTCACCTACTTTGCACGTCGTGAACATCTTCTTACATGGAGTAGCACGGTAAGATGCTGTTGTGTCAATAACCTACTCAACCTAATCATCTGCAACATTTAAACACTCGTCATCATCGTCGGCGAGCACTACTATTTCCCTTTCTAAAGTAGCTGTAATATTATCACTGTCATTATTCTTTTCATTGTTGGTTCCCTTCTATTCTTTGAAAGCAAAATAATTTTTCCTAATATGGCCCATCTTGCCATAGAAAAAGCATTTCACAGACTTTTTCTTGGTCTATGATCCACCTTTAGACTTGTCATAACCCTAATTCGGTCCCCTACTCTTACTCCTCCCCTTGTTTATAGTAACAAAGGCTAGTGTGTAACACTCCAACCAGCTTTACCCTGTTTAGCGACTAATTAATGACGCATTAGTTGTTAACTGTGCTTTGCTTTTATTTCAGTTTTGTTGCGGGTCATGGATAGATAGTTGGGTTAAATTTAACCTGGGTTAGGTAGACCAAGACTTTTTTCATAATTGTAGCTTTTATAAGACATCGTCATTCGCGCATCATCTTCGTGTTAACACGTGTCTTTCGTTGAGTTCTTTAACTTTTGTAACTACGTCATTTGGAAAAGATGTCGTATAGTTCCGTTGGACCCGAATTTGACTCGAACTGTAAATTGTTTTATGCTTTGGACTTTCTTGTAACTTTGCTTTTAACCTTATCTAATATAAGGCCATCTCCACCAACTCTTCTCTTCCCTCACGTTAGAGACTCTCTCTCTTCCATTTCAGTTTTTTCTCCTCCACTGATCATGCCAAGGAAGAGGATTTGTGCCCTTGACTCGTGATTTCCTCTCTTATAGTGAGTTACGGTAAGCCTTGGATTGGTTTCCTCTTCTTCTTCTCATCACTTACTGTGTGCATGCTCTCATGTTTCTTTATTTCTTCCTTTCTCTACATGCATGGGGGATTAGGTGTGTGTTTGTATGTGAATTGAGCCATAAGGACAACAATTGGTGTGTTAGAACTCAATTGAGGCAAGTATAAGCATAATTTGAATGAACACTTGTTGATATACGCTTGATTTTAACTAATTCTCATGATCTTGTATGTGAAAAATGTTTACAGCCCCATTTGTGTTTATTTCTTTCAGTTAGATATAGTTTTTATGGCCTTTGTCTCTTCCCAGTCAATCTGTAACAGATTCAGATATCGACGCAGCGCACGCATGGCTAAGCCGTGAAATGTGCTACGGCTGAGCCATAACTTGCACTACGGGTAAGCCGTAAGCCCCACCGTGACCCAGCCGTAGATCAATACATGGTGTGTCTGAAATAACTGAGAGTATGCAAATCAGCAACTCTTTTACGGCCCAGCCACGGCTAAGCCGTGAAGCCTTCTACGGCTAAGCCGTAGGGTTACCCGCGGCTAAGCTGGAAGACCTGAACAGTAAGAAAGCTAGGAAATAAATGAGACTTTTAGGACCTCTGAAATAAAAGGTAGGCAACCTCGACCTGGCCAACAGAGCATGATAATATGCGTGAATGATCTCAAGGGCTGCGAATCATTCATGTTCGTTATCCAGTTGTGAAACACCTTCCCATAGGTGTTGGTTTAAGGAACTTTAATGCACCCGATGATGCAATGCAAGCTATGAAACCAATTAAAAGTTTTGGGGGTACTCTCAAGTATGTGATTTTCTAAATTGCAAACAATCACACAAAATGCAGTGGAAAATAAAAGTAAATCAAGCAGCAACCATCACAAAAGACATGATTATTTACATAGAAACACACAAAAAAAAAAAAAGCACAAGTCCAAGTGGGACCAATAATCAAGCACTATGAATCACACAGTTATAAGATATTCGCAACCCTTTTCTGATTCTCACAACCTAAGGACTGTAAATCTCTCTCCAAAACTTTACACTGTAACCCTTGACTACATCAGATCTAAATTTTACTTGACTTCGTAATCTTTTACGCAAGAAATTGATCTTCTGCAAGAGATATAGAAGCAATAACTTTCTAGAAGAAAGCTTCAGAACTAAACTCTTCAATAAAAGTTCTAAAGAAAAAAGAAATTTCCAATGTATAATCTCTACTTAGAATAGTGAGATATATGCTTTGTGGTTGAAAGAAAATTCCTTTAAATAGCCCACAATTCGTGCCTTAAAAGTATACTCCATGCAAAACTCAAATTATTAATTCTGGCACAAACATGAATGGTTTTCGTGCATTTGTAGTTTCGCAATTTCCACGCAATGGCAGTTCTGTAATTACGAACATCACAATTTACGCAAACTTTCCGATGCCATAACTTCATTGTTTATACTCCAATTGACACAATCTTAGGTTCTATTAATATCTAGTCAAAACAAGCATTCCAATGGGAGGTAGCTTGCTTATAACCAATGCGCAGTTTGTGAGATATGATATTTTTTATCCCAATACCTTTATTTAGCTTTCCGGTGACTCACACAATAGTCAATTCCAAAATAAATACAAAATTACAATTAAATGAATCTAAAATTTTATCCAACCAATAGATTTGCCAGTTCTTAAAATTCTTACATAGTGATAGAGATGCGAAAATCAACGGTGGTCAATGGTCATGCCCGCGACAGGCAGCGAAATGATCACATTATTAAAAAGAAAAAATGGAAATCGTACTCATTTGTTTTTCATGGCGAGTGGAATAAAAAGTAAAAAAGCCTCTCCCAAATGCTGTCGTGTTCTCCAAATATCTTTTAAGACGTTGTTCTTCTTTTCCTTGCTTTAATGAAAATTTCTTTTTACCGAAATATAAAAAGATGGCATTTAACTCCGGCTCCCGGTAATTTCCATGAAATCCTCAAAGAAGCATGTTTGACTGACTTTTTTTATTATATAATTATAAATAGAAGGAAGTATAATAAAAACCCAAACAAGAAGAAGGACCACTAGCTCTTTCATTTCTTCCTTCTCTCTCCACCCAAACAAACGCAACCTCCCGACCCCTTCTCTCTGCTTGTTAAGTCTTTTTTCTCTTTGGTTACAAGGTATTATACCATGGCAGGTGTCTGGACCAAAGAGCAGATCGCTGAGTATAAAGAAGCCTTTGATTTGTTTGACAAGGATGGTGATGGTTTGTGCTCCTCCTTCCTTTTACCCCTCTCTCTCTCTCTCTCTCTCTCTCTCTCTCTCTCTCTCTCTCTCTCTCCTCTATGTGTTCTGTTCTTGTTTTTAATGGGTTGATCTTGCTTTGAAACATTTGTGTGTGGTGGGTTCGCATTTTGATTTTCTTTGTAGGGTTGTGGTAGTGGATGGATGTGTTGTGGTGAATTCATGTAAGAAATTTAGCGTTTCTTTTATGTTTTTGTTAGCTTAAGCATATTCATGCTTTAATTTGATGAGCTTTTGGGCGATTTACTTCTGTTTATTTTATGTCTTTTTTACCTCGTAATCTCTAAAAGCTGTTGAAGCAATAGTCTATTTTCTCCTGTTGAGATAGATTACATGAGATGTCCATGCGTCTTTTACTGACTTTTCTCAACGCGTCTTTTACTGACTTTTCTCAACCTTATCCTTCTGTCCTTTTGCTAAAGCTAGTTGTATTTATTAGGGAAGATAATATTCTTCTAATCATAAGTTTAGCCAAACAGTTCTAGGCTAGTAAATGGGTAAGACGGGTAGGTAGACCTTTGAATGTTGGAAGATGCATTGTGGAGTGCTTGATTTTGGTTTGGTACGGTTGTCTCACTTTTCTGATATCTCCATTTTTTTTATGTGTAGGACGCATCACCGTTCAGGAACTTGCCCATGTCTTTCATTCATTGGGTCAAAATCGACCGCCACAAGAACTCTATGCCATGATCACCGAAGTTGATGCCGATCGCAATGGGACCATCGAGTTTAACGAGTTCTTGAATGTAATGACCCGACAAGTGAAGGTAAGAGGATATAGAAAGTAACAAAAATAAATAAATAGTACACAATATTCCATTTACTAGTATGAGCCCCCACAGGCAGTAGCAAAGATTTTTGGGATTTTGACGGTAAGACTGCTCTTTGACCAAATCTTTGCCTCTAAACTGTCGAAATTTAAGTACTTTTTTTTATAGAGCCATTCGTCTAATAGTATATTGTACTACCTTAGAATATCACGTAGGACAATAGTTGCGCTACGAATTACTCCGCAAAAGTTTATTAAGCTTTAAGCGTTGACGGGCAAATCTCAGATCCTATGGCATCTCCAAGGACAAAATCCATTATCTAAAGATAGGAACAAGGGTTAATTTGGTGGGGTAGAAGGTTCAATCCAATCCCTTCAATAGTCTGGTTTAACCCGGATCAACCGTGTGTAGATAAAATAATACTGGATTTTAACCATATTGACAACTTTAGATTGACATTTGACCGTAAACAATTGCAGTTTAAGAAATTCCGATTGAGCCTTTTTATACAACAAAGGGCTAACAAGTTAAGAATGAAGAGAAAAACTGTACAATATCAGCTTTAAAATATCACACGAATAGCTCTGTAGGAATTTTTTTAAGTTTTAACTGTTAACGAGCAAACATCAAATCTTAGGGTAGCCGTACGATTAAAATCACTACTATTTTATTGTTCAAACTATTTTCTTGGTTAGTCTGACCATTTCAACTTTCAAGTGCCATTTTTTTTTAGGGAGCTGCTATTTAAACACGAAAAATATCTCTCTTAATATAACATTTTAATGAAAATTTTAAATGCAATATTACTCCTTTGTATAATGACCAAAATGCTCTTTTTCCTCCAAAATATAATGATTTCTTCCTCTTCACGCACAACTCATCTTTCTTCCTTCTTCACTCAACCTTTCTTCCTCCATTAGTCACCTATATTTCTCCCTTCTATACTCAACTCATTTATCTCTTCTTCCTCTATCTCTTCTTCCTAATATCTCTTCATTCATCTCTTCTTCGTTTCTTCCTTGGTATTATGCAACTAATCTCCTTTCTTACACTTATCTTCTTCTTTTCTTCCTTGGCATCTTCTCTTTTCCATTATCTTTCTCCCTTCATTCTCAAACACCTTATTTTCTAGTGTTCTCTAATCATACAATGTTCGGTCACATGGTATTTGGCCTCCTAAAGCCGAACACCATGTGCAATGTTTGGCCTTGCAGGGCTGAACACTGCATGATTATGCAAAAAATAAATAAATAAATAAATAACAATAAATAATGGAGAACGAAAATAAAAGTGGAGAAATGAAAATGAAGATTACATTTAATTGTTAATGGAAGAGAAGAAGCCCTAAAAGAGAAAAGAGATGCTTTTGAAAATGGAAAGAAATGCCCTTAAGAATGGAGGGAGAGAGAGTTGAGTGTAGGGAGAACGGAGGGAATGGATGTAGGATAAAAGGAGGGAATGACTGGGTGTAGAGAGAGATGAGGGAATGGGTAGTTTAGGGATATTGAGTGCGTTAAGAAAAAAATATATAAATTTTTAAAATTTAACTTGTATGTAGAGAGAATCTATGTGAAAAGAGACAAATTTGTTATTTATTCAGCATGTCTCTCTCTCTCTCTCTCTATTAATGAGACTAGTGAAGGTACCATTTTAGGTGGAAACCAGTTTTTAAAAACACTACAAAGCCTTTTGACAATGGGCTCACCCATGTAAAGGATTATACAGGAAAAGTCAGTTTATTAGGAACTGTGCATACTAATCCGTGGGGCCCATTGTGGACCCCACCGAGGGATCAGGTTAGGAGATGGAAAGATCCATGTGGGGCCGCTCTAGATATCAAGTTCGGCTCCAATCACGTGTTCCTAATCCCTTCATTCGTGGACCACAAATTCATTCCATTTGGATTGGTATACAGTCCATCCAACTGTCCAGTAAATTAGAATCTAATCGAAACTTGGGGCATATACTTATCAAGGAGGTCCCTATGTATTGCATGGTTTGGATTGAGTGATTGATAGGCCCCACCTATCACCCTCACAAAAAAAAACGGTGAAGGACATATGCACATAAATATTGTCCATATTCCTCACCATAACTGGTGAGGGACAATATAGTAGGGATAATTTTATGATCTATCGAAACCATCCACACATATGTGACTCCCAACAGAGTAGGAACGTTTTAAACCTCCATTTTGTTCTATGGCCATGTTGTTGCAGGAGAGTGATGCGGCGGAGGTGCTCTTAGAAGCGTTTCAAGGATTTGACAGTGATGGAGATGGATACCTCTCGGCCGCCGAGGTAAAGTTCAGCTCTAACCCTTAATTTCTAGCTTGATCTGTAATAAATGTGCTCATACTTCATACAAACAGTTGCAATATTCTCTATCATTTGAAGCTGGGGATTGAACCAGTACAATGTGAATGGCTCTGCCGATCAAAGTGCCAGTCCCTATTGCTCCCACTATATATATATTTATAAAAAGATTTAGCTGATTAGCTAATTAAAATAAATTACTTTCATGAAATGTTGCTAGCTATTCGAGTGAAGATGAGAGTAGTGGACGCTAAATGCTCAAATGAAAAAACTATTTGCAACTTTTTCTTTGATTGATCAGATAGAAAGTAACATCCAATGTGACAAAGTTTTTGTAAGTTTTAACTATACTATTTTTAGTAAGACCAATACGCCTCATGACCTAGGGGCACCACCTTTGGGTTAATGCTTAATGCTTAATGCTTTTGTATTCTAATCATGTGATTTACAGCCGGTCCAATGGTTGCATAGGGGAGAGAATATGTGTAGAGGGTAGGGTCACCAGCTCAATCCCTCTTTGTGTGCGCTAAGTCAGCAATGACCTCAATAAAATTAAAATATTTATCAATATATTACATATGATCAGTCAAACTGATCCAAAAACAAAATAAGAGTGTGATGAGGACGCAAGTGACGAGCAATCAAATTACTTTACTAGTTGCTCTTTGTAGGGATTTATATATAGGCTAATTCAAAGATTGGATAAAACTTGAGTTCATTAGTATTGTATTTTATATATCTTTTAGTATGAACAATGGTTTAAGTCACCAGATGCACTGAAATGAAGAAATCGAAGAAAAAGAGACAAATTGAAGTGTTTTTCCAAGGATAATATGGTGTAAAAAGGTCATATCTTACAAACCAAATGTTAGATATAGGCAAGCTACCTATAATTGGAAAGCTTATTTTGAGTAGATATTCGTAGAACCCAAGATTACGTTAATTGGAGCTAAACGACAAAGTTATGGCATTAGGAAGTTTGCAGAAATTTGTGTTGAATTTCATTTAATCGATCGAACAAACACCTGATTGATCAAATCTGATATAGTAACTTAATCCGATCTATCGGACTACTGTCCAATCGGTTAGACCTGTGCTAGAAGTTTTACCGACTTGCGAATTTTTAGTCCGATTTTAAGTGAAACTTTTTTGTTTGGTGCCAACTTCTTTCCTGATTGGAATATACTTACGAGGCATGAATTTGGGGATATAAAAAGGTGTTGTCTCTCAACCGTAAGTTATTAAACACGGATCTCATTAAGTAGAGATAACTTATTTGGAGATCTTTATCTATAGAGTTTTTCATTGAGAGTTGAATGACTGAAGTTTTGTTTTAGAAATCTTTGTCTTTTACATCTCTGAGCATAAAAGACTGTTTTGAGGAGTCAAGTACAACATCTATAAGGCATCTAGGTACTTGGATTTGTAACAGAAAACGGCAGGGAGTCGTTACAGTAGGATGCTATGCAATGAGAATCACAAATCCTTAGATTGCGTAAGAACTAGATAAGAATTGTGAGTGTATCTCTTGTAACTGTGATACGATTCATTTTGCTTGATTTTCGTTTTTGGTTTTTTCTCGATTTGGGTTTTCACATAAAAATTATGGCTTCTTGTGGTGTGTGCTTCTGTTTTATTTCTTTCCATTGCGTAGTTAATTGTTTGCACACATAGTGTTAGGGTGATTGCGTTAATCCATTTTAGACGGCCCCAAAACCTTCATTCTTGTTATGCTAGTGATTTTTACTAACATTTACGTTTTCTCTTTGTGAACAGCTAGCGAATGTGATGGTCAATCTTGGTGGGGCCTTGGATGATGGTGAGGTCGAACAAATGATTCAGAATGCAGACTTGGACGGTGATGGCCGAGTCAGCTATCCTGAATTCCATACGATAATGATGGCCGTTTTACGTAATTAGGGTCTGTTTGGTTCTATAAAAAAAACTTGTTTGGTAAGCTAGTTCGATATTAAATTAGATACGTGGAGATATACAAATTCTGTTTTAATTTATATACCATTAGTAAATGTTTGGTTATTCACTTAGAAAGCTTGCTTTACAAGTTGCAACTTAATCGAAGCCTGAGTTCGGTCCACTACATAATGGCAAATGAAATTCAAAATCAAGTACAGGTTTGTGTGTTTCATACTTGATGTAGGAAATTTGTATCTATAGGTACATGTGTTTGGCAATGATCCAGGTCTAGGTTCGGGATCTTTACTTAGCCCGAGTACAGATTACTGTGGATGGACCCGAACCTCATGTATTTGCATCTGTTACTAGCAACCAAGATCATAGCCAAACAAAACTAGCAACCAAGATGTAAAGAAATCTTTTGCGGTGCCCCCTGGAGGAAAATTCCCAGCCACCGTTAATATTGACCAGGGTGTTTTCTTAATGAACTGTCCATGTCGATTCAGAGCCAATGTGGAACTGAAAGTACCCAAGTTAAAAAGAAATTATGGCAAAGAATGGTCATTAGTGGAATTGAAAGCTATTTAAGGGAAAATAAGCTGGATATCACTTTTTTTTTCTAGTCGATAAGAAAACTTATATTAAAAAGGAAACGAGCACGCTGGACATCACTTGTTAGCCAATGTGGAAGCTTTATCGATGGTGATTATGTTGCTATAACTTAAAAAAGAAACTGCGTATTGGGCAGGATGAAGAACGCTCTGTAGAGACAACAGTACGTTGTTTACAAAAGAATCAACTTAATTTGTCTTTGCTTAAAAAAAAAGAAAGAGAAAAACTTAATTTGTCTTGTTCTGAATGGTGTTTTGCTCGATGCGAAAGAAGCTGTGCTTGATTGGTCTATTAACTCTATTATTTTGACAGGCTATGTTCCCACTTAGCCGGCTTCCTTCTTAGGTTTTCCGGGCTATCCTTGGGTTCAACCCTGTTAGCTGGGCTACCATAAAAAAAAAAAAAAAAGAAAAAAACCCTATTATTTTGAACATTAAAACTGTAACTTCTTTGTTTTGTTGTGTAGGCTTGATGGCGAGTGTGCTTCTCATATCCTGTTCTCTAGAGGCTAAGTTGTATTGTATTTGTCTTTGTCTATTTTTCTTTTTTCTCTTTAATGAAATTATTATATCAAAAAAATAATAAAAAATTTTTAATTTGTCTCATTCACTTTGCATCACCCAAGGATGGGCATCCTGACCGTTGAACAAATTAATAAAGGGTCATGATCTTCTAGATCAATTTTTCTCTTAACCTTCCTAAGTGAGTCAACATGGGTTGGACTTACTTAGTGATCAGTAACTTCCCGAGTGGGGGCACACCGCTTGTGCCATTAAAGATCTCAACGTTAAAAGATATTATACGAAAGAGAATTACTTAACAGGGTGGTTTTTAAAATAAAGCAAAGGGTTTTGAAATGTAAAAGAGATAAATTTATTGTCTTTTTTATTTTCTCTAAGTTGGGCGATTGCTGAGAAGTGATACTTTCAACTTGAAGACTCAGGATTGAACCACACTTACGCTAAGACCTAGTTAATTAGCCATTAAACACACTTGATTAATATCTAAATGGGTAATTAGGTTTGGGGTCTTACAAATGAATCTACAGACAAACGGTGATCACCAATAATGCATAACGATTGTTTCTATTAAGATATTTTACCTATTTACCGTCTATATCTTAGAGATCGAAAGAGTTCTTATTTTTTATTTTCACAATTACACAGCCCTTTCATAAAGATTATCTTTGAGTGGTTAAGAAAATCTATTAGGATGTTAGATAAGGTTAGTTTGTATTTGCTTATAAATGTAGATCTTTTCATTTAATGAAATTCATGCTGAGATTATGGAAATATATTGATTTTTTAAATTCTATTTCATTTTTTTTGTTTTTGTGACCTAGCTGAGGGGCTAAGACATGTACACAAACACTAACACCAATTCACAAATGCGAGGTGATGGAACCTTGTACATACAAGGGACACACACGACTCACACATGTGGGGTAATGGAGACTTGCATATATGATAGACACACACAACTCACATATGCAAGATAATAAAACCATACAAATGTAAGGGACACATACAAAACTAATTACACATGTGGGTTAATGGGACCACACACATGTGAGAGACACATACAATGTACATATACGAAGTAATAGGGACTTACATATGTGAGAAAATACAAATACAACTTGCATATGTAAAAGTAATAAAATTCATAAGTACAAAAAAGGGGAGGCGAGGTTTGCATCTAAGACCTCGCAATAAAAGCCAACACTCCTTGCCACTAATCTATATCATTAATCTCCCCTATATTCACTTTTAATTAAAAGAGAGAATATTTAAAAATCATTTATGAAATTTAAGCTTTTTTGTCACCTCCAAGTTGAATTCCAATGCCCAATGCCCAATGCCTTAAAAAGGTTTGTAATTCATAATTTGAGACAATTTATTCGTAAATTCAACGGGTAGATTGATTTGATTCAATTCGTCTAATTTGGAGTTTGAGTTCCACAAATTTCAGATGGCTGTCTCTTTTTCAGTACAATCTATATGGATTAGATTCTCGAAGAGTTATTTTACCCTAAAAAGAAAAATGTCAAAAAATTGATCAAAAATGAACATTAGAGGGTTTCTGTTCTTCTGCTCCCAAACCCTTTGATTCCCTTCTAGTCCTTCAAAGAGCCAAAAAGTGATTTTTGGGTTTGTTGTCTTTCTTTTGCAAATGCTTTTGCCTTTCTAGAATTCCCGACCGAAACGGCTCTGGATTGGTGAGTATTCTGCTATGGCCCAATCAAATTTAACAAAATCATTGCAAGTGGAGTTTTCTCAAAGGGCTAGACAATCAAGAATCAGTCCACATAAGGGAGAATTGGGTGACAGACAAACCATTCCTCCAGGAAAGATGCAGCACCCAAAATAAGGGAGAGCATAAAATGGCCAAAGGTGCCTTTTTTTTTTTTTTCATTAAAGCCAAAAGAACAAAACAATACACAGGGAACTAAGGGAAGGACAACCTTCTCCATTATTGAGTCCGGAATATAACTCAACAAAAACTACATGGATGATTAGAGTAGTGCTTGGCGAAAAAAATGAAAAGCCTCATTAGTTTCAGAAGAACAAACAAAAAATTAACGAAAGAGAAAGACCAACATAAAAAATTAATGTCCTAGATAATGGACCTAATAGCCCAATTTGCATTCCCTTTAATGCCTCAACAACTTTTACTTGGCATCTGACAAAATGTAAATCTTGGTCAGCCCGTTCATATGCTTTTTTTCGAGGAAGAGATCCGTGGCCCATAATAAGCACCTGCAACGAGAGGATTATTATTTTCTATTGTAATAGAATCACAGCTATCGCTAGCTCCAAAAGCTGCATTCGTAAAAATCAAAATCTTGTCATTAAAGGTTAAATTCAATGATCTTTGAATGGATATGCCTTTAAACATCTCTATTTACTCTCAGCCAAATATGCCTTTGTTTTTTTCTACTACACAAAATAGATGGATAAGCCAAATATACCTTTTATTACACAAAATAGATGGATGACCCACCCTATGATGTGAATTTCATAAGATTCAGGAAGCTATTGTATCAAGCTCTGTAGCAAAGTCTTGCATTAGAGGATCATTTCAAAAGTGTTTCTATGTACATGTGTCAATAAGCTACCCAAAGCCTGAAAGAAGACAAGAAACATAGTAGAACATAATATAATAGAGAGTTCAGATCGAAAGATACAGTCTATATTTTGGCCAAGAGATTACAGGCCCTTTCAATTGGAGGATTTCATTATATTTTGTAACTTTTTGCAACTGAAATAGTTGGACTTCTAAAGCCAGTTCCAACTGGAATGATAGATTTATAGTAACAGAAGAAGGATGAGTATGGTTGTTCATGGGCCCGCCCTTCCTTTGTCTGGTCCAAACCCAGCAGGCATTGAGCTGGATTTGGGTGTGTTTTTAGGGCCATGGATTACATCTAGGCCTTTTTGACCCAAACAAGGCCCAGCTAGGCGGACATTTTTAGCACAATAGAGTTTATAAATCAACAAACAGACTGGGCTTGGGCTGACTTTCATGACCGTTATATCGAAAAAGGGCTATGCCTGACAAGCTTTGACAGAGCCCTTTGCGGCAAGTGAACATACACAGAAGACATGGACATTTAATTTGGATCAAACCCAAATATGAGTGAATGTCTAAATGCTCAACATAGTACGCGCAGGTCAAGTGTAGCAATGGGCTGGGTCGGTTCATGTTTGAGGTTGGTTGACAAATATATGCAAAATGTATTTGTCCGGTTTGTAAATGTCTGCTACAACCAGAAAGATGGAGGGTGGGCAACCCTAGCAACCCCTATTTATTATTTGGTTAGAAATGTTAACCCAATCACAACTTATAAGTTAAAATGGTAAACCAAGCTTACAGTTGCAAGGTTTTTCCATTGCAGAAATCATGCATGCAGAATTACACCATTCAGTCCAAAATAGATGGGTTGTTGTTAGGGTTGCAATTGGGTTGGGCCAAGCCCGACCCAAATGAAAATGCAATTTAAATGAAGATGAAATTTGGATTGGACTTGTGTAGTTGGGCTACGGGTAGGGCCAGGATTTTGGAGCCTGAAATTTTTCGTTATTTATTTATTTTTTTGGTGGTGGGCAAGAAATGTTTTATCAAAGTTAAAAATAAAATACCACAGCTATATTAGTGGGACGTGCTTCAACGACCAATCCGGGAAGGTGGAATTTTGGATCCTGAGTTGAATAAATATCAGCTTCAGATGCAGCCTTGGGTCCTCAAAGTGAATGGACTCTGGAATCTAAATTAGATTATATATGAGCTGATCCAGTGCCACCTGCGGGTCTTACTTACAAGCAAGCAATCGGGACACTGGGGTGCATATGTGTGTGTTGGCGAAGTCTCTGTTATACCCACCTTTGCAAAAAGGTGAAAACAAGAATGGGGAATATTGAGATTATATAAGTATTTGCTAGACATGAGTGGTCCACCCACAGTTACAATCGGAATTTTATTTGGAGGATCCAGACTCAAGGAATGTTGAGGTTATATGAGTATTTGCCTGACAGGGACCGTGGGTCAAGCAATATGGTGATAATGTGGGCTTCAAAAGTAGTCCAAATCACAGCAACACATGATTGTATTAAAAGTTTAATCTTTACCGCAGTGTTACATTGTATTCTCTTCAGCATATTACATGTATACATAGCCTTGTACAAGGCATTGCAGGTACAAGAGAGAATTGTTACATGTGGCAAGCGAGGGCATCATTGGTACGGAAAATGGTCTCCTATACAAGCATATTGCATCTTGGTAAAATGCAGTGCAGCTCGTTGAGCCTATTTAGATGAATGTCTATCAATGGGAGAGGGCAAATGGAAAGATCTCCTAATAAACAAGAAGGAGCCAAAAAAATCAACACCACCAAATTATTCTACCCCTTGATTTAACAACTTCAAGTAAGGAAAATAGTTCAATTGCAAATGTTTGGTTTGACTTGATTGTTTCACAGGAGTCTAAAAAGCTTATCATGAAGAAATTTCAACCACTGAGAGGAGAGTTCTATGGTGATAACATTGGCAATTTGATCTTTGTTAGTGGTGAACCAAACATCAGGTTCTTTTCAAACAATTTTTTTGGGTATGCAATGGTAATCAATTTTGATGTGCTTTGTACATGCACAAAAAAACTGGATTAGGGGTAGGCCTGCCAATTTGGCCCTAAGACAAGGGGCTCAACTTGGGCCATCCCTCAAAAGGCTGTAAAAATTGGGCCTTCGGTTTCTAAGAAAAAAACCCTAGGGACAGGTTTAAACAATTTTTCATAGGCCCTGAAAGTTGAGGGTTGAGCTGAGAAAGTACTAGCCCAACCCGGCCCGGCCCTATCCCAAGCCTGCCTTCTTTTAAATGCCCAATTAAAACCGCTACATAATAAAATGGTGATACGATGGTAATGTGATACCCTTATACCCATTACAAAATGCCCTAAAAACTTATATACACAGATACTTGTTTCATCTCTTCTCTATTTAATTATTGAAGTTATGTATGATACTTAATGCATAGGCAATAAGTGTTATACAGTTGCTTCCAATCCCTTTCTTCTAGTTCTAACACTTCTTATTTAGGTCTTTTATATTGCTTTTGTATATACTTATTGGTGCAAAATGAGTTTAGTCTTTTTAATAAGGATGCACTTTTTTCTTTTTAGAGAGACTTGGGATGCTGACCAATTTCTAAAAATAACTTGTATGTGCATATAACTTCAAGGCCATGATGAAAATATTCTTTTAAATAGATAATTATAAGCCCAAAATTTCAAAGTCTAAACTATTTGTAATTTTTAAGTGCATTTAGTCTTGTGATTGAAATCTAACACTGGTTAAGAGTCAGATCATTATTAAATTGAAAATAATTCCAATTAACAAAAAAGTAGGTGATGTAAATGTTTTAAATTTCTCAAAGATAAGACTCTATTGGATGATTGGTACTTGGAAATTTTAGTAAAAGGTGTGACATAGAATAAGCTCTTTAACTTTTTTTTAGAATAAGCTCTTTAACTTTTTTTTTACAAAATAAATAAAATCGTACGTCTAGAAATCAAGTTGCAAAAGAACATATAACTTTGTTTGATAAAAGATACTCAATTTTCAGAAACAACTTCTATTAGCCAAACGTTTTTTAGCAATCCCTTTGTAGAGGTTAGATAAGATATTACTTGGTCGATGCTTGATACTTAGTAATAGTATAATAGAATAAAACAAAGCAAAACATTTTCTTGTTTTGAGGCATTGATGAACTTTGCCCTGGCCCTCAAGAAAGGGTAAAGGCCTAGGTATTGCAGGCCCTTTGAGGGCTTTTGCCCACCTGAGCCCTACCTTGCAAATATTGAAGGTAGAGTAAGGACAACCCTAGGCCCAATCCAACCCTTTGGCAACCTTAATTAGAGGAAAGGAAAATTGTGCTACAAAAATTACACTAATACTGTCACACACAATCCAAATGAATATTGGAATGTTGTGAGGTTAAATCTTGAGGTCAAATAGTTATGTGTGTAACCTTAAATCTTAGGTGTATGCTAATCACCAATATTTATGTGCATCTATTCCTCACTGTAACATAATAGGATATTCAATCGTCTGGATCTCGAGCCCGACATATATCGCAATTGGCAATTAGGCATAGTGGCCCAAGACGAAATATGATCCCCGACTGCATTGAGAAAGTGCAGGATGCATTTGACGGCGGTCAAATGTATGAATTTAGCATGTATTCAGTGAATGCATATATCGACAGACCTAACTAAGCTGCCGAAGATCTTTCATGGCCAAATGGACATCAAGTTGTTTAGTCAAATGTTCAAATATTAGTTGGTTTGACGTGGCTGCTTGGAACGAGTCATATATCAGTTGGTTTGACTTGGTTGCTTGGAACAAATCTTACTTTATTATGGATAACCACTGATTCACATGGGTGAGGCAGAATAATGAATGTGAAGGGCTTAAATTGATGATTAAGGTGGCTCAGGAGGGCCTACAAAGTACAAACCAGGCCATTCCAATTAGGCCGGCCAGGCCGCCCAAAATTTTGGTTTGTTAATATCACATACATAGTATAGACTTATAGTACAATATCATGGCGGCTTGTGCAGGAGCACGGTAAGCAACTCAGGCCAGGCTAAGGATAGGTCACCGCCTGTCTGAAATGCGCCTGGTCCTAGTGACCGCAGTTGAGTGTGAAAATTGAAGCCATTAGCCATGGACCATGCAGGTAAATTCCATTTGAACGAGGACCACTAATCCAATTTTATCACTAACAATTTGTTGGAAGACGGTGCTTTGGGACCACCAGTGTTTTCTGACGCTTGAGATAGGTACATTACATCCACCCACTTGAAGGATCTGATCACAAGAACTGGGAACCAAGTGGGCCTCATCAGTGATATGTCGGGAATGTATGAGAGCCAGTCCCCTCACCTCACTGACCAAAATCGACTGACTCTCCTAGCCTACTCCCTCGGTTCTGTCTAAGATTGACGATCCCAATGTCCGTGCACAAACCAAGTCTTGGGCCCGCTTTGGAAAACAACCACACCATGCTGTTGTACTACTGTCTGACTTCCATCAAGACCCTAATTAAGCTGTCAATGCCTCAAGAACTTCATGATCAGACCGACTCCACGTCCTCTATCGTCTTCAAGTGGGGCCATTTTGTAAAATCTAAAGGAGGACGTACAAATGTTCAATTATAGGTTCAACCAATACGCCAAAAGCCAAATGACCGATGAAACACATCAAATCAAATCTCTTAAGTATTTAGGACCGTAATAGACTATCACGCATCTGCATATATTGTAGCTCTCACTCTCGAGATAGGTAGCCATTTTTCTTTTTCCATATTTTATTTTATTTTTTAAAACAACTCCTACTTTACTCCAAGTAGCCTTTTTTGGGATTAGAACTCAAGACGAGTAGGTCGGCTCTTATGCCAAATGTGATAGACTTAACCAGTACGCCAAAAGCCCTAAGATTGATGAAACACTTTAAATTAAATCTTATAACTATTTAAAATTATAATATGTTCTTGTACGAGCAACAGTATATGCAGTCCAACTCCATGAGGCCCACTTGAGACCGCTTTTGATCAATACGGGGTCTTTCACACTCTAATCGCCCATACCCCATGGTTTGGCACCGTGCCCAATTTCACTCCCAACAAAACCTAATCTAATGCCTGATTGAATCTCAAAGAAATCTATAGTTAAATGACTACTAAATTTTATGACTATTAAATCAAAGACTAGGACGATTTATTGAAGTTGATTTTTTTCATTGATTATATCCATAAAAAGACCTTTCTATGTATTCTATGGGCCCCAACTGATAGGTAGGCATCTAAATGAGCCACACGAGCTTGGATTGCATATGATGTCATATGCAGTCTACTCCAAGCTAGGAGAACATTCCCCAAATCTAAAGAGCTTAAAAATTTTTGCGATTCTATTGGAATAGGGTTCACTATGGTTCAAAATGAGTTTTCAATAAATGTGAGAAGATTATTTGCTTGTAGTAAATCCTATCGTGTTAGGAGTTGGGCACAAATCCGATCAAAGTGAAACATTTATTTTTCAACCATTTAAATTTCAGTGAGAGCGGCTTCTTACCGAAGTGGTGAGTGGCAATAATCACAGAACAATGCGTATGCCACATTTGATGCATATGCAGGCTTTTTTTCCCATGTGTTTAGGCTTTTGTTCTCTTATTGTTCTGATCAACTATAAGCTATTATTCAAATTAATTAGATTGCCATTGTAGATTGACTCTGTTTTGAACCCATGATAAACTTTCTTTATTTTTTATATTTGTATCCGGGTGGAAAGAAAAATTGTAAAATCAAGTGACCAATCTAACATTTTGCCCACTAAAGTAGGCGGCTAGAACTCTCGTAAGGTAAGCTAGCCCCCACTTATTTGTCATCAAGGGAGCTTCATCATACTACAATGCAGACCTTGCCCCCAAAAATGTCTCAACCTGAAAGAACGTAGGTAGAAAATGACGTGCTTCGCTCATTTATGAACTACGTAGCTTTAAGCCCATAGAATGGTGAGGATCATTCCATTCACCACTTCTGTTGGAAAACAAGAGAAACCATTGGACGAACAGATTATGGGACCATCGGGCCCCAATTTTTCAAAACATACGTAGAAGTGTGCAAAAGATTCATGTAAAAACAATACAAATTGTTCTGGAGTGAGTCCATGCAAAAAAACAGAAGATGCAGGGAAAGAATCTTCCTACAGGAAGAGAGAGAGATGGTTAATTAAGATGTTGTGATAGGAGAAAAGCAAGCGTGCATGAGATGTTGCTTTTGCCAGTTCCATAAATGAAGACCCAAATCTACTGTAACCTTTATCTAAAGACACGCATTATTAACTTCCCTGTTTAGCAGATATAGCAGAGGGGAAGAAATAGAGAAGTTGAGAAGGAGAGAAGGATTCAAGAAGCAAGACAACAACAGTCCATTGAAAAAGAAGAAGCAGAACACCATCTTTTTTTTTTTTTTTTGGGGTTTCTGTTGTTATGGAGAACAAAAGCAACGGCATTTCCCCCTCCAACCCAAACCAAAAGCAACAACCAACCCGGGTCTGGGTCAATGGCCCGATCATAGTGGGTGCAGGCCCATCTGGCCTGGCGGTCGCCGCCTCCCTCCGCCGCCACTCCATCCCCTCACTCATCCTCGAGAAGTCCGACACCATCGCCTCCCTCTGGAACCACCACACGTACGACCGCCTCGCCCTCAGTATAACCTTCCATGACTGGTTTTGAGCCTCCGAAACATAAGCACACCTTGGAAGTACCTCTCAAATACCTAAAGATCCACTTCACTGCTTCCCAATGCTCTTTTCCAGGGTTTGCGAGAAATCGACTCACTAAACTCACAGCATGAGCAATGTCTGGCCGTGTACAAACCATGGCATACATAAGACTCCCCACAGCAGAGGAGTAAGGAACACATGCCATCCGTTCCTTTTCATCATCTGTAGTAGGACACAAGCGCTTGCTTAGTTTGAAGTGACTGGCTAGAGGTATGCTAACTGGCTTAGCATTCTTCATGTTGAACCGTTCGAGAACTCGTTCAACATATTTCTCCTGTGACAACCACAGCTGCTTGGAACTCCTATCACGACGTATTTGCATGCCCAATACCGTCCGTGCGGGACCCAAGTCTTTCATGTCAAACGACTTTGACATCTCCTCTTTTAACTTGCCAATCAACTTGCTATCCTGTCCAACTATCAGCATATCATCTACATATAAAAGAAGGATGATGAACCTGCCATCGATAAATCGACGAACATAGACACAATGATCTGCAGCTGTCCTCCGGTACCCATGACTCAACATGAATGAATCAAACTTCTTGTACCACTGTCTCGGTGCTTGTTTCAGCCCGTAGAGACTCTTCTTCAACTTGCAAACCATCTGTTCTTTTCCTTCTACCTCAAACCCCTCTGGCTGAGTCATGTAGATCTCTTCTTTCAAGTCACCGTGAAGAAACGCGGTCTTCACGTCCATCTGTTCAAGCTCAAGGTCCATGCTGGCGGCTAGACCCAAAACGATTCTAATAGAAGTCATTTTCACAACAGGAGAGAAAGCATCACTGAAGTCGATACCCTTCGTCTGTGCGAAGCCTTTTACCACTAACCGTGCTTTGTGCTTCACCAGTTTTCCATTCTCATCCTTTTTCAGCTTGAACACCCATTTGTTTTTCAGAACATTCCTATCTTTAGGAAGTTGCACCAGCTCATAAGTCTTGTTCTTCTTCAAAGAACTCATCTCATCCTGCATAGCCTTCATCCACTCATCTTTATCAGCATGAGTCATTGCTTCTCGGAAGCTAGCTGGCTCTCCCTCATCAGTAAGCAACACATATTCGGATGCAGGATACCTAGTTGATGGTTGACGCTCTCGGGTAGACCCCCTAGCTGGAGGTTCCGTGGTTTCAATCCGAGGAGACCGCTGCTCCCCCTGCTCAACACCCTCATCATCTGGCAACCCCTGTGCCTCATCACGATCCGGATCATTTTGTCCACCTTCTCCACCTGTAGTCTGCACCGGAGAAGGAGTCGGTGTGAGATCAACCACTCCATCAACTTTCTCAGAAGACTTATCAATCTTCTCAACATCTCCAAAGAACTGATCTTCATGGAAAACCACATCCCTACTTCTGATAAGTTTCCTCTTCTCTGGATCCCATAATCTGTAGCCAAACTCATCTCCACCATAACCAAGAAAGATGCAACTCACAGCCTTATCGTCCAACTTGGAACGCTGCTCCTTTGGTACATGTACAAACGCTTTACACCCAAACACCTTCAAATGTGAATAGGAAACATTTTTACCTGTCCATCTTCTCTCTGGAAGATCATAATTCAAAGGACCTGAGAAGGATCTGTTAATCAGATAAACGGCAGTCAGAACGGCTTCACCCCAGAATGACTTAGGCAACCGTGCTAATTTTATCATGCATCTCATCTTCTCAAGAATAGTGCGGTTCATTCTCTCTGCCACACCATTGTGCTGTGGAGTACCAGGAACTGTCTTTTCATGTCGAATGCCATACTTCAAGCAATAGCTTTTGAACTGGTTGGATGTGTATTCACCCCCATTATCTGAACGGAGACACTTCAAGAGTTTACCTGTTTCTCTTTCAACCTGGACATGAAACTGTTGAAACATCTGGAATACTTGATTCTTTGATTTCAACGGATAAACCCAGACTTTCCTGGATGCATCATCGATGAACGTGACAAAGTACTTATTGCCACCCAATGAGTCGACCTCTATGGGACCACAAACATCAGAATATACCAAATCCAACACATTGGATTTCAATGTTGATGTCGAAGAGAAAGCAACCCTATGCTGTTTACCATATAAACAATAATCACAAGGGTCAAGGGATATACCTTTGGAGCAAGGAATTAAATCCTTCTTTGCCAACATCTGCAAGCCTTTCTCACTCATATGACCAAGCCTCTTATGCCACAGATTCAGAGAGGAATTGTCTTGAACTGCATTCAACGCATCTTTGCACAACTTGACTTGTGTTTTATAAAGAGTATTACTTGCTGTACCTCTCGCAATAACAAGAGACCCTTTAGTGAGCTTCCATCTGCCATTTCCGAAGTAATTCTCATAACCAGCACGGTCCAATGCAGTCCCGGAAATCAGATTCAACCGCAGATCAGGAACATGTCGCACATCTTTCAGCGTCATCGTGCAACCAATATCGGTTTTAATGCAGACATCACCGATACCAACAATATCTGAATGACTCATGTTGCCCATCTTCACAGTACCAAAGTCACCTGCTTTGTACGTCGTGAACATCTCCCTGCAGGGAGTAGCATGGCCATGTGGGTCCAGACCATGTTTGGGTTCAAATCTGGGGTGGTTTCCTAATGTATTAGGGATTTCCTATTTTGTTAAATAGTAGTTTTCTAATGGGTTAGGACTTTCCTTTTTCTTGAGATAGAGTTCTTGGGGGATAAGGATGTACTGGTTATAAATATGAGATGTAATCTGTAACCCTAGGGCAATCAGTCAGAGAGGCTGAGATTCCAAGGCTGTGGTTTCACAGATTGGAGGAGAACCCAGTGGAAATTGGTTTCCCGTGGACGTAGGCATCTTTGCCGAACCACGTAAATCTTCTTGTCTTCTTGTGTGGTGATTGGTTGATCTTGGTTGCGTTTGCACACACGCGCACAACAAGTGGTATCAGAGCGATTGATTGTGCGTGGAAGATCAACGGGAAGAGAAGAGATCAAGGTTGATCTCTACTGGGCCACACGTGATCGCGGAAGAAGAAGATTGGGTTCTCGTTGCTCTGTTTTTTCCCGGAAACAGAGAAACAGCTGTCGGGTGGTTTGGTTGCTCCAGATCTTCATCGGAGAAGAAGGGGCAGCCGGTTCTGAGGAAGAGGGCCGGAGAATCTCGTCGCCGCGGGGAAGGAGAAGCATCATCGCAGCGGAGAGAAAGAAAAAAAAAAAAACAATCGGACTTACCGGTCGCAGCTGCCAGAGGTCGCCGGCGGGTCGCACGTTGCCGCCACCCGTCGCCTCGCCGTCGCCGGTCCCGCGCTGCAGTTGCCGGACCAGGGAAGCCGCAGCCGCAGCAGCACCGGGCGCTGCATCTCTGCGCCGCCTGCAACCGGGTTGCAGACCCAGGCGCAGAGAAGAAGACGACCCAGTCTTCTGGGTCTCGATCGTTGGGTTGGGTCGGGTCAAGTTTGACTGACCCGCGGAGAAGAGAAGCCCAGCGCCTGTTTTACAGGTTGGGTCAAGTTCCGGGTTGGGTCCGAACCAACCCGCTGTGCAAGCCCATGTCCGTCAGCAGTGCAGGCCGGTTCTGGTCGGGTCGGGTCGACCTGAACCCGGAAACAGACGGTCCAGCCCGTCAGCCGCCTGCGCAGACGTCAGCAGCGTGACGTCATCAGGCTGACATCAGCCCACGTCATCGGACACGCGGTCAACGGCCAGAGTTGACCAGATTTACGGCAGAAACTTGTTTCTGCGATATCTTGATCATCCGAAGTCCGATCGGAGATCCGTTTGCGCCTACGGACTCGTTTCGAGCAGATCTACGTGTTAGTAGAAGAATATTAGCTGTTTTACGGTCAACAAGGAGTTTGACCAAATCAGAAGCGCAGAAAACCGTTTTTGCGATATCGGAGCCATCCGGGGTCGGATTTCAGATCCGTTTCTTCCAGCGTGCTCGTGTTGACGAGATCTACAGCTTGGTGCAGGAGTTGAGGTCAGTGTTAGTTATTTGTTTTTCTTGTTACTTAATTTTGATTAAGATGGAGAACAATACTATCAACACTACCATGGTTAAGCTCAACCATTCCAATTGGTTGATCTGGAAACCAAAGATGGAGGATATTCTCTATTGTAAAGACCTCCATGATCCCGTTGAGGGGGATAGTGCCCGACCGAAAGATATGCAAGATGCTGATTGGATCAAATTGCATAGAAAAGCGATTGGTCACATCAGACAGTGGGTTGATAACAGTATATTTCACCACGTGTCTAATGAAACCAATGCGAATACCCTTTGGAAAAAGTTAGAAGCAATGTATGATAAAAAGACCTCGGTGAACAAAACCTTCTTGATCAGAAAGCTTGTGAACATGAAATTCAAGGATGGTGGTCAGATCGAAGATCACATCAATGAGTTCCAAAGTGTGGTAAATCAGTTAGCTACTATGAAGATGATCCTTGATGATGAGATGCAAGCTTTGTTGCTTCTGAGTTCTTTTCCAAATACATGGGAGACATTAGTTGTTTCCTTGAGCAATTCTACTCCAGATGGTGTGTTATCTATGAGTCAGGTTATCAGTAGCCTACAGAATGAAGAAACTAGACGGAAATCTGCAGGGACAGATAATGCACAGGCCTTTGTTACTGAGAACAGGGGGAGGAGTAAGAGTAGAGGACCAAAGGGGGGTCGTGGCAAGTCTAGAGGTGAATCACAGTCTAAGTCTAGCAATGAATCACAGTGCAAGAAAAAGTCTGTAAAGTGCTTTTTCTGTGGCAAGATGGGCCACATCAGGAAAAATTGTTTTGCCATTAAGGAACAGAAATGATCCAAAAATGAGAAGAAGAATGACAATGATAACACTACAGCTACTTTGGAACAGGAAGTAGTGGTGCTCGCCGGCGATGATGATAAGTGTTTGAGTGTTGCAGATGGTCAGATTGAGTGGGTTGTTGACACAGCAGCATCCTACCATGCTACTCCCTGCAGGGAGATGTTCACGACGTACAAAGCAGGTGACTTTGGTACTGTGAAGATGGGCAACAGAATCTTCCTACAGGAAGAGAGAGAGATGGTTAATTAGGATGTTGCGATAGGAGAAAAGCAAGCGTGCATGAGATGTTGCTTTTGCCAGTTCCATAAATAAATACCCAAATCTACTGTAACCTTTATCTAAAGACACGCATCATTAACTTCCCTGTTTAGCAGATATAGCAGAGGAGAAGAAATAGAGAAGTAGAGAAGGAGAGAAGGATTCAAGAAGCAAGACAACAACAGTCCATTGAAAAAGAAGAAGCAGAACACCATCTTTTTTTTTTTTTTTTGGTTTCTGTTGTTATGGAGAACAAAAGCAACGGCATTTCCCCCTCCAACCCAAACCAAAAGCAACAACCAACCCGGGTCTGGGTCAATGGCCCGATCATAGTGGGTGCAGGCCCATCTGGCCTGGCGGTCGCCGCCTCCCTCCGCCGCCACTCCGTCCCCTCCCTCATCCTCGAGAAGTCCAACACCATCGCCTCCCTCTGGAACCACCACACGTACGACCGCCTCGCCCTCCACCTCCCCAAGCCCTTCTGCCACCTCCCCCACCGCTCCTTCCCTCCAGACTTCCCCACCTACCCCTCCAAACGCCAATTCCTCGACTATCTCCTCTCCTACGCCCACTTCTTCTCCCTCCGCCCTCTCTTCGACCATGCTGTCACCGACGCCCGCTTCGACACCGCTCTCTCTGCTTGGCGAGTCACCACCTCACCCTCGGGCGCTGAGTTCGTCTCAAGGTGGCTAGTGGTGGCCACCGGCGAGAATGCAGAACCAGTTGTGCCGAAATTGCAGGGACTAGAAGCATTTTCAGGAGAGAAGACGACGCCGACGAAGAAGAAGAAGAAGAAGAAGAAGGTGGTGCACTCAGCGGAGTACAAGACAGGCGAGGACTATAAAGGGAAGAAGGTGTTGGTGGTCGGGTGTGGGAATTCAGGCATGGAAGTGTGCTTGGATCTCTGCGAGCATGGCGCCACGCCAACCATGTCGGTCAGGAGCGGCGTGAGTTTGGAATTTTGAATTATGTTTTACCTCAATTTCCATTTTGATCTGTAAGGGTGCATGTAATGTATTATACAATGATTACTACATACCCATGTTTATACTTTATGTGGTTTTGATTTTTACGTAGGAAATCTGAATTGAGTCTTCTATTTTCTCTTCACTGTAGGTTTTCTCCTAATAACTTTGGTTCTGAATAAGAACAATCTTTTTTCTTTTTGTTTTTTTTTCAGGGCCATGTTCTTCCAAGGGAGATGTTTGGGATGTCTACGTTTGGATTAGCAATGAAGTTGTTGAAGTGGTTTCCAGTGAGATTGGTTGACAGGTTCCTGTTGATGGTGGCTAAGAGAATGTTGGGAGATACTGAGAAATATGGGCTGAAAAGGCCGAAAATGGGGCCTCTTGAGCTTAAGAACACAACTGGGAAAACTCCCGTTTTGGACGTGGGAACTCTTGCTTATATTAAAAATGGAAGAATCAAGGTAACATAACATATAACCAGATTCCTGTTCCGCTTGTATATAAGATCGTTGTTTGTCAGTTGAAGAACCTTTTTCTGTTAAAAAATTTGTTTGTGTTTCTTTTAATCTCTCCAACATAAAAAGTGCTTGTAACGATCACAAAATAATAATAGAAGGTGCTTGCTTTTTGTACATGGGCCCACTTTTTTATGGGATTACAATACCGAAGGGTCTATTTGGTAGCTTTTCATATCTCTCTCTCTCTCTCTCTCTCTCTCTCTCTCTCTCTCTCTCTCTCTTCCTTTGTTTAAAGTTACCTCATTAATCAATTTTCTGCTTATATTGTGATTTCATGCACATATCACTTTTTGGCTTTAATTTTTCAATTTCTAATCTTGTTACCCTATTTCGTAGTGTTTCTTGTTTATGTTCTGATAGATTTCTAGTTTTCTTGGTCGAATAGATAGTCCCAGAAGTGAAATCTCTGACATGCAGTGGAGCAAAGTTGGTTGATGGAAGAGAAATGGAATTTGATTCGGTGATTTTTGCAACTGGGTACAAGAGCAATGTTCCCTCCTGGCTCAAGGCAATAACCTCTATATATATAAACATCATCTTTCTTTAACTTAGTTTGGTTTTATCTATGAATCTTAGTTCTCATTTATTGAGCTTTTTAGTTACTTTCTTCTGAACTGCACTCACTAATAAAATCGAGCAATTTTTCATGAAAGAGTTGGTTCCTTCTAGTTTCATGCAGGCACTGATTTCATTTGTTCTGTTCACTTGGTTTTCTTCAGTGTAAATTTTAATTAATGGCTCTTGCTTAATCTAACTCTACTGCAGGGCTCCGATTTTTTCTCTGAGGATGGGAAGCCCAAAGTCCCATTTCCTAATGGGTGGAAAGCAGAAAATGGGCTCTACTGCGTAGGATTTACTGGTAAAGGCCTTCTTGGCGCCAGCGCTGATGCAGTAAACATTGCTCGCGACATAGCGGAAATATGGAGAAACCAAGCAGAGAACAAAAGTTTCATAATCTATACTCACTCATTATCAACCTAAGGATTATGATGCATCAGTAAGCCCTTACTATATGTTGGTTACTGAAGATATAGGCTTTAAGGTCTTCAACAATTTTCTCAACTGTACATTCTTCTATTTTTGCATGGTGTCGTCTGCAAATGTACATGACATAAGAAAGGTAAAAGAACAGAGGTGGAGAGAGAGAGAGAGAGAGAGAGAGGTGTCATTGGGGTTGCTTGGGTTTTGTATCTTGCCTTGGATTTTCTTTGAAAATGTTGTGTTGTCTTGTCCACTGGGCTCTCTGCTCCGAAACCCCAACACTTTGGGGTTTTCGATATTATCTTGCTCTGGGAGTCTGTCTGGTTTTGGTGTGTTGATCTTGTCTCTATTGCCTGATGGAATGGAATTCTGGCGTACTATCTGATACAGGCCCAACACATGCAAACAGTACATCATTCAAAAAAAAATAAAAAATAAAAAACCATCACAGTACATCCTATAGTTGTATATCCGCAGGAGAAAAACCAGCAAATAGCGACGAAATATGACGTGTACACCAGAAGCTGTGTTGGACACATTGGGTTTGTACGGGTTTGTACATGGGCCCAAGGGTGTGACTCCTGAGTCCAGCTCATCAAGCTAGACGAGGATCATCATACACCAATGATGACTTGCGTGATTGAAGATCTAAGCCTTCCAATATTTGTCCTTTTCATGTAGAGTTCAGACTTCCCACCAAAAATTAAAAAACGTTCAAAGAGTTTCACTTATGATTGGTGGGACCCTTTACTCTTAAGTAGAAGTGATGGAATTGTTGCGAGACATATAGAACTTGTTGTACGTACATGCATGCATTGGAATGAGAAGCTTTCGGGTGCTATTATTTTTAGAGGTTCATAGGGTGTTACTTTTCGAACAACTCCTATGATTTGATCATAGTTACCTAGTTTGGAATTTGGTTAATTCGCATTTTAATTTGCAATTTGAGTTTTTGTTGGATCAATAAATTTGATGAAGTAAGTTCATTCCATTCGCATCTCACATCATCTAATTCATAATTTGACATGTTTGATAAACTAATTCATTTGTGTCTATGCTTCCGCAATCAGTATGGACACATCTAAAATCCAACCCAGGAAGATAATTGTTCTTTATGGCAAGATTTTACTAATTAGAGTTGGCTTTATATATTCTGATTGTATGTAAAAAAACCATGGTTAAAATAAAAACCAAAGTAAAGCTTCATATTTTATAGGGAAGCAATCTCAAGGTACCACTCTGATTAGTATTAGATGTGGATTAGTACTAATAGATAGGGGCGACATGCTTTTTAGTTGCTTGGATTTTCATCTGAGCACCACAACTGGATTGATATTACTTAATCTAAAGAACTACATGAGAGTAGTCCAATGACAGTTCGCAAATCAAATTGTGAATTATTCGAAATGAACTATTTGGAGTTCAAAGGCTTCATGAGCGAACTAGGTGACTATGGATTTAATTTTTCAATCTTTTTTATGCTATAAAACCGCTGCTAAAGACAAATTTTTTCAGAGTAATGGAGATTTTTTTTTCTGCCTCTAAATCTATGGTAATGGCATCTAAATAAATTGTCTAGACTATTACAACACCAATTTTAGTGGTGAAAAAAAAATTACTGCTAAATGCAATTTTTTCGGCCACTAAAAGTCTCTATTTTTTTTTATAGTGTTTATTGTTTTAGTGGTCTACTGTTGGTTGAATATATCCAAGATTGCTATCATATTTGAGCTTGTTGTTAGCTCTTGCTTTGTCCTATTCCTGAATATTACCATTGAAGCATAAAAACCAACTCAATATAATGAAAGTTCAGTTCAAAAACATGTTTCCAATAAGAGTCATTTCTTCCATATCTAATTTGTTTAAACAAGGACCTTCGTTTGCAGAGATTAAAGTTCTATTGAATCATTTCAACAGATTTAAGGTACATCATATGGGAAGAAAAGGAAATGATGTTGCTCATAAGTTAGCTAGGTTTGCCAAGCATGTAAATGATATAGTGGTCTGGTGGTACTCTATAGTGGACATGATTAAACAATATGTACTTGTTGATTCAGAGTTGCATCTACTTAATATCTTTTAAGGATCTTTTTATCAAAAAAATAAAAAATAAAACAATAAGAGTCAATGGCCCACTTTTAATAGTAATTATTAATATTGCCCTAATTAATTTTGTTTCAATATCAGCCTACTCACTTCATCTCCTCCCAATAGTTCATGTTTCTCTAAATTTAAGTACTTTTTGAGAGAGCCTATGCATGTGGGAATAGGTCCCTACACATGTGGGAAGAGGGCAATGCACTAGAAATCAAAGCCTGTATAGTTAAGCAAGAGATCTGAAGTTGTTAACTAACTGGACAGCTAAAATATGGTATATTTAAGAGTTTTCTATTTCTCTTAGAGGAAACATCCCTTTTGTGGTTTGTGCATGTTCATACATCCAAGGTGCTAAATCAAATATTATGCCTGCTCTTCCACAGTTCATTGAAAACAGAGGTTCATACTTCTTACCCTTTAAGTCAATTATCAACTGCTGTCGTTTGGAAGTTCAGTAAATCTACAATGACCTGCACAAAATCTTTTGATTGGACGGCAGATAAGGTGAAGTATCATCCAAAAGTAAAATTAAAAAATTAAAAAAACCATTTCTACTTTGATGACCGCCACTAGTTCATCAGCTATGAAAATAAGGATTGACACCTTTTTCTCCGGTGAAAAACGTTAAAAATGTCAACAGTTATTAGTGATTTTTTTTCTCATATCAAAACTTAATGGTTCAAACTTAAATTATGCTACACTTGGCTCTAGAGTCTTAGATACACAATGTGTTAGTAATTGAGCTAATGTCATTTTGATGTGATGAGACTAAAACGATGGTGATGGTTATAATGAAAATCAACAAATTGATATTGTGGAATAAAGCTAATCCATCCAGTTCTCTTGGGGGACCACCCAGATGACTCAGAAGGTTGGCTGGGTCCTTTCCACAATACTTTAAGAAAGGATCTGCTTCTCTTTCCATACATAGGTAAGTCAAAGTCAATACCAGTTTTATTTTCATGTGTGCGTAGATATGGCAAAAGCTGTCCAAGATCTTGCGGTCCAGTATCCACCACGTGAGCCTTCCCAAAGCATAGTTTGCCCTTGCAGCCTTAACCCATCGATATGCATAGTGGTGATTCAGTGGTTGATTTGGAAAGGACCACACCATGGACCATGCCCAAAAAAATTTTTCAGGTGGGAGGATCGTGTAGATGCGGTGTTGTGCCTTTTCCACAGCATGTGGCATTCTCAATTTGCGACAATCTATTTGCAGGGCAACAATTGCAGGCAGCAAATGTTTATTCTTTGGAGTATTTTTGATAACTTAAATAAAATGAAAGAACACTCTCACGGGAACAACTCTGTCAAAGTCCATGTTTTTGCAAGCATGGGACCCTTTCTGATCAACCCAACCCCCTCTTGTCTTAAATAACACAGGCATCAGGAATATGGGACTCGCTATTAGATTCAATTGTTTAACAATGTGATGCTCTCTAAAGTCATTAAGATTGAGAGCCTTGAATCAATGGGTCAGGATGATTTAAAAGACTTGAAATTTGACACATAGATACATCCCATGATTTCCGTAGCGCATATATATTTGAGAGAGAGAGAGAGAGAGAGAGAGAGAGAGAGAGAGAGACTGAATCAACAGGCAGAGAGAGGTGTATAGACTGAATCAACGTGCACAGAGGTGATAATTGAGTTGGGTAGCATGCCTGGCTCGAGCTTTTCCAACACGGATTCGTAATCTAATACGTCTCTCAGGCATTCACGTCGAAAAGATAACGCTGGTGAAACACAGAGGCCATCAAGATTTGACTAAATATGTGTTGACCACCATCACATCACATCACATCACCCAACCCATCATATTTTTATCATTTCTACTCCACACTGACACGGCAACGGAGGAAACAAAAAATACTGGCAAATGGCAATTGCTCTCAAATTGCTGGTCGCTCTCACCGCGTGGGCAAACACCGTTCTTGTATGTCTCACCACTGATGACCCACCTTCCCTACCCTAACACATATAAATACTTTGATCATGTGCTAGAATGTTCTCCCAGATTGAAACATCCTAGTCAACCATGACTTGCCCTTTTCATTTATTTGAACCTCAAACCTGATGGTTCCTAATTAATATTGTTTGTTTCTTTGATTTTGGTCCAACTGTCCAAATTCTATGGACCCTTGTATGGAAGTAGAAACATGCACATCCTGTTAACCCAAAGCACCAAATATAAAGCCAACTATGGGCATCGGCATGTACTGTATCTTTCTCACGAGAAAAGCATACGGCAGACTTGATCAGAGAAGGGACCATAGTTTTGAGATTAGAGACATGGATGGTAGGCCTCACATCACAATCACATGTAGGATGGACGGCCGGATCTTACATAGGTGCAATGGGGGCAACAGGCCAGTGGGATTCACGTGGAATAGTGGGTGGATGGAAAGGGAAAGTTCGAATGCATTGATGAGGAAATGGTAATTTCCTGTGTGGCCTATTTGCATGGCTCACTATGTAGAATCCGACGTTTCCAGCCAGGAAAAGAGCTTCCAAATCGAGGCTGTTGGCAGAAGCAGTGCAGCAGGGTAACGTCCTGGGGCACGTTACCTCCCAGCGCACGCACCCCCACTCTCCCTCCCTCCCATTTCCAAAAGAGACGGTGGCAGCATAATTGCATCTGGATATCTTCATCAATGCACCAACCTCTTTATCATGCTTCAATTACAAATTTACAACACATTTGACTTCTTCTCTTTTTATTTAGATTTATTGTTGTCTTGGAGAAACCAAACGTCAATAATAACCCTGCCATCAATCAAGTGATCCATGTTTCTAAGGAAAAAAACAATAATAATAATCAGAGAGTAATATCCAAGTGTTTTTTTTTTAATCAGCATAGTCACAGTAAGAATAGATGAGAACAGAAGTGATAGCTTAGACCGTTTAGACGTATAGATTTTGTGAAGCATCATCGCCCAGTACAAATGTAGAACCCTCTTTTTGGTGGGGATGGACGAGGTGCTCATTCCCAAAGGCAAAGGATATGAACGGTCCAAATCTAGTGACCCCCTGTTCGGATTAGCTAGAGTGCAAATAACTATTACTGTTGGATCCTGTGAGGTTTTGACCAATAAGAGATTTGTGACTCCTCAATGAACCCTTCTAATTAAAAATTAAAATCATTCAAAATAAATAAACTATTTATAATGACTAATATCACCTTGGCCTCAGAGTCTAGTCAGGTGAGGGATAAATTTTCTTTTAACAGCTTCATATATCTAATAACTCTATTGAGTAAGTCAACTAAATATCAGTAACTTATCTGAGAGCTAAGGCAATGACCCATTAATGGTGTAAGTTGTGTGCTTAAATTGAATTCTCATATAAGAATAATGATCTCCCTGGCAAGAGCTGATCAAACTTATCTCTAAAGCAACCAATCTAACCCATCCACAAGAACAATATGTTGTGTATGTATGAAGCATGGATCCTGGCCATTCATCCCAAAGTGGCAGATTGATTATCAGTTTTTTTTTTTCTTGCTAGAAGACCGTGACCAGTTGAGTTGAGCACATCATACAAGGATTCCTGTGGCCACGTCGAGAATGACGAGATCGTCTTTTTAGATTGGCAGTTGGCTTCACAGCTTGTCGTCATCTGACGGCACACATGATAAGAAAGAGCCTGTTTAAGCTTTCAAATGTGACGCAAGTAGAAAGAGATATATCTCTCGCAGACAAAAGGGAATCAGCAGTCACTGAGGAGTTGCAGCTGAGATGTGCAGAGAGAGAGAGAGAGAGAGAGAGAGAGAGAGAGAGATGACGTGTGAAGAAATTGCACGGAAAGGGCCTGGTGTCGTCTTCCCGTTGGATAGTCAATGTCATCAGCCCCGCTACTTGTTCCTCTCTCTTTCTAACCAATCAATAGTTATCCATTTTTTTTATTCCATGTGTGCCAACCACCAACACTGTTGAAATTTGAATAGATAACCTGATGAGAAGCCGTTTCTCTTCTTAGTCTTCTCCGACTTTTGTTGATTTCATGCGTCTAAATACAACACCGATCGAGTGATGATCGGATCCTCGGCAGATGATAATTTTAATAAATTATGGGTGCACTGCGTGTAGGGATTGTATATTAAAGATAAGCAGGCTCGTGATAATCCGACATAATTTCTCTGGGAGACTAAAAAAAAAGTTAATTTTTTTTAATTTGGTAGAACAACATTTTACATTCTGGTAAAAATCTGTGCATGACATTAGTAGAATTGTAAATAAGCATCTTTAAAATGGGTATCTTGAATCTGGAAGGGTAGCTCAACTGGATTAGGACGGTTTGCTCTCAGTGATTGTAGGTTCGAACTACATTACTATATTAGGACTACAGGAAATTTAACTGGCATTTCCTGGGCTAAAGGGATTAGTCCGGCATAAAAGTTGGGACACCCCTGTTATCAAAATAATAGTAATAATTTGGGTGTTTTGAAGAATTACTCTTTGGGCTATCGTGTCTTCGAATGTGATTTGGTAATTCTGTGAAGCTGATGGGTTCTTCACAAAGCGCTTGAAAGGGTAACTATTTGCCGAACTCACTATTCCCGTCCGTATGGTAAAAGAGTGTACCTTTTGACATTTATTAATGTTTCCTTTCTTTTTCTTGTTTGTTTATGCACACTGGAGTTGTGTATAAAGATACAATATTGTTCTGCATTTGTAAATGAGAAATGCTAAACTAACACCCCTACTTACTCCCTCAATTGCTCTTTAGTGCTTTTTTATGGTTCACATATATTTAAAATGTGAAGTGGTCCACATCCAAAATAAATGTGAATCACAAAAACACTAGAAAGAAATTAGAAGAGTAAATAAAAGTGTAAGTGTAGCATTGCTCCTATTAAATTGTCATTGCTCCTATTAAATTGATCTTTCTTAGTGAATATATGAAACAAACATGGATTTTGATATGACAAAAGCGGTCTATGCTTTTTAAGATACATATATATTTTTTTTGCTAAAGGGAAGAGTCGTAGAACAGAAACAAAGTGCAAGCAAGAAAGAAAAACAGAAAAGATGCAACCAGAGATCCAAACTGGATAAAGTAACCTATGCCGATACTGATAAATTTTAAGGACAAAGTCCAAAAAAAATAAGTTCAGAGTCACCGGACTTTGCAGTAGAGGTCATCTTATGCTTTGAGTACTCGTCATGTGCTCCCCAGTCTAAAGACTATGATCCCATTGAGGTAGAGCCAGTGAATTTGATTTCCTGTATGTAGACATGAAGACATGAGAAGGGAACACATAAGTGCCAAAGAGACTGAGAAGGAGGTGTGAGATGTGAGAGGGCATCAGCTAGTTGATTGGCTTGTCGTTTGCATAAACTAGTTTTGTAGCTGCTAATCACCTTAAGGATTAAGTGGATCCTCTTCCATATCATTAGAAGCTCCCAGGGAGGGTTATCCCTTGAAATGAGGCCAGCCAACAGTGATTGAGCATCTCCTTCAAATATGACATTATGTAAGCTATATTCCTTACAAAGTTTGAGTCCTTTAAGGAGGGGCTAACATTTCGGCTTCAACTGGGCTAAAAGCGAAAACTTGACTTGCAAGGGCCAAGTGAGCGAGCCCTAATTAAGTGGTTTTGGAATACAATTCTGATACCTGCATTGTCAATTTTATATGAGCCATCAAAGTTCATTTTTAGCCCTTTTTAGCCACCTGATTGGAGGAGGCTGCCATCTTTCAGTGGGGGTAAGCCAAGTGGGAGATAGGCATTGTAGAACCCAGGCTATCCGCCATGAGTTATACATTGCAAGGCTCATGTGAAGGGTTAGTTTTAGGTGTAAGGGTTGGTGACTAAAAATGAAGAGATTCCTGTTTTTCCAAATGTACCAGGTGATAATCATTCCTAATTGCCGGGCTTCAGGAGTAGACGACCAGGCCCATCTCTCAAAGGATGTGTGTTTCAGTGGAGTATTAGAGAATGGATGAATGTTGGTGGTGTGGGACTAGACTTGGTTGGCGAAGATGCAGGTTCGGAATAAGTGGTGCACTATCTCATCCTCTAGACCGCACTGAAGGCATAACCTGGAAGAGAGGATGTTGTGATTGTAAAGAAAATGCCTAGTTGGCAACTTACTGAGAAGAAGCTTCTACATGAATAATTTAATTTTGGAAGTGACTTTAAGAACCAGATTTTATTCCAAGGCAGGTTAGGCCACCAATGGGGATTGATAAGAGAGCATTTGGATTTTGTCCTTGTCCCAAACTCGGTGGTCGGATGGATGGAGGAGTTCACTAACCATTAAGGGTATGTGGCAAGGGAGGATGGCCTTGTTTGTGTCCGCCTGAGTAAAAATTCATCCTGGAGGGATCCACCTATCGTGTAGGACCCTGATATGAGATCCATCCCCAACCGACCAAGAGTGATCCTGGAGAATAATGTGTCTGTGAGTTACCACTCTTTTCCGGAGTGGGGAGGCCGATTGTTTAGGAGAGCATGTTCAAAATTCTAAGTTCTTCAAGTATTTTTGTGTTAGGATGAGGGCCTACCAAGAGTCTGGCTTGGTGAGAAAACGCCAGATCAGTTGACCAATAAAGGCCAAGCTCTGTGTCTCAAAATTTCTAATCTCAAGCCCTCCGGTATGATGTGGCTTCGTGAGAAGATCCCAAGCTATAGGAGTAAGATGTCTAACGCCAAAGTGATTGCCCATCCAAAGGAGAGAGGACATTTTCGATTGAAGGAAACCATGGACTTGTTTAGTGAGAGGTTGGTGAGGGAGCCAATAATTAGGGATGGTTGAGCAAATTGATATAAGTAGAGTTGTATGTGCTTTGTAAGATTGATGAAACACATTACCTAGCCAATGTCTCCCTGAAAACCATGGTTCTGGTGATGGTGAAAGCTCACCTAATTGCTTAATATCATTTTCCACATGTGCATGCGTGTAACCGTGGCGCATTCTTGGTCACATTGTCAGGATTCAACCAAAATTCTTCCACTCTTCGTTGACTGTCACCTTTGTGTATTGATGTGGTTTAATTTAAATAGAGAAACAAGATCATAAACTGGCTGGGAGGAATTGTCATGATGGGAGCAAAGGTCAACTAAAACGTAAATCTCACCATATAAGATGTAAAACTATCTTGGCACTTAGTGTGGGTGGGTTGCGGCCCTTAAATGCACTGCACGATCTAAATAGTATGGTGTAGTGTTATTCAACGCATTGTGGGGCCCACATTTTCAAATCCAAGCACATCAGCAATTTAGATTGATCACATATGAGGGACTCCCTCCATTTCTATCCCAAACAATAGAAAAGTACATCATGTATTTCAATTCAGTCAAATTCGATTGTGGTCATCTTACATATTTAAATAATGATATACATGTTGATCACTACATAGGGCGTTCGTGTTGATGACCAACTTGGATTTTGAAAAGGGGCCTGCACCATGTATCGAAGGAGGACGTTGCACCATATTACGCTGCAACGGCAATGCATTTTAGTTCTGCCCCTAATATAACCAACAAACTTGCCAATACATGGTCAAAAGGACTTTGCTAATTACATGCACGAAAGACTTGGGGCACTAGAAATATTAAACGGATTGCATGCCATTTTCCACTCATCGACCCTCTTGATTTGAGTTGGTGATACCCACTCTCCTCAAGTAATGTTGGAAATACTCGTTTAGCCTGCTAACGTGTCAAGCAAGTCATCCAACCTTGGAAAACTTATTGCGAAGTGGTTGATTGAACTGCAGTACACATTATCTATCATTAGCAATGCCAATTGTTTTCCGCCCAACAGATCTATCCCCTCAAGAGTGTATTAGAGAAATTTATCAACCAATTGCATGAATGGAATGTTGCACAGTCCTCTAGCTGCACTGTTGCCTACCACAGTTGCGAGTCGACAGACGGACACCTTCCTCAACTAATATATGTAAACTCAAACTTTAAGGGGGCAATCAATGTTTAGGCTCAAATAGAAAGAGAAGTAAGAGGGATTATTACAAACTTCCATGGGCTCTCAGCTTGTATAATCATCCTCTGCAAACTAAGTCCATCTGTTAAGCAAGCATGATTTTCTTGTACTAGTGGATGCCCCCACAAATTCTGGAATGCTGTCATAGGACTGCCATATGGCCCGGTAAAGAAAGAATAAAAGAAAGTATGGCATAAGTTCCTTGATGAGGAAATCAGATGTTAAAAAAGATCTGCAAACCATGTGACAGATGGGCTAGCCAAACAGCCAGTTCCCTGTGCTACAAAATTTCAGGATTACCATCTACCATATAATTGGAGTGTTCATGTGCAAGAACATTCATCAAGCAATGTGACCATGCAGGTGCAGGATGGAGCCGCCAGCAGAGACGAGATCAGCAGCAGGATGTGCGATTCTTCCAGGGTTATCTTCAGGAGGATTGTGGATAATCAGGACAACTTAATTTCAGCTTCATCTCTTTATCTTCAGGGTTCAGCCTCTCTGTTTTTGTTTTGTTCGTCACTTAAATTCTGTGTGCTCTGTTTTAACAAAATTTCCTTCTGGCAAACAAGACAATTGTCAGTGCTGGTGCACCCAGTTTATCACTCCCTCCGAACCTTTCCTCATACTAAGTGTCTATTTTTCTGCAACTTTCTTTCATTGGTTGCATGATGTAGGGCCTGTTCAGATACAAGCAATATTGTGATCCAAGACAAATATACATGTTCTGTTTCCCATAGCATTCTAAGGCAAGGTAACAAGAACAATATATGTTGTTATTTTTTCCCACACAAATTGATCTTTAAAAAAAGTATAAAGAACCATATGTGCTGTTATACACGAACTGATCTTTTCTCTGCCCTAAATTGATCTATGGAAGACATGAAATGATTCATCAATTGCTGTGTATAATGAGTTTGGGTAGACAAATACACAAACTCAATGTATAGGACAGAAAAGAACATCTGTATGTCGAAATGACCAGGACAATGCAAATTTATAGACAAATCCATAATAGCCATAATAATTAATCATAAAGTGATTCTTTTTCAAGTGAAAGAATCAGTAAAACCATGTAGGCCTGTAACGACCCGAGAATCTGGAGCTCTTCAGATTATTAAGCCGTACTCAGATTATTATAACAATATCACATAAATCAAATTCTCATGAGCATCAAGGTCATAAACAATCAATTTCCTTATACTGTAACTAATATGTAAATATTATAAGTCTTGATAACACTACTGAATAAGACAATTTCTATTTGAGAAAAAAAAGAAAGATAACAATAATGTCTAAGCCTTGGGCTAATCCCAACTATAAATCTATTCTTTTGCTTTTTCGCGCTCTGGATCAGCCACGCATGCCAAAATTCACCGGCTGATCCCCATCACTCCCCGCAACCTCCACGACTGCATTACCTGAAGTGGGGCGAACCACTAATCAGTACAACTGGTGAGTAGAATAGGAAAACATTAAGGTAAAGCATATTTCAATCATTCAGGGTATATATATATATTCAATGATATTACAATAACATTCCAATCGATTTCTTTCTTGAGTAATTTCCCACTGTGGCATCAAATAGTTCCGATACCCATACGGTGTATATACATTTCTGTCAACAACATGGCTTGTCATCCACCATGAATGTTGAGCCTTTTCCGATACTCCCAACTGGAGTATCTACCTTTCTATCAACCACATGGTTAATCTTTCCACCATGTGTTGAACTTACTTCTCTCAACTAACATCCATGAGAGGAGTTTGTTACTCTGTGCCAGCAGTTGGTATTACTCTACTTAAATCATCAAGGACAATACATTATAATAAATTTAGAACAGATTCATCTCCACCATAATTGACTACATCACCTTATTCTTTTCTTTGGTCAATACCACACAACACTGGTTAATCATCGCCCCACTCCGAGTCGGAGTTGGTACCAGGCAGTGGCATTACCCATGTCTTATTACGGAAATAAGTGCTCATCATAAAATTTCCACAACTAATTCAAAATATAATTAATAAATTCAAATGGAAATATCTTATTAGAATGGGCTAATTATTCGTTATAAGGTCATCAAGTCCTAAGAAATAATTAATTGATACGAAAAACCCACATAACATTCAAATAATTAATTCTCTACTAGTTCAGTAGTTAGATAACTTTGGATTCCTAATTATCATGCTGTAATTTTTTTATCATAACACCTTAGTAGGGTCCTTAGGATATAATTTCAAATAGCAGGGGCTAATTCGTAATTTCAAAAGGTTTATAAATATCTTCCCCAAGTCGTTCACGCCTTCACTCGTTGCTGTTGCCTGTTTCGTTCGTCAGCGAAGTGTAACGCGAAGCTCGGCTTGAGGCAACTGCGGGGTGGGGCCCAGCGGTCCGATGCAGATGGGTCCTACACCATAGTGGTTGCCCAAGGGTCCTCTCCAAGATGTATGGACCTGATCCTTGATCGGGGAGCCCAGGTGGACCCACAGCCCTTGACGACCAAAACCCCTTTCCGGTAGGTCTGGAAATTCCAATCTCAATTCAGATCTGAGATTCAAGAGTAATCCATCCCTTTTTCAGCCTAAATCAAAGTCCTCGAGGCGTGCTAATCAGAAGATACTGTCCCAACGAGTTTCCATCTACTGTGGGGGATTATTGAGGATGTTTCATGTCTAGCCGGGTCGACAATCTCAGCAGAGAACTTCATCTTCTAAGCAAAGTTTCAGGTGAGTTAGTTTCCAACCCAAACAAGTCTAAAGGGTGTCGATTAGGTGTCATTCTGCATATCAGTGGGTCTGATTATTGTTTTGATGATCAGTTTGGGGCTCTAAATCAAATCTGGCCGGTAATCACTGTAATAGTACACTATATAATGGCCACTGTTTAACGGGAAATCAATTAGGTCTAATCTCCTACTCTTATTCAGATAATCAAGTTAGATTCTACTCACCTGGTGTAGACACGTGTTGATCGGGCAGTGGTCGGTCTCTCGTTAGTCATCCGCCGCGCGTCCCGCTATTGATCTTCTTCTCCTCTTAACGATTCCACAGCCAAGTCAGTCTTCTTCTCTTTCTCTCTCTCTCAGAAGTTTTTATTTTCGTTGATCTCTGAGATAGGGATTTTACATATATATATGCTGTGTTTGAAGGGGAGTTCCAGTTTAGAGGAAAGTCCAATTTAGAAACTACAAGGAAGTCTTTTGGCAATACAATTCTTAGAGAAAGATCGGTTCAGGACTCCATGTTCATGCCTGTTTTGAATTTTCAATGAATCCTAATCCATGACTCTTCTTTGGATTTTTAGCTGTGCCAAACTAACATGGCCCACCCTATAGGGCTGGCCCACCAAAACAGGTTGGGTTATTACAAGGCCGATGCAAATTAAAAGAAAGTGACAGTGGCAACCATGTCTTTTGATTCATTGCGTCAAAGTCGCAATGATCTGAAATGGCGCCACAAAATTTTATAAACACAAGAAGAGAAACACTGGACAGGTGTACATCAAGTATTGATGCAGGGAAAGCTATTTACAAGCCCATGTATTCCTCATCAGATAAATGTCTCTCCACCAGTGCAGAATGCATTAGAGAGAATGCTTGCGACCACGAATCAACATAGAAAGTGTGAAGTTATTAGATAATGGACAGATGAGTATCCAATATCGTACAAGATTTTGATGCTGGAATGGCTTCACAGAGTCTATCCTTCATAGCATCAAAGTGTGATAGAATTCAACCAATACTTTCCATCCGCCTGGGCACATGATGCTTCGGTGGGTTTTCCCTGTTCTATTCAAAAGCTTGCACCTGGAGAATGAACATCTATGATTTTTAGTAATGTGCAAATGCAAAGAGCCAAAGATCTTCTCTCACTCTTAATAAGAAACGACACTTCCACTTTCAAGAATTGTTAAATAGAAATAAATAACTATGGCTGCAGAACAAACCTTAGTGCTTGATATGAACAGAAAATCCATAGACTTTGATAGATCAAAGAAAGCCGTTTTCATCTGCTTCTTGTCATATGGAACCACCTGTTTTCCCAGCCATAATTATGGCATTCCTTCGTAGCATCTGCTCTGCCATATAGTCTTTACATGAGAGACAGACATCCTGAGGTCCCAAAACATTTATATGCAAATGAGATCGCACAAAATTCCTTCCCATCAGATTCTCCTGAACATCCAATTTTGCACTTGCATGCTGTGGCTTTGCAAGCCACTGAGTGCATAGCTAGAATCACCAATGGCATATGGCCTATCACATGATTTGACGTACGCTAATCCAGACCATTGCCTGTGAAGCAAAAGAAAGCCATGTCTCTTGATTGAGCATCATCTATAATTAAGTTCAAGGACCAACGCTCAAAGAAAGAGATAACAAGATGGTCAGGTAGCATACTTGAGGGGAAGAATGTCAAGCCCCTCAAGAACGGGGGCCATACTCAGTACCTTCTTCCCAATTCTCATGGCCACCATAATAGAGGTCCCTTTTCACAACAGGGTGGGCCATACACGATTGGTCTCTGCCCACAATGAAGAAGTTTTCCTTGCATTTATTGGGCCTTAGCATTGCACTGCACCACAGTTGGGCCGCCATAATGAATTGGAAAAGGGAAGATTGCAAGAACCACAATTCCGGATCTTGAACATCCTTCAAGTAACTGAGGAAATAGTTTGTTTTGCTTAGTGAAAAAATTGGTTGGTCAATTCAACAGTTGAATAGTGTCGCTTTTTTTTTATTTTTTTGGTTTCTCTGGTAAGTACTTACCCACACACACTTACCCTAGTCCCTTACCACCAGCACTACAGCCAGGGGTTGATCCCTGGTTGTTTCTGTGGAAGGGAAGTTCTTCATCACAAAGCAACCACACAAAGTAGGACTAACGATATCATCACATTTCTAAAGACTAGCATTTCCTTTATCCGGATGGAAATATTGTTTCCGAAGTTATTGGGAAATGAAAAAATTTGCACTGGGTATAACAAAATTTTTTTTTTTCACTCAGAATCAATATATTAAATTAGCATCTTGTTTTCTTCTCTTCCAATTGAAACAAATTCCTTTGGAAATAAAATGCAATGCGAAACACTACCAAACCCTATATCCACTAATGGGAAAAAAAACGCAGCTTCATAATAACATGAGGAGAATGATTTCTGAAGAGAAAATACCTTCTCATGTTGTTCATTCTCCAACTAGGTGGCACATAATGTGCTTTTGTATAGCCTCCCAAGGGATGAAGCAGCAGGACTGGTTTCTTGTATCCCTTCTCTAAGAGATGTCTTCTTCTGTCAGCAACCAGCAAAGCACTGTGTACAGGTCTCTGAAGTTGGAAAGCAAACACTAAATCAGCATTGTGCGCCGTGAATACTCTGCAGAGTTCAGCAGAGACAATTGGTACTAATCAAGTCTATCATTGTACTTAATTGGTTCAATAACCTACGGACCTCTCCTATGAGCCAATTTACAGGGTATGATATTCCCGCTCTAAAAATATGCTCTTCTTTATTGTGCTTGTAGATCTAGCACCTGCCATCATGAACAATTTAAATACAGTTTTAGAACAAGAGCTAGGTATTTGTAACCTCAACATGCTCATTTCCACCTCAAGTAACAGAAAAGCATTCTCTCTTTGACATTAATTACCAGTTGCACCATAAAATCGCACTTGAAGTTGGGACGGGTATGAAAACATGGTCATCAACATTTAATCGGACGGGACGGGTATAAAAGAAATATAAAATGAACGAAAACAATCCATCAATTGTCATGTGGGGTTAATTGAAATTAAGTGTACCTGAAGTAATATAAAAGCATTCTCTCTTTGACATTAATTACCAGTAAAAAAAATGGTCATTACCCAATGCAGGTCCTACTGAAGCAAGGTCTAAACTAGAGACAGACCTAACCTTTAGCAACTTTGCACAAAATGGCTACTCGCAGTCTTGAACCTGTATCATCACGCATGGCACCCAAGACTTTTACCATAGCATCAAAGCAATGCCCTTCTGACATTAATTATAGTCACACCATAAAATCACACTTGAATAACTTGGGAGGGGATAGAAACATGGTCATCAACTTTCAATCATATGGGAAGGGTATAAAAAGAAAAATACACTGAATGATCAATTATCATGTGGGGTTAACTCTGTAGAAATCAGGCCCATCAAGATGGGGCCCAAATCAGGCCCATAAGATAATGCACACGTGGGAATTATGTGGAGATTTAGTCAAAAAGTGTATATAGAATGTCATTGTGTACATACCAATTTTGTATTCATTAATATCCTTAGTCATTATATTTAGGCTGTAATTAGATTGTCATAGATTGTAATTTCAGCCCTTAATTGTGCCATCAGCATTTTATAAAAGGAGAGTTGATCTCCACATTGGAGATACGACCAGTTCTCTTTTCTTCCTTCTGTATTATTCATTTAACTTGGATAAGTTTACATGGTATGAGAGCTTGGTTCAAATCCTGCCTAAAGCTCTAGTTGGAGAGAATCATCCTGGAGTCTTTGCAAGAAATCTCCATTTCCACATATCAACATAGTAACAGGGCCTTTTACCAAAAAATATATATATAGTAGAGGACTGTTCTGACTATCTGATCAACAGTGGGCCCCATCTCTAGATAAGCGATCACATCAGCAAACTATATCATCAGGGTCATCCAATATTCTCTGGATTTTTTTTTTTTTGAATTTTTCGGCCCAAAAAGGTCAGTCCTCTGTTCCGTACTGTGGTTCTTTAGTTTTCTGGGGAGAGTTTGATTTTTGTTACATCTATACTTCACCCACCGTTGAATTGGACTCGTTCTTCCTTCCAAAGGTTCGAAATACCTTAGTGCACTAACCTGGAAGGCTGATTAGATACAGTATCACTGTGTGTGAAGATCTGCCCATTCTAGCACAATTTTTTTTTGTCACCCAGGCCTTTTTTTTTCTGAATTAAAATATGTTTAGTTGAAACATCATCTTTGAGGCTTTTTTAAATTACTGCTTATCTGTAATTATCAATTGCCGGCTCCTACATCCTCAGTTAAAAATACTTTTGAACCTCCTAAAATATGACATTCTAGTCGTTCATATATACCACCTAAAAAATATGGTTTTCTTGCTCTTCTTATCTCTTTAGTTCCTATTCCAATTCCCACTTCCTATTCACAGGCCTCAAAAATACCTTGTTGGTTCAATGCAATGAATAAGGAATTATTGGATTTTGAATCTAACTCAACTTGGGATCTGGTTCCAATTCCTTCGGACACTTCTATTATTGGCAGTAAATGGGTCTATTCTATTAAGGTTCGTTCTAATGGGAGTTCGCACTAGTTGCCCAGGGCTGTTCTATCAAGAAAAAGGCATGGCTTGTTGCCCAGGGCTATAAGCAAGAATATGGAATTTACTGTGAGGAGACTTTGCACCGGTTGCAAAGACGACAACTATTCGATTTACTCAGTATTGTTGCCATCCACAATTGGCTACTTAGGCAAATAGATGTAAATAATGTATTCCTACATGAGGATTCTGCAATTGGCGATTCTGGCAAATGGATATAAAGAATGCATTCCTATATGAAAATGTTCATGAGACAGTCTGCGTCGGACCACCTTCAGGCTATGCTTGTCCTACAAAACATGTCTATAAAGTAAAGAAATCCTTATATGGTCTTAAACAGGCTCCTCGTGCATGGTTCGCAAATTTCCAATCAACAATTCTTTGAGCAAAATTTTATCAGAGCTCGAATGGCAGCTCTATGTTCTTTAGAGTTTAGACGTACTTCTTGTGGTTGTACTATTTTGTTGTTATATGTGGATGACATGATAATAAGTGGAAATGATGCAAACTCAAGATTTACCTTATGAAGACCTTTAAAATGAACAGTCTTGGGTCCCTACTTTCTTGGCTTAGAAATCTTCCAAACAAAGGAAGGTAACTTACTTTCTTTGCTTAGAAATCTCCCAAACAAAGGACAGTATTCGTGTGTGTCAAATAAAATATGCTGAGGATTTAATTAAATCAACACCTAAATAATGCTAAATCATTTGAAACACCGCTTGAGCTAAATGTCAAAATCAGTAGAGACGATGGCACTCCTCTTGAAGATCCATCATTCATCCGTCGTCAAGAGGGTAGCCTTCTTTATCACATGCTGTATAGAAAGTTAGCCAGTTCATCAGTAACCCTCATAAGCCACATCTTCATGTGGTCCATCGCATCCTACGATACATTAAAGGCACTTTTCATCATAGTCACTTTTAACTCTCGAGAAATTCATTACAATTACAGGCCTATGCTAATGCTAACTAGGCTGTTGTCCAGATACCCGCCACTCAACTACGGGTCAGTGCATGTTCCTTGGAAACTCTCTCATCTCATGGAAGTATAAAAAACAATCTATTGTTTCCAAATCATCAATAGAGGCTAAATATTATTTTATGCTTTTGGCAAGTAGTGAAATGTTATGACTTCGTTGATTGCTTCGAGAATTCTATGCATTTGAGTCCAACTCCTCTTTATGCCGACAACACCAATATCAACCGCACTGCAAAAAATAAAGTTTATCATGAACGGACTAGGCAAATTGAGATCTATTATCATTTCATTCTGCAGCAAGTTTTCTTAGATATCATATATTTTCCTTTTGTATCCACTCATGAGCAGTTGGCAGATGCCTTCACATAAATACTACCTTGTGATCGTCACAATTATCTATATTCCAAATTGCTGTTTTGTTCCACCACACATCAATTTGAAGGGAAGTATAGAAATCAAGCCCACTAAGATAAGGCCCAAATCAGGCCCATAAGATAATTCACACGTGGGAATGCTAAGATTATTTGAGTGTTGGCTAATTCATGGGTTGAACGAAACTCAGGGTCCAATTGAGTCGTGATTTTCAAGTTTTTAGATTGGACGATGCGTGTTTCATCGGGTCGCTTGAATGAAATAGTTTGGATTAAAATGGTCATAACCCTTAAACCGTACATCGGATCAGAACAAGTTACCTACCATTAGAAAGCTCTTTTCAAGTAGATATCCGTACGTTTTAAGATTGCGTCAAACAGAACTAAAATGACAAAGTTATGGCCTCTGGAAGTTTCATGTTGTCAGTAGATTCGAACGGAGGTTTGTCCATTCTAATGGAGGTACGTCCGTTGAACAGAGGCTAGGAAATTCATAAGCCAAAAAACTGAGACATGGTTCTTTTGAATGGGACAAATTTGGTTCGAACGGGAGGCATGTTTTCTGATACCGACTTGAGCGAAAATCTTTCCATTTTGCTCCAGGACTGCCTGTTGTCATTCTACATGAACTCTAACCCTAAGGCAGGAATTGAAGATTATTTAAAGGGGTTCTCTCTCAACCCTAAGGCATCCATCTCCATATTCTAAGTTGAGAATACACATTGGAAATCTTTCTCATTGTTTTGAGCATAGAATCCCTATTTAAGAGATCTTTATCTCTAGACCAGCCATTAAAGAGTTGTGCTGAAGATCTAAACTTCTACAGGATATTGCTTTTACTTTAGTAGGTCACTCACCTTGCAGTTTCAAGGTGGTTTGATTCATTCACCTTGCGGATTTAAGGTGATTAGTTCAAACACGGTGAGCGGTGAATGGCGAAAAGATGGCAAGAAACTGCAATCCTTAGGTTAAGTTGCAACTGGGGAGAGATTGTGAGTATTACTTGTAATTGCTCAATTTCTAGTGCTCGGTTTTCCATTGGTCTAGGTGATAGGACTAGCGGTTTTTCCTGTGTTGAGTTTCTACATAAAAAATCATGTGCTTTGTCTTCTTGTGGTTGATTGATTTTCTTGCTCTTTTATTTTCCACCGTTGTTAATTGAACTACAATCTAGAAATTTGATTAGGACCTTGAACCTCATCTCTTTGGTGGTTCTAAACTATAAATTGGTATCCAATTTCTTTCAGGGAATCCTATAAAGATTTAGTCAAAACCCATATCTTTGTGTACATACCAATTTTGTATTCATTAATATCCTTAGTTGTTATACTTGGGCAGGCTCTAATTAGTTAGTAAAAGATTTTAATTTCAAACCTTAATTGGGCCATCAGCATATTATGAAATGAGAGTCAATCCCCACATCAGAGATAAGACCAGTTCTCACATTCTATCTTCTTCTTTTTGTATTCTTCATTTAACTTATCTGAGATAAGTTTACAAATTCAAATTCAGTGTACACTTTTCTTTTGCAGTTGTATGGATTTTTGCACGATGTAACCTTGTAAATCATATGTGCTGTCTTCTTATTGATGAAAGTGGATTTTTTTTAATATATGATGCCCATGGATGCAGCCCACAGAGGTGAACCACATTCATCCTTCTGTTTTTTTTTTTTTTTCTTTTTTTTTTTTTTTGTTCATTATTATTATTTTTTGGATTTTTTCCCCTTCCTTGTTGTGGTTGACTCTTTATGTCATGCATCTTCTTTTACTTAGTTGCACATGATCTTGGTTAATCCCGTGCATCATCCAGATCAAATTTTCTACTGATTGGGTGTCCAATTTCTAGTAAATTATTCAATGTAGCCAGCCTTAGCCAACATGTGCTTTACATTCTACATACTATTTCTATTTGTCGCTGGTATTACATTAGTGTATTACAAATTAGCATAATGCTATGATGCCTTGATACAGCATGAACACGGGAGGGACACGCCATAGACACAACCGGGACATGGATTTCACATATAAAAAGTGAAGCATCAGATACAATATAATACAATACGATACATAGCCCATTTTGAAGAAACTATGCATCAAAGGCATAATGTAATAGATAGCTGTTTTATAAAGAATCAAGGTTTATATAACAGAGTAGAATTAATTAATGAAATCATGAACAATCATTGTCATAGTTTTGGAGATATTGGCATCAAAAAAGTTAATCAAAATTAAATCACCGTCATCACTACATACAACAATATATAATGTGTCAAGCAATCTTATCTGAAAATCAAATTTACACTGCTAAAATTTATTTTCATTTAAACACAATTGGTTTCAAGCAATTATTTTTAGAGGGCGGGCCCTGACGGAATGGTAAGGTTGCTCCATTTTGATTTGAGCGTCACAAGTTCGAAATAGGGAAACAACCTCTCTGCTTGCGGGGTAAGGTTGCATACAACTGATCCACTCCAGACCCCATAATGGTGGGAGCCTTGTGTACTAGGCTACCATTTTTTTAGTATTGGTTTCAACTAGAAGTTCCAAATAATGAATCAACTCCATGTCCAAATCAGTTGCAATCAAATGCAATGTACTATCCAAACAATTCTAAGTGAAGAAATATGTCACTAGTTAAATTGATTCAACTTCAAGCCGTAATGAATTGTGTTCTAAAAAATGGAAGTATGATGTTCCAGCCCAGAGGTTCAACTAGGAACTTTGTTGAGTCAAACCGACCGGCATGCAAATTGAGTGACTGGGTTGAGATGAACTAGGACTAGATGCTTTTGGTTGAAACCAATTTGAGCTAGATGATCAACTTATGACTCAACTTGTCTCGTCCTAGGTTTGTCTAGTTGGCCAAGTCAACTTAAGGACATTTTTCTTTTACATCTTTAAAACAAACAAAAATAGATATGGTGATAGAACAGTAAAAGTTAAAATATACATAAATATCTAACAAAGAAAATATATAATGAAATAAAAACTAAAAACTAAGTTTACAACTCAATGAAATTTGTATAGAATTTTCAAGAATAAAAATAACTTCTTATGCTTCTACATTTTTTCCTGTTTTTATAAATATTATAAGTAAAATATATTATCAAAATTAACAATTAATGTGCTTACTTCCCAGATTTTCTAGTCAACTCAATCTGGTAGTTGACCGAGTCTAGTTGTCCCACTAGGTCAAAGAACTGTGTGCACAAGCTTCTTGAGAAATGAAAACTAAAAAAGGAATTAATGAATTGCTTCAATTTTGAGCTGCTTTATGTCAATTATTTATCAAACATTCTACCTCGTTCCAAACATATGGCACATACATAAAACATCTGGAACATTTCAAACTACTTAGTCCTACAAAGGAATCAGTCCACCCCCCCCCACCCCCCCCCCCCCCCCCCCCCCCCCGCCCCCCCCGCCGCAACCCAATAATTACACTGTTTGGATTATCCTGATTGGAGGAGTTCAAGGAGTTTTATTCATTAATTGTTGAAAGTTTAAACCTCATGTAAATCATTAGACGTCCTCCAGCCAAAGTCTCAGATCATTTGACCAATGTGATTTATAAGTACATTCACATTGAGGTTTTTTTTTTTTTTTGGTGGGTGGGTGGAACAAATGACAGTCGAATTACAATGCATTGTCATTGTGATGTGCAAGTATCCTACTTGAATTATGAATGAGGCCTACTTTCCCAAATCTAAACTGCTCATAGGAATTTTTCCCCAATCATTACTAGGGGGTGTGTTGAAGTTGTTCTAACTTGAGAACCTTTATCAATAGTTCTACTTTGGAATGTACATTTTTTGTAGAAAATTTTAGAATCTAGAAACTTGTAGATTTTAGTTTTTTTTTTCCTTAGTTGCTAGTTGAAATTATCAAGTGTACCGTTTAGTAGTTGCAGTTACTAATTGTACTGTTTAGAGTATTTTCCTTTTGCCTATATAAACCCCAGTAGAGAATGAAAACTGAATTAAGGAAAATTTTGAGTTCTCCAAGTTGTGAGTGTATTTTGCTCTTCTTCTTAATACTTTGGGTGTGAGTCCTTTGTCTACAATCTTGCGTGTAGCCTAGAGAGTTGTGAATTGTGATCTCTCTACCCGGTCTCAAAATTCAGACTCCCATTGAGCAGCTTAATGAAGGTTTTTTAAGTGAAGAAGCAAATTTGTTTGAAGGAGCAAAGCCCAAGGAAAAAAGGAACACAACAACAATTGGCATCAATGGAAAGCTTACTTTCTAAGTTCGAAATTTCGGAGAAAATATTCTTAAACTACGGCTCCAAGTTTGAAATTTTGGCATAAATATTCTTAACCTTCAAAATGTATTGAGGAAATCTTGGCAAGCTCATTTACTAATAGTTGAAGTTGTGCCATGTTATTCATATTGAAGAACTTCTTAATTATATCCCATGCTTCCTTTGTTAACTAGATGTCCCAAACATTATCAATCAAATCCGTTAGAATTGATCCTCTCAAGGCATAGAGAGCTCTCCCACATCATATCCTCCATTTATTCCTCACATCAGCATTTTCTGGCCTATCAATTGGTATCTCAGTGTCATCTCTGGCAATGATCTCCCATAGGTCTTGCCTCACAAATAAGTTTTCATACATAACTTCAAATATTGATAGTTGGAGTTGTAGGAATTGGATGGGATCACACAAGAAAACACAACTCAATCACTACAATTTTTGAAAAGGACATTTGATTTTCATTAATACAACTTAGACAAACGCATTCACTGATGTCAATATATGTTGCACTCACCACACAACTCAACTAAACCGACTGATACAACTAACACTCAATGCTATACTCAACACATGTTAATCTTATCTCAGCTCACACGCATAGTACAAACACCCACTTAGACATGAAAGAGTTCTACACTCATATATTACACTATCGCTCGACCTCTTCCCACTAAAGTAGTTTCTCACTTCTCACCACACCCTACAACTGAAACCAAGACCCTCTTATATAGGACTCAAGAAGAAAGTTGGTGGAATACTCTTGCGGGGGAAGAGTGCCATGTGGCACCATTTCTCTCATTTCACTAATTCATATGATTCTTGCTTTGGTCAGTGAATTCTAGAAATGGTGATGTGGCATGCCATGTGAAAGAAAAGATGGAAGAGAGAAGGGCAGTGTTGCCCAACATAAGTTGTGGAACTTCTCCACACCAAAATGACTTGACCCGCCATTGATATCCATTGTTGCATGCCTTCTCCTTGGTTCACCAAGCCACTCTATGGAGCTCTAATATCATGTAGAGAGATCACAATTCTTTCCAAGTGTAGCTAGACACCCTAGACAATATGTCCTATATCATAGACAAAGGGCCCACACTCAAAGTACTAAGAAGGAGAAACAACTACAGTAGAGATGGCAAGAAAGAATACACTCGCAACTTGGAGAACTCAAAACTTGCCTTGCTGCATTCCCATTCTCTACCTAGGTATTTAAAGGTACAAGGAGAATACTCCACAAATTACAATCAATAGCTTCACCTACCAATCACAACATTACATAATTTTAACAAGCAACTAAAGAAAATAACTAAAATCTACGAGTTTCTAAGTTATAAATTTTCCACAAAGATTTTACATTCTTCAAAATAGAACTCTAGATAAAACATCTCAAGTTAGCACAAATTTCAACAGTATCCAACCTGAATCCATGATGGGGCCAACCTTCCCAATATCTAAACTATTCATAACAGTTTTCTCCAATCATTATAAGGACTGCTGTTATTTTTAACAAATGATTACATTACATGTGATTAACCCCATTTGTTCTTTATTTATGAGAAAAACCAATTATTTCATCCAATGTAATAACATGTGATCAAATGAGCAGCAGATTGTTTGCAACATTTAGAATTTGGAAGGTGAGCTCTGCTCATTCTACATTGTAGCAAATGAACAGTACAGATGATTTAGGTGTGTTGTAGGATTCAAGTGTGTGGTGGAGGTAGAACATTTGATATGCACACACACTAATGAAGGGATTAGCGTCCTCTGATCTAATATATCAATGGGGTGTTCCCAATTCAAGGAGGGACCCATCTGATCATGAGTCTGGATAATTGAAACATGGGGTTTGGAGTTAAGAATCCTGCAAGAGTTGATATGCTTTTGTGTCCAAATCCATATCAAGACTGTTTCAGGTAGGACTGCATCCACACCACACCTCAATGGATTCTATCAAAACATAAAGAAACTTAACACAAGCTCATCTATGGTTTTTTGTAATTAAAAATGACCACCTCTAGTAATTCAAAAAAATTGGGATTCTAGGAAGCTTTGACCATGGTAACCATGAGTAAACCAACCAGGGTCCGCCGCGTCACCATGGAGAGGGACTGCCTTGGAAGGGACACCACTGAACACCCGAATGGCATGCTTCCCCATGGTGACGTGGCAGACCTTGACTGGTCCACTTACGGTCACAGTGGGGAAAAGCCTCAGATGATCCGGACTCAATTTGAAAGTCCATGTAAATCACTGTGGGCAACAGTCATAGTATGATATTACCTGTTTACAAACTCTACAACTAACCAACCTGTTTAGCAGGGAAAAAAGAAGTGGCCAATAGGATTAAAATTCTTTTCTTTCTAACTTGGTTCAGATTAAATGAAGATGACATTAATTTGGTTAAATTCACTGGGATTTAATGGCTTCTCCTTTTAATGCCCTGCATTCAATCCAAACCATGTTAGACCCAAGAGGATCTTTAACGTTTTCCAACAAACTCAGCAGGTATAAACTAAAAACTAGCCCCTGACCGCCAATCAAGATTGATTATTTTCAAAATACTAGGGTCAACATTTGCAAAATAAATGAAGACAGGTGGCTATTTGTAATTACTAAAAAAACATAGGTGATTATTTGTAAAACCCAAAATGCAGAATAACCCAAACATGTTCTGAGAGCCAAACAAACATTCATATCAGAAAAGAGGAAGGTTGAGTTGAGTCATGAGTGCCTTACTTGCCCAAGACGGCAATGGGGTTGTCATGGGAACCCATCAAAATATCTGAAACTCCCTCTTCTTCTTCATCAGCTTCTCCTTTTCTTGGTCAGAAAGGAGAAGAATTGGGAGTTTGAGATTCAAACTGAGATGGGTTTTGTGGGACTTGGGGATTTTGGAGGCCATTGATGCATGAAAATCCAAAGAGGTCTTCTTAGACGTTCTCTCTCTGTTCTTATACAGTGCGTTTTTAAGTTTAGATGGTTTTATATACGGGAGTCTTCGTGTGAATATGTGTTGACGAAGGGCACTTCCTGTTTTTTGAACCTTTCGAGCTTAAAAAGGTATGAATATTTTTCAACAATAGAGTATGTCTCACCAAGATGGTGGGAGACATATATACATGAATATTCTCCTTTATATATATGAAGAATTTTCATACGTTCCATCCGTCATCATTTTTTTTGTGAGAACTCTAGATGGAGCCCATCTATCACTCAATCCAAACCTTGTAACACACATGGGACCCCATAATAGCAACTTGCCCCAACTTCCGGTCGGATCCGAATTTATTGGACCGTTGAATCGACTATATACCAATCCAAACGGAATGAATTTATGAGCTATGGATGAAGGGGTTAGGGATATGTGATTTGGACCAAATTTGATAGTTAGGATGCTTTCACATAGATCTTTCCAACCCCCCAGTCTCATCCCTTGGTGTGGTCCATAGTAGCCCCCATCAAATAGTGTGCATGAAAAGTCCATGAGAGACGTATGCACAGGAAAAGGCCCCTCTGTATATACATATACCGGCAGAGAAGGCCCGTGCTAAGCTCGGGTCCCACAAAAAGAGATTTTGAAAATACAAGAATAAAAATCTAGAGAAAATTTCCAAGTATCAAAAATAAATATTAAAACACAAAACAAACTAGGAATAAAATAAAAATATCTTAAATCAGAAAGTAAAGCTGGAACGACTTAAAAAAATATTTAAAAAGTAATAGAAAAATAAATACTATATAGAAAATTAATTTTGTAAATGACATGCTAAAAAGGAAATATGAAAATATGAAAATAAATGTAAAAGACTAACATTTGAACAATAAAGTTATTTGGTTTTGAATTTGATAAAAGAGAAAAAAATTTGCAAGATTGATGAATGAAAGTTTCATTAAACAAAATAGAAAATAACATTTGAAAAACATACTTTCTATTTTATTTAAATACTTATTGTGAAGTTACCTAAACCAATTATAGCACAAAAGATTTTCATTCATTTAAAAAAAAACTCCTTCAAAAACTTATCTAGAAAAGTTTATATTCTACTGGAAATATATCAAAAAATCCAAAAGGAAAAAATTCAAGCTACTTATAGATACAATTGTAAGAATAAAGAAAGTTATCTTCGAGTTATAAGGAAAACACTTTCTACTTATTCTTAGTTAAAAACTAAGATGCTACCATTTCTTATATCAATTCATGCCAATGTTCAACTATATTTAGTTAAGTTACTAAAACTAAAGATATGTTAGAAAGTCATGTTATAAATCGATAAGTCTTATATCTTAAGAGTGTAGGCATATTTTTTATCTCTAACTTGAAAGATGGTAAAAAAAACTATAAATGACATACTTATGAGAATATACTTATAATGCACATATACTTAAAAATGGGCAGTGTATCGCATTACATTATATCCGACACATTATTTTTTATAAGTAAAAGCTATGTCCTTTTCATATCTATCTCATGTCCCTATCATATTTATATCGTATTTAGGCATCATAGGCATGAACCATAATTCATAATAAAATTATCCATTTATCATTGTTGTTATTAGACAATAAAATTATGGTAGCCATCCTCAGCACCTATAATATACCTTTCAAGAATATAATTTTACAATCATCTATCGCTAGAACCCCTTGTAGCATAGTTGACATGCATCAAGTTGGGCCCTATACTTAAGTTGTATAAATAAGTTATTGGAAGAGGATTTGTAAGTGCTAATCAAATATAATGAAAGCAGCTCCAAGCAATAAAAGTCCTAACATTGATATAAATTAATGCAGATTCTATATTTAGAAAAAAGAATTTAATTACGTTTAAACCTGGTAAACAAGTGGGGTTGACCAAATTTGAGTTGAGTCAATCCGAATCCGAATTTGTTGGCTCCAACCCTAACTCGACCCATTTTTAAAAGGGGTTGGAAACTTTCAACCCGCACTCATAGCGGGTCAACCCAACCTGACCTGCCTAACCAGAATTTGATGCGGGTTGGGTCGATTGACCCGACTTAACATATTTAATTCTCATTTTGTGTATAATTTAACTCATTTTATGTGGCCAGTTTCATTTGTAAAGTTCTCTTTACATCTATACTCATTTAAAGTGTTGTATTAAGCATGAATTTATAATTTATCAATTTTTAAGGTGTAAAAAATAGAGAATCTATAAATATTTTCTAGCCCATTTATTGAGAATTTGAGATAATCCCTTTTTAATTTTTGTTCAATTTTATAATTATATATTTGAGCATAAGTATTAGACTCATCAACAATATTGTATTTCATTCATATCCACATTTTAGAGTAAATCTATCTGCAACAAAAAATAATAATAAGTACATATCAATATTTCAACTACAAAACATTATATTTTCAAATAAAGAATAAGTTTTATATTATAAGTATTAAAATTTTACATGACTCTTTCACAAATGATTAAGAGTATATAATTTATGGCTGACATAAATAAGAAAAGTCACATGAAAATTCAAAAGTTATAGTAATTCAATAAAATCTAAGCAGGTTACACAGGTTAAGGCGGGTTAGGCAGGTCAACCCTAACCCGAGCTGTGTTTTATATGGGTTGGTAAATGATCATAACATTAACCCGACCCGTATTTCAAACAGGTCAGATTAGGCGGGTTAGAAACAAGTCGGGTAGGGGTCGGTTGGTAGGTCGAGTTGGATTTTACCAGCTCTAATTACATTAGAAATAAATTGCATAGTAAAAACCAATATTTTAACTATAATTGTGGCATAACCAAATGCACTAAAAGTAATTTTTGCTTCAGTCAGATAAATAAATACTCAATTGAATGATATATCAATATCAATGAAGAAAGAGAAGTTAAATCTTTACATCCTGAAGAAGTGGCAAAGCATTATGTTCCTCCACCCATTTAAACTTTGTAGTGCCTACAAAATTTCCACACCTGTCTATGAAAGGTGGTTAAGAATGAACTGCTGTTAGTATTTCATAACATATAAAAAAGAATTTCACTAAAAAAGAAAAATAAATCTAAAATTATCATAAAAGTCTGAGCAAAAGAAAACCAACAAATAAATAATAATGGAAACACTATAGAGAATGGAGATAATGTCTTAAAAAACATCTTATAGAAAGCATTGTGAGTTCAGAAATTTGAAATAGGAAAAAACAAAGAGCCAGAATCTCTACTTTGATGAATGGAGAAAGTTACTATCGGAATATTATTGGCTTTGATTGGAGGTATAATGATAGAAGAGAAAGAAGAGTTACAACATTTATAGAAAGAAGTTAATAAGAGAGGAATTACAGTTCTTCAAAGAATGCAAAGGGGCAATCAAAATAAATTCTAGAGGGTCAAAATCAATCGAATACATTGAGGTTGATTTCTCAATTGAGCTCAACCAGCTTGATATATAATAACGCATATGTACATAATTGGTTAAGAAACTCGATGATTCACTAAATGAATGGTTGGTTCAGAAGGCAAAGAAAAGAAGATGGGTCTATCAAAAAGTAAAAAATTTAAAAAAAACAACTCATCTATTTTTTTTTAAACTCATTACTCCACTAAATGGTAAGAAATCATTTTTTTTTATTGAAGAATGTTGAAAATAATAGAGGATTTTACAAAAAAAATCCCTTTAAACTCCCTATATACCAAAAAGGAACTAAAATAAATGTAGCAGTCACAGTGGTCTTATTAGCCCTTATTGGTTTTTTTTATTATTTTGCTGAGCAACGATATTCCCTCTCACTCGCATTCGTTTTTACTTCTTCTTTCTCATCTTCCTTCCTCCTCTTCCTCCTTTTTTCTTCATGATATGGTGACTTCATTGTTTTGAATTTGGGTGCAAGTTGGAGCTTATTACCAAAACACCTCGGTATCATATATATATTCATTTAAATTCATCAATTTTCACATCCTTTTTTATTTCTTTCATCTTCTTAATCAAGTGTCCCTCTCAATTATTTCATCAAACACCCCACAAGCATGTCCCAAGCTGTTGCACTTTCATACATGTCGTCCAAGTGCTCTATAAATAGGCGTTCCTCTCAGTCATTTCGTTAAACACCTTACAGGCATTGCCCAAGTGTTTTAACCCATCATCATCTCATAGCATTCCCTCCGTATCCCCTTTTTTTATCATTCCAGTTCACAACATCTACACTAACCTCAATCTCTAATGTTTTTCTTTCACCACCATCTTCAAATTCACCCATTATCGCCATCCAACCATCATCACCTGCGCGACCACCATTCAAAAACCACGTTTTTTTTTTCTGAATCTAACATTGGCAGTGATATCCCACTTAACTATGAAAAAGAAGAAAAAATAACCAGGTGAGGGGGGATATCGCTGTTGGACAAGTATGCAATTTTTTTTCGAATCTAACATGGGCGGTGATATCCTCGCTTAACTGTGAAAGAAAAGAAAAAAATGAGCAGGTGAGTAGGGATATTGCTATTGGCTAAGCACATAATTTTATGTGCTTGGTCAGTAGCGATATCCCTACTCACCTACTCATTTTTTTTCTTCTACGCAGTTAAACAGGGATATTACTGCCCGTGTTAGATTTAGAAAAAAAAGAACTTGGTTTTTGGAATGTGGTCGCACAGGTGATGGTGGTTGGATGATGATGATGGGTGAATTTGAATATGGTGGTGAAAGAAAAATGTTAGAGATTGAGATTGGTTTAGATGTTGTGAACTTGAACGGTATGAAAAGGGGATACAAAAGGAATGAGATGAGATGAGAAGATGATGGGTTACAATACTTGGGCAATGTCCATAAGGTGTTTGATGAAATTACTGAAAGGAAAGCTTGTTTATAAAACACTTAGACAATATGTATGGAAAGTGCGATAGCTTGGGACATGCTTGTAGGGTGTTTAATGAAACGACTCAGAGGGACACTTGATTAGGAAGATGAAAGACAAGAAAAGGGATGTGGAAGATAATGTATTTAAATGGGTATATATGATACTGAAGTGTTTTGGTAATAAGCTCTTACTTGTACCCAAGTCCAAGACAGTGAAGTCACATATCATGAAAGAAAAAGAAGAGGAGGAAGGAGGATGAGAAAGAAGAAGGAAAAATGAATGCGAGTGAAAGGAAATATCATCGCTCAGCAAAAAAAATAAAAAATAAAAAAGAGCCCATGAGACCACCACGGTAGATATATATATTTTAGTTCATTTTTGTTTCTAGGGAGTCTGAAGGAATTTTTTTGATAAAATCCTAAAAAAAAAACCTAAAGGACTACTGATCAAAACCATCGTGCCTAGGAAACCTAGGTGGAGATAAGAAAAAGGAGCAGAAGCCATCTTTTCGAGGGGATGAAGAGATCTAAAGATTTGAAAGTTGAAAAATAAGAGAAAGAAGAGAGAGTAGAGATCGATGATGATGATGAATTCTGGCGGGTTTAAAGAGAAGTGGTAAAGGAAGATGAAAAAAAAGAAAGAAATATAATGGTTGGTTGGTGACAGAAGGGAGGACTTAAGTTTGAGTTTATCTAGTCAGTGTAGTAAATTCAACTTGGTGGTTGGATTTGGATATGGATTTGAGATTGCATTGGAGTGGAAAAAACAAGAGGGTAAATAACGAAAAAAAGAAAAAGCAGAGCAGGAAAAATAAAAAAAAATGAAAAAAACATTGTACCCACCGGCTTGGGAGGTCCTTTTTGCTAGAGAGTGCAGTGACTCTAGGCTGTTGGTGTGAGAGAAAGAGGGGGAACCACCGAGAGAAAGAGACGAGGCTCCACCCAACTGTATCTTATCTTGGATGCACATGGAAAAGGAGAGCTTTTTGCAATTGATGTAGAAACCATCAAAAGCCGGTGGCTTTGCATGCCTGTATGTGGGATTTATTTATCACTTCCATCTCTCTCTCACCGGCTTTGCATGCTTGTATATGGGATTTACTTGTCACTTCCATCTCTCTCTCTCTCTCTCTCTCTCTCTCCCCTTTCTCTTTCTATCTCTTTCATGTTCTTTTGTGGTTTAGCTTTCCAGGTTGAACTTTGAAGAGAACTGGCTTTAGAGAGAGAAAGCTCGAGTCCCTTTCTGGGTTTCATGAATCTTGGGTTGGTGAGTTAAGTTTCAGTCCTTTTTGTGTTCTTTTAATGTCTTTTCTTGTATTTTTAGTTATTTTTTTTCTTCTTCTCTTGCCAGGTGCTGTGTCTGAGATTGTGATTTTAAGTGGATGAGAGAAATATTTGGAGTTTAGATTCTGGATATTGGGATCTTTGTCTCTCTCTATTAAATATACATAACACATGTTTGGTTTTGGACTTTTGGTATGCTCTGAGCCGACGGTTCAGACATTTGTTATTTATTTATTTATTAAGATGGCGAGCTGAAAATTAAGCTAAAGTTAGGATTTTGGGTAATGGGTGTTTGGATTTTACTTTGCATTTTGAGTTTTTAATGGACTATTTATTTCTCCTAATTTTTTTACATCATGGTTTTTAGATCCTTGAGCTAAGGTGGATTTTGATGTGTTTATGAACTTAATTTTCATGATTATTTATTTTTTAAGCACAAATTCTTTCAAGGGACTCATTATATTATTGTACAGGTTTTGACATTCTGGGCTTTCTTAAGTTGTTAACAGATCTATGCGGAAAGTTTACTATTTTGGCCTTTGGGTTACTAATAGTAATACTTGTAGTCCAGAAGAAAGGCTGGTCTTTTTTCTCATTGCTTTTTTCTCCTTTTCTGAAGGTAACTTCCCATCTTCTGATTCTTCTCTTACATGCTTCTGACTTCTGATTGTGCTAGCCTATTTATGTTATTGCTATGATTATTTGATTTACTAATGCATTGAAGTTGTTTTGCTGATGTGTAACTTCTCCACATTGTTTGGCTTTCAGTATAGGGAAATTTGGTGAAGTTGGTGCAAGGAAAAAAAGGTTTGTATTTTGCGTAAGTTTCAATCACCATGCCCATAAGACAGATGAAATAGAGCTCAGAGCAGCACCTTGTTCTCAAGTTCCAGCTGCAAAATTCCTAGAATGCAGTTCAAAGATTGTCTCAGACAATTCAGAATGGCAGCCCACCTCAGGAAGCCCAAAATGGTAAAACCCAACAACTTTGTCCATCTCCTGCAAAGAACAGAAGCAGGAGGGGGAGACGAGGGCAGAAATCCCACTTCGTCAATGTTTCTGTGCACCTGAGTCCTCAAGTCTCTGACTTTCATGGTGTGGATTCCGTGAAAATTCGAAGCGGGTCTGTCCATAATGGAGGTGATGTGCGTGACATGGAGATGGGTGTTCCTTCTTCAAGCAAACCTCTGAGGTTCCCTCTTAGACTGGGGCAGGGCCAAGCAGGGGTGAAATGTATGGTAAAAGCCAACCATTTTTTGGCAGAATTACCAGACAAGGACTTGAACCACTATGATGTGAGTTAATCCCTGTTCACTTTCGTTTTTCTAGAGTGAAGTTTTTCCGACATAGTAGACATGTTTCTTTGATGAAAACTGAGAAGTGGTTTGTTACATATGGCAACCTTTTTTGTGATTGTTTTCTCTCTGATGTATATATTATCAGGACCCTTAGATATACATTGTTTTTTCATTCACTATCATCTCTAGCTTTTGGTGACTTTGGTTATTAACATGGTATCATAGCCAGGGGTCTTGTGTTCGAATCCCATAGGACGTGTTTTTGTCCACGTTGGTCATTTGGCATGTTTCTGTCCACGTGCGGAGCTCCACCCGTGAGGGGGCCTATCAGGACCCTTTAATATACATTGTTCTATTGTTCACTATCAACTCAAAATTGTGGTGATTCTGGTTATTAACATATATTTATTCCTTTATACGTTATTTTTTTTCTGTGCATTGCAGGTTACCATAACCCCTGAAGTGACTTCAAAGTCTGTTAATAGAGGAATTATGGCAGAGCTGATAAAACGGTACAGGAAGTCTGGTTTGGGAATGAGGCTACCTGCTTATGATGGCAGAAAGAGTCTGTATACAGCTGGTGAGCTTCCTTTCGCCTCGAAGGAGTTAAAAATCAAACTTGTTGATGAAGATGATGGATTCAACAGTCCCAAGTAATGTTTTCTTATCCACAGTCCACGCTTATTGATCCTCTTCCTTTTCTGTTTAAATTTTGCTTTTTCTCTTTCTTTTTCTTCTATTTTTTTTTTGGGTATTGTGAAACTACTGTGCAGTCTGTTTCATGACTTGTTCAAGAGCCGTAACTTTATTTTGTAATGTCTAGGATCTTTTTTAGTGTTTGTTTCTTTGGTATGGTGTATGTGTATCTACTATGGGGCCTTCTAGAAAAATGGTCTGAATCATCATAGTATGGTCTCCAGATGTACAAACCTTGAGGCTTGAGGATATAATGTGCATCCTCTGGTCATGTACAGTGAAATTTCTTGTTGTTTTGTTTGTATTCTATATGCTTGCTGTCCTCTCTTTGATAATGTCCACATATGAAATTTAAAAGCATTTTACAATTTTAGATTTCAGAAGGGAGAAAGTACATAAAGTTGCGATCAAATTTGTGGCTTGAGCAGATTTGCGCCCATTTGGGATAGTTCCTAGCTGGTAAACGTGTGGATGCGCCACGAGAAGCCCTTCAGATTCTTGACATTGTCTTGACTCTTGAGGGAACTATCTTGTAGAAGGTGTTAATTCCAAAGCGGCATTCTTATCTTTTTAATTTTCCACATAATTTATGATTAACATTCAAATTCTTAATTACCTAACATATGATGCCTGCATTTGAAGGTATTGTCCTGTTGGGAGATCCTTCTTTTCACCTGATATTAGAGCACCTCAGCGACTTGGTGAAGGTTTGGAGTCCTCGTCTGGTTTTTATCAGTGTATATGGCCCACTCAGATGGGCTTGTCTTTAAATAATGGTATGCAATTCCCAAACCAATTGCAGCATGACTTGATGACAATGAAATATGGATCATTTTGATGTGTACGCAGATTATAAGCAGTTTGAATATCTTTGCAGAACAGATGGTTGTTCATTTTGCTATGCTTGGGACTGTTTGCAAATTTTTTGAAACCACATTAGGCAGAATGCTGTCTTGATGTTGATTTTTTTTTATTGAAGTAAAAAATCTACAGCGTGATGTGTGTTCTCATTTTTATGCCATCCCAAATGCACGAAGGAATTGATAACCATTCATTCTGCCATCATATTTGAGAGGTTTCAGCTACCAATTCTACCCATATTTGAGAGGTTTCAGCTACCAATTCTACCCTAATTGTTAAATTTTGAAGAGGAAATAAGTAGTTTACCGCAATTTACTGACCCTTATATATAATATATATTTATGGTTGTCTTGTGGACATGTCTTCAGTAGTGTTTATTGAGCCACTCCCTGTAGTTGAGTCTGTAGCTCGACTTCTAGGCAAGGATATGTTGTCAAGGCCATTGTCTGATTCTGACTGTGTTAAGGTATTATTCAGTTGTACAACCCGGTGTACCACTAGAAGACATTTTTTTAGTGTGATATCTGCTATATTATACAGAATATATATTAAAATAAATTCAATTTAGTATTTCATTGATAAATTTCTGCCAGATCAAAAAGGCCATCAGAGGAGTGAAAGTTGAGGTGACACATAGAAGGAATGTTCGACGGAAATATCGTATTTCTGGATTAACATCACAACCAACTAGAGAACTTGTGTAATAGTTTCTCTTTCCCTTTTCTGTTACTTGGTTCAAAATATTAAGAAATGCTTGATCATCCTAATTATAGTTGTGAATCATTTACCGGGACCTAATATTTGAATTCCTCATGAATTAGGATATGTTCTTCTAAATTCTATTTCTACTGATTTGTTTCTGAAATTTACTTCTTAATATTGTATCTGATTCATGTGACCATTGTTCAATTCATAGCCAGGAGGATTGAAGTATCTCTCAAATATTATTCACAGTACTGAATTCATTGGCTATGTTGAAATTTGCTGGAGATTTTAATCTGGATTCTTCTGCTCTTCACAGGTTTCCAGTTGATGACCACTCAAACATTAAATCTGTCATGGAAAACTTTCAAGAGATGTACGGCTTCACCATCCAAGATACACATCTTCCTTGCCTTCAAGTGGGGAGTCAGAAGAAGGCTAGCTATCTTCCAATGGAGGTAGGGGTCTTTGAATTTGTTGTCATTGATTTAGAGTGATTTTCGACTTTCCAGGTAGCATTCATATCTGCAGGCAATTCCCATGAAGCCACATGATGATTATGAATTGCTAGGCCTGCAAAATTGTGGCGGGACAGCGGTATACAAAAAGGTTGAATGAAAAACAGATCACTGCTCTCTTGAAAGTTACATGACAGAGGCCAAAGGATCGGGAAAATGACATTTTGCAGGTGTGCTGTTTACTCGTGATAATTTTGTTTCACCCGACAGCAAGCTTGTAATAGAATACTGTAATTTTTTCTTTTCTAAATCAGAAGACTAGATTAGTACTATGTATACATCTTTGTATCCTTATTAACTATTATATTCTTTCTCATCCTTTTTTCTTTTAGACACCATTTTTCTGAGCCTTTTCCAGTAGTCGCCTTTGTAATTTGTATGCTGACTTTGATGTAAGTGTTGAACTTGAAACTGATGCTGTAGGGTCCCAGGTGGACCCCTTAACACATCTCTCTCCTCTATGTATTATAATTTGTAACTCTTCTATAAGAACCTTGAAAATAGATCTCTCTCTCTCTCTCTCTCTCTCTCTCTCTGGGTTTTTCTTTTTTTTATTTTTATTTTTGGAGTTATCCATGTTGGAAAATACCAGAACTGCTATAATATGTATATAGTAATGAACTTGAGAGGTGATGTAAATCTATTTGAACCCAAGCATGAGAACTCCTAATCAAGAAAGAAAGAAAAAAAATAAAAATAAAAAACTGAAAATAAATAGATAAATGGCAAGAGCTCGTTTCATCATTCAATAGTCCATGTTAGATTTATTTTTTTTTCAATGATCATTGGAGCCTTGCTGAAGCAGCGCAGGGGAAGAAGATTAGCCAACGGGCTAATCTCCAAGCCAAAAGGCTTATGGATAAAATTGTCTAGGTGTCTCACCAAAGACAACTAACTCTCTCAACTGAGAACCAATGCCCAAAGCTTTATTCAATATCAAAATCTATCTCTCTTGAAGAGATTACAACCTTATTTATAACTAAAACATTCTCTAAGAAAGGAAATACTTAATTCTAAACAAATAAGAAGTCCTAAGTCAAATCCAACTGAACTTGCCAAATATCAAACAATTACTATTAATATAATCCTGCTATAAGTCTACTGTGTTTTGGGCCTGCGGGTGTAGACTTTCAATCGGGGCCCATTATGATGGCCTGCATCAGCTCTCCCCGGCTTGGAAAAACTCGACTCTGGCGAGTTGCTGGCTTTGTACTGCTCATATAAATCTGGATTGATCTTTTGAAAATCTGTAGCCGTAATCCAGGTAGCTTCAGAAAATGGTTTGCCCTTCCACGTAACAAGAAACTTGTGAAATCCTCCATTCTTGGTGGAAATGATCTGATCATCAAAAACATCTTCAATTTCGTCTGGAGGGAATTGATGAAGAGGAATGCGAAGAGCTTGTTCTTCAAAGGATTCATCATTGTGGTGCCCATGATATGATGTCAAATCTTCGACATTAAACGTGGAGTTGATATTCATGTCTGCAGGAAGGTCTAAAACATATGCATTTGAACTGATTTTCTTTAGAATTTTGAAAGGACCTGCACTTCGTGGATGGAGCTTTTTGTATTTACCTGTAGGAAATCGTTCGGGCTTCAAACGAACCATTATCAAATCACCTTCGGTAAAATCAACATGGCGTTTGTGAGAATCCGCATGCCTTTTATATGCTTCATTACTTGTAGCGATTTGCCGGCGAACTTCATCATGAACATCTTTCATATGTTGGGCAAACTGTTTAGCATCCGGACTAGATCTAGAGTCAACTGGTAAAGGACTTAAATCAATAGGCAGACGTGGCGTAACACCAGTGACAACTTCAAATGGTGATCTCCCTGTTGTTCTGTTAACAGAATTATTTTAGGCAAACTCTGCCATAGGTAAAATCAGATCCCATGAAGCAATATGTTCTCCAATAAGGCATCGAAGAAGATTTCCTAAGCTCCGATTGACAACTTCTGTTTGACCATCAGTTTGTGGATGATAGGCACTTGAGTATTGGAGTTTAGTGCGCATCATGTGCCATAAGGTCTTCCAGAAGAAACTCATGAACTTTGTATCTCTGTCAGATACTATTGTCTTGGGAAGGCCATGCAAACGAACAACTTCTTTAAAGAAAAGAATGGCAATCTTCTTGGCATCCGCTGTATGAGAACAAGGAATAAAATGTGCCATTTTGGAGAAACGATCAACAACAACAAAGACAGAATCTACTTTTCGCACTGTTTTTGGTAAGCCCAAGACAAAGTCCATACTCAAATCTTGCCAAGGTGCATGTGGAATAGGAAGAGGTTGATACAAATCTGTATTCTTCTTTTGACCTTTTGCAAGTTGACATACTCTGCATAATTCACAAATCCGGGCAACATCTGTTTTTAAGCGTGGCCAAAAGAAACAATCTTCCACAAGGGCCAATGTTTTATCACGCCCAAAATGTCCACTACATCCGCCACTATGCAACTCACGTATCATAAATTCACGGATAGATGTAGCAGGCATACATAATTGATTTCCACGAAAGAGATATCCATCATGAAGAGAAAACTTTGGATGTTCTGAACCTTCACCATTTAGAAGGGCTGTATAAATGTGACCAAAGTCATTATCAGCTGCATATTCTCTGCGTATTTCTTCAAAGCCAGGAACATTGACGGAAATTGTCGTAAGAATGTGAGTTCGACGACTTAATGCATCTGCGACTTTATTTTCCGTGCCAGATTTATGACGCAGAACAAAAGAAAACTCCTGTAAGTATGCACTCCATTTAACACGATTGGCGCTCATTTTCTTTTGAGAATTCAGGTGTTGCAAGGCTTCATGGTCAGAGTATAAGACAAATTCTTTTCCAATGAGATAATGACGCCAATAACGAAGAGCTTGAACTACTGCATAATATTCCAGATCATAAACAGTGTACTTCTTACGGGAGTCATTTAATTTCTCACTGAAATAAGCAACTGGATGACCGTCTTGACTTAAGACTCCGCCAATACCTACATGGGAAGCATCACAACTAACTTCGAAGACTTTGTCAAAGTCCGGAAGTTTTAGAACTGGTGCCTCAGTCATTTTCTTCTTAATTTGCTCAAATGCTCGAGAGGCCGCATTGGTCTAAGTGAACTCTCCTTTTTTCATGCAGTCAGTTATAGGAGCCATAATTGTACTGAAATTACAAATAAATCTCTTGTAGAAGGTAGCCAAACCATGAAAACTGCATACCTCATGTATAGAAGTGGGAATAGGTTAGTCAAGGATTGCTTTGACTTTAGCTGGATCAGGTTCAACTCTGCGAGCCGAGACAACAAAGCCCAAAAATACGACTGTGGAGTTCAAAAATGTACACTTCTTCAAATTAATGTAAAACTTTTCTTTTCGAAGGGCATGCATAACATACCTCAAATGATCGAGATGATCTTCCTTTGATTTGCTGAAGATTAAAATATCATCAAAATATACCACAACAAATTTGCCAAGAAAAGGTCGTAGAAGCTGAGTCATTACTCTCATAAAAGTACTCGGAGCATTCGTTAGACCGAACGGCATGACTAACCATTCGTATAGTCCATCTTTGGTTTTGAATGCCGTTTTCCATTCATCTCCGGGCCTAATACGCAGTTGGTGATATCCGCTCCTGAGATCAATCTTGGAAAAGACAGAAGATCCAGACATCATATCAAGCATGTCATCCACTCGAGGAATCGGAAACCGATATTTGATGGTAATTTTATTAATTGCTCGGCTATCAACACACATTCGCCAAGAACCATCTTTCTTCGGTGTTAAGAGGGCTGGAACTGCACATGGACTCATGCTTTTTCGGATATAACCCTTCTGGAGTAAATCTTCAACCTGTTTGCGCAATTCAGCATGTTCGGCGGGGCTCATGCGATAAGCAGGTAAGTTAGGAAGGGTAGATCCAGGGACTAAATCAATGGCATGCTGGATGTCCCGCATAGGAGGTAACTCATTAGGAAGCTCTGTGGGAATCAAATCTTGAAAATCATGGAGCAATGACTTGATTTTTGGTGGCGTAGAATCAGGTTGTTTATTCTCTGCTTCTTGGGTTTCTTTAGGCACAAGAGCATAAACAACTCTTTGGTCTTTGCTTTCCATTTCAAACTTCCGCATAGAGAGAACATGAGGGTTTGATGGAGTGGTAGAAACTGTCGGTGAAGATGCTAATGGCGGCAATGGGAGAAGATCCACCACTTGTCCTTTCCATTTAAAAGAATGAATGTGCCTTTTCTGATCAGTATGTACCTCTCGATCATATAACCAAGATCGGCCCAGTAAAATGTGAGCAATATTCATCGGAATAATATCGCACCATATATCATCTTCATATATGCCAATTTTAAAATGAACCAAGCAACGGTGGGTCACAGGGATTGAATGATCATCTACCCAAGCGACCTTGTAAGGCTTTGGGTGCTTTTCAATAGGCAAATTGAGCTTAGTGATCACTTCTTGTGAAACAACATTCATAGCACTACCTCCATCAACAATTAAATTGCATAACTTACCTTTGCATCTCACGCGTGTCCTGAAGATTGAAGTACGTCGCCAATCAGCTTCTTCTTGTTCATTGGTGAGGAGAAGCCGACGTATAATAAGAACAGGACCACCTTCTTCTGCACCGGTAGCGGCATGAGGAGAAGGATCAGATAGAGCCTCTAGCTGTGGATCTGGCTGAGCTTCTGATTGGAAATGGTCAGGAGGAGGCTCCATCTCAAGATGCTCATCATAGTCTTCAGACGAATAAGGATCTTCATCGCAATAATAAAGATTGCGAACTTGAGGGCATGCATTAGCAAAATGTCCTGGTTGTCCACATTGATAACAACCATCAGTTCGTCGATCTTGACGAGGAGGTCCACGATTCCCCATATCTTGCTCCTGTGGCACTGTCCCCTTTTGATTTTGAGCAAAAGGACGCTGATTGGGGTGATTGTGCTGCGGTTTTGGAGGTGGACGAAAACCCGCTGGTGGGGGAGCACGATTATATTGAGAATTATTTTGATTGGGTGGATAACCTTTAGTAATCTGAAAGGCGGGGGTTCGACGAGTCGTTGATTCCCCGACTTGAGAACCAAATCGTCTCAAAGTGGAGGACCGCAATTCTAGCTCAATCCGTTTTGCCTTGTTATAAATATCATCAACAGTTTCAAAATCATGCATAAGGACTTCACGTCTTATTTCTTCTCGCAAACCTGTTCTGTACCGGTTGACTAGTGTGAAATCATCATCTTGAATTTTACACCGGATAACATAGTCATTGAACTTCTCTGTGTACTCATCCAGTGATAAGGTGCCTTGCTTGAAAACAAAATATTCTTGCTGAAGGAGACTTAAATAATTGGAGGGCAAGTATTTACCTTCAAGCTTTTCACGCATATCATCCCACTTGATAATAGCAGGGCGTCCCATGACAAGATTATTATGCTCAACGCTGTGCCACCAAATACGTGCTGACCCTTTAAGTTTGACTTTGACAAAGGCAACACGCTGTGCATCATCCATATGATACCAAGAGAAATAATCTTCGAGGGAATTGAGCCAATCAATGAAAGCCTTTGGATTGAGTCGGCCAGAGAAATCAGATATATCAATTTTGACTCGCTTTGTGATATCATCAAATTTTGGTGCAGCAGGTGCGTCTGCAGGATCTTTTTCAGTAAGAAGACGCTGAATGAAATCATGCAGAGATTCTTGCGGGCTTGTTTCTGCTGGTCGGCCGGAATTTTGTTGGTTTCCAGCGCTAGAGGATGCTTCGGCGGCAGGAGGCCTCAGTGAACCGCGGGACAGTTCTTCCAATGCATGTACTCTTTCAGACAACTCTATTAACATAGCATCACGCTGATGATCAGAAAATCTGCCCCGATATGACTGACCGTTGCGGGTTGACATTGCTTATAGGAAGCAAAGGAAACAAAAGTTTTTTTTTTTTGGAGTGGGCCTGGGCTGGAGTGGGCTTGGGCTGAACAGTTGGAGTGGGCCTGGGCTGCAGTGGGCCGGGGCTGAACAGGGCAGCTGCTGTGGGCCTGGGCTGAATCAGGCAGGCGGGTCAGGTCTGGGTCAGGTCAGACCCGGACTGAAGCAAAGTGGGCTGGACTGTGGCTGGTGCCGGGTCAACAGTTTAGGCCCAAATAGGTTCGGCCCAACTACGAAAATATCTTCCTTTTGCTACAGGAACGAGAAGAAGAATAAAAGGAAAGAGGAGTTGCAGAAACGGACCTTTGGCAGAAAACGGAAAAGAAAGAGAGAAGGAAGGGACGGATCTTCGGCCGGCGAGGGAGAGAGAGAACTGCCGCGGGGGATGGCGGTCGTCTGCCGGCGAGGGAGAGAGAGAGAACTACAACGGGAGCCCGCGGGGCGATGGCGGTCTTCTGCCGGCGAGGGAGAGAGAGGGAACTACAGCGGGAACCCGCGGGGCGATGGCGGTCTTCTGCCGGCGAGGGAGAGAGAGGGAACTACAGCGGGAACCCGCGGGGCGATGGCGGTCTTCTGCCGGCGAGGGAGAGAGATGGCGGGCGTCCGCTGGTCACAGGCGATGTCGGCAGTTGCGTCTTACTGCGAGTTTTGTTTTCTGTTCTTTTTTTTTTTTTGTGTTGGCCGATGGTGGGGGACAGAAGAGGGATGGGGATCCGGCGAGTTGTGGTGTTGTTTGTTTTTGTTGGCCGATGGTGGGGGACAGAAGAGGGATGGGGATCCGGCGAGGGGGGTGTGTGTGGGGAAAAGGGTTCGGTTCGGTGGTGGTGGGTTTGGGGTTTCTGGGTTCGGCTAGGGGGGGTGTGTGTGGGGAAGAGGGTTTGGCTAGGGATGGTGTGTGGGGAAAATGGTCGGCTGGGGTGGGGTAGCGGGAAAAGGGGTCGGCTGGGTTGGGGTTGGGTGAGGATTTCGGTTGTGCGGTGGGGTAAGGAAGGGGTTTGTGGAGGGTATGGAGGCCGGGAGTGAGAGGGGAGGGCTGTGGATGTCGGGATGGCGGTGGTGGAGGGATGAAACGTGTTGGGGAGTTCGGGATGAGGGGTACTGATGACAGAGGAAGAGATGAACGAAAACGGAACCAACCGAACGAATCGGCGATCAGACGGCGATCCGAGCTTGGATCTTCGTCTCTGATACCAATTGAAGCAGCGCAGGGGAAGAAGATTAGCCAACGGGCTAATCTCCAAGCCAAAAGGCTTATGGATAAAATTGTCTAGGTGTCTCACCAAAGACAACTAACTCTCTCAACTGAGAACCAATGCCCAAAGCTTTATTCAATATCAAAATTTATCTCTCTTGAAGAGATTATAACCTTATTTATAACTAAAACATTCTCTAAGAAAGGAAATATTTAATTCTAAACAAATAAGAAGTCCTAAGTCAAATCCAACTGGACTTGCCAAATATCAAACAATTACTATTAATATAATCCTACTATAAGTCTACTGTGTTTTGGGCCTGCGGGTGTAGACTTTCAATCGGGGCCCATTATGATGGCCTGCATCACTTGCGCATGAAACACTTTGAAGGAGGAAATTCAAGGCTATTCAAATGTAATCACCATTGAACTAAAATATCTGAGAAGACAACTAGAGAGTGTTAAAAAAAATGACAGATTGTGACACTACAAAGGATTACTTTTCTCTCTTATAACTTTGATCCTATAGCTATTGTTATCAATAAAGAAAAAGTTATGGACAAAGTATTTCAACTCTATCAATAACTTAGTTGATGGGCTTTTTTCCAGGCGCACGAGTAAAAAGACTGAGTTGTTAGGCTGAAAATTTTGTCAAAGTCACCTTTCAATCCATGTTCACTGTTGGATCTAAACAATTTCTGGAGGACTCTAACTTCCAAGAAAAATGAGTGGGAAAATAATAATTGTTATTGGGCTTTGGAGTATTGTCATGGGCTTCCTAGAAGCAACAAATTGTTGTTCAGTTCCCAACAACTGTCAAGTATGTAGCAGCATCATCATCAACTTGCAAAGTAAACTTTGGATTAGTAGAAACCTACGAGGCATTAGCAAAGGAAAGAACCAACAGATATCCTCTGTGACAGAAAATCAACAATAAATATGTTAAAAGGCTACTCTAAATAGTGGGACCAAGCACATTGCTATCAAGCATCACTATTTGAGAGAAATCATGGCCAATGACAATATGTAGATCAAGTATTGCAAGACCAACAATTAGGTAGCTGGCATTTTCAATAAGGCACTACTGAGAGAGAAGTTTCACTTCCTTTGAGATGGCTAAGAGTCAAGGATAAATGACTTGAAGAGAAGTATTGAAAATATGGACGAGGTTCCACACAAACATCATGACAGAATAAAGAAAGATTAAATGGCTTCAAATTCAGATGATGAGTCAGTAGCTGAAGAACTCCATTGGCACAATTCAGGGTAAGTTTTCTTTCTATGGGAAACAGGACGGCACGATCTCTGATATGTGTACATCGATTGATTTTCGTAAGTAGTCTCAAAAAATTATTTTTTCGGTACACTTGCTCGGGTGGATGGAAATTTTGACGACTTTTTTTGGCAAAAAGGTTTATGTGGACTTGAAGATGCTATTTTTTTTATTTACTCCCTCAAAACCGGTTAATATTCAAGCTCTGCTGAATGTGCATTGCCAATAATATCTTAGTGACTCATTGATTCAATATGGTAAAGTCCATGGGATATTGGTGGTTTAATACCGATGTGATAGGAAACAACTCCTACTACTACCTGTGAATTTGCATCCACTAGTTCTTACAAGATCATGACATTTAATTTTCATCCCTCAGTTTCTTTTGCTGATTCACATTTAAGCACAATTCATATTTCACAACCCTATCTCTCACTCTCCCATGACAAACACAACATGTTAGACAATTCCTAATGTTAGTAACTGAAGGACTTTAAACCTTGACACAGGTTAAGGTCCCAGTCAATGTATGCTATGTAGATGTCAACAGCAATCACACAAAGACTAACACACAATATAGATGGACACGGGATTTTTATGTGAAAAACCCAACCAGGAAAAAACCACGGGACCTAACACCGGTCCGTCAATAACAATCACTATGAAAGAGAAGTTACAAGACTACTTACTACCCTTTTACCCAGTTGAACACAACCTAAGGGACTGAAGCTCTTCTTGTCGACGCACACGCCATTCACTCTCTTCTGGATTGATCTTCACGCCTTGATGCCTCTCAAGGCGAACACGCACAGCGGAGAAGAGAACTGATACGCAGAAGGAGACGTTGCAGCACTTTAAGAACAGAGTATCTTCTGGGAAGATGAAATCTCTCTATATATATTAGGGTTTTGATTTGGAGAGAGCATGTCTTCATGGGAGAGGTGTTCCTTAAATAAGGAGAAACCCTAGAGTCCTTACCGTCTTTGATTCGCGGAGGATAAGGATGCGCACAAGGCAGATCCGAAAAAATAGAGCATCTGAATCGCGCATCTGCCGACCCAGCTGACCGATCGAATACCTCATCCAGCCGGTCGGGTATGGGATCTGACCGGTCTAGCACTCAGCCGATTGGTCGGTCTTCAGTTCTGTCTGAAGATGTCAGTTTGCAGGAAATTCGACCGCTCTCCCATTTCATCCGACTGGTCCGAGGATAAAACATCTGTATTCCATTGTCCAGGTAGAAGACCATCATCTGTAACTTCCATGGCGACTTCAATCCATCTAAAAAGTATAAAATTACAACACATAGAACCCAAGTTCTGTCCATTCCATGAATTTGCCAATATTACATGCCTTTCAATCCCCCCCTTTGGCAATTCATGGACAAAACTTCCTAGACTGAACAATCTACCCATGAAACCCCAAAGAAAAGTTTAGACTTAGAATGAAGTGTTGCTTGATGTGAAATCTGCAATAACAAAACAGAATAAACCCTTTCAAGGGGCAAGATCAGATTTGCAAAATAGAGAACATAGAAAATAAGCACCACAAGTAATAAGACTAATGCTATGGAAGGAAGACAAGTAGTTCAAACAGAATCTAGAGAAATAAAACATTAACAAACATTAACAAAATCAGCCAGTTAAATTCTCTCCCCTTTTTTGGACAGGAATTGAGAAGGGGGATAGTAACAAAATAAAGTCAACTAGAAAGAATGATCAGGAACGCTGAAGATGATCCAAAATAGAGTCTAACTTGGAATGTATCTCATGAATCTCGTGATGCACGTTACGGCGAAGTGTTTGAACCTCGTCATGAAGGAGCTCAAGATAGGCAGCCTGATCACAAAGAGAATCCTCATAAGCGGACAGCCTGGCATGAATGGAGGAAGCATCAGGAACAGCCTCCTCAGCAGCAGGAGCAGGAACAGGACGTTGAGGAGCAGGATGACGAAGTTGAGAACGTGACTGCGATAGAGTACTCATCATGATCGGGTTCGGAATGGGAACAGTGATATCTTGTACGGTGGGAAAGACACCATGGGAGATGAGAAATCGGGAGAGTAAGACACCATATGGTAATGTAGCGTTCTTCGCAGCAGAGTGAGCTCTGTATATGGTGTCAAAGATAACCTGTGGAAGGTCAATGGAAGGCCACTGCCAATCACATAGAGTAAATAGCCGGCTTCGCGATAAATCTTTGAATGATGACCTCGAGGCTCGATGTTATTCTTCACAAATATGTTGAGAAGTCGATAAGAATCTGTCAATTCACGCTGCTTCAATAGAAGACCTTCAGGCCAGTCACAAGGCTCACCACATAAGATCGATGCAACCTCAGCAAAGTCAATTTGAGTGGTATCCTCCTCCATAGAATCATGGTCATGCTCAAGCATAGGATATTTAGCATCTGGAGTCTGTGCAATTGATAAGAACCGACTGAGAGACCCGGGAGTGAGAGATAACCACTTGCCGCGCACATTTGACTTAATGATACCGTCAGACATGTCATACATGTTGTCATAAAATTCGCGGACCAAGTTAGGGAAGATCTCAGTTTGAAAAGCGTATAAAGACGTCCAAGCTTGCTGAGTTAGCCAAGCACCAAAAGCAACTGTGACAAAGTGAAGAGGATTGATTGGACGTTCATAAAGAACCGCTCGTTTGCTGAAGATATTTTCATATTGGTGGGCTTTTTCCTCCGTCAGGAATCGATCGGAGTCAAAGGTTTGAGCGGAGGAACTACTTGCAACACTTTTTCTCTTTGAGGCAATGGACTTCTTGGGAGCCATTTCTGTGAGAAAAACACAGTAGATGGAAGCACATAATGCCAAAGAATTCAAAAATTTCAGCAAAACTTTACATTTGAATGAAAGTCATTGAGGCATTTTAACGAACATTAGGCGTGCATATGAAGAAAAAGACTTGAAGAAGCACAAGCTCATAGGAAGAAATGCCCAAATTGCACACAAAAACATCCACAAGGATCGTAACATCAACATCATGGTGAATAGGGTAGCCAAAAGTAAGAAATAGAAATAGAACATCTAACCCAACACAGTTCAATGGCAACAAAGAAATCCTCTTTTTGAAAGTGGTGGAAAGAGATGGAGAGAAGACACAAGTATAAATGAAATAGGGAAGCATCAAGTTGGAACACATACCTTGGAAATCAAGGAGAAGAGAAGGGGAAATGAAGAGACATGAGTTGCACGAGAAGGTGAGAAAAGAAGAAGGAAACGACGTATATATAAGTAGTGAAAAGAAGACGAACGGACGCGCTGGTTCTTAAGGAACTGAGACATGTCTGACTGGTCAGATGAAAAAGCCCGACCGGTCGATTTCCAGTTTTGTGTATAGAATGGGAGAGACCCGACCGGTCGAATAAAGCACCGATCGGTCGGATTGCACTTCTGGAAATCGAGAGATAAGAGAACCGACAGGTCGGCTGAATGTTCGACCGGTCGAAGTACAACACTATGAGTTTTTTTTTTTTTTGAAATTCATGGAGTGTAGCAATGAAAGATCAATGAAGGAAGGAACGGAAATAAGAAGGAATATGCAACACACCAGAATAGAATTATTATCATGAAAATCTCGAAAGTTAAGTGACGATGTTCTACCGTAGTTAATCAGCCAACATAGCCAAGGTAACTCATTAGGAACTCAATGCATATGAAATGGCACAATTCTTGCAAACACAAATAAAACACAAGATGTTGTAGACTTCTTTGAATTTAAGAAACACTCCCCCTGAAATAGGAATCCCTTCCCTTTTTTTTTAACAGAAATTCAGCATAATTGATAAATTTTTCATAGAAAATCACTCAGAATAAACTTGGATGAAATTGAGACGCACAGAAGTGAGGCATTGAGGAGTCCCTTTGTGGAGTGTACCAACACAAGTGGACTTAGGGACTAAAGCAAAACATAGTAATTAGCATATTAGATAATCAAGAAAACAGTAAATGAAGCTGGCATGAGCATGCAGAAAGTGAAGGAAAGAACGACTAGGGATGAAGACCAACTCCAAGAGATTTACGAAGAGATTCAAAACGAGAAGGCTCAAGGGGTTTTGTAAACAAATCTGCCAATTGATGCTTAGTTGGAAGATGTTCTAAAGTGAGAATTTTGGCTTCAACTAATTCACGAATGAAGTGATTCTTGATCTCTATGTGTTTTGTTTGTGAATGCTGAATGGGATTCTTTGAGATATCAATAGCACTCCTGTTATTACAAAATATCGTCATGAAATCCTGCTGAATACCATAATCAGCCAACGTCTGCTTAATCCACAATAGTTGAGTACAACTCTCAGCTGCAATATATTCCGCCTCAGCAGTAAAAAGAGAGGTTGAGGTCTGTTTCTTGCTATGCCATGCAACCAGATTGTTACCAATAAAGAAACAACCTCCTGATGTGCTTTTTCTATCATCAACACAACCAGCCTAATCAGCGTCTGAATATTCAACAACAAATGTGTTGGTGTTTCTCGTTAGCCAAAACCCGTAATTGATAGTTCCACGCACATATTTCATAATCCGCTTGACAGCCTTGAGATGAGATTCCTTCGGACGTGACTGATAATGAGCACAAACACCAACACTGAATGCAATATCCGGTCTACTGGCAGTTAGATATAGCAGACTCCCAATCATGCTACGATACAAAGTATCATTCACATCTTTTCCTTCGGTATCTAGGCCGAGTTTAACAGAAGAAGTCGTTGGTATCCGTTCCTGCTTTGATGTAAGCATTCCGAATTTTTTGAGAAGATTAGTGGCATATTTTGATTGTGAAATGAATATACCATCTGCACTCTACTTTATTTGTAATCCCAAGAAGAAAGCCAATTCTCCAACCATGCTCATCTCGAATTCATTGGCGATAATTTCAGAGAACATGTTCGCCAAGTACTGTGAGGTGGATCCGAACACAATATCATCAACATATACTTGTGCAATCAGAATATCAGTATTCTCATTCTTTATGAAAAAGGTTTTATCAACTCCTCCTCAACGAAAACCATTTTCAAGAAGAAAATTGGTTAACCGTTCATACTATGCGCGAGGGGCTTGCTTCAGACCATACAATGCCTTGTTTAGCTTATATGTGTGATCAGGAAACTGCTGATCTTGAAAACCTTTTGGCTGCTTAACATACACTTCCTCATTCAAGAACCCATTTAAAAATGCACTTTTAACATCCATTTGAAAGAGTTTAAAGTTCAGTGAACAGGCAAGAGCAAGCAAGATGCGGATTGACTCGAGCAAGCAAGATGCGGATTGACTCAAGTCTAGCAACTGGGGCAAAGGTTTCATCAAAATCAATACCTTTCACTTGTGTATAACCTTGTGCCACCAGCCTTGCTTTGTTCCGTACAACATGACCCAACTCATCTGTTTTATTTTTGAAGATCCACTTTGTGCCAATAACATTAGTATGAGTTGGTCGTGGAACAAGTTGCCATGCATCGTTCCGATCAAACTGTTCCAATTCATCATGCATGGCATTAATCCAAGAGTCATCTTTAAGTGCTTCAGACACATTATGAGGTTCTATAGAAGAAATATAACAAACATAACTTACCTCATCACTTACCTGCTGGCGAGTACGTTTAGGCTCATTCACATCTCCCAATGATATCTGATAATGAGTGATGTTTCCAAGCTCTGGCCTTTGGATTTATCCTGGATGACGTATCTTGACGGGGAAGAACCAGATCCATAGAGGGACTTTGAGAAATTGTGGGTGTCTTTGGTTCTTCCTGATCTTTAGAGGAGTCACCTAGTTTAGTACTAAATGGCTTCTCATCTGGTTCATTTGCCTTTGGAGGGTTATCTTGTTTCACATCAAAATCAGTATCCCAAGTGAAATGTGAGAAATTATCAACAGTGATAAATATATATTTCTTTCTACCAATACTTTGTATTTGAGAAGGACCCATAAGATCCATATGAAGTAATTCAAGTGGCCTTGTTGTAGTCTTTTAGTCAAGTTTTTTATGAGGTGACCGATGTTGCTTACCAAGTTGACATGGACCACAGACAATGTTGGAGGGCTTCTGAAATTTTGGAAGACCGCGGACAATCTTTTGTTTGGACAGAAGGTCAAGGTCAGTAAAGTTCACATGACTTAGATGTTGATGCCATATATCAACAGTGTCTACTGAAGTTAAGTGACACCGTAGACTATCAGAATTCCCAACAACATAACAATTATCTGAATTTTTCTTTCCATGAAGTATCGTCTTTCCTTTTTTATTAACAATGATACAGTCATTCAAGGTGAAATGTACTTCATGTTCAGATTCGCAGAGTTGACTAATGCTTAACAGGTTCGCTTTAAGACCATCAACTAAAAAGACTAAATAGGAGGCATACCTGGAATGTGAACAATACCTTCGCCAATAACATTGGATTTGTTCCCATCACCAAATTGGATGCTACCATTATTACACTTCTCAAGAGAAGTAAATAATGATTTGTCACTAGACATGTGTCTTGAGCACCCGCTATTCAAGTACCACACATGTCAATTTTGTGCACGAAGAGCAGTAAGAACCACATTGTAGTAAAGGTCAGACTTTCGAATCCAAACTTGTTTAGTCTTGACCTTTTGAGACATGGGATACCTCTTCCTCAGTTGTTTTCTGGTTACACTTCGCAACTTATTACAATGAGGTCTTATATGTCCTTTAATACTACAAAAGTGACATACAGGAATGAATGTAGAACGGAAAGTTTTCCGATTTGATTTATTTGCAAAATTCACTTGTCCATGTGCTTGAACAATGGGTACAGAAGTGGTTAGGGTGGTACCTTTGATAAACTTACCTGGATTATGTGCTGTAGACCCAAATTCAAATCCTAGTCCACGTCGATCAGCACTTGCCTTTTGGACACTAAGAATTTCATCCAATTTCTTTGATCCTTTATTCATTCTTGTTAAGTTAGCTTTAGCTTCAGCAAGCTCTACAGAAGTTGAGTGAAGCTTTTGAACCAATGATGCATTCTCCTCTTTGCAGGATTTTAGTTCCTCTCTAATTGATTTGAATTTAGTGGAAGTCTTAAGGGACTGATCATGCAACAACTTCCAACTGTTGCCTGCATCAGACAACTTGTTAAACAAAAGAATATTTTGAGAGTTGAGGGTAGATATCTTACCTTGAGCTTTTTTCAATTCCTTTTTAAGGGATGCAATCAGTTTTTCAGAAATCTCCACTTTTCGCTCAAGAGCATCGTTAATCAAGGCTACCCTTCTTGAATCTTTCAACAGCTTATCATATGCTTTTAATAACTCTATCTCAGATCAGGGCATGTCATCCAAGGAAGAATTACTATCTGAATTTGAAGCAGATCCTGCACTATTAACATTCTTGAGAGAGGAGCTGTTAGATTGAGCCATGAAAGCGATGAATTTACTGACATCAGGTGATTCTGATTCCGGAAAATGTTCTTCTTCTTCCGAATCATCATCCCAGGTGGCATTTAACACTTTACCTTGATTACTTTGATTCCTCAGAGTTCGATTAACACACTGGGATGCATAGTGTCCAAATCCCTTGCATTCATAGCATTGAGTATTTTTAGGGGGTATCTTGGAAATATTCTTTTCAGGCTTAGTCACAGGATTCGAAAAGGGCTTAACATTAGAAGAGAAATTTGACTTGTTTTTAGACTTGATTTTCTTGTAAGCCTTTTTCAAATCCCTTTTTTTAGAACTCTTCATTGCCTTTCTGAATTTTCTGACCAGAAACGCATCAAAATCAGGGTCATCAGAGTCTGGTTTAGAAACATCACTGTCATTACCTGATTTGGAAGAAACCAAAGAAATACCCTTCGATTTTCTAGTTGATCTTAGATTAGTTTCAAACGTCTACAAATTACTAACTAGTTCATCGACCGAAAGGGTATCCAAATCACTAGTTTCTTCAATTGCCACAACCTTGGTGTCAAATCTTTCAGGAAGAGATTGAAGTATTTTTTGGACAATTTTGTTTTCAGGAATGATCTCCCCTAGATTAAAGGTTGAATTCACAACATCGTTTAGTTTGGCATAAAACTCGTCGAATGTTTCATTCTCTTCCATGATCAAGGTTTCAAACATAGTGGTCAATTTCTGAAGTTTAGACCTTTTAACCCTTCTAGTTCCTTCATGAACTGTTTTCAAGATACTCCATGCTTCTTTAGCGATATTACACTTAGAAATTCTTCTAAATTCAGTGGGTGAAACACCGTTAAAGATAACATTCATAGCTTTACTATTAGCAAGAAAAGCAGATTTTTCCTCCTTACTCCACTGAGCCATAGGTTTAGGGATTTCAACATTCCCATAAGAAGTAACAGTAGGTGGAGAGTACACAGTATGAATGGCTTGCCAAACCTCAATATCAATAGACTGTAAAAAGGCAACCATTCTTATTTTCCAATTTGCATAGTTTGTTCCATCTAGGTAAGGAGGTTTATTGGTTGAAGTGCCATCTCTGGGAATCTCCATAGCATACATATCTAGAAACTATGATAAAAACTTGCTTTGATACCACGTGAAAGACTTTAAACCTTGACACAGGTTAAGGTCCCAGTCAATGTATGCTATGTAGATGTCAACAGCAATCACACAAATACTAACACACAATATAGATGGACACAGGATTTTTATGTGGAAAACCCAACCGGAAAAAAACCACGGAACCTAACATCGGTCCGTCAAGAACAATCACTATGAAAGAGAAGTTACAAGACTACTTACTACCCTTTTACCCAGTTGAACACAACCTAAGGGACTGAAGCTCTTCTTGTCGACGCACACGCCGTTCACTCTCTTCTGGATTGATCTTCACGCCTTGATGCTTCTCAAGGCAAACACGCACAGCGGAGAAGAGAACTGATACGCAGAAGGAGACGTTGCAGCACTTTAAGAACAGAGTATCTTCTGGGAAGATGAAATCTCTCTATATATATTAGGGTTTTGATTTGGAGAGAGCATGTCTTCATGGGAGAGGTGTTCCTTAAATAAGGAGAAACCCTAGAGTCCTTATCGTCTTTGATTCGCGGAGGATAAGGAGGCGCACAAGGCAGATCCGAAAAAATAGAGCGTCTGAATCGCGCGTCTGCCGACCCAGCTGACCGATCGGATACCTCATCCGACCGGTCGGGTATGGGATCCGACCGGTCTGGCACTCAGCCGATCGGTCGGCCTTCAGTTCTGTCTGAAGATGTCAGTTTGCAGGAATTTGACCGGTCTCCCATTTCATTCGACCGGTCCGAGGATAAAACATCTGTATTCCAATGTCCAGGTAGAAGACCATCATCTGTAACTTCCATGGCGACTTCAGTCCATCTAAAAAATATAAAATTACAAAACATAGAACTCAAGTTTTGTCCATTCCATGAATTTGCCAATATTACACACCTTTTAGTAACTATAAAATAATGTATATCAAATGGTCCTGAGTTGCATTGCCAATATATTGTAACCTCTTGGTTCCTATGCAATTTCAATCTAGTGTTTTGCATCGGCTGATATATTATTAGTAATTTTAACACCCTTTTACATTATTTTGATTACTTGGGCAGACTGTTCGTCATAATGCTTATGACGAAGACCCATATCTTAAACAGTTTGGCATCAAAATCAGTGAAAAGCTAGCTTCCATTGAGGCTTGGATACTTCCTGCTCCCTGGGTAATGATGCTATGCTGCAGCTCATATGACAGTAGTTGAGTTTGGTTCCAATATGAGTTTTGCTTTATTGTAATTTCTGATGCCAGCCTTTTATCTGGGTTTAAGCTGAAATATCATAATACTGGAAAGGAAAAAGATTCTTTGCCTCAGGTTGGTCAATGGAACATGCAGAACAAGGTACGAGATCTATGCATTTAATTTCTTTAATCTCCAAAAGCTATATTGCGTGCCGTATCACTGGATTTCTCCCTTCGTGAGAGTAAGGAAATTGTATTTTTCCTGATACATACATAATGGAGACCAAAGTTGGAGATCCTTGCCATTGAATATCCCCTCTGGGATAGAGATCTCATAAAGATCTTGGGATTGGAGGATTATGTTAACCCTTCTATTACCATCCTAAAATTGATGGTTCAAAAAAGAACAGAGTAGAAAACCAGAAACAATCTTTTTAAGATCCATAGAAACTCGTATGCCATTATAACTGGATAACTGTGTGCTTAGTGTGACCATGGTATCTGCTGGATATAACACTGTTACTGATATTAGATATGGCTGTAATACCTAAGGTGGGAATTTCAGGCTCTGTTATATCTATATATATATATACTCAATTATTGATTTCAAGGTGGCATTCTACTGTTAATTAGTGGCTGTGGGACAAAGTATTAAATTGAGTATCATGTAATAAGTAATGGGACCCACTTTATTATTACACGAATTAGTCTGAAAAAAAAAAAGAAAAAAAAAAGAAAAAGGAAAGACCTCACGACATCTTCACCATTAGAAACAAATAGTTGGATAGGAAACAAATCTTTATTTTGGGATGAGGGATTTTGTACACGATCCTTGTTAGGATAGTAAAGATCGGATAGATATCATTATTTATCCTTTAAGGAAAGTAAATCTGAAATAGCGTAAGAAACTTTGTACACAGCTCCTATCAAGAAGGGGATCGGAGGTGTACATATCTCTATATATACTCTTGTAGTCTCTAAATTTCTTCACGTTACCTCTTTCTAAACTCTAGGAGAGAAGCATTGAGAGAGAAAGAGAGAGAGAGAGAGAGAGAGAGAGAGAGAGAGAGAGAGAGAGAGCATCCCGTCGATCTTTAGTCTGTGAAGCGAGATATCAGGAAGAAGAAGAAAATCAACCAAGCTGTAGTGGATGTCCAACTCTCAGCCCAATACAACCAGAGTCTACAAGAGGTGAGTGACTTCCTACATCTAATTCAATTGATGATGAAATACTGAGAATCAAGCATCGGGTGTTGTTTTGAATTCGGTTTCTGAACGTGGGTGTGTTGGTTAATGTTGTGATAAATTACAAGAGTGATTAAATGGCTCTACATAATTGCTAAAATAAATTACTAAAATTTGTTAGGATGTTTCTAACCTTGGGCCGTTAGATCTCGCCTTCCCGTGGAGTGCTACAGTGTCTGACGACATTGCATTCCATTAAAACTGAGTAAATCACATGATCAGTGGCCAAAGAATTTAGAGATCTGCATAAAGATCAATAGAAAGAGATCATTGGAGCCTAACCAGTTTGGATCTCTTGTAAGTGAAGGGAAAATCAGGGTCCAAATCAGGATTTCCGCATCTTGAAGCCGACTGGGACGAGATTTGGGGCGAGAGGTTGTGGGCCCAGGTGAATCATCGGATAGGGGATCTGAACCCCACATCAGGAAGGGGACTGTCGGGCGACCAGGGCTGCGTGGATCCCATGTGGATTGGGTCTTGCATGGCCCTCCATCAGATCACCTAAACCAGAGGTGGCGTGAGACAACTGCGCTGAACGAAACTGGGTTCTGTGAGCATATAAATCGTGATGCTTTTACAAACAGGACCCTCCTGTTATCTTAATTACAATGGAACCCTTTAAGTTAACCAAGGTTTATAATGTGGATGAAATTGATGATATTAATATATGTAAGCTAGATTTGTAAGGTGATATGAGTGTGGGTCACTTCCAGATCAACTAAAACCGATTTTTTTAAGGCAAAGGGGCAGAGAACAAGGTGTGGCTAGTGGAAGGACTGGGTCCATGCTCACCAATTGATATAAAATTAATGAATGATTCAATGCATAATTAGTATGGTGCTTGCATAATTTTATTTTTGTGAAATCATTGTTGATGTAAACTCTAAATTACTAGCACACTATAATTTATTGTGGTTTTTTTTTTCTTGGATGTGCTAAACCATTGGGTTGATTACGATTGCTTATGCTATACGGGCATGTGTATGATAGGATGTTGAGATCCTGAGACATTGGTCCTATGGGACGTTGAATGAGGAGGTGCAACGGCGGCATCTCAAAAACCTTGTGATCCCTGAACATAGTACAATAATGTTGTTTTTGGGTGCAAGGATGTGGTTCAAAGAAGTGTATTGGCATTAAGTTTTATTCATTAAATTAAAATATTTATTTCTGTGATTTAAATTGTGGTAATGATGTTGGTATGCTAATGGTAGGTATATATATTAAGATAGGAGATCATTCACCAGTTTATACTGACGTTGTTTACCCCCTTCAGGTAATCGAGTTGCGGTTGGACCAGAGAATGGCGAAGATCAGCCCGTAGTGTTTGGCATGCGTGGCTGAGGAGAGCGATACTTTCATATTTAGTAGTTTAGGGAAATTTTAGTTTTGGCATTTAATTATTATTTGGTTGATTTACTTTGGAATTTAGATATTGAAAACCTTATTGGTTAAATTTTATATGGAGGGATTCATTTTAATAAATAATGCTTAGACCTTATGTGTTTATTTGATTTATGTGTACGAATGGTATGCCATCGTGTTATAACTCAGATTCCGTCAGGGCCCCGGAATTTGGGTCGTGACAATGGCACAGGACATGGTACCATTACTGATATTGAACACCTCATAGATACAGCTGACATACCATTTCAATTGTATTATATTGCACTAGATACATTTTTTTATTAAGTTCATTTAGTTACCTTAATTTAAACATCTAAACATTTGACAAACATATAAATAGTAGTGCTCATCAAATCTAGAAATTTATAACAGAAGATACACATCATTTTCTATAAAAAAAAAATGAAGCTACTTATTGATTTTAGAAGTGCAGAGTGGGGTCCTCACCCTTCATGTCTATGCCTGCTTCTGTATCTTTATTTGTGTCTTAAAATGGTTGTTCACATGTGTTCTTAAGCACTAACCGATTTTCTCTGTACTCTCAATTGTAAGATGGATTTTAGAAGCTCGGCCATTCTTTGTAGCAAATGAACAGAAAGTTTGTTTTCATTCTTATCATCAATTATCCTCTTTATTCTATTTTATGTCTTAGTTCTCAATTATGTAAAAGTTTATCCATACTAATTCCAGTTAACCATCATGATTTCTGTGGATCTGAAAATGCCTTTGTTCTTGCAAATCTCTTACTTCTTTGTTTTAATAGAAAATGATTAATGGGAGCTCTGTTACCTGGTGGGCATGTATCAACTTCTCCCAAAGTGTTCAACAGAGTATCGCAGATGGGTTTTGTTACGAGCTGCCTCAGATGTGCCAAGTCTCTGGCATGGTAATTTTTCTAGCCTTTTCATAATGCTTTGGTTAGGGTATTTGAACTATTTCCAGATTGTTCCTAACCATGCCACATTGTTTAATTTTCTCTAGGAATTCAATCCTGAACCTGTAATTCCAATCTCTGCCACCAGGCCTGAACATGTTGAAAAGGCTCTGAAGCATGGTTACCATGCATCGATGAACAAACTTAAAGGAAAAGAATTGGAGTTACTAATAGCTATTCTACCTGACAACATGTTGAAAAGGCTCTGAAGCATGTCTACCATGCATCGATGAACAAACTTAAAGGAAAAGAATTGGAGTTACTAATAGCTATTTCTACCTGACAACAATGGCTCTCTGTATGGTATGCAGAGTGTGCACTTTGTCTTTGTACCCTTTTGATAGCATTCTAATGCACAATGAGGCTTTCATGTGAGTGCATTTTGAACATGATATTGTTTTGCATTTTCAGGAGATTACTGAAACCGAGCTGGGTTTAATATCGCAGTGCTGTCTTACAAAGCATGATTTCAAGATTAATAAACAGTACCTAGCTAATGTCTCCCTAAAACTCAATGTGAAGGTGAATTCTTCCAAAATTACCTAGCGTCATGTTCCGTATATCCATTCAAATGTGTAATCATATAAGAATTTGTGCTAACATTGACAAGTACATTGTATGATAGGAGTTCAAATATCATTCTGCCTCTGAACTTGAAACAAACTGTTATCCCTGCATTTGGTTTTATTGAGAGAGAATATCATATTGGGAGCAAAGCTCTACTAAAAGTAGACCTTATACCTTTTAAGATGTATGTGGAACTTCTTAGAATGTCATGCAGTGCAACCCTTAGAAGCTCTACATGATCTATGAAATCGTGGCTATAAATAAATAAGTGATGAAAATGCTTGATGATAAATGGCCAGACTTCACTCTTCAAGTGCGACAAAGTAATTGTGACATTAGACAGGCCAAATGGCACGTAAACACTCTCCAACTAACCTTCACTAGATTTTAATTCACCTTCAACTCATCACTCAACCTCATTTGGGTTTGGTGTTGCCACTCCATAAGTTGATTTGGAAAAGTACTTGTGCAGTCCTCCAACATTAGAAGCATGACATTCAACCTCAGGATGAAAAAATGCTATATTATAGTAATTAAGTTGATTGAATGGCTACCAATGGTCAAATACACATTCACTTTGTCTTGTTCTTGTTTGGATTTATCAATGCTGGTGCCGTAGAGTGCTATTTGCTTTCTTAAACATACCCTTTGTTCCATAATAAACTTGCCAGTGGAGTCATTTATGTTCTCATGGACTAATGGTAGTGACTAGTGAGCGTTATTTGCCAAGCTAGCACAGGGGATAAAATCAATTTGACGATGAATGTCCAAGAGAGAAATCCAACATATTTGAACTTATCCAATAGAGGTTTTGCCATACTAGGTACATCCATTGGTCTTCTTTCTCCTTTAACCGTGAACACATGAACATTGCTATCATAAAAAAAAAAAAAAATAGATTAGTTAATTTTATCCTATTTTGGACTCTCATGTAATTATTAGAACCTTAGGGCCCTCTTTGTTATCTTGATTAATTCACATAATATACAATAGAATGGTTGATCAACCCTGGTGGTACGACCTCATTCTATTCTTCTTCTTCTTCTCCACTAAACTCGAATCCTTTATAAAAACAACTTGGTATCAGAGCTTGTCATCCTCTGTGGGAAGATCACCGCACAACGGAGAGAATCTGAAGTGGTTTGGCCCTAGCCGAACCTGTGCATAGTTTCGGCTTGGGACTGTACAGTAAGCAGAAATCTCTAATGTGTTATGTTATGTAGTTTGGTTCATCTATTCAGTCGGTAGAACCTATCGTGCATTTGGAGGCCTATATTTGCTGCAAAATATGAGTTTATGAGGAGACTTTTGTTCTCTAGTAGAAACCGAAGAGGGCAATGGGCCATGTTTGATCACCTTAGCATTTCAGATTTGATTGTTTCGGTCGTCTTTGCCTTCCAGAGAACAGGGAGGGATTAGATCTATTTCTGATCTTATGTGGGAAGTGTTTGATTGCTACAACAGAGAGAGATTGCAATTGGTAGCGGATGTATGTTGGTCTACATGATTGATTGGGTAGTAGTTGGTTTGGAACTCTGTGAAGTTGATAGTGCTTTGGTTTGTCGACTATTCAGTTGTTAATCACCTATTTCAGTCTATTGGAGGTTTCTAGAGCCTTGCTGTTTGGGATCTTCGTTGTTTCGGTCACCTAGTTGCATCAAGATGACGTCAAAGGAAGGGATTGAGGATTCCAATTCTAAAGGGGCAGGTTCAAGTGGAACCCAAAGCATGTTTAACCCCATTGGAACTATTATTCCCAATGCACGAATTACAGTGGATTTGTTCTACGGAAGCAATTACAAGGAATGGTCATATTTAGCAAGGATGGTGATTGGTGGGCCAAAGTGCCTAGGTTATATTAATGGGCATATCTTCTGAAAGAGGATCCAAAATTTGAAGATTGGGAGTACAAAAAAATGCTAGTGATGAATTGGATTCTAAACTCTATGGAGCCTTTGATTTCGAAGAGTTTTCGCTACTGTAAAATTGCACTTGAGTTATGGAATGCTATTGAAGCGGCCTATTCATGTAAAAAGAACCATGCTCAAATCTACCAATTGACCAGAGAGTTGGCCCAATTTAAACAAGGTGATAGATTGCTTGGTGAATACTACACTACATTGAGAGGGATGTGGCATGAACTAAATTTTTATCAACCTTTTAGTCCTTGTTGTGCAAAGGAACAAGAAAATCAACTAGAGACTCAACATAGTTATGATCTTTTGGGGGGATTGAACCATGCAGATGAACCTGTTCAGGCTCAAATATTAAGCCAGGACCCTTTTCCCTCTCTTGGAACAGTGTTTGCATTATTTCAAAATGCAGAATTTAGACGTGATGCTATGACCGATTCTATTCCCTCTATAAATAACCAGGATCAATCTGCATTTGTTGCAACCAACACAGTCGATAGGGGTGATGGAGGCCGTGGTTGAGGCTGTTGTGGTGGCCACAGTGGTAGTGGCCGTGGTGGTGGTGGCCGTGGTTGAGGTGGTCTACCGTTTGTAGATCAGGATAAATTACAGTGTACTCATTGTGGCAAGACTTGTCATACTAGAGATACTTGTTGGAATCTAGTTGGGTGACCTCCAAGGTTCGACACAACATTTATAACTAAAACTTCAGGTGAAAAACCTAATCTTAAAGAGCATGTGGAATGTAAAGGGGAGTTAAATGTTAATGATCAAATCCAAGCATTGAAGCAAGAGATGCAAGCATCGCGCTAGTGTTTATAGACATTAGAGTGGATAATTCCATTATACTCAGCGGGCATGGCATCTTATTTGGCAAGTGGTCCGGCACACATGTCTTCCACATCCTCATCACCTACTCCATCATGGGTTATCGATTCAGTTGCCACTAATCATGTAACAAGTATGCGGTCTGAGTTCACCTCATTTACATCCTCTCCATCTCTTGGGACAGTCAGAGTTGCTAATGGTAATCATGCTAAAGTCCTAGGTGAAGGAACACTTGATTTGAACCATACTTTATCCCTCAAGTCAGTCTTGCATGTTTGTCAATTCTCAAATAATTTACTTTCAGTTAGTTCTATTGCCAAGTCCCATAATTGTTGTATTACATTTTATCCTTTATATTGTGTCTTTAAGGATCTGGAGACAAGGAAGACGATTGGTGGTGGCCAAGAGCAGGGTGGTTTATATTACCTTGAAGCACCAAAAAAAGGATTCAGTAGTATTAGAGTCTATCAGCACTGCAGAGGCCACTTTGAAGTGGCATCGTTGTCTTGGTCATGCCCCAATTAGGAGTCTTAAGTTTGTCTTTCCTCATTTGAGTATTAGTGATAATATAGATGAAATAAATTGCGACATATGTCGTTTTGCTAAAAGTCGTAGACATTCTTATCCAGTCAGTACTAATAATAAAAGCAGTGCTCCTTTTTTGTTGGTTCATAGTGATGTGTGGTGTGTTCCACTTGTTTCTATCAATGGCTATCAATATTTCATTTCATTTATTGATGATGCTACTAGGTGTACTTGGGTATATTTGTTGAAATCTCATGATGAAGTGTTTTCTATGTTTGAAACCTTTCATAAAATGGTAACCACAAAGTTCAATACCAAGATTTTAACATTTCGGTCTAACAATGGAGGAGAATATATGTCCCATTAATTACAGCCTTATTTAGTTTAGAATGGAATTGAGTCACAAACTTGTTATTCATACACCCCTGAACAAAATGGGGTTGTTGAACGTAAGAATAGACACTTACCAGAAGTCACACGGACATTGCTCTTGGAAATGAATGTGCCAAAATCATATTGGTTAGAGGGGGTTCTCACTGCATGTTTCCTCATAAATCGTTTGCCTTCACATGTTTTAGGGGGAAAGTGCCCATTACAAGTTCTTTGTTCAGAAGTGCTATTGTTTCCTGCTCCTCCAAAGGTTTTTGGGTGTGTATGCTTTCTTCATGTTCCAAAACACCAGTGAGACAAGTTGGATCCTAGAGCGGTTAAGGGTATCTTTGCGGGTTATTCTCGTACTCATAAGAGTTACAAGTGTTATGTTCCAGAAAAAGGAGGAAAATTCTTCATTACTATGGATGTTAGTGTTACCTTCTTTGAGGATGTACCCTTTTACTCATCAGAGGGAAAGGAAATGTCGGTGCCTAATAAGCAGGGGGAGTTACCCATACTTGTGTCTGATGTCTCACCTCCATCATATCCTACTCCTTATAGCCCAAATCCAATTCCTAATGATAGTGAGCATACAATTGCAAAAGTACCAACAACAACTTTGAAGGTCTACTCTAGGAAAAATACCAAAATTGCGCCACCACCTGCTCATGGTTCACAACCGTCCGACATCCCCCATCCAGAGCCAGTATCAAGAAATCCGATCTCTAAATTGCCATGTACTCAAATTCTGAGCACTTTGATTTAGATCTTTTTATTGCATTAAGGAAAGAAAGACGCACTTGCCCTACTAGATACCCTTCTATTAGATACCCAATACAAAATTATGTGTCCGACCATTTCCTTTCCCATCCATATAGAGCGTTTGTCTTACAGTGTCCTCAGAATGCATACCAAGATCTGTTAGTGATGCATTGAATAACCCAAAATGGAAGGCTGCTATGCTTGAAGAAATGCATGCTTTGGATAAAAATGGCACATGGGACATAGTAGATCTTCTAGATGGGAAGAAGGCAGTGGGTTGTAAGTGGGTTTACACCCTCATATACAATCTTGATGGCACCATTTACAGGTATAAGGCTTGACTAGTAGCCAAAGGTTTTACTCAGTCCTATGGCGTGGACTATTTTGAGACCTTCTCACCCGTTGCTAAGTTCAACTCTAGGAGAGTTATCTTGTCTATTGCAGTAAATTTCCAATGGCCATTGTACCAATTGGACATCAAGAATGCGTTTTTGCATGGTGATCTATAGGAGGTAGTTTATATGAAGTTACCCCCTAGTTTTGTTCCTGATGGTGAAGCCAATAAAGTATGCCATCTTAAAAAAACGCTTTATGGTTTGAAACAATCTCCACGGGCGTGGTTTGATAGATTTAGTCAGGCAATGTTACGAGTGGGATGCAAGAGATGTCAGGCTGATCATACCTTGTTTATAAAGAGGATTGATGAGACTATTACTATTCTTATTGTCTATGTTGATGACATTGTGTTAATAGGTAATAATGAAAAGGAGATAAACACTTGAGCACTATCTAAGCACACAGTTTGATATTAAAGATCTTGATGAACTGAAATACTTTCTTGGCATAGCAGTAGCTATGTCCAGAAAGGGTATTTTTATCTATCAAAGAAAGTATGCTTTGGATTTGGTGGATGAAATTGGTATGATGGGTGCCAAACCAGTTGATACACCTATGGAACAAACTCGTGGACTATGTTCTGACAGTGGACTACTCCTAGATGATCCTAGAAAGCATCAGAGATTGGTTAAGAGGTTAATATATCTCACCATGGTTAAGAGGTTAATATATCTCACCATCGCTCGACTTAATATTGGATTTGCTGTTAGTTTTGTGAGCCAATTCATGCATGAACCTCGTATGGAGCATTTGAAAGCCGTTTATCGAATATTGAAGTACCTAAAACAAGCTCCTGGCTAAGGTATCATGTATTCAAAACATGGAAATGTTGATATTGAGATCATTGAGATCTTCGCTGATGCCGATTAGGCAGGATCTAAGACAGATCGAAGATCCACCACTAGGTATTGTGCATTGGTTGGTGGCGATTTGGTTTCATGGAAGAGTAAGAAACAAAATGTTGTTGCACTATCTAGTTCAGAAGCAGAGTACCGTGCTATGGCCCGTGGGACACGCGAACTCTTGTGGTTGCAGACGTTGATGCAAGAGTTAGGCTGTGGACGTTGATGCAAGAGTTAGGCTTTGTATGCAATAAGCCTATGCTTCTCCATTGTGATAATAATTTAGCTCGTCATATTGCTACAAATCCTGTTTATCATGAGTGGACAAAACATATAGAAGTCGACTGTCATTTGGTCTGTGAGAAGGTGGCTAGGGAAGAAGTCTTGTTGAAGCTTGTTCACACAACAAATCAACTTGCTAACTTCCTCACCAAATCAGTCACAAGGAGCCAATTGATCAGTGTTTTTTCCAAGCTTGGACTCGTTGATATATACTTGCTAGCTTGAGGGGGAGTGTAGGAAAATACAATAGATTAATTAATTTTATTCTACTTTGGACTGTCATGTAATTATTAGGAACCTTAGGGGCCTCTTTGTTATGTTGATTAATTCACTTAATATACAATAGAATGGTCAACCAACCTTGGTGGTACGACCTCATTCTTGTTCTCTTCTTCTTCTTCTTCATCTTCTCCACTAAACTCAAATCCTTTATAAAAACAACTATAGTGTCATTGCTTTTAGGGAGATTTGGCAGCACTCCTCCTAAGTAAGAGGTTAACCTGGTTATCGCCCATCCAATATGTGTAGATTTTTTGAGATAATAATTGCTGCGTTTCTATGAATTGAGTTTGAGATTATCAATTGTTAACTCCAGATAGATTGAAAAACCTTTGATGATGATAATGAGAAAATTTCAACCAAATTGCCACTGGCTTCCAAAATGTATGTGACATACATCCATAGGAATGACCTCACACCAAGCTAGGCACTCATGGTTAACCATTAACCAAAAACACACTTTGCCATATAGAAAAGTGATGATAATGCATGCTCCTAGAAATTTCAGAATCCAAAGAACACCTATGCTTCGACCCACCAACCTAAAAACACTAGGATCTACCATCCCACCACATGCCACCTCTCGTGCTATATCATGTTCCAAGTCATATGGTCTATAACTGAGCAACAATCAGTCTCTTAAGGCACTTACACATGTTAATGCCCGTGGTTTTATGATCCAGAGTTTTGAATGAAAGATTCATTTTGAATTCTGGTGCTTGAAAATATCTGGATTGGAAAACCCTGCCTACATGTTTTGGTCTAGGTGGTTGTTGCATTCTTATATAACCCATCAGCTTACAGGCTACCAATTATCGGTTGTGATCCCCTAGATCTTCCAGATCGGTGGGGTCGATCAGATATATGGTCTATATCAATGAACCATGAGTCCTGCACATATGGGTTTGAGGTGCAGGACTTCGTAATCACTCAACTAGAATAGTTGATTGCCTTTGGAAAGTATTGTGTTCATTTTCATCACCATATTTCCTCTTGACACCATCACAGGCAGCCGTTGAATGACCTTAGAATGGATTTTATGCAGATGGGAGGAAGAAATACTGTTCTTTTGGATGCTATAAGTTGGAGGATACCTTTGGTTAGTGACATACCTACTATAATATTTGGTGCAGATGTCACCCACCCTGAGAATGGTGAAGATTCAAGTCCTTCAATTGCTGCTGTATGAACAAACCATTTCTCTTAACTCCATATTTTCTGATGCTAGTTTTTGATGAATTCAGAATGCTGTTATATGCTTCTGCTGTAGGTAGTAGCCTCTCAGGAGTGGCCTGAAGTTACAAAATATGCAGTGTTGGTTTGTGCTCAGGCTCATAGACAGGAACTTATACAGGATCTGTACAAGACATGGCAAGACCCTGTTCGGGATAAAGTCAGTGGAGGCATGATCTGGTACATTGACTCTAATTTGTTTTCTTTTTTAATTTTGATTTGGTTATTTTTCCTACACTTCATCTTATTCACCATTTCATTGATGCAGAGACCTATTGGTTTCATTTTGGAGGGCGACAGGCCAAAAGCCACTGAGAATTATATTCTACAGGTGAATGTACAATTAGTCTATCATTATATAAGCATAGAAATAAGATATTATGTAAGTAAATACATCAATGCCTACACAAATATACGTTTGCATGCAAGAAGAGTAAAAACAAGGTATAGTAGTGCATGTACTCATCCATACATGTGTCCCATCTGAAAAGGGCTCATCTGAAAGCCCATCTGAAAAGAGCCCATCTGAAAAGAGGAGCCTTCTTTACTTAAAATACTATTGCTGTAATTAGCTGTAATTAGTCTTCCTTCTTAACTTAGAATCCTAATTGATATACATTAGTGAGTTTTCCTTTCTTAGAGCCTAGATTAAAGGTAATTAGCTGTAATTAGTCTTCCTTCTTAACTTAGAATCCTAATTGATGTAAATTAGTGAGCTTTCCTTTCTTAGAGCCTAGATTAAAGGTAATTAGCTGTAATTAGTTTTCCTTCTTAACTTAGAATCCTAATTGATGTAAATTAATGAGTTTTCCTTTCTTAGAGCCTAGATTAAAGGCATGTAAAGATATATATATTGATGTATAATCTCAATAGAAGGACACACAAATTAATACATTCTCAAGAGAATTCAAAATCTCTTCTCTATGATCGTGAGTTTGTCATGGTATCAGAGCCCTGATTTACAGTCCTCTTCTCTTCTAATCTTCTTCTTCAACTGGTTTGTAGAATCTTGGTGATAACAGTCATTGGCATCCTGTCGTTGATGGTTCGTGCATGTTACATCAGCAAACCCTCCCATCCTGGTCGACCACTCATCCTGAAATTCTTGGACATTTTTTCAGATTTTTTCTATCATCAGAGGTAGGCCATCTCATCTCTTTTAGTATTTCAGTTTTGTCCAACAGATTTCATCTTAGCCGTTCAAAATTGTGAATTTTGATCCGTTTTGAGTGGGACCTCTTCCAGCAGTAGCGAAATTTGACTATCCTTCCATCCCCTGTCTTTGATCTGTCTCGAGATCACTTGGTGGGGTCCACGTGCTACCTTTTCCCCTGAAATCAAGGACGTACTACTTTCCTGTTGTTCTCTTTTGGCCAAAATCAATTTTAATCTAACATTGAGATGGACAAATCTGAGGTTACTTTGATCAAATTCACTGGACAAAATTACCCTGCATGGTTTTTTCAATTCCAAACCTACCTCGAAGCTAAGGAATTGTGGGGTTTTGTTTCTGGTGCTGACCCTAAACCCACTGAAGATGAAAAAAAGATCTCCTCTTGGTAGACAAACGATGCCAAAATCAAATCCTGGATTCTGGGATCGGTTGAGCCTCATCTGATAATGAATCTCAAGCCTTACCCCACTTCTAAAGCCATGTGGGGGTATTTGAAGAAAGTATACCATCAAGATAACTCTGCGCGACAGTTCCATCTTGAATGTGCTATTGCTGAATATACCCAAGGGACTTTGTCAGTACAAGATTACTATTCAGGTTTCCGTACACTGTTGTCGGAATACGACAGTATTAAATATGCGGATGTGGCTGACAATGTGTTGGCAGTAATTCAAGACCTTCAGGCATCTAGTCAGCGAGATCAATTTTTGATGAAACTGCGGCATGAATTTGAAAGTGTCTGATCTGCTCTGATGAATCGGTCGCCCCTACCTTCCTTGGATGTATGCTTGAATGAGCTCTTACGCGAAGAACAGCGCCTTACGACCTTGGCTCATATTGCTCAACAAAAGACTGAAACCTATTCAGTCGCGTTTTCGGCACATAAAACTTCTCAGCCTCGAGACTTGAGCAAAACCCAATGCTACAGTTGTCAGAAATTTGGGCACGTTGTCTCTCAATGCAAACAAAAAGTCTGCAGTTACTGTAAAAAGTCGGGACATATCATCTCTGAATGTCGTCGCCGTCCTCCACGTTAGTGGACATAATATCAGACTCCACAGTCTCCAGCATCGCAGTATCCTACTCCACCGTCTCAGACTCCGCATGCTTATGTGGCTTCCTCGGTTATGCCTGTTCCTACATCTGCAACCCCACAGCCTGGGTCCTCATCATCTCTCACTCCTGAATTGGTTCATCAAATGATTATCAATGCCCTCTCTGCTTTTGGTCTATCAGGTAAGTCTTCTTCATCTTCCACTTGGTTTCTTGATTCCGGGGTGTCTAATCATATGACGTATTCCCACACTTCTCTCTCCAATATGACAAGTTACACTGGCCCTCTTCAAATACAAACTGCTGATGGAGGACATATTCCCATTACTGCCATTGGCGATATCCCTGGTTCCATCTCATTGAGAAATGTTTATCTTTGTCCTAATTTAACTTCCAACCTATTTTCAGTCGGACAACTTGTTGAAAATAATTGTAACATCTCTTTTTCTTCTTCTGGTTGTATTGTGCAGGACCAGATGTCTGGGAAGGAGATCGCGAGAGGGCCTAAGTGTGGACGCTTGTTTCTGCTGGATCTTTCTCAAATATCTAGGAATCAATTTGCCAATAATGTGTTTTGTTTTTCTCTTAGAAATAATTGCCGGTTGTGGCATCATAGACTCGGACATCCTAATTCCAAGGCTTTGTCCCTTATGTTCAATTCTGGTTTATTAAATAAATCTCTTCGTTTATCTTCTTGTGTGCCTTTTGATTGTGCTACTTGTAAAATGGGAAAGAGCAAAACACTTCCGTTTCCTCAATCCACTTCTCACACTTCTCTGTGTTTTGATTTAGTTCATAGTGATGTATGGGGAATTGCTCCCGCTCTTTCCCACGCTCACTATAAATATTTTGTGACCTTTATTTGATGATTTCAGTCGGTTCACATGGGTCTACTTTCTGCATTCCAAATCTGATGTTTTTCATGTTTTTCAAATTTTTTTGGCTTATGTTGAAAATCAATTTTCCACCTGTATTAAAATCTTGCGAACTGATTCTGGTGGGGAATATATGTCCTCTGATTTTCAACAGTTTTTGCAAACCAAAGGCCTTATTTCTCAAAGATCTTGTTCTTATACTCCCCAGCAGAATGGAGTCGCTAAACGGAAAAATAGACATCTTCTTGATGTCACTCGTTCCCTTCTTTTGGAATCCTCGGTTCCTACTCGTTTTTGGGTCGAGGCACTGGCTGCAGCAGCTCATCTTATCAATTGTATGCCATCAACCTCCATTGAGAATCAAAGCCCATATTACCGTTTGTACAAGACTGCTCCATCCTATGATGATCTTCATGTTTTTGGCTCCATTTGTTTTGTACACTTGCCTCCTTCTGAAAGGACAAAACTCACGGCACAATCAGCTCATTGTGTGTTTTTAGGTTATGCACCCTTCCAGAAAGGGTTCCTTTGCTATGATCCTCACATTCGTCGGTTCCGTATCTCTAGGAATGTCGTCTTCTTTGAACATCAATATTTTTTTCAAAAACACATTGATCCTCCTGACTCCTCTTTTGTGTCATTACCTGGTTTTTCTGAAGACTCGTCAGTTGTTCGTTTTAATCCTAATTTTGTGTATCACAGACAGAACTGCACAGCGCATACTAGTGATCCCCCTCCTGATCTTCCGCCGGCATCCGGTTCCGGCCATACTTCACTACATCGCTCCACTCGGATTTCGATCCCGCCAGACCGTTATGGCTTCTCCCATACTTTTTTAATGGCCACTTTGTCTTTTTCTTCCATTCCATAATCATATTCTCAGGCTGTGCAGGTTCCGTGTTGGAAAAAGGCTATGCAAGATGAATTGGATGCGTTAGCACAAAATCATACATGGGATATTGTATTATCTCCTGTGGGTGTCAAACCTATTGGCTGTAAGTGGGTTTTTTCTCTGAAATTAAAATCTGATGGATCTTTAGATCGCTACAAGGCGCGTCTTGTTGCTCTTGGCAATCGGCAGGAATATGGTATTGATTATGATGAGACCTTTGCTCCGGTTGCCAAGATGACCACCGTCCGTATTATTTTTGCTGTTGCTGCATCTCAATCTTGGCCTCTCTATCAAATGGATGTCAAAAATACGTTTCTCTATGGTGATCTCAAAGAAGATGTTTATATGCAATTGCCTCAGGGATGCTCCTCCGGCCCCGGTATGGTTGCTAAACTTCGTTGCTCCCTCTATGGTCTGAAACAAGCTCCTCGCGCATGGTTTGAGAAATTTCAAGCTGTTCTTCTCCGCTTGGATTTTCATCGAAGCCCGTATGATCCTTCTATGTTTTTACATCATGCTCCATCCGGGATCACAATACTCCTTGTCTATGTTGATGACATCGTCATTACCGGTCCTAATGCCGGAATGATTTAGAAGCTCCAAGCGTCTCTTCGTGAGTCATTTAAAATGAAGGATCTTGGCCCTCTTCACTATTTCCTCGGTCTTGAAGTTCATCAATCGCCTAAAGGTATCGTTCTCCATCAGCACAAATACACTATTGATCTCATCGCCTTGGCTGCTCTTACTGCTTCTGCTCCTGTTGATACGCCAGTAGAACTGAATGTCAAACTCAGTCGCGACGAAGGTGATCTTCTTTCCGATCCTACTGCCTATTGCCAGTTGGTTGGGAGCTTGATCTACCTCACGATCACTCGACCCGATATCTCTTATGCGGTCAACTTGATGAGTCAGTTCATGACTGCTCCTCGTCACCTTCATCTGGCTGCTGTTCGCCGCATCATTCGGTACCTTATTCGCACACCGACTCGTGGGTTGTTTTTTCCATCTAACAATCCTCTGACTCTCAAAGCTTATTCAGATGCTGATTGGGCTAGTTGTCCAGATACTCGCAGATCGACAACTGGATGGTGCATGTTTTTAGGTAATAGTCTCATTTCTTGGAAATGCAAGAAACATGATAAAGTTTCCAAATCCTCTACTGAGGCAGAGTACCGTGCCATGTCTGTTGCATGCTCCGAAATTCTTTGGCTCCGTGGTTTGCTTTCTGACATTGGTTTTCCAGCAGCAGGAGCTACCTCCCTCTATGCGGATAATACCAGTGCTATTCGAATTACTGAAAATCCGGTTTTTCATGAACGTACTAAACACATCGAGGTTGATTGTCACTTCATCCGTGATGAGCTTAAACGTGATGTCATCAGCCTGCCACATGTCTCCACTGAACTTCAACTTGCTGATATTCTCACCAAAGGCCTTCCACGACCGCGCCATCAATTCTTGGTTTCCAAATTGCTGCTTGTCGATTCTCCCGCATCAATTGAGGGGGGGGTGTTACATAGGCCCAAAGCCCATCTGAAAAGAGCCCATCTGAAAAGAGGAGCCTTCTTTACTTAGAATACTATTGCTGTAATTAGCTGTAATTAGTCTTCCTTCTTAACTTAGAATCCTAATTGATATACATTAGTGAGTTTTTCTTTCTTAGAGCCTAGATTAAAGGTAATTAGCTGTAATTAGTCTTCCTTCTTAACTTAGAACCTAATTGATGTAAATTAGTGAGTTTTCTTTTCTTAGAGCCTAGATTAAAGGTAATTAGCTGTAATTAGTCTTCCTTCTTAACTTAGAATCCTAATTGATGTAAATTAATGAGTTTTCCTTTCTTAGAGCCTAGATTAAAGGCATGTAAAGATATATATATTGATGTATAATCTCAATAGAAGGACACACAAATTAATACATTCTCAAGAGAATTCAAAATCTCTTCTCTATGATTGTGAGTTTGTCAACATGCATACACACATTTCAACTATCTCAATTTCTTAGTAAGAGAATCTTGTGGTCAGGGATGGTGTGAGTGAAGGGCAGTTCTATCAAGTTCTTGTATATGAACTAGATGCAATCAGGAAGATGGGTTATTGATAATTCCATTTGTTTCCTAATAGATGGATGTCATCGGGTAGAAAAAAAATTATACGCATGGAGGAACCTAGGATGATTTTTCTTTTTCATTCTTTTTTTTTTTTCCTTGATGGATGCAGGCTTGTGCCTCTCTCGAGCCGAACTAACAACCTCTTGTGACATTTATTGTGGTCCAAAAAAGGCATCACACAAGGCTGTTTACTAGCAATCACAAGGATCGGAGCAGCACTGACAAGATTGGAAACATTTTACCTGGTAATGAGTAGTTTTCACAAGTTATTGTATTTTCCATCTCAAAATGTCATTGACCTTAGAGGAAGACTTTTGTTTCTCAGGCACGGTGGTTGATTCTAAAATCTGTCATCCAACAAAATTTGATTTCTATCTCTGCAACCATGCTGGAATCCAGGTGATTTAATTTCTCCTTTTAAATTGAAAATTGAATTTGGTGGTCTTCTTTCTTTTTCTTATGTTACTAGAGTGGATGTGAAATGGGCTGCCCTGTCAGGCTTCCTGGCCTGATCATCCATTGCTCAGGTTTGAGCCAGATGTTATAGGTATGATCCATACATGACGTACTCTAGATGTAAATTATGAGTCGATCAGTAAACCTGCCGGGCCTAGGTTAAGATCTGGGCATTTTGGACTTTCAGAACATTTTCTACTGGCAAAAGGCCAAAATATGGGTGTAACCATGTTTATGTCACTGTTAGAGCTGGGCCTGACCTTAAGGCCCAACTATTGGAAAGCTGGAACAAGTCTTGGTAAGACCCTGGCTTTGCTGAAAGATACATTTGGATGGAAGAAAAACTATCATGGGCGCGGCCATAATATTAACAAAGTAGAATGCCCATAAACAGGCGACCGAAATCACATTGATAGGGTAATTTTCTCTTGCAGATGCTCCCACATATGGACGGGTGGCGTTGTCATGGTCAGCACTGTGAAATTCAGGAAGAGGGTGGGGGGGTCCCACTTTGTTTATGCCCACCCTGGAACACTACACCGCTTCATACTGCATAGAATGTCTATTTATTTTAAAGATTTCCTTCCTTTCGCAATTCCAATTACAGCAGGATCTTGTAAACTTTGAATTTTTATTTAAGTTTAATTAGCATTCTACTTTTGGTTAAGATAGCTCTGACAAAGCTTTGTTTTGTTCCCAAGTTTGATAAGAACTCTTTTTGAAGTAGAAAGTCAATTTTTGAAGTTGTATTGGTTTCCTTTAATTAGGTTGTATAGTTAGTTACAAATTTAGAGTGCACTAATGATACTTTGAAAATTTTTTTCACTAATGATATTTTGAAATTTCCTTCTTTAATGATCTCTTCTACTTCGTGGGTGGAAGAGGTGGACTTCTATCATCTTCTCCTTCCACTGTTTCTCCTCTCACTCTCAAGCCATTTCCTCTTCTTTCAAACCAAAGTCAGTCACTTAAACAGTGATTGTATTTGCTACAGCTCTTGTTAGTTTAATAATTGAACAATAATGAAAGAAATGTGAAGGTTTGAAACCCTAACACAGGTTATGGTCACAGACCAGATCTTTGATATGAACTGCAATTAGAGGCAACAACCGATAGGCATTAACCATCCACACATTAACAAGAACACACACTATACATGGAAAAACCAATCTTGGGAAAAAACCATGGATCCTAGAACCCTATCCAGGGGAAAACCAAGCACTATGAAAAAGAAGATTACAAGAATCACTTACAACCCTTCCCCAATTGCATCTCAACCTAAGGGACTGCAGATCCTCTAGCCTGCACCTCACTGTTCACCTTCAACTGTGCTTGAACCACCGCTACTGCCTCCAAGCCATTTCGAGGCAAATCAGTGAAAGGAGAGATGATGATTGAATCTCTAGAGGAAGAGCTTTCAACACTTCAATGGAGGAGGCTCTAGAGGAGATGACAAGTTCTCTCTTCAAATCTACAAGGGTTTCAGTGGATGAGTCAATTCTTTAGGCCAGAGAAAATAGTGAATTTATATGTCCTATTTTGTGGACCCTAGATAGGGTTTTGCCATTTTGAAGCATTTTAAATGAAATGAATTCGGATTGAAATTTTCTGCGGTCCATTCAAATGAGACTGAGGTCTGTTCGAACATCCATGAAATAGGCTGGACTCATCCATGCTATGTCCGTTCGAACAACCAAGACCTGTTTTCGAACCTTGGAGCTCTCGTGGTTTTTGGCTTGAAAAATTATCCAAGGTCTTTTCGAACGAGCGGGACCCGTGTTCGAACATTGAGGCTCTCGCTATGATGTATGGATACTTCAAAATGAGCAACGTATCGTGTCATATCGTATCTGATATTTCACTTTTTATGTGTAAAATCTGTATACTTGCCGTGTCCATGGCATGTCCCTGCCGTATCTGGGCATCATAGGGCTCTTAGCTTTCTTGGCTTGAAATGATATTCAGATCCGTTCAAATGTGCATGACATGCATTTGAATGTTGAGCCTCTCGAGTTCCTTAGCTTATAGGTCAAATCACCACTGTTCAAACGTGTGTTCGAACGGGCACACTTCCTTTTGCTTTTCATGCTTTTTAGGCATCTTTCCTTCTTCGAAAAACTCTGTAGACTTCACTTCTTGAAAAAGATATTGCAGTCCATTCTAGAAGAAGGGAAAAATTACACAAAATTTCAAACCCAAGTTTTGTCTAGTCCCATGAATATGCCAACTCTCTAAAACCTTACAAAATGTTTCCACAAATATTTATTTTTTGTAGTTGGCAAAGTGATTTAAAAATAGAAAAATTCTATAATTTGGAAACTGTCAATTGTAAATAATTTGGAAACTGGCAGTCTAAGAAGCATGGACACGGACACGGGACACGGATACAACACGACACGGACACGCCGACACGGCATTTCTCAAAAAAGTAAGACACGGACACGCCAGGGACACGTTAATAATATATATTAATTTATTTCTATATAATCATCTACTAAAAACTAATATCATTTTAACTTTTTTAATCAATTTAGCAATCAACAAATAAAAATTCACCTATCAACTAACAAACATATCAAATTATTAAATATCAATACAATACTAAAACATAATTCATAATTATTAAACATGAAATATCCATAGTTCCATAAAATCCATATAAAGAAAAGGGCGGATCATCTCTTTCCCCTCCCTTAAAAAAAAAAAAGCAAAAGAGAAGCCAATCTTGAGGCCTATTCTTTAGTGAAAGATTTATTTGTCTTTTGTTTGTGATATGATTGATATTTACAATCATATATTTTTCTATGGTATAAAATTGTTATATATTAAGTTTACAAGTTTTAATAACCACGTATTAACAAAGTGTGCAAGAGATATTAGCAACATGTTTATTTTTTAGTCATAGACACGAGTTAGGAATTGTGAGACACGTTGCAAAAAGAGTGTCAAACAAGTGTCCGAAATTAAGATTTTTAGTTCTTAATTATGGACACGGCTAAATAGTATCGGACACGTGTCCGAAAGTGTCCGAAGAGTGTCGGTGTCCGACACGTGTCCGACACGGATACGTCACTTTCTTAGAAGTGTCCGTGCTTCTTAGCTGGCAGTTGTAACTTGTAATAACCCTTTAATCTTTGAAATAATGTTAGACAAGTTTACTGTATTGTTGTTCTCATGGGCACAACATCCACAATTCTGCTAGCACAAAATGTTTTTGGTACATTTAAAAATGGAATTTTGCATAAGCCATGAGATAGAAAATGTTTTCTAAAACTCACCATGGATTGAATCTATTGGTGGTCATAGATTAATCAGTGGAATCCTAGATATATTCTGGTGTTTACTGGAGACAGTGAATGATTTCTCCCCTCTAGTTCATCCATTAGAAATTTAATCAGTTATTATAATGTGTATGGCAGTTTGGGAAAAAAAAAGCCAGTGTTTTTAGATAATGCATTTGAGGCTCCCATAATTTACTGATCTGAATTTCAATCGTTTAATATTTAGCACTTTCAAAATCTTTTTGAAGATCTGTTAGGATGCCATCTGAACTACACCTGCACTAAATAGGGGTGGTGCTTGTATGCATCATTGCCTGTACTTATTTTCGCAGATCTCATAACAAAAGAACTCTTTAACATATTGGGAGCTTATATGAGATGATGAAAATCACAAACTTCTCCAAAGAATGTGCTTCCCAAAATCATATTTTTATGAACTTCCTTTCAAGAAAAAGAAGACTGAAATTTTATTTAGGTGGAATATGTGTGTGTGTGTGTGCAATTTTTACATTTTATGTTTTGGAAATGTAAACTGAGTTGAAACTATGGCAACCCACAATGTTATGGTCACAACATTGAGCATCTTCTAACAGTCCAAATGAACATTAGATAAGTACAGACACATTTTCAGTCAGAAGTTGCATTATGTTTGGGCATGAGGTATTAATATCATAACTTGTAACTTTTGCCCCTAACAATATATTCTTTGGCTATGGCACAGGGGACAAGTCGACCAGCCCATTACCATGTTTTATGGGATGAGAACAATTTTATAGCAGATGGAATTCAGTCCTTGACCAACAGCCTCTGTTACACGTATGTGTGGAGCTGACAGCTTTCAAAGCTTTTATTATAGACTATGGTCATATAGTAATCCTTACCCTTCTCTTTTATTGTATTTTTTTTTTTCGTTACTGACTTGCTAATTTGCAGTTATGCCAGATGTACACGCTCTATCTCTGTTGGTAAGTCCATGACCTTCTTTTGGGTATCTTTTCATTGTTACGTATCTACTTATGTGGGCAAAACTCTTAAGGCCTTTTCTTGGACAAGTACTTTGGAAAGAAGTGCTGGTCATCGTTTTTTCCCTTAAAGGTATTAATGATTTTATTTTCATGCAAGTTTCACATATGAAATCCTAGATGATCAGATCAGCAAGTTCCTATTTTGGATAGCTTAAAATCATGCAAGTGACAAGAAAGAAATATCCTACAATTCATCATTTGATGATTATTGGGAATTTGGCTAACAAAAAATAGAAGGGCTTTCACGAACTCTCCATTTTTCGTAAAAACTCTTCTAAGTGAATGGTTTTCATTCCTACGCACAACTGATATTTTTGAAAAGGAGAAAACAAAGAGGTGTCGAGCAATGTTCTTTCCATTTTTTTACATTACTGCATCCTTGAACAACAGGGACTTGTTAATCATATAATGAGGTAGACAGCTCCTCAAAACTTTTCTAATTCATTTTAGACGAAACAAAATGTTATGGATTGAAGTCATGACTGTGAATAGTGGACATCGTCCATGCAGTTCTCCTTTTGGGGTGGATAAATTAAAGTCCATAAGCCTTGCTTTTCTTTTTTGATCGTTTAGTGAGCCTGTTTGAGACCTATCTGACCCATTCAACTAACGATTAAACTAAATCAAAATGGATGATGAAACTTGAGTATCATCTTTTTGCTAGATGGCCCAATTCTTCTCAGCCTGTATCTGCTGGTAGCCTAAGTGTGTTTTGTCCAAGGCCTTGCAGACATTCTCTTCTTTCTAGAATAATATCTTTTTCTTGTGGCCATGATGGCCAAAGTGGAGATGTTTTTGATGGTTTTCATTTTTATGTCAGACTGACTTTCCAGTGTCAGTTCTCACAGAACCATATTTTTATTGGAAACTATTGTTTACCAGTTATTTCCCATTTAAGCCCATGTAATTTTTGAAGGACAGAATAAATTTTAACGGACAAATGAAACTGGTGGGTGGTTGCAGAATTCTTCTATTTAGCCCTATTTAAGGTGTAGATCGGGAGTCTTTTTTTCTTTTTATGTTTTGTAGCAGTTCTTATTTGACCTTTCTGTAATAATGGCATCAAGAACGTTAAGAGGACATGACTGTGTGGTTCCATTTAAATTTTTGGCGAGGAAGTGTATTGCATCTTATGACTACTCTGTTTCAGAATTCATACTATGTTGATGCTGAGAAATTGCATTATGCTCATCAATAAAGGGCCATGTTGATTTGGCATGTTCAGATTCCTCCTGCATATTATGCACACTTGGCAGCATTTCGAGCTAGATTCTACATGGAGCCTAATATGTGGGAGAACAACTCATCAGCAGATGACATAAGCCAAGTGTTGGGCGGGAGTGCATTTCAGCAGAAGGCAATAAGGCCATTTCTAGCCCTCAAAGAAAATGTGAAAAAAGTGATGTTTTATTGGTAGAGAGGTGCATAAGGTTGATGTGTGGCATGTCACTGGTTCTTTATTTCTCCTCTGTATGTTATTTATCTGTTGATGGGCCTCCATGGTTGGCCTCCCATCTCATAAAACTTGAAAATCTTTATAGGTGCATTTTCCCATTTAGTCAAATTCAAATTTAGCTTTGATTTGTACACTAGCACTAACTTTTTTGGATTTCGAAAACCTGTTCAAGTAGTGCGCTGTTTCTTGCTCTACAACAAGAGTTGTTAAAGGGCTAGTTTCTGGGCCTCTCTTAATAAGATAGACCTAAAATCTGACCAATCTGATACCTTGAGGATCCAAAATCCAGGCAAATCATGACCCATTGTTGAAACTGTTAACATTAGATCTGCGCTCAAAATCCAAGCTTTGTTCATTCCTTCAAAACACAGGTGGATCTCCCACAATCTTTTCCAAGAAAGGAAATCGGACTCCAAGTACTTTGGTCTCAATGCAGGGCTGTGTTCACTCTTCTAAACCCAGTGGCTCGCAGAATCTTTTTCCAAGTGAGGAAATCTGAATCCAAGCGCTGCCAGCTATACAGGTCGACCCTTTTTTTCCAAGAGAGTCTAAGCTAACAACCTGTTGTCAGTCCATGGTTCAATAGATACAAACTCAAGAGAACGAGAGGTTGCTTAGATGGTTGGCAACCCCACATCTCACTTGTAGCTGCTGTTAGAGATCCATCCATGGTTATGCCACTCTTCCCAGTTGTTAGCAGGGCCGGCTCCAGATAATTTGAGGCCTAAAGCGATAATACTAAATGGGGCCTTTTTATTTTTTAAAAATTATTATAAATATTTTATTTAAAATTTATTCTCCTCGCTTTTTGTGTTGCAAAATTATTAATTAAGTTTTTATATTCAAGTTTTGCTAACATGTCCTTTTCAATTGATAGTATGGCTAATCCAATTAATCTTTCTTGTGACATGGTTGATCTTAAGTAGGACTTTATCAATTTTAATTTTGAAAAACTTCTTTCTGCAGAAGCAACAGTTATAGGTATTGTCAATAGTATTCTATAAGCAATATATGCATTTGGAAAAGAATCTAATCTTTTTATATAATTAAGTATGTCAATTGGAGTGTTTTCTTCAACTTATAAAATTTCTTTTAAAACTTTTAATTCTGAAAATAAATCTAAACCATCAATATCAGAAAAATTGTCATGTTTCAAAGAACATTCGAGATTAAGACATTTTTTTTTCAAACTATCAATGTCTAATGATTTTAAAATTTTAAAATTAAATAGAAAACCAAAAATATTTTCATATATTTTGAATTGTTCAAACCTACTTTGAATTGAAGAAATAGCTTGATCTACTATGTATAAAAAATAATCAATTCTAAACGATTCTTCTGCAGATTGTGTTGTCTCATTATTGACATTCTCATCAAATTGCTTTTTTCTATGAATTATACGTTTTTTACGAAATATAGGTTCTATTTCCATTTCTACCGCAATCTCTCTAGATGTAATCATAGCAGATGTAAATCTATTTTCTCTATATTTTTCAAACAAAGAAATAAGACCTTTTAATTGATCTATAGCAACATCAATACGCATGTCTTTTGATTGTAAATTTTTACTAACTGAGTTAATAGCAAATAATATATCATACCAAATTGTCATGCCCAACAAAAACTCAAAACTTTCAATCTCATATGTTGCTAAACAAGTGGCTTCACTTTTAGTTTTAGGATCTTCACTAATTTCTGCTAGTTGCAACAATGCATCTCTTATTTGTGGAGCTTGATATCTTATTGCTTTAACACTTTCAATATGACTTTCCCAATGTGTTTGTGACAATGACTTAAGAGTTAAACTAGGTACATTATTTAGTAAAATTTTCCATCGTTTTGTAGAAGAAGAAAATAATGAATATATACGTTGTAGCACTCCAAAAAAAGATATAGCTTTAGGACAAGAGTTAGCCATATCACAAAGTATTAGATTTAAATTATGGCAACCACATGGTGTGTAAAATGCTCTAGGATTTATATCTAAGAGTCTTTTTTGTACCCCTTGGTGTTTTCCTTTCATATTAGATCCATTATCATATCCTTGTCCTCGTACATCATTAATATCAAGTTCAAGATTTTTTATTGCATCTATTATTGCATTAAAAAGTCCTTTTCCAGTGGTATCATCTACTTTTAGAAATTCTAAAAAATATTCTTCTATTTTTATCGGATTTGATGAAATATCGACACATCGTAATACAAGAGACATTTGCTCTTGATGGCTTACATCCGGAGTGCAATCAAGTATAACTGAAAAATATTTTGCTTCTTTAATTTTTTTAATAATTTTACTTTTAATTTCATTTGCTAATAAATTTATCAATTCATTTTGTATATTATGTCCAAGGTAATGGTTATGAATTTCATCATGTTGAATACGTCGAATATGTTCTTTCATTATTGGATCAAATTCTGCAATCATTTTAATTAGGCTTAAAAAATTTCCATTATTTTCTTGATAAATCTTTTCATTTTTTCCTCGAAATGCCAAATTATTTTTACCAAGATTCTTTACAACAGCAATAATTCTTACTAATACTTTTTTCCAATGATCTTTTTCTTTGTTAATTTGTTCTTGGATATTTTTATCAATTGTTTTATTTTTTAACAATCTTATTTCTAAATCTATCCAAGTATTCATATTAGTAATGTGCTCATTAGTTGTCTCATGACTCTTAAGTTTAACACCAAGATTTCTCCAGTCTCTAGTACCTTCATTAGCTAGTTTACTTGTATTATAATTCGAATTAAACAATTTACAACAAAAACAAAATACTCTATCCAAATCTCTTGAATACACTAACCATTTTCTATCATGCTTCTCCCCATTTGGTAATTTTCGAATATAATATGTGGTAGAAAAATGTCTAGAGAATTCATCTTTGGGAAAATCTAGATAATTATCTCTAATTGGACCCTTTTCTACTAATAAATCTCTTAATTTTGTATCAATATTTGTCCATTGACTTGGATCATAAATATTTTTAGGAATATAATCAGTTATTTCATTAATATTTTCGTGTTCTTTGTCAAGAATTTGACTATCATTATGAATATTTTCATTAAGATTTTTTTCTTCTACAATTTCATTATCTTCTAACTCATTTAGATTAGTTACTTGTTCATTTATTGCTATATTTTGCTTATTACTTGTAACAAATTTATCAAGAGCTCTTTTTTGAGATTGAATTAAATCATCTAGTCTTCTCTTTTTTTTAAGTTTTGAGTATCCGGATTCGTATTTTCTATTAGACATAGTTATATTTATAAATTATAACTAATAATAATAAATAATTACAAATAAAATGAACACTAAGTATAACAAATATACAATATGAGCTTGAAATTAAAAAGATTCTAAAAGCATAGAACAATAGAACCTGATTGAGTGATTTATCAATATTGGCCACAAATATTGTAGAGGTGGATGCCTTTTGAATTTGATGCAACTTCTTTAATATGAAAAAAAAAAAGATTTTTTTTGAGTTAGTACCTTAGTGGGTTATGATTAACATATATTATCAAAACAATATTATGAAAATATATATCACAAAAGAACAAAAAAAAAAGCCTATAACAATAATTTGTAAAAACAGTTTCCATCAGTGTGGCCAGTCATGTTGGAGATATAGTGGGCCTTCCTTCTTAAAGATAGCTATTGACATATCACTCAAATTCTATTCCTACATTATCTTGATTTAAAGAATTGAATTTGATATGCCAACAACCAACCATCTCCTGCAAGAGATCTAATACACACCTATCATAGTTGCCCATGCGTCTGCTTCCAAATCTATGGGGCTAATCACTCATCCAGTGGTCCACCTACGTTAGGGGCCCACAACCCTTCTCATGAAAATATATCCCAGCCAAACATAAAATCCTACTAAAATCAAATAAAATCCTACCAAAATCAAATATACTTAATTAACAAGATTTAATCATATTCTTACCTCAAAAGACAATGTTCCTCCCTTCTCTTCTTGTTTTTTTTCCTAATTATTGCTGGAATTTTTTTTTGAGGCAGAAAATATAACAGAAAGGAAGAGAAAAGAGAGAAGAGAGAAAGAGAGAAAGAGAGAAAGAGAGAACGTGCAAGACCTGATTTTAAGGGAAAAAATGACGTTTGGAATGTGGAAGGCCTGATTTTAAGGGAAGCAATAAAGGAGTTGACAGATTGTGATGTTGGAATGTGAAAACTGAAAAGCCTACTTTTTAGGAAGAGAATAAATGAGTTACCGTTGGAATGTGAAAGGCCTTATTGTTTCTTTAGTTAGAGATTATGAGGCCTTTTTTTTAGGGATTTTTTTGGGGGCTCAAAGCAAGGGCTTTCCTTGCCTAATGAAAGAGCCGGCCCTGGTTGTTAGTGGGCTTCTCATCTTACATATGTGGGCTACCTTTTGTCACTCGTGTAGGCCTCTCTTTTGTCCCAGCCCCTTTGCAGGGTTACCGAAAAAAAGAAACGTTTTGAAGCTCGTCTTAGACTCTCAGAGCCTGTGAATGGCCGAGCACTGTGGTGGGCTTCAGCCAGACTGATTTGGCCTTAGCAGGTGGCTTGTGACTGAGCAGAGTCGAATGAACTCAGCCAATTCTGGGATTTTTGACATGGAGTTGAAACAAATGCGTAAAATGAAAAGGCGACTGCATATAAGGTTGCTCGTGTAAGAACATTTCTGGACATCTACTATCCTACAATAGTTGAATTTAAATGTGGCACACCTAGGGCTTTTGTTTGAACGGGTTGGACCCAATCATGTAGTTAAATTTTTGCCGGCCATACAGGATTTTCACGCAGGTTTTGGGTGGAGACTTTGAAACTTTCATATGAGTTTTATAGGCAGACCAAGAGTGAAGTTCCTGCTCCCATGTCCTCATAAGTGGGCACATTCCCTTCGGACCTGATGTGTACCTTTATCTTCCAACATGTATTGGTCATTAAAGAAACCGACAGAGAGAATCAGTGAGACACAAATTCTACCCTCATTACTGAGATGATACAGTTTGAGTTGGTATTGGCCTGGACCACTAATGGATCAGCCAAGTCTTTTTTTTTTTGGTAATTAGCCCAGTGCCATTGTGGACTATATCGTAGGATATGACATCATAAATCTTCATAGATCATTTACTTTTAGTTGGGGTGTGGAGGGCCAGGGGTGATCTCTCTCTCTCTCTCTCTCTCTCTTTCTCTCTCTCTCTCTCTAACACAGTTGCTATGTATTTGATTTTTGAATGGCTGCTACAGGGTCCAATACCTATGATTCCAACTCTGAAATCTTCTGTCTCTCTCTAATGCACTTGCTATTTATTTGATGTTTGAATTGCTGGTACAGGGTCCAATATCTATGATTTCAACTCTGAAAGCTGCCTTCAGGCTAGCTTGTGCAACAAAAGGGTTTTATTATTCGTGCTTGTCGTTTTTGGCCGTTTAGTGTTGCACTTTATCTCAAAAAGGAAAGAGGAAGATTTTAATTATTTGTGCTCATTTCCACATAAAACTATTTCTTATGAGAAAGGGTAGGAATCACTTTTAATGCATAAGGACAAAAAAGTATAAGAGAGATCTATTGTCTTTTTTTTTACATTAAAAAAATTTATTAAGAAAAAAGAAAGGGTACGAGAGTGAAGAAAGACAAAAGAAACAAGGATGAAAAAAAAGGGGAGGGACAAGATACAAGAGCATTATGCTACCCTATGATGCCCAGATGGCAAGGACACATTATAGATATGGCATGGGTACGGATTTTATACATAAAAAGTAAAGTATCGAATACGTTACGACATGATACGTTGGCCATTTTGAAGTATCCGTGCATCATAGATACTGCCTCATCTCAATTACATCATCACACCCACCCAAGGAGACAGCCTCTCAACCCCTTACTTAGCAAACGCATTTGTCATATGGTTGGAAGATCTAATCTCATGACAAATGGAAACATTTAGAGTAGCTAGTAACTTCTTAATTTCATTGAAATGGAATTAAAATTTCCAAGGGGGTTCCTTTTGGTTAAACACCAAGTGATTGCATTCAAGAAATCGCTTTTCACAACTAGAGGACCAAAATATCTTCTTGAAAACACTATGAGACTTTCCAAGACAGCCAACACCATTGCTTCATTCAAGTCACAGATGCCTACATGCTTAGAAAACATAAGTAACACCTCACTTTTACAATTATGAAACATACCTTGAACCCCAGCCGGCCCCAGTTTACCCCTCGAAGCTCTATCCACATTTAAATTTAAAACACTAAAAGGAGGGGAAGACCAAGGAATGGATCTCTTCTTCTTAAAAGGGTGACACCCCATACAAGCTTTTCAATTAAAAAAGATATCATTAAAGTGTAAGTTTACAAACTTCTTCCGAACTGAAGCCCATTTTGCAATCCTAAAGACAATTTTAGAAATCAATTCAATTACTGAAGATAAAGAACCATTAAAGATCTTGTCATTTTTTCCTTTCAAATATACTAAAGGATAGCAAATGAGATCATCCTCCATAAAACATGCCTACAGCCAACAAAGCATCTACCATGCTAAGATATTGTTACTTTTGCAAAATTCTTCGGGCAACACTAGGCAATACTGCACCTCCTAATAAAGTCATTTCAAACATAGGCTGTTACCTCACAATGAAGAAAGAGATGATTTACCATCTCATTCTTTTTGCCACACATCACACATAGCTCTGAAATGGTAGAAGAAGTGATTCCTCTCCTCCTTAGGTTATCAATAGTGGAGACTTTCTTTGTAATTGCTAACAAAAAAATGCTTCAACCCAAGGTGGAGCTAACCCTATCCACACCTGGTACGAATGAGCCTTATGAGTGGTGGTTTCCTTCCAATATAGAATAGAAAGCTTTAGCTGAAAACTCTCATGAAATGGAAGGTTTTCAAATCCGAAAATTTTAAAATCCTTGCAAAAATACATGTTTGTAAGAATACTCAACAACTCCTCATATAGTTCCCCTTCAATTAACTGAAGACCCCCCTTAAAGGCCACATCCCACACAATACAACCACTCCCCACCTATAAACAATCATTGACAGATGACTCTTTATTAATAATTAATTTAAAGAGTCTAAGAAAAGACCTACAGAAGAGCTCCTCCCCCACCCAATCATCTAACTAGAATCTAACATCTCTACCATTCCACACTTTAAAACCCACGCCTTTATACAAAGCTTTCTCCTTATCATTGAAATCATCTCCAACAGTAACAATAGCTCTCCATATACCTGATCTACAATTACTAGGCCATAACTTAGGCCACCAACCCCAAGTGTCCTCACCATACTTAAAAGTGATCAGTCTATGCCAAGAGCCTCCTTTTCCCCCCCAAACCTCCACCACCATCTGCCCAACAAAGTTCAATTTTTACTTTTTAAATTACCCAAACCCAGGCCCCCGCTAGATTTAGGCTTAACTATGTCACTCTACTTCTTCAAGTACAATTTCTTCTTATCCCTTTAACCATCCCATAAGAAGTCCCTCCGAATATGATCCAACCTCTCAATAACAGCATTTGGCATTTTACAAAGCGACATATAGTAAATTGGAAGATTGGATAAGCAAGCTTTGATAAGAGTAATTCTTCTGCCCATAGACAAGTAACACTTCTTCCACTCAAACAACTTTTTCTCAAAATTTTTAATGACCAGATCCCAAAGCAACTTAGATCTTGGCTTGGCACCAATAGGCAATCCAAGGTAAGTAATGGGAAGTTTCCCATATCTACATTTAAAATTGTTAGCCAAAGTACGTGTGGTCTCGTCTGAACACTCAACTCCCACCAACATACTCTTAAAGATGTTTATTTTTAAAGCTGAAACCAATTGGAAACCTCAAAAAATTCTCTTAATAGTCAATATTTCTCCCGACTTGGTCGAACTGAAAAATGATTGTATTATCTGCAAATTGAAGATGAGTAATAACCTCTCTACGCCAATATTTCTCCCGACTTGGTCGAACTGAAAAATGATTGTATTATCTGCAAATTGAAGATGAGTAATAACCTCTCTACGGTGTCCCATATTAAATCCTCCAATCAGCCCCAACTCTCTTGCATTCACTAAAAGCGAGCACAAGGCCTCCACCGCAGTTGTGAAAAGAAATGGTGAAAGGGGATCCCCTCGTCAAATTCCTTTGGAAGGTGTGAACAGCTTAGTTGGAAAACCATTAACTAGAACTGAAAAGGAGATAGTGAAAATACACTCGCGGTTGGCTAGTGGAAATACACTCGTGGTTGGATAGTGGAAATACACTCACGGATCCAACCATACCACACTTCCCTAAACCCCAATCTAAGCAACATGTAGTCGACAAAATCTCACTGCACATGATCAAAAGCTTTTTCTAAGTCGATTTTGAAGATCACACCCTCTCTCTTAGACTTCTTCCTTAAATCCACGAGTTCATTAGCAATCAATACTCTATCAAAAATTTGTCTACCCGCCAAGAAGGCCCCCCTTGGAAAGGGCTAATAACTTGAGGGAGAACACTCTTTAGCCGATTCGCCAAAATCTTTGCCAAAAGCTTATAAAAACAACCCACAAGACTAATTGGCCTATAATCCTTTAACTCCACGAGATTAGGTACTTTAGGAATGAGCGATAGGAAAGTGGCATTCATCTCTCTATTGATTTTGCCCCTTTTATGAAATTCAGAAAGTACATTGGCAAAATCTTCCTTTAAAAAATACCAACCAGCTTTAATGAAAGATAATCGTTTGGACTAAGAGCCTTGTCTCCTTCACACTCTTCCAAGGCTTTTAACACCTCTTCCTCATCAAATTCCTTTTCCAACCATCTCCTAACATTTGCAAAAATTTTGGGGAAAGAAAGACCATCAAGATTGGATCTAGCACCTATATCTTTCTTGTAGAAATCTTCGAAAAATTGCACCATCTCCACCTTTACCTCAACTGGACTTTCAAAAATCCTACCATCATGACAGAATTTTCCTATGTAGTTAACCTTGCTCCTCAACTAACCATCTGATGGAAGAACCTTGGGAAAGAGATCTGTTGTGGCACTAACACATCCTAGGGTGTATTTGGGGCTGGCCGTAGAAGTGGAAGTTGGGCATTTCCTCTAAGGATCTAGCTTTCCTACCAGCAAGTGTGGATGCCCGGATCGTCTCTTGTGTGGAAATGATGTAAAAAAGAAGGGATTCTCTAGCCAAACTATTGCTGCACCCAACACATCATGCAATCCGGTGCCTTAATTGCAGGCACTTTTCTACTTGAAATAGTGCTGCACAAATGCCTTATAAATGCTATTATGAAGTGAGAAGGGGTGACCTCCCCATCTTATTATGGTTTGCTCAAATCATACTAAGGGTTGCTCCCATCATAATGGATGAAAAAACAACTTGAATATTTTTAACTCTTGAAGTGTATTGATAATAAGGAAGGTCTACAAACAAGTTGGACCTACAGCTAGCAGATTCTTTAGCAAAATTATGGTTGGATATATCTCTTTAGCAAATACTTAGTATGATTCTTTAGCACCCTATTATCGTCTGAAGACGTACAACCCCTATTATCGTCCGCTGACTCTGCTTGTCTTCACTGTGTGATTTCTTTCTTTCCTCACTATATCTGTTTTGTACCATTGTCTTTCCCCTTGGATGTTTCTTCTGTATATATATATATATATATTTTATTGTTACCAAAAAAAATTATATATATATATATATATAACAAAAGAGTTACAGAAACATGCCCTAATACACACATCGATGAATGATCCTCTCTAACCCGAGCATCTGGCAGCTTCTTAGAATCATCGGAGATGGGAGGCCCAATTTCCACCACCGTTATAAGCACAGCATATTTTGAAAATATATTAGGAATGACCATTTTTTCCCTAAAATGTCTCATAAACTATTAATATTATAAGAATTTGAAACTAAAGTGAAAATGAATATGAGTGATATTAACATGAATAATGTAATGATATTTCACGTCAGATGCATCTTTCATAAATCATAGTGATAGCACTGAAAATTTATTTAAAAAATAGAACACTCTCAGTATATGCTTGTAATGAAGTATGCAAAAACTTGTAGTTATAAACAAAAAAAGGGTGAAAAACAGCAAATTCGTAGTATAAACATCGTGAAAATGGAGTTCTAACATATTTTAAGTAAGCCTTGAATTAAGTTAATTAAATTTAATGACGACCATGCATGGTTGGTGGTGGAATAAAAAAAATCCTTGAGGAGGCCATCATATGAAATAAGAGATTCTTAGAGAGAAATGCATTAAAAAAATGAGTCCATGGAGGAAAGGAAGATGACAAGGCAAGGTAAGTAACGCATTGAAGGAAGATGACAAATGCAGAGAATAGTCCAGTACGATGAATGTGATATTATGAATGTGGGTAGAGTGGACGGGATATCATTCTATTGGGCAAACAAGTAAAAAAAAAAAGTTTAGAATGCCCATAATTTATTCTAGATTCTAATTTGAATATTACTTTTATGCAGTGAAAAAATAAAAGCAATCAATTACACAAAGAAGACAACATACAATTTAATGTGAAAATCTCAAATGGAAAAAAGCTATAAGTCCAAAGTGGACAAAATCAGTTACTAACTTTTACAGTACAAGATATACTAATAACCTTACAGTTAGTCTCTTGACATGAGATATTGTAGTTGTTCTTGATGGATCTCCACAGCACGCAGTCCCTTAGTGCTCCGCTATTAGTGCTTTGATATACAATAAACAACTCTTTTTAACAAGAGAATAATCTTCTATAAGGAAGTAGAAGTTACAAATCTCCTACAAAGAAGCAAAGCATCAACTCTAGAGCTTAAAACCTTCAGCCTAATCTCTTATGGAAGCTCTATACAATATTAAAGTGATTTCTCAACTCTGAATATGGAGAATGTGTGTTTAGAGTTAAAAGGAATACCCTATTTATAACTCACAATTCATGTTTTATTAATATGCTCTTGCAGAATTCAACTTACTAATTTTGGCACAAAAATGAAATAATTTCGTAACAGGAAAGTGGGTTTCTGCCATATAAGCGCTTGAGCGCAGATGAGTACCTGCTCGAGTGCGTGCTTCGTGTATTTAGTTATTTTCTATCTAGTTTGTCAGACTTGAGCATAGTCTTCATGGGCTTGAGTGTAGTTGCCTTTATCTAGGCCCGCTCAAGCGCATGAGTATATCCGCTCGAGCGATATGGTGTTTCTAATTTTTTTCAATTCAACACTTCTTATGACGCATTCAACAGTTCATTCTTAAGAAAAAGAGATATAGATCAATGGACCCAAGTTTTGTTCAACATTTGAATTCCAATATATAAATCCTTACAATCTCCCCATTTGCAATTCATGGGCAAAACTTCTTATAAATTCAATCTGCCCAAAAATAAATCCAAAAAATACATTGAGTAATTTAAAATTGTAAAAAATATTATATCTTTAGCTCAACTACCAATTGAAAAACATAGCAATTGAAACTTCCAATTGAAACTTTCAACTTCAGCTTTCTTCTTCAAAACTTTGAAACTCCCCCTCAATTGGTCCAATCTCCCACTTCTTATCCATAATTGACAAATCGATGCTGTCAACATTGTTTGTCAACCAGGATCTTGTAGTAATTTCCCTCAATTGTGACTCTCCTTCAATGATACATTGTATCAGCACTGGGGGGTGTGGGCTTGATCTTCTTGATCATGGGTTAATGAATTTTGGTACCCACACTTGTGAATTAAAGAATTTCAGCATAGTGCGAACTAAAATAGATGATAAGTCTTTATTCTTAACCAATATTATACATGATTTGGATGCAAAAAACTGAATTCCCCATTGCTTAGGTTTTGGCATAGCTTTGGGCTTGTTGTAATTTACATGGATGTGTCCTAGGATTCCATAAGGCTGACATGTGGGTGCTCATACAGATTAGGATTAGACTCAATCTTTGATGCACAATCAACATATTTCTTCTGTGCAGTATGTTGTGTAATGGATGCATATTCATTGCTTTTAACAAAAATAATGTTACCTGTAGATGTAGATGTTGAGAGACCGTTAGAATAGCTAAGACCAATCTTTTTAGTACGTACCTTCTTAATGCTCAAGATGTGTTCAAGTGCAATCGAACTAGCATATGTGGCCATTGAATCATCTAACTTTGTCAATGTCATCTTTAACTTAACATTTAGATTATCAATCTCAGCTTGATTCTTTATACTTTTGTTCTTAAAGACTCATTCTCTTATTTTTCAGAAGTCAAACTCTTAAGCAAAGAACCTTTATGTCCTTCAACAAAGATAATTTGTGTATGTGCAACTTCTAAATTCTTCTTTACAGATAGAATTTCAGCTTTAGCATCTTCAACTTACTTCACAAGCTTTGCAGCATGCTTGCTCAGTTTTTCGCTTTGACCATATAGAAATTTATACTAAGCTTCATAATCAACATTTTCATGAGACACTTCATATCATCATCATTATCATCAGAATCAGCATAAGATGGTGAAGATGTGTCCATGAAAGTAATAAAAATTTCATGCTTATTTATAGTTGAATCAATTTTTGGTTCAACAGATTCTTTCTTACTAGCAGAATGATCAATATCCCAAGTGATATTAATGGCTTTATTGCTATTGACAATGGGTTTCTTCTTCTCATTAGCACAATCATTAACTATATGCTCTTACCCTTGACATTTAAAGCACTTAACTCCCTTTGAAGAGTTAGTCTTTCCAGTTGGTACCAATTTAAATTCAGTGTTTTTTTCGTTATCATCAGCTTGTAAAACTGTTGCACAAACTCAAGAGATAGTTGCATATCTCCTTCTTCAATATCAAATTTAGATGTAATTTCTACTTTCTTTGAACATTTGAAAAACTTACAAGATTTTAAAACTTTCAATGCAAGTGTAGAAGGTTTTGACTGATGATTAATTAATTTAGTCTAAAAGGTTTGCAGGCTGCCAACCAACTTATCAAGTTTCAAAATTGTTAGTTTGTTATCTTCCGCAATTGCACTAACCTTATGATTGAAACTAACCGGGACAGTTCTAAGAATCTTTTTCATAATCTTCTTTTCAAGAATTGATTCCCTTAGATTGTGGCTTGAATTAAAAATATTACTCAAATTAGTATAAAAGTCATCTAACCTCTTTTTGTCACTCATCCTCAACAGTTCAAAAGCAGATGTTAAATTTTGCATCTTAGCTTCTTTGACTTTTTCATTATCCTCATGAACTGTTTGAAGGATATCACATGCCTCTTTTTCATTCTTATAAGTGGAGATCTTATAAAATTTGGTTATTGATACTCCATTGTAAATTACATTCATAACCTTACTGTTACAGTTGTAGGCATTAGTTTCTTCTTTGGACCATGAAGCCACTAGCTTTTTAGTGGTTGTCCATTAACAATAATGGCGGTTAAGAAATATCAAGTCAGCACTTCTCCAAATCCATTTATCTTCTGATTTCGAAAAATCATCATATGTGTTTTCTAATAAGTATAATTAATAGCACCTTTTAACAAATGAGGCTTCACAGTAAAAGAACCCTCATCATTGGTGAATTCCATTCTAGAAAATCCCTTAGATCAATACACAATAATTTAGTGTGACTTGCTTTGATACCAATTGAAAGTTTTGAATGTCCGAGATTTATTCTAGATTTTGATTCGATTGTTACTTCTATGCAACAAAAAAAATAAAGTAATCAATCACATAAAGAAAACAACACACAATTTAACGTAGAAACTCTAGTGGAAAAAACCACGATTTCACAATGGATAAAATTAATCACTAACTTTTGCTATATAAGATATACTAACTACCCCATAGTCAGTCCCTCGACAAAAGTTATTGTAGTTGTTCTTGATAGATCTCTATAGCACGCAGTCCCTCGATATCCTGTTATTAGTGCCTTGATCTCCACAACAAATAAGTCTTTTCAACAAGAGAACAATCTTCTATAAGGAAATAAAAGCCGTAAATCCCCTACAAAAAAGTAAAAGTATCATCTCTAAAACTTTAAGCCTTCAACTCAATCTCTTATGCAAGCTCTATATAATGTCAATGTGATTTCTCAACTCAAAATATAGAGAAAGTGTGTTTACGGTTGAAAAGAATTACCTATTTATAACCCACATTTCGTATCTCATTAAGATAGCCTTTGCAAAATTCAGATTACTAATTTTGGCACAAAAAGGTAAATAATCCCATAATAGGAAAGTGGATTTCTACGGCATGTGCACTCAAGCACAGGTGAGCGCCCGCTCGAGAACGTGCTTCGCATCCAGTTATTTTCAACCTGCTTGTTAGGCTTAAGCACGGTCTTCATGGGCTTAAGTATAATCACCTTTGTTGAGGCCCATTTGAGCATGTGAGCATGTGTAATAACCTGACTTAGATTTGATGGGCTATATCCATGCTCGTCCAACCCATGCTTAGAGTTAGACTAGGATTTTTGGCAAAAGTGTGTCCTAATTCAATTGGAGATTTAATTAGTGTATAATTCTTCGAGACTCATTAATTGTATTACTACTGGGACGAGTAATTGAGACTCAAAGACTTGTTAGGATTCTGGCAAGGCTATTAGGAGGTAAGAGTTTCAATCAGGACTCTTTCTCTTAGTGTTTAAAGAGTCTCAATCAGGACCATCTGTCTCTCTCTAAATGTTTAATTCAAGTAGAACAAGTTTTTTTTTGTAGTATTCTATTAGAACTCCAGGAGCCTGGAAGTCCAATTACAAGCATAAATAGAGGGCTAGTCTCTCCTTTTTCTTCACCAATCATAAGAACAGAGAGAGAGAGAGAGAGAGAGAGAGAGAGAGAGAGAGTCCAACCAGAGTTGTGAAACTAATGAAGGAAAAGAGGATCATGAAAAGGATGAGGTAGATTGATAGTCAGACACGTAGCAAATATCCGTTTTAATGTCACTCACTGCTTGAGCAACGAATTTCTACTCCAGGAATTTCTCCAATGTTAGATGAAAAGTTGAATTTGAGGAATCTTGGCCTAAGGAAACTTGTATATAATGAAACTATGATGAAATTGATCATCCGAAGTAATGATTCTTGTCAGATATAAACTGCTATAGTAACTGTTATATGACCTACGTTGGCCGAATCAAATTGTATGGTCAGATGGACCACATGATGAATTAGATCCATGAATCTGTAGGGAAATTATTGGTCGACCACTATAACACTCATTCAGGTTAGAAATTAACCCTTATTGCATCCATTAATGGATGATGGAGAAACCCCTTGAAAGTGACGACATGATTGAACTAGAAGATAGTATCAAGAAACACAAATTCCTTGATAGAACTTGTTAAATTAAATTGCTGTGACTAGTAGGCTTATTGAGCTTGGGATTAGTTAGCAGAGATCAATGATTTATGTGGTGATCAAAACCAAATTTGGAAAAATGCAAAATCCATGTCGTCAAAACTCAATTTGGTCGACTTGAGTTGTGGGCCATGTGGGGCCACTTGATCAAAGATTAGGTCCACCCATCTTGTAAAGGACCCATGGGCAACATTAGGGGTGGGTCCCCTTGTGATTTGGACCATTGGGTCCCACCATCTAAAGATGCCAAAGTGCCCAAGCGAGAACCCCTTTTTGCCGAGTGTGAAGTCTAGGTTCTGTAGTATAAATTCTGTGGATTCTGTTGACTTGTACAGGTACATATATACTTATGAAATTTACGATTAGGCCCCTTTTGTTCCCCATTAGGATGTATACAGCACAATAATATTATAAATCCAACACTACCAAAATACTAAACTAGGGGGACCAATACTCAAATGTTCCTGTGGGCCAGAAGTGAGCCCTCTCCTTACCAAATATTAGTTCCTAAATGTTTTAAATTGAAATAATCACATACATAAGGTAACTTTAAATATGGTGTAAATTAATATGGAATCTTTATTGGATATTCAAATATAATGGAATATGATCCCATATGAATTCACTACTTATGTTTTGATCCCTATGATTAATTTTACGATGAATAGTTAGTTTCTTCAATAAGATCTGGGTAATGCCACAACCTGGTACCAATTTCAATTCGGAGTGGGGCAAAGACTAGTCTAATGTTATGTGGTACTTGCCAGGGAAGAGAGCAAGTTAATGTTACCTATTATGATAACATGAAACTCCAATAGGCCTCATTGAATTTGAACTTAAAAATGATATTGAAATAGAGTAACACAAACCGCTAGCACTAACTATAGAGCTTTTCTTGTGGATGTTAGTTGAGGAAGTAGGTTCAGCAATCATGGTGGTAGGACTAGCTATATTGTTGACAGAAATATAGATACTCTTAAGGGGAGAAGGAGTGTTGGAACAAGTTAAAAAATCATGGTACACGACAAGCTATGTTATTGATGGAAATATAGATATACTCGTGTGGGATATCGGAACCATTCGTTACTTGCAGTGAGAAGGTACTCAAGAAAGAATTTGATAATAATGTTGTCTTAATACTATTACTTAATACCATATATACTCATATGAAATATGTCATATTATAGTGTTTACTTAACTTAGAAATTCTGCTTACCAGTGTTATTGACTAGTGATTTGCCCCACTTTAAATAATGCATTCATAGAGGTTACGGGGAATGACGAAGATTAGCCGGTGAATTTTAGCATGTGTGGTTGATCTAGAGTGTAAGGAACAATGACTAAATTCATAGATGGGATTAACCTGAACATTTAATATTTTTCTGTACTTGATTTAGAGACTTTTCTTTTACTCAATAGCTTTTATTATGGCTTTTAATTTATTTAATAATTTAAGTATAAATTGAATATGAATGCTTTTGGACCTTTATGCTCATTGGAATTCATGTTGATATAAATTTGAGTACATTTTGAGAAGTTGAAGAGCTCTAAATTCTTGGATCTTTATAGTATGTCCACTCAATCATGTGCAGTATTGCTGATTTTCTTCAATTTAGCACTTCTTGTGACGTGTTCAATAGTCCATCTTAAGAAAAAGAAATACAGATTAATGGACTTAAGTTTTGTCCAATACAAAAATCTTTACAATAAATAAATAAAAATGATTTTACAGGAAAAACCCTTAGATATTCGAAAAATGAGAAAGGATTTCAATAGATTTATGTTGACGGTAGCGGCCCAATGGACCAGTTTTGTATTTTGTTTAAACCGAGGAAGCCAGCATGATTTTAACCCTCATTTTGTTTACTATGAAGTAGAACCACTTCAGTGAGATCTCCTTTACCAGGCGCATCTCCACCACATTTAAATACTATAAGAGCTTCTCCTATAGCACTGCCGTTGTGTTCTTAACTATTGATGCAAATGAGCAGGCCTCTCCCAATGGAAGTTGAGACAATGACGGAAGAAAGCGAAGTATAGGTTGGAGAAGAAGATGACATATTTTCAAAAGGAGAAGATGCAGTCATGGTGTGAAGGTTCTAGTGAAGATGATGGGTCGTGTTTTGTGATGGATTAGGCTTGATGGGGCTCTATTGATTCTGAAAAACAATATAGAATGACAATAGAGATGGTGAAGATGACTTATGGTGTTAGAGGAAGATTTATGTGTTAGTTTGAGTGGAATTAATATATGGAATGAATCGAGAGAGATGAATATTGGTGTTTGCCGATGCTGAGGATGATAAAGGTGTTAAAGGTGGTGGCTTGGGTGAGAAATGGAGTTGGAAGATAAAAAAGAGGAAGAAAGAAGAGGAAGAAGAGGACACGTCGGTATTGACGCTCAAGCCACAAACCTGCATTGAGCGTCAACACCCAACTCGGAATAATACTGTAATGAGTCAATATCGATACTTAACTGAGCCCCAAACCTATATTGAGCATCAACACTAATGCTTAAGTTGAAAAGTAAAAAAAAAAAAAAAAAGAGAAAGGGAAAGAGAGAGAGAGAGAGAGAGAGAGAGAGAGAGAGAGAGAGAGAGAGAGAGTAACAGGTGGGTCTATAGTGCCTATGAAGATTTATTGGGGCTTTTTTCATGCTCGGGACATCGAGTTCATTTGGATATGTAGTTTAGTGAAGCGTGGTGAGATAAAGCCTCAAATTACGAGAGTATAAAATATAAAGGAGTTAAATAATAATATAATGTTTTTTTTAAATTTTAGTGGCTTAAGAAAAAATTGTTTTGACTTTTTTGTGTAAAAAGTAGATGATTTAATGTCAATTAGTGGCTTGAGGATGTTGCTTAATTTTTACTATTTTTTTTAATGAAGGAATTTTGAATTTTTGTACTTTTACGAGGACCAGCACATCAAATCATGTATCTTCACTCCACTTTACTCTACTCCCATCCGAACACACAGGAGTTTTGTCTAATAAAATTGTGTAAAAAATAAAAAAAGGGAAGGAGTTCCTGTGGTGTCAATATCAAAAGGTTAATTTGGTCCTCTATTATTATTTCAAGGTTTGATAGGATTTCACCCATAAAAACCTGAAATTTTATAATAATTAAAAAAAATCCCTTAAATCCTTCAAAGATGGGCGGAGGGTGTAAACATTTTATATTGTTGCCCTTAGGCCTCCTGCCAATTTTCTCCTATATTTAACTTTTCTACCTATATACCAAAATATCATGGTATGTCAGTATAAACCGTGATATTGCTGTATGTCTTCCTTCTCTAAAATGCTGCTTTCTATTCTCATTTGCACTGTTCCAGGGGAAAGAAAATAAAAAGATTTAAAACAAAACCCAATTTTTATGATTTTCTACTCCTTTTTTCTTGGGATTATTTGCTTTAAAACAAAACCCAATTTTTATGATTTTCTTCTCCTTTTTTCTTGGGATTATTTGGCCCCCTCTCTCTTTTTGAGACGATTACATTTTGGATCAAGTTCGTGCCTTGTAGAATTAGATGCATTTTAATGGCTGGATTGTTAAGTATATTTCTTTCCTGACATACAACCAACACAAGTTGGTTAGAATTTTAAAGTTGGTTATTGTCAAATACAAGACCAGGCATTCTTTTCAAAGTGTAGTGTTTGCTGTGGCGGTAGGATGGATGTTTTTTATTTTGGAATTTTGGTATTCCAGCTAAGAGGCTGGGACCAAGATACTCTGTACATCCGAGAAAAAAATTCACTCATATGGCAGTGAAACTCACTCATCTTTTTTTTTTTTTTTTAGCGTCAAGTCTTTCCTACTCCAATTAGCTCTAAGACAAAGGAAATATTTTTTAATATTTTTATTAGGTGGATCCTACTCCATAATAAGAGGAACTGCATATGCGAAGAGTGGTGGGAGACTAAGGTCGATTCCCGGTCATGTGCGTAACAGGTGGAGTTGCCAACTGAGCAACCCCTCATCTTCTGGGAGGACGGGTGTTGGACCTTCCCCACTGCCTGCAACCATAGTCTTGGGAAAGTCCTTAGAGCCAAGGATGCATGCATTCTGTGTGACATGTGCATAAGGTGAAGTCGCCGTAGAAATTATCCATTTACCCTCTCCTTCGAGACAGTCTTATATGACCATCATATACACTATTCAGGTTCTCAAATTTAACTAAAAAAATGGATCATACAATTTCAAGATAAAGGAGGTTAAAAACCATAAAATTTTGATATAAATCTTTCCATTTTCTTCCCTTGGAATTAAGGAGAATAAGATAGAAAAAGGCACTCCAAAGAAAGAAGACATACGGTGATATTGAGGTATATGTACAAAGAAGTCACAGAGAGAGAGAGAGAGAGAGAGAGAGAGAGAGAGATATGGCAGGAGGCCCACAGGTGTCAATATGAAATATTTACGCCCTTTGTTTTTGTAGCATTTAAGGGGTTTTTCCCAAAAAAGTTCATTTTTATATCATAACTAAACAATTTGTGTTCTTTTGCTGTTAAAAAGCATATATTAAGGGGTTTTAAGAGAAAACCTATTAACCACATCCATCTTCTACAAAAGAAATACTAAAATTTTAAAAAATATCAGAAGAAGACCTCATGAATCTTTGGGATGATTTCATGACATGATGTGTAATCGTGACATAATTGAGAGTATGTCGCGTGATTGCGAGATCACTTCAAGATTTCTTCTGTTACATTTCTTGAAACGTAGATTTCTTTTGTTTTTGAAGTTATAATTTTAGCTCCTTTTTTGTTCTTTGAAGATTGAATTTGCTTTACACTTTCATTGCTTCACATTGCATTACATAACAATTCTGCAGTATCTCCCTCATGACTTAATCATGTCACTAGTCTTTCTTGATCAAAAGCAACAAAATTCATTTCAAGAAGTCAAACATAACCCAATTTCCAATCTATGAATGAAGAAAACATGTTTCAAGAAATCAATAAAAAAGGAAAAAGCATATCATCGCTCAAAATTTACAAGATCTTTTCCAATTAATGTAAAACCCCTTCCAAATATCCCAATTCCCAATTCAAGATATCAGGTCAACATATTTAAAAAACTTAAAAGAAAAGGTGGGAAAAAGAAGTGATTGACAACTGAAAAAAGTCCATGACAAAACGAGCTCTCATGAACTTGTATTATTGGCATGGGTTCCCACCACCAGGAAATCAATTCTCATTAATCAAAACTATTTTCCTTCAATGAATTATAGGTATTAATCAGATTCCAAACTCTACTTGAGTTAGTCTTGCCCTTCTCTACCTCTTTAAAGTTTGTGTATTAGACTTTCCATCACAGCACGTCAATACAAAAATGGTATAAGAAAGAAGTGTTGTGCGCGTGTGTGCAAACGCAACCAAGATCAACCAATCACCACACAAGAAGACAAAAAGATTTACGTGGTTCGGCAAAGATGCCTACGTCCACGGGAAACCAATTTCCACTGGGTTCTCCTCCAATCTGTGAAACCACAGCCTTGGAATCTTAGCCACTCTCAGCCTCTTTGACTAACTCGACTATCCAGGGTTACAGATTACATCATATATATAACCAGTACATCCTTATACCTCAAGAACTCTATCTCAAGAAAAAGGAAAGTCCTAACCCATTAGAAAACTACTATTTGACAAAATAGGAAATTCCTAATATCATTAGGAAACCACCCCAGATATAGAACCCAATCATGGTCTGGACCCACATGGCCAACAATCTCCCCCTCCAGACCATAGGGAATATGCCCTGAACCCCTTACTGGGAGTTCAGTCCGGCTAACTCTGAACACAGCTCCAGCTTTCCCTTAGACACAACCTTGGTCATCATGTCCGAGGGATTATTGTCTGAATGAATCTTTTCCAGCTTCATGAAGTTCTTCTCGATCACCTCACGAATCCAATGGTACTTGATATCAACGTGCTTCATGCGGCCATGATATGTAGCATTCGCACTGAAATCCATAGCACTCTGACTATCACAGTAAACTACATATTCTTCTTGCTTCAAACCTAGTTCTTGAAGGAATCTCTTCAACGAAAGCATCTCTCTCCCTGCTTCATTAGCAGCTATGTATTCCGCTTCAGTTGTAGACTGTGCTGTACACTTTTGTAACTTTGATTGCCAGGAAATAGCTCCCCCTACGAAAGTAAACAGATAACCAGAAGTCGACAACCGACGATCAAGATCGCCTGCAAAATCAGCATCAGTATAACCTTCTATGACTGGTTTTGAGCCTCCGAAACATAAGCACACCTTGGAAGTACCTCTCAAATACCTAAAGATCCACTTCACTGCTTCCCAATGCACTTTTCCAGGGTTTGCAAGAAATCTACTCACTAAACTCACAGCATGAGAAATATCTGGCCGTGTACAAACCATGGCATACATGAGACTCCCCACAGCAGAGGAGTAAGGAACACATGCCATCCGTTCCTTTTCATCATCTGTAGTAGGACACAAGCGCTTGCTTAGTTTGAAGTGACTGGCTAGAGGTATGCTAACTGGCTTAGCATTCTTCATGTTGAACCGCTAGAGAACTCGTTCAACATATTTCTCCTGTGACAACCACAGCTGCTTGGAACTCCTATCACGACGTATTTGCATGCCCAATATCGTTCGTGCGGGACCCAAGTCTTTCATGACAAACAACTTTGACATCTCCTCTTTTAACTTGCCAATCAACTTGCTATCCTGTCCAACTATCAGCATATCATCTACATATAAAAGAAGGATGATGAACCTGCCATCGATAAATCGACGTACATAGACACAATGATCTGCAGCTGTCCTCCGGCACCCATGACTCAACATGAATGAATCAAACTTCTTGTACCACTGTCTCGGTGCTTGCTTCAGCCCGTAGAGACTCTTCTTCAACTCGCAAACCATCTGTTCTTTTCCTTCTACCTCAAACCCCTCTGGCTGAGTCATGTAGATTTCTTCTTTCAAGTCACCGTGAAGAAACGCGGTCTTCACGTCCATCTGTTCAAGCTCAAGGTCCATGCTGGCGACTAGACCCAAAACGATTCTGATAGAAGTCATTTTCACAACAGGAGAGAAAACATCACTGAAGTCGATACCCTTCGTTTGTGCGAAGCCTTTTACCACTAACCGTGCTTTGTGCTTCACCGGTTTCCCATTCTCATCTGTTTTCAGTTTGAACACCCATTTGTTTTTCAGAACATTCCTATCTTTAGGAAGTTGCACCAGCTCATAAGTCTTGTTCTTCTTCAAAGGAGTCATTGCTTCTCGGAAGCTAGTTGGCTCTCCCTCATCAGTAAGCAACACATATTCGGATGCAGGATACCTAGTTGATGGTTGACGCTCCCGTGTAGACCTCCTAACTTGAGGTTCCGTGGTTTCAATCCGAGGAGACTGCTGCTCCCCCTGCTCAACACCCTCATCATCTGGCAAACCCTGTGCCTCATCACGATCCGGATCGTTTTGTCCACCTTCTCCACCTGTAGTCTGCACCGGAGAAGGAGTCGGTGTGAGATCAACCACTCCATCAACTTTCTCAGAAGACTTATCAATCTTCTCAACATCTCCAAAGAACTGATCTTCATGGAAAACCACATCCCTACTTCTGATAAGTTTCCTCTTCTCTGGATCCCATAATCTGTAGCCAAACTCATCTCCACCATAACCAAGAAAGATGCAACTCACTGCCTTATCGTCCAACTTCGAACGCTGCTCCTTTGGTATATGCACAAATGCTTTACACCCAAACACCTTCAAATGTGAATAGGAAACATTTTTACCTGTCCATCTTCTCTCTGGAAGATCATAATTCAAAGGAACTGAGAAAGATCTGTTAATCAGATAAACGGCAGTCAGAACGGCTTCACCCCAGAATGACTTAGGCAACCGTGCTAATCTTATCATGCATCTCATCTTCTCAAGAATAGTGCGGTTCATTCTCTCTGCCACACCATTGTGCTGTGGAGTACCAGGAACTGTCTTTTCATGTCGAATGCCATGCTTCAAGCAATAGCTTTTGAACTGGTTGGATGTGTACTCTCCTCCATTATCTGAACAGAGACACTTTAAGAGTTTACTTGTTTCTCTTTCAACTTGGACATGAAACTGTTGAAACATCTGGAATACTTGATTCTTTGATTTCAACGGATAAACCCAGACTTTCCTGGATGCATCATCGATGAACGTGACAAAGTACTTATTGCCACCCAATGATTCTACCTCTATGGGACCACAAACATCAGAATATACCAAATCCAACACATGTGGTTTCAATTTTGATGTCGAAGAGAAAGCAACCCTATGCTGTCTACCATATAAACAACAATCACAAGGGTCAAGGGATATACCTTTGGAGCAAGGAATTAAATCCTTCTTTGCCAACATCTGCAACCCTTTCTCACTCATATGACCAAGCCTCTTATGGCACAGATTCAGAGAGGAATTGTCTTGAACTGCATTCAACGCATCTTTGCACAGTTTTACTTGTGTTTTATAAAGAGTATTACCTGCTGTTTCTCTCGCAATAACAAGAGATCCTTTAGTGAGCTTCCATCTGCCATTTCCGAAGTAATTCTCATATCCTGCACGGTCCAACGCAGTCCCGGAAATCAGATTCAACCGCAGATCAGGAACATGTCACACATCTTTCAGCGTCATTGTGCAACCAATATCGGTTTTAATGCAGACATCACCGATACCAACAATATCTGAATGACTCGTGTTGCCCATCTTCACAGTACCAAAGTCACCTACTTTGTACGTCGTGAACATCTCCCTGTAGGGAGTAGCATGGCCATGTGGGTCCAGACCATGTTTGGGTTCAAATCTGGGGTGGTTTCCTAATGTATTAGGAATTTCCTATTTTGTTAAATAGTAGTTTTCTAATGGGTTAGGACTTTCCTTTTTCTTGAGATAGAGTTCTTGGGGGATAAGGATGTACTGGTTATAAATATGAGATGTAATCTATAACCCTAGGGCAATCAGTCAGAGAGGCTGAGATTCCAAGGCTGTGGTTTCACAGATTGGAGGAGAACCCAGTGGAAATTGGTTTCCCGTGGACGTAGGCATCTTTGCCGAACCACGTAAATCTTCTTGTCTTCTTGTGTGGTGATTGGTTGATCTTGGTTGCGTTTGCACACACGCGCACAACAAGTGGTATCAGAGCGATTGATTGTGCGTGGAAGATCAACGGGAAGAGAAGAGATCAAGGTTGATCTCTACTGGGCCACACGTGATCGCGGAAGAAGAAGATTGGGTTCTCGTTGCTCTGTTTTTTCCCGGAAACAGAGAAACAACTGTCGGGTGGTTTGGTTGCTCCAGATCTTCATCGGAGAAGAAGGGGCAGCCGGTTCTGAGGAAGAGGGCCGGAGAATCTCGTCGCCGCGGGGAAGGATCGATCCTTATTATTTTTTTTTTCCTGTTGTTTTGTAAAGCTACATTTGTGGTAGTGTTCTTTTAGGGTTTTAAGCCTTTGTATCATTAAAAGAATACCCCAGATCCGAATTTGTAAATTGTAATTCAAAACATATACATCGTAAAAATAAAAAAACTAGTAAATAAATCAAATAAATCAATTACACACCACAAGAAGAAGATACACAAATTTTTATATGGAAAATCCTACTCGAAAAAACTCACGAGTCTTTTTCGGACTAACAAAAACCAAGCATTAATAATAACCAATTACAAGATATACTCACAGGCTTTTTTCCAATCCTTATAAGGACTGCAGTTTTTTTTGCCGACTACTAGCCATTTATTGCTAATTGCGCTTAAAACAATCACCATGAATCCACAACGTGAACGAATCTTCTACAAGAGAAGTCAATCTTCTACAAGGAAGTGGAAGTATAAATTTTTAGAATTTAAAGCTTTAGTACAATTTCTCCAATGGCTGCTCTATAGAAGAAGGATATTTCTAATGTGTATTCTTAATTTAAAATAGGAAGATAAATACAATAGGGTTGAGACAAATACCTTTTTTTATAGCCCACAATTCATGTCTTGGGTTTAAAAATTAAAACTAAGTGAAACAGGCAAGTCTGGCACAAATAGAAAAGATTTTCATGTAGGTCAGTGCGCTTCTGCCATTTATGCACTTGAGCGTGGTTAAATGGGTGCTCAAACGTGCTTGCCACTATCTTTGGTGCTTGAACCTAGTTAAACTCACGCTTAAATGTGCTTGATTTTTTTTACGCAATAATGAACTTTCTGAGGTCATAACTTTGTTATTTTAACTCTGATTTACACAATTTTAGGCTATACGGATATCTACCCGAAACAAACTTTCCAATGGTAGGTAGATTATTTCAATTGAACGCTTGGTTTATGAGATATGATCTTTTAAGTCCATATTAATGTTAGAAAATCATTTCAAAATACTCTAATTTGCATTCTTTCTTCAATTTCTTCATTTTAGTGTATCCGGTAACTCATACCACAGTCCATTTTAAAAGAAATAAAAGTTACAATTTAATAGACTCAGAATTTTGTCTAACCCATAAAGTAGTAGCCAACATACAAAAATTCTAACATTCTTCCTTCTTTTTTCATTATAAACTTGCCTTTAAGCCAAAGAAAGAGTAAAAAAAAGGCCCCATCCAAGGACAAATGTACAGGTTTCATCCACTACAACTCTTCATGGTTTTGACAGGAGCTTCAATGACACTTCCTTTCACTCTATTTTTCCTCTCCTGGCCCTGTAACAGCCATGTAAATAAGTGGCTTTTTTGGCTTAATGTTTATTCTTTTCCGAGTCTCTGGTCTTGTCCTCAGTTAGCTTCTTTTGTTTTGCATCCTCGGGGTTTACTGCCCTTTATTAGTACAGTTCTTTGTATCTTTGCCGGAAAAGAAGAAGAAGAAGAAGTTATCTACTGATGACTGTTTCGATTTCAAGGGTCATATTTACGCATTTCCAAAAAGAACTTTAGAAGGGTGCAACAGCAACAAATATAATTAATTACATGGTTGTAACATCTTGATGAGGGAGGTTTGAGAATTAAAGGGACTTTTTAATCTTAATGTGATTCTTGGCGGAATACATTATGTTTAACTCCATATCAATTAATGAATAAGACTAACATGATGATGATGGCAACGATGACTCATTTATTTTGGTTATTATGCTTTTGTTGATGTATTGAGCACGAAACTTTGTTGGGCTAAATTTGAACATTAGTGCAAGCGTGCAAGTCATATGTTCCTCAATCTATTTCATTGTAATAGCATCAGGATACACAAGACAGCGTACTCACTCGACGTTGACACTCAGGAGATTCTCCATCAAAGCCAAGCCTTTAGCTTGATTAGTTGAAGTCCTCACTATCAAAATGAAAGGAACTTCTTTCTTTTATCGGAGATGCTTACCAATTTCTTTTGTCAGAAAGACTTACCAACTACTTATTTCTTTTTTTAAATATAAAAATTATAAGGAATAGATGCATACTAATATTCTTCATATATATATATATATAGATATTCCTCCCACAAGCTCAAGCGGATGGAGGTTTTTCCAGCTGCCTGCATGTATGAGGTCCACCATTGGTCCATCAAGATGGACCACACACATGGGCCCCTGAATTTCACATGTCCACCAAGATGTGACTTGACTGTTGGATAGATTGACACTCATCCGAATAGATAGTTGACAATTAAATTTTTGAGGCCTAAATAGAGGTGATAGAGATTAGGGATTGAGTTAATTTTTTGTAGAGAGGACAAACCTAGGGAGTCCTTCAAATCCCCTTCATCCCCATCCTCATGTAGGCCCACAGGTTTAAGCTGACGGGCCTTATCCCACACTTGAGAGTGTGGGAGGCGCCCCTTATATATAATGTATCACTTAGGGGAATCACACACACAACTTCTAAAAAGGACAAAGCAAAATAACAATCAAAGTGACTAACTGAACATACAAAAATAAATTTGGATATTTTGGGTTGAAATTATAGGTCAGGCTAGCACAAGCCCTATTAGTTGGCCATCATCGATGTATGGGCCCAATATTGTACCAAAAAAGAAGTCCTACAAGATTAGAGGTTTGTTTCTCTTAATAGTGAAAGAGAAAGTGTGAGATTCTTCTGTTTTTCATGCACTTTCATTGAAAGAGAGTGTCGAATTGTCAATTGGGCTTTGGGAAGGAAAAGCTTGTAAACCATATTTTTACACTAGATTTGGTTATTAGCTTTGTAATTTTTTCCACTTCTAACTTAAATGGTTTCCATGTAAAATTGCTATTTGAACACTCTCTAAATTGGTTTGTGCTTTTCTTCGGCCATAGAATTTTCCACTCAATTCACATAGTAGGAAACAGTTCCATCTCTCCTAAATAGATATAATTCTATACATGAAATATTCAACATTCTAATTATCTAAAGAAATGTCTACAATATTATAATTTAAATTATGAAAGGATTTTATATGTTGGCTAATTCATGGGCTGGACAAGATGCAGGGTCCAATTGAGTTGTAATTTTATAGTTTTTAGATTGGACTATAGCGTACTTCAACAAGTTGCTTGAATTGAGATGTTTGGAGAAAAATGATTATACCTTTCAAACCAACAGTTGGATTAGGGAAATCTATGTACCATTGAAAGTTCTTTTCAAGTAAATATTCGAAAGTTTCAATATTGCATTAATCGGAGTTAAAATAATAAAGTTATGGCCTTCAAAAGTTTTTAAAATATTTACAAAAATACCATCCGCTCGGGCGCTTAGTGCAAAATCTCATTGCAAATTTACATTTAAAGGCATAATTCAGCTCTGCTCGAGCGCCTGACGGAAAAAACCCCACTGACTTGCGAAAACCTTTCCTATTTGTGCTAAAGTTGCCTATTTTGTTCTTACATGGACTTTAACCCTAAGGCACAAATTATAGGCTATATAAAGGGTGTTTCTCTCAACCCTATAACATTGATCTTCATTATCTGATTTGAGATTTACATTGTAGATTCCTTTTTCTAAAACTTTTATTAGAGAGCTGAAGTACTGAAGCTTTGTTTTAAAGAGTTGTTGTTTCTACATTTCTTGCAGAAGTTTTGAGGCGGCCATCTTGAGTGTTCAAAAATGTGAGTTGATCAAGCGAAGAGCAGTACATGGTGAAGAAAAGTCATGTGGTAGAATGGGATATGTAAGAAGAACTCAGTCTTTAGGGTGCGAAAATGATGTGAGTATATATTGTAACTGTTCATTATTGTTTGATATTTGATCGTTGTTGGATTCACGGTTTTATACCTGTTGGGGTTTTCCATGTTAAAAATCTGCGTGCCTTTTTGTGGTATAAGCTTGTGTTTGATTGATCTAATTTTCACTGCGTATACATATTGTCCCCCCGCCCCTTAACAGAAAAAAAAAAAAAAAAACCCTTTAGGGGTCGTTTGTCTTTTTTGTATGAGATGCATAACTACAATTTACATATGTAAATGTTTCATATGTAAACTTTACATACGTGTTTCAATTTACATCGTTTGCCTATGGATGTCATTTTCACATCATTTACACATTTAATTTATTTTATCACATTTGTTTAACTTACAAGTGATCATCATCATCATCATCATCAAAGCATTATGCCAACTATGTTGGAGTCGGCTACATGAATTATTTTTCTCTATTCCGTTCTATTTTGAGTCAAATCCTTCAATAAGTTAAACTTTTTCAAATCTGATTCAATGACCTCCATCAATATTTTTTTCGGCCTACCTCTATCTATTAATGGGCCATACACCTATATAATTAAACTTTTTTTCAGCGGTGCCATTACTGGTGCAAGGTCCCAACCCTAGATAATTATAATTTATAGTAATTAAGTTGGTTTTACTCTAATTAATATGTAATTAAGCTTATTGAGCCTAAATTTCAAGAGGTTTGGGTCATGGATAGGTAGTTGGGTCGGGTTTGAACCTTATTAGGGAGTCCAAGACCTTTTGTATTTAGTATTTTCATGAGTTGGCATCATCAATGCATCACATTAGTTGCATTGGGTGAGTTTCATCTTGTGGAACATCTTTTATGTTTGGCCCAATTCTATTTGGACTCATTCCAGCCCAACTAAGCCCAACTGACTCGATTTGGAAGTCCAAGAAACAACCAGGGCTTATTTGTAATTTCCAGATTTCCACCCTTTATAAAAAAAAAAAAAAACCCTAACCCACCAACGACCCTCATTCTTCTTCCTTCCTCCATCTCGTTGTAGCGCCGGTCCTCCTCTCCTTCCTCTTCTTTGTTGCCCATCTTGCCTCCATTTGGGATGATTGAAGCTTGCATGCTAGAAGCTTGAGCTTCTTCCTTCATTCTCTTTGGTCTTCTTGCCCTTCTTCTTGAGATTAAGGCATTATCTTCCTCCCACTTGCTTGTAGAAGAGTTAGAGGTATGAAACTCCATTCCTTTTGAGTTATTGAGTGCAATAAGGGTCAATAGAACCCATCTATTGGCATGCATGCATCTCAATCTTGTTTTCCTTCATGCATGTGTTAGATTCTCCATTAGTGAAGCCTTATTCTCCATCTAATCAAGGGGCAAATCAATTTGGGTGAAGCACCAAGCTTAAGGCAAGTATAAGGATACATTTTCTTTACATGCATGGCTTTGTTTCTTTATTCTTGATGAGATTTGTGATTTTACCTCTTTTTACAGCTCAATGGAAATGCATGGATTTGATTATGTTTTAGTGATGATTTTTGAGGAATAAATTGATCTTGGTCCTTTAGGGAACTCAAGAGTGTGGAATGAGAGCTTTTATATTGGCTTTATTACAGGTAAAATAGTGTATTGGAAGAGAAAACCAATTGGGATAAAAACCCTCCCATAACAGAGTGCTTCAGGGCCGACCGGTCGGTCCTGAAGCCAAATCAGTCAAATTGCCTCGCTGGTAGTCTGACCGGTTGGTCAACCAACCAGACTGGTCGAATTTCCTTTCTGGGAGCGACCGATCGGTTGGACCCATATCCGACTGGTCGGGTAAGCCCGACCTGTAACTTTTAGAGAAGTGTTCCAAATTAATTCTATGCTTGACTATGGACTTTTTATAGTCTATGGGAGAGCCTAATGATGGGTTACTCCCTTAAACCTTAGAAAGAGACCGAGATATCCACCCACACATTACCATAGGCTGTAGGTTCAACCAAAGGCCTTCTAGGACCATAGAGTTGAATTCTCTGCTAACTCAAACTAGTTTAACGGTGATTAACATGGAGAAGGAGGAGTGTTGAGCTGTCACTCTTTTCTTCTGGATTCTCTGGTTAGTTTTCAATGTTATGTCATGGGTGTTGGCATAAGATGGAGTGTCCTTATGTACATGATGCAACACCGAGAATGGTAATATGGGGACGCCGAACGTCTTATGAATACACTGTATTGAATGACATTGGAAACTCAGATTATCTAGTATAGGATCAGCTAGTAACTCTCCTTGATGACCCCACAATCTAATTGCATTCATATTGATAATAACCTTGACCTCCACATAAGGATTTATATCAGTTGCATTAATGATGATCAGTTGCTTAGTTGAGTTACCTTCTCGTATCAGTATAAACAAATCAGTAAGTAAGGACATCAGATTATTTCCGACATGTTTAGAGTCGGCGCTACTTGGCTTATACCCCATAGGAGGTTCGACGGGACCCCATAGGAGTGTTTTATCAGTTGCTTACTGCAGTAGTATTAGGAGAGTGAGTCGATGCTCTCGCGGGCAGCTAGTCGGTCCTGGCCCGGCCACTAGTGGTTTCTCAAGAATCAGTTTACTCTCTTTTAGAGAGGAGATAGCGGATGTGGTCACCATGTTGTTATGATATATTCTTTATTCATGATTCCCTATACATGCTAACTCATATGCATCAGTGCCTAGATTTCGATATTGATCTCTTTTAATCAGTATGTCATTTTAGTTCCATTGATCTATCATGTTAAGCTCATGTATCCTTATCTTTGCTTAACCGTCGTGTTAACTAGAATTACCATGGTGTTACAGGTGTAGACCCTGAGGCCAATCTGGCAGTCGCGCGATCCTAAATGGAACCCCAGCGTTACCTCGGGATGTGAATGAGTGGAACGAGGAAGACATCTTTTCGTGATCCTCCTCATTAGAGCGCAATCAGGGTTATCTTGGGATTAGACTTAGGGTTCATCTTGGCATTGATGTATCGTAATATTATCATGGATTTTCATGTTTTGTGCATGTAATTGGGTTTATTAACAGACTTGTTTATCAAATGAACTGAAATAAATGCTTTATGGATGTCTATGATATATATACTGGTGAAATCTCCAGGTTTCCGCTTAATTGCTTATGTTGTTGATATGTGTTTGTGGATCTTCCTCACACGTACCTGTGGGATCACCTTTGTGACAGTTCGTATGTGTCTGGTCATGGTACGAATTGTCTCGGGTACGTGTGTCATTTCTTGGAGCTCACAACAAAATCCCCAAATCTCGGGTTCGGGGCGTGACGACTGGCCTACTCTCAACATGCCTAAACCATCTTAAACGGGTTTCTTTAATTTTATCCCCTATTGGTGTTACCCCTAAATGCTCATGAAAGCGCTCATTTCTAATTTTAGTTTTTCTAGTTTTACCACATATCCACTTAAGCATTCTCATTTCTGTTACATCCATATTATAAATATGCATCTTCTTAATTGGCCAATATTCTGCTCCATATGTCATAGCTGATATAACTATTGTCCTGTAAAATCCACCCTTTAATTTCATTGGTATTCGTCTGTCACAAAGCACTCCAAAAGCTAGTCTCTAGTTCAGCGATCCAGCTTTTATCCTATGCTCCACATCTTCGTCAATCTCCTTATCTGTAAAACTCCGACCCAACTTAATCCAAATTAGTGGTTAATTAAGTGCAATCTTGTTGCTAAGTGTGTTTTGGTTTTGCTTTTCGTTGGTTTGGAGCAATGGATAGGTAGTTTGGTTGAGTTTGACCTGGTTTAGGTAGTTCGAGCCCTTTTTCATAATTTCTGCTTTTGTTGGACCTTGTCAGTTTTGCGTCGTGTTGATGTCAATGCGTGTATTTCGTTGAGCTTGTTAATCTTCGTAATTGTTTTGGATCCAAATGTGTAATGCCCCACCCTAGACACATGCATGATATTGTCCGCTTTTGCCCATGGGCCTCACGGTTTTGTTTCTGGTGATATCCAGACCCTCAACTGGTGATATCCAGATCTCAGATCAATCTTCGAAAAATATGCTGCACCCTGAAGTTGGTCAAACAACTCATCAATCCTGGGTAAGGGGTACTTGTTCTTGATAGTCACTTTGTTCAGCTGTCTGTAGTCTATGCACATCCAAAAAGTACCATCCTTCTTCTTGACAAACAAGACTGGTGCTCCCCAAGGTGAGACGCTCGGGCGAATGAAACCCTTATCCAAAAGTTCCTGCAATTGCTTCTTCAACTCTGACAACTCAGCTGGGGCCATGCGATACGGAGCCTTGCTGATCGGTGCCGTGCCGGGAACAAGCTCAATGGCGAACTCCACATCTCGAACCGGGGGTAAGTCTGGCACATCGTCTGGGAAGATATCGGGAAAGTCACAGACCACCTGGATCTCACCTAGCTGCTTTGTCTCCTTCTTCGCTGAGATAAAGGCAATAAAGCCTTCACACCCTTGGCGGATCAAGCGATCTGCCTTACACGCCGAGATCACACGTCTGGGGCATCTCTGCTGACTGCCCTCGAAACGGAAGCCCTTGCCTAAATCGAAGAAGATCGTCCTGTTGTAACAGTTAACACAGGCACGATATCGAGCGAGCCAATCCATACCAAGGATCACGTCGAAATCCAGCATCGACAACCGGATCAAATCAACAGGTAACTGGTGACCTGCAATCTGCACGTCGCAATGGGGGTAGTACATACTACACTCCACTCGCTTGCCAACTGGGGTGGATACAACCAGCACATATGGCAACGGCTTAGACGGCTGAGGTAACCGCTCGGCGAAATGAGGTGCTACATAAGACCGTGTAGACCCCGAATCGAACAAAGCTAATGCCTCGACGCGCGAAATCAAAACAATACCTTCAACCACCTGTGGATCCCCAGCACTCTCATGGGTAGCAGCGTACGCACGGGCTGTCTGGCGAGACTTCTCGAGCCTGGACGAGCTGACTGTGACTTGTTCGGAGCTGTAGGTGCATTGGGTCTGCTAGGAACTGCAACGGAGGTAGGCCCAGATGGGGCTGCACCGGAGGCTCTATGTCGGGGACAATTGGCGATCATATGCTCCCTCGAACCGCAAATAAAACAAGCACCTGCCTTCCTCTAACACGCGTCAGTCACCTGGCTCTTGCCACAATGTCCGCAAGTCACTCCGGCGGAACTGGAAGTACTCTGCTGGCCTTTCGTCTTCTTCTGTACTTGTCCTCGTGCACTGAAGGGCGGCTGTCTCTTGGGCTCAACGGCTCTCGCAGTTTAGTGGATGGCCTCGGCAGAATAGGCCCTGTCCACTGCATCATCAAACGTAGCCGGACGCTGAAACGCTGTCACGTGGTGCATGTACCGGGGATGCAAACCTTCAACAAACCGGTTCACCTTCCTTTCTTCAGTACTAATCATGTCCGGAGCAAAATGCGACAACTGCATAAACTTGTTCACGTATTCTGCTACTGTCATCTGCTGCTGACGGAGAGCTAGGAACTCGACCTCCTTGGCTCAAAACACATGAGCCGGGATGAACTTCCTCCTGAACTGCTGCTTGAACATCTCCCAAACCGTCGCACTAGGAATGTCTCTGTATGAGTCTTTCACGCTTTTCCACCAAGTTTTTGCGACATCTCTAAACATGGAAGTTGCTAGCCTGACCTTCTGCCGGTTCGTGCACACGACGGTCTCAAAGACATCCTCCGTCTGTTCCAACCACTGTTCTGCCTTCAATGGCTCTTCTATCCCATAGAACTCAATAGCTCCTCGCTTGCGAAATTTGCCGTAGAGGGCATTCGGGTCACTCTCTCGAGGCTGTAAGATCACCTGCTGATCTATATGTGACTGAGCTGGGACTTGGCTTTGTCGGTCTAACATGGTTGTCACTTGGGCTTGCAAGTTCTGCATTGATTGCGATTGTGCTTGTAGAGACTGAAATAGTATAAGGATGCGTTCATCTGTGTTCTGTGTCTGTGGTGATGGTGCAGATCCGCTTTCATTATTTCTGGCGTTCTGCTGAGAACCGGAACCTGATGCCATCCTGAAAAATGGAAAAAGTCAGACACAAACACAAAACAATAGCGCCCAACAAGCCCCAAAATCTAGAAAGAGGACAAAGAAATAATCGTATCCTCACCACGATCCTACATGCCTACATGCTTATCATCTAGAACAAGGAATGAGCAAGGAATGCTCTGATACCATACAATACGTATGTCACGACCCGAGCCCAGGGTTCGGGGGTTAGCAAAAGCCAAACCTAATGACACACGTACTCCCGTGCATGCACACGTAGACCGAGTCTAAATGCACACGCACAAGGGAACATTCACACGTGCCAAGCAAGTACGTGGAAGCTGTAAATATCAGAAACATAAACTAACAGTTCAAGAAGAGGATACCAAGGACGAACTGACATAATTACATATGAAAGTCTTACAAAAAGAACAAAAAAATATATACAATAATGACATGTCATGCCAAATACAAGTCTGAACTCCTCAAAACATGACTCCAATGATATGCATGCCATGAATGCTCTCCCATGGAGTGATCACATCCACTCCTCTAGGCCTGATGGGGCCCCGGGGGTCTCATCTAGAGTTTGGCCGACCTGCGGGGGTTCGGCAGGGGTATCTGGGCCTGCAACACCAAAAACAACTGTGAATACGAAGATTCAGCAAAGTATAAACCATAGCAAGTTAACCCACGCTGTGTCTAATAGAATAAAGAACATCATGTGATTAAAGAAGGCATTTTCGTATACTAGGCTGTCATGCAAGAAAGAAATATGCTGAGTGAATCAATGAATACATGCTGTGTACATGACTAGTGGCTACTACATTACCATATGCTCCCAAAAGAGGGATCTTATAACGTGCAAAGAACACCATTGTCCGGGCCAGGGTACAATGGGTCTCGGTTTCCTGGGGTCCGGTTCCCCAAGACATATCCATACTGCAGCAGGTCCATATAACTATACCAAATTCACCCCGTCGGGATCCTAAGGCTAAGGCTAAGTAGTGCCTGACCATACAGAGTCAATCATGGAAACCCTGAGTAGATCGTGACAACATATCATACGTGCAAAACTGTGAGTGAACATATCATACATACATACTCAAGGCAAATAACCACAATGTGAAAGTAAAGTAATGGAATACAAGTAATCATGTCAGAGCGTAGAGGTCAATACTCGAATGCAATATGTTATGCAACAAATCATGCGAAATTGAATCATCTTAAGTTACAAACCAATTCTAATCTAATTATCCGGTGTTTTTAACCGTGCATGATGATGTAGTTTTAAGTTATTCGATGCACCGTTGTCTAGCGTTGCATGGAATCGGGCGGTGCACGAAGTCCCTTAAACCAACACCCATGGGGAGGTGCTTAACATCCGGATAATGAACATGAATGATTCGCAGCCCTCGAGATCATTCACGCGTTGTATCACATTCCGTTGGGCAAGTCTAGGTGATCTACATTCTATCATGAAGGCCATATCGGTCTTTTCCATTACACCTATCCTTGTTTTCTTTCATTAGTCTAGTGTGGATACGGCTTAGCCGTGTGTGTGCTATGGCTTAGCCGTGTGTGGTCTACGGCTTAGCCGTGGCTGGGCCGTAGAAGGTCTGCCAGTTGCTGACTCTCAGTTATTCCAGAAAATGCACCCTGTATTGATCTACGGCTGGGCCATGGCTGAGCTTCGGCTTAGCCGTAGGGCAATCCACGGCTTAGCCGTGCCCTAGCCGTAGAGGAAAACTGGGTTTTTCTCCTCTCTGGACTGTGAGCCATAGGTGCTATACGGCTTAGCCGTACCTGCACGAACTCAAATTTCCTGAAACACATACAGAATGTCTGGGAAGCATCAGAAATCCAATTCTCCAATGGGAATACACAAGTACTGAAGCAATGAGTATCAAATGGGCTGTAAACACATATTTCCACATTAATTCATATAAAACTAACCAAATCAAAAGCATACCAACATGGGTTCTCAAAGAAATGGTTATACTTACCTTGATTGGAAATCAATTGCACAACTGAAGTTCTTGGATCCAAACACAACCTAACACACACAAAACCACATGCATGCATGAGGATTGGAATCACAGACACACCAAGCAACAATGGAAACAAGAGGGAGAAGAACTAGAGAAAGGAGATGAGAGGGATGAATGGATTTCCAATTCACCTCACATGCAAGAACCCAAATTCCTCTTGATCGATGGAGGAGAGAATGCAAGTGAAAGAGAGAGAATTGAGCTCCACGTGCACAGTGAAGAAACTGAGAAAGAGAGAACATGTGTTTTGGTCGATGTTTGAGCTTATACAAGTAATGGGTTGATCAAATGACAATAAGGCCCAAGTTAGAATTCTATTTCCAGTTTGAGTCAAATCAAGGTCCAATCGAATCACACGACCTTGGTTGCAAATGACATAGTTACGAAAGTTAACGAGCTCAACAAAAGACACGTGTTGACATCAAGATGATGCAAAAATGACCATGTCTAAGAAAAGCTAAAATTACGAAAAAGGGCTTGGTCTACTTAATCCAGGTCAAACTCAACCCAACTACCTATCCATGACCCGTAACGAAAAATAAAACACAAACAAAACATGATTAGCAACGAAAACAAGATTAACTAGCCACTAAACGAGGTCAAGCTGGGTCGGAGTGTTACACCAGCCCTCTTGGCCCGCTCACATATGAACCCGCCCACTTGCACCAGGCCACGGCAGGGACCCACACTCGAACTAGTCGAGAGTCGGCTTTGATACCATTTGTAATGCCCCACCCTTTACGCATGCATGATATTGTCCGCTTTAACCTATGGGCCTCACGGTTTTGTTTCTGGTGGGCCGCAACCCACCAAAAGGCCTCAAAAGTCAAGGATTGCATTCAAGGGTGGACCATAAGACTCAAAATTAAATTTTCTTAGCAAAATATGATGTGAAACATTTTTGCAACATAATTAGAATTATGTCACAATTTTGGAGTCCAACCATGAAATAAATATTTCTAGTAAGGGATCATATAAAAATTTTTATATCTCATGGTAGCATCAAATGAACATGGAATAAGTTCAATATTTACAACTTTGATGATTGTTAAGTTCACAAATTAATTCATAAAGGTTCAATCATATCAATAAAATCAATGGCCCTAGATAAGCTAAGATGTCAGGATTGAGCCCTGCATGAAACCAAAGATCACATAATAATTTAATATTTTGGAAGGCAAATTAGAAAACTCTAATACTAGAGAACCATAGTAAGGTTACTTGCCTGGATTCACGGTGATCACTTGATCAAGCTTATCCTGACCTGGATGTTCTGGAATCTTGGTGTAGTTCCCTGGTCATGATAGGTAACTAATAATTAAGATCTAGGTTCGTGTGCAATTAATGGGTTTGGTTTGGGTAAAGGTTGAGTTTGATGGGTTGAGACTTGTGGTTTGAGCCCAAATTATTAAATAGTGCAAGTGAGCCCTATATAGTAAGAGTTACACATGCACATATTTAAGGGGAACCATGGCCAATAGTTTGTATAAATAAAAAGTGAGTGGGCTCAGACTACTGGATTATGAACTTGGGCCCGTACATGAATAAAACCTATAGACCAAATAGGCTAGGATGGTGGGCCACAGTGACATGGAGTTATATTGGTATCTTATGCGGGTCAAGGTTGGTGGGTCCAAGGGGTCTAATGGAAAGTTGGATATTGGACTCAAGTGGGACCAACTATTGGTGATGTGATATATATGGGTTCTCAGTTGCATGGCACTGAGTTGAATGGTTGAATTTATATATCATAAATGATTTTGGTGATTTATTTATGATGAAGATTGGAGGTGAATGAGAAACTAGTTGGGTCTAGACTTAGATTAGATGGGTCTATTGGTGATTAATGGGCTAATTGTTTCCACGATAGACTGTAAGGATGGAGATGTGTCTGGGCCTGTTGGAATGAAAGGTGAAGAATAATGGGTTGTTTGGTTGGAGGGACACAGTAGAATATAGAGGTAACGATGGGGACTTGAAAATGGGTAGAAAGGAAGAATAAAAAGGGGAAACAGTAAAGTAACAAAAACAAGAAAGAAAAGAGAAACAGTAGAAGGAAAAGGTTCGAGTTGAAGAGAAGGTGGGTTCTTAGGTTTCATGGGTTAAAGTAGGTCTATGTGGCTGGGAACATGATGGAAAGAAGACAAATAACAAATGTGTTTGGCTGTTTGCAGACATAACAAGGATTGTGGTTAGATAAAGTGATGGTGGTTAGTTAATGGCTAGGGGTGCATACATTTTAAGCAGGTTGCTGATGAAAGACTATTGGTGTGGGTCAAAGGTGGGTTGCAGATGATGGTAGGAAGTAGAGTTGCAAGGATTGAGAGCAGCCTGTTTGTTTAGGAGGATAGAGCCCGGTTAGGTGAGTCCAAAGGTGGAGATAACCATAGTGAGTTTAGACGGAGGTGAAGGTACAGGCATTGTTTGGTTAGGTAAATCTAAAGTGATTCTCACTCATGGTATGTGCAAGCTAATTAGTGACAGAGGAAGGTGAAAAAAAAATCTGCAAAGATTAGAATAGAGTTTAGCAATCGTTGAGTTCAATTATGTTGTTTGAAATAGTGAATTGTGCATGGGCTACATTGAGATGGGTCTTGATTCAAAATTGTGCATGGGCTACATTTAGATGGGTCTTGATTCAGAATTGTGCATGGGCTACATTTAGATGGGTCTTGATTCAGATTTGGATGACTACATAGCCTGCATTTGGTAGACTGATGCAGTTCTGGGAATGGGTTTAATTGAACCTGTAGGTGAGTGTCACAGGTGGTCAGTATGAAGGAGACGTGAAGGAGATGATGGTGAGACTCAAAGTGGGTAACTGAGTTTTAAGTGATGAGTTGTGTTGCTCGTGGTGTGGGTAGGGAACAGGTAGATTAGATGGCTGAAGGTACTGATTGTGGTGGGTTCATGTGATGACTGAGTAATATAGATAGTTAGCAGCTGATGTGGGTTGTCTGCATGTGGTTTGAGAAAGTGATGATAATGATAAGCTAAAACAGAGCACAATGGAAGGAAAAAGGCAAGGAAAAAAATAGATAAGGTACTTGCATAAACTTTAACCAGAAACAACGATGGGCAATTTTTTTTAAAAGCAAGAAAGTAACACAAAGATGCAATAGGGGAGTTACCTGGAAGGAGAAGGAGAGCCTTTGTGCAAGAGAAATTTCTATAGGAAAGAGAGAAGTTGCATGGGTGTTGTGTAAAATAGAACGCCTTTAAATGAGGAACGAGAGTTATAGTGGGACAAGTGATGTGGATATAATGGGATTCCTCTCACTAGTCAGTTAAGGTGAGATGGAGAAGATCGTGCAAGAAGAGGGAGTTACTGGGTTATACGTATAACCAGCAATCCTTAACAAACCATACAATTCAGGTTTGATTGGGTCAACTGAACATCTCCAGATTTAAATATCCAATATTCAATATTGGGTCCCACCCAAAATTTAATGCGACTACTAAGATAGCTAATTTAATTCATGAATGAATGGGGTCCAAGCATGATCCAATTTATGATCAAAATTAAACAATAAAAATAAATATAATAATAATATATAAATAAAAAAAATCTTGGGATCGGGTCCTTACAAAATGACTTCGTTTGCTCTCGTTGGATCGTTAATTGACTCGAACTGTAAATAGCGGCAAATGGTGGACTTGTTTGCAAATTTGACTTCTTTTATCTTATAAATATCCTACCTACCACCGTTTCTCTCTCTTTTCTTCAACGATCTCTCTCTCTCTCGTTCGTCTCTCTTTCCCTTTCGTTCAGCTCTGCCCTGTTTATTTGAGGAAGGGAGCGGTATTCGTCATCTTCGTGTGACTCCAGCGGATTGAGCCAAGACAACGATTGTAGTGTGTGTGATTTCCACTTGTGAGGCAAGTATAAGCACAAGTTGCTTGAACACGTATTGGTAGTGCTTTGATTGTGTGTATTTTACTCTTCTTGTATGGATCATCATTGTACAGCCCTATTGAGTAAGTTTTATTCTTATCTTTCTGCCTTCAGTCGAGAGTTAGTCATTTCTGTAACTCTGTAACTGTTTCAAGAAATTGACTCAGCACACTCATGGCTAAACCGTGACTTGTGTTATGGCTGAGCCGTGAAATGTCTTTCGGCTAAGCCGTGACCCAGTCGTGACCTTAACCGTAGATCAATACAGGGTGACATCTGAAATAACTGAGAGTTGGCAAATGTGCTGCTCTTCTATGGCCCAACCAGATCTAAGCCGTCCGTTGTGCTACGGCTAAACCGTGGAACAAGATACGGCTGAGCCGTAGAGCAAATTAAGGTTGAGCCGTAAATGCGGATGAATAGTTTGGGGGACCTCGACTCCGCCACAGTGCAGATTAAGGCTACGCCTTAAGATGCTTACGGCTAAGCCGTATGTTCACCTACGGCTACACCGTGCGACCCTGAGAAATGAATAAAAAGATTAGGGTTAAGGAAGAGACCGATATGACTCTCACGCTAGAATGTAAACAAACCGAACATGCCCAATGAAATGTCCGAATGACATGAATGATCGCAAGAGCTGCGTCTCATTCATGTATATGTTATCCAGTTGTTTAGCACCTTCCCATGGGTGTTGGTAAGGGACTTTGGTACACTTTCATCATAAGATGCAACGCTCCTTGATGGAACAACTGTATATCGAATACCTTAAAACTACATCAGCATGCACGGTTAGAAACACTGGACAACTAGGTTAGGATTGGCTTGTAATTGACCTTGATTCCTCAAGGTAAACCTGATTTGCACCGCATATTGATTTTGGTTTTGCCCTCTTGTGTTCTGCGCTGGACCTCTCGAGTCTGTGGGAACTGCAGCATCCCCAGAGCGAAGCCCGGGCAGGCACAATCCACTACTGTGTATTTGTTATTGTTCATGTGGAGTACTTGAGTTCAGTGATTATTTGTTATTTGTATCATTCGTCAGTGTTGATTTGCATTTGTTTATTCACATTCGTTATTCGTATTGTTATTCGTATTGCTTATCGGTATGAGTCGTATTGCTTATCAGTGTGTGATGTACTACTATTGTTCGTTTATTGTGATAGATTATGATATGAGATCTGTATGTGATTTTGTTTGATGTGCATCATCTGATTTGATTGAGATTATTTATATATGGCACTACTTAGCCTCGCCTCAGGATACCCGACGGGGTTAACTTTGGCTTAGTGTGTGTGCTTGCCTCTGCAGAGTGCTCTTGTTCTGGGATTTCGAACCCTGGGAATTAGAGATCCATTCGTACCCTGGCTCGGTCTATGGTGTTCTCATATTTGTGTGCTCTCGAAAGGGAGAATATGGTAAATGTAGTAGCCAGCTTGATTGTGTATCTCTATTAATGATTCTGACAGCATACTTATTCCTATGCACGATTTGCCTAGTATATGAACATGCTCACTATGGATCTTTGCATTACTACTTTTGCTCATTGATAGATACAATTGTGTTATCTTCTTGTGGCTTATATTTTGCTAAGTCGCTATACTTATGAGTTGTTCTTGGTGTTGCAGGCTTAAATCCCTCTTCCGATCCTGCGTCGGTCAATCCGACTCCAGGAGAGGCTCGAGAGGCCCCCTCCGGCCTAGAGGAGTGGACTTGATCCATTCTTCTAAGAGTGGTTTGCATCATTTTGTTCTCCCCTCCATTGTGTCTGAGCTTATCGGGGGGATTTTTCTGTAGATTGTATTTTGGGTCTGATTTATATATGTTTTTGATTTTGTGGACTCGTCCCTCTATTTTGTTGTACATTGTTGTAATCAGTCTAATCTTTTGTAATCATTGTGTCTTTTATCATCTTGTAGTATGCCTTGATACTTACAGCTTCCACGTACACTTGTTTACACGTGTGATTGGTCCTTTGTGTGTGTACATTTGGGCGAGGTCTAGGTGTACATGCACGGGAGTACGTGTGTCATTAGTTATGTTTTCTCTAACCCCCGATTTCTAGGCTCGGGTCGTGACATTATCTTTATTAATCATCAATTATAGGTACCGAAAAGAATCTATATGTGGTATCTCATGGGTTTTAATTTTGACAGTAGTTTCAACACTTTGTATATGTCCACTTAAGTTGCAATCCATATATTCTATCTTTGTACGACTTATTCTAAAGTCTCTAGATTCTAATGCCTTCCGCCATCACTCAAACTTTTCATTTACACAATCTCTCGATTCATCTTCCAATACTATATCATCTGCAAACACCATACACCATAGTACTTCTTCTTGAATATGCACAGTTAACTCATCTATAATTAATGTAAAGAGATAAGGGCTTTAGGTTGACTCCTGATAAACCTATAGTTATGGGGAATTTACCTGTTTCTCCACATGTGGTTCTCACATTCGTTATTGCTCATTCATTCATATCTTTAAAATTTTCAATGTAAAATCTGGGGACATTCATCTTCTTCAAAACTCACCAAATTAAATTCCTCAGTACCCTATCATAGGCTTTTTCTAAATCGATAAAGACAATGTGTAGATTTTTCCTCTTTGCTAGATATTTTTCCATTAATTGCCTAAGTGAAAAAATAGCTTCTGTAGTTGATCTCCCTAGCATAAAACCAAATCAATTTTCAGAGATCTTAGTTTTCCGTCTCAATTTTGCTCCATTATTCTCTCTTATAACTTTATAATATGACTCATAAGTTTAATCATTCGATAGTTAGTACAATTTTGTATATCTTCCTTGTTCTTATATATAAGTACTACAATGCTTCTTCTCTAATCATCCGGCATTTTCTTTGTTACAAGTATCTTATTGAATAGTCTACATAGCCAACTCACTCCAACCTCTCCTAAGCATTTTCATACCTTTTTTGGAATACCATCTGGGCTTGTAGCCTTTCTTGTCTTTATTCGTTTCAATGCTTCTTTTGCTTCCACCTCTCTAATTTTATAGAGAAAAGTATACTCTAGTGATGAAGTATCCTCCTTAACTCTTGTATCCCCTAAATGTTCTTCATTTAAAAGTTTGCTAAAATATTCATTCCACCTTTCTTTAATATCGTTGTCCTTCACCAGAACAATTTTCTCATTGTCCTTGATACATTTGACATGATCTAAGTCCCTACTTTTCTTTTATCTTATTTTTGCGAGTTTAAAAAGATCATTTTCTCCTTCTCTTGTTCCTAACCTATTATAGAGGTCATCGTATGCTTTGAACTTTGTACTACTTACTACTTTCTTAGCTTTTTTTCTTTTGCCTTCTTATACAGCTCAAAATTTTTTATATTCTTAGTCCTTTGTCAAACTTTGTAGTAATGTCTTTTCTTTCGAATGACTTTCTAAACCTCTACACTCAACCACCATGTTCCTTAATTAATATGTCTCTTTTCATGTGATTCTCCAAGTACCTCATTTATAACATTCCTAATGCAATTAGTTATTTGATTCCACATAACCGTAATTTCTCCCTGAAGATTTCATTCTCCCTTCTTAATCATTTTGTCCTTAAATATATTTGCTCTTTCCCCCTTCAAATCTCTCCATCTTTTTTTAGAGTCCGTTTTGTTTACTGACATCCTCTTTCTATTTCTAATGCAAATATTTAAAACTTCGAGCTTATATTACATAGTCAAACTCTCTCATCGGAAAACTTTGCAATCTTTACAAGTTAATCAGTCCTATTTTCTAACTAAAAAAAGTCTATTTGACTCTTATTACTCCCACTTTTATAGGTAATTAAATGCTCATCTCTCTGTTTAAAGTAAGTATTTGCTACTATAAGATCAAATGCCACTGCAAAGTCCAATATAATGTTTCCAAATTCATTCTTTTTTCAAAATCCTTACCCTCTATGCATTCTTTCTTATCCTCTATTATCTCCTTCTATATGCCCATCTAAATCCCTTCTAAGGAAAATCTTATCACTATTTGGGATTTCTCGCATTAAATCATCCATCTTCTTCCAAAATTGTCTTTTCACACTTTTCCCTAGCCCTACTTGGGGAGCATATACACTGATGATATAAATTATGTCTTCCTCTAGTACTACTTTAATTACTATAATTCTATCACCAAACTTCTTTATCCCCACAATTTTCTCTTTTAAATCCTTATCTATAGCTGTACCCACTATATTTCTTGTATTATTTTTTGTTGCATAGAAAAGCTTATACCCATTCGTGAGCGCCTTAGCTTTATTGCCTATCCACCTTGTCTCCTGTATATAAGCTATACTAATTCTTCTTCTTTGCATTACCTCAACCAACTCCATGCTTTTGCCTGTCAAGGTTCCTATATTCCAAGTAACAAGTCTAATTTTTCTATTCCTCCTTTTCTTATCATGAACTGACTTCTTTAACCGCACTAGCTCAGAGTCATATGGTAGCCCTTGCATACTTTTCACTGCAGCTGAGCAATGCTGTAATGCGTCGCTTAAAACGGGAAACGCCTTAGTCTTATTGCGATATATTATTATTTCAAAATTCATGTTTGGGTTATAACAAAATTTTACGCTGGCTGTTAACCTCCCTAACGCAACCCTCCCCCTTTACCCGGGCTTGGGACCAGCAGTAAAAATTGGCGGAGTTGTTTAACTTACATGTGATAATGTAAGAAATTCATTTTGATAATAAAATTTATGTATAAACATAGATGTTGTTCTTATTGCCAATGAAGTCTCCTCTCTTCCTATTACAAAGTAACAAACATACTCATCTATAACTTATTTTAATATATAAAAGAATAAATTCATTTTATATTTTAATTCCATGCATATAAACAAATTTATCCTATGAAAAGTTCAAAGATATTCTTATTCTCCAAAATCATGGAAAAAAATGTCCATCCATACAAAATATACATTTCAAAAAATAATATACCATACATATACGAAATATATACAATCCAAAAAAGTTTTCTAAGTTTCAATACAAACTAAACAGGCATCATATATCCAAAATGAATGTTTCTCCATATGCAAAAAATGAGAATTTCTACATGTCAATTTATCCAGCTCTCCTGTTAGCATTAACATCCCACATCTCTGTTGATATTGTATCTCGCAGGCGATAAGCATATTGACTATCAGATTCTTCATTGATCGCTTCATTTTGATGATCATCGTTGTCTTTCATATAAAAAAAATATTCTTTCCTGACGATGACGCTGGTCTAATTCATCCGCAGTTGGATTTTTCATTATGATAAAGTTGTGTAATACCACACATGCATTTATAATTTCGACCTGTGACTTGACAGGATAATTACGAGGTATATGTGTTAAAATTAGAAACCATTCCTTTCACAACCCAAACATTCTTTTAATAACATTCCTCAAATTTATATGTCAAAGATTAAATAGCTCACTAGGCGTCCTAGGAGCCAATGCTGAGGTTTAAATTTCTTTAGATGATATCGTGTCCCACGATATAGTCCAATAAAACCTCGCCTATGACCATAACTAACATCAACAAGAAAATACTTTCTTATAATGATTAAATTTGACAAGTATTAATAAGTTTGTAATATCCTTAACTAGTGTTCAAAAATTAAAATTATTTCTTGAAATAAATATTTAACTTCTGGAACTTTAAGATTGTAGGCTCCCCTATTTTGGATAACATCGGAAAGAACTTTCTAATTATTCGCTGATTCTTCAAAACTAACACAGACAAACTGAAGCATCATGTTGAAACCTATAATTGCCATTACATTTTGTGCAATAAAATCTTTTCTCCATCGATGCCGTTAATGATCTTCAATTGATACCCATGCTGGAATGTAAGTGCTGTCAATGACACCAATGCAATCCTATCCCAGTAATAATTTAAACATGACTCATCAAAAACAATTTGATTGCCAAAAAATAATAATAATAATAACAACTTGAACATACATAATAGAAACTAAAAAATGTTACATGAAAAAATATTGACTTACCTTGAAGAAGGGGTAAAATACTGGGTTTATTGCAATCTGTACTGGAGTAGGCATTTCTAGTCCAGGATGTTTAATATAATCAGGACAAATATAAAGAAGTACGTCTAAAACAATATTGAAATACTTACTAATTGTTTGGCCCGAATACTGAAATTGAATTTGCATTACTCAATTTCTCTGACTATAACCTGCGGTAGCTAGAAAGATGGCCACTTGTTCTTCTACCGAAACTCTTTTAGTTCCATGTAGTAGCCTTTCTCTCTTTAATAAGTCACATAATTCTAAAAATACATCAGTCCTCATGTGTAGTAAATCATATGAATTACGAGGATTACTCCTAATGAGGTACTGAGTGAACTCATAGCTAGATAAAGACAACTCATGTACTCACTTCCTCTTTTGGACTCTCTTCTGTCTACAATGATGTTCGCATAAAAGTAAAACTATGATCATTGTTATTGCTACTACATGTAAAAATACGATCTTCTTTTTTGTATCCATTAATTTTGCACTGTTCGATAAATAATTGACAAATATTAGAATCATCATCATGAAAGCCTTATCCTAACTATGTTAGGATTGGCTACATGAATCTTGTTTCTTTGACAAATATTAGAATAAGGAACTAATATAGCATAACATGTAATTTATAAAATGTCATCTCAAAATAAAACATAGAGTCCATTCTACACATATAATAAGATAACAAGACAATTTATAGAACGTCATTTCAAAATAAAACATAACAAGAATTCAAAATCAAGTCCCATTTTAGAAACTTTTTTCTCCTTTTTTTGAATAACCAATAGTCCTAGATAGAGTCGCTTAACTCCGCCATGAACCATACATGATGTCGATCATTTGTTGAAAATACAAGAAATTGACTGGCCACTTGTGGATCCTTCGGTAGTTTGAGAGCCCTTACTTCTAAAGTGAGGTCTAAATTTAACTCTTTAATAGCAGCAACTATGCCAGCTTGGTTTAGCCCTAACTGGGTCATCTTATCAGTAAGGTAGATCAAAGTAGTATTTATGTCCTTACTTGCATGTGCAAGTTCATATTCGCTTTTAATTTCATCCTGCACATTGCGCCAAGAAGTAGCTGTTGAGCGTTTTTTGGCATGTGGCACTTCAAAGACACCCTTATCCCTCTTATCAAAGTTACTTGATTCTATTGCCACATCATGGATGGACGTTTGTGGGGCTTCCATCGGATGTGGTGGACGTTGGTTAGTCAATATCATATCTCTTCCATCGGCAATTAAATCTCCATATATAATATCAAACTCTTCATTTTTTTACCACACTTCTTCCTTGGTACATTCTAAATTTAGGATGTGCCTGAATTAATCAAATGAGATCAAAGTATTGTAATAATTATTGAGTTAACGATGATAGTATTAACATGTATTAATAATTACTCATCTTAAAATAATCTTCCCACACTTGGTCACTTGTTGTAACCCTTTTTGTAATGTCGTCCCAACCAAAGCCACTTAATTCCATGAGAGTTTTGATACAATTGTAATGGCTCTTTATTGTTCTTTGTCGATTTCTAATTTTCTCCTTATCATATTCTATTGCATACTTTTCTTTCATCTTTCTTTCAATCGCTCTCCAACCTTCTGTAGTCCAGCTATTTTCATCCCGTTGCCCGAGATGGATTTGTTCTATCAATATATCAGCTAATTGCTCATTTGTATCATTTTTCTATGTGGTATTCCTCTTTTCCCTTTTACCACGCCTTTTTTTAGAGGACGAACCAATTTCAATGCACTTAACATCCCCATCACATTTTTCATTCTCCATTTCTATATAACATGAAGAAGTTATTTAAATTTTGATAAGATTCAAATTCATGATATCAACAATAGATGATGAAAGAAAAGTGACACGTTAGTTAAATATAGAAACAATAGTGTGGGTTTTATATCTAAATTTAGGTAGGTTAAATATGATCATATACAGGTGGCATGCACATAAACCCATATTAGGTTTGATTTCAAAATCAAGTTCTCTTTTTGTATCCTCACAATTGCAAGGGGTAGTGACTGATCATGATAGCAAAAAACTGTTCAGTAACAACAGCACTGCCATAAAATTCTCAACGAAGTGATAACCTACACATCTACCCAACTCCATTATGAGAACTATAGCCTATTGAAAAACAATCAAACCATATGCAGCTGCCCAATTCACAAAATTTGATTCAATAATCAGATTCAGTAACTCCAATAATAGGTTAACAATATACATGGATCTAATAATCAGATTTGAAAATCAGATTATATTATCAGTGTAAGAAAACGAAGAGAAAGCTGGGAAGAGAGAGAGAGAAAATGGTCCAAATTTATTTGTGATCGATAACGTGGGGTATGGGCTAGAAGTAAGAGAGGGGGAAAAGAGACGAGCAAAGAGGGAGAGAAGAAGATAAAGAAGAAGAAGGATAAGTGAGACAGAGAGAGGGAATGAGAGAGAAGAAGAGAGAGACAGAGAGATGGAATGAGAGAGAAGAAGAGAGACACAGAGAGAGATGGTAAGTGGGCGTATGAGACAAGATTGGTGGGGGCCGGTTATGTGGGTTGTGCTTGGGTGGGCCATTCGCAGTGTTAGGGGAAATCGGACTTAGGTTGGCAGTAAGGGGAACAAAGATGAGCAGAAAGGGAGAGAGGAAGATAGAGAAGAAGGAGGAGAGAGACAAAGAGAGGGAAAGAGAGAAGAAGAGAGAGAGAGATGGTATGTGGGTATGGATGAGACAATCTTAGAGGGGACCAGTTTTGATGGGGTTGTGCTGGGGTGGGCCAGTTGCAGTGTTAGGGTAAATCAAATTTGGGCTGACATTAACGGGAACAGAGACAAGCAGAGAAGGAGAGAGGAAGATAGAAAAGAAGAAGAAGGAGATAGACAGAGAGAGGGGAAGAGAGAAGAAGAGAGAGATGGTATGCGGGCGTGGATGAGAAGATCTTGGAGGGGGCCAGTTGTGATGGGGTGGGCCAGTTGCAGTGCTAGGGTAAATTAGATCTGGCCAGGCAGTAAGGGGAACAGAGACGAGTAGAGAGGGAGAGAGGAAGATAGAGAAGAAGAATAAGGAGAGCGACAGAGAGAGGGAAAGAGAGAAGAAGATAGAGAGATGGAATGGGGGCCTGGATGAGACGATCCTGGAGGGGGCCGTTTGTGATGGGGTGGGCCAGTTGCAATGTTAGGGTAAATCAGGTTTGGGTTGGCAGTAAGGGGAACAGGGACGAGCAAAAAGGGAGAGAGGAAGATAGAGAAGAAGAAGAAGGAGGAGGAGAGAGACAGAGAGAGGGAAAGAGAGAAGAAGAATAGCGAGGGAGGGAGAGAGAGAGTGAGAGAGATGGTGAGAGGGAGCCATACCTACCTGGATGACGCTCCGTCTGGTGGTGTTAGTCTTACTCCTTTCCCCTGCTACAGGATGATGGCGAGAGAGATGGGTGTTGGAGTAGGGTTTCTTTTTTATGGGGGAAACAAAAGCCTTCGTTCGAAAATGGGCATTTTGGGCGAGTGGGGTTTCGAACCCAGCACTCCCCATGATAGATTGAGTTCTGTCCGAACCGTTCGCCAAAATGGATGAGAATCCATTTCATGTGAGATAGAGGTGTGTAACCTTTTACCATCGTGTGAGGTGTGAAAATTTGTGTGAAAAGGGCTGATTTTCACATAATTTTCATATACAATTTGATGCGTAAATAAGTGCAAACAAACATAAATGTGTATAACTGTTACTCATGTAGGTCAATTACATATGTAAATGACTCTAAACAAATGACCACTTAGATTCTATCATTGAAATTCTAATGTTAAAAACAAGTACTAGTTCATGCTTGAATTATCTAACACTCATGGAGAGGTAGAGCTTTAAGTGTTCGAGTTGTTCAAGGATTTTCTAAATTGCAAAAAGCCATTCTTTATAAGAACACCAATGTCTCCAATGGTTTTTTTTTTTTTGATAAATTGCAAGTATATCATTAAAATGCAATGCTATTTATATAAATCAATTACCTTCGGACAACTTTAACTTTTTGTGTTTGGCTTCGACGTAGGGGATAAGAAAATGTGTTTTAGATATGGAGATGTTACATATGTAAAGTTATACTTGTGAGAAACATTACCATGCCACTCAAAATCATCATTTTCGCAATAGTTAATGAGTACACCCAATGGCTTTATATGTGTTTTGATATTTTGAACTTCTTTAGAATTTTCTCAAAATTCATGAAGATTTAAGATATAAAACTAAATGTCTTAATGCTTATAATAACGAGAATATTGAATGGTTTAAATTATGAATTAAAAGCCCATAAAAGTACAAAAACTAGATACATAAATTACTCAAAATTTATGAATATTTAAGATAACCATATTGGGGGTATGAGGGTATATTAGTTGAATAAGCAAATTGAATGCTTTAGATAACAGTTATGAGACCTATAGCAATGAAAAGAAAAAAGAAAGTGGTTGACGGGATATGATATTGTGACCTATTACATAACTTAATGCAATCATTGTGTGAAACATGTTCTACTGCCTTTTGGCAAATGGGAGATCTGAAAATGCTTCGCATCTATTTAGATGTGAAATGACCTCACTTATACTTCATTTACATAGCACAAACAAATGTAATATACATAATAATGTGAATCATTTATATATATATATAAATGATTGGAAACAATTACCTCCACATGTACTAGATTTGAGAATACTTTGCTTCACAATAGTACATGCATCATCAAATAGATGGCAAAATTAACTTTTGGCACGAAAGAAACGTAGACACTAAGCAAACCTTCAGTCAAGTTTTCGTACAACTCAGATTTTGATTAATCTGACAGAAAAATGTCCTTAAAAGTGTGCATGGAACACTCTCTTACATATGAAATATCCATTGAAAGCTTGAGACAATGCGACAAAGATAGAAAGAGGACGCCACACAAGGAAAATCGAATACTCAAGAAAGGGGATTTTGAGTTTCATTGAATAATAAAGGTTTTTGGTGGGTAAAACACGCTCAAAGACAAGAAGTTTCAAGCATGTCACATGTTGAGAAGATCAATGAGAATACGTACAGGAGTAAACTTCCCCCAGCGATGCACGCAAAGATGAAGAAATCAAAGGTGTTCTTAAGGAGGAAGAAGCTACTCATTTCTTACTAAAATAGAATAATATATATACACAAAAAATCCTCATTAGGGCTAGTCTTAGTTACTAAAGAAAATTACTGGAAAGGACAAAGAAGTTGGTCTAGGAGGATTGGGCACAGAGCTCTACCAGTCACGTGGCTACATTTCAATGTGCGATTAGTGTGAAACTATTTATTATTAAATTTTTTTAGCTAACCATTGCTAATAAAACCTCAAAGTGTTTGTAGAGGTAACAAAAATATTTTTTAATAATTCCCATCGGGTGTAGTTCACTACTCAATACTCCCTCTCAAGTGGAACAAGGTCGGCGCACTTTTGGCAGTGCACATTTTTTTTAATCCCGAGTCATTCCTCTTTGGATTCGAACTCACGACAGGTTGACTTTGATACCATTTGTAAGCAAACTCTCTATTAGTTCGAGCGTATGTCTAAGAGGACTGACAGGCTACTGCACAGAGATGTGCAGCTCTAAAGGGAGTAGATTGTGACATCTTAGAGCCTCTAAAAGAGGAAAGTGACTAAGCTTATATGTAGAGCTTACATCCTTACCTTACTTGAGACTTTTTGGTGGGTTAAGACCCACCAGAAACAAAACTTCGAGGCTCATAGTTTAAGCGGACAATATTATACATGCATGTAAGGTGAGACGTTACACATAGTATTAGAGCGGGTATCGTTCTTGTGTAGCCCACATAACAAAGTAGTCCATGAAATTTGTTGGACCTACACGTGGAATGTTGGAAAAAAGACCCAATCCTACATTTTCTAATTACTAGGTTTAACATAACTTCATATACCTATTTGGACCTTTCATCAATCCTATTAAGCTTATGAGTAGGTAGATGGTATCTTACAGCTACTACCATGAAATGGGTGAAAACTTGAACATAAGTTCTTCCCAACCCGAAGAGGACTCTAGTTCTCCTGTTTTTGTGTTGTTGTTCTTCTTTGGCTTTAATGAATTTTAATTAACAAAAAAAGGGGGTTAGCATACAATAGGGAATTTGGTATTGGGTCTTGGTGAGTACAACTCTACGTGTTTTTGAGATTTTAACTTTCTCGAATCGTGGTTGTATATCTTTGAAATGCGGCATCTAGAGTTTTTGTGCATAGTTAACCATATTTCAACGTAAGTTATCGTTACTTTGGAATCATAGCAACTTAGAGCTCTCATAAAAAGTCAAAGCATTAGTTATTGTGAAATTTTCAGGTGCTAAGTGCCTAGCACCATATAGCACCTGAAAACTACTCATTAGGGAAGAAATTGGAACATGGAAACATATATTGGGCCAAACCTTTGGTTCCTTACTCCTGTTTTCTCCTATTCCCTCATTAAAGACTGCCTATAGATCCAGCGGAAGCAACAACCAGATTAAATGTTTATGCACACTTTTTTTAATGAGCTTTGAACCAACCACAATATCTGTAACAACTTGAATGATTGTGTGCTAGAGTAGTACAGATCTAGCTACCACCTGACTTCCAATGGTGAGTTTGGTTCGAAAGTGATGACCATTTGATCTTTTCGAGCAGGAAGCTCCATGTGAACTTTGTCAGATTAGAAATATCAGCTAGTGAAACTGATACACTGGCGGCAGCGGTGTGTACGTGAGAGAGAGAGAGAGAGAGAGAGCAACTTAAGCTTAAATTGGTGGATGTGGATGTAGAGATTTTGTCATGTAATCAGAGATTTATGTGCCTTACAACGATGGTAAAGCTCCACAAATCTCTTCGCCTCTTATATTTTCTATCGGAAATGAAGAGTATCCAATGCTAGGGCTCTCTTATACTTATATAATCAAGTGCCAAAGAGTCACACTTTGAAAACTTATTTGCCAAAAAACCCGCATCCTTTAATTCTATGAGTCTTATTATAGGGACAGCTCAAGTCTTACGCTAAGTAGGATTGCATTGTCTTTTGTTAGTTGCCTTGCTTGATCAGATGTTAAGACCCGACATACAGGCCATATGATTTTCTACGTAAACAACTTGGATTTAATCTAAAGTTCTACAAACTAATATGGTTAAAATGACCAATATCAACTATTCAAATGGCAGACAACCGGATCATCGAGTTTGGATGCAAGTGCACATGAATTTCGAGTGATCCTTTGATTAACCCCACGGTGATGTGGCAGGATCAATCCTCAAACAATCTCAATTCATGAATTTAGAGATGCAACGAAATAGCAAGTCCTGGAACCAATGAACCGTATGGTCTTGATGATGACTGAAATGACAGTCTAGAGCCCATCCAGTAGATCGTGAGACGCAAGTGGGTCTGGAGTGCTAACAGCAATTTTGTGAAACTGAGATTTGCTTTAAGAATTACAGGACGTATATACTTACCAAGGATAAGGAATTGAATCACATCATGATCTACCCATATCAACGTTTTCCTTTCTTGGGATTGTTAATAGTTAAATTTCATTTTTTTTGAAAGGGTTCTATTAAATAGGTGATAAATACCAAACAAAACAGCAAATCAACTTACAAAAATATAAACAGGAACACACACAATAAAAAAAAAATTGAGAAAAAACAGCAAAATATAAATTACAAAAAAGCAAAGAAACCAAAACTCAAAAACACAGAAAAATACAGAAAAATATATCAATCATAAACCAAATCCCATTAACACGAACATCATATTAGCAAAAACTAAAAGAACTAAATTATTAACATTTTACAAACCAATTACTCCAATAGCAAGAAATAGAAATATAACCAAAAAGCAACCAAAGTACCAAAACGACTTGCAATGGTTTTAATGTACGTGGTGTGAGTTTGTAAGAGATAGCACCTTGTCTATATGTAGGAATAGTATCATACATTTTAGAAAGAAAAATACAAATCAAATATTCGATCAAATCTAATTGCAAGAAGGCATTTTGCCAATATTTTTTTTATTCAATCTTATCACTATATTTTTATTTGTATAGAGAGAGTGGTGTTGGTGAATCCAAGTGAAGGAGATAAGAGGAGAGAGAATCATAAAAGAAAAAAGAGATCGTGAGACAGGGCAGACCTTTATGCCGTGCTATTGTGTCTGCTTAAGCCTGAAGTAGAACGACAACAATTGAAATGAGGGTTTCGAGGTTTTTTTATTCGAGAGATCATTGAGGCAAGAGTAGGAAACTATTTTACGATTTTTCAGATCTAAGGTTAGGGGCGCCAAATGGCCCATGCACACTTTCGGCCTTTTGGGTCTGCCCCAGGTTCGTATAACATAGGTCCGCCCCTCCCATGGCCAAGAAAGCATTTAAAAGCCCGGATTTTGTATTTCAAACAGCTACAGGAGATAATACCCCGCATCATCCACATAAAATAACTAAGTGGTATGTCCTGAAGGCAATTAGAAGGAGCAGAACCGAGTTGTAGCTATCCTTTCCTAAACAAAAGTTGTTCTAGATTCCTCGACCAAGCCGAAAGAACCCATTTGAGACATGTAAGTTTTACGTTAATAATAACAGACGCTACAGAATCAAGGCTGCTTGTAGCTGTTATGATCAAAATATTTTGAAAAAAAGCAGTAAAATGGCTACTTTTGGACTTCTGAGGTTTCTCCTGGTGCATCTAGAGAACCTAAATCATGAAGGCATGTGAATTTGCAATAAAAGGTCCTTGAGTGTCCCACAAAAATAAAACCATTTGAGGACAAATGGGTTCACGAAATGTTATAATCCAAACCTTCTTGAGTACCCTCTCTCTCTCTCCATGTGTGTGGTGTTTTCAGATACAAACATGTGAGGGGATAATTAATCCTTGAAAAAGACGATTGGAACTATCTCTTTTGTGCCAGCCATGTGGTTGAGATTTCAGTAGTAGAAAATACCGAGAAAGAGAGAGAGAGAGAGAGAGAGAGAGAGAGAGAGAGAGAGAGAGAGAGAGAGTTGAGCATTTTTTTTCAGTACACAGTCCCCTTCTTTCACCCAAAGCATTGTCAAGAAGGCGATTCCATTCCAAAATAGAAATATTAGACTCCCACTTTCAGGAAAGTTGCGACACCCCATTTTTTTCGATTGCACCATGTCATCATTCTTCACGAGGCCAATCAATGATGTTTACAACATTTTCTGCGCTTTAAGATAGACAGGTGTTATCAGTGTGACAGCGTCAAACTAGAGGGGTAGGCTTCCCCTGCATGGGACTGTCCTTATATAGCAGGACCCCTATGACGCCGTCCATGGACTCCATATTCTCACCGAGAGTCATAGATTCTATGAACCCACTGCCCAAGAATTCATCATCTAGTGGGCTAAAGTTAGAAATTTAAACCTCTTAGTGTCAATGCCTGAGAGAGAGAGAGAGAGAGAGAGAGAGAGAGAGAGAGAGAGAATCCTAGGTTGCTCTCTCCATCAGATTGATCGATCATGTCTAGACCACATTATTTGACCCTCTTTTTATCATTTCGTTAATGCGTGGACCTTACGTATCGTCAATAAATTAGATTTCTCCCAACGAGGGCTCTATTGATGGACATAGAGATAGGTTCCCAGTCCCACCTTCATGTAATTTTTACCCCCATGTGCTCCTTTGTCCACAAGAGCTAAGAAATGGCCCAAAACCAATTAAGAGATAGAGAACTCATGAAAACTCTACTCACCATTAATGAGGCAGCGGCCAAAACATGCCTATCCATGAATCAAGGGTCAAAGGAAGGGAGGTTTCAATCCCACTGTGGAACTTATCTTGAAAGGCCATGGGACCCACAAATAGTCACATAGGGTTATCAAAATTGGAATCTCTCTCTCTCTCTCTCTCTCTCTCTCTCTCTCTCTCACATAAGAAATAGAAGATGCTAAAAGATTAGAACATACCAGTACATGAACGAATATCAAGGTCCAGCCATTCAGCCTCTGAAGGCAAAGATCTCGAAACAGCTACCGCATTAGGACAGAAATTTCTTCAGCTCGAGATATCTAACGAACTCCTGCTCTTAAAGATTCTCCCGCTTACATCACAAAGAGAGGGAAGAACCCTCACAATCATCAATCACATTAAGGAAATGTTGGAAAAGGAAGAAAAGCAAGATGGGTAATATAAAAAAACTATAGAAATGAAAGATCACATACCGTTTAGTCTACATGAGTTTTCTAGAGTCTCTTAAAAAAAAAAACCCTAGTAAGTATAGTAGATAGGTTGCAGGCGGACGGATTAAGGTTTTTCTTTGTGCTACCATCAAATGGTGAAACTGCCATTATGATCTGATTTTTTAGTGGAACGATTGTTGAGGTAAGAAATAAATCAGATCACGCTGGCAGCTTCAACAGTTAGTGGTGCACAGCAACAAGAAGAAGCGATAGGAGGGATAACAGCATCTTAGTCGGTCGTGTCGTCTTCTTCTTCTTCTTCTTCAACAAGAAGGGTTGTTTAGGAAGGATGGAGAGGAAGGATTCTCATTCTTGAACTCTTCTTCAAGAAGGGGTGTTTAGGAATGATGGAGAGGAAGAAGCATAAATAGATGGAGGGTGGAATTGAATGGCATTTTTTTATTCTTGCAATTAGTCCTTTGGGCTATGACTGAAAAGGCCTTCATATAACAACAATAACATGTGGTCCCAGAAACAAACAGAGAGAAAATTGAATATTGTCATACCCACGCCACCAACATGCAGGTCATAGGGATTCTAAATTTACCAACGGACTTTAATTACTCTAGGGAAGCCTTATTGACATCTCCCCAATCTTGCCATTCAGACTTCTCTCTCTCTCTCTCTCTCTCTCTCTCTCTCTCTCTCAAGGGAAGTGCATAAAACACGAGGGATGCATGGGGACCATCTTCGATATCTCTTTCAAGTTACATAAGGTTCAAACAAAGAAGAGGAAAAGGCATCAGAAACCTCACAAGATCATGTGACCTCTCTCTATCCATCACCCTTATTATGTGATGCATACCTTATAAGACCCTTTTCTTAGTTCAGAGGTCATATCCCTTTCTGGAAGCTTGTGTTGTAGCCAATTGGCCACTGTCAGTTTTACACTATGCTATTAGGTAACTTTGAGCCATTAGTCCCTATCATGCGTCATAACCATGAGAGAGAGAGAGAGAGAGAGAGAGAGAGAGAGAGAGAGAGAGAGAGAGAGAGAGAGAGAGAGATTGTTTTAATAAAAGCACCCTTTCTTAATGGATTGTGTTTTATTTTTATTTTTATTTTTATATAGCTCAGTTAATGGAGGTTAGACTTAAGGATAGCACGGTATACACGGGAAGGAAGCCCACCTAAGTGGGAAAGTAGCCCGTATAAGTGGGAAGAAGCGGGGTTAACCAGAGTTCTTAATGGATTATGTTAATATTGTTTAGCTCTTTGTGTTAGTTTTATATCTTGTATTCCAGTTTAGTCAGATTGGTTCATTGGTCTAACCAATGAACTTGTTTAGGGTTTTGGGTATTTTGGTAATTGTGATGGGGCTTTCTTGGGGCCAAGAAATCTGAGATTTTATTTTCATGTAATCTAACCCTAAACTTTGTGGAGAAAAGGTGAGAGTTTTCTTTCCCGTGGTGACAACCACGTATGGCCATATAAGGTGTGTGAGAGGTAAAAGCTCTCTTCCTCATAGTGACAACTACATATGGCCATGCAAGGTGCGGGAGGGTGAGAGCTGTCTTCCCTGTAGTATTCGGAATATGAACCACTACATTTGGCAGGAGGCTATAACTATGAAGATTGAGTAGGCTTTGTGTTAAAGGAGTGGAAATCCTTGTAATGAATTGCTAAGTTTCTTCATATATAGTGAAATCGAGCAGATGCCCATAGTCTATGGTGGTAGCTTTTATGGTGAACCACTTAAAATCTATATGTCATGGTTGTATGTCTTTCTTCTTATCTATATGCATGGTGCATGTTGATGTGTTTGCCCTAACCCAATCTAACAAGTGATATCAGAGCCACAACAATTGATTTATGTGCTTCCACATGTGTTCAACGATTAATTGTATCAAGGCCGCAATACTTTGGGCCGTTTTATATGAGAAATGCCTTTCTATTAAAAGGCTGAGAGTGAATGATTAAAAGTGTGAATCAAAATGGGCCATTTGAATCTTTTTTTCGTAGGAACTGATTAACCAATCATCATATAAAAAAAACTCAGTATTGTGTCAATGGGGCTATGGTAAATTGAGTTTTACACCAATGTCACTAAATGCAAGATATAGGAACACGCTATGGATATGGTAGGGCATGGATTTTATAGGTAAAAAGTGGATTATTAGATATGATACAATATAATACGTTGTCTATTTTGAAGTTATCAGTATTATAGGTCACAACTAGATCTCCACCATAGGTCCTTTCCTCTTCATCTATTTAATACTCCTTCAATCATATATACTTCTCTACCGTAACTTTATATATAGGAATTCAATAGGCTTATTATGAAACATATTACATGTGTAATGTAGTAATCCTTCATTGGATTTATAACTAAATAAACAATTTTCTTGATTAATATTTTGTTATATTTCATGACTGAGCTAATATACATCAACCGATGGCAGAATTTGCATATTTGGATAGTAGGTAGAAGAATTATTATATAATACATGACATATTAGATATGATTATTGGCCCATTGCCATTCTTTGTAGTACTTCCGGAGCCTGTTTTCCATGTTTGAGTGAAAATAAGGTGGTGACCGTTGCATTCAACTTTAGGGCTTGTTTGGAAACAATGATTTTGTTATACATATAATACATTTTATATATATGCTAATTAGTTCAGATGATCTAATCTGGCCACCTACTAATGTATCTAAATCTTTTCAACTATATAAAAATTTTGTACATGTAGAGACAAAGAGGAGTCTACATATATTTCAGTGATTCCCTTTGTTATGATACTTGCCACCAACTCCGTTCAACTACGTGGTCATTCTTGTTGCCGTACGCAATTTCAAATAGGGCTGTTCCAATCACTACCATTTAATAAATAATTCATGAGCTGCCAAACTCCATCACCCACTGGTCAACTACTCATAGAACGTGAAGGGACTTCAAAGCTTCAGAGGACTTCAGATGCCCTTAAAGAAACCATTAAATAGAGACAGGCTACCACCAAACCCTTTGGGAATCAGCTTGAGTTCCAGTATATTTAATTTTAATGTGAGGGCTCACCATTTAGAATCTTTAATCTTTAGCCTTGGTTTTTTTTAGCACAGTTGGACACGTAATGGTTCTGACACAATCCCACAAGAATAACAAACTAGTGGTTAGAAATGGATGTAATTCTACTATCCTCTGAATTTACTTGATTCCAAAGCGATTTAGCTAGGCCTTCCAAACAAAAAGATCAGGAGGGTTTACGATATAATCAAAGGTTCATAGGAATGCAAACAGGTCGAATTCGGGGCAAAACCATGGGGATCCAAATTAGGAAACATCTTTATAGATTTGGAACTAGGTCTGTATCTGGCATGGCGTGTATGAATTGAAATTATAGATTTGTCATCAGCTTAAAACTGAAGATTCAGTTTTGAATCTGGACCAAAATAGGATGTGGAGTGCCTTACCATAATTAAATAAAAGAGCTTCAAAATAAATTTTATACTGTGGGTTCATAAAACCTATATATACTTTTAATAAATGGTGTAAAACATTGTAAAAATTATTTAGCTCTCCTCTTGCTGCCACTCTCGACTATAGGCAAGCCATTAAGTGGCTCAGCATAGTGAGTCGCCTTATCAAAGTTCAATAGCTAGTATAAATTAATTATTTTTGTACACTAGGTTTCCGAATCATTCTTCTACGGATTTGTTAATACATACCCATCTTCCCTAAAAACGTTTAGGTGAAGTCTCAACTCAAATATAAATATAACTGAAGCAATGTAGGCACATAAAATCTATATACTTGTAACATGTGAAATTACTCGTTTTGGATCCAAATTCTCTGATCAAAGAATATAGTCCATGTTTGTTTGCATTAAAAATATCTATGTATTGAATACAAAGAATTCTTACCAATACTAGTTAGAAAAGATGATCAAATGCTACTTTTCAAAAAAATGAGCATCAAATAATATTTCCCTTTTAGATAAATAGAATTAAAAGAAGATGAATAATGGACTACCAACCAATCACCCTAGCAGTTGACTCTCAATCTTCTTTTGATTGTAATCCCCTAAAGGGAAAGGTTATTTGATGCTCATTTTAAAATTCACTAACTACTTATGGTTTAAATGATATGCATTCAATTCCTATGCATTATAATCAAACAAACTTGACTCGGATCCGAACTCAAATGTTTCAGATCGAAGGGTGGATTTGGCTTTATGTCATTTGGATGTTCACACGAGATGTGACTACAAAAAACATGTTTGGTAGGTGTATAACACTCTTCCGAGTTTTGGTTTCATTGGAAGGAATCTTATATCTTAACCCACTGGCATATGAAAATTGGAAGGAAATTTTTTTAATTTTTTCAAAAACAACTTGCTAATACATTTGTTTTCTACTTATGTATTGTCTTCTAAAGTGTCATGTCCCTAGCTCAAGATTCTGCACTTTGGGCAACTTCCAAAGTGTGACATATGTAATCTCATGGTAATCCATATGGTACTAAGACACGTAAAAACCACCACAAGAGAAAAAGCACAGAATTCACATGTAAGGACTGCCGTGTAATACATGTCCATTTAAAACATTTACAGAAGCCTGTGTATTTTTGCCCATACTTAACAATATCATGTACAATTCACATTTTGAGATATGGTATCAATCATAAATTGAGTTTATTAAATTTCAATTGTAAACCAAAGATATAGAAATTAAAAGAGTTTTTTTTCTGAAACATGTTCTCATGCATAAACTAACATGTCCAAAATACAAGTGTCTACATGAATGATCCAAAATACGGATACATGATGTTACCAAATGCATAAAAATTAAATACAATCAAAATAAGTGACATACATGCCTATCAAAATCAGGTAACATAATAACAATATGATAAAATGTCATGATGCATAAACATAATTTAATAAATTGTATAACTTGTCATGCTTCAAAATACACCCATGGTGCTCTCCAAAAAGGACAGCTGTAGGCTGTTGTCAAAGTCCATATTACTAAACTATATCCTAGGAAATCTTTGGAAACTCCTCTACATGTGTGTCAGAAGTGGAATCGGCACTTAAACCTGTTTGTAACACCAAGGATAGCACTATGAAACATAACGGTTTAGCAAATATAGGTGCATAAAAAAATAATGTGTTGTATTAATTGAATTTAAAGACATATTAATTGAAAAAGAGCAATAACAGAAACTAGGCATGTTCTGCATATAAATATAGCATAAATATGGAATCATAATTGGAGATATAGTAACACACTAGTTGGCATCCACGGGGTTATTTTCTCTCTAAAGAGAGCATTTATCATACGGTAGGAAATCACAAGGGATCTTTCTAGCTACCTAAGGAGCACCGACCAACTTCTCCATAACTACTATAGTAATGAGATATGGAATACCCAATTGGTCCTGTCGAGCCTATAATAAGGGTACAAATTAAGTGGTGCTGACTTAACATATCAAGACCGATCGAGATTCATAACTTTCATACTTATCATATATAACAATTGACTCATACTTATGCCAAAGGGTATATTACTTTTGAGATCATATTCAATCATAAAAATCAGGATTAACAGAGTTACTGATAATTAAACAATGTACACTTAAATGAGCTAATAGAGCTCGAACCCTCTTAACCTTAGTTACTTCTATTTTGGCTCAAGCGCCCACATTCAGTAGATGCCACAACACCAAAATCTGTGAAAAACGATGCCCAAGACCGTTGTTTTCCTATGGACACTTGCCATTGTAAATTTTATAGTCGTTTTTTGAAAAAATGAGTGCTCTATGGCCGTTGTTTTTTTGAAAAATGATAGACCTTATATGAATTTCCTGACGGCCTTAGGCCATCATTTTTTTGGAAAATGATGCACGAAAAAATGAAGGCCCATGGCTGTCATTTTTCATGAAATTTGAAGTAGTAAGCTTCATCTCTGATTTTGCCTCAAGATTTACCAAGAATAATAAGTACATAATTTAATCATGTTGAGAACAAGGTTTGCTTAAACAATATGAATGCATTGAATTGAAATATTAGTAAGGATATTTACTAGCTAGCCCTAGCTAAAATAATTCCGTATTTCCTTAATCATTTAATACAGCGTATTCATAAAACGTCTGATGAAATGTGCTACCAAAATCTTAGCGTTACATTGTATAAACAATGGAAACCACTTCTTTTGCCAACACCCAAAATGTAACATCGGAAACTAACCATAAAATCAAGAAGAAATGAGTGACAGTTCAATACTCTTCCTTCTTAGTATTTTATTACCGTTGGGCTAATTTGTTTAAGGTAAAGATACCATTTCTAAGGTCCTATATGGTCTTTGATTATATTTAATGTCCTAAGGCTAGGATTTGCTTTAAACATACCTCTAGGGCCTTAGTAAAAGGCTAGGATAGTTCCCAATTAATCCCCATTTTAAAAGAAATAAAATAAAGTTTCACTAAAACTGGAGGTACATTGCTCTCCAATAACTCTCATATAAGGTCCTAGAATATTCTTAACATGTATATAAGGTCCCTAAAACATCTCTATAAAAGTTGTTTTCATTTCCATAAAAGATTTATACCCACATAGAGCTTGCCACATGGAACATCGTAAGTGAGTTCCGGAGAGTGTTTTGGGCCTTAAAATATTAAAGAATTCAAAAGAATATGATGAATAATTCTTTATCCAATTAAGTATTCTAAAGTAATACTCATTTTTCCATACATACTAACACTTACAGGAGCTTTAGTGAGGCCCCATGTTCCAACAATTTTAGATATTGCTATGGTTGTAAGAAGTTTGTATAATATAATGATCAGTATTAAAACACCTCGGTTCTACCAAAAGATCAAAAGAGTAGGCTCTCATTATACCCCGTGATAGACTATGAAAGGTCCATGGTCATTCATGTGGACCAAACTTTTAAATAAACTTTTAAACCCAAAATTCAGGTATCGATCTAGAGGCTTGATTTGATCAATCAGGCTCTTGCCCGATAGAGCGGCGCTAGAGCATTTTAGCTCCGAGCTGATCAGTTGTAAACTAATTTCCCTCCTTTTTTCTTTAGCATTCCTGAACTCATGTATTATAAAGAATACACTTTTCATTAACATGTGATTTAGAAAGATGAGCTGTAAAATAAGATTAAGCATAAAATTCATTAAGAAACCAACATATTTAACATCCATGCAATAAATATATCCAACTATAGTTACCTCATACAGTGCTTAAACCCGTACAAATCTTCCTTGGCTCAAATGAAGAGGAAATCCTAAGCTTAAAATACAAATCAAACCCTATATGCAATAGGAGATGAGATGGGTATGAGATGATGATGCATGCAGTAACTTAGAATCCCATAACTACAACTCACAAGCCACTATGAATTACCCCTTGCATGGAAGAATAAAGGCAATTCAAGAGATCCTAATACACATACTAGAAAGTGGAAAGGAGAGTTCACCAACAGGACGCCCAACCGCGAAGAGGAAGGTAGAAAGAGGGGCTACTAGCAGTGAATCTCAAGGAAAATGGCATGAGAGAGAAGCTCGCGATGAGCGGAAAGCTTTAGTGGAGTTGGATCTTCAACTTGGCAGAGTGGCCTTGAATTTTGGTGAGAAGAAGGAAGAAGAATATGAAGGAAATTGCTTCAACTGTATTGTTGCAGAAAAACAGAGAAATGAGCAAAGGTAAGGGAAGATGGGCTATTGGGGTTCTTATATAATATGTGGCAAGTGGGCCCCACAGCTTAGAAACTTTGGTGGGCTAAAGGACTGGCTTTTGGGCTTCTCAATGCAAGTGACAAATGTGCTAGAAATTAATTTTAGTATCTAATGAGTATAATATTGACAATATTTAGCGTTTTGAAATTTGGCTCAGATTTTAAGTGAAAAGGCGATTTTGCTCGTATTAGTAAAATTTGACAAAATGAAAGGTTTTGGGTTCCAAGTGGGTTTGAGTTAAATATGAAAGTTGAAACCCATATTGAAAATGATATGATGAAGTTAAAATGATGAATGAATGACGTGCCCAATGAATGCATGACTCATGATATGTAAATACCAAAATAAACCATAAATCTTACCTAGTTTATTCAACCCAACTACCTATCCAACCAAGATCCAATTAAACAAAAACAAGATAAATTAAAACTAAAATACATTAGTTAATAAGAAATCGATGATTTGTTCTGGGTTATAGAGATCTTGAAGAGCTTCTCCTTGACCTCGTCAAAGGTAATGATCAAAGAACCCATTATATCTCCAGCAAAAGTAAGCCCAATGGACTACATTAGTGTTATAACCAACATGGCTGCCTCTTAGGCTATCTTAAATGGTTTATGAATGCCATCTGAACCAACATAGTTTTGAACCGAAATGGTCAGACATAGGCATAAACCCTATCTCATTATGCTATGCTGACTGTCCTAGATATCAGAATTTCTACAGCATTTCAAGACTATATAGTTAGGCTTAAAAGTATGCTAAATTGACTAGACCTGGCTACCAAAATTTTGGCAGCATTTCAGGGCTATCTGTGTCAAACTTATAAGCAAGAGAGGGTTCGATCTAATCAAAGGGATAAGGCCCACAGCATTGAGCTTGCACCACTACCACAATGATTATACATGATCCATCAATGCATGACGCCGGACAATGCATGACTACGATGTCATTGGTCTTATCACTGATTTAATAAAACATTTATTTAGGTCGAAGCCCTTGGATTGAATCATCACTCTCCTAAAATACGAAAGGATGTGATTTGGTCTATGCACATCAAGGTGCAAGTTCCTTCAATTAAATCTGGCAAAAATCTGCACTTTGAAGTGTTTAATACCTTCATTTGAATAATAAAAGGATGCACTTCAAGGTGCAAAATTCCTTCATTTATGTTCCTAAACCTATCATAGACATCAAGGCCTTGCATGAGTATCTTCACAGGTCAAACAAGACATTTTTAGCAACAAAACAGGTCAATGACTGTGACCTGCTGTCACTGCCCATTTTCCATCAATTTCCGTGGTCATAGTACTTTTTGTATAGTGTCTCGCAATCACTAGGCAATAGTAGCACTCTTCATCTTAACAGTAGCATTTTACAGCTTAACAGCAGCACTTTTCAAAACTTTTCATGCATTTTTAGTCAAATTTGATCACAAATTAGGGCAAAATAATTTTCCATAGATAGCGCCAATCTTTTGATCGCTCTCGAATATAGGTGAAAATGTGTAATGGATTTGAGTCCGACATTCATGTACTTCAAGCATTAAGAAGAATGAGAATTAACTACAATTCATCATTAATTTCCCTTTTGTTCACATGGGTTCAAATGCTCTGACCCTGGGGATGCAAGTTGTTTACATGTTTTGAAAAGTTTATAACCACTTCCTCAAGTCTTAGATGTGATCTAAATTCAAAAAGTACAATAAAATACATTAAAAGTGTGAAAAAAATGCAAAAAAAGGAAAAACTAGGGGAGTGACCATGGGTCACGGTCACTGGCAAATAGTGGCCGAAAGGCCACTGTTTTGCCTTCTGTATTGCATCGTTTTATCTTTGTAACTTCTCCAATGTGCTGAAACTTACTTTTATGATCTTTGGAGGTGTTGAATGACCATCAAGAGGATTAAATTCAACCGTAGAATCGATCGAAACCTTTGTTGATCATCACTGTTGTTTACGGACCATTTTTTGTATAAGTCCGAAAAGGGTACTATATGTAACCAAAGTAGTGTCATTCTGAACCTATAATTTTCAAAGGACAAAATGAAGCTTAAAGAGGCTTATTCACAACTTCTGTGATAGCTGAAAACCCCTCAAGTAAGAAAAACAAAGAAACCGATGTCATCCTTTGAAAGCTTGCCAGTACTTTAATATAGCTCTCTTTTAAATAATACCCATACTCTCCTTCTTTTTCTGAACCATCTCTCATCTTGAGTGACTGAGAAGAAGAAGAATAAGTGGGTTGGAATGCTAGAGGATGCCTTGCTTGAAGCTTTTAATGGAAATTCCCTTGCTTGTTTCTGTCTCTCTCTTTTTCTTTTCAAGTGTCACCCTTTTATAGACTGCCCAAGTAGTTTTAAGGAGTTCCAAGAAGTTGAAGAGAGGTTATAGGAGGTTGAACTTCAAAAAAAAAAGTAGAGAAAAATACCCAAAACTGTAGGAACTATTCCGTGGAAGTCAATGACCGCAACTGCGATTACTCCTAGGGCCTGTTTTTTGGACTTTTGTATTTGCAATCTGTTTTCACCAATTTGGGGTCCAAACGATGTCCGATCTTCATGAAACTTGGAGGAATGCTTTTTGACGTTAGTTTGAGTGTGTCATAGAAGTTTGAACTCATTTTGAACTTTGAAAGTTGGTCAACTCCTTATTGACTTTTTCATGAAAATGGACAATTATTTCAGTTATTTGAGGCCCAAATGACTTCGGTTTGGTTTGAAACTTGGAGGGACTAATATTAGAAGTATCTTGAAGTATTCATCCAAATTTCATCTAATTTGGATTTTTAGAAGTGGGATTTCGAACAGTGACCTATTTGTTGCATATTCCAAGTCACTATTCACTCCACACTATAGGTAGTTAGCTTGTTTTTTACCGGAACGATGTTCAATTGACTTCAAACTTTGTGGAATTAACTTTGAAGATATTTTGAGTCTTCAATCCAAATTTCTTCAGCTTTGGCCTCTTACAAGTAGGATTTTGGCTAGTGACCTCTATGGCTTGGGGGTCACTATATTCGAAGCTGACATGCAATGGAAGTAGGACAAAACGAAGTCCTTTTGACTCAAAAATTTGTAAATATCTTTTGAGTATGATTGAAGTTTTGTACCCAAATTTCGTCAATTTTGGATGTCGGGAAACGGAATTTTGGTTAGTGACCCCTTGGCTTGGGGGTCACTTACCCAAAGTTGACATGTTTGAAGACTTTAGGTTAAATGATGTCCATTTGACTTGAAATTTTACAGAGCCTCCCTTAAGCATAATTGGAGTTTCCTCTAGGAGTTTGAGCTAATTTAATCTCCGTGAGGTATCAATTTGCACAGTGACCCTATAGAGTTTTGTAAATGACCATTTGAACAGAGTTTGGGTCTAAATGATGTCCAAATGCTTTGAAATTTTGAATTATCATTCTCAAGCATGTTGTAGAGTTACCATGAAAGTTTCAGCCACTTTGGTAACCCAAAACCTTGAGTATGTTCAGTGACCCCTAGTTTTTGAACCAATGAACCATGAATTTGGTATTTGGTGAATTGAGTGACAAAATGAAGTCCAGTAACTCTGAAATGCTGTATTTTGAACTCATTTGAAGTCTTTTGATTAGATTGCACTAGCTTTGAACACCTGGATGCAGTACTTGACTTTTCATTCCACAATCCCAAGGTTTATGTATCCTTAGTTTGGAATTTGCTTGTAATATCGTCGCTGCAACATTTGTAATTTGTTAATAGGTCAACATTAGGTAAATGAGATATTTGTCTAGGGTTAATAGAGAACCCTTTTTTATAGCCCTAATTTCATGCCTCATAATAGTAATCCATCCAAGAAACGATCTAGCATGAAACGGGAAAGTCGAACTAAAAATAAAAATAGAAATCTGTAGGTCGGTGGAATTTTCGCACAGGCCTAATCAATCGGATAACCATCTGATCAATCAAATTAGGCATTTGTCTCGCATCCAATCAATCAAGCATTGATATGATCAATTGAGTAGGTCTTCATCGATTTTTCATAGATGTTCTTCGTTTCAACTCTTCTGATGATTCAAACCATAATCCATCATCAAAGAATATAAAATCCCATCCAGCACCAACACTATATCAACCAAATACCATGTATCTTCAGCTCCTTGAATCTTCTTATCTACCTCTAAATTGAACTTTCTCCCCCTTTTCATCCATAATTGACAAATGGAATGATGTCAACTTATAGCATATCTATCAATTAGAATCCATTTGTAGCTCTCCCTCAATTACAACTCCCTGTTAATTATATCTTCGTAGTGGCACCGAGGGAGAGAGCTTTACCATCTTGATTAGAATTTTTTTACATGTGGCTACTTACAGTTATGTAATTTGATCTTTCAGCACAGTGTGAATAACTGCTTTAGGCAAATCGAATGTTCTAACCCAAACAGCTCTTATCTTAACTTTTAGCTCAGACAGTTGTTTTCATTATTGCTTATATTTTGGCAAAACATGCACCTTTTTACAATGAGGACGAATGTGTCTTATAACTCCACAATGATGACAAGTGGATGTGCATGCAGATCATAGCACATTCATATTATTTCCAACATGATTAACATGTATAGCATGTGGAGTAGCATGTGCCATAGAATTAAAACCAAAAATTTTAACAAAAGTAGTTTTATCTTTTTTCTTCGAAGTAGATTCACTATCATTGAAGTCAAGACCCCATCTTTCATTCGATAGTTTTTGGACACATAAGATGTATTTAAGAATTTTCGAACCAACATTTATCTTGTTCAAAGAAGCTTTTGTAAAATCCAGCTCAGATATTATGATCTTCAGTTTATCAGTCAAAGCTTCCTTTACAACCTTTATAGTCTTCGACGCTATTTTGAAGGTCTTAACTTCTTGCCTAAACTTATCAAAATCATCTTTCAACAACTCATATTTATGACTTTCAGTGGTCAAATTATCAGTCAAGGTTTCGTTTTCACCTTCCAAGAGATTGAATTAAAAAAAAAAATCTACTAATTCTTTCTTAAAAGATAAGTTCTCAAATTTCCACTTGAGAGCATCTTCCTTGTACAACTTCTTCATCTTCATAGATTTCTTCAACAAAAAATATTCAGCTTTTTAATCATTTGTTTCATCAAAGACTCCATCATCATCATTCTCTTCACTAGAACCATCATCAAACAAAGAAGATCTAGCCATTAAAGCCAGGCACTTATGATTAACAATTTCAAACGAATCAATCTTAGGTTCTTTCTCCTTTTCTTTCTCTTTTTCAAAAGAATCATCATCCCAAGTCTTACATGCCTTTTTATTTGACTTTGTTTTCAAATTTCTACTATCACATGTAAAATGACCATAGCCTTGGCATTGAAAACACTTGGGCACTTTTGAAGACAACATTTTCTCAGACTTTGATCCCTTCCATTTTGCTTTATTACCTTTCATGAATTTTTGAAATTGCTTTATAAAGTCAACCATATCATCTTCAAAATCTGAGTTAGTTTCAATTTTCTTTTCAGGCTTCTTCACTAATTCTCTGAAAGCCTTTAAAGCAATACTGTTATTTTTAGATTTTTCCTCATCCGAATGATTTGCTTCAAATGTTTAAAGATTTCCAACTAACTGGTTGACTTTGAGGGTGTCTAAATCCTTGTTTTCTTCAATAACATCAACCACTACAAGAAAAAGCCTTTTTGTCAACACATTTATGCGTTGGCAAAGGTTAGTATTTAGGTTGCTAAACACATTCTGCAACGTAATTGAGTGCGTTGCCATCATGTTGCTAAAGCTTCATCAATAAAAGTATTCCGTGACGCAATTTGACCGCGTTGGGAAAAGTTAACTTTTCAACAACGTAATATTCGTTGCGAAAATACGTTGCCGAATCATTTTAAACGTTGCTAAAAGATGATTTGTTGTAGAAATTAGTTGCCATACGCCGACGCAATAAGTGCGTTAGGAAAAGTTTTGAACCTTTGCCAATGCATGTGCCGCGTTGGCAAAAGTCTACTTTCCACAACGCACGTGGCGCGTTGGCAAAAGTCTACTTTCCGCAACACACTTGTTGCGTTTGTAAATATTCACTTTTCCCAATGCAAGTGGTGCGTTGGCAAAAAAATTACTTTCCGTAGCACACGCGGCGCGTTGGCAAAAGTTCACATTTCCCATTGTACGTGACTCTTTGGCAAAAGTCCACTTTCTGCAACGCACTTGGCGTGTTGTTAAAAGTCGACTTTTAGCAACGCAATATCTACGTTGGCAAATAATCTTTTTCCTTCGCAACACAAATAAGTGCATTGAAAACATTATTACATATCATGTAAGCATGTTCAAAATTTGTTTTTGCCAACGCCATTATTAGCATTAGCAATGGTATAACATCACACCTAATATTTTCTAATTTTTATACACAACCTGCATTCATATAAACTCATTGCAATTGAAAATAATTTTTCAATCTCAAACATAAAAATAAAAAACCAACCTCAATGTGCATTCATAATAAAATTCATTCAAACCTCAAACATTTGCATTTATTATAAAATTACATCCAATTCAATTCCAAAACAAACCTCCCCCAAATATCAAAATAAAAAAAGATAAAATAAAAATATTCAAATAGTATCTAGACAATGTATTAAATTCAAGTAGATTCTCTCTTTCTCTCTCTCATGTTTTACCAAAACTGCCATGCATTCCATAATGTCGCTCATCCATCTGTGAAAAAAGAAGAAAGAAATGCATCAAACATGTTTTCAAGCACATTTCGAGTATAATATACGTGCAGAAAATTTAGACTGAAATTAAAGAAGCCATTGGAGTTTTTAATCAAGCAACTTAATAAATATAAATGCATGTTTTATTCTAAACTAAAACAGAAATTCTAAAATTGATGTATTAAAATTCATACAATAAACATGAATTTACTAATCAAGAAGGCTCAGGCTCCACACGATCAGCTTCCGACACGCTTGCCCACCAGGTGATGATGTCGAAAAGAATCCTGCACACTGTAGGGCTTCCATTGCCATAGCCTGAAAAGCCGAGAATTCTTCAATTCTTTTATTTGCAACTTCAATCTGCTCTTTGAGGCTCTGCACCTCATAATCACGTGCTCAAGTGTCAATGACACTCCTAGAAGATGAAGGCTTCGGTCCAACCCCAAATCCCTTTAAGTACCCTGGTCTCAGCCCAAGCACCTCGATCGACATCTCCTCCTCACTCATCGGGGCTGCACCGAGTTGTGAACACCTATCTCACAACTTTACTAATTTATCCTGTTATTTTTACAAGGAATTAATAATTAATTAAATTGAGAAATAATATTATTACCATCTAAATAGATTAAAAACCAAAGTAAAAAAGTAATAACCAATATTACATATGTAATATGCTATAAGCACGCTATAAACAAAGTAGTCTATCCACTGTATTATAGCTAGTATCACAGGATTCTAGTGATACATGAACACACACACATTCTGATTATATACATACATGATTTTCCTTACATTTTGGATTCACCCAATCGTTCTTTGATTTACTCCAATGAGAGTCTTTATAAAAGTCCACAAAGTGAGGCTTTTGGCCACCATTCTCTGCCGCCTGATTTCATTAATTAGTTTCATGAGAAAGGTTATATGTAAGTACTATAATCTAATTAACATTATTTTTTTGAAATTATCAAGAATTAAAATCATCATGATATACAACGTTGATGGAAAGGACCTCGACCCGCATGCATGATTGTAGGGCAGAAGTGCATGAGATGCTTTGGCTTTCTCTGACTTAGCCTACCAAAATTAAGGAGAAAATAAAAAAAAAGTTAGTAAATCTCAATCATGTTAAATTTTAACCAATAGACATTTATGACAAATAACTTAGTGACATATATAATGCATAGATGTTACCTTCCACTTCTCATCACTCCAAACATGGTCGATCATGTACTTCCAATGCTCTGGCTTAATGTTATTAGGCGGTTGAGTTTTGGGGTCAGCACCTTTTTCCAACATATTCTTATACTTAAGGTGCAAGCTACACTTCTAGCCCCTATATAATGTTTGACATTTTTTATCAACTGCCGCCTATACTTTAGGATTAGTTGTATAATCCTTGATCTCAAACTTCTCCTGCAAACATAATATTAGTGTATTGATACCTATTAAATAATACAAATTAATTTTATTAGTTAATTAATAAATTTCAATTACCAAAGCTCGTTGTATGATGGCCGCTCTAAGTGAACTATCAATATCAGTCCATGTATTAATGCCCTGTAGCAGTGCTACCCCTCTAATCTCTTTGCCAAGCTCCATTGCAAAAGAAGGGGCATTAAGCCCCACTGGCACATTGCAATCATCCGAGAACTCCACTGGGAGTTTTTTACCTAATCGCGTTACAAACCTCTCAGTCCTCCTACCTTTTGTCGGGCCTTGTACAGACCTTTTGGTCGAGCTTGAGGCTGTAAAGACAAAAATGTTGTTTATGCTTGTATGCATAATTTATTAGAGTAAGATAAAAATTATAAGCGAAGAACATTAGATTCTTACCTACACCGCTGACCTGGGTGGTTGGTGTATTTTCTAAAGGCACATGTTGGGTCTGTGCAAGTTGGGACTGTGCCAAAGGAAGATGTGGGGTCTGTGCAGGTTGGGATTATACCTCCGGAATTAGGGACTGTGTGGGTATGGAAACTGGTAGATGATGAGCTGATTGACATTTAGCAATCATCGATGTACCCTGAAAGAAAATAAAATAATAGATTACATGTACATATATTACTAATTACCAATAATCAACATATTATGGGTACAATATCACTAATTATCAATAATACAAAGAAGTGTATACCACACTAGTTAATTGTTGGTAAATATAAAATTAGTCTTAGATGCACACTCACGCACATTACCTTTTTCACTTGAGATCCAGAACACTTATTATCACCATCATTACCATACTCTTCATCATCCTCATTGGAGTAACTCGAGCTTTCCTCACTCTCCGGCGGACTGTACTCGTCATCATCTTCCTCAACCATGTTTCTTTTTCTCTTTTTAACTGAATTCATATGGGTGATCTTCTCAACCGATGCCCTCCAAGAATTTGCCACCCTGCACAACCCCAAAGCTTTAAGTCTCATTTGATTTTCCGCAATGGTAGCCATTTTTTCTTTTTCCATATCTGACATCTTCTGCCTCAGAGACCCGGGTTTGACCCACAAATTTTCATTCTTAGGCATTTTAGCAAATACTAGTTACTGAAAAATGATGAAAACATGTATGAATATCAACTAACATCAAAATCTCATCAAGAATAAAATGTTGGTATATATTTAACCATCTACATAGCTTGCCAGTGAGAAAACATCGGCATTAATATACTTGTAACAAATATATAGCCAAAAACTGTAGATGGTAAATAGCAAATTTCGAAAAGTAAAGCTGAATAAAACATTTATCCATATGCAAATGACAAATTTATTAAAAACATTTATCCATATGTAAAGGAAAAAAATTACTACATATCGCATTCTAAATCGGGATCTATATCCGAATCAGAATGCCTTTGTTGGACATCTTCTTCATCATCTGTATTCTCTGTCACTGTTTCATCCTCGTTATCATTATGGTCTATCATTTGTGCATCACCAATATGTACTTTGTTGCTTGAATGCAAAACCCTATTTCTTGGAATAATCTCGGGATCAATACCATCCCTATGATATTGAATATGAGTATCTTCAATGAAAATTTGGATAGCTTCGGTTGTTTCTTCTTGCTGGTACGCATCTTTATGTTCGGGTACTTCTACTAAGCTATGTTTATCACCATCCAACTCTGGTACATCCCAAAATCCTCGATGTCAAACCTGTTGTACAACTTGCCAATTTTTACCTAATTTTGTATCTTTAACGTAGAAGACTTGCTGCACTTGACTTGGCAAAACAAAAGGATCACTTTGATACCACCGATTTCTGACATCAATACTTGTGCAATGGGCATCTATTTGTATTGTTCTCCTACTATTAGTCTTGAACCATTCACATTGGAACAAAACAACTTTGTGCCCATACAAGTATTTCAGTTCCCAAACTTTGCATAGGTACCCATAGAAGTCAATCATTTGTCCCTTATGGTTGCCTTGTACAACCAACCCACTATTTTGGGTTTTACGACGGTTGTCTCGATCTCTAGTATGGAATCGGATTCCATTACAAATGCAACCCGAGTAAAGATTGACTATTGCATCGAGACCATTTGCTAATGACCAGAGGTCATCGGTTGCTTTTGGTGACCCTTGCGACTGCATTTGATTCATCTGCATCGACAACATATAGTAGATGTATTAAGTTACTATTAAGTCAAGCATAATAAAAAAATATCTTATATATCTTACACGTAATTTAAACCAGTTCGGAAAATCTTGCCATTGTAACCAAGTGATATCACGTCCGCTTGAATTTTGTAGTCGATTTTTGTGTTCCCTAATTATAAAAATTTGATTCATAAGTAAAAAACTTGAAAACTCAAAAAATTTTACAAGTTATGCATATACTTGATTAGATAACCACATACTCTAGCTGCTCTAGTGTCTTCTCCACTGGTAACTCCAAGGATTTTATTTGGAGCTCAACCTTTCCATTAAAGGCATTACTCTTTCGCCAATGGTGGTCCTCAGGCAAGTAACATCGATGGCCCAAGTACCCAATCTTACTTCTCAAACCTTGCGACAATGGATTATCATTACAATTTGGACATGCTAAATAACCTTTTGTACTCCAACCAGACAAGTTACCATATGCAGGAAAGTCGTTTATGGTCCACATTATAGCTGCATGCATTCGAAAAGTCTGTTTGCTGAAGGCATCATAAGTCAATATACCATTTTCCCACAATTCATTCAACTCATCAATTAGCGGTCGCATGTAAACATCAATCTCTCTTCCCGGTGCTTACGGTCCTGGAATAAGTAAGGACATCATGAAAAATGGCTCCTTCATGCAGTTCCAGGATGGAAGGTTGTAGGGCATAAGTATTACAGGCCATATACTATAGGAGTTGCTCATGTTTCCAAAAGGATTGAATCCATCTGTGGCAAGCCCTAGTTTTACATTACGAGGCTCAGATGCGAACTCGGGATATTTTATATCAAAGTCCTTCCACTCCTGACAATCAGCAGGATGTCTCAATATCCCATCATCAACATGCTTATCACTATGCCATCTCATATCCATAGCTGTCTTCCTAGACATGTACAATCTCTATAACCTTGGAGTCAATTGGAAGTAACATAAGACTTTATGAGGGATCTTCTTACCATTTCCATCATTGACTTTATATCTAGACTCTCCACATGTCGGACATTTTTCTAGATTTGCTTTCTCTTTCCAAAATAGTGCACAATCATGCTAACAAGCATGGATGACCTCGTATCCCATGCCTAACTCACGTAGCAACTTCTTGGCTTCATAAATTGAACTTGGAACTAAATTACCTTCTAGTAAAAGATCTATCAATGCCCCCATCAACATGTCAAATGACATGTTGCTCCACTTGCTCAATACCTTTACATGAAGCATTGTAACCACAAACTTCAAAAGAGTATACTTTTTGCAACCTGGATACACCTCACGCTGGGCAGCTTCCATCAGTTTTTCAATTTTTTTTACCTCTTCCCTCTGGACGGTATTAGCAACTTGTGCAGATCGGGATTCTCCCCAATCATGGTCCATGTAAGTCCCCCTGTAATAATCTTCCATTAATTCAAGGAGTTCATCCCCAACATCATCTTCATTATTTGCTATTTCATTATTACCATCATCATCGTCACCATCATCCAATATATAGGGGTCATTATCAGGAACGGGTTCACCGTGGTAGACCCAATGCTTGTAAGATAGCATCATCCCATGAAGGGTCAAATGATTTTTCACAACTTCACTGGTATACCAATCAACGTTCAAACACTTGTTACATGGGCCCCGAATCTTACCATCCTGACCTGCATTCTCCATTGCAAACTCAATAAATGACCTAACCCCTTCACGATACTGCTCACTTAATTTCTGTCTAAACCTAATTAAAGTTATCCAACTCTTGTCCATAGCTGATTACATATAAGATCATATTAGAAAGAATGTGATCATATTAGATTACAAGTGTTATATATTAAGCCTCAAAGAAACAAAGGCTGAGATTTCAGTTCTAGGCAACCGATTGATAAATAAATTTGGAAAAAGCAATATGGATCTTAAGGCATTAAAACCCCGATGAAGTTTACAAAATCTGATCATAATCTATTTGGTAAAAAAAAAAAGAATAAAATGAACAATACTGAAATTTTAATGTCTTTAAAACAAAAACTAACACAGCCCATAAACATAAAAATAATTTGCAAATTCATATTTCATGTATCTATACATGAAATATGAATTTGCAAATTATTTTTAACATTCTCCTACAAAGAGAAGACGTAACATAATTAAGCTTATGAAAAATAATAAAGGTTTTAATTAAAATAACAAAAGATAACATTATTAAAAAGTTAAGACACTACATTAGATTGCAATGGGACCAAAAACTGACTCATAATTAATGAAGAAATGTACAAAAAAAAATCACAAATTATGAAAAAGAAAGATAGCCACAAATATTAATTTGGGTGACGATTTTGTTGCAAAGATAGTGGATTATTTTTCTTGTTTCTTAGACCAAGTAATCTATATTTAACAAACAATTTAATCTTTCAAAATGATGCCTTAATTTATTCCACTACTATGGTAATTAAGTTTAATATTTTTTTGAGAGTGTGCTAAAATATTTAAAATTATGTTTGTATAATGAGTTTTCTATTAATATTAATGTACAATTCATTTTTATATTTATAGATATTTTTAGTTACAAATAATGCAATTATTAAACAAGGCCAATGCCCAATGCGGGCTCTATAGCACTAGTTATATATATTAAGAGCATTCATCCCCTTTGTGAGAGAGAAGGAGGAAGTGACGGTGGCACACCTAAATTTTCTAAAATCTAAAATATTTCTCCTTTTTCCTAAAGTCTCTCATGATTTATTTTGGTTTCCTTGTGAAAAGAAGTCTTATTTTGGTACACTAATCTCTCCTCTGGCTAGCTTTCATAATCCTAATTTCTTCTTATTGATAAACTTATAAATCTAATAAAAAAAGACTACCTCTAATCTATATTTTCCTAAAAAGTATGTGCCTCAACTCATCTCGTGGGAACCATTTTGATGAATCGATTCAATTTATCTACCCATTGTGGAGATCTACCTACTTTACTAAATCCACCCATCCACATCAGAAATCAAATTATCAAGCCCATCTAACATCTACTTTGGTTAGATAAACAAAGATGGGCTTAAGGGTGAATTCCTTGGCATTCTTGTGCAATTTTTTTTAATTATGTGTTTGTCATGTGATCAATATCATAATAATGCAAATTCGACTAAAATTAATTCTAAACATATTTAATGTGAGTCGATTTTCAAGTAAGATGAGAAAAATATATAGTAACTATGACCTCCAGGTAGTGGGGTCTACTTTGATGCTTTTTTATAACTAGGTGATGCATGGAACGGCCATCCAACGACAAAAACTTAACATCTTTGATTAAAATCATCACCACAAAAACTTTTTTATTGCACATCCAACTTACAAAGGATCTTGCTCTTTAAAATTTTCCCCTTTTGAATAGATTTTAATATATATAGTTTAAAAAATGAGTAAAACTTAAGATATAAACTTAAGATATTAACTTTTTCAGAATTCACATTACATTATATATATTAATATTTAAATTTCCTACAATTAAATATGACATTACCGGATTCATATTTCTTCAATTTAAAATTTTTATTCATTTTACATTTAAATAGATCTATCTCTTTTTAATAATGGCAATGCAGATCGGAATTTATAAAATTTAAATGATATAAAAAAATTATGTAAATATTTGAAATTGGTTTTATGACTTTAGATTTAGTAACTTATTACGAGATGAGATGAACATTAATTTAACTTAACATGTTTTCTCAATTTTTCAATCTTAACATTAATTCAAAAATAATTGTAGCTTTTATAATTTTACATCACTACTTACTTTTTAAAAAAATTTTTAGGTAAAGAAGTTTTTTAATGGTAAATACAATATAATTCTATTTATATAAGTACTAGTTTTTAATGCTAGATTTATGCTTTTTTGATTAATATTGTAAGGAAATATATATATTCTATTAAAAAATTTTCTTTGGCACGGGCCATTTTGCTAACAGATGAATCTTTCTCTGTCCATTAAACATTGGATAAAATCACATTCTTAGGTTCCTTTAAAATGCTTTGAATACTTAATTGTGAGGGCCTAGAAGTAGATTGCATAAAGTGAGAGGGCTTACTTGTAATTTATAGAAACTACACAAGCCACATTCCCAAACAGAAGACGATCTGTTGTGAATGTGTTACAGAGGAACGTCTTCCTCTTTAACTCCTTCTTATCAGTTACATGGACAATGGGTCCCAGTGGACCCGATCCACAAGGAAACTAGATCCCTATGGTCGTCCAGTATCCCTTTCTTAGATGAGCATCTTGGATCTCTAATCAACTGGGACAAGTAGGCCCACAAGGCTTGGCAACCATTACCGATTCAAGCTTTGAAAAGCGGAAGTTTAATCTGGTTTTCTTCCTCTTTTTACAGATTGGTAGAGTGGGGATCATTACATAAAGACTGTTGATCTCTTAGAAAGGCAATTTCTCAAACCCCACTTCCAGATTTGAAGTTTTTAACACCTAATCTCTACCATTAATGGCTGTCATCAGTTTCTTCCTTAATATGGGCAGATTTAGGCCAGTTGGATAGTGGGCCATAGAGATCGTAATTCATATGGGTCCATCATGTTTAGGGTCGCCCATGTGTGGTCCAATGGATAATCGGATTAGATCTTCCATCAAGTGATCTCACAACATATATTTATAAAAAAAAAAAAAGGAACAAAATCGTTGAACAGAGATGCAATGTCTGTAACGGAGAAACAATGGAAACGTTGGAATTGCTAATACATGTACAGAGAAAGAAACGGTGGACAAAATACATCTATTAAAAAAAACAAAAAAAAACACAAACGTAGAATAACAGAGAGGTACAGAGAAGTGCAAATAAGATGCTCCCACCCACCTGTATGTATGCCCTTGATCGTTGCACACACTGTAGCAAGAAGCTTGCTCTTCCTCTTCTCAACTTGATCTTCTTCTCGTCTTAAAATCTAGGCTTAGGTTTAGGGTGCTAGATTTTAAGGCTAAAAATAGAGGGAGAAGTTATGGGATTCTAGGTAATATTATACTATATATAGAAAAATTAAGTGGGCTTACATTCTTTTTTCCTTTTTTTCTAAAGAGGGTGGTTCAACTATTTGGGCTGAACTAATCCTCTTGTGCCCCAAAAAAAAAAAGGGTAATATTCATAATGGCACTTGTGTGGTAGTAGTGTGCCCGAACCCTGAAACTTATGGGTTGAATTATTCTTTTTTTCTTGTATATATATGGAAAATTCTAGTTTAATAAAATAAATAGCAAGTTTTAATCAAATATAGTTTTTCAAATTTTCACTTCCACCTAACAAGCACTACAAAATTGAAATATTCGGACAGGTCTACAACAATTGTCTAGCCTTAGTTTGTTAGTTATTAGTGCTTATTTTTCAGGTCTGTATTCAGTGCATGGACCTTTAGGCCTAGCTCGCCCTATTCAACCATCTATATTGGAAATCAGTCCTAAGCCTAGAAATTAGTCCCTAGCTCCTGTAGGAACTAATCTTTAAGTGAGGTGAACAATCATCTTAAAAGACAAAAAAAAAAAAAAAAAAAAAAAAGAAAGGAGATCAAACCAAAAGGTGATGGGTTTTTGACAAAGTTTTGATTAGGCAAGGGGCCTAATTTTACAGTCATCAAACCATCACTTATTACTTATTATATATTGATTTAAATCTAAAAAAAAGTTATATTATAAAAGAACCATTAAAATTTAAGGCTATTGAACTATATGATAATTTGAACCGTAAAAAATTATAAAATGAGAATATCACTATAGATAATTATGTGGGTCTTCACCAACGCAAATAGTGTGTTGGCAATTAAGGTGGGTCTTTGCCAACATATATAGTGCGTTGGCAATTAATATGGGTATTTGCCATCACACATAGTGCGTTAGCAATTAAGAGTGGTCTTCGCCAACGCATGCAGTGCGTTGGCAATGTTTAGGGTACCTTTCCCAACGCACCTATGTGCATTGCAAATAAGTCAAACCATTGCCAACACATTGTTTATGTCACCAAAGGTTAATATTTCATTGCCAAAATCTTTACTGTATTTACAGGATAATTTTTGTATAATTTTAACATTTTTTGCCAACGCAGCCTCATTTGCGTTGGCAAAAGTATATAATTTTGTGACTTTTGCCAACGCATTGTTATTTACGTTAGCAAAAGGTAACATTTAGCAACGCCTTCCAAATGACGTTGGTAAAAAGCATTGGGGATTGCGCAGTTTGTTGTAGTGAACTTTTGAATCAAATGTTAAAGAAAGAGACCTCAGAATTTTCTTGACAATTTTATTTTCCTGGATTTCTTCCCTAAGTTTAAAATGGAATTGGCAATATCATTCAGCTTTGCATAAAACTCATTAAAAGTCTCATCTGCTTCCATCATAATAGTTTCAAAGAATTTATTCAATTTCTACAATTTTGCTTGCTTCATAGTATCTGTACTCTCATGCACAGTTTGCAAGACATCTAATGCTTCTTTTGCAATTTTATATATGAAAATCCTACAAAACTAGTCAGCAACTACTCCATTATAGATAACATTTATGGCCTTATTATTTCAATTGAAAATATGCATCTTATCTTTGGACTATTGGGCTTTTGGTTTAATAATAGTTTGCCCATTAGTTGTAATTATAGGTTTAGCATAATCATCCTTAACAATATCCCAAACATCATCGTCAATGAATTATGAAAACTAATTATCATTTGCTTTCAATACGTATGATTTTAACCATCAAACAAAGAGAGCTTAGTAGTAGCTGTGTCTTCTTGATTAAGTACCATTCTAGACATCTCTTAAAATCAAACACAACAAGTTAGTACAACTCGCTCTGATATCAATTAAATGTTTTAGGTGGGCCTCTAGAATGGATTAACGCAATCAACTTATCAATATGTGTGCAAACAATCAACCACATAATAGAAAATAAATCAATCAAATTCAAAAGCACACACCACAAGAAGACGCACTGTTTTTTAATGTGGAAAACCCCAACTAGGTAAAAAACCACAAATTTAACAAAGATCAACTATCAAGTAAATTTGAATAACTACAAGATATACTCACACTCTTTGCACACCCTAAGGACTTTTTCTTACACAACTCTTTTTGCTGCACGGCTCTCCTTTGCCGTGTATGACTCTCTACTTAATAAAACTTGTACCTTGAATATGCAAATGGCCTCAACACTTCTACAAGAGATGTAGAAGCAACTTCTCTTTATAACAAAGCTTTAGGCCTTTAACTCTTAATGAAAGCTCTAAAAAATGATCTTCACTAAGTAATATCCACTTTGGTAAATGAGATATATGTCTAAGGTTAAAAGAGAACCCTTTTTTATAGCCTTAATTTTGTGTCTCATAATAGTAATCCATCTAGGAAATGATCTGGCACAAAACAGGAAAGTCATACTAAAAATAGAAGTAGAAATCTGTAGGTCAGTTGAATTTTCGAGCAGGCTTGATTGATTGGATAACCCTCGATTTGATCGAGTTAGGCCTTTGTCTCTCATCCAATTGATCAGACCTTCATCAACTTTTTACAAATTTTCTTCATTTCAGCTCTTTTGATCACTCGAACCACAATCCAAGATCAAATAATATAAAATACAACTCAATGAACTAAGAGTTTTGTCCAACCAATGAATTAGCTAATATACAAAATTCATTACAAAAGTGATATTATGGGCCTGGTCTTTTATATTCAAATTCCACATGGAAATTTGTGATGTTGGAAATCTATTGGCAGTAAATGATAGCTTGTGCATTTGAGAATGTCATGTTACTTTTTTTTTTTCAGAATTCTAAATTTCAAGTACCTAGAAAGCCCAATTTACTTTTGGCATACTCAGCCTACTTTTTAAATGCCCCACATAAGAGGACTGAGAAATTCCAACCTAGGGGATAGCTTTAATAGGATTTACAAATTCTATATGAATTTCTTGAATCTAGTAAAGAAACAAGCCTCCAATAATTTGTTTACAAGAAGAGTAAGCTCCAACACATGATTTTTCATATGATCCAATATCTTAGCTTCGGACACATGTCGCAGTGCATAATTATTCTTGATCAGTCCATATTGTTTTTCTGGTGAGACCCACCAAAGATGGTTGAAACCTTTTAATATCTAATCTTAAAATAAATTGTTGAAATGAATGCTTGATTTCCTTGTCAATAATCAAACTACTCTCCAAAGTCCACACCAAGGTTTTTTTTCCTAGAATTTATGGATTTTCTCTTGCACTAGATTTTATTTGGGATATTATCCACGAAGTTGTCTACATCATATTGGCCTTTGAGCAGTTAAAGTTTAAGTATTTTTCAATGAGTTGTCCATGCATTATTTCAAAGCATTGTGGTATCATACGTGTGATATCTTAAGATCATGCGATATAGAACATATCACTTTTTATGACCATGTGATGCAGAACATATCACATTATGTTGTATCCTGCTACTATTGTATGAACAACTAGGAAGGTAATACTTATATAGGGATTATTACCGTTTGGAAGCTTTTAAACCAAATAAGTATTCAAAAACTACCCACCAAAAGTTATTTTCCACATAGTTGTTCATAGGAAAGAACTCCCCAAAAATGTTGATTTTACCCCTAAACTTGCAATATCCTAAAGAAGTATAATATCAACTGTGTGATATCCTTAAAAAGTAAGATATCGCAAGGTTCAATATCCTAAAAAAGGTTCGATATCCTACTAACTTAGGATATCAAATTCCGTGATATACTAACAATGTAGGATATCAAACAAATCCAGATTTTATCAATAAAAATTAAAGGTGGATTGAGAATTTGTATTAATCATAAAATGGATTATACTATCAAATCATTTACTATGATATTTATAAAAACAATATGATGCCATAAAAATAGTATTTAAAAAGACTATAGGGGTTTTTTTTTGGTTAATAACTATCAGCTTCTTAGTTTTCAATATAAAACATAAGAATTCAAAGTAAATTATGCTATACCAACATACTATTACAGAGTTAAATGTGAAAGATACTAAGGTGAGAGAATTAATATATAAAGAATGAAAATAAACGCCTAAACATTATTACCTTAGTAGTGAGGAACCTTCTTTCCAAAATAACAATAGTATCATTCCTTGATTAAAGTGATGGTGGGGAACTACAACTTAGCATTTTTATTGAATATTGGAACCCTCATTCACGTACTACTTGTGACTTATCACACCAATATCCACTATTAGATTTAAGCATAATTATTCATTTTATCTAACTATCAAACAAAACAAAAACTCTAATAGTGGGAAATTGCAAAATTGTGAGGCTTTTTAGACTGATGAGAGGGATAAAATTTTTTCATATACCTAGTCATTAATAGCATGACATTTCTATCATTTTCCCTCCCATGAATTTCTGGATTTGTATTAGGTCCCATAGAATTTAAGGGGCATTGTAAACATTCTGTGATGTATATATGTGGTCAAATAAACCTCCATAAAAAGATAAAAGTATGGGCTGGATGGCCCACTGCTTTATTTAAAGATCATCCCGTTCCACTCTTCATTTGTAGAGGATAACTTATAATGTCCTAAGCTCAATAGTAAACCCCATTAGTTCATTGGAAAATCCATCAATTTCAAAATCAATACAGAATTGTCATCCATTCTATATAAAGAGGCATTCTTATATGGGTTTCACATTATATGAAAGGATATAAATCTTATTAAATGATTTTACAATTTCTATTAGAAAAAAGAAGCTGAAAAGGGATTTTTAAGCTATATAATTGATTTTTTTAAGCCTTAAAAAATGAGATAGAAGTCACATGCCTCTTTTAATGACTTAAATAGATGATCTCTAGATAAAAGAAAATGAAGAGCCTCAATTCCGAAAACGAAAAAATGTAGAAACGACAAAGATAAAATATAGTTTCGTAATAAAAATGCACTTTAGGTTTGGAGAAAGGGATGAAAAAAATTTAAATTTATTCGATATCCTACATTGTTAGGATATCACAGAGTTTGATATCCTAACTTAATAGGATATCGAACCCTGTGATATCTTATATTTTTAAAATATCGCATGATTCGATATCATATTACTTTAGAATATCGCAAGTTTAGAGGTAAAATTAATATTTTTATATAGTCCTTTTCTATACAAATAGCTGTGTAGTAAATAACTTTTAATGAATAATTTTTAATATTTACCATGTTTAAAGGATTCCGTACGATAATGCTACCTTCAAATTTTGTTGGATGATTATAAAATAGAAGGGTAATCCTGTCAATATTATATTTTATCTTACGTGGATGTGACTGCTCTTGTTTTGTTTTTTATGTTAAATGTGCCAACTTTTAGTGCTTGCATTCAATGCAAAAATGTACTTAAAAGTTAGAGTATACCTGCCCAGCAGTCATGTCCCTCATAATTTCCGTTCTGTTGTCCTGTTAACATTACTTAACCAGCATGCTAAAATAAGCTATTGGGTTTTTCAGGTTGGACGTACTGTCCTGTTGGGCCCATCAGGTATTCCTTTGTTTTGTGCGGGCAGTTCGGTTAGAGGACAATTGGAATAGATTCTCATATCTGTGAGGGCCTTTTTGTTTGGCAAAACAGGAATTCTGATAATTCTTTTTTTGAGAACGTGGAATTTTTCAAATATTATCTTACAAGTGAAATTCCAAATACGCAATTGTATAGTTCAAAGTTCAACAAGTAATTAAAGTGAAAGTCCAAATACTCATGTCCAGGATTTAGAAAGTTGGAAGTCTAAAAGTTCTACGGGCCAAATTAAAGTAGTATTTGTAAGGTTTGCTTCGTAAATTTTCACCGTTAAAATATGAAATTCAAAATTTTCAGAGGAGAACAACCGCATAGCCACCATGAATTCTAGAGGAAGGAATATCCCTGTTTTAGATACTGCTAAAGAGACGACATCTTTGTCTAAAATAGTTATGATTAATGTTACACTGCAACACCTCGTTTTTTTCCCCCATGTAATGTGAACTAGATCCATCAAACATTTTGCTTCTTGATAATTGCTTCTTAATGCTTTTATCAAATACTAAACAAGCAACTTTTGATAATTCGCATATGATATTACAATGATCCACACAATCACCAAACCCCTGTCACAATCAGATTATGGCGCCTTAAATCTTTTGAGTAACATCTACAAATCATAAAGAGGACCAGGTTAGGTAATTTTTTGCACATGTATCACGTCATCTTGCCTTCAAAACACAGAGCCAAGGTCTGCACAGCCCACTCATCTTCACTTTTTCGAATATTTCAGGAGTTGTTGGTTGATGAGTTTTCTTCTGCAATGACCACTATCTCCACTTTGGACCTTTTAGCATTATGAGGGGTCCTACCGTCCCATGTCTACATCTCCATTCTTCTTGAGGGATGTTCCAGCTTATAAGCTTGTTGATAGGATGTCCAAACTTATAATAAGATTTTTTCTTATGCCTGTGGCTCCTATGTAGGATGGCGTAGGGTCCGACGAGCACCACCCGAAAGAGAGAGGGCGGAGGAAATTCTAAAAGACAAAGTGTGGAATGGTGCAAAAGTCCTACATTAGAAACTTGCATGTCCTAAGCTTTGGTATATATGCATGTAACCTATTCTTAACCGCGAATGATGCCTTTTAAAAGTATGCGGCAAGAATGAGTTGAAATCTCATGAGGTAAAGTGGATAATATTACGTGGGTAGTAAATTTGAATTACAAATTATTGATCTCCATCATTAGAGTCTACTTTATCCTCTCTGTTTTTTTATTTTTCCAACAAGGGAGGACTCAAACTTGCTCACTTTTGCCCCTTACGAGGGCATTTGTGTTGTAAGCATGTGTGCAAATGCAATCAAGATCAACAATCACCACACAAGAAGACAAGAAGATTTACGTGGTTCGGCAAAGATGCCTACGTCCACGGGAAACCAATTTCCACTACGTTCTCCTCCAATTTGTGAAACCACAGCCTTAGAATCTCAGCCACTCTCAGCCTCTTTCTAGGGTTACAGATTACATCATATATATAATCATTACATCCTTATCCCCCAAGAACTCTATCTCAAAAAAAAGGAAAGTCCTAACATATTAGAAAACTGCTGTTTGACAAAACAGGAAATTTCTAATATCATTAGGAAAATCACCTCAGATACAAAACCCACTAATGGTCTAGACCCACATGGCCAACAATCTCCCCCTCCAGACCATAGGGAAGATGCCCTAAACCCCTTGCTGGGAGTTCAGTCCTGCTAACTCTGAACACAACTCCAGCTTTCCCTTAGACACAACCTTGGTCATCATGTCCGAGGGATTCTTGTCCGAATGAATCTTTTCCAGCTTCATGAAGTTCTTCTCAATCACCTCACGAATCCAATGGTACTTGATATCAACGTGCTTCATGCGACCACGATATGTAGCATTCTTACTGAAATCCATAGCACTTTGACTATCACAGTAAACTACATATTCTTCTTGCTTCAAACCAAGTTCTTGAAGGAATCTGTTCAACCAAAGCATCTCTCTCCATCCTCCATTAGCAGCTATGTATTCCACTTCAGTTGTAGACTGTACTGTACACTTCTGTAACTTCGATTGCCAGGAGATAACTCCCCCTACGAAAGTAAACAAATAACCAAAAGTCGACAACTGACGATCAAGATCGCCTGTAAAATCAGCATCAGTATAACCTTCCATGACTGGTTTTGAGCTTCCGAAACACAAGCACACCTTGGAAGTACCTCTCAAATACCTAAAGATCCACTTCACTGCTTCCCAATGCTCTTTTCCAAGGTTTGCGAGAAATCTACTCACTAAACTCACAGCATGAGCAATGTCTGGCCGTGTACAAACCATGGCATACATGGACTCCCTACAGCAGAAGAGTAAGGAACACATGCCATCCATCCCTTTTCATCATCTGTAGTAGGATACAAGTGCTTGCTTAGTTTGAAGTGACTGGCTAGAGGTATGCTAACTGGTTTAGCATTCTTCATGTTAAACCGCTCGAGTACTCCTTTAACATATTTCTCCTGTGACAACCACAGCTTCTTGGAACTCCTATCACGACGTATTTGCATGCCCAATATCGTTCGTGTGGGACCCATGTCTTTCATGTCAAACGACTTTGACATCTCCTCTTTCAACTTGCCAATCAATTTGCTATCCTGTCCAACTATCAGCATATCATCTATATATAAAAGAAGGATGATGAACCTGCCATCGATAAATCGACGAACATAGACATAATGATTTGCAGTTATCCTCCGGTACCCATGACTCAACATGAATGAATCAAATTTTTTGTACCATTGTCTCGGTGCTTGCTTCAGCACGTAGAGACTCTTCTTCAACTTGCAAATCATCTGTTCTTTTCCTTCTACCTCAAACCCCTCTGGCTGAGTTATGTAGATCTTTTCTTTTAAGTCACTGTAAAGAAACGTGGTCTTCACGTCCATCTGTTCAAGCTCAAGGTCCATGCTGGCGGCTAGACCCAAAACGATTCTGACAGAAGTCATTTTCACAACAGGAGAGAAAACATCACTGAAGTCGATACCCTTGGTCTGTGCGAAGCTTTTTACCACTAACCGTGCCTTGTGCTTCATCAGTTTTCCATTCTTATCATTTTTCAGCTTGAACACCCATTTGTTTTTCAGATCATTCATATCTTTAGGAAGTTGACCAGCTCACGTGTCTTGTTCTTCTTCAAAGAACTCATCTAATCTTGCATGACCTTCATCCACTCATCTTTATCAGCATGAGTCATTGCTTCTCGGAAGTTATCTAGCTCTCCCTCATTAGTAAGCAAAACATATTCGGATGCAGGATACCTAGTTGATGGTTGACGCTCTCGTGTAGACCTCCTAACTTGAGGTTCTGTGGTTTCCAACCGAGGAGACTGCAGCTCCCCCTACTCAACACCCTCATCATCTAGCAACCCCTCTGCCTCATCATAATCCAAATCGTTTTATCCACCTTCACCACCTGTAGTCTGCACCGGAGAAGGAGTCGGTGTGAGATCAACCACTCCATCAACTTTCTCAGAAGACTTATCAATCTTCTCAACATCTCTAAAGAATTAGTCTTCATGAAAAACCACATCCCTACTTCTGATAAGTTTCTTCTTCGCTAGATCCCATAATCTGTAGCCAAACTCATCTCCATCATAACCAAGAAAGATGTAACTCACTGCCTTATCGTCCAACTTGGAACGCTGCTCCTTTGGTACATATACAAACGCTTTACACCCAAACACCTTCAAGTGTGAATAGGAAACATTTTTACCTGTCCATCTTCTCTCTGGAAGATCATAATTCAAAGGAACTGAGAAAGTTCTGTTAATCAGATAAATGGTAGTCAGAACGGCTTCACTTCAGAATGACTTAGGCAACCGTGCTAATCTTATCATGCATCTCATCTTCTCAAGAATAGTGCGGTTCATTCTCTCTGCTACACCATTATGCTGTGGAGTACTAGGAACTGTCTTTTCATGTCGAATGCCATGCTTCAAGCAATAGCTTTTGAACTGGTTGGATGTGTACTCTCCTCCATTATCTGAATGGAGACACTTCAAGAGTTTACCGGTTTCTCTTTCAACCTTGACATGAAACTGTTGAAACATCTGAAACACTTAATCCTTTGATTTCAACGGATAAACCCAGACTGTCCTGGATGCATTATCGATAAACGTGACAAAGAACTTATTGCCACCCAATGATTTTACCTCTATGGGACCACAAATATCAGAATATACCAAATCCAACACATTTGATTTCAATTTTGATGTCGAAGAGAAAGCAACCCTATGCTGTTTACCATATAAACAATAATCACAAAGGTCAAGGGACATACCTTTGGAGCAAGGAATTAAATCCTTCTTTGCCAACATCTGCAAGCCTTTCTCACTCATATGACCAGGCCTCTTATGCCACAGATTTAAAGGGGAATTGTCTTAAACTGCATTCAACGCATTTTTGCACAGCTTTACTTGTGTTTTATAAAGAGTATTACATGTTGTTCCTCTCGCAACAACAAGAGACCCTTTAGTGAGCTTCCATTTGCCATTTCCGAAGTAATTCGTATAACCTGCACGATCCAATGCAATCCCAGAAATCATATTCAACCGCAGATCAGGAACATGTTGCACATCTTTCAGCGTCATTGTGCAACCAATATCGGTTTTAATGTAGACATCACCGATACCAACAATTTCTGAATGACTCGTGTTGCCCATCTTCACAGTACCAAAGTCACCTGCTTTGTATGTCGCGAACATCTCCCTGCAGGGAGTAGCATGGTAGGATGCTGCTGTGCCAACAACTCACTCAACCTGACCATCTGCAACACTTAAACACTTATTATCATTGCCGGTGAGCATCACTACTTCATGTTCCAAAGTAGCTTTAGTGTTATCACTGTCATTCTTCTTATCATTGTTAGATCCTTTCTGTTCCTTCATGGCAAAGCAATTTTCCCTCATGTGGCCCATCGTGCCACAGAAAAAGCATTTTACAGACTTTTTCTTAATCTGTTATTCACTGCTAGACTTGGCCTGTGATTCACCTCTAGACTTGCCACGCCCCCCCTTTAGTCCTCTACTCTTACTTCTCCCCCTGTTCTCAGTAACAAAGGCCTATGCATTATCTGTCCTTACAGATTTCCTTCTAGTTTCTTCATTCTGTAGACTACTAGTAGCTTGACTCATAGATAACACACTATCTGGAGTAGAGTTGCTCAAGGAAACAACCAATGTCTCTCATGTATTCGGCAAAGAACTCAGAAGCAACAAAGCTTGCATCTCATCATCAAGGACCATCTTCATAGTGGTTAACTAATTCACCACACTTTAAAACTCATTGATGTAAAACTCATTGATGTAATATTCGATCTGACCACCATCCTTGAATTTCATGTTCACAAGCTTTCTGATCAAGAAGGTTTTGTTCAATGTGGTCTTTTTATCATACATTGCTTCTAACTTTTTCCAAAGGGTATTCGCATTGGTTTCATTAGACACGTGGTGAAATATACTGTTATCAACCCACTATCTGATGTGACTAATCGTTTTTCTATGCAATTTGTTCCATTCAGCATCTTGCATTTCTTTCGGTCGGGCACTATCCCCTTCAACGGGATCATGGAGGTCTTTATAATAAAGAATATCCTCCATCTTCGGTTTCCAGATCAACCAATTGTAATGGTTGAGCTTAACCATGGTAGTGTTGATAGTATTGTTCTCCATCTTAATCAAATTAAGTAACAGGAAAAAACAAATAACTAACATTGTAACACTCCGACCCGAGTTGATCCGGATTAGTGGGTAATTGTGTGTGATTTTGTCGTTAAGAGTGTTTTGGTTTTTGTTTTCCTTTGGTTGTGAGTCTTGGAGAGATCGTTTGGGTTGAGTTGACTTGGTTTAGGTAGTTCGAGCCCTTTTTCGTAATTTTGGCTTTTGATTGACTTTGTCAGTTTTGTGTCCTTCTGACGTCATCGCGTGTAATTCGTTGAGCTTGTCGATCTTCGTAACTGTCTTGGATCCGAATGATCTCGTTTGCTCTCGTTGGACCGTCAGTTGACTCAAACTGACATTGGTGTAAGCTGTTTGGACTTATATGTAAATTGGACTCATTTTAACTTATAATTATCCTACCTACTCTCTCTTTCTCTCGATCGTTCTCTGCTTCTCTCAGCTTGTCTCTCTCTCTCGTCCAGCTCTCTTTCTCTCGTTCCTTCTCTTTTCTGTTTCGTGAGGGAGGAAGAAAGGAGCCCGATTGTGTGTGTGTTTCTAGTGGACTGAGCCAAGCAACGACTGTAGAGTGCGTGATTTCTGTCTGTGAGGCAAGTATAAGCACAAGTAGTATAAACACCGATTGATAATGCTTTGATTGTTTGTATCTTACTCTTTGTGGTATGCATCAGTGTTAGACAGCCCTATTGAGTCCCTTTTTGTTGTTATTTTCCTGTTTCCGGTCAAAAGACTCGTTTTTTGTATGTCTGCAACTGTTCCAGAAAAATGACTCCGTGCACTCACGGCTAAACCGTGAAATGTGCTACGGTTGAGCCGTGAAATGGCTTACGGCTAAGCCGTGACCCAGCCGTAACCCTGACCGTAGAATAGTACAAACTGACATCTGAAAATAACTGAGAGTTGGCAAATTGCTACTCTTCTACGGCCTAGCCTGATCTAAGCCGTACTTTGTACTACGGCTAAGCCGTGGACCAGGATACGGCTGCGCCGTAGAGTAAAATATGGTTGAGCCGTAAATACGGATGGACATTTTGGGGAACCTCGACTCCGCCGTAGTGCAGATTACGGCTAAGCCGTAAGATGCCTACGGCTAAGCCGTAAGGTCACCTACGACTACACCGTGAGATCCTGAAAAAGGAATAAAAGGACTAGGTTTAATAAAGAGACCGTATATGACTTTCATGTTAGAATGTAGCTAACCTGAACATGCCCAATGGAATGTTTGACTGACATGAATGATCTCGAGGGCTGTGAATCATTCATGCCTATTATCCAGTTGTTTAGCACCTCCCCATGGGTGTTGGTTTAAGGGACTTCGGTGCACACTCCTGACACTACAACACTAGACAATGGTGCATCGGATAACTTAAAACTACATCAGCATGCACGGTTAGAAACACTGGATAAATAAGTAGGATTGGCTTGTAATTGACCTTGATTCGTAAGAGTATTCTGATTTATACAGAATATTGACTTCGGTTATGCCCTCTTATGTGTTCTGCGCTGGACCTCTCGATTCTGTGGGAAATGCAGCAACCCCAGAGCGAAGCCCAGGCGGGACCATTCTATTATTGTGTTTGTATCATTGCTCCAGTGGAGTACTTGAGGCAGTGATTATTGTTAGTGGTATCTAATTATCAGTATTTCTTTTACTGCTTATCCGCATTCAGTATTGCTTATTCGCATTCAGTATCAGTATCAGTATATGTGATGCACTTCCTATTGTTCGCTTAGTGTGATATGTGAGAGATCTGTATGTGATATGATTGATTGATTGAGGTGCATCATCCGATTTGATTGTGATCGGTATATGGCACTACTGAGCCTCAGCCTTAGGATGCCCGACGGAGTTGACTCTGGTTTAGTTTATGTGTTTGCCTCTGCAGAGTGTTCTGTCCTGGGACTCCGGACCCCGGGAACTAGAGACCCATGCGTACCCTGGCCCGGTCGCTGGTGTTCTCATTCCGACTGCTCTCGAAAAGGAGAATATGGCCAATGTAGTAGCCACTTTGACTGTTATCTGTTTATGATTCTGAGAGCATGCTTATTCATTTGCACGATTTGCTTAGTATACGAACATGATTTCTATGGATCTTGCACTGTGACTAGTACTCATTATTAGACACAATTCGTGTTATCTTCTTGTGGCTTATATTTTGCTGAGTCGTTGTACTTACGAGTTGTCTTTGTGTGTTGCAAGCTCAGATCCCTCTCCCGATCCTGCGTCGGTCGACCCGACTCCAGGAGAGGCGCGCGAGGCCCCCTCCGGCCTAGAGGAGTGGACTTGATCCATCCTCCAGAGTACGGTTTGCATCATTTTGTGTTTTTCCCCATTCATTTGAGCCTGAGTCCATTGGGGGATTTTTCTGTAACTTGTACTGTGGGCTTGATATCTGTATTTTGATTTTTATAAGCCCTTTCTATTGTCATACGTTCTTGCATTTGTTCTTGTCATCAGTCAAATACTTTTGTAATCCACTATGTCTTTTGGTAGGTTGTGATATGCGTTGATACCTACAGCTTCCGCGTACAGTTGTTTGCACGTGTGAATGATCCCTTGTGTGTGTATGCTTGGACAAGGTCTAGGTGTACATGCACGGGAGTACGTGTGTCATTGGTTAGATTTTCTCTAACCCCCGGTCCCTGGGCTCGAGTTGTGACAAACACTGACCTTAACTCCTGCACCACATTGTAGATCTCGTCAACACGAGCACGCTGGAAGAAACGGATTTGAAATCCAACCCTTGATGGCTGCAAAAACAGTTTTATGCGCTTCTGATTTGGTCAAACTCCTCGTTGACCGTCAAACAACCAATCTTCTTCCACTAATACGTAGATCTGCTCGAAACGAGTCCGTAGGCACAAACGGATCTCCAATCGGACGTTAGATGATCAGGATATCGCAAAAACAAATTTCTACCGTCAATCTGGTCAACTCTGGCCATTGACCGTTTGTCCGATGACGTGGGCTGACGTTAGCCTGATGACGTCACGCTGTTGGCGTTTGCGCGGCGGCTAACAGGCTGGACCGACTGCGTGCAAGTTCAAGTCAACCCGACCCAAACCGACCTGCAGTCGTGCTGCTGGACAGGGCTTGCACCACGGGTTGGTTCTGTCCCAACCCGAAACCTAACCCAACCTGAAAAACAAGCGCTAAGCTTATACTGCACGTCGGGTCAGGTCGAACGGACCCGACCCGAACCCAGACTCAGAACATGTTATCTCCTTCAACAGGCGCTCGGCTCTACAACACCCAACTGCAACCGATGTGCTTCTGCTCCGGCTGCCTGCTTGGCTGGTCCGGCGACCAGCGATGGCGGGCAGTGGCGACCACGACCGCGACTGGCGGCGGGCTACGGCGATCGGCAACGACCGGCGGCGGGTGGCGACCGGTGAGTTGCTGTTTTTTTTTTCTTTTTTCCGGTCTTCCTCCCCAGATCCGGCAGCTAACGATGATATTCTCCGAAGAAGATGTCCAACAGCAGCAGAACCCACCTCTCGCTGTCTTCTTCAAGTTCTGCAAATAAAACCGATTTCTCTGTTTCTTGAAACAGAGAAACCGAAGTACGTGGCCCAGCAGTGATCTCGTTGATCTCTCCTCTTCCGTTGATCTTCCGCGCACAAACTTTCGCTCCGATACCACTTGTTGTACACGTGTGTACAAACGCAATCAAGATCAACAATCACCACATAAGAAGACAAGAAGATCTACGTGGTTCGGCAAAGATGCCTACGTCCACGGGAAACCAATTTCCACTACGTTCTCCTCCAATCTGTGAAACCACAGCCTTGGAATCTCAGCCATTCTCAGCCTCTTTCTAGGGTTACAGATTACATCATATATAAAATCATTACATCCTTATCCTCCAAGAACTCATCTCAGAAAAAAGGAAAGTTCTAACCTATTAGAAAACTGCTGTTTGACAAAACAGGAAATTCCTAATATCATTAGGAAAATCACCACAGTTACAGAACCCACTAATGGTCTGGACCCACATGGCCAACAATTTGGTCTCCATACTGTACTTAGTTTTTTATATTTGTTTTCAATTATGATCCGATGTTATCTTCACACTCATACTGTTGAGCATGTGGCTCTCCTAGGAATGTCGAGTCTAAGAATACTTTGGTTCATTGATACTATATACAACTATTATTGTTCATTAGCTCATCCATCATAGATTGATTAAGCTCTGTAACCACATTGGTTTCATGTTGTGGTTACATTCTTTAATTGGTCCAAAGACATTTGCAATATGATTCTCTTATTCAGGTAGGTAAGTCGGCAAAATACTCCAAGCTTGTTTGTCCCTTTCCCGAGGCTTTTAGTAGCTGTAGTTACGCATGCTTTCATACAGCCAGACCAGCAGACATCTCCCAAAGCTGCATTTGGTATCTCTATACAATAGTTGCTCAATTATCTAAATCATGTTAAAAAAATATTTTCATTTCCCAGAATAATTCGGAGATTATTTACTAATTTTCTAATTCACAAGAGAACGAAAAAATGGCCGCAGAAGCATTCAACTTTTAATTTCCCCATTTTGTAAAGAATTCCATATCAGCTATTTTTCCGAAAGCATAATGATTTTTACTGGATCTAATTGCCATTTCAAAGAATCTCTAGACGACAACTTTATAATATTGATCACAATGCTCCATATGTATAATTGGGACAATAACATTGTGATTGAATGGTGAATAGCTCTCTTGATTAGGGTTTGTTTTCATAAGGAGGTAATTTGTCATAAACAGCACACATCTCCAAAAAAATCCCATCCCTTCATATTCAAACACAAAAAAGATTCAAATAATGTAGTTAGAGGTGCCATATTTGCAACAAAACTAAAACAAATAAACAAAGGGGTTTTGACATATTAATCCTCCTTAAATCCAATCTTCCCAATTTCATGACCGAAATTAGAATAATGTCATAAGAGTCATTTGACTCTAGACTACATTTTCTTTTTGGACTTCTCTTCCTCAGACCTCATAATATCATGGGAACAACTTATGTCATAGAAACTAATAAATCTCATGATATTATTAGACTGTCCGATTATATCATGGATTTTATGACGGTGAAATGTGTATTTACTTTTCACAAAATGACATTTTTCGTATTCTATAATAAATAATTTTGTTTGTTGGTTGTAGAAAGTATATGAGACAGAAACCAATAAATCCCATGATATCATGGAATCTGGGCCAAAAAAGCTATAAAAAATATTGACCAAAGTTAAGTGACTCAGTGACATTATCTAAATTTCGTTTATAAAGTTGAAAAAATTTAAATTTAAGGAGGATTAATATGTCAAAACTAGTCGTCTTCTGTTTTCCTTTAAGAAATTGGAGATTATATTTGACTAAGAAATTGGAGTATATTTGTCAAAGAAAAACACACAAATGAAACATGCTCAAACTTGAACTTTTTCTTTGGAAAGGATGCAATTACTTCTACACAACTCGCACAACAGGGAGGCAAAAGGAGTCTTAGCAATATGCAACAAACAACTTAGTTAAGAACATAAACAAAGGATCATTCTCAAAAATAAAATAAAATAAAAGAACAAAAACAAAGGATAACTGGAAAATAAATTACTCCTAGTTAAGAGGAAGAATGTGTAATTACTCTCTCTCTCTCTCTCTCTCTCTCTCTCTCTCTCTCTCTAGTTTTTAGGGCTTTATTTCCCTTGGCCTCTCAACTAGACTCTTACTCTAGCTCTATGGACAACACAATAATCAAACAAAAGTAAGTGATTCACTAACCGATTAAGCGTTTCTATATAGTTTTCCCAAGAATCGTATCTGTCAAGTTCAAGAATCCTAGCATTGATAGTTTGATCCAAGACTTTGATATTGATAAACCTAATTAATTATCAAACAAAAGTTAAATAACCCCATAAACTATTTTGAGTTTCTATTTAGTTTCCCCAAATTGCAAGCAGGGCCGGCTCTACCATTAAGCAAAGAAAGCCCTTGCTTTAGGCCCTCCTAAAAAAAAGTCCCATAATCTCCTATTTAAGCAATAATATCTTTTCAAATTTCAAAAACCACAATTGTCATTCAGTTATTTCTCCCAAACATTCCAAAAATACATTAAATGTTGGCCAAGTAGATCAAGTTGGTTTAGGTCTTGGATAGTTTTCCCAATTGTATTAGGACTTTCCTTTTTGTTAACAACAGTATCCTAATGGTTTTAGGACTTTCCTTTTTTCAAGAATAAAATTCGTGGGGGCTAAGGAAGTGGAGATTATATATATGATGTAATCTATAACTCTAGACATATGCTAAGATTCCAAGGCTGTGAATTCATAGATTGGAGGAGAACCAAGTGGAAATTGGTTTCTATTAAACGTAGGCATATTTGTCGGACCACGTAAATCTCTTGTATTCTTGTGTGGTTAACTGTTGATCTTGGTTGATCAAGCATACACGCGCGCAATGGTGGTGTCATATCCACAATAAGTGGTATCAGAGTTGGGCTACGGTCTCCTAGGCATTGCAGTTGTGTGGGACAATTGATTGTTTGGATCTCAAAAGTTGAGATAAATCTCTATTTTCTTAAACATAGAAGTGATCGAATCTGTTTTGATCACTGCTAGGCCACACAATTAGTCAGAAGAAAGAAAAGGGTTCTAGGGCTGGTCTCTTGTTTCATCACAGAGTTTTCTTTGTTTTTCTTGGATAATCAAAGATTGAAAGAAGCTTTCGATAACTAGAGAAGAAGACTGAAAAAGAAGGGCCACCGCATTGAATCTCCGCCGCCACCGCCATTACCGCTATGTGCATTGGCCGCTAGAACTGGCCGCCCGTGCACAGCCACCGTTGCCGTCTGTCACCGTGCATTGTCGACAAAGTGGAAGCCTTTTGCCAAGAGTCTCCATTCACAACAGTCAAGGAAGAGAGGCAAGAAGTTCAGACTCACTATCGCTATTTCAGGGTTTTGGTCCTTATTGATCGAAGGAGGTGGAACGTGGGTTATGCCCGGGTTTCCTTCCCCCAAGCCAAGTTCAGGTTGGGTCAGTTCTGACCTAATTCGTTATAGCAGCCCAACCTTGTTATTTGGGTACAAATTTTGATTCAGCTCAAGTTGACCTAAACCCGTGAAGACCAGGCCACAAGCAGTCAGTCGTTGACATCAGTGCACATTAGTACATTCATACAGTCAAAAGCATTTTGACTAGGAATCGACGGCAGAATATTGATTATGCGATATCTTGATCATCTAAAGTCTAAGTGGAGATCTGTTTGTGCCTATAGACTCGTTTCAAGTATATCTATGCATATGGAAAAGGATTGGCAGTTTGACTAATAATAAGAGACTTTGACTAAATCAGATCGTAAAAGACTATGTTTTGCTATATCAGAGCCACTCGGAGCCAAATTTCAAATCCATTTCTTCCAGCGTGCTCGTGGTAACAACATCTACAACGGGGTATAGGAGTTAAGGTAAGTATTAGTTGTTTGTTTTTTCCTGTTTGCTTAATTAAGATATAAAACAATGCTGTAAACAGTACCATGGTTAAGCTCAACCATTCCAATCAGTTAAAAACCGAAAAGATAGAGGGTATCCTCTATTGCAAAGATCTCTATGATCCCATTGAGAGGGATAGTGCCTGACCAAAAGCTATGGAAGATATAAATTGGAACAAGATGCATGGAAAGGCGACTAGTCACATCAAACGGTGGATTGATAACAGCATATCTCGCCACATGTCTACTAAAGCCAATGCGCATGCCCTTTGGAAAAATCTAGAAGCAAGGCATAATAAAAGGACCACACTGAACAAAACTTTTTTTTTATCAAAAAGCTTGTGAACTTGAAATTCAAGGACGGTGGTCAAATTGAAGATCACATTAATGAATTCCAAAGTATGGTCAATCAGTTAACCACATTGAAGATCGTCCTTGATGATGAGATGCAAGTTTTGTTGCTCCCGAGTTCTTTGCCAAATACATGGGAAATATCAGTTATTTCCTTGAGCAACTCTACTCTAGATGATATGTTGTCCATGAGTTAAGTCACCAGTAGTTTACATCATAAAGAAATTAGAAGGAAAACTGCAGGGACAGATAATACACATGCCTTTGTACTGAGAATGGGGGACGAGTAAGAGTAGGGGACTAAATGGGGGTTGTGGAAAGTCTAGAGGTTGATCATAGACTAGGAAAAATTCTGTGAAATGTTTTTTCTATAGCAAGATGGGCTGCATTAAGAAAAATTGTTTTGCCTTGAAGGAATAGAAACAAACCAATAATGAGAAGAAAAATGATAATGAAAACACTATACCTACTTTAGGACAGAAAATAGTGAAGCTCGCCGGTGATGATGGTGTTTGTTTAAGTGTTGCAGATAATCAGGTTGAGTGGGTTGTTGACACAGCAGCATCATATCATGCTACTCCATGTAGGGATGTGTTCATAACATACAAAATAGGTGACTTTAGTGCAGTGAAAATAGGTAACACAAGTCATTCAGAAATTATTGGTGTCGATGATGTCTGCATTCAAACCAATGTTGGTTGCACAATGATACTAAAAGATTTGCGACATTTTCCTGATCTTAGTTGAATTTGATTTCCAAGACTACATTGGATCATGCAGATATAAAAGTTACTACGGAAATGGAGGATGAAAGCTCACTGAGAGTCTCTTGTTATCATGAGAGGGAAAGTGGGTAATACGCTGTATAAAACACATGATTATTGTTTATTTGGCAAACAACATGGGGTTGCTTTCTCTTCGACATCAAAATTGAAATCTAATATGTTGGATTTAGTCTATTCTGATGTTTATGATCCCATAGAGGTAGTGTCATTTGGTGGCAGTAAATTCTTTGCCACGGTTATCGAGAATGCATCCAAGAAAGTTTGTGAAAGTTTTCCCAATAATGGTCTCTGTCAAGTTTAAGAATCCTAGCATTGATAGCTTGATCCAAGACTACGATCTTGATAAACGTAATTAATTATCAAACAAAAGTTAAATGACCCCGTAAACTATTTTTAGTTTCTATTTAGTTTCCCCAAATTGCAAACAGGATTGGCTTTACCATTAAGCAAAGAAAGCCCTTACTTTAAGCCCTCCTAAAAGAGGCCACATAATCTCGTATTTAAGCAATAATATCTTTGCAAATTTCAAAAACCACAACAATCATTCGATTATTTCCCCCAAATATCCCAAAATTGCATTAAATGTTGGCCAAGTGGGTTCATGTCTTGGGCCGTTTTCCTAATTGTATTACTCTCCTATTTGTTAACATTAGAAACTCTCTCTCTCTCTCTACCTTAAAAAATCCTAGTAATAACCAGCATGAACAACAAGAGGAGAAGAAAGAATTGTATTTTGAGGTAATTGCTTTCTCTTTTCCTTTTGAAACTTAGGTACCGTTTGGAGTAAAACAAGTTTGAACTGTTTATTTAATAAAAACATATATTGGCTGGGTGCACATGTTATTAATAGTCAACCTGTTTTATGCTGCTTCTATTTTTTTTTTTTCTTTTTTTCTTTTTTTTGTCAACCAAATCAAAATTTAAACCGTTAGATCTCTTAAGAACCTTTAAAGCGGTCATCATATAAAATTTGGACCACTGATCTTACACAGATCTTCAAATGTTTTTGAAAAGCTGGAATTTAAAATGCAAATAAAGTGGTTGGGTTTTAAACATAATGAATACAAGTCTTTATTTTTATTTTTATTTTTTTGTTTTGGGCCACAAAATCAAGATCGTAGCCATTAGATCTCTTAAGAAGTTTTAAAAATATCAGCATATAAAATTTGGACCGTTGATCTTACATAGATTTTCAAATATTCGTGAAAAGGTGAAACTTTAAATGCAAATAAAGTGGCTGAGTTTTAAACATGATTAATACTAGATAATTTTTTCCTTTTTACATGTAATTATGGGCAATTAAATTGATATCTCAACCATGTTCTGTCTTCATAACATAAACAACGACCATCATGTTAAATTTGAATCGTTGATCTGGCATTAATCTCTAGAAATTTGTAAAAAAAAAAAGTCGAAGATTAGACCCACTCTTGTGGGCTTCTATAGGCCCCTAAATTATGATCAAAATCGTTCATCCTTTTTAAAAAGATGACAATGGCTATGGGACCAACTTTCATGCCCTGATTCATGGTAGATCTTGAGAAATTTGTAAGAAATCCTAAACCATTGGATTAAAAAATGCCTATCTCAAACCATCTTTTCTCTTTACAAAACGGTTTATTTTTAAAATTAATACACCAATCTATGTATTGAGAAATTATTACCTTTTTCTATTGTTTGTCACGTGAACTATACTTCAAAATTAATACACCAATTTGTGTGGGCCCCACCATGATGGATCAAATCTATTCATAGTGGGGTAAGTGGGGCATCATATGGCTTTGGAGTTGATTATATCACTTTGATTATATCATCTTAACACTTGTCATCTACCATGCATGCTTGACCTAAGTAATTTTGCATCACAAAAGGCGTGAAAATAAATTTTAAATAAAATATTTATAATGATATTAAAAAAATAAAGCCTTGATCTAGGATTGTCGCTTTAGGCCTCAAATTATCTCAAACCAGCCCCAATTGCAAGTGATTTCATTGTCGAGTTTTCGAGATTCCTAGCTTTGATAGTTTGATCCAAGACTGCGCCATTGATGAATCAAACAAAACAATGGCAAAGTAAAGAGTAAGAATCTTAGAAATCTAATTATTTCTAGAAAAAAGAAAGGAATTCCAAAATATTAGAAAATTGTACTCCTATTTTTTCCAAACCAACTAAATTTAGTGGGAAAAGCTTAAATAATTTGTCCTTTAGGTCCTATTTGGGTAGGAAAATAATAGAGTAAATTGAATTTAACTGGGCTCTAACAATTTAAAATTTTAATCATACCCCATTTTGATGAGTGTGGCCCGACAAATGAAGTATTATGGAGAATTTAGAGGCCGGTCCCTATAAATGATTTCATACCTCATTAGGTTCAACTACATTTTGCTTAACCCACCAAGTCCAGTTGAAGTAATTTAATATTGCATTAAGTCCTTTTTAGTTAACATTCAAGACAAAAAGTGACGAAAATACTCCTCTTATGTTGTAATTGTATGGATGTTAATGAACAGTGATGTTACTTATGCTTTTTGTTTTTGCAAGCTTTAAAACTCTATAACTTTCACTACATTAATCTATTTGTAATAAAATTTAAATATTTGGAATCCTTTTTTCAAGATCTACAAAACAAGATCCATGTTGGTTATTTAATTAAGAAAAAAAAAAGATTTTATCTGTTTTGTATTTTTTTTACTATATGATGGGAAAAACAGATTTTGTTTGTTGGCTTCCTCAAACATATTTTATCTTTTGTCTTTCTTACAGTAAATATTTTATCTGTTGGTTCCTCAAACAGTTAACATCTATATATTGGCATCCTCAAATAAATTTTATTTATTATCTATATTACAAATAAAGATTTTATTTGTTGGCTTCCTCAACAAATTTTATCTGATGGCTTCCTCAAATAGATTTTATCCGTTTGCTTCCTTACAAATAATGATTTTATCTATTCGTTTTTCAAACAAATAAAATCTATCTATTCTAAGTACTGCATTGTTTCATTTGAGTAACAACTACTGCTATTAAATTGCCCACTTTAAAGTCATGAGATTTGTAACAAAGTAGACATTGAAAGCAGAAGAGCTCTATGAATGTTAGCCCAACCCTGTACCATGGACAGATAGAATGGGTGTTAGATGGATACATATGGCACAAACATCTCCTCAATTTGATGATCTTAACAATTTAGTCCAATTGTTCATTTTTCTACGTCCTGATTCCACAATTATGGTCATTGAGTCAAATTGAATTTTTGGACATATGATATCCATAAAATATCATTCATATCCAACCATCTAATATACATACAAGCAACTGAAGTGGGCTTCAACACCTCAGCTTACTAGATTGAACTTGATCATTTCTGCATGTATTATATGCAATAAGATAGTCAACAGCAATTCTACCCATAAGCTATAGTGATGTGCAAAAACCAAATAAAATAACAAAAAAAGCAAATGTCAAATACGTCTTTAACAATAATCAATTTCATCTATCACTGGCCATAAGTCAATAACATACCAGAACAAAAACGATAACCCCAATTGCAAGGCTTTAATCAACGAAACTACCGCTAGCACTCACCGCAAATTGTTCGGATACTCTACAATACAAATCATAAGCAACAGCAAACACACTTGAGAAGAACCCAATTCATAAAAATTCTAGCTCTTCCAAAAACAACACTAAAACCCAACAATACCCAACCCCACAAACGCCAAAATGCATTAAAAACACAAACTTTTCATTGAAAAAGAAAAAAATAATAAAACTGTTATACGGACAAAAACTGCATGTCAGACGAAATTGAACTGACCCCAGAATTTGGAATCTGTAAAAACCCTTTGTCGAAGCAGTAATTCAGATTCTGCGACCCCAGAATTTGGAATCTATAAAAACCCTTTGTTGAAGCAATAATAGAGATTCTGCGACCCAAATATCGGATTCAAACACTCAATCCAGAAAGGGAAATATACGTCAAAAACGATACAATGGGTCACCAATATGGCAAACTGTTAAAAGGGAGAAAAAAGGGGTTATCTGTTGGCATAAATTTTATCAATGTTGGCTTCCTCAAGCAAATTTTGTCTATTAGCTTCCTTACAAATAAAGATTTTATCTATTGGTTTCTCAAACAGATAAAATCTATCTATTGGCTTCTTCAAATAGATTTTATTTGTTGGCTATATTATAAGTTTATCTATTGGTATCCTCAAATAGATAAAATCCTCAAATAGATTTTAATTGTTGGCTTCAACAGATAAAATCTATCTATTCTAAGTATTGCATTGTTTCATCTGCCCACTTTGAAGTCATGAGATTTATAACAAAGTAGACATTGGATGTGGGAAGAGCTCTATGACTGTCAGTCTAACTTTGTACCCACAATCCTAGCCTCTCTCCCATACCTGAAATCCCATCTCCACTTCACATTAGAACATCATTATCATATATCACACCCTCCACATCTCATGTACCTCACCATGACTCTATTCCATTCACCCATCTTCATGCAATAGCTTTCCATTTCATACCACACACCCACAAATCATCCTATGCCCAAGCCTAGGGTAGGTTAGGCTGGCCCCCTTAGGTCTCATCAACTCCACCCATTCCACGCATCCATCCATCCGATCTCCCTTCACATTTTTTTCTTCTCCTTGATTTGTTCTCTAGTAAAAGGACTCTCTTGCTGCTGTAGACAAAGCCCTTCTTTTTCAAGTCAAGGACTTTATAAGTAAAGATGGTCATTTTTATCAATTTACATTGGTATTTTTAACTTAGTAAACTTATGTAGCAAAAATTAAGTCACTGGATCTAAGCTATTGTGAGAAAATATACAAGGACCTATGACCAAACTCCCCAAGTATTTTTGTTAGCCCATTGTATATCCAATTAAGTTCAATCCTAAATACTTAAATTTTCTTGAATAAAAGTTAGTTCTACTCCTACGTATTTTAAATTCACTTCACACCAGGCATCCAAATAAAATGAAGTGAAGTACTCTACATTAACTTGAACCCACTTATCCTTCACTTCACTCCTCTTGTAAAATCTACTCCACTTTACTTCACTCCTCATTTATCCAAACAGGCTTGTCTTTCTTAACTAGAATAAAAAGCTGTTTGCATATGTTTTGGGTTCTGATTGCATGCTTGTAGCATTTCACTTTCAAAAGTTAGGAATAGACAGTGTATTGCTGACTGTTCAAACTAGGGGTATACAAAAATCTGTTGATATGTGAAACTGATTTGATCCAATCCGATTCACAACTTTTTAATCAATCCAATGGTTAATGGATTGGTGATTATTGAAAAAATAGTAATCCATTAGTAACGATTTGGTGACGTTTACCCTTAATTCACAAATTTAAACCAATCCGAACCATTAAAATAAATATATATTTTATATATATATAAGATATTAATAGACAATAAACTTTATTGTAATTTCCTTATTACAGTGGATAAAGTGTGTGAAATAGTAAGAAAAACTATTAACAGACTGAACGGTTTAAACTAATTCAAACCATTGATCTACGGTTTGGCTCGGATTGGTTTTAATGGACAACGGATCGGTGATGGATTACAAAACTGTCAATCCCTTGATAATGGTTTGATGACGGATTTGTGTCAATCCGATCCAATTCGAACCATGTACACCCCTAGTTCAAACAATCAAATGAAGCAAAGGGCACAATGCTCCTAATTCTCATTTTACCATAGTCTCGTGGACAAGTTTTCCATGTGAGTCTCAATGTCATTCACCTTCATTTTCACATATTCGATGCGTTTTTATCTTATTCAAATCTTACAGTTATAATTAATTTTTAAAATAAAAACCCAGCTATATGATATACCATTTGAATATTAAGGGATAAGATGGTGTTAAATTTCCAGATATTTTAAGCAACATGTTTCTATAAAAAGGGGCTGAAATTGAAGGGGCAAAGGTGAGGATTTATATTTCCACCTTATATCCTTCAATTTGCACTTCCTTAATATACGTTGTTAGAGTACACATAACTAAGAATTCTAAGAATTCTTAGGAATTCAGTACGAAGAAGGCAACGGGACCTAATGGGCCATTTGTTTGCATGGATGAAGAATCGAGTTCAAAGTAGGCAAAGAGGCCCTAACAGCTTCTTTGTTTGCTTGCATGAAATTGAATATCATGGAATTCATCATAAAAATGGGTGAATTTCTTGGAATTCATTACCAATGAAGTGAGGGGTGATGGGCGCCAGGTTTTTATTCCCCATTTGCCATTATTTATTCTCCACAAAAGGGGGATTATTTGACTGCTTTTTGTAAAAGCATACCCCTTTGCCTCCGATTTAATAGTGGTCAAGGTAAAAAGCCACTAAAATTTTTCATATTTTTGTGAAATATATTTGGTTTTGTAATTTTGCATGTCAGGGCAAAGACAGTTGCCTGATAAGATGTTTTACAAAAAAGAACCAAACTTTTTGGGTTCCTTGCAAAGTACATTCAGGACATAATGACTTAAGGGAACTTGAGCTGATAGTCATTTATCTAAAATTTAATTGAAACAACAACTGAATGAAAATGCAGCATTTTTTTTAAACCTTTTGGAAACACAGAAAATAGATAAGATGGATGGACTCTAGTAGTGGACTACAAAAGTTTAAAAAAAAATACTTCATTTAAGGGGTTAAAATAGCTGTGTTGATTTAAGTATAGTCTATTATTTTTACAAATTAAATGTTGTCTTTAGACTTTCTAAGCAATCCACAGGATGTTTATGAATTTTAGAAAGTTTAGGAGCCATTAATTATAATGCTTCTGACTAGATCACCCAAATGTTTACCAACAAAAAAAAAAAACTAAATCTCCCAAATTAATTTGTTTTAGGGTGCTTTATTTATCATGTGCCTCAGCGCTAGTATCACACAAACACTGTAGTTGAGATAATTTGGGCACAAGATACTGTCAAGATATCTTCATATTTTTTGTTTTTATGAGAATAATATTGAGAAAGCATCTTTGAAAAAAAATAAAAATAATTAGATGGGCAGTTGTAATTTAAACAAAATGGCAGAGTCTTTATGTAAAAATCCTTTTTTCTTTCTTACGTCTTTAATTTTTGTCATGATAATATATTGCTGTATTACCACGACAATTTCAATTTTAACTATGTTGAATTTGTATTATCTTAGTAGAAAATTATTATCCTTTTTGGATGAACTGAAAATTATCAATGGTAATTGTGAAATGACTGAATACCATGAATAGTTGGAAGAAATCTATTACCTTTTTTTCTACTTTGAAGGTAAATATATTGAAAAGTGAAAGATTTACGTTGGCAACTTCAAGCCACCAGACCCTCGAAGAGGTGTTTAACAAAGAAAATCAAAATGTAGATGTAATCTATGGGATACGGAACCAAAATAAAGCCAGCCCAGCAAAACAGAAAACTAAACCCTGGTAGGGATGAGAGGCTACTTAATTAGAAGAGTAAACTCCCACACAATACATTATATAGTGAAATTATTATTACCTTAAATTCCTGATAATTTTTTCAAAGTCCCGCTAGCTTCCGAATGTTGTGGCCCATAAAACACTTAAATCTTTGCCATTGCAGCGTTGATAAAAACAAAATGAAATAATTTTGACTATCAATTATATCACCTTTAATGTGCTAGTTAAATATGTTCAAATCAGATTAATTTTTAATAAATCCCTAATCCAAAGCATATCATTCAATCTATGTGCCCAAGTTGACCGATGTCCACTTGTCCATATCACGAAAGTTTCTCATTTTCCCATATTCAGCCTTTTCAAGTTGTTGTAAGCCTAGTAATTGGATTTCGTTTCCACTTTCTAGTACTATGAAAATTCATGTTTCTCCACAGCAATACCACTCACCTAGGATTCTTCAGGTCGGTGAAATCAGTCAAATTTCATCCAAGTCTTTTTAGGCTTAAATGCGAAGATCAAGACGACATTTATAGCCAAACGAACATGGGTTTTTAAAGTACAGTTGAAATCAATAAGCTGCAAAATGCTAAAAACCATGAAATTAAATGTCACCAGCTATTGGACTAATGGTAAAAACAATAGAGCATTCTGGGTGTCCTTTAGACCGAACCCAGAACTTTGTGGGGTTTTGTAGTTTTGATTTCAATGCACCCATAAATGCATGGCATATTTGTATGGTATTTTGAACTTTATTAGAAATGTTTACCTTTATCAAAGAAATAGTGACGGTTAATAAGAATATAGAGAACGACTTCTTACCTCCATGATTATAAGGAATGGCAGTCTCATTAGGAGGTTCGAACCTTACATGTCCTGTTGTTACTTATACGAGTTCCCATCACCTTGCATATTTGAGTTGTGTCCGTATCTGTTTATATGTATGAGTTCTCATCACCTTGCATGTGTAAGTATTAGGGTGCCAACCCCTTAATTGGGTTAAAAAAAGGATTAGAAGTTATGCAACAAGAATACGAAGATTAATTTAAATATACACACTTTAATATACATGGTTCCAATGTCTCAAACGCAGTGATGAAAGATTAGACACAAATCCAAGAAAAAATTTTTTTTTTGGCTTATACACGACTATCTTTGGACAATTAGACATGAAAATGCTGAAAAACAAAACTAACTCAAAAGTAAAACTAACAAGCAAAGTTCCTAACCAACTACATTTAAAAGGCCAATTTGTCAAGATGGAATTTAATTCGTAGAATCCATGGTAAAATGGATTCCAACGGGATTATTAAAGACGGAGTGGGTAAACGCTATGTTGGGGAGATATATGTACGTAGATGTGACATGCCTTTCGAGGATTTGATTTAATGTGTGATCAACTTTTTTTTTTTTTATCAATTTTAGTAATATATTTCTATAATACATTTAGTATAAAACATTTATACAAATTAAATGCAAAATTTGCAAGATGGCGAGAGGCTTTAATATTTAAAATAAGTCGTACAATAACAAAATATATGAATTGCAACTTGAATAATCATATATAAAGAGCTGAAACTATTGTGGGAATTGAAGCCCCAAAAGATACTGATCAACGTGGACCCCAAGTGCAAGGTCTCGGTGTAGTTTTATCCAGTGAGTCCGGGATCGTATCCACAGGGAGCTGGTATTCACAGAAAACCTATCCTATTTGAAAAACTAAAGCTACTCTAATAAAATCTACAAAAATTACACACTACTATTTCTGAAAATTAAAATTAGATTACAAATCCAAATCTAAAAAAAATTACAAATTAAATCTAACCTAGAAATCCTAAACTAAAACAATCCTAAGACTAGAAACTGCAAGACAATAAAATAGATCAAACCACCAATATAGAGAAATAAATAATCATGCATTAAATAAAAAAATCAGAAATAAAACATTCAGATTTAATAATAAAAATAATGAAAAGAATGCTAGTTTCTCTTATTTTTGATAGACTAAAACACTGTATTGGCAGAATAAAAAAAAATCCACAAAGACACCGTACAAAGTGCGTGCTGTCATCACACACAAACACACAGTGCCGATCCAAGGTAAAACACCTTGACCTCACTAATTGTGTATTTAAATTTTAAACGAGCCAATAAACCAAATAAACTCCAAAAATAATTATAACGAGAAATAGAACATCTACCCTTACCCTAGATTAAGACATCAAAAAGAAGAGACTCTGTGCACAATTCAGGCTCTTTTCTTCAATCTTCACACCAAGGAGGATTAGACGAAATGAGAAGATGGAATGGAGAGGAGAGAAGAAGTGGGTTTAGGAGTTAATGTGGTATGGTGGAGTATAGAAAAGAAAAAGGTAAAAAGGTGATGGAAAGGTGCCGTGAACGTGTGACGTGGAGAAGAAAAGAAAGAGAGAGAGAAAAAGAGATGGGAGAGATGGGCGTGAGGTATGGGTATGGCCTCTGTACTTCCTCCTTTATTCTATATATATATAAACTAGGTGATGGGAAGGGAAGTACAAGGGAAAGATAAAAAGAAAGAAAGTGGCATGAATTGTAGGTAGAATAGAAAGTGGAGATTGGGTAGGAGTGGTGAGCTGGGACGTTGAGTTTAAATAGAAGAATGCCTCGTTTGGTAGGAGAAAAGATAGGAATAGAAAGTTGAGAGTAAGTAGAGTTACTAAGCCACTTGTCCATGACTTGTGATGAGGGACATGAGAAAGAAAAAAAACGGGCGTATATAATGGTTTTGTGGGACTCGATAATTATGGATGAGAGTGATTGGCATGGGACTTCTCCAGCTAGACTTGGGTTTCTATAAGATAGCAGGTTGCGTAAACTTTCTTTTTTTTCTCCTTTTTTTTTAGCAAGTATATAATGGCATAGTGTTCCACCACCTTTGGACTTTTTTCCTTCTATGGAAACAACTTCATAAGTTTGGCTCCACCTTGGATTTCTTCCCAACTAATTTCTTAGCTTCAAATCTTTTATGCGGGTCCCTTTTCTTCAATTTTCCCTACAAATATAAGTGATTTTCAATTTGGTTAATAATTTTGAATAAAAATCACAAATGCACTAATGTGGGTCCAATTTACATAGAATGACAACATAAATCCATATCATTAATCATGATTTAACTTTAATTAACTAATGATGATGACAAATTCTATCATTCCATGCAAAATCATGAATTTGAAAATTCTTCTAAAAAAATGAAAAGTTTCATGATTTAATGAAAAAGTAAGGATTTTCAATGATTTTTGCAAGAAAATTCTAAAATGAATTTTAAAATCATGAAAACATGAATTCTAGTTAAATGAAGAAATTTCCAATGAATAAGTCCTTAAAATTCCTGAAATTTCACATAAAATAATACATTTTTAAGGACTTATCAGATACCTCAAAGAAATTCATTTTGTTACATTAGTTCAATAATTAGTAAGGATGAAGAGATTTATAAAGATGTAGGATATATAGCGAGATAATTGAAATGGAGACTTGCTTCTGGGGTGTTTTGTGATGGACGAATACCAATGAAACTGAAGAAAAATTTTTACAGGACAGTGATTAGACCAGCTACGACCTACGTACGTGGCAAAATGTTGACCAAACAAGAAGTAGCATATATATAAAATAGATGTAACAAAGATAAGAATGTTGAGGTGGATGTATGAAAAAACTATAGTAGATAACATTAGAAATGAGTGCTCTTGAGAGCATTAGAAATAGCATCAATAGGAAATAAGATTTGAGCAACCCAATTGAGATGGTTTGAAGATATAAAACATAGACTAGCAATGATGTTGTTAAGAAAAAACTTAGCTATGCAAGTTGATGGCTTACTAAGGAAAAGGAGTAAGTCAAAGAGGATGTAGATGGATGTAGTAAAATTGGATCTAAAAATGTTTAATTTATCTAAAGATTTGATTCAAGATAGGTTGGAATGGAGAAATAGAATCCATGTAGTTGACAACAATATAATTGGAACAAGATGATAATAATGATGATGACATTAATACAAATTTCTAGCTTTCCAGTCGATGCAAATAAAGGGTCCTTAGTGGCAACAAAAATTACAGAAAAATCCCAAGTTCAGTGCGGTGGGCCAATATTTTACTGACTTTCTGCGAGACCATCTCAAGGGTTGCGTCCATTAGCTTATCATTTGATTACCTAACATCGCATACCCATTCCCATTTCCCACACACCCCATACAAGGAACACATCCCTCCATCTCCAAGCCATGCATTAACTAGTGGGACCTATAACTAGATCATTTGCCTTGATTGCCACGTCAGTTTATTAATCATGCATGACAATTTGATCGTGAAGAAGTTTTGTTCAACCGTCCATTTGTTTCTTACATTTGTGGCCCACCTGGTGAGTAGTCTGACTTGATATTTTAGATGAAACTACATGCAGGGCCTACTTGAAGACCACTTGAATTTTAAGCAGGTTACAGAAGTTCTCTTTGAGTTATTGGCATGAAATTTCCATCAATGGGTTTGTTTTTTTTTTTTTTTTTTTTTTTTTTTTTTTGAAATTTCAAATTAGACTTTACATAAGGTAGGAAAAACATCGTTCTTGTTTCATCGCTTCTCTCAACTTTGCAATATTTCTGATGGTGTTTGCTATCCTAAACCACATGCAATTGAAAATGTTTTTATTAGTCATTTCCAGAGTATCCTGACTCCCAAGAGTTGGCAATGAAAGAAAGAGAAACTGACCTCTCTCACATCAAAATTACTGGAAGGCTTTCATCAGAAGATGCAAATGATATTTCAAGAACTATTGACAATGCTGAAATTGAAAAAGCTATCAAGAATTCAAGTCCCCACAGGTCTCCTAGTCCAGATGGCTTCACTCCTCAATTTTTTCAAAGTTTGTTGGCCAATTGTTGGGGAAGACGTCACCACAGCTATCAAAGATTTATTTAGCAAAGGTAGACTGCTTAGACAGGTAAAGAATACTTTTTTAGCTCTTATTCCTAAAGCTAATTCTCTTGTCACTCCTGCTGATTACCACCCTACTTCTTTAACTAGTAAGCTATACGAAACCATTGTCAGGATCATATCTCATTGATTGAAATACTTCATGGACAAACTCATTGACCCAATTCAATCTACTTTCATTCCTCTTCGATCCATTTCCGACAGTATCATGTTGTGCCAAGTCAGGGAACTTCAATTAAGGAAAGGTAAACCAAAAATGTGCCTCAAAATTGATCTAAGCAAAGCCTTTGACACTGTAAAATGGGAATTTGTGGAAGCAGCCCTTCAAGCAATGCATTTTCCTTAATTTTTTATCAGTTGGATTATGGATTGCATTACAAAACCAACCTTCTCAATTCTGATTAATGGAAAATCATGTGGTCACTTCAGCAGCTTCAAGGGTTTACGACAATGGTGCCATCTCTCACCTTATCTTTTTTGTATTGCAATGGAATTTTTCTCAGCTTCATTAAATGAATGTGTTGCCAATGGCCTAGTCCCTACTCCTTTCATTAAAGGGCATTGCTCTTTTTCTCACTTGCTTTTTGCAGATGATGTAATGACTTTTACTACTGCTAAAGTTCATATAGTTGGAAGTATTAAGAGATTAATTGCTGACTTTAGCAAGCATGCTGATTTGCAAATTAACGGTACAAAGAGCTCCATCTTTTTCGGCAACTGCATGTAGGAGGAGGAGATGTAATGTTCCTAACCCAGTTATTATTTTAATTTATTTAAATATAATTTTATTTAATTGTTTGTATTTTAGTTAATTATGGTTATTGTAATTATTTAATTTTCTTTTGGGTTTTGGGTTAATCGGATAATAATTCTAGGACCATGAGTATCCATCTTTTGACCCGGCCCAATTCGGACCCATTTTTGGGCCCATTAAACCTAACCAGGCCCATATTTATAAATTAGCCTAAACAATAGGGTTCTTTTTATAAAAACCCAAAACTTTTCCCCAAACCCTAAGCCTACTTATATATCATCGATGGGTGCTCTTTTCCCCTCATCTCTACAATGGTTCTTCCTCCACCTCCTTCTCCTCTTGATCGGCCAAGGGGGGGCAAGCCCAAATCCAAGCCCAATCGGTGGATAGCTTCATCTTCTTCATCATCTCTTCTTCCTTTTCTCCTTCTTCTTCATCTTCTTAGTTGGGGTTGGCAGCGTGATCGAGGGAGGGATAGAGATCTAGATCAGCCCATCCATTAATCTTCATCAAAGGCAAGTAAAATATTCATTTTTTTCAATGATCTACACTATTTTCTTTGAATCTATGATGATTAGTAGTATTCATGAAATGCCCATTTAAATCTGTAAATGATGATGCTGATGATAGATATAGGAGTAGATGGATTGCATGGATCGGATTGATGATGTGATGGAGAGAGACCCACTTTGTTGTTTAAAAAAAAATAGAGAGGGATGAGTGTGTCTGGGAATGAACCCAGACATACCCTCTGTTTCCACTATGGACAGGTGGGATTTCCAACTCTTATAAAATGGTGGGCCACCACCTACAGATGGGCCCATTGCTGTAGTATGGACCCTTAGTTATTGGATGATGGTGGGCCATCATCATTTGTATAAAAAAAAAACAGAAAGATGATCGTGTCTGGGAATGAACCCAGACACGTTGCTTCATTTGGCACAAGTCAGGGTGTTTGTAACATTTCATCAAAGCTGTGATGGGCCAACAATATTTAGAAAAAAAAAATGGAGATGAAGGCGTCTGGGGGAAAACCCCAGACGTTTTGTGCCAGGCGGGATGGCTGCCTGTGCATTACTGCACAGGCACACATGTGCCTGGCAGTAATGCATAGGTGGGTCACCCACCTGCACATGATGGCGGGTGGCCCCCTTAATCATCAGCATTTAAAAAAAAAATCTAATGAGATTTCATCATGCCTGGGACCAGCCCAGTGACAGAAATTTCCTGCACATGTTGCTGTTTGGCAGCAGCATGTGCAGGTTTCCACCTGAAAATTTACATGGGTCCGCCACCTACAGGTGGGCCCCATGATTGTAAATTTGAATCCTGATTGGTGGGGTTCGACAGGTGGGACCCTAACAGAGGTGGGCCTCTTTGATCCAATGCCTGGACCCATGGTTGCAGAGTAGACCCTTGGCTACCGGATGATGGTGGACATTGGCGGTGATAAACTAGTGACCCCACTTATGAAATGCCACTTGAAGTCCACTGATGTCCACAGAAACATCTTCATATAAAAAAAAATGTATATATATATGATGAAGAATGGTGTCCGGAATGAATTCCAGACATTGTGTAAGGTGGAAAAACCACATGTGCATTATTACACAGGTGCATAATGCACCTGGCAGTAATCACAGGTGCGTCTCCCACCCACACGTGCAGGCTGGTGGGCCCGGAGCACTATTGCCAAATGGGGCCATTACGTAGAGGGACTTCGGGCAGTAGGTACAGGTGGGTCCATTACCTTGTGGGTCCTTGGTATATATGTGGATTTATAATGAGTGAACAGGTGGGCCATCCCTTGTATGAGATCATGAGAATGATAAATTCGAGCCTGATAATTTATTTTAATGATTATTTAACCATTCATTTATTATTTTCTTCGAATGGTTACATACTCCGGAAGACCCTTGAGTTGGTCTTAGAACCCAATGACTCCGATTTAATAAAACCAAATCCATCACATCATCAAAGTAAGGGGTTATGCGGGCAGATTTCCTCTTACAGACTTCATAGTTTGCACATGACGGTACAAACCACCCGCATTCAGATGAAGTGAGAATTGGGCTATGCATCACCCCGTTTTCAAAAATTCCCAACCTTACTTTATCCTGGTTCGTGTGGAATTGTCGCATGCGTGAATTGTAGTCACAGTGTTAGGAATATTTGTAGAATTATTTCTTGATCATCATGTTGTATTTATTTACCTTGTTGCATATATGTTAGAATTTATACCCGTTATATCATGATGACTTGGACCATGTTGTGGCTTGGACTATACAGTGTTCATTGATGAGGTATTCATGTATGTTGAAAACTATTGGGTTGGTATAATGTTTTATTACATGGTGTTGAATATCGATCATAGCCAGCCTTTCACACTACCATAGGATGTGTCTGTCGAACAATCACTGAGCCATGTTTATGAGTCTCGACACAGGAAGGGGCAGGGCTGTGTGAGATTATTATGCGGATCTGGTCATTGGACGACTGCAGTTGGTTCACAGATGTACACTGTGATGATTTTTACCGGACTTAGGGCCGAAGACAAGCTTACCACTCGTACACGGTTGGTTTCACCGTGATTTTGGACAGGATGCTAGGGATGCGAAGACAGATTTGATCCACCGTTCCTGGACAGGATGCGAGGCATCCGAAGACGGTATAAATTCCGTAAGGGCATCAGCTGATGCGATGCTCGGCGAAAGTGATATTGTTCATTTGATGTAGAGTCGGATGTAGGATCCGTTCTTTCTATGTTGCATGGCATTCTTTTATTTATATTGTTTACATATTCTTATGATTTTTGTGTCTTAATCTCACATTGATAGTGTACTTCATTTTGAGTTATGTGTATTTTACTTGCCGCTATTTATGGTTGACCCTTGTTTTCTAAAATTGATGCATAGGTACCGAGCCCGGCTTTGCCGAGGAGGAGGCGCAGGCTGAAGCGTTTCAAACGCTTGAGCCAACTGATGTTCCCGAGTGGGGTGCAAACGATGGCTTCGAGGCCGTCTAACCAAGCACAGGAGTAACTCGTTAAATTTGCAATCAATTTAAATAAATCATTCTTTAGAGACTTGATCTTTCAGTGGGACATTATAATAAATTATTATTTATTTCTTTTGCAACTTGGAATATTATTATTGTTATCTAGTGATATGCAAACTTGTTTTCCTCTCTTGATACCTATTGGTTGAAATTACTTCCGCAGATTGGGAATAAATGTAAAAGGCCTAAACTCACCACGGCCTAAGATCCTATGGAAAAGAAATAATTAGGAGTCAATGGTTTTGTTTACAGAAGAATTAAAAAAAATTGACTCCTAATTTCACGTAACCCTATTTTCATTTTCTTGGAGACGTGACAGGAGGCCACCATTGTGAATATCTTGGGATTCAAGAAAGACAAGTTTCCAGTTAAGTACTTGGGCTTGCTTTTATTTTCCAATAGGCTGAAAATTTCAAACTGTCTTCCAATCACTGGCTAGGTTAGAAAAAGGTTGTCGGCCTGGAGCTCAAAGCTTTTATCCTTTCCAGGGCATGCAAAGCTAACCAAGTCAACTCTATACAACATGCATATCTTCTAGTCTTCTTGCTTCCTTCTCCCTAAAACTATCATCCAATGTCTGGACAGGCACATTAGAAATTTCTTTTGGTAAAAATTTGATGATAAGCCCTATCTTAATCCCATACCTTGGAACCACATTTGTAGGCCTCTGGTGTTAGGGGGCCTTGGAATAAGATCAATTGAAAGCATAGCCGGTGTTGCAATTCAAAGGCAAGTATGGGGAATAGCCAATAAAAGGCATTCAATATGGAATCCTTGGGTCCAAAATAAATATATTAAAATAAATCTTTTTGGGACATGAAGGTGGCCAAAAATTCTTCTTAGGCTTGGAGAAGAATCCTTGCGATGAGAAGTGCAACTATTATTAAGATACAACACATCATTGGCGATGGCAAGAGTACCAATTTCTAGTTGGACCATTGGTTTCCTCCTTGCAGGTTGATTGACTGTCTTGAGCTTAAGCCAATTGATGACATAGGGTTGGACAAAGATTTGAAAGTTAATACCTGCATCCACGATGGTAATTAGGCTCTTCCTTAAGCATCAACTCATGAGCTCATGAACATCTTTAACTGGTTCTCTTCTTTTGGTCAACCTTTTGCGGATTACAAGGATGAGGTAATTTGGAATACTAAAGAATCAGGTGTTTTCTTTCAAATCTGCTTTTGCCTCTATTGACACTAATAGTCCTCTTCTTTCCTAGACTAAACTGCTTTGGTTAAAAGGTGGAATCAACAGGCGCTCTTACTATGCCTGGATGGCTGTTTTAAATGGTCCCAAACAAATGCATTACTTGCTTCTAGACATATTCTATAGCCACGAGTTGCACATTCTATAACCATGATTTAAAGTATAACATTCATCTTTATCTAAACTGCAGCTATAGTAGTCTGATATGAAATTCTATCATCTTCAAATTCAAATTTAGCTCTCTCAATTGCAACACTATTGAAGAAGAGATTAGCTCATTTATCTCTAGTTATGACTAGAGCAACATAGCAATAGTACCTTGGCAAAGCTCTTAAACTTACGGGAAAAGAGAAATAATCAAATTTTTTGTGGCAAGAAAAGAACTTGGTAGGTGGTCTTGATGAATATTCTGAACCAAGTTAGATCTAGAGCCATCTATTGAAACTTGGAAGTCTCTTATGAGCTTGCTGCTGCTTGGAACTTACCTTCACCTAATCCTAGCTCCTAAAAGACTCTTACCTGAATCAACAATAAGGATTCTGGAATCTTGAATTTCTTCATCTCAACTCACAAAGAGTTCTTTATTGGCTTGTTTAGAAACAATTCGCAAGAAATCATTTGGTTTAAATCAGTCAATAGCTCTAATTGCTTCTCTGCTACTTTTGAGTTGATAAATGATGCTTCTAAGATCATCTGCCCTCTGGTTTTTTTTTCTGATAATAATTGCTTAAAACTTGCTATGATTTCTCCAAGTAGCTCTCCATAGAAGAAAAGGTTTCTAGCAAGGAAGATTCATCAATTTCTCACTTGTATGCATTCTATTGTCCATCAAGTGAAAACTCTAAAATCCTGAACTATTGATGTAGCTTAGCTAAGAATTCAAATTTTCAACAACAGTTCTTAGTTGAATTTCTTGCTCTTTTTCAGTTCATATGAGCTTTGTCATTTCTTTTTCTTTGTTCGCTTATTCTAGAGAGCAAGTGAGTTAGTTGGCTCCACTGTTCTTTTTCTTTTTCTTTTTCTTTTTCTTTTTTTTACATTGTACACTCTCTTTTTGGAAAATATATTTTTACCTTTTCCAAAAAAAAAAAATTGGCAATATTTCTACAGTTGATTTCTTCTTGTGTTCTCATTATATTATAATATATAAGGTAAGATTCTTCAATGACATTTCCAAAGAATGTGAGGTTTTTTTCTTTTTTTGGCATATACGTGTCAATCCATTATTTGTCTAAAAAACTTTAGCACAAAGTTTCAAGCTAAATTCGCATTTTTAAGGTCAAGGGAGAGTAGTCAGAATCAAGACAATGACAAGAACCCAATTGCACAATGAAGGTGCGCACTACACTACCTTAAGATTGTGGATTCCACTCTTGTTACTAATATAAGAAATTTTCATATTTGCCACTTTTTTATTGCAAATGTAAGTCTATGAAAAATTACACCATTGATTTTGAAATCTATATACTTTTAAAGATACATTTGTGTAACATACGAGGAAATAATAGTCCACATACCATTATTTTTCAGTAAAAATGTTGTCTTTTCTATACCCACCTTGAAAAAAGCTTTTTTAACTGATTCACAGAATATTAAACCAATAAAGTCGGATTTCTTTACAAAAAACTATTTGCACCAAATGATAGAAAATTATTTAAAAATTTTCACACATTTTATTCCTTTTATGCCAAAAAAAATTAAAGAAAAAAATCATTACAAGGCATATTTGTGCAATTACTTCTTCACCTAAGTTTCTCATTGCCTGGTGTGAACATTTTGAATTTCTATAAAATTTTTATGCGGACATACACAAACATGCCCTGAATGTTTATTTGCTATATCTAAATTCAGTTGCATCAGTAGTATACAAAATCCTTGAGTTGGAAATTGTAAAAGTCGGTCTCCCTTTTTCTTTCCTTCCGCTAACCAACCCAACTAAAAAACCACACCCATCCTCTTCCAAATATATATAATCCTCTTCCAAATATATATATATATATATATGAGAGAGAGAGAGAGAGAGAGAGAGATTCTACTACATGCAGCTGTGGATGCAAAAGGAGAAAGGGATAGTGATTATTGTCATATAGAAACACTCATACAATACCTAGATTTCCCACATGATGTGAAAAGGTTTGAGAATCGAATATGAGATGCCATAATAAGGAAAAGAGTGATGCTATCAGATCCTGAGCTATTGCAAGGTTTGCTTTCGTCCCCTTTCTTCAAATCTTTTCCAAAGTTACTGTCAAGCCCCAAATCTTTTAACTATGGTTCAGTCTGTTTGTCCGGTTTAAATCGAGTTAAGGAGGTTAGATGAATGTTTGATAGGTCGTTTTAGGAAGTCTTGATCATTGCATGCATGGCATTTTGTGTAAAGTCCATTGGAAATGGGTTGGTCAAACCTTCTTGGGCTTTCGATTCAAGTTATTGGACCGTTGTGAGCCAAAAGCCCTTTTATCAAATTTTGTAAACCTCACTAAAGAATAGAGAGCCCTTTTTTGTAATTTATATAAACTCTTTTTAACTTAACCCTAAATCCTCTAATCATTTTTTCTTTGTAAACCATTTTTCTTCCATTCCTTCTTCCTGCAACCAAAGACGTAGCGAACAGGCTTCCCTAAATCAAGAGGATCAAAACATAGCTATCTCTTCTCCTTCTTCCCCTCCCTTGTCTGGTTTGATATTGTTTGTAACCTCGGTAAGTATCAACTTTTTAGTCTTTCATATGGTTTCCTTCAATTTATTAAGGCATGCTTAATAGCTTAAGGAGATCTATGTATTTCCCCGGATCTGTAGGATTTCTGATCAGGGAATCAAAGCTGGATAAGGGTTTATGCATGATTCGATCTAGCCATTTTGGATCTAATCTTTTGAAACAGAGATTCAAGACAAGTGAATAACTACAAATAATAGTTGCTTATTTGATTTATTGATTATTATTGGTAAACCTATTTAGATAGTTGATTGTTTTTTGTTAATTCGAAATCTGGAGTTTTGATTGTCTAAGATGAGTTTTGGAGGAAAACCCCAACAGGAGGCAAATTCACACGCACCTATAGCTAGGCTACGGCTCACTTTTCAGTGAACCAATAATTAGAAGATTTTTCTACGACTAGTCGTAAGACTAGCCAGCTGAGCCATAAGTTAAACTATGGCTATGTAGTAAGATGGTTACGGCTAGGCTGTGAGAGCCAAAAACCTTAACTAAATTGGTAGTAGAATACGTTAGGATTGGTGACCACAATTGAAGGACTCGGCCGCATGTACTACACTATAGTTAAGTGACTTATAAGGGGTAGAATCACTAAACCTTATCTTATGCCCAATGGATGATTAATAATCGCATCGGTTTGGGAATTGAGTTTGAACATGTGAAAGGGTTCTGTCCTTAAGGAAAGTTAGCTCAATGTACACATGGGAATTGGACTTGACTCGAAATGAGAATACGAGTTTCGAGATGCAACACATGATAGACATTGAAAGTAGGATGATAGCATCATGGGCTCTCATTGTCATTATGAAGGAAGGTTTGTCTTCATGTATATACTTAACTATCTATGACTATTAGGTAGTTTAGAGTTTACCTTTAGTAAAATAAAAAATATCGCATAAGCATAATATACCTTAAAATTATGCAACCTTATCACTTTAAATGTTAACGGCATGAGTGTTGTGAGTTTAAGATATCATGGCATGATTTCATTGTGCATCTGTATATGTATGTATGCATATATATCTATCTGACTAATTGCAATTGAAGGTGGACGTATGCCATCGAGCCAAAGTGTACAATGTAATATAGTATGCAGCTATGTTGTTTGTTATATCTGACAGGGATATCCGTATTTGTATATTGTATCCGAGGGAATACTCATGTTTGTGCATTCATCGTATTTTCTCGGCATTCAGTATTTTGATTTAAGTTATTATGTGATTTATTTCAATTATCTAACATCGTTACTTGTAGTTTACTTCTTACCAGATTACATCAATCTAACTCACTACTTTTAGTGTCTAGGTCTAATGTCAGTGTCGAACTGAAAGGTCAGGAGACATAGGAGATTCCGCTAAATGACAAGTTGCTGAGTGGAATGATGATGATATCGTCTAAGATGTCTTAAAGTGGAAGCGTAGTTCTGATTATTAGACTTTTGTGATAAGACCGTGTTTGAAGGCCATATTTATATACATTAAATTCATTTATTTGGGGAATTATAACTTTAATTGTTATGCTTTAAGATACTTGACCATTTATTAAATTATTATTGTGATTGGGTTATATGATTTGAATATGATGTCCGGCTGCGCAGTATATATGGATTTTTAGTTCTTCTTGTCATTATGGTTGCTTAATCAACAAGCATAACCTTATGGAGGACTTTAATCCACCCGGAATTGAGGTCGATGTTTTATATTCAAAAGTTTTAAAATTAGCCCTAATTTTTACACCCCTAATATAGGATTTGGTTCGGGTGGTGTGACAGCTACAACACACTATTGGTGGCTCCTTCAATGATCCCCAAGAGAGAGAGAGGGAGAGAGGGATAGTTCAGATAGACATGGGTGCAACGTGCAAAACCATAAGAGCGTGACAGAGAAAGTTTTCCACTTAAGAGACCCTGGCACGCCCTAGCTTTAGAGAACTGAAAAGCGTAGTAGCATACAGAACAAGTTCAGAGTCCTTTTGAGTAATAAACAAATGTCAGGTTGAAAGATCTCCAGTCCAAAGAGAAGAAGACATATAGAGGAATAAAAGAGAAAAAGGAAAACAATGACTAGCAACCTCCTTATAAAAAAGATGAAAAAAAAAGGCCTATATCTAGAGTAGTGGAGGGATGGGTGAAATGAAACATGCATCTGGGTGTTATTTACATAATCGGGGGTTAAAAAATTTCCTTGGCTAAGACTTAAATAGCTGAATGTGGGTCAACCATTAATTTAATGAACGAATTTAAACGAGTGGCACTTCCTTATTTGCTACAATAGTAGACTCAGGTGTGAAGAGGCTAGCTAAATATTGTGGGTTACCACTACCACAGAGTTGGTATTCAAATAAAATAACCATACATACATGGCAGACCTAAGTGAGATGGACACTATTTCCATGAAGTGGGTTTACAATAAGGATCCATTTTTCCAAAAACTATGCTTATTTCCTGGTCCAAATTATCTTATTATTGGCCCTCCAAATGGACACCAAAATGCAAGTATTGCAAGAAACACAGAGATTTGAATCATGATCTTGTGCAGGTTGGACAATAAGTAAATGTAGTTTTTTTAAGTTCTCTAATCTAATAGATTTTCGAATGAAAATAGTAAGTTATTTTGTGAAAATACAACTGAAGTCAATGTTTATATCACTTATCCCAAACGGATACATGCATTTATATGCCCTAGCTTTTTAAAATTTTCTCGAAAAATGAAGTTTTCTCCCTTTACTTGTATATGTTCTTGCATTAAAAGACTTGAACAAAATTTCAGACTCAAATCATCTATAAATGTTTTAATTTGACTACATGTCACAAAAAGAAAACCAGTTCACTAAATCTATAAAAAAATAAAAAATAAAAAAAGACATGTGTCCTAACTTTTTGATATTAGTCATAGAATTTTTTTTTTAGGAGATTCCAGTCATAGTTGAACAAATTTAGACTTATTGGAAAAATAATTTACTAACCCGTCAAGGGATTCGAATTTCATATAAGTGGGTAATGGTTTAAAAAATGAGCTATGACATTTATTAAAAGCATAAAAATAAATTCTAACGGTGCTTCCATCCAATTTAAGCATACCACCCATGGAAATGTTTCTTGAGTTTGCCCCTGCCATTTAGTTATACTTTTGTTTCAAACCTGCCAATCCACCGTGCTTTGACACCAAATTAGAATTTATAGCATATTCAATTTTTTTTTTGACATGTCGGTAGGAAGAGTGATGCTTAACTTGAATTTGATGTGATGTCCAAGATCTATAAACAATAATATTGTTCTTTACAAGAATCAACATAAATTTTGTTCCTATGACACCTCAGAGGTGATCGTGCAGGAAAGATCTCTCTCTCTCTCTCTCTCTCTCTCATATATTATCTTTACGCTGTGCCATTGCTGCCCTATTTTAAACTGTTCCTTCTTTTACTGAAAAATAAAGCAACAATGTTATCGTCCTTTTCTTCCTTTCCTTCCTTTGTTAGTGCATATATAGATGCCAATCTTATGACAACTAGCTAATAGAGAATATTAAGAAGGTTAGATATCTCACGAGTCATGAATCATAATAAAGCTGGTTTGTATTAGATTTTAGGATTAGGAGTTTGTATCAAAATTAGGATTAGATTAAACTTATAATGTGATATTTGATTTATGATGTGATTAGGGTTGGATATATTAGAGCTAATAATGTGTTTGAGTTTCTTAAGAGTTCATATTTAGGTCAATGCTTTATTGATCATATTTAGGTCAATGCTTTGTTATACTTTATAAATAGATAATGGCTATACTCAATAAAATATTATCAAGAAGTTGTAAAAACATTCGTTTTTAGACATAGATAGAAGATTGCCCAGCCTACTATCAGATGGTTACAAGAGTGTCCGGTTTGGGGCTCGCTTGCAGCAATGACCTTTCTCAGTGGATCCCGTTCACATGAACGATCCGGATCATTGAAATATAAGCTCCACATCAAACAATTTGCTGTAGAACCATCTACACCAGTGCTTGGTACGTACCCTTTTAACTATAATGCAACATTTATTAGTGATTAAAGGTAAGAGCCTGTTTATTATGTAAAAAAAATTATAGATAGCAATGGGTTAGGCTTAAATGGGGATTTGTCCTGACCCACTCTTATTAGAGGTGGGTTTGATAGGGCGTAGGTAGGGTTTGGGTTAAATATGATTTTTTATGCATTAATCAGAGTTGGATCGGAAGCAGATTTGGATTTTTGGGTTCATCAAACCTACCTGCCCTGTTCATATAGTAATACATATTTATCATAAGAGAGTTCAGTAGTACAACTGGCAATACAATAGAATAATTTTCTAGAGGGTCGGTTTCAAATCTCCTTCCATTCTTGACCCAACCTGTGGCAGTCATAGAGCAAATTTAATATGACAGCCATCAAACCCATCATTGGCCAAAGCAAATATGATACAATAGAAAGGCCAGCTAAATCAAATATGGATGTAAAACTAAATCCAACCCGCCCCATTCGAGGAATTGAATGCACAAGAAATCATTGCCAAATGAGCTCAATAGGAAGGATTTGGGGCATGATAAATTGATTCACTCCCACACCAATGGTCCTCTCCTCTCCTGCTTGTTCAGGAGTTATTTTCGAGGATAAGGCAAGTTTCCAAAAACTTCCACCTGCAGGCTTGGATGCAGACAACGAAGCAAATCTCTGAAAAATCCTCCATAAAAGGCCCGTAAGTGGTCCTTGAATGTCGCTTACTTTTTCTTCGTGTGGCAGTTGGTTGGCACTACTGTTTAAATAGATGGTGGTCCTACTGCTACTATGCTGATGGACCTACTAGACTAGTAGTACCCTGGTCTTTGGAATAATAATACTTGCCAACCCAACTGCACACAGTAATAAAACAAATCTCAGTGGACTGTTATTGCCAGTATAGTTTTAAGGACGAACTATTATGGTTCCAAGGAAATGTACACTTTCGGAGTTGTCAATTTCATAAATGCGAGGGCCCACGTTGGCTAATGAAATGATGGGCCTCACATAGATGGAAGAGACCTAAGAATAATATGGGAGACTGGACGATCAAGACGTCCATTTCCTTAGATGGAATTAAACCAGCCTCGTCCCTTGTTTTGGATAGCAAGATTGATCCGTCTTTTAAGCCCGTTTTGTTGCTAATGGAATTAAATTCGAAATCTATTTCTAAATGTGGCTAAAACTAAAGAAACAAAGTGAAGATTATAAATAGTCATCAAATAATCTCTTTCCATCCGTGAAAAATGAATTAAGAGGTGATAAAAATGAATATCCGCCATCACCCTAATAATCAAAATTTTAGGAAAGTTGATTCTCATGTACATCTTCATGTTATATATTCTTCACCCCTCACCTATTTAGTGATTCTTTGGTGAAACTCATTTTACCATAAATTCCTAAAAATTCAATCTATCCAAGAAAAAGGGCCCCTAGCTTGTTCATGCAGCGCCCATAGTATGGACATCTGGACTGTTTGTTCATGCAGGTACCGTGGTATGAATATCTGGACTGTGACTTGATTAACCTTCACCGGGACAAATATTTCTTAAGACATATTACATTTGGGGGCCACATGGACTCACACCACACATCAGGAAAACCCTAGAGGGAGATGTCCACCATGATCTTAGTATTGAAATTATAGGCATTACTGACACTCCAAGGATAATTTCCTTCAAGAGGTGAGGAGAAAGATAAAAGGTTGGAGATGCGAAGAACGGCCTTTCCTGGGATTTATTTTACGAGGATTATTATTGGGCTGCCCTATTTTCTTTTTCACAAAATTTTCTTTCCTATTTTTTATGTCCCTGGTAGGGGTCATCCCTCTGCGCAGGTCTGGACGGGTACCACGGCACCTATCCACTTGCCACACAATGCCTGCACCACCGTTTGAACCCTGGTGTAACCTATGGCAAGCAGCAGATTCTTCACCACCGATCCAGCGGTGAGTTAGTGGAGTCTCACCTTTGTTTCTTCATTCTAGCCAGTTAGACATACATTTCTTAGAAGAGATTTGCTGGATAAATCTTATTTTGGTCTCTCTACACACAATCTCTCTTTACACACAATGAAAATTTAAAAAAAATTATAAATTTTCTCTCTTAACACACCCTCTATCCCTAAAATACCTAAATCCCTCATTTCTCCTCTCTTTACACACATTCAAACCTTTTTTCTCTTAAACCCTCTTTTCTTCTCATTCTCTACAGCAAGGGATTTGGGTATCAACTTCTTCTTCTTCTTCCATTCACTTCTTCTCCTTCAATTGCAAGTAAGTCTTCATTGTTCACTAATTTCTTTCAACTCTTCTTCTTTCATTGCACTAAGATCTTCTTCCATTGCAAGGTAAGCTTCCTTCTTATCCTCTTTTCTTATTTTGTGTGTTAGTAGAAGAGATCCTCTTGAGTTTTGGAGGGTAAGCTTCCAACCAGCAGGGCCATGGAGGGATCCTCTTCAAACTTTTCTCGGTCTCCGTTTGGCCATGGAGGGCCGAACGGATCCCATCTGTTCGGCCCTGAAGGACCGAATAGATGTGGTCTATTCGGCTCTCCATGGCCAAACAGATTTGGTCTGTTCGGCCATGGAGGGCCGAACAAGACTAATGTTTATTTCAGAAATTTTTTTTAACATTTGTTTGAAGAGATTAATGCATTATTTGTGATTCACAGATATGGACCGTCCTAGTACTTCAAGAGTGAGACCTACAGCCTCTAATAGGAGGCGTCGCCATAGATTGGAAGAGCCTGTGGAAGAAGAACCTCAGATTGAAGAACATGCTTCCAATGAAGACAATGACCATGAAGAAGAGAATGTTGCAATTGGGCCACCTGATGGAAGTTTGCTTAAGAATTTCCAGATTCATGTCGCATATTTCTTGTGGAAGGGCAAAGTGTGTTTTTAGTAATATGTTTTCTTTAAAATATAATCTATTTGTTTAATGACAAATAGCTAATCAGTAATTCATGTTTGAATGCAGGATCATGAAACATTGAAATACCTAAGTCATGGGCAAAAAATAGATTTGTCGCCACTAAATGATAGTAACCGTTTTAGGCAGCTGGTAAGAGATTCCATGTTATCTCCATTAATTGAATGTTCTTACTGGATGGTGAACAAGACCATGGTGTCTGGTTTTGTTGAAAGGTGGCATCCTGAAACAAATACCTTCCACATGCACAAGATAGGCATAGTTTGTACTGAGATGTCAGACATATGGCCCGAGCTTTGCGCGGACTTACCATTAAGGAAGAGGGTGAATCAAGTAGAGACCCCCGTATGACATCACGTGCTTACCCTCGTCGGTCTAGACAAGAAAGATGAATTTGGTGTCAAGATCACTTTTCATGTCTTGAATTCGATGTAATGAACTATGATGTAATGAACCATTCAAGTCAATGAAATTCCCTTTTCATATTACTTTTCATGTCATTTTACTTTGTAATGAACTATGACGTAATGAAGCAATCAAGTTAACATTCAACATTGCTCTCTCTAAAATTTGCAAGTGAAAACTACAACAAAAAAGAAATGCTTTACATGATGTTCAATTGAATTCAAGTCTATAAACTTTACACTGTCATTCTAAATCAATACTTTCACATATAGCTACATTAGGACTAACAAGTTGTTTAAATTGCTCTATGTGACCTGTATATACAGTTTCCTATCCACTCGCACAAGAATGATGAAATTCTCGCCACTTATTTGCAATTGGTGGTATTGGTTGACCAGGTACCAGGAAAACCTAAAAGAATAGACAAAAGTATTAGAATGAATAAGATGACAAACATAATGAAACATACTAAAGCATAGTAGTTATATTGTACTTGAACAAAATGACAAGCATGAACAAAGCCTATAGCTATCTCTCTTCTATTAGAAATAGGCATAGGAGTCGACTTTAGAGGAAGAAAAGTAAGGCACTGTTTATTGCTCAAGTGATACAGGACCACATTATAACGAGATGCTATAAGATGACCCATATCAGGCATAGTCATCCAATGATCATATGATGGATGATCCGCATAGTATGATAATGACGCTATTAGATCTTCAACTCTGTTTTCTACTCCATACAATGCTCTGTAATGATCCACATTTCCAATAAGCTCTCCAACAAGCCCTCTCCGGACCTGTCTCCAACTTTCTTCATTGATGCCAAGTAATCCTGCAATAACTCTATATCCACAATTACCGTCAGCTGCCTTATCTTTCACAATGCGTATATAAGGCCTTATTCCCTGTGGGAATGATTCATGCCAGGACGAAGTCTTCGAGCTATTCGATCTTGTCCGAACTGGTAGCTTTTTAACCTTCTGTTTCTTATTTACTATGTCCTTGGAGTCTACCACTTCTATGCATAAAGGACTATAACTATCATGTGCAGGTGAGACCAACTCAAAAGCACTTGGGGCACGTTTAGTTGATGTATCACGTTTCAATGGAGGCCTACCCTGTGGCTTTGAATTTACTTTTGGTTCTTGTAAAAATGTAGTGGAAGGCCTAAATATCCCCTGTAATTTCTTCAAAATTTGTATTCTTTGAGGAAGATCATAAGCTTTGAACTTTGATTGAATATTAAGCAACTCCGCCATCAAATATAAGTCCATAACTGGATCATTGGTTGTACGAGTATGTATCATATCAAGCCTAGACCAATGAGGATGTATGCATTAGAAAGGAATCGACCGACCTTCAATCATATACTCTGCAATCTCATGAGCACAAGGTAAACCATGTGCACGTCTCATAACGCATTGACAGGCATTTTTATCAATTCCAACAACATTTGCTCTTTTACTTTCCACTAATATTTTGTCCAATGCACTCTTTGATATGTTCCCATGCAACTCGTTGAATTCTTTTGGCTGGAAGTTATGTTGGACAAGTGTTTTACTTTTTTCAAATGATGCTTTAATACCCGTGTGTTGCAATTCAAGCAAACTATGGATCTTTGTCCAATTTGATTCAAAATTGCCTTAACTAGATTGAAGGTGCCTCTTCAATTGCGTATGCGAACTCTCTGCTCTGTAAAGAATAGAATCTTAGAGAAGGTTTAAAATTCATAATGTAAGAAAATTTGTTAACCATACTTGTTCGACATAGTATTGCCAAAATGCATATAATTGTTCGTCCATGCTGAGACAAATCTTTCTTTGTATGGGTCAAGCCAGTTATCCTTGACATATTTAAGTGCCATTGGATATGTACTGAAACTTTCATTTAGCTTTGTTAACTGTTCGATGTACTCTACTTCCGTTGATGAATTTGTCAACATATTCCAATGTGTAATGAATTTGTCCCAAGTTTGCTTTGTTTCGAACAACTTCTTACATTTAGCAAGCACATTTTTATTGGTGTGCCATTTGCATAATAAATGTGTAGCAGTTGGGAAGACTTTTTCAATCGCATTTATCAATGCCAATTCTCTGTCTGTCACAATAATATCCGGAAGAACACCTTCCCTAATTACAGAGCGCAAGATACTTAATACCCATATATAGTTGTCTTCACATTCAGCTTCCATATATGCAAAACATATAGAGAACGTCATGTCTGTAGACGTTACACCAACAATTTCAAATAGAGTCAAGCGATATCGATTGGTCTTATAAGTGCAATCCATTATCAATATGTGTGGGAATGCATGCAACAAGTCAATACTAGTTGGGTGCATCCAAAAAAGATCATTCACAATGTCGGAATTCTCACAATTTCTATGCCATTCAATGTAATTATGCTCTTCCAACTTTCCTAACAGAAGTTGCATTTGACTTCTCCCGCCTCGTTCAATGACTTTGTGCCTATGCCGTGCATTGTAAATCGCCTTCATTGTTGTCACATTAAGTTCACTTCTTCGCTTTAAGGCAATCAAAATCTCTTTTGGTTTGACCATACTCGTAGACATATCAACCAATAACTTCATTTCCTCTTCTGATAATCTGCCTGCAGATGAATGACCCTCTAGATATTGTGCCGCAGAATGGTTGTGTACACCACAAAGCACTTCTAGCATCCAATCATCATTTGTTTCTAATTTATTACCTGTCAATGAAAATGGGCATCCACATTTTTTGGTGCCGTTTGCTTGATCTTCTTCTCAGATGGCTCATTGTCGGTGAGCTTCTTTGTATTATAGTGTCCACTTCTCTCACATGCAAGTAATACTCTAAGTTTTACTCCAACCCCAGCCGCATTAGAAACTTTAATAACAATGACAAAGTCATTTCTCCTTCTAACATTATGAGCCCAATCGATCATTGCCTGACGATTATGAAAGATCTAGAAATACAAAAATTATAAAAAAGTTTAGTAAATAAACTTTTAAAATAATGTTTACGAAGTGTTTTTGGTAAAAACTATGACGAATCGTCTTTACCTCATGAGTAATAAACTCGTTTGTATAATCTTTAATGCATTCAGAACCTACATCGCTTTCTTCTGTAGGAGCCTGTAGAGCAAATGATTCGCAAAAAAACAAAAAAAAAAATTTAAACTTATGTTCGGCCACTCATGACCGAACAGAAGTGTTTTGTTCGGCAACTTATGGCCGAACAGACTCAGTCTGTTCGGCCACTCATGGCTGAACACCTCTTTCGAATTCGGACTTCCAGGTCCGAACATGAGGCGGACGAAACTTTATACGAAACTTTAAAAACATGTAAAAACAAACAAAAAAATCATAGTATACTAACCTTGCCATTCGTCTGGGGAGTGTAAACCATCAAATCCTTGTTTATTTCCTCCTCCATTGTACATTTTGCTTAGTAATATCATTATCCAAGTAAGTTGGAGGAATAATAACTTGTAGTGAGTAGTAAGGAAGAAAATAGAGGAAAAAGGTGCATGAAGAATATGGAAAAAGAAAAGATGATGAGAAGCTTTGAATGTGTAGGAAGAAGATTGAGGAAGAAGATGGAGGAAGAAGAGATGATGATAGGGTTTAAATGTGAAGATAATAAATTGTGTGAAGAGAAGAAATTTTATACATTTTGGAGGGAATTGGGTAATTTTGTAATTTTATATAGGAGCAAAGTTGGATTAAAAATTTATAACAAAATGATGTGTGATAAGAGATATTTTTTGTGTTCAAATAGCAGGGCTCTTCTTAGAAACTCAGGTCCATGTAGACATATGAACACTACAAGATTTGTTGTGATAAAATCCCTATCCATAATTGGGTATATCCCCATATTCAAAATGCATATTAGAAATGATAGATAGACAGGAAATATATAGTTTCTTGTCGCTTAGGGACTGGGTACTGAATCTATGAGGTTGTTAACATCGCACGTGTCTACAATCTACATGATCAGTGAGGGATGAAACTGTTCCCAAAGTTTTCACCAGGGCCCATAAGCAGTTGGTTTCACTTGATAATTGGATATACATAGCCATCAAAATGGTTGCTCAGTTGGTTTGATACTTGGATTTGCTTCCCAAGATCTCAAATTTAACTCCCACCCCTTGTGCTATCCAGTTATTATGTGTGCAGTCATATATAAACCCCCTAGGGAATAGTTTTTTTTCATCAAAATCGGATAACCTCCGGGCTGGAGGCTAAAGGCTCAAAGGCTGGGCTGGCGAGGAATACCCTAGGTCATCAAAATAATAATAATAATTGGATATGCATGGGCAACCTGAACAATACCCAAACTACACTACAGCGATAATTTGATCATATATTGTAATGCCTGACTAGGTTTCATGAGTCCTCGGAAACCAAACCCTGAAGATGAATAAAATTTACATCAGGGATGTCAAATTCAGGTCCTCTCATCTTGCTATGAGCAGTTGAGCAATCAAACAATCGACATTGTCAAAACTGAAAACAAAAATCCTGCTACAAAGCATCTGCACAGTATCCAACATCCTAATGAAGATCAAATCAACAGTAAGGCATTCTTTTTCATGCAGTAGGCTTTCGAAGATCTTCCGACGCAATAGAGGCCACGCTGCTGCCCAAAGAATTCATGCTTATAAACAAATTTGCAATAATGGGAAAATTCTCCGACATGCAAATGAATTAGTCTTACAATATGAACTGTTCTTAGATCATTAGTAAAAGTACTACAATCCCACAGGCCAACTTTGGGAGTGTGCCTTTACCAAAAAAACAAAAAGCTTAGGGAGTGTGCACTGCAATTCAGAACCATTCAAATCTCAATTCCGTAGTCACACACAAATCAATATATTAACCCAGAGATTAGATGCTAGAAAATCTTCCTATACTCGATGAGAAATAATTGGAATCAGTCTTCTTCTCAGCTTGTAGGATCCAGCATTGGCATAAAAGAACACAGCACCGTGTAGACATAAGCAGCTGTCAAGAAGTTTGCCTGGATTTCCATCAGTACAGCAGCAGAACAGAATCTGATCCACTCATAGTCGGCTCATCTGACAAGGCCAATGCCTCTAGCTCATTTGTTAGTCGCAGCTGCTGATTCCTCTGCAAAACCACAATGCTTATCTCAGCCAGAGACTGAGAATTACTCTGGAATCCACACTAACGAAGACAAGCCAATGAGAATGCCCGAACATCAGATGCCTATTTGGATTTAAAATCTAATATTTCCAGCAATGTAGACCTTAACCGACAAGAACAGACACTACACATCTTGGCCAAAAGGCCAAGAAAGGAATCAGCAACATTGACCCAAATATAAGGTATCCAGCAACAACGTAGACCCAACCTTTACAGATGAGCTTCCAAGAGAATGGTGAGTTGCAGTTGAAAGCTACAACTGGTAAAAGCTATCGAATATAAACTAATAAGATCAGTAGTCAATGTGCTGATCAATCTTGACCAACCAACTGATAGACTAAACTTAATCTGCTGATCAATCTTGACAAACCAACTAATAGACTAACTAATAAATCAACTAATGGTGAAAGATTTGGCAGATTTGATTTTCAATCTAAATCACTGCCATTAACTATTTTTAATAGGTTCATTGCCGCATGCTATTCATTGTCCAAACATGAGTGATGAATTAAATAGTAACGAGTTACCAATTGAACAAGTAACTTGGCAGGTCCAAACTCTTCTGCAAAGTGTACAATATTTTAGGTCAAAGGGTTAATACCATTAATAAATAATACTTTGTTAGCATCAGGTAGAAATGTGTACTTAACCATGCAATTTCTACTTGCATTGATTTTTAAGACATGATCAATGTTAATTCCAAGTTTATATAATGTGGGTAGTCAATTAATGATGCAGAATGAGAGTGACAGTTGAATTTCAGTCTTCCTCTCTCTTGGAGTCACACCAGGAGACTGAATAGAGTCACACCACACTGTACCAAAGGAAATCACATGAAAATATAAGAAACACTGAATTCCTAATCATATGGTTGAAACATAAAAGTATAATAGCCTTTTTAGGCTTCCCGCATAGTGATGGAACTGGGGTCCCCTTTTCCAAATGTTTTTAGCTATTTCTTTTTCTTGTTGTTTTTTTATAGATGACTGTTGATGCCTTAGTCAGCAAACACTGAGTGCCCTAATATACCTACAGCTTTCAAAGAAACCAAAAACAGCTAATGACAAAAACTCTTTGCTGACATTAGGCTCTTTAGAGTATAATGCAGCGCCTTCATATGCAGGCGCACTGAGGAGCCTCAGAGCATATAATTGCATCAATTAGGGAAGAATTAATTGCAATTTACACACAGTCCTGCAAATAGAAAAGGGCGTTCAATAACATTCTCATAGTAGGTGGAAGAAAAGCTAATGGAAAACACTCCTACACATGGGGAACAAAGATCATAGAACTTCCTAAATAGTGCAAAATATAGATACCAAACATAGAAACATCATCACAAGTAAGCAACTTCAAATTCTAAAATCAACTATATACCTGAAGGAGGTGGTGATATTCAGAGTCTAATAACCCTGCAAAAGGGACTTGGGAGTGTCAGCAATTCCAAGAGGACACACTCATAAGACCAAACATCCACTTCCTACAGTAACAAGCAAAGAGAAAATTATGGTCCAAATAAACCTGAGAAAGAACTGTGAAATGAATTTGAAGCAGCGCAGGGAAGAAGATTAGCCAACGGGCTAATCTCCAAGCCAAAAGGCTTAGGGATAAATTGTCTAGGTGTCTCACCAAAGACAAATAACTCTCTCAACTAAGAACCAATGCTCAAAGCTTTATTCAATATCAAAATCTATATCTCTTGAAGAGATTACAACCTTTATTTATAACTAAAGAATTCTCTAAGAAAGGAAATACCTAATTCTAAACAGGTAAGAAATCCTAAATCAAATCCAACTGGAATCAAATCCAACTGGACTTGCCAAATATCAAGCAATTACTATTAATAGAATCCTACTACAATTCTACTATGTTTTGGGCCTGCGGGTGTAGACTTTCAATCGGGGCCCATTATGATGGTCTGCATCAGCTCTCCCCGGCTTGGAAAAACTCGACTCCGGCGAGTTGCTGGATTGGTACTGCTCATATAAATCAGGATTGATCTTTTGAAAATCTGCAGCCGTAATCCAGGTAGCTTCAGAGATTGGTTTGCCTTTCCACTTAACAAGAAACTTGTGAAATCCTCCATTCTTTGTTGAAATGATCTGATCATCAAAAACATCTTCAATTTCGTCTGGAGGGAATTGATGAAGAGGAATGCGAAGAGCTTGTTCTTCAAAGGATTCATTATTGTGGTGCCCATGATATATTGTCAAATCTTCGACATTGAACGTGGAGCTGATATTCATATCTGCAGGAAGGTCTAGAACATATGCATTGGAACTTATTTTCTTTAGAATCTTGAAAGGACCTGCACTTCGTGGATGAAGCTTCTTGTATTTACCTGCAGGGAATCGTTCGAGCTTCAAGCGAACCATTACCAAATCACCTTCAGTAAACTCAACATGGCGTTTGTGAGAATCCGCGTGCTTTTTATATGCTTCATTACTTGTAGCGATTTGCCGGCGAACTTCATCATGAACATCTTTCATATGTTGGGCAAACTGTTCAGCATCCGGACTAGATCTAGAGTCAACTGGTAAAGGACTTAAATCAATAGGCAGACGTGGCGTAACACCAGTGACAACTTCAAATGGTGATCTCCCTGTTGTTCTGTTGACAGAATTATTATAGGCAAACTCTGCCATAGGTAAAATAAGATCCCATGAAGCAATATGTTCTCCAATAAGACATCGAAGAAGATTTCCTAAACTCCGATTGACAACTTCTGTTTGGCCATCAGTTTGTGGATGATAGGCACTTGAGTATTGGAGTTTAGTGCGCATCATGTGCCATAAAGTCTTCCAGAAGAAACTCATGAACTTTGTATCTCTGTCAGACACTATTGTCTTGGGAAGGCCATGCAAACGGACAACTTCTTTAAAGAATAGAATGGCAATCTTCTTGGCATCTGCTGTATGAGAACAAGGAATAAAATGTGCCATTTTGGAGAAACGATCAACAACGACAAAAACAGAATCTACTTTTCACGCTGTTTTTGGTAAGCCCAAGACAAAGTCCATACTCAAATCTTGCCAAGGTGCATGTGGAATAGGAAGGGGCTGATACAAACCTGTATTCTTCTTTTGACCTTTTGCAAGTTGGCATACTCTGCATAATTCACAAATACGGGCAACATCTGTTTTTAAGCATGGCCAAAAGAAACGATCTTCCACAAGGGCTAATGTTTTATCACGCCCAAAATGTCCACTACATCCGCCACTATGTAACTCACGTATCATAAATTCACGGATAGATGTAGCAGGCAGACATAATTGATTTCCACGAAAGAGATATCCATCATGAAGAGAAAACTTTGGATGTTCTGAACCTTCACCATTTAGAAGGGTTGTATAAATGTGACCAAAGTCATTATCAGCTGCATATTCTCTGCGTATTTCTTCAAAGCCAGGAACATTGACGGAAATTGTCGTAAGAATGTGAGTTCGACGACTTAATGCATCCGCGACTTTATTTTCCGTGCCAGATTTATGACGCAGAACAAAAGAAAACTCCTGTAGGTATGCACTCCATTTAACACGATTGGCGCTCATTTTCTTTTGAGAATTCAGGTGCTGCAAAGCTTCGTGGTCAGAGTATAAGACAAATTCTTTTCCAATGAAATAATGACGCCAATAACGAAGAGCTTGAACTACTGCATAATATTCCAGATCATAAACAGTGTACTTCTTACGGGAGTCATTTAATTTTTCGCTGAAATAAGCAACTGGATGACCATCTTGACTTAAGACTCCGCCAATACCTACATGGGAAGCATCACAACTAACTTCGAAGACTTTGTCAAAGTCCGGAAGTTTCAGAACTGGTGCCTCAGTCATTTTCTTCTTAATTTGCTCAAATGCTCGAGAGGCAGCATTGGTCCAAGTGAACTCTCCTTTTTTCATGCAGTCAGTTATAGGAGCCATAATGGTACTGAAATTACAAATGAATCTCCTGTAAAAGGTAGCCAAACCATGAAAACTGCGTACCTCATGTATATTAGTGGGAATAGGCCAATCATGGATTGCTTTGACTTTAGCTGGATCCGGTTCAACTCCGCGGGCCGAGACAACAAAGCCCAAAAATACGACTGTGGAGTTCAAAAATGTACACTTCTTCAAATTAATGTAAAACTTTTCTTTTCGAAGTGCACGCATGACATACCTCAGATGATCGAGATGCTCTTCCTTTGATTTGCTGAAGATTAGAATATTATCAAAATATACCACAACAAATTTGCCAAGAAAAGGTCGTAGAAGCTGAGTCATTACTCTCATAAAAGTGCTGGGAGCATTCGTGAGACCAAACGGCATGACTAACCATTCGTATAGCCCATCTTTGGTTTTGAATGCTGTTTTCCATTCATCTCCGGGCCTAATACGAAGTTGGTGATATCCGCTCCTGAGATCAATCTTGGAAAAGACAGAAGATCCAGACATCATATCAAGCATGTCATCCACTCGAGGAATCGGAAACCGATATTTGATGGTAATTTTATTAATTGCTCGGCTATCAACACACATTCGCCAAGAACCATCTTTCTTCGGTGTTAAGAGGGCTGGAACTGCACATGGACTCATGCTTTCTCGGATATAACCTTTCTGGAGTAAATCTGCAACCTGTCTGCGCAATTCAGCATGTTCGGCAGGGCTCATGCGATAAGCAGGCAAGTTAGGAAGGGTAGATCCAGGGACTAAATCAATGGCATGCTGGATGTCCCGCATAGGAGGTAACTCATTAGGAAGCTCTGTGGGAATTAAATCTTGAAAATCATGGAGCAATGACTTGATTTCTGGTGGCGTAGAATCCTGTTGTGTATTCTCTGCTTCTTGGGTTTCTTTAGGCACAAGAGCATAAACAACTCCTTGGTCTTTGCTTTCCATTTCAAACTTCCGCATAGAGAGAACATGAGGGTTTGATGGAGTGGTAGAAACTGCCGGTGAAGATGCTAATGGCGGCAATGGGAGAAGATCCACCACTTGTCCTTTCCATTTAAAAGAATGAATGTGCCTTTTCTGATCAGTATGCACCTCTCGATCATATAACCAAGGTCGGCCAAGCAGAATGTGAGCAATATTCATCGAAATAATATCGCACCATATATCATCTTCATATATGCCAATTTTAAAGTGAACCAAGCATCGATGGATCACAGGGATTGAATGATCATCTACCCAAGCGACCTTGTAAGGCTTTGGGTGCTTTTCAGTGGGCAAATTGAGCTTCGTGATCACTTCCTGTGAAACAACATTCATAGCACTACCTCCATCAACAATTAAATTGCATAACTTACCTTTGCATCTCACGCGTGTCCTGAAGATTGAGGTACGTCGCCAATCAGCTTCTTCTTGTTCATTGGTGAGGAGAAGCCGACGTATAATAAAATCAAAACAGATAAAATCAAACAGGCACAGATAACAAAGTAAGTCATAAGTGCAGGGCATAACCAAAGTGGATGCAGATCCAATTGCTAAAGAGATTTAAATGGGTGGGGGACGCATTTCCAACCTAAGGATCTACCTTTTTTTTTTTGTGTCTGGAAGTGTGTGAGAGCCTATGATACCCAAATACGGCAAGGGCATGCCATAAACATAGCAAGGACATAGATTTTACACATAAAAGGTGAAGTATCAAATACGATACCGGCACGATATGTTGCCTATTTTGCCGTATCAGCGTACCATAGATGAGTGTGCTCAGATTAATTGTAGAAAGACAAAGGACATCCTGTTTGCACATTGGGATTTGGTGATATGGCTGCAAATGTGTATCATAATATTAAAGGGTTGCAATAAGAGATGCAAGAGTTGGAAGCTGAAATGCATCTCATCTCACCTGCCAGTGCTTCCAGTTCAGGGAGTTTCCTGACTTCCTTTTCAGTTCAAGGGAAGTAATCCTTAACTCCCAGAGATCCTTCATCTCCCTTCTTAGTTCTTATCCTTTATTGTTAGGGACAGGTGGCTTCTTTAGAAAGCATGCATCTTTAAATCTATCAAGTGGGTTGGGTATGGGAATGGTCATGTAATAATCTCCCTCTTCCATCTTGATGACAACACAAATATCTTCTGTCATGCTTCCAGGGATCACGCACGAATATTTCGACATTGTGTGATCCCAACGATTCTGAAGCAAGACATTGTGTGATCCCAACGATTCTGAAGCAATCTCTGTTCTTAAGGTGTACTTTCACAAGAGTGCATTGGCCAGCATTGCTTTATCCTAATATTCAGTCAGAGCAGCCCTAGTATGGTAGTCAGCAAGCCCTCTTGTCCTTCCTTATGGAATCAAACGTCCATGATGCAACAAATAACAGCTTATGTCCCTGGTAAAACGTACAATAAGATTCTTATGAATAAGAAATAAAATAAAAGGCATCTTTCTGATAGCGTTGTAACAAGGCCAACCCTATATGTCTAAAACATAAATGTGCTATTGCAGGGTTTAGATGGACATGCCTGCCCCTTGGGCCTCCCATCTTGAGGATTTTAGGCCCAGTGGAACATTGGCCAGTTGCACCACAAGCTCAGCCATGGGCCTGGCTTGCATCAAAATTCATGAGCCTTTCTTTCAAATACCTTGACATTCTTCCTATAAAAGCTAATCCTAAATCACCATCACCATCCATGTGACTCCAAACGATTAATTAGTCCTTAAAAAAGTACTCCATCTCCTCCGGAGTAATAGTAGAAACAGCCCAATTTATCATCTAATAGTAGAAACAGCCCAATTTATCATCTTTCTCTTCAAAATGTCTGGTTAGCATGGGAAAAATCACAAGATCCAAAGAGATTTCCATTAAGCGGGCAAACTATAAGAGGAAGTTTAATTTCACAAAAAAGGGTGTAAAATATGGTAACAGGATGATGAAGGTTTGCAAATTGGGAATGCATTGGAAAGATTAGGCTAACTAGGAGTGGTTAGGTTTTGAAAAAGATGTGTTATGGTGGAGGTAAAAAAAAATATGGAGACAAAAATATGTTTCAAGACATCTGGTTCCAAGGAAAGAGGTGCATGCAGTTCCAACGATATCTAAAAGAACATGAGCATTAGAATGATATGGTTCAAGCACTCAACAGTATGGGCCCACAAGCTGTCCCTCTTCAAATTAGATTATAATTATATTATTTTTATTAGTAGATTTCTAATTACATTGTTATTAGAAAAGTTCCTATTAATAGCTTAGGGTTTCGCTTTTATGATATATATGGCATTGTAGAGAAAGAAATTCTCAAAGTTGGATTGATTAATAGAATTGGGTTTTATCTCTAAAAGGTGTGTCTTCAAATCTTTTGACCATTCGAAGTGTCCTTGCATAGGTGCTTTGGCACCTCCACGCAAGCCACCGCAGGCCCAGGTATGAGAAAGAAGATCCACATCGCTCTAATCACCCTTTGGTCACCGCTCTCAGCCTATCCAACCATCTCCATCACTGTCGTTCCCCCTGCTGCAACCCATTATAGTTGAAACCATCCCCAGTCATCGAAACCTTCTTCCATAACTAAAAACCCTACCACCCCTTTCATCCCATTGTCATACCCAAAAAACGAAAAAAAAAAAAATCCTAACCCCATACCTCCATCATTTTCTAAAACCCAACCCCCAGATCCACATGAACCCAAAACCCACTGGCCTATACCCCCTTCTACCGAAAACCTGTAGCACCCAAACCCACTTAGTCTGAACACCAAAACCCCAAGACAAACCCAACCCCTCTACGAAACCCCTCATCACCGAGACTGCCCAAACACATCATCCAAAATCGTCTCCAGACAGTCCCGTTTCACCAAACCAACCCCTCCCTCTATCGTCGGTCCCCAAAACCAAAAAAATAAGAAGAAGAAGGAGAACAGAGCCCAGAAACAGCAGCGCACCTGTTTCGTTGCTTTCACACGTCTCCCACGATCGTCGATCATCATCTCCGGCGCCTTTGCCATCACCCCAAGCTGGCTCCGCCGTCGCTAGCCATCGTTATTAGAAGCCGTCAACGCTGCTTCATTATTGTGTCGCCAAAACCTCGCCTTGCCTACCATAATTCACTACTGATTTCATCAAGTGTTGGTCGGAGAAGAGGTGCCAACAACTCCATCTTCATCTTTTGCTCGCTCTCTTGCTGTTGGAAGGAAGCAGAAACAACAACTGGGTTTTGAAACAGGTTTCGAACCCTTTTTTCTTTCCTTTCCCATTGCTAGAATCAAAGCGACAAGAGAGGTCAAAACACATGTGGCACTCTTTAGGAACAAAGCACGGTGGGCCTAACTTCCAACCCAGGTCGACACCACATGACCTGAACCATTATAACAAGGCCCAAAAGCATAGTTCTGTTCACAGTGGCCTCCCATCAGCAGGGTACAAATTTGATCAAATCAAGGACCACAAATTACTTTATGATTTTGGAGCCATCTGGTATCAGATTTCAAATCCGTCTTCGCCAGCATACTCGTGAAGTAATTATTATCCAAACAACTGAAAGATTGTTTTATGATAGTATTTTTCTAATTTTGCATTAAAAAAATGCCGCCTAAGAAGCAAGTTAAGGTGGAATCTTTATCTTCTTCACTTGAAGATTTGGCTAGTGCCATTAGAAAAGTATCCGTAAAGGTTGATGGCATGCACAGCACCACAAGAGATAGTTTACTATTCCAAGGATATCTCTAAGTAGATGAGCATTAGAATCATATGGCTCAAGCCCTCCAAGAAAAAGATAAGTTTCTAAACAGGAGACAGTTTTTGCATTCACTTTTGGGGGTTCCCTGGATTGGTGAAACCAACTCAAATTAAAATATAATAATAACCCACCAAAAACTAATGGTGTACCCTATAAATTATCTTAATTGGACCAAAGAATAATGCAAATTGAATAAAACTATATTTAACTAGAAAGTCAAAATTTGTTTGTTGGAGTGAGTGATGTGTGAACTCAACTAATCAATAGGTGATAAACATTAGAGAAATCTATTTGATATTGTTTGGGCATGTCCAACAAAGGTTGGCAACGGTCTGGTAAGGAAAAGCTTGGCTATGTAGGTTGATGGCCCACCAAGGAGAATGGGTAATCCAAAGATGATGTAGATAGAGGTAGTAAAAATAAATCTAAAGGCATACAACTTATCGAGTATTTGGCTTAGAATAGATTGAAATGGAAAAACAAATTTCATGCATCCAACCCCCAATAGAGTAGAGACATGACTCGAATGATGATGATGATGATGAGTCAATGAACTCAACTATGAATTCAACAAACTAGAAAAAGAATTGAAAAAAAAAACTACAACTATTTAGCAAACTAAAACAGGTATCTTCTTGCAAACAGTGAACTTCAATACCAATTAGATGAACTGTTGTGAATCAGGTAACTGGGCCCAAAACATGTTTATTAGAATAAAGCAAACTATAATAGTTGTAGGGAAATAAAAAATAAATAAAAGAAAAAGAACACTTCGTTGGGCTGTAACTAAAAGCAAGGGACTGAACTCTTGAAACCACTATTCCCCAGACGTTGAATTACCTAAATGGCAAACAGGTAACTTTCAGACTCAAAACCTCACTCCGACGTCGGCGACGGACTCGACGCCGGGTGGGGTTTTCTTCGAGAAGAAAATGAGTCTTTGGATCAGGGTCTGCATTTTAATCGGCATTGGGAGCAGTTTCTAAGTGATTCAGAGAGTTCCAAATAAATGAAAGGGAAGACGAAATCAAAGATCATGAGAGGAAAAGTATTTATTATCCAAACAATAGGCAAAATGCACATACAACTCATAAATGTGCAGACTTGGGCTTGGCCTTGTTCTTTGAAAGTCGGGCTAACCCAACCTAACCTGGCCATGAACACCCCTACATCCAAATAAATCCTAAAAATTTAACAATAATAAAATAAGAGAGGTAAAAGGGGATTTTATAGGAAAACAACTCCTTTTTGACCACTAGTTTCCAGGAAAGTTTTTGCACTAATTGTTCCATTGGACCTGATTTCGTGTGAAACCAATTTTTTTTTTTCTTTTAATATGGGGAAGACTGACGCCTTATTCACCTTCTTTCTTCCTCTTCTTTGGTAGGGATAGAGGATGAGCATCATTTTAACTCATCTTCCCCTTCTTCTCCTCCCCTTACCAACAACAAGCTCAAGTCAATTCCAAACACTCCATCTAAAAAAAGACTACTGTAGCCAAATAGAACACCAAAATGTTAAAATAGAAAACCACATTTAAGCTCATTACAATCATGTATTCTGGCAAGCGCCATCAAATGAACAGCCACTTTTCTCTCCTTCGCATCCTAAAGGGTCCTCATATAAGCCTCATCACTATCGAATGATGCAGATCGACATGGGCACCTAACTCTTCCTCACCATCAGCACCCCCATCGCTTTCACCATTGTCAACATCATCTGGATCAGTTGCCTCATCTTCGTAAACAAAGCTTCCAACATCATCAAAACTCTCATAGTTGCTACCACCCCCACCATTCATCCTCAACATCATATACGCCCACTCCTAATGCACACAAAAATCAAAACTAAAACTCTAAATTCCATCAATCCTGTTTGTAGAATCCTTAACCCTAATGACATAATTAGGTATTTCACCTGACATAATTAGCGATTTCACTAATTCTTGTAGGTGCAGGTGAGTGCGAGATCAGCATGGGACTGGCTTAGGCTCGTGAAGGGTGTCCGAGAGGGCTAGAGAGAGGAAGGATTTAATTTGGTTTTGAGCTCTGAATCTAGATTGTAGTTATATTGGTTCTTCTCTACCGCAAGAAGAATCCTTGGTGTTTTCCATTAGAAGAAAATGGGAAGCTGGTTTAAATTGATGTATTTGAGGCTTATCATCGAGCATCACTCCTCCCCATATTAAAAAAAAATTACACAAAATCAAGTCCAATGGACCCAATCAATGCAAAACTTTTCCAGTGACTATCATGATTAGTGGTCAACTACGAAATTTTTTCCTATAAAATCCTCAATAAAAAATACCAAATTTTAAAAATTACCTCTTTTTAAAAAGTCAAAAAAAAAATTCATTCCACAAAATAACAACAATCGCTTTATTTTTACCAAAAATGTCAAAAAGGATAAAAGCACATGGCTATAAAGTGCTGACCTATGGACTCCAGGCAAATAAAACTTAGTACATTTTTTGATTGAAATAAAGAGTTGAAGTTCAAGACTCTGGTCACTTTTAACTCCTAAAGGTTTGAAATTTAACACAATGGTGAGGTTTAAGCTTTGTCACCTTACCAGTATAATGCTCAATGAATATTTTGAAACAGAGGGAGATTGTTAGTGTAGTGTGTGGTTTCAAAACATTTATCTTCTTTCAAAATGTTCATCTTTCTTTCTCTATGTTTTTCATCTTTGCCATAAGCAAAAGAGAACTTTGTGCATTTGTTAAAGTCCCACATTAAAAAAGTGTAAAACTTTTGAGCACTATGTAAGAACTTCCTTGTACCTTACACGTCAAGTACTTTTGGACTCTTTTGCTACAAGCCTTATGCACACACACAAGTCAAGCCTAGCCCCGGGGGTTAGATCTAGAAATTGTTAAACCGGGCACATGTCCACGACGCACATCCTGCGTGATCATCGCGCTCAAATGGGGTGCAAATCCAAGCCAGGCCTTTCATGAGGGACGCATTGATGATATAATATTGGCTAGCTTTTGTAAAAAATTATAATTTATTTTAAAACATTTTTAATCAAAGAAATTCATTATCTTAAAACGTTTTACAATAATGGCATGATTAAACCATTCCAAAATGTTTAAATTTGATTTAAATTTCCTTAACAATTTTTTTCTTAATGGTGTTTGATGTGGTTTTAAACATTGCTTTTTATTACTGCTCTAAATGCCCCAACATCAATATTTTTTATACATAAATAAGGGATGTTTGGGTACAGAAAAAATCTCTTTTTTCTACTTTCTCTGTTTTTAGCTTATTGTGCGCCTAAGGTTAAAGATTTGATTGGTGTGCGACCAAAACAGATCACTAGTGGAGGCTGTTGTATCCTGGCGGCGGTTCCCGCTAAGAACCTCTCGCATCTTGATCTAATCTAGAGGGCTAAACTCGTCCTAAAAAAAGTATTATCCGGCGTGCCTTGGCCACAACCTGTTTCCACCACTGCTGCTTCTCATTGGTTTCCTCCACTGATTATTAGATTGGTATCGCTGTTTATTTCTCTATTTACATTTTGTAGCAATATTTCCAACACCACCAAGTGCATGCATCAAATATATAGGAGTCTGCAAATCATTCTATCCATTTCAATATGAAATAGCATGTTTTATTACAAAATCTGAAAACATCACTCAGTCTAGAAACTACTCCAGGACATGCCTTCTCGGTCCTCCAACTAGCTGGCTAGATCATCGGTCCCCCATCCAAAAGCCTCTTCTCTGGGAATGCCTCACTCTCTGGGGTAACGTAATTAGACTCACTATGTACAACACCAAGGTTATAAATAGTCAAATCCAAAGGAACTAGCAAGTCAATATAGATAAAGTAAAACACAAATGCATCAAAGGAATAAAGACATGTTTATGATTAATAGAGTAATAAGGTAGCGGAAGGTATGCAAATCATGCAATGGAGTAATGACTAATATAAATCAATAATATGTGGATATACCAAATGTCCATTCATCAATCTAACAAAGTGCACATCCATACGGCTAGTACTATAGGATATTATGTCAATGCCTTCCAAATATAACCTATGAGTTGCAGCAAGGATGCGCGGGGTGAGAAGCTCGGTAAAAAAATGTTATCACAGGACCAATCAAAGTTTGATACCATACAAAGCGTGCATGACAAAGTGTGGTACCCAGTGGCATACATCCACGTCAAAAGGTTTCATCATGATGACAAAACCATATTAGTTCCTGCCAAGGGATCAGCTCATGACTAATCTTTTCAACCAAGTGGATGTAAGTGCTTGACTCAAAGGAACCATTAAAAGGGTCGGTGTCTAGCTATGCCTCCCTTGCATAAGCAAGGATCACAGTCCAAATGAATGTTTAATATACAAAGTCCCAATGCATCCATCAATCCCTCAAATAACCATCCATTTATCAAAGCCATACAAAGTAATGCCATCAAAGTCCAAACCATACAAACCATCCAAGGGTCTTAATTTGTCCAACTCAAATAATCTAACTTTAGATTCAAAGCTTTCCATAAGCACAAGGCCATCGAGTAGCCTAGCTAGCCACAAACATGGGTGATCATCCTCCGTCATCAATCCTATATCACCTCTAGGTAAACCATAGGTCAAGGTTCTTCTCATCATCATCCATAGGTGCATCCTGAACAACCACAATTATCATAAAAAAGTCAAAGGAAATACAGAAACAAGATAAGTATAGATCACGCATTAACAGTCAAGAGACGGAATATGAGTACCCAATAGAGGCAAAGCCGTCCTTCGTGTATGGTTACCAACCATACAATACAACAGTTAGATGATTCAGTTTTGGGGTGTCCAACATAATTTCCTTGGTGCTTCTTCAATGGTACTTGACCTCTAGGCCTGAATTAACCATTGTACAGGTAAAAAAAGGGAAGCCCAATGCACGAGGTTCCCGCATAATAGGGTCTAGGAAGGATAAGATATATACAGCCTTACCTTCATTTTGAAGAGGCTGTTTCCGTAACTTGAACCCGCGTCCTCCAGGACGCTACCGGTAAGCCTTTACCGTTGGGCCAAACCGCCCTTCATTAACCATTGTACAGGTCTCATTTTAAATTCCATACCCTTCTTTGAACAACCGGTGAGATAATGCTAACCCCAATCATCCTCTCATCATAAGGTATTGATTCATAAGCTAGTTGATAGGTTAAATTAATTAAAAGGAACTAAAAGAGGCAATTTCTATCACACATGTATTCCCAGGCTCGTGCTTTGCTCGTGGTTAGCTCACAGGCATCCCTCGGTCAACCATGGACAAGTCATGGTCACCTCTTGATCAACCAGTGTAAATTTTTACCAATCACCATATCAGGGAAACCTAATTACGACGCTCTATGGTTAACCGTGAACTAACCATGATTCAAAATTCTCTGATAACGCTAGTTGTAGAAATGTAATCGCAACACATCCGCAGTTGACACTGGGGTTCCGTGGTTAACCATGGAGTCTAAGAACTCAAAACTCGATCCGTAGTCAAATCTCCATCCAAACCATTCTAAATCACCCTCAATTTATTTTGAACACCATAGATACACATGCCTTCATCATTGTTTGACATTTCCAAGCATGAAAAATGGGTTTAAACATGAAAAGGGGTTAGATATGACATTTAGCTACAGATATTCACTTACTCCAAATCATCTATCCAAGGAGAATCAATCAAACATACATGCATGCCATGATAAATGAATGTTACATGTTCTTGGCCTTTAGACAAAGGTGATCCTCTCCTAACTCAAGATCCAAGTTTTCCAAGCCACCAAAACCAAATGAAAACTCCAAAAACATTAAGGACATCAATCTACACCACCTACAACGCAATCCAAGGGAGAACCGCGAAGTATGACATGGAATTCTATAAGAACCCTAAGGAAACAAGAATTGGCGATTGGGTTTGAAATTTGCCTTGATATGAAAAGGAGAAGGAGATATATCCAAGGAGAGTGTGATTTGCGGAAAGAGAAAGCTGGAACCACTTAAAATCTTCTAGTTTGATGGAGGTAAGCCTAGAAATGGCATGAAGAAACCTTAGCTAGCTTCTTGGAGAAGCAAGAGAGAGGGAGAGAGATGCAAGGAAAAATGAGGGAAACGAAAGAAGGAAGAGAGCGAAATGCGGTTGGGCTATGAGGAGAGTGATTTATATAGGTTTGTTTGGGTATGCAATGACTAAAATGTCCTTCCATTTTAACTGATGGCTAAAGAAGAGTTATCAAGGGGGGTTTTGAAATTTCAACATGGAACCAATTAATTCTTCAAAGGACCAAATTCTAATAATAAGTTACATCTAACATCCTCTCTACAACCAACCTATATTATACTTAACCCCTTGAACTCTCCCAAAGTCCCAATTAACCCCCTTTTAATATATAAAGAATGTTTCGCAGTAGCAAGGGTGAGTTAATTCTTATGTTTTCTAAGAATGTTTGGGTGTGTGATTCCAATGAAATAGAGACGCTAGCTATTCTAGAAGGTCTTAGGTTGTTCTCTAGAAGATATGGTGGCATGCTTCTTATAGAAAGTGATTTTTTCTAATGCCATTGCATAGGTGTCTAATAAGAAGGTCATTTCTTGGAGATTTCGATTTCACTTTACTGAAGTTAAGGAGTTATCAGCTAATATAAATATCACCAATCTTAGAGAGGTTAGATTCACTAATTTCACAGTAGATAAATTAGCCAAGCAAGGAGTTAATAGGTTGATTCCTTAGATGGGTGTAATTATGTAATTGAGGTTGGGGTGATGCATTTCTCTTGCACTTTCTCCATCCTTTGCTCCTCTACGTGACGTTCTGTCTCTCTTTTAACTTTAATGATATTTTGTTACCACTTCAAAAAAAAATCTATAATCCAGTACAAAAAGCATAATTAAGCACAATTAACCTAATTCAAATGAGTGAAAGAATTGAGACCTTACAACATACTTTTATCTACATGTCATCAAGGTTTGTTTCATATCACAAAATTCTTAGACCTTGTATTTCTATAAAGGATATAAAATGGACGAAATGAACACCAAATTTCGGCCCAACCATTTCTTCTCCATTATCTTCTTCATCCTCTTCCACCTCTTCATCTTCATTCTCTTCAAGTCCGGGACTTCCGATTATTCCGGCTTTTCAATAATTGCTTCTTTAACACGTTGACGACGCCTTCTTTTAGAAACCGTTAGACGAGCTCTAAAATTACTAGCCATATCTGTAAGTAATTCAATCACCTGTTAATGGAATTAGACTTCTGCGTATTCATTGTGTTCGTCCCTATCTAACCGAATCTTCTTCCAAGTGTTCGGCTAAAACAGACTAAACACAATGCATATGTTCTGTCCTTGTTGGCCAAACACAATGAATAAGTGGCCGAACACAATGAAGAGAGTTCGACCACCAATGGCCAAACAGCATCAACTATGTTAGGCCCTGTATGGCCGAACAATATGAATCTTGTTCGGCCTCAAAGGGCTAAACATGGCGACGGGAAGAACCCATCTTGTTTGTGCATAACGAACACCAAATGGAATGGCATAAAAATACATTCTTCTATTACAATCCAAACATGCAAGAACCCATTTTAATGAATAATATGGTGGGGAATAGAAGGGCGAATACCTTTGAAAATGGTGAAGAAAAGAATGGAGAACACCTATGGCAATGGTATAGAAGAAAAGAAAGCTTACCTTCAATATTAGAGAAGAATGGAGGAAGAATGGAGAAGAACCGTTGGGGAAGAAGGTGTAGAGAAGGAGGGATTTTTGATGTAGAGAAAGATGGATTTTTGGTGTTTAGAGGGTGGGGGTATATTATGTAAATATGGTGTGTGTAAAGAGAAAAAAACCAAACTCAATCACTTACTGATTGTTTATAAAGAGAAATGATGTAAGAAAAGAGAAAAACCGTGTATGTTTAGAAGCTCCCTTATTTTTAAGGTGGGATAGACAGAGTCAAAACTTGTGTACAGCTAGAACCGCTCTTTAATTTCCCACATTTTTCTCTTCTGTCCTCCGGTCGAGTTCATCCGAGGCTCGGAAGGCGATGTTTTATAAGCACATGAAATCCAATAAGTCGTGGGACCCACTCGTTACTACTTTGATAAACCCCCTTCTTTTTGCATCGTCCTTTCCTCCTCCATTTCATTTCAGCAGTAGAAACGTCCCCCAACTGAAGCCTCTTCTCCATTCCTTCTTCTTTCTCTCTGGAAACCCAAGAAAACCTCTACCAATTGAGAGACCGATTCCACAATCGCACTCCACACGCGCATGCTTCTCAAAGATCCCAGTTTCGTGTGATTTCGAGCTTGGCCGCCCCTTTCATCATTGAAACCACCTTGGCTGGAGCACCTTCAGGTTAGATCTCCCTCCCATCTTTTAGATTGTACTAGGTCAGGCCCTAGGGAACCCGAATCCAAAAGTGCAACTCCGGATTCCATCACCTTCATGGTATTTGGATTTTTTGGGTTCTAGATGGTTATTTTAGGGAGTTTTGTTCCTAGGTGTTTCTGATTTAATTGGAGGCTTTGGAAAAGTCCTTGGAAGCCTAGAAGACCAAGGCAAGTGATACTTAGTGATTACAAATGGTATGTCATGAGCATTGTTGCAATTCATTCTCTTTTTCTATTTTATGTCATGCTAGAAAACCCAATGCTTCAATTTATGGTTAACTGATTTTTTAGTGGTGTATATGTGCTACATTAGGTGTTAAAGGAGCCACCTAAGTCTATGCAAGTGGCTGGTTTTGAGTGGATCAAATGTTCCTCTTTTGTTTCAATTTTCAATTCAATGTGTTCATGGTACACACACGCACATATATATATATAGGAGAATATTCATATGCATCATCTGCGTGTGTGTGTATTTGGATGTGTAAGAAGATCCCTCATATATATATAATAAAGTGTTGCCAACCGGTCACTGTAGCAGAAGAACGGCAGTGACCCCTGCTGCCCCACTTGTTGGGGCAGTTGTGGCCCCTCTTTAGGGACCCTCTTGGAGGCTTTGTGGGGGCCACTTTGTGCCCCCTTAGATCCACCACTTCAGGTCCCACTTGGACTCCTTTTGGCACATTAAAAACACCCATTGGAACAATACTTTAAGGTACTTGGAACCATGTAAATCTTAAGTAGTGATTGTAACCATTAGGAGATTGTAAAACTATAGGAATTTGAGTTTGGTCCTTTTTCTCCTACCTTGTGGCATAGGTTGAAAACCCAAATTGTATGAGATTGTTTCCACCCAAACTCATGCTTAATGGTAAAGTGTGACATGCAAATGCGTGGGGTGGTATTGATATGTCCATGAACTAGACTAGTATTATGAGAGGTTTACCTTGGGGCAAGTTAGAGACCGCTTTGTGACCAATTGTAATACAGTTTCATAAGCCCAAATAACACCATTGAGACCTCTTTAGGACATCCCACCCATTACATGTCTTGAGAGTATATGAACCCATGCTTTAATTGGAGATAGTTTGAAATGGGTTGAGTAGGTAAGCTAAGGAACTTAGTTTGGCCATCTTCCCTCTTGCCTTAGGACTTGAATTGAAATGAAATGGCACTCCATATGTTCCCGCTAAACCCATGCCTAAATGGGAATGCAATATGCAAATGCTACATTGCTACACATTCCACGTATAAGAGTGTTTGAAACCCATGTGTGAATTGAAATTGAATTGAAATGGTTTTGAGGCATGCACGCTAGGGGACTTGGTTGACCCGTTCTTCCCCCTACCCTAGGCATGAACTAGTACCCAATTGCCTTGTATTTAGTCCCACTAAACCCATGCCTATGGGCATTATGCATTATGTAAATGCATTGGAATGGTAATGGCATGGGCTATGTCAGTAATAAGTGAGAACCACCTTGGGGCAAACTGGGGACTACCTTATGACCGATTAAAAACCCGTTCCATGAGCTCGAACGAGACGCTGTTTGGCTAGGAATTCTCACCCAGAAACCAGTCCATGGTTTGACTTGGGTTATAGTTTGAAAATGGAAACCCTTTTTGCATAAGACACAATTAACTTGGAAATGTTAATGGAACATGCATAAGACTTGAACTCGGACCACGATGGCGTGTGTATGAACTACCCCTCACCCCCGAGGTTTGCCCGAAGATATGTGCAAGGCATTACGAAGTCGATTGTACACAGATCAAGGGTTCTGTGCTCGAAATACCGTCAGAGCACCAAAGTACATGAAATTGTGACATGTGAACCCCAGATCTACCTGAAGGCGAATGGTATAGCTCCTGGCATGTTAAGGTAGTCCAAATATCTCCTTGGATCATGTATTGAATTACCGACTACTCAATACCTTATTACGCAATGTCTTCACCCTAGAGATTCCCAACTAGTGCCAAAACTATTGATGGCAATATAAAATCAACCTTAGGTATGGGACGTGCGCTTGATTGCTGTTACCACCTTTGGATGATAGAATTCATGGTTAGGAGTGCTTGGGTCGGTTTTTGCGCCTGGACATGAATGACCTCCCTCACTCTCTGGATCTGCCGGTACCTTTTCTACCCGTTTTGGGCACTCCATTTCCAATCGGAATGCTACCCGATTATACTTAGAATACTAGGCCTCATTTGGTTGGATTGAATGATGTCTGATTGCTACCCTCGCCTAGCTTTGTGTAACCTACACATTGTAGGTTGATTGATAGCTTGCCCGAACTCTTGCTTACACTGGTATGGCACATGAATCATGCACGCACTCGAATGATTGCATGTATTACTCGATACGCACACTGTCCTCAATCTCACTTGCACTGTACTAGGATATTCTCAGGTAGGTATCGGGATGCCACCAAGTTGTGGGCATTTCAATGCTGAGCTTTCTGTACATGTGGTATGTATCAAGGATATCGAGTTGTAATCATTTTTGTGGTAAGGTTCTGACGTTGAAGGCATACTAGGCATTGATGGGTGCTGAGTGTAGGTGACGTGCACCGAGCTTTGTCCGCTTCTGTTATTTATCACAAGTGCGAGTCTGTATTCTTTTGAGTACCTTTATTTCGCACGCACTTCTAATCATGATTGAACATCATAACTTTTCAGCCGTATTGCACATGAATTTCGAGTAGTCTGGTTCCCCTTGTTTTCTACAGCATTGGAGGTGCTAGCCCAGCCAATGGGCTCTCAGTGTTGATTACGCAAGTTAAGTTTGGTATTGTTCTCACTTATTATTGTATTATATTTTCCTGTATAAGAAGATATACTGCATGTCATGTCATTTGCATTATCACTTACCAGACTCCTGTCTAACCCAGCTTTGGTGCTTTTAGGAAGCAGGTACTAACACCGCTCGCGCGCATATAGAGCAGTTGCCTTGGAAACTGTGGGTAGCTAAGCCAGTGCAGTAGTGCACGTAGGTTTGCATCTTTGACAGTATTTTGGTGCATTAGGAGACGAGACACTTGTAGTTTGGTTTCTTTACTAGCTCAGTTTGTACTAGTTAATGTCTTAGAACATCATGTAAGTCTGTTTCTCGTAACCTTAATGAAACTAAGCTTCACTCTGTTATCTTTACAAATTTTATATTATCCCATATTTTGGAGAATCATGTGATTTATCCGATACATCAACGCGACATCCGAGATTCTGAGGGCCTTGGGTTTTGGGACGTGACATGTTGCATTTGACATGGGAGAGTGAGAGATAGGGTTGTGAAATATGAATCGCGCTTAAATGTGATTGAGTAGTAAGATTTGTAGCGATAGAGCTGATTCATGCAGATAGATTGTATGTAACTCCATCTTGAGAAAGGGACCTAATGGTCTGAGTCAAGCAAAACATTGTTCTGCAAATTAGATGTCAAATGTAGTTGGTGCTAAATCAGCTCAAACAGCGATAATTTCAAAAGCATCTGCATACAGTCTTAGTATTAGTAGCTTTGGATGGTTAAAATGTCAAAATGACAAAAAAAAATCATTGGAATTGGTATGAAAAGAACGTGATGTTTAAGACTAAGTGAACACAATTGAGCAGCAAGATTTGTAGCTATAGACTCGAGGTCCATTTGCCAGACTGACACTATCTACTAAGACTACAGTGAATCTCAAATAGGGAGTTCTTATAGAGGATTACATGATCCTCAACCCAAGTCACTGTGGCAACCACAAGTCTGCAGGTTCATGTTGCCATTAAAAATGAAAAGGGATAGCGAATCTCATAGAGGATCACATGATCCTCAACCCATGATAATTGTCACAACCGCAAGTTCGTAGGTTCATGTTGCCATAAAAAATGAAAAAGTATAGTCATTTCCTTAAATGCTACCTAATATGAGACTAAATCCAGTGAAGCTTGCCTTTGAACAATACCAAGCAATCAAAAAGCAGCAACAAAATAAGCATGGCCAGACAAAGACTTCTGGCGAAATCTAAGAAAGAGAAGGACCAAAGAAAATGACCTGCAATATGTTTCCATCAATTAGAGAAAATGATAACCAAGAAACCATTAGAAAAAAAAAGTTACAAAGAAGAAGAAAAAAATATTTGCACAGGCAATTGGCAATAGGCAAAAAGCAATATATATTTGTTTAATAGATAAGGAAACAATTTCAGAAAAAAAAAATTGTGAAAGAGCATTTGCATACAATCAGGAGAATCTACACAAACAACAACAACAACATCATCATCATCATCAAAGCCATATTCCAATCATGTTGGGATCGGTTACATGAATCCTGTTTCTTCATTCCATTCTATTTTGAGCCAAATCCTTCGAATCTACACAAACAACAAAGAAGAAAAAAGTAAAATAAAAGAATCAAGAGAATCTTCAAGGGAAAGAGAAAAAGAAGGAAAAAAAATTTTGAGATAGCCATGTGCAATAACAAATCAGCGTGGGCGTGGCAAATGCAGAAAAATAAAGAGAAGAGAGAGTACCTGGGCCGTTTGGGTTTGAGGGTGTTGGTTTTTGTGGCAGTGACATCTTCAACTATTCTACTTCTCGTCTTCTCCTTCAAAGAAATGTGAAATAGATGGGACATTTCTGTTTCCCTAGCGAGTACTCTCTTTCCAACGTTGAAATCAAACATTTTCAGATGTGCCTCCAAAGAAGACTACGACGACAACTTAGATTTGATTGAGAACTATGACTTGAGATCAGGGCTCAGGGTGTTGGAGAGGATGAGTTTAGTTGTGGGAGAAACGAAAGGGTTTAGACATAGAGAGGTGAAGTATAGAGAAGAGGAAAGGGAGGAGAGGGGACGCAGAGCAGAGAGTAGATGAAGGGATTGGTTGCATTTGGGGTGGGACAAGTAGAGAGAAAAATGGAAACGGTTGGTTCCCTTAGAGGAAGAGATCATGACAGTCAAACACTGGAATCGTCTAAATCAACTGAGTTAGATTTTGCTGATTTTGCAATTGAAAACAGTCCCTTTCATATATAAGAACTATATATTAAAAATTTATTTATTTCTTTACAACATTAATGTAGAGAAAATAAATTTAAAATAAACAACTATAATATTTATCTAAATAAATATATTGTGTATTAGCATTCAAATAATTCTATACCTGATAACTTATTTAAAAAAGTAAGTGGTGTTGTAAAATTTTATAGGCTAGAATTATATTTGAATTAATTTTAAGGTAGAATTAGTCTAAAAAAACTTGTTAAATTAAAATTGTGTTCTTCTCATCAGAAAACTAATTTTCAAAAAAATATATAAAATTATTATATTCTTTAGAATTTAATAAGTTCGAATTTGTATTGCCATTATTGAAAAAATATATATAGCTCTATTTAAATGTAGAATGAATAAAAATAATTTTAAATTGGAAAAACACGAATCCTGATAAGGCAGTTAAAGAGTAGGAGTTTGTGAAAAGTTGGACATGGGATAAATAAATTCTTGAGCTTAGGATTTTAACTAAAGGGTTTTAAGTTACAAAAATTGTATTAGGCATGGCGGATGGAGAAAAATGTATGTTAATAATGGCAACCAATTAAGTGATTGGTAGATGGTCAAAATCTTTTTTGTGGAGTCAATGCATAAAATAAAATAAATTTAACAAAAAAATACATATCATTAATCATTTTTATAAAAAAGTACGTGTCAAAGTATATTTAGAAGAAACTTGTACAAAAAAACTACGAAATTCGCAAATCAAATTTGAATTTATAATACTTCATGTACCTTAATTTTTCATGTTAAAAAAAACCTTGAAATGCACGTAACAAACTCTAACACTAGTATTGTTAATATTTTTTTAAGGAAATTATATATGAAACTCATGGCTTGTCTTATGATTATCAAATCAGTATATAATTATGTAGCTCTCAATTCATGGACCTCCTAAAGTGTGCCAACTTTATCATCCCATGTGGCTAGCTACTCAGTTCTAGTGATGAAAGTCCATGCTAAATCTGGACCCTTATGAGAAACTTTGTATGTGGACGTGTGTTTGACTAAAGAATGTTTCTTTAAAGGCCAGATTAAAAAAAATTGAATTGATTACAGAGAAATAAGTAAATTCAACTACATGATACAAAGGAATATATATATATATATCAAAGCACATGTATACATCACCCATGCTGTCTCAATGTCCCTAATAATATTTTTAAAAACCCTCTTAAACTATGCACACTCCTTGGTTCCCCAAACCAAAGCCCCTCTCAAAAAATTCATTTTTTTAGGGTGGTTCATGAACTTTTTTTTTTTTTCAAAAGATTTAAAAAACCTCCACCCCGAGATATATTACAAAAAGAAACTCTACTCACCATCTTACGGAACCTCTCTTTGGCACTCACATGTATGAAGAATAGTTGGATGACAATGGTTGGGTAAGGAAAAAATAATACAATTCCTAACCAAGCACTATCCCTCGGGTGGAATTTTAGTCTACAAGTGGTTTTCCTATCTCTAAGATCAACAATGAAATGGAAAATAATCATAGGATTTCAAAGAAAATGGAAGTAAATATAACAATCAAGTTGATCCATATGACAAACAAATATATAAAGATATTATATACAGTAATCGAAGCCATCAATAATTCATCCAGAGAGAATTGAGAGAAGGTGGGCATGTGCTTGGTTTTTTATCACTTATCTCTTGCAGCTACTCATCTACTACTGGTTCTATAGGACTATTTACTCCTTTCAAGCATTGTTCTTCTCTCCACCGTGTAAGCCAATAGAGTTTAGCAGGAGTGCGCTTTAGTATCTTCACCCCAAGCAGCTTGTTTCTGCTTTGAGAAAATTTTGAATATGAAAAATGGATATAGATCATAAGAGATCCAAGAGATGAATGTTCATAGACTTTGATAATATTGGTTACCCAATCTGCATTATGCATATACGACACCAATGAAAGATCTACACCATTGATCGGGGGACCCAAAAAAAAAATTAAAGTTCTCTATTTGGGCATCCATGGAAGAGGAACCATATGACCATCGATGCATTCAGGCCCATTGAAAATCTAATCCAAATCAATTGTAGAAATACTGAAAATTCTGGATATAAATGAAAGGAGGAAAAAAAAAGAGAATAAAGAAAAAGAACAATGGGAAAATGAAAAGCTTACTTGTAGATGAAAAATTGAGGTAGGATTTCAACTTTCCCCAAGTAATTTGGGGGATTGGAAAATACATGGTGCATTCGAATCTGGCTTGTATATGCAGATTATGGTTACCTAACCTAATGATTAGTAAACAAAGAAGAAGAGGATGTGCATGGGCAGTCAGATTGGTGGTCGCGTTGTTCTTACTAGAGGACTTCCGTTTCTTGAAAGTCACAACACTGCAGAAAATAAAATGGTTTGTATGAAAGTAGTTTAAGAATGATACTAAGAGTACCGCAGGAGTTGTGAAATGAAGAGTTAAATGACCGAAGGGGATTACAGGATAAACAGTAATTTCATCTCTCCACACAAGAGTAGGGGTACTCATAGGCTGGGTTGGGTCAGGCTGAGCAAAGCATGAGCCCAGCTTGGATTAAAATCCTTAAGCCCTGGCCCGGCTCAAGCTAGACTCGTGCCATAAGTGACTGGCTCGGGTCCATGTTCATATAAAATCTATTAAGCCAAAGCCTGGCCCATGTAGTAATTGGGCCTAACCTTATTCAGGTCTAATTATTAAGGATGCTTAAATTGGTCTCTGGCGGTAGCCAACATGGCTATCATGTATCAATTCCTATTTATATACATGATCATATCCAAATGAATCCATCTAAAATGAAAAAAAAAAACTTTATTAAAAGTGATTACAATTTTCATATAAAGTTTTCTTTTCTGCTCTTTGAGTTTATATTGCCCTCATTTTTAATAAAAACATATGATTCATTAACAAAACATAATTAGGTTGGTGCAACCAATAGATATCTGTCTAATACAAATCAATTAAAATGAACATTTTTTGCCTTTTTAACAGTATTCTTTGATAAATAATTTTTAAAATTTTTACTATGAAAATTTGAATGCAACATAAGAAGCGTCCAAAGAGACAGTCACAACTTAATCCCATTTGGGTAGGGCGGGCTTCGGGCTTGCTACCACTTAACCCAAGCGTGGCCCATATAACAAATGGGCTTAAAATTTCAATCAAAGGCTAGCAAAATTACTTATACCGAAGGCTCAAGCTTGGGCAAAAGTGGGTTCGGCCCGCTCTGGGTTCGGGCCAGCCCAGCCCATGAGCATCTCTACACGAGAGAGAAAAAAAGTTTTAAAATTAAAATTCCCAAAATGCCCCCCCAACACACACACACACACACATCTCTCTCCCTCTCTCCTCTCTCCTCCCCTTTCCTTCTGGCCGACGACGAGCTCTGGCAGGAGAGGGGGGCTCCCCCTCTCTCTCTCTCTTCCTATTCCTCCTCTCATTCCTCTTCCTCTTCCTCTCCTCTCTTTCTTCCTCCTTCCATTTTCCTTCCTCTCCCTTTTCCTCTCCTCCTCTCATCTCCTATCCACCTTGTTTAGCCCTACAAGGCTAAACATCACATTGATGGTCAGCTTCAAAGGGCTAAACAATGTGATGTTGTTCGGCCCTGCGAGGCTGACCATTAGTGTTATAATGTTAATTTGAGGGAGAGATTATTGGTATTTAAGAGAAATTTTAGATTTTAAACATCTAAATAAAGAGGCTAATCTAAAAGGAATTTTCTTTTAAAGAATCCAATCATCCATGGTCCCTACTCTAAGGGTGTTCATGGATCAGGACCCAAACAGGTTAAGATAAAGGGCAAGCATATATAAAAAAGACTTTTTTTTGTTATAAAACCTTAAGTAATATTTAGTCTAAATTATATTAAGGTGGTAAAAATTGCAATCAAAACTAAAAAATATAATAATAACAAAAAGTAATTGGTAAATTCCAAATTGAAAGAACTTTAATTTGTTTGAAAGAAGTTAAGTATTTTATTTTAAACATTTGTTTGAAATAAGAAGAATAAATCCATAATTAAAAAAAATAAAATTTTATAAAAAAAATACAACATGAAAACAAAAGTCCATAGACAATATCCAACAATAGAAATAACTTACCAGAAACAAATAAACCAATGAAAATCCAACGCCTAAAAACAAAGAATTGAGCTAAACAATAAAAGAAAAAATATAAATCCATGGAATCCTATCATCAGGGAAACTAAATGAACTCATCAAATCCCCAAAAAATAGTGAAACAAAACTAAGATAAAATAAACGCTATAAGCTGGCCCATTTAATAGCAAATTGTGCTTGTGCTTAGCACCAATAGGAGTGGCAAACAGGTTGGGTTAGCAGCGGATTTGGTTTATGGACCCCCCACCTACACCAGACCCGTTTTCAAAACGATTGGGCTAATACTTCTTCTTCTTTTCCTTCTTTTTCACTTTTATTTTCAAGCAAATTCATGAATTGTATTATTATAAAGAAACAAGACATAAGAGAAGCACAATCTATTATATGATACTCTTAGACTCAAGCCAAAGTTAATGATTTAAATTATCTTGTCTTCCCTTTCTTTTTATCTCTGTCTTTGCTTTTTTACTCTTTCCTTTTAATTTGTTTTGTCCCTATAACTCATTGTACACCACCCACTCAAACCACACCATCTAGGCCAACAACCCTCTCTCTAAGCCAAAAATGTATTGGGAGTTTATAGGCAATAAGTGTAGTGTTGAATGGATTGATGGAGGTTTGCAAATCGAATAGTAAATAAACTGGAAAATTATTCCAAGGTGATTGCAATCCCTCATTTTTGTAAAGAAAGAAAATAGAAAGTAACTTAAAACATAAAGTAGGTTCCCAAAAATTATGTCCTATTATATGTTAAACTTAAAGGATCTATAGGTCAACTGGATTAAATGGGGCTAAGTAGGTTAACCCGAACCAACCTGTTTTTTCATGTGGGCCTAGAACATTTGACCCAATCTTAAAAAATCATAAACTATAAAGAATAATTAAAAATTAAGACAGACAAAAAAAATACTAAGACCTAATCTTAAATTTGGGTAGTGGATCCACATTTTTAAAGTCTTATGAGGCTTAAAATTCTTAAGATCTCTCCCTCAAGTCAAAGTCAAATAAGATGGAAAAGTGGCTGGATCTTCCCAAAAGCCTAAATAAACTAAAATTCCTCTAAAATTAAAATTGAAACTGAGCTCCGATTTTGTAAATTGCAGTTCAATTAAGAAATCCTGTACTGTTCATATATATAAATGGACCCACAATAATTACTTCATAAAGAGGGGTCAACTTTAGAAAAAGAAAATGATAGTATATGTGTTACGAAACTGGGGATAAGCTGGCCCCTATGATATTGCAAGTTGGAGGCATAAAGAAAAGAATTTCTGACCTGTTCAATAGAAGAGGTTGGATATGACCCATGAAGAATTTCAAATATAAATATGGGTGTAAATTATAATTTGATAGATCATAATAATCTCGCTACATTCATTTTTATATTAATTAATTATAGAAAGTTAATAAAATGAGTGTTTCATGGCCAAATTCATACTATATGAGAATTGCTATGGGTTGAAAAAGTTTCATTTACGCATGATTTATGAATGATGACACATCACTATAAAAATATATCTTCCATTCCCTCTTCCATTCCCTCTTACATTCATAAAGGCATGTTTGAAAATCTTGAAACTCTTAGAGAATTTATGAGATATTGGAAGAAAACTAAAAATAAGGTAACCATTATACTGAGAGAGTCTTGTAGTTATTTTTTTCTCATATTCTTATCTTTTTTAATATAGAAGTTTTTTTTTATTATAGCTTACCTTTAGAAACAGTTTTTCCCTTCTCCTTATCAAAAATTCCAATTTGCCGAAGGGAAATGATAAAACAGCCGAAACCTTCTTTTCTTAAAGCAATTCCATTTTTGTCTTTTTTATTCGTCTTGCTATAATTTTTCTTTTCCTCTTCCTTTACCAAACCTTTCGTCATTACAACTTGTGTGGCCTACGTTTGTGTAAATAATCCACCTTTACATATTGAAGTAAAATATGATAAAATAAACATATTGGAAGTACTGGTTGTTCATATGATTAACTTTGAACGATGAAAGGTGGGCATTGAATAAGATAAATTAATTATTTTTCTATTTATTCTTTTTAAGAAAATTGGTGTTTTTTTCTATGATCTGAAAATGTACATTTTTTCAATTCTAATATCAAAATTCACATTGATAGATGGTGAGGATAGAAGACTCATGGGATTTTAATTGCCTATCCTGGTTAGGGCTGATTTGATTGCAAGGAAAATTGTTAAAGAACTATAAAGAACCACCTTAGCACTAATTTATTATCTTGAACATATAATAAGGTTTGTTTATTTGCATGGAATTGATTTCTCAGGGATTTAAAAAAATTAATTCATTATCATTGAAGTATGATTGGGCCAGTCTATTAGTCGGAACTGAAATTTTAAAATTCAAAGGAACCCGTTATGCCATGACAAACACTAGTGATGTTAAGCAATGTAGCTTACTCTTATGGTGAGGATTTATGGGATCCACTGAGGCATATGATAATCATCTACAGTGGGAGAATGAAATGCTCTATTGGATAAGGACTGGAACAAAAAAAACCTAGTTGGCCATCTTATGGAGTAGACATTAAGCCCCAATATCAAGAGTGAAAATTTGATAAAATTATTTGAATGTAAAATCCCAACTATCAAAACGGATTTGAATAAGGGTTAAGCAAAAATAAGTTTGGTTGGCCATTATATAGTGTTAGATATTAAGGCTCAAGACAGAGGGTGGGAAAATATTGAAACATAAAATCTGTCTGTCGATGTCGTTTGGAATGTGTAGTTGTGGGTATAAGGAGGGAGACAAGATCACTAGAGGGCATTTTAGTCCTAAAACATCTTAATTGTAAGTGTAGGAAACTATTTAAAATTTGGGAAGGGGGAGGGAAAATCCATGTATGTAGGTAAGCTATGGGTCAATATATTAAAAGGTTTTATGACGACATATATGGAAGCCATTTACATCTCATTGATTGGATGTTGGAATATATTGATATATGATACAAATAGAAATCCAAATTCATCTTAATTCTTTTATATTGACCTCTTTATTTAGATCAAACTTAACTCGTCTATTAAATGTATCCAACTAAATAATCCAAGCCATGCCTGAGTACTCAAATCTAAAGTCCAAGCTCAGGTTAAAGCAAGTTGGACTGGATGTGAATTGAGGTGACCTGATCCAAGAACATCCTTAAATATGAAAATATAAATATGAATTAATTAATTAGAAACTATGGAAGATTGGATTCACTGTGAATTTACACCCCTCCTCTTCTCTCTCTTAGGGTATATGTTTCCATCCATGTGTTAATATTAATCTTTCATTAAGGTTGCAGTAGGGATGAGTAAGAGCAAGACCCAAATTGTAGGTGTCATGTTTTAGAGGGATGATAACACGGGACAGCCAAGATAAGGAAACGACACTCACAATTTACAGGAGGTCAAACGAATTTTATGTTCAAACATGAAGATTTCGATGGCATCTATGCTTTTTTTTTATTGCAGGCTTCTTGTGTCTCATCTTTATGATGGGGAGCCTTCCTCTTGGTTATTTACATGATGGGGCACCGAAATGATCGTTGATTCATGTTTGATCGAGTGTTCTGATTTCTTATTCAATGTTGGTATGCTAGTTAGCAGCGTAGATGCATAATGACTTCGGTAAACTATTTTAGTAGTTTCATATTCTTGATTGTTTGACATGTGGCTAATTATGTTTCATTTGTTATCTCATATCATTTTTTGCCAACATCACTGATGTTTCTAGTAAGTTTTAGGATTTTTTTTAGACCATGTCCACATTCTGCCATGACTTTCTGCAATCCTTTTAATGAGAGCAAGAAATAAATAATAACTTTCTTATACTTCAGTATTTAACACTTATATACTTACTTGATCTATCTAAATACATCATATTTTAAAAATATGTCATATAAGAAATTATCTAAATGATTCAAGATTTCATTCCTACAATCAAAATTATCATATTTCCACCTACCATTTTGATAGGTATGAGCAAGGCCATATCCATATGATTTAGGACAATCAATTTATAGCACATATAGGATTTTCATGACTATAAGAAGATATTCCATTTCATTCGCCACATTTTAAAATGTTGGTTTCCTCATTCAGGTGCAAAATGGACTCGTGGACCTCTGCCTCAGGATAAGATAGCTTCATGATCAAAGGATCTCCAATAATCATACGGTCAAAATCACAAAGAAACTTAAACCCAACTAGCCACTTAACATTCTCGGCGGATCAAGGGAGCATAATGTTCGATGGTTACAGTCTCTTACATAAATGCAATACGTAAATGGCAGTGCAACAGACTCTATCAATGCAAACACGTTATGACAATGAACATGTCAAGTGGGTTGCTAAATAGAGGATCTGGATCCAGCAATGATCCAAAAATATACAAGCATGCCCAAGCCCGGCCTGCAAGGAAGTCCTAGACAAGCCCACATGCCACGGGCAAGCTGGATGGCCAATGCACTCATAGCCTTCCTGAAACTTGTGGAAGGCCTGGACATGTTAACTAGGCTGCCGGATCCGGATTTGAAACCCATCAGCAATCCAAAAATACACATGCAAGCCCAAGCCCAACACAAAAGAAAGTCCCAACCCAGCCCACTTGCCATGGTGCACTAGACGGCATGGCCGACGTGCACACATGGATACCACCACTAAAGTCGACAACAAGGCAAACAATAAAAGCGTATGAGGAAAATATAATAAATACCTCATAAAGTATAATAAACTTTTTGTGTCCGTTTGTGTAGAGGCACAAAAAGCTTTCTACCTGCCGCATCAGATTTTCATATCTGTCCCAACACGGAAATCATGAACAAAATCGAGTTTTTTGCCTCTATTTCTTTGCTGCACCAAACATCATGGAAGAGGCACCGGAAAATCTCCCCCAATTTCATGGTTCCACTCGTTGCACAAACAGATCGTAAGCACTAAAAAGAAAACCAAGTGAGGAATACAAGTGCTTTTTTTCACAAGTATACCAACAGCTCAGAGGTTCCAATATCTGTCTTTTGCCGGTTGGTATGCATTGCTGACTCAACTTATAATCTTTGAGTGCTTCAAGTTTGATATGCGTTCACCTTTTTCTATGCGCAACAATATCAATAGTTATTCATATTTCAATTTCAAACATATGACAGGAAGCAATGCAATTTGCAGAACTTTGAAGGTGGAAACTGGTTATTTTAATTCTCAATGAGTCATTTGATACTATCCCATAAGTTGAAGTTACAAAGAATTTCCAAAGTACATACAATCACACAGAAACAACTATGCTACCAATGTGTTGGACAGAGAAAGAATACTCATATGCTAATGCTGAGAGTTTCACTTATGTATGTATTGTGGTCTTATATATGTATTGTGGTCTTATAGATCCCCACACCTACGTGGGCGCCTAGGCCGTTACCATCTTAGTTCATCTTACATGAGAATGTATACAATTTCCCATGCACGGAAACCTCGTGACCCAAGTTATATTTGTGGGGCCAAACAGAGCCCTATGATCAAGGGAATCACCTACAACCCAAATATGCTCCAACTCGCCCCTGATCCAACTTATATTTGTAGTTGGCCCCAGACAACGGTTTTGAAAAATCAATACGCGACCCCAAGTGAGTCGAGTTCCTACTCACTCCCTTGGTACATGTATTAGGCCAAGCCCTCTTTTAATTTGTAAATGAGGAATTTTTTGTTGAAAAAAGTGGCGCAACGGAAACTACCTTCGATTAACGGATCAACTACAATGAACACACAAAATCATACCATCAACCAATTACACATATGATTTTACGTGGTCTGGCAACCTTGCCTGCGTCCACGGAAGAGAGAACTTATCTATCATGATTTCATCTCAATTCTTTCAGAGTTTAAGATTACAGTACATCAATGTATATAATTTTCGCTTTCTTAGCCAACAAGAAAATCCATATATAATGACTAAAATACCCTTAACCCTGAGCCTCAATTCTGACTAAATTAGATGACCGATCCGGCTAAACCAGAATACAAGACAAAACCCAACCTCTTTTCCCCATCTTTTTTTTTTTTTTGGGTGAAATGTAAAGGGGGTGGCTGGTACTACAAATGGTTTCCGGAAGTTTTGGGTATCAACTGTCAAAGCACATTCTCTCACAAGATCCAAAGCTTTTAGTTATCTCAGTTCTATTGGATACATGGCCATGGGACTTGGACGCTAAGGCACCGACCTACAACAAGTAAGATTGATAAAAAAAAATGTAGAACAAAAATGACTTACAGTTTCTACATTCATACAAGAATTTTTTTTCCCGTGTTTTTCTATTTTTATTTCCTCGCCAGCCCAACCAGGTAGGAGGACATTCAATTCCGACAAGTGGGACTTATTCCCAACATAGCCGAACACATAGTACTCGAATAACGCAAAGAGTGAGAGTCAAAATTCAGATCTTAGGGAGCAAACCTAAGGCTCAAACTAACTCAGTCACTGCCTTTGACAGCTATTTTTATTAGTTTTAAACATCTTTTAGGTTTTAATTGGGCTTTGAGTAAGACTGTATACTCAACCAAGTCGTTTCAGACTAGCTGATGCTAATAAGACTTTACTCAAGGGCGACATGCCCTGAATCCGAGTTTTAAACCTTCAATAAGAAACCCTCCTTTTAAAGACAACAGAATTTCAAAATTGATTTTTGGTTTATCGCTTGTTCCTAATCCATTGTAGATCTAAGAATTTCTCAACCCCTCATGCCCTTTATTACTTGTGGCCCAAGGTTGGCTTCGTAAAGTCTTGCACAAGTGTTGCTCAGGAGATCATTTTTCTGTGATTTTAAACGCATTGGCCCCCTTAATGATCATCAGCCACTAACCTCTGAAAAAAAAAAAAAAAGAACTGATCATGCAAAAGGCACCAAACACATTTGCTTCTCTTAACTGCTAAAAATGTCATATCCTTACACCCTTTAATAGGCAAGGGTTGAAATAATTAGATGGCGACCATTTTTGTACATATCTTTGTCACGCCTAGACATCCCTCCCCAACTCCTCCCTCACACAAGGCAGGCCGCCACAGGCCAGGATGACCATTCCCATAATGACTGTGTATGTAATATTAAGAACGGCTCCTTACCTGCAGTTCTGCCACATTTCTTTCTATATGTGCAGGCTACCTTTCACTTGGTGGGCATTCTTCCAACGTATGTGGGCTCTCTCTTGGGTCCCCGCACCACTTGCGGCGTTAAAAAAGAAAGAAAGAAAAGACAGTCTATATGCTATTGCATTGGTTCTTTTAAGGATTTGGTTGTTACATTGTTATATAATCAGTTGAAGCAAGATCTTAATCACTGCATGTCTTCAAAACTTGATTGCTGGACCGGTCCCCCAATTCCTGTAGATCCTAATAGAGGCGGCAGTCTCTGACCATTCCAATCAATTAACAATAACTAAAAAAGTTATTGTAAATTCAGGGATTTACACATCTTTAAGAAGATTAAGGAGAGAAATAAATTGAGTCTCATGATCCTTTAAACTTCTCCTCTGAATTGGGCTCCAAACCACTTGATCACCCACTCTTGACATATAACACCAAACCTTGGCTTCCTGATCCACGACACATCTGAACAGATCTGAGAATTATACAGCCAACGTTCTTCCTCCAACCTAACTATCTTGCCAAAAGAGAATCCTCTCACCGGATCCAATGTGGTATGCTACACTCTCCGAAAATGTCTTCTTAACCGAAAGGACACCTTTCAACTTGGCTGAAGCATTGTAAGAGGCATCCTGAACATCCCATCCATTTCTAGAGAAGCCATATTTAGCCTCTACTACTTGTCTCCATAAAGCTTCAGACCCCTCTCCAATCCTTCAAAGCCATTTATCTAAAAGAGCTTGATTCATTTGCAAAAGAGGTCTAATGCCCAATCCCCCTTCCTCCTTAGATTTACAAACTGAAGCCCAATCTACCAAACGGAATTTCTTTTCACCAATATTACTGTACCATAAGAATTCTTTCGCTTGATAACTGAAGCTGAACATTTGAAGAAGGAAAAATAATATAACAGCAAATTTGATAGAACCGACTTGATAAGGGTGACTCTTCCTCCAGTGGATAAGTAATTAGCTTTCCAAGAAGACACTTTCCTCTCTACCCTTTTAACCACTGGGTTCCACAGGGATTTTGTAGCCAATCCCCTGCACAAGGGTAGCCCTAAATAAGAAGCTAGCATATGACCCACCTTGCACCCCAAAGTATCTGCGAATTTAGTTAGCAAAGAGTCCTTCACCCAAATTCCAATCAGCTTGCTTGTGAGAAAAAAAAAATCACTTTTAAGTCCAGAAACTGCTTCAAAACAAAGGAGAGTGGCTTTCACATTTCTAATCTGCTCTTCATTGGCTTCGCAAAAGACCATAGTATCATCTGCAAACTACAAGTGAGAGACTACAGGAGCATTTTTCCGACTTTGAAGGCTCCTATTAGCCCCGCATCTGCTTACCATTCTATTCAAAGCTTCTACTACTATAACCAAGAGAAGGAGAAAGAGGATCCCCTTGTCTTTGAATCCTTTTGGCCTGAAAACAAGCTTTTAGGAGACCCATTTATCAAGCTTGAAAACCAAGCTTAAGGGACACACCTGTGAACCCACCTTCTCCACTTTTCGCTGAAACCCATCCTTTTAAGTATAAATTGGAGGAACTGCCAATACACTCTATTATAGGCCTTTTCCAAGTCGAACCTGCAAATAAGCCTTGGGAGTCTGTCCCTATACGTCAAATGCATGACTTCATTAGCAACAAGAACATCATCCAGAATTTGCCTCCCCTTTATGAAAGCTCCCTGCTCTTTGGAAATAATTCTTGGTGATAGAACTTTGGCTAGAATTTTGTAGATACTTCCAAGAAGACGGATAGGCCTAAAATCTTTTACTCCAATTTCTCCCATACCTTTAGGAATAAGCGCTATAAAGAGGCCCCAATACCTTAGAAAGTTATCCCCTTTGATGGAATTCGTCCATGAAGGTGAGAATATCCTCCTTTAACATCACCCAAAAGCGCTGAAAGAAAGCCAATGGGAAACCATCTGTAGAAAACTCCCTCCCTAACTTCCTCTTCAAACTTTCTTTCAAGCCACATAGCCTGGTCATCACCAATAACATCAAAGGCCATATTATAGAGACAGTCCCTCCCAAACCTCCCCCATCATAAAGAGAAATGAAATAATTTTCTATGTGCTTTATTAGCTCCTCTTCTTTTCCAACATATATCCTATTTTTCCTCCTCCTGCAGGATGCCATCCCCTTTAAACCTAGACCTCTGTTGCCACTTCATCTCTTCCTCTCTCACCTTTCTTAGGAAATCTTCTTTTAGAGCTATTCTTTTATTTCCTTCCTCAAAGGAAAGGCAACCTCTCTCTTCCTTCCTATCCAGGGCTAGGATTTCTTCCAAAATGTTGTTTACTGAATCCCCAAATCCCCAAAATTGTTTTTCAGCCACTCCTTTATTTTATTCTTCAACATTCTTAGCTTGCAAGCCAACCTATAACCAGCCCAAGCCTCCACCTCCAACCCCTCCCACCACTCCTTTATCAAGCTAGAGAATTGATTCTTGTCCAACCACATCAATTCAAATCGATATGGAACTGGTCCCCATCTCTCACAGGCCGAATCAAGCAGGATGGGACAACGGTCTGACATTGGTTTGGGAAAGGCCGGCTGGTAGACTTCTGGGTACAGGGTCCAACCAGTTGGGGTACATTGCGTAACGGGAGAAGAATCCTTTCAATAGAGGATTCCCCCGTTCTCTTGGATCCAATATCTCCTCAAGGTAGATATCTGAAGAGGGTTCCAGGTTTTGTAAACAATGCGGATTCCTATCAACTATAGGATGTGTGATGCAACAGTTATAGATTTTTTTTACAATTTTCTTAAAATCCATGAAAATCAAGGGCTGAGCATTTCCACCATGGTTGTCCTTGGCTCTCTAGGCCATCTCAATCGTTCGGATCTTACAAATGGGACACACATGAATAAAAATTTAATACTATAAGTTTTAGACTTCTTAAAATATCTCAAAATCCAAATACAATCAACGGCTGAAAATATAGCACACGGCCGTATTAAGTCATTTGGAGATGATTCATAGACCTGATCATGATTTCAAGCCTCACAAAAACCAAAAAATCGAAATAAAGGGACTGCCCATTCATCCCGGTTTTCCTATTATTCACCCATTTCTATACTATGCAAAGATGAACGGTCCATAATCTTGTGGCGTTTTCTCGTGACTCATCACAAATGACACTGAGATTTCACCACAGAGCCATTTTAGGCCTCTTACATGGACTCGATGGTTTGGATTTTACAAATGGGGGCCACATAATGTCATGATTTAATGGTTTGAATTTTTTGCAAATATCTTGATATTTATGAAGAATCAATTGTTGATATTTAGTAATACAGCCGTTTTGGGCCTGGTAAGCATGATTAACAGTTCTGATCTCTATTGTGGATCCAAAACCGTAGGTTCCCAAAGACAAAATCATTAACCTCTAACTTACTGCTCATATCACTGTTCACCCACTTTCACTTTTACCGCTGAATCCGAAAGTCAGACGGGGTAGGTTTGATGGTCTGAATAATCTGAAGCAAGGATGGAAAGATTCTAAACAGCCCTTTTCCATCACAAATCAAACGTGGATTTTCCATGGGAGCAAAGAAAATGGCAAGGTATCCTCTTGCGGGGATGGTTCCCAAACATGCCCTTAGTAGAGACCAAGAATCCGTCCAGCCTTGACATGGCCCGATGACTCTGGTGATTTGACCACATGAAGGAAGCGCCACTCAGTTACAAGTCCTCCAATAAATGAGAATTGATCCAATCTGAAAAAAGACGCATATCCCCCGTAATTCTGCCCCATCCCAATTTCTCACTAGGAAATCTAATTGCATTCCAGTCCCCTCCTATGCACCAAGCACCATTCCACCTTCCCTTGACCATATCCAACTCTCCAAAACTGCTTGTTCTTTTGACTGTTATTTGGGCCATAAATAGATGTAAGAAGCCAAATTGATTTATTCTTCAGATCTTCTACCAGGACAGATATGGAGAACTCATCCTTCCAGCTGCATTGCATCAAGACCATGAGGGAATCCCATAACAACAGCAAACCACCTACAGCCCCAACAGCATCATCAGCCTCCCATTCCACATTTCTCCTTCCCCAAACTTCTCTTACTATCCTATTAGAGACTTCTTTCAATTTTGTGTCCTGCAACATGGCTATCTGCACCTTCTGCCTCTGAAACAACTCTTTCAACAGTAGCCTATGTGAGGCTCCCCCTAAACCACGAACATTCCATGACACAATCTTCATTTAGAACTAGATGAGACACCCTCGCTCTTCCTCTCAATCTTGCCGGAAACATGCACCTCCTCGTCCAAGTCTTTGGCCTTATCATGATTAATAGAACAAATTAAGCTATTGATAGATTTGCCCTTCCCTGCCTTAGCATGATTTGGCATCTCTCTAAGCTGTGCAACCCCTATAAATGAAACCCATCCCCCTTTTGAACCCTCCACAGTGACACCAATCGCCTCCCCACACTGGATCACCTTTTGAGAGATACTCTGCCGCCTCAGCATTATCCCCTGACCATCCTTTAATCTGCATAATCAAATCTCCCCCCAGATCTCCTTTTCTAATTGACCACCTAGGAGTGTTGTCAGAATTGATTTCCTCACCACAAGGACCAAACTAAGGGATGTGGATGGAGATTCTCTTCTATCTTCTCGATGGGCAAGCAAATAAAATCTGACTTAGAGCCATGACACTTGGCTGGAGCAGAGCCTACATAGTTTCTCTTGTAGATTGTGATCCATCCTTCCTTGTCTCTTAGTAAGATACTGTCATAGTTATTGCAAAGGCCGTCCTCACCCTTCTTCCTCAGAACCGTCAACCCTCTTCCTCGGTTATTGCTCCTTTTCTCCAGCCGATTGAGCCCCCGAAGCCAGACTCCTATCAAAGAGGTGACTTGACTGCAACTTGCAACTCCCTCCTGTCTGGTTTCTCCACCGGTATTGAACTTTCCACCATCTCTGACAGGAGCCACTGGTTATTTTTTTCTTCTCCTGCTGCCTTTCTTTGAAGAAGACTTTCATTGCCACTCCTCAATTCCGAATCAAAAACCATCCCCGCATCAGACTCTATCTCTCTCTCTAATTTTCTACCCGTCAACCTCCATGTTGAGAGGGAGGGACTTTTCATTTCAGTTACGTTATTTGCTTCCTCTCATCCCATCTCTACATCTGTTTTCCCCAAATCGAGCCCTAGCTTCTTTTTAATCAATGACTTTGAGCCAGATCTTCTCGACCCATCTCCAGTAAGCCATATCTGCAGACCAAGCCCTGACCCATTAACTCAAGTGAGCCCATACTCTTTAGACCATCCACTCTGCGACTCGGTAGCCTGTTCACCTCCAATGCACAAGCAGGCGATTTGAATTTTGAAATTTCACGACTGACATCATCATCTTCTTTCGCTCCCCTCCTGTTTCTGAAACTACAGTCCCCAACTCAATGTCTACTCCTTCCCTTTCCTTCTTGCCTGTTCAAATATTCATCATCCCTTTCTACGTGCACCATAAACTACAAATCATCCACCCAGATTGGAATTGAAGAAGGCAGCGTCACTGATTTATTTAGCAGGACCTTTATCATTTCTTCCTTCAGAACTTCTTTCATCTCAGTCATCTTGTCCACCTCCACCATACGACCAAGACAATCTCCTATAAGCTTGAAGATTTCCTCGTTCCATGCATGAAAAGGCAGGCCTATGACTTTGACCCAAGAAGGGTTTGGAGGAAAGCCCAAAACCCCCATCCATCTGTCTAGGACTGAAAATGGGGATGGAACTCCTCTAGAGGAAGCATTATTAAGGAACTCCTCAATCCCTTCTTCTGATTTTAACTGCATCCACACCATGTGGTCATCAAGCAGTTGAATGTCAACCAGCATTTTCCACCAGCAGCTGTCCAACCAGAATTCTGATTGCTTGATTCCATCTGATTTAGATTTCAAGAATCCCACTAGGCTGCAGTGGAGTATTTTTTCTGCCCCTTAATCACCAAGGGGCTACCCTTACTCCTTTCTCTGAGCCCTCTCCGGCTATCCATTTTGCCATTCTTGATGTCAGCCTCCCAGCCCAAACCTCCTTTTTAGCATCCTTTTGCAATTGTGAAAGTCCATTTCCAGCTACAACAGAGTCATTTTTCCTTATGTTCTTGGCGAACTCCTCTGCATCTCTCCCTCCAGTTGTTGTGCTAAACTGAGCTATGTTAACGTGCATTCTCCTGCCTCCCCAATATTCTCCTGCCTCCCCAATATCTCCCAACTGCCAAATCAACCGCCTTTTCTGCTTCTCTGTATGTAGCAAACCTGATGAAGGCGAAACCACTGTTTTCCCTGCTTTCCTAGTCTACTCGGATGAAAACATCAACTACCCTCCCGGCTCTCCAGAACATTGCCCCCAGCTCAGGCTTGGAGTTCTGTTCTGGAAGGTTTAATACAAAGATTGAAAAACTTTTCTCCCTTAGTCTTCATAGCTGCAGCAGGAGAAGAGGCCTCTTGAGCAGATGTCCTTTTCCCCCTTCGGATAGACCCTGTCCCTGTTGCCTGGGGGGCTGAAGGCTCCTTGCTTTTGGTGTATGGAGGGCCGGAGGCCCTAAAGATCTTTGTTGAAGGCCCGCTTTTCATGATAACTTTAAAACCCTCAATCATGTGTGCATTTTGTGACTCTGGAGCTGGGCTGTGATAAATTTCACATGGATAATTTAAACAGCCCTATGTGTGGTCCTTAAAGTTGTAGTAATTATACTATTTTCCAGTTACGTTTGATTAGTGTTAAGTGTGGACATAACAGGCAAACAAGCATCCTAAGAACCTTTGAATGCATTAGAAATTTACTAAGTTTCAGATAATAGAGAAAGATAGAGAGGGAGTTGCCCAAACAATTTGTTTAAAAGAGAGGAATTATTAGATGTGAAAAAGAATAGAACTATTTTAGATGATCTGCCACCAGTGAAACACCTAAGAGCCTGGTAAGGATATTAGTTAGACTGCTAGAGACATATGTCAAAAAAAAGAAAGATGGATCCATTTGTGGATAAGATCATATTAGAAAAAAAAAGAAAAAGAGTGCAAAAAAATAAATTTTCTTAGAGAAACTGAAGACGCATTTTTCAATATAGTGAAACCATATAAAAGGGATTTCCATGAAAGAAGAATTACTAAAAAAGGAATAACAATTACTACAAAGGGAATTGACACATCTCTTCCATGTCAATCACATGACATGTATCTTGAATAAAAAAGCACTACCACAAAAGTTCTCTGCTTAAGGAACCTCCAAATTCCTCTCAAGTGGAATACTTAGAAACAACGCATGGCATTCAGTCTATGCTGAATATTCATGATAACTGAGTTTGACTCTTTCTTTTTTTTAATTATTATTGTGTTTCAACTAAAGACTCCTATGGTCTTGCCTGTCTCTTCTTCCATTGGAATTAAAAGAGAGATTCAGCACAGCATGGACTACCCACCAATGCAAAGATTATAAGCATCAGCACCAGTTCTTCACCATCATCATTGGCGTTCAGCATCATTTTCATTATGGATATGGTGGCATACATCTAAAACATTTTCTTGATAGGTAAATCAACACAAAGATCAGTGATACTCCAGGCAACATGCAGTTATTTGGATTACATTCATTGGCACGCTTACCAGATATATTCATGGATATAACTAACAGAGGAGGTTAAGCAGTGAGACAACGTGTATGGGGGAAACCCAGCAAGAACTTCAGTCCGAAACAGTTAGCTTTAATACTTAATTTAAACAACCAAATTTGATTTAACTTACCTCTCCTACAAGAATGCAACAGTTGCATAATGTTCACAGAACTGATACAAGCTTCCATTCCTTTAAAAGCATCAAAACTGCTTTCTCTTGTTTCTAAAAATCCTGTCTCTCTTTGCATAAACATAGAAGAAGGCAAACAAAATACCGATAGATACGGAAAACGCAACCCACGGAAACGGTGGATCTTTGAAACAGACAAGTGAGGCCTCCAGTTCCTGGGACGCTTTATAAACAAGTGAGTGGATAGCAAACAAATCATGATCAGATGACTTCAAGAAATACAATGCCTGATCATAATCCAAATGAGACATCGCAGAGATCACTTTGTCCAGCTTGTACTCGAACAGATTCCACCTCTGCACAAACTCAACATGTCTGTTATGTCTAAGAAGACGCCTGTGCCCGCCATGAACAGCTATGGAGTCAAGCACATCAACACCGCTCGTAATCGTGTAATTCAAACCAGTGAGAAGAACATTTCTCTTCGCTGCATCTCTCTGCACAAACGACAAAGACATTGTCTCCGAAAAGGGCCCAAATGGAGTCTGCCCCACGCTCCATGTATAATCCACCAGTGTCGAATTGTGCCGTGGACTCCAAGACAGATGGGTGGGTGAAACTCCCCACATGCTCTGCAGAATTGAGCCAACGAGTGGCCTCTCAAGCTCTCGCGCCTGTGTGATCACATGGCGGCCATTACAGTTATAGTCACTAACAGTCTGAGCGCTCCTCGTCCTAACAGCAATCACCATATCCTTGAAGGCCACCGCCTGGTGATACCGATCGAGCAATAACAGCTTATCAAAATCCAAATCGAAGACATAAACAGGTAACACAGTTCCAACTTCCTCCTCCTCCGGTATCCCCGCTGACCTCCTTAACCCCTCGGCGGAATCAGACAATATCTGATGCATTCGCTTTGAGTCCAAGTACTCACTGACAATCAAAGTATAGTTATCAAACAAGAACCTAGAAGTGTAGAAATTCATGGACCGCAAGATGGCAAAAGAACACAATGGGCATTGGGAAATGGCAACTTCATACTTCTTAAACTGCAGGGACTGAACTCCAAACACCAAGCCCCCATCGCGGAACTCATCCATGAACGTCTTTTCAATGGAATTCCAATCCAAACCCCTCGAATCGTGACCGTCGGATCCATACACATAAATGAACTCAACTGCAAGCGAATTCTCAAAGTAAACAGGAATTCTCAGAGAAGGGACGAGAAGGACCTGATAAGCGCTCCAGATGAGAGAAGCCACGTCGGCGAAGAGCGCCTTGTTGGACTTGGGGCGGCCGTGGAGGGCGGCCAGGGAGTGGAATTCACCGCGGGGGAGGACGCCATCGCCGGAGACAGCGGGGCCGTAGTCGACAGGGCCGGCACCGAGGTCGACCCAGAGGTAGCGGTCCTTGGCGGTCCAGAGAGTGCCGGAGCAGCGGGTGAAAGCGGGGGAGGAGTCGCCGTCGGAGTAGGAGTAAGCGTAGGGTTTGGACTGGGGGCCGAGGTTGAGGAGGTAGATGTGGACGCCTCGGACGGGCTGGCGGGCGTCGAAGTCCTGCTTGATGAGGCGGTCGACGGTGGAGGAGGGGACGGACTGGAAGGCGGAGCGGAGGGGGGAGGGGGAGGAGGAGAGGTGGGAGGCGATGGCGGCGAAGAGTTGGGAGGAGAGGGAGGGGGAGGAGGAGGAGGGGTGGAGCTGGAGGGAGTGGCGGAGGGAGAGGTGGTGGGAGGGGGAGGGGGAGGGGGAGGAGGAGATGACGTGGAAGAAGTCGGAGGAGTGGGCGGAGGAGAGGAAGGACGAGAGGAGGCGGGGGCCGTCGGAGGGGAAGGAGCCGACGAGGATGACGTGGATGGGGACGGAGACGGAGAGGGAGAGGAGGCGGGATGAGGTGGAGGGGGGAGGGGTGTCGGAGAGGGATTTCTTGAGGTGGGGAGGGAGGGAGAGGAAGGTGTCGTTGGAGGCGATTGGATCGACTTGGGATTGGTGGGAGAAGAAGGAGTCTAGTCCTAGGATCGGTGCAGATGAGATGGTGGAGAGTCTGATTGTGAATAAGAAGACAACAAGAGTTGGATAGAAGAATACCAAGGTGGAACTGGAAGCCATATTCAGAGAAAAGAGAGAGAGAGAGAGATGAGGAATTCTGGGGATCCCGCTGCCGCTGAGCTTGCGCCCTTCAGCTACCCTTCGCCTTTGGCATGTGCCCAGCGAAAAGACCCTATTTAGAGGTTAGGTTTTTCTAAATCAGAATTGAGTCTTTCTTTCTTCTTTATTTTAACTTATTATTATTTTTAATGTAGGAAGAAAGCATCCGATCAAGTGGAATAAAGAAATGTCTTTGTGGGAAAGCTTGTCCACATACTGATTTCATGCAGCTACATGAGATGTGGAGTTTCTAATAATTCTCCATTTACTTGTTTACAATGGATGAAGTTATGTTGGTGTTGGGTTATGGTCTTTTTTTTTCACCAATTTAAGTATAGCCATTTGCTTGCTATGAATGGCCTATTCCATGGGGCTCACATGATCTTTCCTGTGATCAATATAGAATGTGTTTTAGTAGAGCAATGGAAGACATGCAACACCAAAAGGTCCGACATGAGATGGTAGATATTCAAAACCCCTCTAGTGTAAAAAATACAAAAACAAAAAAAAAGGGTATTTCTTAATTCTTTCATCGCTATGTCAAACACAACATAAAGATGCCTGATTCATCCACTTTCTGTGGACAAATGCTGATGCAAAAACACATCCTAAGTCATTTGCAAACATTGCCTTGTAAAAAATATTATCAGCCCAAGTTTTGGGACTACAAATATTATTGCACGGTCACCAATTAAAAATACAAATCTTAGTCAAATTCCAGCCTTTTCCATTTTGAATAATATTAAGGCAGCAAAACTTATAGGGTTTTTTTTATATATTTTTTATTTGATGGTTTCAAAATTTTGTGTACGCGAGCATGTAACAGGGATACTTTTTAAACTTTAGCCAGGTTGAACCAATTCATTTATTTTGTTCTATCTGTAATCTACTAAGAAATTTTAAAAAATACAAAAATGCCTGTCATTTTAAGACATTGCGTGCATCGAGTAGTCACCACATACTGCTAATTGTTGTGGGGATGCTGATTGTCATGGATCACCCCATGAGAACACTGGTGAAAGAAATGAGAAAAAGATGGAGAAAATGAGCGACTGTTTTGCTTCAATGGCAATTTGGACATATTATAATATATTAAAAATCAAAGGTTTGCATTTATTATTGACTAGATGGCTTTCAATTCTAACTTTCTTTATTAAGCCATCATGGTAAGAAAAACTAAAAACTTACATAGTTTACTACATTTGATCTTGTAATGTGTTGTCTTTTTAAACAGCCAACCCAACTACTACACTACAAACTATATATGCATATAAATATTTGTCAAAAAATGTGAAAAGTATGTTAAATGGAGTGGGGGCCTAATCTCATGAGTCTTTCCCGTGCTTGGCACGGATTTAATGTGCCAGTGGCTAGTTAATTGAAAACTTAATAGAAAACCTATGTCTTAATTTGAAAAACTTTAAAACTTTTGTCCTAATCTTCATTTTGAAATAAGACAAAAACTCAATGCTTATTTAAAAATTTCCCAATCTGTATGGTACTGGATTCTTTTCATTTAACCCACTTGTTTCCACACTCTTGACACAAATCACATTTCCCCAATTCCCGCCTACAACCAGTACCAGCAGTGCCATGGGGAAGTTGTCACAGCTCCTCAAAAGCTCTTCGACCAGCGGTTTTGGGCGTCGGTTCCTTCTATCATCCCTCAACTCAACGCCAATCTCAGCTTCTTCAGGTCTGCTGGTTCCTTCAAGCAAATCTCTCTTTTATCTTTTCTTTACATGCATCCACTCAAATCGTTATCTAAAGAGACCTCAACCTAATTAATAGCTTCGATCGGTCGGCATGTTGCGTTGTAAAATATTGATTTGATCTTTCGCATTTGGTCAACTTGTAGCGTGAAGTGAAGTAAATGGTCAAATCAAAAGATAATGAAAAAAGAAAGGGTCAAATTAAAAAAGTGGTATATATTTTTGTTATTTAGTGGGAAGAGAAAAAATTTTTTTTTGGTGGCATAAGAATTTATCCCTTTGACATTTTTTTCTTTTAAAAAAAGAAAAAGATGATTTTTGAAATTTGGTACTTTTTGTATTGATCTCTAGTCTTTTGTTTTGTAACAAAATTTGTTTTCTTCTTCTAATTAGAATTCAAGTGCTTATTATTGATGCTTTGCCCCTTAATGTTAGCACTGAGAACAGAAAACTAGCACTATTTGAAACTTTATGTTGCATGCGCTTGATGCTTTTAGTAATTACCTATGCCAGACTGACCACTTCTAACTACTAGCTAATGACCATTTCAATCACCCACATCCTCCAATCAACTGCCTCTGATCCCCTTACATTCTCCTGTTCAAATGGGTTATTCATCAACCAACCGGGGAATAGTTACTTGAATATGGAGTCTGACTGTCATCTGCTACATCGAAAAGCTATCTATGTTTCTGTTCCTCTTGAAGCTCTTATTACATTCATATGTGACCTCAAAACATTTGGATTCATATTTATCCTCATTTTACTAAGCATAGACTTCTTATTTGTTTTAACAACAATAGTTTTCCCCCCATTGTTAGCGAATGGTGATATATTGCAAAATGAAGCATTATTTAATAGAGGTGTTGGTGCCATACAGAGTGCCACCAAATGATGGCGTCAAGGACAGATCGAAACTGGTTGTGAAAGTTAAATTCAAGACCCTTCACAAGAATGACAAGAATGGGAAAAATGTTACTTCCATTTTCTAGTTTATTAGTATGAACTATTGACTCATTTCCTGTTGGCTTTGATGTCCCATTTAGTAAGTGATTGGGTCTGACCAAGGTGGACATTTTATCTTACAAAACTGTTTCATATATTGAGACCTGCCTAGAACAATCCAATTCTCATTGAAAGCTTGCATTCCCTTGAATTATCATGGTCCAAAATGTTGCCATAGTGCTGTTGTATACTTGACTATTGGGTTGACTGAGAATGTCTGATAGTGCTGGGTTGACTGTAGGTGCAAACCACATTAACCTGCATGGTTGACCATCATGGGTTCCATAAACAGCTTGTAAGTTTGATCAGCTTGTAGGTGATCACACAGAAATGCAGGCACATACTAGTGTTTGTTGTTAGTGGTCAACCAATCTGCATATTGTGTTCAAATGCATTTTTCTTCTTCCTTCTGATTATTGAAGATGCCATTTACCCTTGATAGATAAAGGAACAGCAGAAAAGCATCTTGGGAATTCTTTTACTTTTGCTTGTTTCAGATATTAATTTCAGATATTATCAACAGGTGCCATTTATAGATGGAAAGATCGTTGTGGCCTCTCCATAACACCATCGTTAGATCCTCAACAAAAGAAATATCGACAGACATACACCTCTCTATCAAGTGAATACACTGGAAATTGTCATGCTTCTATTACTATACTGAATGGAACATACAGTCTCCAGTACAGACCTTTTGGTTCAGCATCTACTAATATCCAGAGGAACCCATTGTTCGCCACAATAACTTCTGATGACATTTCCCATTTTAAGGAATTGCTTGGAGAAAAAAATGTAATTCAGGACAAAGATAGATTGTTAACTGCGAATATGGATTGGATGAGAAAATATGAAGGTTCAAGCCAGCTCTTGCTCCTGCCTAGAATCACGGATGAGGTACATATTTTCTGCATTTTCATTTTCTTATTATAAATTGAAATTTTAATTCAGAACATGTGGGCTCTTTTCTTCCATGAAGATTAGTAGGATGCTTGATAGGTTGTCTAATGTTGTTAAACTATAACTTGAGACTTTTCTTCTTCTTTATATTATATTATATTATATTATATTATATTAATGTGGTTAAAGTGTGTATTTGTTCATCTTCTACAGTTTTTCTTTGCATTTTGGACCATGTTTTAGTGCATAGATAATGTTACTAATCAACAATTTGAGTCACTATTGCAGAAGGTGCATATTTTTCTGAAAATGTTTTTGCATTTTGCACTAAGTGATTCGTTACTGTGTTGCCGCCTTACTGTGACACTTCAAACTGAGTGTTATACCTTAGTTAACACTTCAATTTTAATGCAGGTACTCAACACATACCACGGATATGTGTACAATGTTTTTGCTCTTGTTATGTGAACAACTTCTTAGTAACATCATTTTTATTTATTTTTTCTTTAGATTTTAACTTAGCCCTCTTAGCATGTACTGGATTAGAGTAGGAAGAAACCATATCCAACAGGGAAAACATGCTTAGAAAAGAAAACCTTGCCAAATTTATCCAGGAATTTGATAAATGTTTCATGATTGAGGCAGCCAATGTGTGTTCTAGCATGGTTTTTAAATTTTAATTGGCTTCACGAGGGACCTTACAAAAGAGTAAATTTCTGTCACGAGGGACCTTTAGGGTGCCATTACCAATAACATGCTTTGAGCATCCTTGCTATATATTGTAATGACCCAAGAATCTGGACGTACTTAAATTTATAACAACATAACATAAATCAAATTTTAATGAGCATAAGGTCCAACAACATTCATAGTCAATTATTCTTAAATCATTAAGTCTATTAGAAGTCATGATAAAAGCTATTGAATAAAAGGCAAGTCTCTAAATCAAGTAGAGAAAATATCTAAATGTTGGGCTAATTCTATCTACAAATCTAATCATTGTTCCTCGTGCTTTGGATTAGCCACGCATGCCAAAATCCATCGGCTGATATCTATCATTTCCCGCAACCTCTACGAATGCATAACCTGAAGTGGAGTGAATCAATGGTCAGTAACACTGGTGAGTAGAATAAGTGAACACTAAGGTATAATATAGTTTTAATCGTTCATATGAATATTTATATATTCAACAATGGTGTTAAAAACAATATCCTATTCAATTCTTTCCCGAGTATTTTTCCACCGCAAGCAATAAATGGTTCCGATTCCTCACACGGGTGTATCTACGTTTATGTCAACAACATTGCTTATCATCCACCATGATTGTTGAGTTTGTTCTGACACTTCTCCACCGAAATATCTACATATCTGTCAACAACATGGCTTGTCCTTCCACCATGATTGTTGAACCTATTCCCCTCAACTAACATCCATGAGAGACATTCTATACTCAGTGCCAATGGTTATCATTACTCTAATTCAAAACATTAAATTCAATAAAGCTTATTAGAGTTTCATCTTCATCATAATAAGTAACATTACCTAACTCTTTCCCTTGGCTAGTACCACATAATACTGGTTAGTCCTTGCCCCACTTTGAGTCAGAATTGGTACCAGGGTGTGGCATTGCCCATATCTTATCGAGGGGGTTATTTATCTATTATAAAAATTAACCACATATATCAAGTCATAATCACAATTACTAGATTTGAATCATATACATGTTGAACATGTCATATTAGTGGTTGTTCCAAAATAACTTTCCAATTCTGGATTAAGTCATTCATAATTAATTTCGGAATTTCTTCACCAAGATTCCTTTTCTTTATCTATCTATATATATACACTCATGTATTAGGTCCTATTTAGATGTGATGATAAAAATTCAGCACTTATTATAGCAGATTCCATGCTTATTAGATTCTAGTAACAGTCCATAGTTACTGTTCCTTACATGTCCTTGTAAAATAATAGAAAAAGGGGTCATTTGACATATAAATATAAACTTCAAGGACCTATATATAAATCTGTGTAACTATTTTATAAAGAATATGATGAAGAACCCAAACTTCAGGCTTAATGTTCGTCAAAGAAGGGTCTCGCCTACCTGCTTTGGTGATATTTAGATGGTGGGACCCAATGGTCCAAATCACAAGGAGATCTACCCCAAGGGTCGCCCATGGGCCCTCTACATGATGGGTGGACCCGATCTTTGATCAGGTGGCCCCACATGGCCCACAACTCAAGTTGACCAAAACAGGTTTTTGTGAAATCTGAAAAATTCCAATTAAGGTTGAATATTCAAGTTAATTATTCAACTTTGCTTCCAAATCAAAGTTCCAAAGGTACTCATAGATTCTAATTTGCCAATTTTTCCATCCCTGTACTAAGCCTTTTGATACCAAACTATTACACAGCAGGGTCGTCAGGTTTGTTCTAGCATGACAAGGTACTTCAAGCATCAGATCTGTGGGCCCAACTGAGTTAGTTCCTACTAAGATAAGTCTACTAGGGTCGACCATGACTCTATTATCAGATCTCTGGTTCAGATCTATGATTAGATGGCTCCTTTAGGCCTCACATTGCAAATCGACAAAAGCCATATTGTTGGCTAGAATACTGTAATTCTGTAAAAAAGAGATACTAGCCCAATAGGGGTCGGCAGTCATTGTAGCAGTAGTATAGGGTAGAGAACAGCCATTCGAATGATCAAACATCTCTAAGTTTCATCAATTTCAGACCTTACATCACTAAGTTCAGAAGTTCTACTCACCTAGCATAGAAATTCGTTGCTCGAGCATTGAGTAGTCTTGAACTGGACACCGTTATGGATCCCGCTGTTGATCTTCTTCGGCCCCTTCGCGATCCTCTTCTTTTTTAAACAATTTCACAACTGAGATCAGTGTTTCTCTCTCTCCCTATATGTATATATCGTTCATTGATGTGTAGGAAAAGGAGAGGCTGGTTTCTAATTTATATACTAGTGTTTGGACAGTCATGCACTAGGATTCTTGCCTGGAACTAAAAGGAGTCCTACTAGGAGTGTATTCTTGAGAGAGAGTCTTGTCTGAAATTCTTAGACTTCTAATGACCTAAATTTAGTCTAATTATAATTCTACTAAGAGTCCTACTAGGGATATTACTTATATCTTAACTTTCAAATGTTGTGTGGTTATGGGCTCTTTCTACTCTATAGTATGACTAGTTCATGGGAACCAAGAGTCCAAGACCCGTCTGCATTTTAGTTAGTGTGTTGTCCTAGATCTTGACGTCCTTCTAGGGGGCTACTCATGGTAGGATATTTGTGATTCTTTTTGGAATGTTACTCTAGGTCCTCCTGAATTTTCTTGTATTCTTCTTAGTTACCAAAGTAGTTTTATATTCTCTTGTAGTCACCAATTAGTCTCATCCTCTCTCTCTCTCTCTCGCTCTATTTATATAAAATTATATCTATCTATCTATCTATCTATCTATATGTGTGCATGTCTGTACAGAGGTGATCATGATGGATGCATAGTGAGGCAGTGTTTATCCTTGATGTTCTCTGTAAACACATTAAGTTTCTCCCAGATTTTTGGAACAAGTCTAGGATGCTGGTGATGACTAATCTGTCAAGACCATTCAAAGGAAAAAAGGAGACTAATCTGTTAAGCAGTTTTGTACTTATGTGCCTTGTTCTCATAAGGTGTTATAGTTGGATCAAACCTCTCCTTGTGACCAGTGATGGGCCGTAATTCTTTTTTCACAATGGTATTCACCTTTAGATCGACTTATTGCAGAGGGCATGATAAAATGGCATGCATGATGTTGTTCAATTCATTGCTTCAATTGAATGGTGAATCACATTGATGTACATGCTGTTTGGGCACATCACAAAACCAGAGAGGGAGGATTTACCTTGTTGAAAAGTAGTCCTGTGGTGCCAATATTGTTAGTAGGATGGTGAGTTACCTAATTACCCTAGAGCAGCAGTGCTGAGTTTTTTCTACATTATAACGTTGTTACTTCTATTTGGGGCTATTTACAGATAGGGGAGTATACAAGATGAGCTGACTTGAGGTTGGTCGAGCTTGGGCTTGATTGATTTATCCACAGCTTGAGTGCTCATGTCGAGCTTGAGCAGCCAAGCTCGAGTTTGATAGAAGCTCAATTGTAAAAAGCCTTGCTTAAGCTTGAACGTGTGATCACCTCGTCTTCTTCATGCATATGTTTTATATATACTAGGGGTGTATAAAAAATCTGTCAATCCATAAAACCAAACTGAACCAAACCGATCCGATCCGCTGTTTTTTAACTGAATCAATGGTTAATGGTTTGGTGATGGATTGAAAAATTCCTAATCCGTTAGTAACGGTTTGGTAACGGATTTTACCATTCGTCTACTGTCACGACCCAACTTTCGGGGCCCTGTCGGAATCTGAGTTATAACACATTAGCATACGATTCATAAATATAAATCAAATAAGCACATAAGGTATAAGCATCATTTATTATAATAAATCCTTTCATATAAATCAATCAATAGAGTTTTCAATGTCTAAAATTCCAAAATAAAATCCATCAAATAATAATTAAATGTCCAATACTAAATATCTCCCTAAACTACTAAAATTTGGATGTAATCGCTCTCCTCAGCCACGCATGCTAAACATTACGGGCTGATCTTCGTCATTCTCTAATCCAACCGCAACTCGATTACCTGAATGGGGTAACCAACATCAGTATAAATTGGTAAATAAATTCCTACTCTATCACACATCCACAATTTATACAATAGCATCATTAGGACAATTAAATAATAAACAATAAATAATTCATAAGTGAATAAAATCTTTGCCATGGCACTTCTCTGAACTACATCCTCACACCCAAACTTTATTACTGTGCCATCTTAATATATGACAACTATTGGGATGCCATACATGCGTCTCTTCATCTAGCATTTCATAGGACTCACTACTTCAGGACCTCAATGTCCTATCATTCATTACTTACACGGCATAACCATACTTTAAATTGACCACATTGGTCCAAAATACACAATCATAATAAATCGTACTGTGCTAGTAGTTTAGATTATGCCCCCTGCCAATAAAATCACAGATGACAGAATTTATAATGCAGAATATATTCTTGTTTATTTATTAGCACTTGCCATAATTTCATTCCCAACTTCCAAAGTCTTTATATAATATAACTTGCTCAGCACATACTATATAATATGAGTATCATCAGGGTCCACCCTTTGCTTAAATCATTAATTCTTAAACATAAAAGGGCTCTTATGTAATTATAATATCAACAGGGGCTTTTTCATAAACTGTTCTCAATATATCTTCAACCAGAGGCCAAATTCATCTCGTCACAGAACCATTCCCCTGTTCAACATCCCTCACGCCAAGCTCCATCTAGGTCGTCCGATTGTGGGCCATCTGGGACCCCCTCCCCTCGGGTCCATCATGACTAGGATCGCCCATGGGTCTTCTCCAAGATCCATGGAGCTGATCTCCCATCATGTGGTCCACGTGGGCCCACCACTCTACACGACAAAAACTCTCCTAGACGGCCTGCCATGAGGAAAATCTGAGTTCCAGCCTTGGTTCATTCTCAAATCTGAAAAGATCAAGTCACCAAGAACACTTATACAGGTATGTATTAATGATGCAATGATCTAGTAGGAATCAGATCATAAAGTAAAGGATTTACCCTAATCTATCATGGGTTTGGTGTTGCCAGTGCTGTAGCACCCACTCTTTTAAGGCAAAATTTTCAACCATCAAGCCTGATCTTTCCAACAGTAGTGCAAGAATCAACAGAACAATTCATCTATATAAGGTACATCCCGTCGTACTTATCTGATACTTCTTCCTTATTGAAATTTAAACACATATTGAATAACTGTGGAGAATTCACTCACCTTTCGTAGACTCTTGTGATCTGTGGTCGAGAGTAGGACATCAACCACTGCCCGGTTAATTGCCTTCTTCTTCCTCTTGGTATCTCTCTCCAAAACCTAGAAATCGATCGAATGCTCTTTCTCCTTCTCTTAGATCTCTCTCTCCTTTTCCGACTCTTTAGAACGAAGTAAAAGTAAAACTCTAAGCAACTCCATAGGCATATATATATCCAATCCCCCACTTCCTAATAAGGGCTATGTACAAGATTCCTTATCCCATCCAAAGATTTGTTTCCCATCCTAAGATTTGTTGCCTTAAGGGTGAAGCTGTCGTGCACCAGAGTCCTCCTCTCTCCTTTAGTTATCATATTATAAGTAAGGCATGGGTCTCATCACTCTTATATACAAAGTTAAAATCATATAATTTATTATATTTAAATCAGGCTTAGAACTTCCTCCCTTGGGTATTACATCTACAGATTGAAACTGAAACGAACCTTGACATAAAATATATATAATATATATATTTTTACATAATGGATTGAACGGTTTTAATCGAACCAAACCAAACCGTTGATCTATTGTTTGGTTTTTAATTGGCATCGGATTGGCTACGAATTACAAAACTATCAATCTGTAAGTAATGGATTGGTGGTGGATTAGGCTCAATCTGATCTAATCTGAACCATGTACACCCCTAACTTATATATAATAGTGAGTTGAGATTGGGCCTGGACTTGTATATAGTGATAACTTAATTAAGCCGAGTCTGAGCTCAAGCCAACTCCTTAATTGAGTTGCGCTCAGGCCAAGCTGAGCAGGTCCTAGCTCCAGCTTAACTCAGGAGCTAATTGAGCCAAGATTCAGCTTGGCTTGATTAGCTCACTAGTCGAGCTCAAGCCTGGGCCCAACGGAGCCAAGTTATGTTGTTTGAGACCCTGTAAAAGTGTTGCTTAGTCGGTCATCATCAAGAGACCTTTTCTAACTATGACGGTGAACAAGATATGGCAATTATTCTTCAACTTTCACAGTTTAACTGCAGAAGCCTATTTATTCTAGAAGCATTGCAATGCATCAAGCAACTATGTCAATGCAGTCTCATGTACTTATTTGATATGCTTTGGTTTGCAGGTATCACAAATTCTTAAATATTGTAATTCTAGACGTCTGGCTGTTGTACCACAAGGTGGTAATACTGGGCTTGTCGGAGGAAGTGTGCCCGTTTTTGATGAGGTAATTGCTGATGTGTGTGTGTGTGTGTGTATTCATTGGTAATTGAAATTTCAATACTAGAAAACAAAATATAAGGAGAAACGTCCAGGTATAAGAGTCATATATATGAAAGAAGTAAAACTCTTGTTCGGTTCTTTACTAGGAAAGTAAAGCGGGGGGAAACCTCAAATCAAGAGAGAATAAAATATGATGAGGTCTAATCATAATGTGATGATTTTTTGTTTTTAGTGACTTGAGAAGGAATCATTTTGACATTTTGTGTAAAAAGTAGATGATTTTTTGTCATTTAGCTTGAGAATGTTGTTTTTTGACCTTTTTTTTTTAAAGGAGGGAATTTTGAATTTTTGTACTTTTGATATGACCGGCACATCTTTTCATGTCTCTGAAATGGAGGCTTCACTTCATTGAACTCTACTATAGTAAAGTGCCAAACATGCCCAAAGGACCATACAAAAAGAAAGATCAAGGTACATCAAGATACATCACATCTCTATCTACTTGTTCAGCAAGAGAATCTGCCTCTTTGTTAGTACTTTTGGAATAAGATTAAAATCAACACATATGGAGTTGTAGTTTTGAAGAGGGCTTGACTTTCTTTCAAATGAAACGGAATTTCCATAGGCCTTTCACCTTCATAAAATCTATGCAAGGGCATAGCTCTCCTAGCAACAGAGATTCTAAGAATCTGAAGGCTTTTGTGATTGCCACAATTTTTCTTTGTTGGAATCTTTGATGCCAGTGGTCCCAAAAATCTTAGAATGCACATTCCATTATTACTGAAGACAACACCTCAATCCCTGCCAGACTCCTGGCTTCCTTCTAGCAACCCCATCCACATTGAATCTGAAGGAACCAATTGGAGGGGGGCACCAATGAACCTGCTTGTTAGTCCACCTTGATCACTTTTGCATGCTTCCCAATTCTCAAATTTCAAAGAAGTCTACAAGCATGAAAAGAAAGCTGGATAATGCTGATATAATGATTGCTTTTTCGGGTATAAACCTATGATTCATCCAGCCACTTTGATTGTATTGGATACATTCTTCTGACATGGTCATACGTATAGTGCAGGTATTCTTTTATGGTTCATCTCATTATTTTTCATATTTTGTCAACATGAATATTCTAGAATTTACAGAAACCTTGTCGGGGCTTTGTGGTAGCGGGTGTTGAACACGGAGAAGATCACTCTCTCCAAAAGTAATAAACTCAGAATTCTCTCTAATAATGTGAGAGCAGATCTCATGAATTTGGAAATGAATGTGTGTGTAAAGACACTTGAGTCAACTTGCCTGCTACTTACTAAAATAGGAAGCTCAATGAACACAGTAAAAATACCTCTCTAGACATGTGCTTGTGCGCACATGTGTGACTCTTGAGTCAACTTGACTGCTACTTATTAAAAACAGGAAGTTCAATGAACACAGCAAAAATACCTATCTGGACTCCAAAATACATCAAACCATGTCAGTGAAGTTTTCTGATGACTCAAATAACACATGAAACTCAATTGGATTAAAAGATCCAATACCTTATTTTAAATAGTAAGTTCGACTGAAACTAGAATTTGACTGCCTAAATGGTGATATTTTGAGTGGGCGTAGCCTATTTGCCACATTGATCTCCTTGTGAGAGCTTTCAGTATAATTGCAAATTGGATGGTTGGATAAAAAGTACAAAGTGTTGAAACCATTGTCAAAATTGAAATCCATGAGATACCACATAGAGATTCTTTTTGGTACCTAGGCTTGATGATTAGTAAGGATGGGGAGATTGACGAAGATGTGGAGCATAGGATAAAAGCTGGATGGCTGAAGTGGAGACTAGCTTCGGGAGTACTTTGTGACAGGCAAATGCCAACGAAATTGAAAGGCAAATTTTATAGGACAGTGGTTAGACCAGCTATGACATATGGAGCAGAATGTTGGCCAATTAAGAAGACGCATATTCATAAGATGGATGTAGCAGAAGTGAGAATACTTAGGTGGATGTGTGGTAAAACTAGGAAAGATAAAATTAGAAATGAGTGCCTTCGAGAGCATCTAGGAGTAGCACTAATGGGGGATAAGATTAGAGAAACCCATTTAAGATGGTTTGGGCATATTGAGTGTAGGCCAGTAATGGCACCGGTGAGAAAAAATTTGGATATACAGGTGGACGGCCCATCAAGAGGTAGGGGCAGGCCGAAGAAAACATGGATGGAAGTCATTAATTCAGATTTGAAGAAGTTTAACCTATCGAAAGATTTGGCTCAAAATAGAACGGAATAGAGAAACAGAATTCATGTAGCCGACCTTAATATGGTTGGGATAAGGCTTTGATGATGATGATGATGATGATGATGGTTGGATAAAAAAGATATGGTTACTGGAAGCTAGTGTGTGCCAGCCCCATTGGTTCAATTTCTTTTGATCTTGATGCTCCATCCGAACTTATATTGTGCTTTCTCTTCTATTTACCTCTCTGTTATAACTTTTGTATGATGGATGATATGCAAACAAGTACACTCTAAAATAAAATTTCCCCACAAATGTGTAAGCCCTTATCATTGTCAAGTAAGCAAACACAAGAAACAGATTGATTGCAGTCTTATACACACACACACTCACATTGACACACATAGATTTGTTGTTATTTTTCTTTTCATGTGAGTAATATCTTCCATTAAATAACTGTGCAGGTCATTGTCAATATTGGTTCCATGAACAACATAATTTCTTTGGACAAGGTAAACCTTTTTTTTTTATTTTTTATTTTTTTATTATTGTGCTGATTTATCTTAGTTCTGCCCCCAATCAGTTTATGTAACTGTCTTTGTATGTTAGTAGTTATGAACATGTTCCCCTCCTGTTTGTTTCTGGAATGATAACAATATATTTGAAGTAATTTAAATTGTATCATTGGGTTTAGAATGAACAAAACTCTGACTAAAAATTAAAAGCAATTGTCTAATTGACTATCTTTATTTAGTCCATCGAGATGATGAGATCTTCATCTACAACATACAATTTACGAATCTTTGTTTTTTTTTTAATCAATATTCTGCCATTGGCTTTAGCAACTCTTTTAAGTGATTCAGTTCCCTTCATTAGTATCTTTCTATCCACTAGCTTGTATTCCATGCTGATTGTTTCTTAATGCTTATTATGAAATGTTATAGATAATACATTTTTTTCACTGAAATATATAAATGCACCATACCAAAAGGAAAGGGGGCAAATTATATTACCCAGGGCATATAATGTGCATCAGTCCTGGAGAACTCTATTGAAATGATCAGAATGCTTCCTTACAAAGATGGGTTGAAACTATCAGGCCACTTCAAACCCTGGCACCTCTCTTTCTCTCTTAACCAGAAGCCTTATTAAATGAATTATCAGAGTTTATTGTTGTGAGTAGAAATCACAATGCCCAAACTATCCAGCATCCACCTTTTTTTTTTTTTACCAAGTTAGTGCATATTGTCCTAGAGTTGAGAAAGTTTCTATAATCAAGCTTTATTTACTTAAAGAACTTTCAGGACAATAGTTCTACTAACTTTTAGGGTATGTTTTATAGCTAGAAATTGAGGAATTCTTGTTTGGAGAATCTCAAATGCCCTCATTCTTGTCAGAACTCTACTCTAGAATTTTGAAATGCCAATCTCCAAAGGGCATTTGGAAAATTTGAATTTGGAGCATTCCAAAAGCTAATTTAGGTCTGACTGCTAACTCTTGTTTCCACCTATTTGTGATCTACGTGTCACCCTCCTGGTCTGACCACAGATCCCTTTGGCAGGCCCTAAAAACTTTTAGCCTCTCCATCCAGTCCCCCTAGGTTCTACTTGGGGACTTCAACTCCATCACCTCCCCTTAAGAGAAAATGGGTGGTGCTCCTTTCTCTTGGATTCTAGCCTCGCGGGACTTTAGAGATTTCCTAGATCAAGCTAACCTGATGGACCTTGGCTGTGTGGGACTGCTTTTCACCTGGTCCAATACTTGATCGACAAGAGATAGAATCCTTGCTCGCCTTGACAGTGCAGTCGCAAATTCTTACTGGTTTTAGGAGTTCCCAAAACTTCATATTTTTCATCTTCCCAGAACTTTATCGGACCACAACCCTATTCTCTTTGCTCAAGAGCCAAATATTGCTAAACTGCCCCACAAGTTCAGACTTGAGAATGCTTGGCTTCAACAAAAAACCCTTTCTACCCTTTTGTTAACCAACTTTGGCACTCCCTAAAGCTTGCCCCGCCCATCCTCAAGGCTAAGATGGATAAACTAGCTAAGAGCATTGAATCCTGGAGAAGAGTCCACTGGAACAGTTCTTCCTCTAATATAACTATAATCAAAAGGAGATTGGAGGGCATCCAAAAGAGTAAGGGATATCCACATTCTCAGTTCCTCCTAAACTTGGAAATGGACCTTCTAAACTAGTTGAAGGAACTTCACTCTCAGCAAGAGAGTTTCTGGAGACAGAGATTCAGAAGTACCTTTCCAGCCCAATGTTGAAAAAAATGAGACTTGGGACCCAACTCGGTCATGGCTGAGTCCGGGTCGACTCGGCCGAGTCCCGTGGCCGAGTCCCATAGGGCTTAGCCGAGTCGGCTGAGTCCTATGGCCGAGTCACATGGTTGTCGAGTCATGGGACTTGGCCGAGTCGCAACCAAGTCGATCGAGTAGGAAGTGTCTCAGCCGAGTCCCATGATTTTGAGTCCGAGTTCGTGTGACCCAGCTCGGTATAAGTCGAGTCCGAGTTGACTCGGTCGAGTCGACTCGGACTTGGTCGATTTTTTAAACCATGTTCCAGCCGGAGAAACAACATCATCATTGCCAAAGAACTTTGCACCGCATGAACAAAAGGAATAGGAAAAAAAGGTGTTGTGCAATGAAATTGGATATTTCTAAAGCCTATGACAAGATTTCCTAGACCTTCATTTACCACTGCCTTCTAGTGTATGGTTTCCATGAAAATTGTGTCAAAAATCATGTTCTGTGTCTATGGTTAAATATTCTGTCAACATTAATGGACACTTGTTAGACAGTATCAAACCCTTTTGTGGTATCCGACAGGGCAATCCCCTCTCCCCTTATCTTTTCATCCTATGTGTGGAAGCGCTTTCGAGGGTCGTGCAGAGTTCTATCTGTAGATCTCCAACTTTGTTCCTTACTATTGCCCCAAGGGGGGCCATAATAGGCATCCTTTAATATGCGGATGACATCCTCTGCTTCTTCAAAAATTCAGATGGGGCTTGCCAGCTGGTTTTTAATCCTTTGATTCTTTTTGAGAAAGGATCACTAGAGCATACTTTTCTCTATAGAATTAAAGGGGTGGAAGTGAAGGAAGCATTGAAGCGAATGAAGACAAGAAAGGCAACAGGCCCAGATGGTATTCCGATAGAGGTATGGAAATGCCTAGTAGAGGTTGAGGTAAGTTGGTTATGTAGACTATTCAATAAGATACTTGTGACAAAGAAAATGCTGGATGAATGGAGAAGAAGCATTGTAGTACCTATATATAAGAATAAAGGAGATATACAAAGTTGTACCAACTATCGAGGGATTAAACTTATGAGTAATACTATGAAGTTATGAGAGAAAAAAATGGAGCAAAGACTGAGAAAGAAGACCAAAATTTCTGAAAATCAATTTGGTTTTATGCTAGGGAGATCAATTATTGAAGCTATCTTTTCACTTAGGCAATTAATGGAAAAATACCGAGCAAAGAGGAAAAATCTACATATGGTCTTTATTGATTTGGAAAAAGCCTATGATAGGGTGCCGAGGAATTTAATTTGGTGGGTTTTAAAGAAAAGGAATGTCCCCAGAGGTTACATTGAAATTTTTAAGGATATGTACGAAGGAGCAGTAACAAATGTGAGAACCACATGTTGAGAAACAAGTGGATTTCCTGTGACTATAGGTTTACATCAAGGATCAATCTTAAGCCCTTATCTCTTTGCATTAATTATGGATGAGTTAATTGTGCATATTCAAGAAGAAGTACCATGGTGTATGTTGTTTACAAATGATATAGTATTGGTGGATGAATCAAGAGATGGTGTAAATGCAAAGCTTGAGAGATGGCGGAGGGCATTAGAATCTAGAGGCTTTAAAAAAAGTCGTACAAAGACAGAATATATGGATTGCAACTTTAGTGGAAATATACACCTGTGAGATACCATGTAGAGATTCTTTTCGGTACCTAGGCTCGATGATTAGTGAGGATGGGGAGATTGACAAAGATGTGAAGCATAGGATAAAAGCTGGATGGCTGAAGTGGAGACTAGCTTCGGGAGTGCTTTGTGACAGATGAATACCAACGAAATTAAAGGGCAAATTTATAGAACAGTGGTTAGATCAGCTATGACATATGGAACAGAATGTTGGCCCATTAAGACGATGTATGTTCATAAGATGGATGTAGCAGAAATGAGAATACTTAGGTGGATGTGTGGTAAAACTATGAAAGATAAAATTAGAAATGAGCACTTTAGAGAGCATTTAGGGGTAACACCAATAGGGGATAAGATTAGAGAAACCTGTTTAAGATGGTTTGGGCATGTTGAATGTAGGCCAGTAATGGCATCGGTGAGAAAAGTTTGGATATACAGGTGGATGACCCATTAAGAGGTAGGGGCAGGTCGAAGAAAACATTGATGGAAGTCATTAATTTAGATTTGAAGAAGTTTAACTTATCGAAGGATTTGGCTTAAAATAGAATAGAATGGAGAAATAGAATTCATGTAGCCGACCCCAATATGGTTGGAATAAGACTTTGATGATGATGATGATCCTTTTTGAGAAAAAGGAAGGCCAAAAAGTCAACAAAGGAAAATCTTGCCTCATCCTCAGTACTACATGCCGGCCTATGATGCCCAGATAAAGCACGGATATGGCATGGACATGCTGTAGACATGATAGGGGCATTGATTTTACAGGTAAAAAGTGATGTATTGGATATGATACGACGCGATACATTGCCCATTTTGAAGTATCCGTATATCATAGATGCCGGCACATCTTGCCCTTCGGGCTAAAAGGAACCTCGGGATCCAGCACACCACCTCTCATTTCACTTATCTGAGTGACTTGGTGGGCCTATCTTAGCAGAGGAAATAGGGTGGTCTACTCCTCCACAGTGAGATCCAGAGAGGAATTCTTGAATGGAGGGGGAAATACTTATCATTGGTGAGCAGGAAAGTCATAGTGCATTCGGCTTTTTCGGCCATTCCGCATTACTGGATGGGCTTAGTTCACCTCACCAAGGACCATGCCCATAGGATAACCCAGACCCATGCCTCCTTCCTTTGGAATGGGACAACTAACAGGACGGCTTCAAACATATCAGTTGGAACACCATCTCTAAACCTAAGGTTTTTGGTGGGTTGGGAATCAGAGACCCATCTATCTCAGACCAGGTGGCTTTGGCCCACCGGGTCTAGAGATTTCTTAGCAGCCCTAATGAGCTTTGGGTCAAATTGCTCTCCTAAAAATACCTTAGATTTTCTACCTTTGAGAAAGTCGAACCCAAATCGTCAGACTCTTTTATGTGGAGGAAGATGCTAAAATTCAAGGGGATCATTCTAGGAAATGTTTGATGGTATGTGGGCACCGGGGAATTGGGTAAAACCTTCTAGGATATGTGGGCCCCTTTGGAAGTTCCCTTTCTTCAACTGATAAAAACAAATGTTGATCCAAACCTCCTTCAAACTTTCAAATCTCTTAATTGCCTCACAGTTTTACATCAGGGCTTCCTTGACTGGAATGTGGACGCCCTCCATCAAATATGGCCCCCTGGAGTTGTCCATGCTATTATGATCACTTCACTCGGCGGTCAGGATATAAGATTCTAGGAGGAACCATGGGGATCTTGCTCTTTTAAAGCCATTTACAAGGATATCCAAGGTCTAGAAGTTGTACCTCACATCCCCTCGAGCAAGGTCTGGAAAGCTCAAGTTACTCCAAAACTCCTATTCTTCATTTGGAGATGTGTCCATAGCCACCTACCCACCAAGGAAAGACTTAAATTCCTAAATGAATAGGACACTCGGTTTTGTCCCTTCTATCATTCATTGCAGGAGTCCCTTGACCACCTCTTTTGCCACTGCTACTTTTCCCTTTTCGTCTGGAGGAAGTTCCCTTTTTCCATTGATAGCCCATCAAACCACAAATCCTTCCTTTCAGGGTTCCTCTCTAATAGCTGCAACTACAAAACCAGACTAGTCACTGTTGTGGCTTGGTACATCTGAAAGTGTTGGAATGACCTTATTTTTAGCCACCGCCCCCTAAACCCATGAGCTGTATGCACCAAAGCAATCCTTTTTGTTCGACAATGGAATCGAACTAATCTTTTTGTAGATCAACTACACACCATGGAGTAGCCGGAAGCTTGGATCCCTCCCTCATTGCAATGGTATAAACTTAACTTTAACGGAGTGTTCAATCCACGGAATAGGGTGGTGGGAACACGAACTATCTTATCAGAGATAATCACGGGTCACGGCCTCATGATCCAGGCTTTTTGTGGCGCTATTATGGCTGGGTCGACTCTTATGGCGGAACTGATTGCGATGAGAAAAGGTCTGCAAGTGGCAAAGGACAAGGGAATCACGAAGCTTCTAATTGAGGGGGACAAAAAAATTCTTATTTCTACTGTTCAGGTGATAGAGCATTTTTGGAATTTCAATTATTGTAAGAGGACGACTAACGAGGTGGCCTGCTGCCAGTTGTTGCCATCTTATCTTCGGTACTACTAGAACACCAACTATCTTTACGAGATTGAACTAAACAATACGACAATGTAGAATCATATGTTTTTTGGTTCATCAAATCAAGCGACGGTTTCCTCCACTCCTACTGCAAGTCGGGTGAGAATAGTGGAAGGAGAGGGCAGTTCAGGGATGGGGAACTCTCAAGCAGATGACAATGAATAGCTCAGATTGTTGGGTGACTTGGAGTTTTGGAGATCATGCTGGGGCTGTAGTCTACTTGTTTTGGCAAGTTTGGTTTTGTTTTGAGTTGTTTAAATACATTAACTCTACAGCTTTGGGGAAGCTTATAATTCCCTTGGAGCGCATTAGCCTCCTATGCTTTGGGGGAAGCAGTGGTTTACCTACTTGTATTGATTTTGCTTTCTATATGTCATATTTTGCTTTACTCTCTTTCGGTTGCCCTCAGTAGCCAGGTTCGGTCCTCCAAGCTAGCCATGTTTGGCTAATGGACGGCCCTTTATCTATGCTTGTAACCCACTTGACCATCTTCTTAATATAATATTTCTCCTTTGAGGCTAGAAAAAAGAAAAAAAAGCTAATTTAGTCAATGGTTCTTGGAATTCCTTTTGTCCAACAAAAAAATTGGGAAATTTAGGGGACAAATGTTTACAAGTATTTGAGATCCTTAGATAGCCAAAAAAATCCACTTAGAAATTCCCTCATCAAACTAACTTTTAGAGTTTATACCAATTAACCCAACCTTTTTCTTTGCTTTGGCATTTCAAACAACAAAGCAAAATGTAGGATCATGGTGAAAGGAAAAAATAAAATAAATAAAATAAAAATCAAGAAGAAGAGGGGTTTTTTTTTTTTGTGGGGGGGGGGGGGGGGGGGGGGGGTTACTTTATGGGGACATCAGCCCTAATTCCCTCAATTCTTTCAAGATCTACCAGCAAAGAAGACATATGGCTGCAGATGAAGCTACTCTATGGATGTATGATGTGTATCCCGGTTTTGATCAACATGATTTTGCTAATCTATTGTTTGATTACCATCCTGTTAACATCCAATGCTTGAATCTCATTGGATCTAGCCTTTGATGGATGGAAGACCACATGTGTGAAATTGCATTGAAGCACCCACGCCAAGAAGTGCAACAGGGGAGAAAATAAAAAAGTAATGTGAAGTCAAGAGGGGCCCAAGTGAATTAAAAGAAGATTCAGGACGAGCCCAAGAAGAAACATGAGAAAATAAATAAAGTTTAATGAAGAGGGCCCAAAGGAGGGCCCATCATCTAACCAAGAGACATCTTGGGATTCATGCTCAAGCCATATTGCTCACGAATCCCATCCCGTCTGCATTTTCCTATGTCTATATGAAGCAACTGAACCAAAGGAAAAGGATTTAAGGAAAACGTATCACCTTGTGATCTTATTGTATCTTTAAATATACTACTACTTATCTAAATACAGAATGTTTGACCCATTGATTGGGTGATTTACAATATAAAAGGAGAAACTGCAACTAATATACATTAAGTATTTGACTGTACAGATTTGATTCTTGACTGGGTCAAGTTAGCTTGGTTGAACTTTGGATGGGCCCAATAGGTTTAGTTGACCCAGTGTGCTGAGATGACCCATTTGAGGTTGCCACTATCTTTACAGTCTACACTTCTTTTTATTTATTTTCTTTATATTTTTTCTCTTTTATTTTAATTAGTGATGATGTCATCATTAAGGTTATGTTTAAGAGATCTTTATTGTAACATCATTGGGGTTATGTTTAAGAGAGCTTTATTTTATCTTCTTCATTATGTTATGCTTCTATGATGAAGATGAAAATTGAAAAATACCCTCATTTGAGTTCTCCGTGAGTTTCCACTACTGTGCTCGCGGGATCTTTGGTAACGCGTCCAGATCGGAGTTTGGTGAGAGCTCGACACAACTATTCCTATTATCTTCCTCTATTTTACTTCCTATGTTTTCTTTCGCATAAGTGCTTTAGATCTACGTGATCTTCCCCATCAGCTAGTCCTAAATTGTCAGATCTAGGAGTTTCTTGCTATCCAAGCCAAGATCCAACCACTAGATTTCTAGATCTATGAATCACCAGCCCTTCGATCTCCATCATCCTCCTAAAACACAAAATCAACCATCCAAACCATACCTATAATCCTCTCAAAAGCCCAAACCCAAACCCCAACCCCAACCCAACCATCCAAACCATACCTATAATCCAAATCTAACCATTCAACTAATGTAAAACAACCCCAAACCCAAGTCGCACTGCATCCAAAACCCACCACCCTAGATGAATCCTAAGTGCAACCACACCCCAACACACCACCCCACCACCCCCCAACCAAAATGGACCCAGCCAAATCGGAGTCCACCTATTTTATTGGGTTTTTTCATTGTTTCCTCTTCACATACTTGAAATTAATTAAAATCACTGGCCCTTTATAATGTTGTGGGAGAATTATTTCAAATATGAATTTTGTTCATTAAGCCCATATTTCACATTGAACCAATTACAAACAAGTTGAGCCCGGCTTTGTTTAAATCCTTGTGAAGGGACAAGTAATTTACTTGAATTACACTATCCCTAAGCAGGCGGAAGTTCTAGCTTCCACCAGGATCCTTCCTCATTGCTAGTGGGCCTTTATTGCAGGAGTCGTGATGTTGCCTTGGAACATTATTAAATTGCCCATTTGATTTCAATGCTAGATAGTGTGAATGGTGTGGTTTATGGTTCAATTTTTAATTATTAATTTTCAGATTGATCTCATCATTCCATATTAGGCTAGATTGCATCTTTTCAAATTGATCTCATCATTCCATGTTAGACTAGATTGCATCTTGTCCTGCATCAGTAGTTTCCCATATACCTGCTCAAAAAATTGGAAAGTACCACCTGGTCGGTTAGAGTCTTTTCCACTCTGTTATACCTAATTCAGGACCAGATGACTATGTGCTGTGCCAATTCACTGGATTTTATCCCAGTGGTCAAATTCCAAGCTACCTGGGGAACAGGTGTCCTTCCCTGTATCTTCAGACCTATTACTGGACCAGGTTCTATGGGCTGTGCTAATTCACTTGATATCTATGGTCAAATCCCAATTCTAAGCTTGAAAGTTGAAATAGATCCAGTATTCAACACCAGGAATGACACATTTTCTGAGCGCATTCACCATAGTACAGAAAAACCAGAATTTTATTGATTGAATAACTTGAATGAGAGAAAAGGAGAACCCTCATTTATAGAACAGGAAATGGTCAGCCTGTTTGATGCAGGCCATCATCATAATGGGCTCCGATTGAAAGTCTACACCCGCAGGCCCAAAACATAGTAGCATTGTAGTAGGATTCTATTATAGTAATTGCTTGATATTTGGCAAGTCCAGTTGGATTTGATTCCAGTTGGATTTGATTTAGGATTTCTTACCTGTTTAGAATTAGGTATTTCCTTTCTTAGACAATTTTATAGTTATAAATAAAGGTTGTAATCTTTTCAAGAGATATAGAATTTGATTTTGAATAAAGCTTTGGGCATTGGTTCTCAGTTGAGAGAGTTATTTGTCTTTGGTGAGACACCTAGACAATTTATCCCTAAGCCTTTTGGCTTGGAGATTAGCCCGTTGGCTAATCTTCTTCCCCTGCGCTGCTTCAATTGGTATCAGAGACGAAGATCCAAGCTCGGATCGCCGTATAATCGCTAGTTCGAGGTACCCGTTCATTGGTACAAGTCTTCGTTCATCCTCTCTGTCGTCGGTACCATCCCACCATCTACCTCCCCTTCCCACAATCCAACCCCACAGCACACCGAACACCCAAATTTTTCCAACCCCGTTGACACCCTTCTCCTCCACTGCCCGAAACCCATACCCCTCTGTCCCTCACCGGAAACCCAAACAAAACCCCCATCCACGGAAATCCCCAAATCCCCTCCGATCCTCGTCGCTCAGCAACATCCCCCTCCACGACAGAACCAGAGCCACCGATCTCCTCACCGAGCCTCCGGAAAACTCTTCCCCAACCCCACTAGCCGAACCCAGAAACCCCAAACCCACCGCCACCCGACCCGAACCCTTTTTCCACCGAACCCTTTTCCTGCTACAACCCCAACCCATCTCTTTACCGCAACCCCAATCGACCCTTCCATAACCCACCGCGCCATCGGAATCCTCACCCGAGCCCATCTTCCCTTCCTCCTCCTCAGCACCGATCCTCACCCCCCCCCCCCCCCCCCCCCCCCCCCATCTCGCATCGACAACCCAACTCCCCATCCTTCTTCTGTCCCTCACAATCGGCCAACCCAAACTTCCCCTGGTTGCTGTCCACCGTCCCCAACCCGCACAAAAAAAAAAAAAAAAAAAACAAACAAACCAACAGCAATCGCTGTCCGCAGCAACAGACGACAGCAACTGACTGCAGCAACAGACGACAGCAACAGACGACAACGAGCCAGCGAAGCAGAGGACGCGACAGCCAGCGCCTGTTGGCGTTCTCTCCCTCTCCATCGCCGGCTGGACGCGACCGCCTGCGCCTGCGCCTGCGCCTGCGCACAGCGACGCCGAGCACTCGCCCGTGCCTGCTGGCGTTCTCTCCTCCATCGCCGGCTGAAAGCACCTCTCTCTCCCCCACGCCGGAAGCAGACCGCCATCGCCCGCGGTGCTCTCTCTCTCTCTCTCTCGGCAGAGTCTCCCCTTTCCTCCTGCAGATAAGCTCTTCGTTGTCCTTCCTCTCTTTCCTTTTCGTTGACTCTTGCCTTTAAAATTTGATCAGTTGGGCCGCTATCAGTTTGGGCCAAAACTGACCCGACACCTGCCCAGTCCAACAGCTTTGCTTCAGTCCGGGTTTGACCTGACCCAGGCCTGACCCGCCTGCCCGATTCAGCCCAGGCCCACAGCACCTGATTCAGCCCAGGCCCACAGCAGCTGCCCCTGTTCAGCCCCGGCCCACTCCAATTGTTCAGCCCAGGCCCACTCCGGCCCAGGCCCACTCCAGCCCAGGCCCACTCAAAAAAAAAATCCGGTTTTTTTGGATTGATTGATCTTAGCCATTGCTTCTCAAAAAGATGGTATTTTAGTCTGATTCACGATCTCTCTTCACTTGCGTATTTTTGTCAATAAGATCAAGTCATCAGGTCAATCAATTTTGAGCATTCAGAAGATTTTGAATTTTTTACAGTAAAGTCAATATGCAAATCTTTGGACCATCTGATGAAATTCAAAGCATGTTATATGAGTATAAATATGGAGATTGGTATTTTGCAAATAAGGTCTACTTTGAGCAGTTCCTCAATCTTAGACAGGCAAATTCGACAGTTTATGAATATTTAAATCAATTTTCGAGATTGCATCAAGCTTGTGGCTTAGAACAAAATAAGCTGCATGATTTAACTCGCTTTATCAGAGGTTTGAAGCCAGAGATTCTTGAGAAGATGAAACCATGTCACAGTGTTCATGAAGCATACAAAGAAGCAATTCATATTGAGCACATGCTTCAATGGTCCCACCTGCAACAAGGCAAGCCTAAGCAAGAACATTCTCCACAACGAATGAAAAATCATCTGATGGGAACAAAATTTGAAGGTAAAGCTACTCACACCCTTGTCATTCGCAGACTTCTCACCACCAATGAACAGGAAGACAAAGAGTGGAAACAGACTATAGTATTCCGAACGCGAGTAAGGTGTAAAGATCGATTAACTAATCTAGTTATTGATCATGACAGTACTATCAATTTTATGGCACATGATGCGCACTAAACTCCAATACTCAAGTGCCTATCATCCACAAACTGATGGCCAAACAGAAGTTGTTAATCGGAGTTTAGGAAATCTTCTTCGATGTCTTATTGGAGAACATATTGCTTCATGGGATCTTATTTTACCTATGGCGGAGTTTGCCTATAATAATTCTGTTAACAGAACAACAGGGAGATCACCATTTGAAGTTGTCACTGGTGTTACGCCACGTCTGTCTATTGATTTAAGTCCTTTACCAGTTGACTCTAGATCTAGTCCGGATGCTGAACAGTTTGCCCAACATATGAAAGATGTTCATGATGAAGTTCGCCGGCAAATCGCTACAAGTAATGAAGCATATAAAAAGCACGCGGATTCTCACAAACGCCATGTTGAGTTTACTGAAGGTGATTTGGTAATGGTTCGTTTGAAGCCCGAGCGATTCCCTGCAGGTAAATACAAGAAGCTTCATCCACGAAGTGCAGGTCCTTTCAAGATTCTAAAGAAAATCAGTTCCAATGCATATGTTCTAGACCTTCCTGCAGATATGAATTTCAGCTCCACGTTTAATGTCGAAGATTTGACATTATATCATGGGCACCACAATGATGAATCCTTTGAAGAACAAGCTCTTCGCATTCCTCTTCATCAATTCCCTCCAGACGAAATTGAAGATGTTTTTGATGATCAGATCATTTCAACAAAGAACGGAGGATTTCACAAGTTTCTTGTTAAGTGGAAAGGCAAACTAATCTCTGAAGCTACCTGGATTACGGCTGCAGATTTTCAAAAGATCAATCCAGATTTATATGAGCAGTACCAAGCCAGCAACTTGCCAGAGTCGAGTTTTTCCAAGCCGGGGAAAGCTGATGCAGGCCATCATCATAATGGGCCCCGATTGAAAGTCTACACCCGCAGGCCCAAAACATAGTAGCATTGTAGTAGGATTCTATTATAGTAATTGCTTGATATTTGGCAAGTCCAGTTGGATTTGATTCCAGTTGGATTTGATTTAGGATTTCTTACCTGTTTAGAATTAGGTATTTCCTTTCTTAGACAATTTTATAGTTATAAATAAAGGTTGTAATCTCTTCAAGAGATATAGAATTTGATTTTGAATAAAGCTTTGGGCATTGGTTCTCAGTTGAGAGAGTTATTTGTCTTTAGTGAGACACCTAGACAATTTATCCCTAAGCCTTTTGGCTTGGAGATTAGCCCGTTGGCTAATCTTCTTCCCCTGCGCTGCTTCACTGTTGGCCCTAATGTCCAATGGATCCATGGCCTAGCATATCAGATCCACGTGCTTCGCCATGGCCTGGCCCACATCAGGACCCACATCTTCCACTTGGGGGAAATACTAGCATTCAAACTGGTTCGTGTATGACAGAACATTATCCATCACGGATTAGTTCAGTATGGTTTTGACCTTTTTCAATTTATTACTTTTGTGTCAGCTATTCATCGCCGTCTGACCAAGCCGGACTAGCTATACTGGTTTGGATTGATTTCAATGGCTTTCCAACATCCTTTAATGTACTGTTTTTGATTCAGAATTATATTACTTCCACTTCCAGTTGGTTAAATTTTTTATAAAAAATGTTTATGTTATACTATACTTTCAGGTGAGTGACATACTGGTATGTGAAGCAGGATGTATTTTGGAGAACTTGGATTCTTTCTTGGCTAACCAGGGGTAAACTTTTACTACTTCTGTAATCTGCTATTATGGAGGACTTACATTTTCAGTAGCAACTCAACATTTTTGGGCTTTCTTGTTGTGAATATCATTAACTTCTGTTTTTCTTTTCAGTGAGCATTATATATTTATTTTTTAATGACGAAATTTATGCTAATCTTGCTGTGGGAATAGATATTGGATAATGATTCCCCGCTGGCTGATTATAATATTTTGTAGTGAAGTTGGATTCATCATAGTCATCACCAATTCATTATCATCATCAGAGCCCTTTCCCAACTACTTGGGTTTGTCATTATGAGTTCTTTTCTAAAACGTAAATGTAAGCTTTATATAATCCAAGTTATGTGCATGTAAGTGGGGGACCTCTCTCTCTCTCTCCCTCTGTCGTACACGCACGCGTGTGCGACTTTGATTAAAGAAATGAAACTGAAAGAAAAAAAAGACAAAGGTCTCGACCAAAGGAATGCAAGTGAAAGAAAGAAAGACAAATCCGTGCCTTTAAGGGACAAGCCTTGGCCCATCAAGGCCCTACCAAACCCAATCTGGACCAACCAAGTCCCCTTGAATTCACAACCTAGTTGGGACAAAGCTTTGGTGGTGGTGGTGGTAATAATGATGATGATGGTGGTAGCGATGCATATATTTTCTGCCATGACAGGGAGACGGGTTGGTTGTATGTGAGAGGGGATAGACTGACCACATGAGTAGTTCAATTGTCAAACTCATGCAGCTTAGTATTTCTATTGAATGTTAGTATCTTTATACTCACCTTTAAAAAAAATCTCTATATTCTGATGGATTTCCCTTCCCAGTATTACAAGTAGAAGTTTAGGGACTACACTCTTTGCTTCTGAATATCTTCCTACTAAGTATTGTCCAAATATATGATTTCTTATTCAGATTTATAATGCCACTTGACTTGGGTGCAAAGGGGAGCTGTCAAATTGGTGGAAATGTCTCAACCAATGCTGGTGGCTTGCGTTTTATACGCTATGGATCTCTACATGGAAGTGTCCTTGGTGAGTATTGTCACTGCCCGTCCATCAGTTCCATGAAAAAATTATACATCCTCACTTTCATGCATTGCATCTAGGGAGCACTAAAAGATCTATTGAGATATGGTGAGGTAGCCATCATATATCTTGAAGAAACTTGAATTTCAAAATGAGATACAGATCATTTGATATGAATAACTTGCTGCAAAGTTATGCCTCTTGAAAGTCGTATATATTTTTTGTTTCTGTTGATGTAGATGCACTTTTATTTAGTTTGGATTGTCATTGATGTCACATGTTAGTCTTGTACTGTTCCATTACCAAGATCAACTTCATTTCCAGCTTGCCAATCAGTTTTTACCTGTCATAGATCTGGTTTGTTTAACTGGATGGCATTGATTTTCCAATACAACTGTGACATCTAGCTTATGTGGTGCAAATTAGTGAATGTTAAATTGTGAATTGCTGTTAATAAAAAAAAAATCAAATAACATTTTGTGTAATTTGAATCCAATATAAACTGCAACTAGTATAGTCCAAAATGACCTATCTATTCTTTTTAAAAGATAGCTCTTTTTCTTTTCAGCTTCTCTTGAGTTTCAAGCACTATCTACTTCAGATGCAAGTAGAGAGTTCGGATAAATTCTCTGCACATGTTTACCTTTTACATTTCTCTTTTAGGTCTTGAAGCTGTCTTAGCAAATGGCTCTGTACTCGATATGCTTGGGACTTTACGCAAAGATAACACAGGATATGATTTGAAACACCTTTTCATAGGTATGCATGTAATGGAAATTTAGCTTTTAAAGGGGCCGCCTCAAGTTACTATTGAGGTCAAGGATAACTACTTTGCCTTTTGTGAGAAAAAAATTTTAAAGAAAAAAAAAATGAATTGCATATAATGAGTTAAAACTGGGCTAACTCAATTTTTTGGCCATGCTTGCCTTTGGGCATGGCTCCTAGCATGGATGTGACCATGTCCTGAATTTATGCTGGCCAGACTATCGTAACCTCTAGATTTGAGGAAAAGATTGGATGGTTTGATAAGGTTGTGGCCTAGGACCACAGTTTGGTTCTAGAGGTTGTGGTTTGATCTGGGCTACCATACTGGAGCCACAAGGGATTTACCCAGCTTCCCCTGGCCTGAAGGGATTAGTCCAGCCCAAAGGGTTGGGAACCTTCCGTTACAAAAAAAAAAAAAAAAAAAAAAAAGAAAAAAAGAAAAAGAAAAGTTGCTTAACAGTCTGCTTTTGATGTCTGTTTAGCCTATTTTGAGAAATGGTCAGATCCACTCTAGGCCATACCTGATGAGTTGTTCCAATTTCATGTATGTATATCCTGCTCACACATGTAAAGATGCTTGTGAGCTAGTACAACTGAGCTTGGAAAACATTTGCATGTGCTATGGCAGTATATGATCAAATGCTGATTCTCTGTAAGGGACTCTTGTTGGGGGTGTGACTATTTATCTCCACTCTGAATTGTGTAGGAAGTGAAGGAACATTGGGAATTATCACTAAGGTTTCAATACTTACTCCTCCCAGGCTGTCATCGGTCAATCTTGCTTTTCTTGCTTGTAAAGATTATCTAAGCTGCCAGGTTGATCAGATATCTTATCTGAATACTCCTATATTCAGTCATATGTTAATAAACCTTGATATAGTTTCTTTTTCCGTTTGAAAATTTATTTGGGATGTTTCTGACAATGAATTGCTGTTGTGCAATCATACTTGTGCAATGCAAAGGTTCATTTTCTGTCTTTTAATTTTGAATGGAAGTATGTTTCCGGTACTCTGCCATGGTGGAATTTGGAAACAATGTGATGCTACCCTATTTATTTTTTCACACATCAGGCTCGGTACTTGGTATTGGCCCTTGATTCAATCCAAATCTCTTAATTTATAACCTATTGATACTACCCTTAAATATTCCCAAATGCACTCATTTCTAATTCTATCATCCCTAGTTTTACCACACATCCATCCCAACATTCTCATCTCTATTGCACCCATTTTTTGCATGTGTTTTTTCCTGATTGACATATTTTTTTGCTCCATGGGTCATGGCTGGTCTAATCGTTGTCTTGTAAAAGTATTTCTTTAATCTTATTGGTATGTGTTGATCACAAAGCACTCCGCAAGTCTGCACTTCAACCATCCAACTCTTATCCCATAATCAAAATCTTTCAGAATGTGTCCATCCTTACTAATCATATAGCCTAGGTATAGAAAGGAATCTTTTTGTTTGATCTCTTAAGCTCCAGTTCTTATAGGAGTTTCATACATCTCTTTACACATCATCACCGAAGTTGCAATTCATATAATCTATCTTTGTGTGACTTTTTTTAAACCCCTTGAGTTTTAAAATTTCTCTCCATCTCTCAAGTTTCACATTTACGCAATCTCTCAGTTCATCCACCAATTTGATATTACCTGCACAGAGTGTTTCCCATCTCTCAAGTTTTGAGATCTGATGTGGCTGATTTTTGGTATTATCCTTGTCCATAAAGAGACCTTTCCATCCATTCTGCCCCAATGATAGGAACGCATCCAAGTGGGGCCTACAAGCTTGGCCACATATGCACGATATGTGGACTGCTGTCGGCGAATGTTTCTCCCCTTAACTGTGCAGGTGATCATTTACCCAACCAACAGGTTTTTAATCTCCAACAGCATGGAAATGTTGCTGACAGTCTTCTTCATAAATTTTAATTTTCTTGATTGATAACCAGAGGTGTTCGTTTTGTTCAGAATGTGAAAGCATTCTGTTGTAACCAGTAGCATATAGTTTAAGAAAACCTCCTATTAGGTGGAAAGTTGCGATCAATGATTTCTCTTTGTTGGTTAGATGTTTGTAACATTTTAGAAGCAATTACATATCAAATATACATGCACATATTGGCCTGCCCTGTTACTGTATCATGGCTTTTGTGGCAGTTCTCTAGTAAAAATTGACTTTTGAACCACTCAAACTCATCTTCACATTTGAATAATCCCATGTTGTTGCTTTTATGTTTAGTTTCTAAATGTATGATCTTTGACTGATGCCTTTTTAACATGGTTGTAGAAACTTCTGCAACACGCCAAAAGAACGCTTGGAGAGGTCCTTTCTGCATTTGAATTTTTGGATAGCTACTCAATGGATATGGTAAGTGTGCACCACATATTAGATGTCCAATAATATGTAGAGTTTCCATGTTTTTTTTTTAAATTATTGTAATAGGTAAATTTAATTAGCTGAAAGATTGATCCTTTTTTTTTTTCTGATTACCAGAAAGAGTGATCCATACAAAACAAAGGGCAAAACTGAAATGAAAGTAAAGAACTAAGGTGCAAGAGCATTATACACAATGAGAGAAACAATTACATATTATGTGTTCTCAAGAAATAATATTTAATCCATCTCTTTTATGTTCATGACTTATGGTTCATAAATATTTCAAATAAGATTTTGAATACAATGTTAATTGTTCATAAAAGGTTGCTGATTCATATTGAATGTATGTTGTGACAAGGTAGTCCCCTTTTCAAATGGTGTCTTGAGTTAAATTTTGATGATAACTCTGGGCAATCTAATCTCTTTCAGCATCAGAGGTCTTGTTAGAAACAGAAGTGCTATGATTGAGATATCATTCTTGTGGCCAGCAGGTTTTACTGATTCCTATATACCAGAAGTCTTGGCTCTCAAAGAGCTTGAAATTGTGAGTCCTGCTTCTCAAATCTTATCATTGTCGAAAGAGATTCTTGGCGTGTGATAACTTGGATGAAGGTACTAAGGTGGCAGGGAGATTTCATGTGGAATTTGAAGAAAAATCATATCCACTAGTACTAAGGAGGAGAGCCAACGAGAAAAGTTGACGATGGAGCAATCGTATTGGCAAAACCGGGCTATCTTTTTCGTGGTAGTGTTTGACTGAATACCAGGATCAATAGGCTAATGATCATGTTTCAACTAGCAAATTTCCCTTCTGGGTTGAGTATCACTTGCTGATTTCATAATGAAATTTCTAATTTGAGAGTATTTTGTTAATTATGCTAGGGATTGTGTGAAATAACTTTTTCTGCAGTTAAACAAATTTACTAAATCTACGGACGATATTGCTGTGCATGTAAGATCCAACTGCATCTGTGCTGAATGGATTGATAACTTCATACATGAATACCTGTTTGAAGCTGACACAATCAATCACATTTTCACTATTCACAAAAAGAAAAAAAGAAGAAAAAAAAAGAGGAAAAAACACATACGCTTCACTACTTGTAAGTTGTAACTGCCAACATTCATGGGTTAGCATCTTTACTAGTTATAATTAATTATGTTCATTTGCATTTTCATGTAATATTTAATTTCGTTGAATTTTTGTGTAGGAAAGTGTATTTTTTAAATTCAAGTGATGATTCTAATAATTAATTTGTCCTTTTTGTTTGAGCTGAAATTGATCTTGGATTTTGCAGGTTTTGACACACTTAGAAGGCGTTCGCAATCCATTACCTCCCTCTATTTATAACTTTTATATTCTTATTGAGACAACGGGTAGCAGCGAATCATATGACAAGTAACCGCTTTTTCACTATTATTATCATTCTTTTATGAAATAGGCTTGCTGTAAGTGTGTTTATGAGTAGAGAATGTTATTAATTTGATTTTCATGGCATGTAAGGTGGGGGCTAACTTGGGCCAGTCAGGCTTGGTATTGGGCTAACCCAAACCCAGCTTGAGTTACATGGTGAGTAAGCCCAAGCTGAGATTCAAAATCCTAATCAAAGCCTTAGGTAGGGTTGATATAATATATATATATATATATGGAAAACCTCCGCTGAGCACCGGTGCTTACAATAAGGTGAGCACCATTTTCTAAAACATCTAGTGGGGCCTAACTTATGATCCATCCAGGTGAACTATAAAACAACTACCCCTGTGATAGTCACTAACCCTAAGTTTAGCACCCGTCCAATTTGATTGGACCGTTGGATCGGCTTTCGCTCATTTTGGATGGTGAAAACGTGTTGGCCATTGATCAAGTGATTAAGATGATGATTTGAGCCTCTGTCACCATGTATGTGTAGGTGGCGGGGAGATCTTTCGATCTCCACCGATCCCATCCCCAAGTGGGAAATAATCCTATAAGAACTAGTTCTCACCACTTTATTGTGAGAACTCTAGGAGGGGCCCATCTATCACACCCAATCCAAACTTTACAATACACAGGAACCCCCCTGATAGTCACACGCCCTAAGTTTCGGTCAAATCTGAATTTACTGAACTGTTGGATTGACTGTGCACTAATCTGAATAGATTGGATTTGTGGGCCACAGATGAAGGGGTTAGGGACATGTAATTGGGGCCAAGCGTGATATTTGGGGTGGTCTCACATAGATCTTTCCATCCCCTCTGGTCCCATCCACAAATAGGACTTACATAAAAAGTTCTCACGGGAAGTTTGTGGGAACAACTTTTACCAAATCAAAGCTCTCTCTCTCTCTCTCTCTCTCTCTTTCTCTCTCTAATCTCTAGATATATAGAGAGAGGCATGTTAGTATGCATCCATCTCTTACATGGCTTTTCTTATTTGCACATGAGCATTCCTCTTTTGCATATACTTTTTTTGTTTCTCGTACATGACTATTCCAATTGTGCAAATGTCACTCACCCTATGGTGAGGAATGGATGCATACTAACAGTCTCCTATATATGGGGACATATGTACATGAATATTGTCCTATATGTATGGGGAATCTTCAGTGCATATATCCTTCACAGAGGGATCGTGCATACTCCTCCGTGGGTGAGTGATCTACTTCAGGTTTTGGTTGAAACATGAGCCTAGACTGAATTCCACTTTGATCTCAAACATCAGGCTTGGGCCCGAACCTAAGACACCTAATCTTATTTGCAGTTTTATGTGGGTGTGGGTTGGGCCATGTGGGTTCTGGTTTGGCCACATCAAGTTGCAGCTTCCATCAATTTCCTTTGCATGAGATTAATGTTCAACTTCTGAGGTCACTCTTAGATTACAGACATTCTAGACGCCACTAGAAAATATTCCTTAGTTAAGAAGATTTAAAAAAGTATTATTTATTTTGAAATAGACTAAAAATCTTGCAAGTCAAAATTCTCTATCATTAGGCACTGCACATCCTTACAAACTAATGCCCAGATGATGGCTATGATTATTGGAGATCGTGAAGCAGTTTGGCTTCAGTTGCTCCCTAACATCATTGAGGGAGACTCAGCTATTGCAACCATGCAATTGCTTGGGCTTTAGGCAAAAGTGCAACTTCTTGGAGAGTTGCTATTCTTGTTGAGGTACTCCATGATTTTTCCCATGACCATGAAGTTTCTTTTGTGGATGTCTTAGTTGAAACCCTAGACTTAAGAAGATCTAGGGTTTTATGCAAACTTGTTGAGGAAGAAATGAAGAAAAGAAAAAGAAGACAAAACTAGAAAAGGGGAAAAGAGAAGAAGAACCCTATGAAGGAACAATAGGATGGTCAGTTCCTTAGGGTTGGACAGCACACCTATATCTTTATTTCTTTAATTTTTGAAATTATGGAAAAGCCCTGGACATTATTATATTTTCAACTAAGTCCTTGACTTATAACACCCCCCCTCAAGTTAGTGCATAGATATTGACTAGGCCCAGCTTGGAGAAAACATGATGTAATTTCACCGTAGTGATTGCCTTAGTCAGAAAGTCTGCTAATTGATCATCAGTAGGAACTTGTATCAGTACTACATCTTCCTTTTTGATTTTTTCCTTGATGAAGTGACAATCAATCTCCACATGTTTTGTCTTTTCATGGAGAAGAGGATTTTCAGCAAGTTTAATAGATGATGTACTATCACAAAACATATTCATTAGAACGCTTTTTTGAAGCTTAACTCTTCCAACAATATTCTGAGCCGTATTAGTTCACAACACCCATGAGCAACAACTCTATACTCAGCTTCAGCACTATACCTGGCTCACTATAGCAACTTGTTTCTTACTTTTCCAATAGATAAGATTTCTGCCAACCATTGTACAGTAGCCTGAGGTGGATTTTCTATTGATCAAAGATCCGGCCTAATCAGCATCAGTGAATGCAATGGCATTTGTATGCCGATGTGATTTGTAAAGAATTCTTTGACCTGGAGTCCATTTTAAATACTTGAGAATTCTATGTAATGCAACCAAATGATCAGTTCTGGGAGCATGCATAAATTGACTAGCCAAACTAACAACATATGAGATATCAGGTCACGTGATGTCAAGATAAATAAATTTTCCCACCAACCATTGATACATCCAGGCAGCTGGTTTTGCATATATCTTCCCCGTCTCTTTGAGGAGGTCAAGAACATACTTCTTTTGAGATATAACAATTCCATTCTTAGACCTGGTGACTTCAATCCTTAGGAATATTTTAATAATCCAAGGTCTTTGATTTCAAACTCCATGCTTAGAAAAGCTTTGAGTTTGGAGATTTCATCGACATCATTTCCAATGACAACTATATCATCAACATACACCACAAGTATGACCACCTTCATACCTTCTTTTTAACAAAGACTTAGTGATCTAGAAGACATCTCTAAAAACCATATTTCAGCATAGCTCTCCTGAATCTTTCAAACCATGCTTGAGGTGATTGCTTGAGTTCATATATAATTTTTTAAGAAAATAGACTTAGTCTTCCTGCCCCTTAACAACAAAACTTGGTGGAGGATCCATATAAATTTCCTCCTTCAAATCCCCATGTATAAAAGCATTTTTGACATCTAGTTGATATATTGGCCAATCACAATTTGCTGCGAGGGATAGTATGACTCTTATAGAAGTTAGTTTAGCAAGTGGGGTGAAAGTTTTCGAGTAATCAACTCCGTAAGATTGAGTAAAGCCTTTTGCAACAAGCTGTGCTTTATGCCTATTAATTGTACCATTAGAATTGTATTTCAAGGTAAAAACCCACTTGCAGCCAACGGTATGCTTGAGGAAGGGTAGTCAGCTCCCATGAATTATTTTTTTCCAACGCTGCCATTTCTTCCATCATTGCCTCCCCCACTTTGGGTGAGTAAGAGTTTCTAACACATGCTTAGGTATATAGGTAGTATCAAGTTTTGAAACAAAAGTACGAGATGCAGGTGAAAGATGATCATAAGACACAACATTTTGCATGGGATGATGAATAATGTAAGATTTTTTTCCTTTTCGCATTGCAATAGGAAGATCTCATTCAGTAGAAGAAGTACCTGGCATAGGAAGAGTTATAGGTTGATGCTGGTTTTGAGGGTGAGGATCTGGATCTGGATCTAGGGCGTCCGAGGATGGGGTAGTTGAGATTAATGGTCTGGCCCATTTCTTTGAGTAAACTTATAGTGGTCTCCGACTCTTTTTTATTGCTTCACCTTCCTCTGGAGTTTTGGAGTTAAGACTTTCTCTTCCTGCTGATTCATAATTTTTTGGGTAGGTTAGTGGAGTCATAAAATCAACAAGGGGTGCATGATCCTGTTTACTCGCATCTGGCAACAATTCCTTAATTGCGGAGGAGTAGAATGGGATGTCTTCATGGAAACTAACATCCATTGTAACAAAAACACGATCACCTATCCCCGGAGCATAACATTTATATCATTTTTGGGTACTAGAATATCCCACAAATAGAAATTTTACCGCCTTTGGATCTAACTTATCCCGTTGATGCTTTGGAATATGAACAAAGCATATGCATCCGAAGATTTTTGGTGGTATTGGAAACGATGGTGTAGTGGGACACAAGATTTCTGTAGGGCTCTTTCCAAGATCTCTGAAGGCATTCGATTTATTAAATATGCTGTGACCTCCAATAGGTGTATTCTTACATTCAGCTACACCATTTTGTTCCGGTGCATATGCGCATGAGGTCTACGATTTAATACCATTTTCAATAAGATAATTTTGGAATATGCTTGAGGTATATTCTCCACCATTATCAGATCTAAAGGCCTTAATCTTTTTCTCAAACGTAATTTCAATCAATTTATAATATGTTTGGAACATATGTAAGACCTCATCTTTAGTTTGCAGAAGATACACCCACGTTACTCTGGGGCATCATCAATAAAAGTGACAAAGTATTTATAACCATAAATAGACGTAACAGGAGCATACTAGACATCAGAATGAATCAGATCAAATGGAGAAGTATTTCTTTTATTAATATTGATTGAGTACACAGATCTCTTATTTTTGGCAAATTGACATGTATCACGCCTCAAACTACTATCAAGTTTATTTCTAAAATTCAAAAAGGACATATTTCTAAGACATTGCATCGGCGCATGACTAAGAAGACGATGCTACAGAGATGCTTTATTATCATCATCAACTTTCGTTTGCAGAACTCTTGGCTTAATGTTTTCTAAGTCCAAGGCGTAAAGACCATTTTTCTCACTGCCACCACCAACAGTCTTCCGCCTCGTCCTTGGATCATGGAATATACAGTAAGAAGGGTAAAAAGACACACAACAATTACGATGTTTGCTAGGGTCGCTAACAGATAAGAGATTGAATGAGAAATTTGGAACATGGAGAATATAGGAAAGGATATGTTAGGTAAGATGCGAGCAGTTCCCTTCCCTGTTGTGTGGTTATAAGAACCATCTGCAATTCTTACTCTTCCAACAGAAGTAGAGATGTATGACTTAAACTCAAAATGAATACCTGTCACATGGTTTGTGGCTCGTAAATCAATCACCCGCGTAGAAGGAGAAGTAGAGGAAGCAAATGCAATAGGATTATGAAAAGAGGCCATGCCGACTAAATGGTTATGAGGTGCACCCTCTAATACAGCTAATCTTTGACGGAGATTAATTAGCTCATCTTTTTGTTTTTGTGAATCAGACTTAATAGTAGCATCTTGTTCAATTGGACGCTCCACTTCCGCTGATGATGCAGATATACTTTATGGCTTTCCATTTAGGTCCCCACATTTCTCGTTTGTATGCCAATATCTACCACAATGACTACAAAAAGGTTTGTCACAATTTGAATTTGAATGTCCACCACTTCCTCGACCACTACCACTATTTCCACCAGTATTTCCACCTCCACGATAATTTCCACAACCACATCCTCGACTTCCACCATACCCACCGTTGCCCGCATTTCTTGTATCAGATACAGTGTTGCTCACACTATTGTTTGCTAGAGCAGACCTCTCAGGTGTATTCTCCGGTTTATGTGTCATAACCAGATGACGACTTTCTTTTCATTGTTACAGAGCGAAGATTGTACCAATGGGAGGTAGAGGGTCCTGACTGGTCACTTGTGTGCGAATAGGTTCATATTCTGGGTTAAGACCACCCAATAGCTCAAAGATATGTTGGTCTTCAAGCAATTTTGCTTGTTTCTTTGCACAACACTGTTTGAAACTCATATACGACTCCAACTCTCTCCACAATGCCCGGAATTTAGAATAATAATGTCCAATTGACAGATCTGCTTGTTAAACTAGCAATTTCCATTTGCAAGTCTAGTATTCGGACATTATTCCTTTTCGATGCATAGGCAACCTCAATAGACTCCCAAAGTTCTTTTGCAGTATCAGGATATACTTAAAACTTTCTGCAATGCCTTCTTCCATTGAATTTAGAATCCAGTTCATTACCAACATATTTTCTGAAATCTTGTTTGAATATTTAGGATCATTTTTGTCCGGTTCCTTAACACTTCCATTAATATAACCAAGTCTCCTGGAGCCTCCAGTGGCCATTCTAGCTTAATGTAATTAGTACCATTGAAAAGGCTCGGTGTTATCCTTACATTAGGATTGACAACATTTAGGAGGAGATGTTGATTTGATCCCGTAGAGCTCTCACCCTTGGACTCCATTGAAAGAGATTTCAAATTACGACTAACTCGAAAAATCAAGAAACTTCAGAAAAACAAAAAAACAAAAAAAAAAAAAAACAACCTATGAAAGGAACACCAGACCTTGCACTTAACAGATGATCATATGGTGGACTGCAACCCAAATCAAGTACTGTCCAAACAAACCACGTCTTCAGATCAACCCAGATGCCAACACACATCAAACACTGTCCAACCATGTCTTCAAATTAACATCAACCTAGATGCCAACAGCCGAGCATTAAAAAAAAACATAAATTGACAGCAAACAGCCCAGTAATTCAACCATCAACAAAAAACAGCAGACAGCACTTTGCAAACAGCACACAGTAACTCAAAAAACAGCAACAGCAACCAGCAAACGGCATTCTGCAGCCAGAAACCAATAACCAGCGACCATTATGAGGCACGCAGAATGGAAAAACCCTTCGGACCACTCCAACTTAGAGCCAGCCACAACTTATTAACAAACATGGCTGCACAGACACTTTACAGCCAAGAACAGTCCCAGCTGAACATAGTAATGTGTTCGGCTGGGATTGAATCACTTCAAGAACTCTGGAAAAATTAGATTGGGGCTCCTAGATCGCTTCTTATATAAGTCTTCTTCCTTCTGTTGGTCTCTGATACCAAGTTGGAACCCTAAACTCGAGAAGATCTCGGGTTTTATGCAAACCTGATGAGGAAGAAATAAAGACAAGAAAAAGAAGGGAAAAATAGAAAGGAGGAAGAGAGAAGAAGAATCCTACGAAGGAACAATAGGATGGTCAGTTCCTTATGGTTGGACGACCACACCTATATCTTTATTTCGTTAATTCCTGAAATTACAGAAAAGCCCCTGGACATTATTATATTTTCAACCAAGTCCCTGAATTATTACGCCCTGACTTATAACAGTCTTGAAATGGGAAAATGATGTTACTGACCGTCTTTCCATCTAAGGAGTTTCATGTCCATCTTTGGTTTGAAGATGTGATTCCCAAGTGTATTTTCTTGTCTATGTTGTCTTTTTTGCAGTATGCTACCTCGAGTCCTTGACACTTCAAGTTTAGCTTCCACCGTTGTCTGTAGTTTCTTTGTTCCTTAATAAAATTCACCTAGCATTCCAATAAAAAAAAAGGAGAAAAAATAAAAAGAAAAGGGGAACCCTTGCAGAAATGTGTTGTTTTCGTCACATGCCTTTTATATTTTTCCCATTTTGTAGTACTAATTTTTACTTTTCATGCTATTGGGAATTTATCACATTAGTTGGGTGAGAACTTTAAATTGAACTTTTAGGACTTCTAGATCAAATTAATTGTTTAACAATATCATTAATTGTAATTCTTGTGGGTTATACATGGAATTCTTATATAACCTTTTCACACCAAAAAAGAAGAAGGTTGAATGTGTAGATGAATTTCCCTACTTTTCCTGATTTTGAAAGCATGCAATGCAGAACACCGCAGGAGAGATGTATGTCACGACCCAAATTCCGAGAACCTGTCGGAATCTGAGTTATAACGCATTGGCATACAATTCACATGCTTAAATCAAATGAACACATATGGCATAAACATCATTTATTAAAATTGTCTTTCATATAATCTAACCAATTAAATAACTAACTAATAGTGTCTCCAGTGTCTAGCAATTCCCATAATAAAATTCTTCAAACTAATTAAAATATTCAATACTATCTATTTTCCTAAACAACTAAATATTGATGTAATACTCTCCTCAGCCACGCATGCCAAACATTATGGGCTGATCTTTGTCGTTCTTCGGTCCACCTTCATCTTGGTTTCCTGAAGGGGGTGACCCAATATCAGTATAAACTGGTGAATGAATTTCCTACTCTAGCATACATCCACAATTAATATAAATAGCAATGATGGAAATTAAATCATTAACGAGCAATAAATATTTCAGCCCAGTGAATAAAATTCATCCCAGGACCCATCTCTGAAATTAATATAAGGATGAGGACTTTATTAAAATACGTTGAAACTATTTATGTCCAACAGAACTTGACTTTTGCCTTGAGTTCTTCATGCCAGTACAATTTGGGGACATCTGATGGTGGGCCAAACAGGGCCCAATCCTTGGGGCTCCCACAGCACTGTGGTCGCCTATGGGTCCCCTGTTAGATTCGTGGGACTGATCACCCATTAGGTGGCCTACATGGGCCCACTAACCATTTATCAAAATCTCCTCTCATACAACCTGTTACGGGAGGAATTGGGTTCTGATGTTGGCTTCTTCCTCAAATCCGGGAAACTTAAGTTGGAAAGTATGCCTGAACGTGTGACTATCAATTGTGTATTGATGTACTAGAAATCAGATCATAAAGAACAGGATTTAAACCTAATCTGACATGATTTTAGAGTCACCAATACTATAGCACCCATACATTCAAGAAAAATTTACATTGATCTGGCTTTAAGCATTCCAACAGCATTGAAATAACCAACTAGTCAATTTATCTACATAAGAAGTACTTAGCACAACACCGAACGTGAATGCAGATAATTATAGTCATTAGAATATGATGTTTGAGACGAACCCCAAAGCACTTCTCTGCAACATCATCTCTTCCGTTTAAGACTTCTAATGCCTTATTTATATTTGAGTACTTATTGGATAGCCATAGAAAATCCACTCACCTCTTGTAGAATCTTGTGATGTTTGCTATCTGTGGTCGAGAGTAGGACATTAACTGCTGCCTGGTTAATTGCCTTCTTCCTTCTCGTAGTTTCTCTCTTTGAAACCTAAAAATCCAGTGAGTGCTCTCTCTTAGGCTTCTTTCTCTCTCTGTGATTCTCGCCTAGGGTTTAGAAAGAAGAAAAGTGAGGCAAATAAGAGACTCCTAGATTATATATAGCCAATTCCCACTTTCCTGATAAGAGCCATGTACAAGACTCCCTCTCCCATCCAAAGTTCACTTCCTTTGGAATGGAGGTATTGTGCAACAAGAGTCCCCTTTTCTCCACTCAATTACTATATTATTAGTAAGGTCTGGCTCCCATCACCCTTACATACAATGGTAAAATCATATAATTTATCCTAATAATAACTGAATGGTAACAGGACCCACCAACACAATCAACAATTAAATATTTAAAGCAAGCTTAGAATTTCCAACCTCGGGTATTATAGCCTCCTCCAATCACTCAATTTTATACTCGTTGTCTAAGACAGCCGCCTCTTAGTGCTCCCTCTCCTGATACACCTCCTGAGCCAGTTCCTCCAGACAATGGTACTTCTACTGAAGGTTATGGACTCTGGTCCTCTCTTAAGACACTCTAGTCGTCCCTCGGTGTCCCATGATAGATATGGATTTCCAGCTTTATTTATTGCTTCTGATCCTATTTCCATACCAATATCTTATTCTAAGGCTGCTAATATCCCATGTTGGCAAGATGCAATGATAGATGAACTCCTTGCCCTTGAGGCTAATCAAACCTGGGAATTGGTACCTCTTCCTATAGATACATCAATTATTGGAAGCAAGTGGGTCTACTTTATTAAACAACGACCTGATGGTAGTATTGAATGGTACAAGGCTCGCCTGGTAGCCCAATATTACAACCAGGAGTATGGAATTGAATATGAGGAAACCTTTGCCCCAATAGCCAAAATGACTATAGTTAGGTATTTACTTGCTATTGCAGCAGCTCGTCATTGGCCCCTTTGGCAAATGGATGTTAAAAATGCCTTTCTACATGGGGATCTCAAGGAAACTGTTTATATGCGTCCTCTATCGGAATATACTTGTCCACCACAGCATGTCTGTAAGTTGACAAAATCCTTGTACGGACTCAAACAGGCTCCACGCACTTAGTCTGACAAGTTTTGCTCTTCCATCCTTCAAGCAAACTTCTATCAGAGTTCAAATGATAGGTCTCTCTTCATTCAGTGAACATCTCATGGTTGTACAATTCTATTGCTCTATGTTGATGATATGATCCTTAGCGGCAATGGTCACGCAGGCATCTTTGAACTCAAGTCACATCTCTTATGTACGTTTCAAATGAAGGACCTTATTCATTTGACTTATTTTCTGGGGTTGGAAGTTGCACGTAACAAGGACGGAATTCAAATTATTCAATCAAAATATGTTGATGACTTACTTCATTCTGCACCACTCAACAATGCTAAAACGTTTGCTACTCCCATAGAGCTCAATGTCAAAGTCAGCAAAGATGATGGGAGTCCTCTTCCAGATCCAACTCTGTTACGTCATCTCGTTAGCAGCCTTTACTACTTAACAATGACTCAGCCGAATATCTCCCATGTTGTGCAAACTGCCAGTCAAGTTATTGGGGAACTTCATAAACCACATCTTTAAGCTATCTATCAGATCCTTCGTTATGTCAAAGGTACTCGAACTCGTGGCTTATTCTACCCCTTCACATCCTCGTTACAATTGCAGGCTTATGTTGATGCTGATTGGGCAAGATGTCCTGATATTCGTCGATTAATGGCAGGCTGGTGTATGTTCTTAGGGCTAGCTCTCATTTCTTGGAAAAGCAAGAAACAAAGCACAATCTCCAAATCCACCACTGAGTTAGAATGTCGTTCCATGTCTGCCGCCAGTAGCGAGGTCATATGGCTTCGGCATCTTCTTCATGAGTTTGGCGTCTTCCTTTGTGGTCCTACCCTGTTTTATGCAGATAACACTAGTGCCATCCGAATTGCCAAAAATACTAGATTCCATGAGCGTATTAAGCATATTGAGATTGACTGCCATTTTATTTGTCAACATTTTGTTGCTGATACCATCTGTCTATCATATATTTCATCATCCAAACAGATAGCAGATGTGTTTACCAAAGGACTACCTAGGGATCGTCATGATTACATTCTTTCCAAATTGATGCTTCTTGAACAACCACATCTGTTTGAGGGGGAGTGTAGAAGCATAGTAAGATCAGGCCCATCAGCCCAGGCCCATCAGGCTCATCAATCTATCCCACGTGAAGGATTTAATTAGCACAAATCAGTCAATCAATATTATATATAGCTATATTCTTTATTGTCTTTTCTTATTTATTTGTAATTAGATACTAATCATTGTAAATCAGCCTTTGATCAAGGTAAGACAAATTATAAATGTGAAGGTCAATGCTCATCTAATGCATACAACCGAATTTCCAATTCCTCTTGTTTATATTCTTCTTCTTCCTATTCTAGTTAATACAAGGATCTGATCCTTACAAGAGGCAGTGGTGAGTGGTGAAAAATTATTAGAATGTCCTGTTATAATAATAACCATGAAAAATAAAAGAGAGAAAGGGGAGAGAAGACATGTGGGGTCCACAAAAGATCAAAACTAGGGTCTAAATTTATAAAAATCAAAATTTGGGTCATTACACAATAGATATTGGTGTTCAACACCAAACATAGATTGAGGAAATGTCTTTTCATTCCACAGTTCTAACCAAACATGGAACATAAGAAATCATTAGCTATAAAATTCTTGGTGAGGATTTTTCTCTTCTAACGGTAGTGTGGAATTTGTAGATCTGTGTATTCCTCACTTGTTACCAAAAACTACCCTTAGGAGTTAGGAGGTTGATCTTTTTTCTGATCGTGGATCGAGGTTCCGCCATAAACACCAGATTTGCGATACCATATGATCTTTTAGTTTCCATTCCTTTTGCTGATTCTGCTTCATAAACTGGCAACTAGAAAGGTTTGGGTATTTCCAAGAATGCTTTACAGTATATCTCTTCTTTTAGTAAGTCATTTCACATCTTCCATGTATTGCTACAGCCATCAACTTACCTTGATTTGTTAAGCTCCATGCATTTCATTGTCATATGTAGGGAGAAACTTGAGGCTTTCCTACTGCGCTCCATGGAAGAGGGTCTCATATCTGACGGTGTTGTTGCACAAGATATAAATCAGGCATTTTCATTTTGGCGTATTCGCGAGGTTCCATCTTGTGACCTTCATATTTTCTCATAATATATGATGCTTAGCTGTCATATATGACATTCATATCTGGCACAATGGAAAGGAAAGTGCTCATTATTGCAACCTTGAAGTTGGGGGTTCAGTTAAAAGTTGCCTTACAATATAAAGTTGAGTCGGCTATGGTCCTTTGTATTTATTTATTTGTTTTTTTTTTTAATATCAAGCCTTTTAATTAGCCCTAAACCTCTTATAAATCAATCAACAGTGGGTTTTGTTTAAACAAAAAGACTACTCTTCTTCCCATGCAAAATCATGTCACCTTTTTGACAATTATTTTTTAAAATGAATAAAACCCCCAAATCATTGAACTTTTGATTTCTAAAGTCAATAAAAACTAGGAAAACTCCCAAACCAGTGCTTGTACTTAGTGACAAAAATCCCTAGTCAATGCTTAGATGGAGTAAGGAATTAAGAAAATTCCCAAATCAATGCTTAGTATCAAATTGGGAAAGCCCCAAACTGTTGTGTTTATGAGAGAATTTGGAAGAGGTTAGAGGATGGAAAAAGGAAGAGAGAGAGAACTCATCTGGGAAGAGGTTTCTTCTTCTAAGTTATTTGGTAGACATGGCTTTATATATAGAGGGAGAAATTTTCACATTTAGCTAAAGGTTTTTACTAACCCCTAGGGGAGGGTGAGGGAGGATTTCATGGGGAAGGGTTTTCTTTGGAAGTTGTGTTTGTGGTGCTGGGTTTTTGCGGGGCGGGCGGGCGGGGTGCGGAAACCAAACCCAAACCACTTAATGGCTGGTTGGAAGAACACAACCCGCACCTGACTTGTTTAGTGTGTGGGTGGTTAGGGTCAGGTTTCAGGTCAGATTAATGGGTCAGGTCAGGTTTTTCACCACTGATCTGAGGCTTAATTCTATTGTTGAGTGCATTATAGTTAGATTTATTCAATCCTATAATAGTATTTTAGTTATGCGAAAGAAGGTCTCCTTGACAATGGCAAACTGTTATTGTTGGTGTTAGGGCATAACAGAAGCATTGATGAAAGCAGGGGCAGTCTACAAGTATGATTTGTCATTGCCTGTTGAACAGCTCTACAATGTTGTGGACGAGATGCGATCGCGACTTGGTATTTTATCTTGGTGTCAACAACTTAATCGCTTGGAGTCGTGATTAGTTTCACAAGACGCCATCTGAGAAAAAAATGAGGAAAAGAAAGTTCTACTGTTGTCTCTTCATTTGAAATTTAGAATCTTTTTTTTTTTCAGGACCATTGGCAAAAGTATTGGGATATGGTCATCTTGGTGATGGTAACTTACATCTGAATATTTCGACACCTGAGTATGATGATACTGTAATATCTTCTTCCTTTCGAATTTGGAAATCTTGTCATGCAGTCATAATAACTTTTTTTTTTTTTTTATCTCCCTTTGGTATTGACTATAAATGTTGCAGGTGTTTGCACAAATTGAACCATTTGTCTATGAATGGACTTCTAATCACCGAGGAAGTATTAGTGCAGAGCATGGCCTAGGGCTGATGAAAGCGAATAAAATACATTACAGCAAATCCTCAGAAACTGTAAGTACCATATAGGAGATGAGCCAACATATTTATTGACCCAGAATTGATAGGACTGGAAAGAATTCATCAATTAAATATAAAGATAGTCAACAAAAGTAAACCAAACTTATAAAGTACCAGCTCACAATTCACATCACTTTATTTTCATATATAAATGGTCCTATGAAATGAGAACCGAGTATCCCCACACAAATTTGATCTAAAATATTATGAAGATCAATCAAGAAGATGTATCTCAATGTGGATTAGTGATACCCCAGAAATAAGCTGATCAGACCAAGTCTGTATAAATCTAGTGGTAAAAGGCTGGGGTGATTCTATCCAAGGTGAATATTGGACCATAGTTCCTGACCATCACCCTGAAGAACACAGCCTCCTACCCTTCCTTTCCTGAATTTTAACATGTATCTATTTCCAATCAGCGTAACAGTCACTGTTGGATTTTATCACTATATCTTTTACTATTTTAGATAAACATTCATACATATCCTTATCTGATTAGATCACCCACAATTAGACCTTTTCAACCCATCCCAAGTGAATAGTGGCCCCAATAGAGTGTACCACATGGAAGAACTGTGCAGTACGGTTCACAGTTGAGTACTACCATATCATGTGAAGCTGCGCCTATGGCATTGTAGGGCCCTTCTGGATGCATGTCAAATCATTGGGGTGGCTCAATGGGAAGGTGCCACTGCGGATTATATATATCCCTTTTTAGATTTCATAGCTATTGATTGGACAGGCCAATAGGTTTAATGGTGTTATGTGACTCATCATACTGTGTGCGTTGCTGTGATTAGGATCAATTTTGGGTGTAGACCAAGTCACAAAATTATGTATTTGTGAAGGGTTTGAATTGAAGTTGGGTTTATGCTCATGTACGACATTGCCTCGCATGATCATAGAGGTGACATGGCATGTATAACATGGAGAAAGGTTTTAACGCCTACTAGTAGTTTTGTTGGATTATTGATTCATAACCTGAAAAATGTTTGCTACATGTATAATTTGTGTATACATGATTCTTATGACGTATCACACTCTGGCCATGTATTTGTTAGAGCTCCTCCTACATACTAGCTTCTGAACTGCGAACATCATGATCTATAATTATGTTTTAGCTATAGAAGAAATGATTTGTTCCATTTAACAAGGATATCCTGGCAATGTCTTTTGTGAATAAATCACACTACCAGTAGTTCCATAACATTGATAAAGTCATATCCTAAACCTAACAAACACAATGTGGAGGTCATTACGTTGGTTGTTATTTGAAAGTTGACACATCAATGTTAAAGTGTTTGTTCTGTGATTCAGGTTCTGTCCATTCTCTTGATGCTTGAAAACTTGAGTAAAAGCAACATTTGAAACTTGTGTTATTATCACTGCTAAAGATTCTAAGGTGGAATGCTACAAGTTCATTAAGGATTTTTTTTTTTTTTTTGGTAAGAAAGTTCGTTGAGGAATTTTAGATAAACTTGACAGTGAGTTATTTAAACTGCCTTAATGAGTTATTTAAAGTCCATTAAGGAATTTTAAGTAACTCATTTGTCCTTCATTGGTATAGAAGCTTTTGAAATAAAATAAGGGCAACGATGCTATCCTTGCAAGGTTTTTTATTATTATTATTTTATTTAATTTTTAACTCCATTCTTATGAGAATATTTATCAAGAAGTCAGTAATTGTATATGCTAATCAGGTGCAACTGATGGCTTCAATTAAGAAGTTGTTGGACCCCAATGGGATTATGAATCCATACAAAGTCCTTCCTCACTCTTTACTGTTTCAAGACTGAGATGTAAGACACTACTGATCCCTTATACTTATTAGTACGCGGTTACAATGTAAGTGGGACATGCAGTCTCTTGAGACTACGTACATCTATGACTTCTTCCTCATAATGTCAGATCACCAAGATGAGTCAAGTCTGCTGAAGAAATGTGATGCAGATAGAGTTCCTTCATGTTCTCTTGCAGTGAAGAATGTTGTTGTGGGAGTTTTTTCTTTCAACCATGAAATAAGTTGTAAGTATGATGCAGTTGCCACAGTGGCCTTGAATCACTATTTATTTGTTGGTCTCTGTTTGCATAGCCAATAAATATATAAATTTATGCGAGTAAATAAATATTGGAAAACTTTTCCATTATGTAAAATCATCAGCATCATAGACATATCACTATTCTTGTGAGTTCTACATTATTCATCGCTATGCGGCTGTGGTCTCTATCATGCTTGTGAATTCTACAATCTAATATGCCATTTGAATCTACATTCCACATCCTTATTGGCCTTTCCCTTTTAGTTCTTTCCATTTAACAAAGAAATCAATACATTTAACAGGAGAATGTTCTCCTACAAGCACACTGCATATAGCTTATATGAAATCCAGCTCGTGGGGTCCACGTAGATGCAATTTTGTCATTAGGAGGATGAAAGATGAAAAGGTCTCATAGACAATGGGACATAAAAAACAAAATCAGCCCCACTAAATTATACTAGCCCTTGATTTGACAGCCTTAAAAGTTTAATAAAATTTTAACTGTAGAATTTCTTGAGATATAAATATAGTTCAACGGTGAGTGACTGAGTGAAGGTTCAGTGAGTGTAAAGTTGGACATGATGACAGATCATGGGATGAAAAAAGTATTGAAGGGTGTGTGTGTGTGTGTGTGTGAAGCAGCGCAGGAAAGAAAAATAGCCAACGGGTTAATTTCTAAGCTAAAAGGCTCAAGAATAGGATGTCTAGGTGCCTCATCAAAGACAACAAATTAACTCTCAACTAAGAAATAACTCAAATTCTTAATTTTTATTCAATATTAATGTTTTGTCCCATAAGAAGGATTACAATCCTTTATATAGACTCGTGCCTAATCTATTCTTGGAAAATCCTAATTAGAGTTCTAACTCAATCATAATATTAATTTCTATTATAAAAATATAAGACTCCTACTAATAATAAAAACTAATCTTCACTACTAGGCCTTGTTGGTCTTGGATCCAATGGGTTGCCTAATCATGGATCTGGCTTGCATCAGTTCTCCCCATCTTAGAGGAAAATTCGTCCTTGAGTTCGGTAAATGTCTACCTAGGTTGAAGATCATTTGAACAAACTTCTGTGTCCCTAGTTGAATGTCATGATGAGGATATGCCTTGAAAGCAGGATCGCTGGTTGGGCCTCTTGGTTGGGGTTTAGGGAATGGTTGGGGTTTAGGGTGGGAATGGGATTCCGTTGGCTGGGGATGGATCGAAGCTGATTAGGGTGGTAGCGTTGATGGGGTTTTGGGTTTTTATGGTGGGTTGGATGGAAGGTTTCTAGATTAGGATTGTGGTTTTGGAAGGTGGATGGGATTCGGATGATATAGGGATGGGTTTCGGGTGACACCGGGTGGATTCGTGTGGTGGTCGTGGAAGAAGGATGACAAGTATGATGATTAATGATGGATTGATGACAATTGGAGGATGATGATGATGATGGAATGGTGAAGTTGATGGATGGATGGATGAAGTATGGTCGGTAGAGAGGTTTTATGAAGGGGATTGGCTTTAGGGTGAATGAAAAGGGAAGATGGATTTCGGTTGGTCTGGGGGTTTCGAAATTTCTGGTTTGGGATGGGTTCGGTCGCCATAATGGGGTTGGGATGTGTTACAGTGGTGTCTATGGGAATGGATTTGGGTCTTGGTGGAGTTGGTTGTGGGGGGTGATGAGTTTGTGAGGGGTTTCCGTGGGTTGGTTTGGGATAAAGGGAATTGATGCAAAAGATGATAGATGAACGGATTGATGGTAGAAATGAAATAACTGGGATGGACTTTGTTACCTTGAGTCGGCGATTAGAACAGATGGCAATCCAAAATCGGATCTTTACTCTGATACCAATTGAAGCAGCATAGGGAAGAAGAATAGCTAACGGGCTAATTTCCAAGCCAAAAGGCTTAAGGATAAGATATCTAGGTGCCTCATCAAAGGCAACAAATTAACTCTCAACTAAGAAATAACTCAAATTCTTATTTCTTATTCAATATCAACGTTCTATCCCATAAGAAGGGATTACAATCCTTTATATAGACTCATACCCTAATCTATTCTTGGAAACAATCCTGATTAAGAGTTCTAACTCAATCATAATATTAATTTCCATTATAAAAATATAAGTCTCCTACTAATAATAAAAACTAATCTTCACTGCTGGGCCTTGTTGGTCTTGGATCCAATGGGTTGACCAATCATGGATCTGGCCTGCATCAGTGTGTGTGCGTGCATGCGCGCGCTTGCATGCGTGCATCCATCCCTCACTATAGGGTGACGGACACTTCCATATTCGAAAATATTCATGTGCAAAAGTAGAAAAGCCATATATGGTCTTTTGCAAAAGAAAAATGTCTATGTTCAAACAAGGAAATCCATGTAAGTGTCCCTCACCCTATGGTGAGGGTTGGATGCAAGTAATATTCCCCATATATATATAAATATAAAGAGTATTGAAGGAGCTACACTGATGAAAGGTGTGCCCAAGTGGCCCCATGCTGTTGGACTTCACTTTCAGTTGCTTGTAGGAGAACATTTCCCACATATAACATGATTAATTGTTATTTGCATGGACCTACGAACATGGAAGACAGACAACAATTCTTTTAGACTTTGTAACATTGATGGTTCAGGGCTAAGAAGCACGGACACTTCTAAGAAAGTGACGTGTCCGTGTCGGACACGTGTCTGACACTGACACTCCTCGGACACTCTCGGACACGTGTCCGATACTATTTAGCCGTGTCCATAATTAAGAACTAAAAATCTTAATTTTGGACACTTGTTTGACACTCTTTTTGCAACGTGTCTCACAATTCCTAACTCGTGTCTATGACTAAAAAATAAACATGTGGCTAATATCTCTTGGACACTTTGTTAATATGTGGTTATTAAAACTTGTAAACTTGATATATAACAATTTTATACCATGGAAAAATATATGATTGTAAATATCAATCATATCACAAGCAAAAGACAAATAAATATTTCACTAAAGAATAGGCTTCAAAATTGGCTTCTCTTTTGCTTTTTGTTTTTTTGTTTTTTTAAGGGAGGGGAAAGAGATGATCCGCCTTTTTCTTTATATGAATTTTATGGAACTATGGATATTTCATGTTTAATGATTATGAATTATGTTTTAGTGTTGTATTGATATTTAATAATTTGATATGTTTGTTAGTTGGTAGTTGAATTTTTATTTGTTGATTGCTAAATTGATTAAAAAAGTTAAAATGATATTAGTTTTTTATTAGATGATTATATATATTAATATATATTATTAACGTGTCCCCGTGTCCGTGTCCTACTTTTTTGAGAAATGCCGTGTCGGCGTGTCCGTGTCGTGTCGTATCCGTGTCCCGTGTCCGTGTCCATGCTTCTTAGGTTCAGGGCCTCTGGTAACATTGGACTTCTTACAATGAAAGTAATTGTGGGGCTTGTGAGTTGTGGGTACCATAGCTGCAAGCTTTCCTTTCCTTAGCATTTCAGTTAGGATAGTTTCTCATTGTTTTTGACAGAAAACTGGATAAAATTTAACGAGGCCATTACTATTTGGAAATGAATATCTTTTAACTGTGTAGGGATATGGTCCATACAGCAAAATCCCACCCCCGCTCTTTTCTTCCTAAAATATTGGGTTCCATGTTGATATGCCAGTTGGACATGCTTTGTTGAATTTGATTTGTCGTATGTTGCTGAATGTTGGGCAATGAAGAAATCAGAAGCAGCCAAAATGCACATAGCTGAGATGGGCATGAGAAGATGGATGTGTTGAAATATATATATATATATATATATTGAATGGTGATGCATTGAAGATAGAATTACAAATAAAACAGAAAAAAAACAGAGGTAAAATAAAAAATTGAAGGAATGTTGCCTAAGATAGTTTGGGTAAACAAACAGCTTGTGTTTGCCGTATGAAGGGTTACATGTCTGAGGAACTAGGAGAACGGGGAGACTAATAAGACATTGAATGTAGTGAGGAAAGATGATGGATTACAATTGAGGTATTAACCTAGAACATAGAAAGTTTTAAAGGTCAAGAAAAAAATCGCCGTTCTCTTTCTACTACCAATGTGGCAAACCAGGATGACAATTTTAATCTCTCTAATACCGGATGTGATTAGCTTTCAAACAGTACTGACGTGTACCACATCTGTTATCCACTGTCAATAAGTTAGGGGTGGCATTTAGTGAAAACCACTCTTGGCTTCTCATATTGCATGTGATGCAGGCCCTAGGGTTAGGGCTTGCGTAAAGTGCCGAAGCACGTGTTTGAGGACACTTTGAGTCATCTTATACAAGACTTCACAGGAGGATGCACCTCTCAGGGATAAACCTATAATTCTATTAATCAATCAAGTTTGTAAAATAACCTATTACAATGCCATATAAACAAGAGAAGCAAAGTTAGGATCTAAGAAAACCTAATCTTATAATCGAAACTATCCTAATTACAATTCCAATAATAACATAAAAATCTAATAAGATATGATTACTAAATAAAAAGCCTAAATCTACTTGGGCCTTACACATGTGGCCATTGAGGTCTATTCTGCATCATTATGGTAGATATGATGAGCTGTTGAAGGCTTTTCAGGGATCTGATTTGGAGAAGTGAACTCTTGACCTCCACACTTGCATAGATTGGTTGAATAAGATCTGAAAAGGAAATCTGTGACATTGTTACTGTAAGCAAAGCAGATCATGATTATCTTGTTGTATATAAAGCTGCTTTTTTTTTTCGTTTTCATGCTTTTGCATTGAGAGAAAATAACCATATCAAGATTTTCTTCCTTTGTGGACACGTTGAAAATCTTAGTGGCCACCAGATTTTTTTTTTTTTGGAAGATGAGAGTGACCAGTAGCCTAAACGTGTCACCGCTGGCCACTACTCTTGGACTCATGTGGCTACCCAGTTAAAAAGATTCTGATCTTTAAATTGCGGTAAGGAGTGTTGAAATCCGCTTCAATTCTGTTAGGTGGCTATGGAAAGCTGTAACTGGGAAACATTTGTACAGAAGGATCTCAGCAACATGCAGTGTTTGGAGCAACTGTATGCAGGGTTACGTTCTTTGAAGTTTTTGGAGGCCTGATACATATGACACAGGTATGTAAGGAAAAGATGTGTGGATGTTTAGGCCTCACAGTTGATGTGAACAAATTTTCATGTGGGATGTTTCTCATTCCTGTAGAGGGTGGCAATTTGTTTGTTTTAGTGGCTCTTATATTCAATATCTTAAGTTGGATAATGAGAACTTTTAGAGTTTAACCTATTGCATAAAAGGCTAGCTGTAAATGGTTTTTTGTTGAATGTCTGTATAGCTAGTACTTGATTCTCTAATCTTATTCTCTATGATCTAGTCTGCAAATAATTTTTCTGGGAATTACAACCTAGGCAACCTGTGACCTTGGTGAAGCAGATCCCCTGGACGGCAGAGCGGGGTTAGTATTTATTGAAACACTAAACCATCAGTTTGTCTTGAGATTGAGTCCAAAAAGACCTGTTTGGATCTTCGTAAAATAGAGTTCTGATACTGTGTTTGTGATTCACTAGTTACCTATACGTTATGGTACTGATGATTTTGTCATAATCAATTCCAGGAACCTGTCCGCAGAGAAACCAAGTTCTAAGGAATCAAATGGGACCAATGGAATTTCAGTTGAGCCAATTTCACCTTCTGAAATGAGGATGTACTTTGTGTTATATATCTGTCCTGCCATCCTGAGAGCGCGCACACACATGTATATAAATCAGTCCTGAGCCTATTACACCTGCTGTAAAGAAGGATTTTAAAACCTAGAATGGACATGCGCAGCCCTTACACTGTTTTAGTAGGAGATACTTCATGTTGGGTTACGTCATCCATGACACAAAACATGAAAGGTGGTATTTGATCCAAATACACCGAGGACTGAGCCATTTAGATTTCGTACGAGTTCTAACTCAGTTGCATAGACAGAAAATTGATGAAGGATATCAATCCTTATGCTTCCATTCATTTCAGAAATTATAGGCAATTTAAACACTTATTGAATAAGCAGTGGTAAAGACTCTCAACTACAGTACTAAACAACTACAAAAAAAAAAAAAAAACCTATGTAAATAATAGTAACACAACTAACAAATAAATAAACTCCAGTAACACCCTGTTCAAGTGTCATAAAAGGCTATAGCTCCATTAATTGTGCATGTAACGATGAGTGTCAGACACTGAAGTAAAATGAACAGTAGCCGCTACTATTTTAGTAATTTCAGTCCAAATTAAAGCATTGGGCACACAATCAGCTGAAATCTTGACGTCTAAGCACTTAGCATGAGGAAATCCTATGTTTTCCTCTCTAGCTCTGACTCCTTTCTTAGAAATGAATAGAATGCGAGGAGTTCTTTCAGTTTCTATGTTTTATGTTACAGCAAATGGATGCTATAATGCTAGTTTCGGCTTGTGACTCGGATGGAGTGGGTGAATACTAATAACCATGCACTCAATTCCAGTGGCTGATGCTACGATTTGTGAGTGGTTCACACGCACACACACATACATAGTTGCCTTTGTAATTGTAATTAAAGATCCACATACATAGTTGCCTTTGTAATTGTAATTAAAGATCCACATACATAGTTGCCTTTGTAATTGTAATTAAAGATCCACATATATAGTTGCCTTTGTAATTGTAATTAAAGATTCGAATGTGGAATTAGAAGTGGGTAACACACACACACACATATAGTTGCCTTTGTAATTTTAATTAAAGATTCGAATGTGGAATTAGAAGTGGGTAACAATGGGATGGCCATTCACACGATTCTAGGGTATGATTGTGCCACAGTATGTTTCCTTTAGTCTCTACTTCAGTTTGCTTGTTAACACATTTTAATATATATTTGTGCCTTTAATCCTAGGTTTTTTTTCTTTTTTTCACTATTTGAAAGGGAGGTGCCTCGCTAAGCTAGCTGTGGATTACAAAACTGTAGTTAAATTAGAATCTTCAACTGGTAATTATTAAAAAAGAGTTGGAATGGTAGTTTACATTTTATTAATATTTCTCTGATAAAATTGAGATGATTTCTGATGACAAAAATAATGGCTGATGTTATGTCAAGATTTATAGAATGGCTTGATATTTAATTCTCATTATGATGAGTTTGTTTTTCATTTAATTCATAGATGAAAGGGCTTCATGTCTCAAGCTAAATGTAATGAATTAGGCATGTCTATTTCATTGTCTTCTAATTCTTTTTTTCTACCACCTAAGGTATCTCTTGTCAACCCAGCCTTTGGACCTTTGGCCTTTGGCTTGGGGGTTATCCGATTCTGATAAGCAAGGATTATTCCGTAAGGGGTACACACATGGCCACACACATAGTATTGGGATAACGCAAAGGGCGGGAGTGAACTTGAGATCTTGGAGAGCAAACTCCAGGCTCAAACCAACTGAGTCACTGCCATTGTCTTCCATTTTGAACTCTCCATGTGGCACTTTAGATTGACCAGCCATTAAAACATGTCAAGTCTTTATATTTTACACTTGAGAGATCTTTATGGTACATTAGGGATAGAACTCTAGATTTCCCAGTCCATTTTCAGTTAAGCCAAAAACTTGAGCTTTTTAAGGCCTCTTTTGAAAATTTCCCCACAAACAAATTTGAGTTGAAAGATAAGTCCTTGCTTGCCCGAATTAAGTAACTATAGGGCCGGAGGCTAAAGGTTCGAAACCTGGGCTGGTGAGGAATATCTTGGGTCCTTAAAAAAGAAAAAATTGAGTTGTAAGGATAGAACTTCAGCTCACCTACTAAAAATTTGGCTCCTCAAATTGAGTGCCCCAATTAATGGTATATCTCAAAGTTTACTTAAATAGAGATTAGTCCCATCAAAAAATTTACTATTTAATTAAAAAAATGTGATTGATGACATGTTTAGGATTGTGTTAATCATATTTATAATGAAATGATCAATTGTACAATGGAGCCAACTCTTATTAGAGTAATTGCGTGGTTGGCAACCCTTATCTATTTGGAATATTTGAAATAGTGCTAATTGAGGAAGAGTTGTTTCACTTTTTCATAAATGAATTATTGGTATGTCTGTTTCAATTAAAAAAGCTGTATTACATCAAAGTCTCAAGTTCGACTCCCGCTTCTTGTGTTATCCGGATAATATATATGCGGTCATGTATCTACCCTCCAAAGAATTATCCTTGTTCGTTAAAATCGGATAACCCGGGGCAAATGCTAATGGTCTAAAGGCTGAGCTAACGAGAGATACTTTGGGCTATAAAAAAATTAGCTTAAAAAGGTTAGATGTGGCTCAAGTAGAAGTCAAATTCTGCTGTCTTTTTTTTTCACCTATGAAAATAGAGCTTTTTTAGGTATAAGAATACTTAATCATTGGATTGAATTTCATTTTAAAAAAATGCTGACTTTTGAGGCTTCCTCTCCTATCCTTCCTCTACCTTTCCTCTACTTCGTCTACCTTTCCTCTATCTGTTTCTCTGTTTCCCATCTCGTGACTTTTGACTGACAGAAATCCCTAGTTAGAATAGTACTGAAACTTTACAAGGGGCCTCACCTACAAAAAAAAAAAAAAAAAGACCTTAGCCGCTTAAGACGAATGCCCTCAATTTATGGGATATTTCGACTTTATTCGGGTAAGCAAGGGCCCACTGTAAAATTATCATTTGATTAAAAATGTGATAGTGACAATTAATTTTAAGATTGTGTTAATCAATGTTTCTAATCAAGATAGTCTATCTAAAGGTAGGACAACTCCTATTGAAAAAAAAAATTATAATGATATTGCATGGGGCATTTATTTAGAGGGCTCAAATATTCAATAAGTGGGCCCGCTGAAAGTTACACTCCAACTCTCGATCTTTCTACATCAAAACTTGGAGGATCGGTCCGGGCTCTCTCTTTGTATTCGGAAGGGACATGCAGAAAGCTGACTTTTTGGTTTTTTTTTCTTTTTTTGTGTAGCCCAAATTGCATGCTGGGGTGGGATTAACATCTTTGCAAGAAAAGGGTGGAGGACAATTGAGTCTTCTATGTGTTTGAGAAAACACCATAAGGTGGGCAAGTCAGAAAAGTTGTGCCTTCCAGCTAATGATCTTCTATTGGATTTTGTAGATTGGGTCATCTCCTTCTTTTAATATGTTCTGTCTGGAATCGTTAGAAAGTTAATTCCTGTGGAATTGTAGAAATATGGTTTTAGATTAAAGTAGATATAAATTGTTGTAGTGATTGTTTTATTTTGTGTGATTCAATAGTCTCATTTTTTTTAATAATTGGTGCACTTGTTTTGTTGAACACAGGTAAGTTTCCTATAGTCCTGCATTTGATCAATTTTTAATGATTTTTAACTTTGCTGATTGCAGGAGTTTCCTTCGTCTTAAATTGGAGAAAATTATGTGGCCCACAGGTTACGGTGATGTTAAATCCAGCGGATGGGCCAACAAAGAATAATATATAAAACAAAGATATACGGGGCGGGTCGGATCAGTGTATTAAAAAACCTAATCCAAATCTGCCCCGAACCCGACTTGGGTTAATATATGAAAAATTATATCCGCCCAAACCTTAGTAACATACTACCAGATCCGTCCCTAATAGGAACAACTCGGATCGTGTCTCCATTTAAATCCGACCCATTGCCATCCCTAAATATAGATCTATCATAATTAGAAGTTTGTTGGCCGAGTTATAAGGGAGTTTGAGGGCCCTACGTCGTTCCTCATCGCACAAAGATCTAGCCCGCCAGCGACACAGAAGATGGGAATGGATTTTGGAACAATATTCTCTCTCTCATTTGAAACGCCTTATCTCTGGCGCCTTGTCATGTGAGGGGGTCATAGGAAGGAAGAGGAAGAGAAAGAGAGGAACTTGAGGAAAAGAAAACTCACTCATTACCGAACGATGAACGAATCCAACTATCATTACATTCATCTGCAGGTAACTCTCTTGATGGAGGAAGAACCGGACCCAAGGAAGGGAAGAAAACTCTCTCACTTATTGTCAATACCAATCGAAGAAGAAATCCAACAAGAAATTTGAACTATACCGGGCCTAGAGCAAGGCCTCAACGATTACTGCATGCTCCACCGGGCCATTTGTTTCTTCATCTAGGATGACTTCTATTAAATAAATTGTAAACAACTCCCAATGATATTGTTTAGTCGCTAATTTTAGCTATTGAACTGATTTTGATTTAAACTATTATATGACCACTTTGTTGATTGATGGTTTAATAATTGTAGTCTAGTTTGTAAACAATTTATTTTAAAATTATACACAGCTCATATTTGAATTGATTTACATTTGAATACTTTCAAATTTAATAGTAGTTTTTTTATATTATTATTTTAGTAGTTTCCTTGCTATTTTCAGTTTGATATTTCATTATATGTAGGCTTCAAGCATGGGATACTGCATAAATGGACCCTGTACAAAAGCAATATTGCTATTTAACTGCATGAAGCGAATGTTTTATTATTATTATTACTATTATTATTATAATAGCTACATTTGAAGTTTTTTATTGAAAGATCTAGTTAATTTTATCAGATAAAATTAAAATACACGAGGTTAAAACTTGTCGCCTCACAATAGAATGATGATATTAATTACAGTTACATCTAAATACTAGCGATCATTAACTGAATTATTCATGTAAGGTAGATATATGCATATGCCTAGCATGTGCTATTGTGCTTTTAAATCAAAGTAACAAGTAATGTCAGGAGAGGATAAGTAAGCATTAGAGATAAAAGAATTTGAGACATAACAATTTGATTAGGAGTAGAGACGGATTTTCTACATGAGAAAGTTGTCAATTTGTGTAGGGCCATTATTCCCCCTTCTAAGTTTTTTTTTATCAATACCATTTGACAAGTTTTTGAGTTTTTTTTTAATCTGCTTGATTTTTATAATCAGGTTCGTTTGACAAGTTTGCTTGATTTTTTTGAGTTTTTAATCTGCTTGAGTTTTATAAGCAAGGAAACAAGTTTGTTTGACAATGGACATAGAAGAAATAAGCAGATGGTCAAATCTTCCCCAATGTATTGCTGAACTGATCTTAGAGCACCTAATCCTACTTGATTGCATTTGCTTCGGCCTGGAGTGGTCCCTTGAGCCCTTTTCTTATCATTAACAGTGTCTAAAAAAAAATCATAATTTTGCTTTGATATATTATGCTTGAGCATAAATATCTATGTTCAAAAGTAATATTTCGTCTACGCCTTTGTTTTTCAATTCCCTCTTTTGATTTTCTTACCCATTTTTTGCATTTTTCTCTTCTTATTTTACCTTTCATTATACACTCTCATTTTCTTTCGCCTCCTAATATTTCTTCTTCTTCTTTTTTCTTCTTCCTTCATCATCTTCCTTTCCTTCTCTTTTTCTTTTGTTTATATTTTCTTTCTCTTTTTTCTTCTTCTTGACTTTGCCGTTTTTGCTTTATACAGAACCTAAATGGAATACTCAACCAAACAAAAAAGAAGAGATGATGAAGAGGATAAAGGAATATGTAAAGGATTTGATGTATGTTATGCTTAAATTTAAATTTCTTTGCTCAGGAATAATATTGAAAAAAAAACCGACAAAGGGCTCAGGGGACCACTTTGGGCCAAAAAAAATTTGGGTCCTTTTTGTTCTATAAAAACTCTAAGGAGCTTTTTTTCAAGAAAACTGCTTATTATTATTAATTTATTTTTTTTGAGTTCCTGAAGAATCTTTGTAAAAAAAATACTTAACTCATTTAAAACAAATTAAAGTGCATTCATTTTGGAATTTATAATTAATTAATAATAATGATATTATTATTATTCTTAATTTTGATTATATATTTTTTACCACTTTAATATAATTTAGATTAAATTTAATTAAAAGTCTTATTATTGTCTTTTTCCGTGCAGACATGCTTCGGTGGTTTAGGTGAAGACTGTGAAGTGAATTTACTAGACGCCAAAATAGTGTATCCCGCGTGCCACACGGCTAACCTTGTCAAGTCAAGGAGCTTCAATGTAATAAAAAGGCTTGGTTAGAAAGGATTAACAGGTCAGATGATCCCTATCCATCAGGATTAGGGGCCTTTGTTTGTTTCCATGTGTGACAATCAAAATCAGCTATATGTATGAGGAGCTAGCCCAAGCCCTAAATGGGAGAGCACAAAGATCACGCAGGACGGCAGGAGATCTGTCGCGTTTCCTTTTCGATTATCGTTGGAGCTGCACTCGTGATTTTCCATCGGTGAAGAGAGGTCACACGACTTGACTAGCCTCACGAGGGGCTTGAAGATGGGCCATGGAGGTTTTGAAAAGATTCTCCATCTTATTAGAAACGCCTTATCTCCGGCGCCCTGTTATCCTATGACAGGGTTACAGGAAGGAAGAGGAAGCGAGGAACAGAAGAGAGGGAGAACTGGACTCGAGGAAAACATAACTAACTCTTGATGGAGCAGGAACCGGACCCAAGGAAAAAGAGAGAACTATTCACTCTCACCCACTCTCAATACCACTCAAGGAAGGAATCCAACGACCTCTACCTCCATCTATAGGTATCTCTCTCTCTCTCTCTCTCTCTCTCTCTCTCTCTCTCTCTCTCTCTCTCTCTCTCTCTCTTCTTCTTCTTCTTCTTCTTCTTCCTCTTCTTCTTCTTCTTCTTCTTCTTCCACTTGTATATATCTTTTGGAGTTCAGTAGGATTTATCATAGGCGTAGCTCATCAAGCGGTACAGATCGAGTTGAACCATTCCTATGCTTGGGATTGATGAAAACAGGACACTTGCATATGATTGAGGAGAGAAGGGAGGGACTGAGTGAAGTAACAGATGAGTTGGGGACTAGGAACCTTGGATTATTGCATGGGTGCATGAAACTGATAATTGGATTGTAATGTAGGCCTTATTATAGTGAGGATCACTACAAGAAATTTGAACTGTACAAGGCTTTAAGCGCGCAAACCCTCAAAGATTACTGCATGCTCCACCGTACCGGACCATTAGTTTCTTCATCTATGATGACTTCAATATTTAAATAAATTGTAAACAATTCCTAATGAAATTATTTAGTGGCTAATTTTTGCTAGTGACCTGATTTTGATTTAAACTATTATATGACCACTTTGTGGATGATGGTATAATACTTGTTGTCTAGTTTGTAAACAATTTATTTTAAAATTATACACTGCTCATATTTGAATGAATTTACATTTGAATACTTTGAACATTTAATTTTACCATTTTCTAAAAAAATATATTAGTAGTCTCCTTGCTATTTTTAGTTTATTATTTCATTATCTATGGACTTCAAGCATGGGATACTAAATAAAATGGCCCCTTTAAAGGAGCAATGCTATTTAACTGCCTGAAGCGAATGCTTTTTATTTTATTATCATTATAATAGCTACATTTGAGTTTTTTTTATGAGGAGAGCTACATAGAGCCCAGGTGTTTTATAAAGTAATTCACCCCCATGTTTTTACCAATCTAAACATGTTTTCTCGCTAGGGTTATTATGAAGGCCACACTTGTTTTTTTTTCTCTTGCTTTAAAGATCATTGAATGAACTCAAGGGACAGCTCAATTGGCCTAAGACCACAGTTTATTCCTAGATATTGCAGGTTTTAAATATGCTGCCACATTAAGGTTATAGGGGATTTACACGACTCCCATTGGTCCTCAGGGATTAGTTCGGCCCAAAGGGCCGGAATAGCCTTCGTTAGCCAAATATATATATATATATATTGATGAGCATTTAAACTTCCCTATTTTTTCTCTCTTTCAAAGAAAGTGGTCAGTTGTATTCCTTATCATTTACCGAATTGCTAGCATTGGAAAATTACACTAATAAATTTCCAAATACAATAGTGTGGACGCACTTGTAAAGACAATAATTACCTATTTACAAGTATTTTTAAAATTGAGGGACCCATTGTAAGAAGACAACGGGCAAATATAATTAGTTGGACCCACTTCTACAGTATATATCACCTAATTTTCTAAGCATCTTTGAAATAATGGGACCCACTTTAAAAACATTGTGTACAAATACAATTGGTTGGACCCACTAGACAAATTGAAGGTGAAAGGAGAAGCATCTTGATGCACAGTTGTTTTTCTTCTCCGCTTATATCTATCATTAATTTTAAAACAATCTCCTAAAAGGGAGGGATAACAAATGAAGGTTGAGTAACTTTAATAACTCCCGTGTGGTTCAATTGCTCTCATTAGATGTTAAATAGGGTCAAAAATGTCCCTTTACAGAGGGGGCATTTTAGAGGATCTTTCTTTTTTTTTTTTGTTGACGATATAATTAATTTTAGGGATTTTTACGAAAAGAAGGCTTAAATATCTCTATACTTCAAAAAGCATCTTCAAATATATTTAATGCGTGAAAGCGCGTCTTATATAGTAGACTTCATTTTTTTTTTCTAGACCAAATTGCCCTAACTTTATCTCATTCAGTTTTTTGTCGGTTCTAGACACAACACTCACAAGCTTAGGACTTAGTGTGCATATATGTGCCCAACATTAATACTAAGTTTAGAATTTTTGCTCCTGCTCAATTCCATTAACCAGCATCACCCAAGCATTCATTAAACTTCTTTATCATATTAGATTGATTTATATATATTTTATAAGCTCTAGTAATGTCCTTATTCTAAATATACTCTTACTACAATCAGTAAAAATTTTGCTTTAATCCTATGGAAATCCAATATAATCTCACTAGAAACTTTTTATGGGATGTGATTGTCATGTCGAGCTTAAAAATCTTTAAAGTTAGGGTTGTATAATTTTACTATGACATTGTTTAATTATTTAATGTACTCATTTTAACTCTACTATTAGTGCAATTCATTCAAAATTTGCTTCATATTCTAAAATGTTCTCACTTACTTTCCTCACTGCATGTATGAATAGAGCATGGACATGATTAAGTCTCGATGTCAAGAAAGAACTCACAACGTAGAGAAAGGCTCACAAGTTGAATAGTTAAAGTTTTTCCAAATAAAATACACATATAGGTACCTACAATGGGTTTGACGAACAATACTGAGGCTGAAGTAGCGTTAGGATTATTCTCTTTGTACAATCTATGAACATTCTGCTAAATAATTAATTATTTGATTTTTACAAAAACAAAAGCACAGAAAATCGTGCTCTTATCCATTTCATATTGGTAACCATACTTTTATTATAATCCATGGAGATTAGCTACAAAGTTGAGGTTGTTCCTCTGAGTTTCTTGCTTTAGAATATGAATTTAAAGCAAATTGTGTAATTACTTAAAATGTCCAAAATAAACTAGTGAGTTCGAGAGTTAATTAAAAAAAAAGTCGTGAAATACTTCAATGCGGGAATGCAGTTGAGTCTCAAGTCGAAAGACATAAGTGATGACAATTTGGTAAAAAAAAAAAAGATGCTATTTGATATATATGTATTCGAGGGTGCTTTGGAGGTATATTGATATTGTAGGCATCTTTTCGTAAAAATCCCATAATTTTATCATATAAAATTAAACTACACAAGGTTACTGCTCGTCACCTCACAATAGAATGATGACATTAATTACAGTTACATCTAAATATGAGCAATCATTAACTGAATTATTCATGTAAGGTAGATAAATGCATATGCCTTGCATGTGCTATTGTGCTTTTAAATCATAATAATAACATTTTTATAATAACAAGTACTGTCAGGAGAGGATAAGGCTTTGATGATGATGATGAATGTCAGGAGAGGATAAGTAAGCATTAGCAGATAAATAATTTGAGACAACTATTTGATCTGTAGTTGAGACAGATTTTCTATATGAGAAAGTTGCCAATTTGTGTAAGGCCATTGCTCCCCCATTTAGTTTTTTATCAATAATATTTGATGAGTTTTTTGAGGTTTTTTTAATCTGCTTTATTTTTATAATCTCAACAAGGAAATAAGTTTGTTTTGTTAGCCAACAAGTTTGTTTTGTTAGCCATGGCCCAACTATCTCAATTGACCTATCGTACTACAGATCATGATAGATAGTCTTTAAGTTTTTTTAGATTTCTATCTTTTGTTGTGATAGAGATCTTGCTATTATAATAGAAATCTTGTTCTCTTCAAACTCTGTTCTTAATAGATATCTTTTCAATGTTTGAATTCATCTTTTTATATTCATACTTAACGTACAAGGACTCATCCGGATATTGTAAACAAGTACTATAAATATGTAACTCTATACAAGAGATTATTTCGTCTTTGGATCCAAAATATTATTTCATGTTAACTGTTCTTAGAGCACCTAATCCTACCTGATCGCCGCTCCTGGCGCACAACTCAAGTAGAATGTCTCTATCCTCTTGCTCCTCAGCTCCCTTTCGCTGTCTTGTGTACAAAAAGCTCCACCGAAAGAAGCATTGAGTTCTTTAGTCTACCAGAGAAGAGAATATACAGGATACAAATGCCAGTGCCAATGCACCGTGTTCTCTGCTTTTCATCTTCTCATGGCTGACTATTTTTTGGATCCTGTGGTGACAGAGCTGGATTCTTTTTTAGCCCTTTCATCATGAATACATTCAGCTTCCTCACTCAGTAGGATGTGGATTATTTTACACTGGCATTTTCTTGTCGACTCCCGCTGATCCCGATGGTGTTCTTTACATCGAGCAAGCATGTAATAGATAAGCGCTATGTTCACCCAAGGATCCACCTCTGTGGAGTGACTGGTGTTATTATCACGATGACGAGTCCATTTTCTCTAATACCATCTTCTGTGGTGGAAAGCTGTATAAATTGAACCACAATTGGAATCTTGTGGCTGTTGACCCTCTCTTTCCACAAAATATCACTATTGTGAAGGTGAAAAATCTAAGATATCCTCAGCTAGTTTCTTTAAGGGGTATTCTAATGGATTGGGAATTTATTTTGGTGGAATCTTGTGGAGAGATATTGTTAGTGCTGATCACTGCGGGGGAGCGACGCAGGCTCAACTTCCTCGAATATGCTATATTTTGAGCTGACTTGAATCAGATGGAGTGGGTGATGGTGGAAAACTCGGATGATAAGATCTTGTTTTTGACTTCTAGAAATTCAATTTTGATTTCTGCCAGCAGAACCAGATGTAAAGGAAACCGGATCTACTATAGTCCCGATCGACCTGACTCTAAAGATTATGTGGAATTTGGAGTGGATACCAAGAAGGTGATCGTTCACTCGATTCCTGTGGATGGCGATGTTAGGATTTGTGAATGGTTCACACAATGTCTTCCCTAGTATCTACTTCATATTGCTTGTTCTTTATTTTTATTTTTTGCTGATGCTCTTATCTTTAGATGGTTTTCTATCCAAGCACATTTATTTATTTATATTTCCACCCTAATAACAAAAGCTTTTATAGTATTAAAATTAAATTTTTTTATATTAGTATAAAAAAATTGGAGAGTAATAAAGGCATTAAAATTTTACACCTATCCATGACAATAGGTGCCTTTGATCTAAAAACCTCATTAAATAAAAGTTGATAAATTTATAAAATTTAGCAACTAGGTTGGTCTAAATCATAAATAGAGCTTACAAAATAGGTAATCTGAAAATGAGAGCCCCCTTGCTCCAAGGAAGAAAGTTAGATGGTCCAAGTTATTTTGGGATACTTGAGAAGGTGATGTGCTTTGAATTCTGGTTCTATTACTTCATAGTTAGGTACTAGCACAGTAACCCATGTGCAGATGAGTATTTTCATGCATTGCAAATTAAATATTCATACATTTCAAAAAAAGTTAAATGTTTCTATGTTGAAAACAAAAGATTTATAAGAGTACCTACTTCCAATCCGAGAGTAAAGTTGCATAGGGAAGGAATTAAATTCTTATATTGCAAAGAAAGAAGTTATACGGGTGCCTGTTTCCAATTTGAGCAAGTAACATAGAGATGGAATGGAAGATGGTGTTTACAATAGATAAATTGTATGGATATTAAAGATGGTGTTTACAATAGATAAATTGTAGGATACTAAAGATGGTGTTTAAGTTTGTTACAACTCTAATTCAAATCAAGAAATCTCAATTCCACCATGTCCTTGTAATTGACACTGAATGAGGTGGGCCTTATATAATCTTTGGAAAATTTAATTTTGAGGTGTATGGTTAGGATTAGACCATAAGTGCTAAGCACAACTCATGTGTACCTATTTTGTGCATAATAATAAGTGATGGGAGTTGGTAAACCATAGGTGGGCCACATAAGATACAACTGACCCAAACTTTCCCTTGCTTCAGATTAAGGGAGATTTTAGAAAAAGTTAAAAAATCAGTTTCATTTGGAGAGAATGGTGGATTGGATGGCATGGAGTTTAGGAAGGGTCCAGTCATCTTGCAATAAAAAAGTTCTAAAAATCTAATTTTGCTCCCAAGTTGCCTATGGTGGAATCTGAAGAGAGCATTAGATTAGATGCGTGAAATAAGGGCTCATTTGTTTCAAATTGGAAGGAAAAATGAAATAATGGTGAGAAAAGGTTGAAATCATGGGTCATATAAGCATAACCAAAAGTAAAAAATACATATATATTCAGGAGATAATTCAGGAGGTTTGAATTTTAAAAAGATTCACTTGTTTAGACTCCTTCCTAAATTTGGAGATACAAAAATACTTGGTGTATTACTTTGAGTTGGAAAATGTAAGGATTATTACCATTTTAAAGGATTCAAAAGATTTGAATTTAAAAGGATTTCAAATGGTGCTTTAAATGTTGAAAGAAGATTTGAAGAGAATAATTCAATGAGAGAGATTTAAGGAAGAGATCAGGAGATGAACAATAATTCACAATGTAAAAGTCAATGCCTCTATTTTTTTTTTCTTGTGTATTTGTTTCAAATTAAAGGAGAGCTCCCTATGTTGAGGTGGTAACCTTGAGAACACTTTTTTTCATTCACTTTAATACATCTAACTAGCAACAACGCCCGGGCCAAGAAAATCAATTATATTTCAAATGTTTTAATATTGTTCAGCATAAATAATGACATTCATGGCGACAATGGATACATCTTTATTTTCATAAAATTGTATGCTTAGAAATACAAAATTATAAATCATATCTGATTTGAGAAACACTTGAATAATAATAGCTGATTCATTTTCTTTTATTTTAATAGTATCATACAATAATCATCAACACCTAATAATAATCAAATAAATAGATAAATTAATTAATTAATATTATAATTCCAATGGACTAACCACCAACAACACGTTGAAACACATAAGAAAAAACATTGAAATCTAATTTTTTTTAAATTTATTTTTGAGTACTTTAATAATACAATGTGTAGTGGTCCACTTTAATAATAAATAATTTATCAATGGAGCCAACAATGATAATAGTAGCAACATAAGAATCCTCCACTTCAATATATATATATACCCATAAAAATTTGTTCAGTTCGTCCACATCCAAAAACCTACCAAATAAATAAAAAAAAGGAATTGGAATATATCAATTTAATAATATTATGCTTGTATTATGCTCTAGATCTTTACAAAACCCATAGGCAGACCACCTATTGCACAAGAGAGAGGAGGAGAGGGGGCATGGTTGTTATTTGAAGAGTAGATTTTTCTTTTAAAGACGTGTAGTAAAATAAGATGAAAAATAGAAGTACATATATATATGTACATCTAAACCTGCTCAGTTCATCTACATCCGAAAACCCACCAAATAAAAAAGAAAAATTAGAATTTATCAATTTAATAATATTATGTTTGTATTATGTTCTAGATTTTTACAAAACCCTTGTGTAGACCACCTTTTGCATAAGAGAGAGGGGAGGGCCGTGGTTGTTATTTAGAGAGTAGATTTTCCCTTTTAAAGATGTGTAGCAAAATAAGATGAGAAATAGATGGTGGCGCTTACACTTTAAAAAGGAGTTCATCATCCTCTGGATTGAGACCAAAAATTTTCATGGGATAAAACTACACATCCCAATTATCCCTCTTAAATAATTGGGTTTTCAGTTGGTTGGATTTAGCCATTCCTTTTTTTTTTTATGTACGTAGTTAACACCATCCAAAACCACAAATATATCATAAAAGATATCATCCGACTATCTCAAAACATAAACGATCTTAGAAAGAAAAAAAAATAGAGAGACATAAACCATCCAACACTTACCTGGATGCACAAGAAACAAAGATGATAGAGAAGTCAAAAGGAATTCAAATGCAATTTCTGAAACAAGAAAAAAGTATCAAATAATTGTACATGCACATATACGATAGAGAAGAAAAAAATGTACTATAGTAGCAGAGGAACGTGGGAGATTGTTATAGGAGAATAATGAGTCATTTTGTTCAAATCCCCTCATCTGATATGTAGATTTTGGACTATTGAATATTAGAAGCCTTTTTATAAAACAATATATTGATCGGTAGTGCCGCATCAACTTGCTTTCTTAGACCAAAGATTCAAGATGTAATATCTAATTCAAATGGAGATAATAATTGATGTTTCAAATCAATATCTTGAGTTTTCTCCATTTGGAGAGTTTAATTTAAACTACTCCTTAAATCTCTCTCAAAACTCTCACCATCCAAAAATTGTCACCATCCAAAAATTCTCACCATCTTAATTATTCCGAATCTGCTATTGCAAAGAAAGATGTTTTACGTGTGCCTGTTTCCAATTTGAGAGCCAGTAACATAGAGATGGAATGGAAGAATCAGGGTGGAAAGGGAATAGATGAGGTGGGGCATAAATCGGTAAAATAAATAGATAATTACATGATATAAGAATTGGGGAGAGAACGTGGAACATTTGAACAAAGAATAGATAACTGTAATCAAAATTACAACCAAGGTCAAAATTATGGCTTTAATATATTCTAATGGATTTGAATTTAAAGAAAAGAGATGTGATCTTCCTAATGTTCTTCTACATTCAGAAAATGTACGCAAGGAAAGGTACCATTTTTTTTTTATTTTATTTTATTTTTTATCAGCACAAGGAAAGGTACCTTGAAAGGGATCATATGTTCAACAACATCCTGCTTGTTACGATGCTTGGTTCCTCTCTTTATAGGCTAATCTCGTGGGCATCAGAATGTTGGTCAAATGTATGCAGTCGTTTAGAAACAAATGGTCTGATGGCATGAGATGGGTGGATCAATTACAAGATACATAAACCATTATGTGTCGCTAGTGCTCTGTTTTTTTAATATATTTTTTAATATTTTACACGTAATTTACTATTTAGATGTATATTTATCATTTGCTTCTTAAAAAAATCATTCAGTGCATATTTTTATTTTCTTTGATATTTTTCTGATAATATCCCTTACAGTTGTGGTTGCCACTGTTCTTGTATAAGTTTCAGGGCTTGTTTGTACAACTAGCAGATTTTTTAGCTCTGGAAATTTATGTTACCATGAGGGAGAGGACTCTTGCATTGTTAACCCTTTCTATAGGAACTAAAAATTCTCTTATCAAGGAAAATTATTTCGTTTTTTCCCTTTTCTTCAAGAAAGGTGTGCATGTTGAAATCCTTTTTGTGACACAAATGTTCCCTTAAACTACCTGACTTCTGTATTTGGATTGAAACTTCACCTATTCATGAGTCTCTCCTTGGGGCTAATTTGTTTTCATAGAATACATAGGAATTCATTGCCAAATTAGTTCTACTTATATGGGCTATTAAAGAGTTGATGGATAGATATGAGGCAAAGACATAGATGGGATTTTTGAATTTACTGAGATTCAATTTCTATGAGAAAAAAGGTTATTCAAGGGTCATTTTTTCCTTCTTCAATCTGTGTTCTTCGATTTTCAACCTCTTATAGAGATACAATCCTATTGGAATTCAATTATATAAAACAAGTGTGGTCCCCACAACTTTCAGAGTGTGGAAAGACAGAAGTGAAAAAGATTTCATATTTCTTGGACTCCAGTGTCCGCACGTGGCCATATATTTCACAAGCATGTAAAAATCATAAGATCTCAAAAGTTTGTCACAAGGCCGGCTCAAAATAGTTTGAGGCTTAAAGCGACAATCCTAAATGAGGTATTTTTATATTTTTAATATTATTATAATATTTTATTTAAAATTTATTTTTTTATTTTTTGTAATGCATTAATATTACTATTTAAGTTTTTATATTCAAATTTTGCTAACATATCTTTTTCAAGTACTAGTATTGCCAATCTATTTAATCTTTTTTGTGACATTGTTGTTCTAAATTAGGATGTCATCAATTTTAATTTTCAAAAACTTATTTCCATAAAAAAATAGTTACAGGTATTGTCAATATTTTTCTAGTAGATATATTTAATATTTATAAATTATAACTAATAATATTTACAAATAAAACGAACACTAACTATAATAAACATATAATATGATCTTGTAATTAAATTTTTTAAAAGCATAGAACCATAAAAGCTAATTTAGTGATTTATCAGTGTTGGCCATAAAAATTATAGATATGGATTACTTTTGAATTTGATGTAGCTTCTTCAATATGAAAAAAAAATGATTATATTTGAAGTTATCTTCTGAGGATTTCAAGCAGCACGATATAGAGAGAAAAATGTGCAAATTGAAAAATTTTCATAATAGAAAATGATTTCTTGCTTATTGTGATTTTTTGGTTTTTTTAATGGCAATATTTTCTCAATGGTGAAAATGAACTTTAATTCTTTTTTTGAAATATGAAAAAATAACACTTATTTTTTCTGAAATGTAAAAAGATGGTAATTGTTTTAATTACTTTTATGAGGCCTTAAGTTGCTACAACTACGTTTTTGAAACCTTTTTTTTTTTTTTGGATTGAAAAAAAAAGATAGAATTTACATTTTTTGAGGCCTTGTTTTTTAAGGGGCCTAGAGCAAAGGCTTTTCTAGTCCAATAGTCGAGCCACCCCTGGTCTGTCAGCTATACTCCTACATCATCAAAGTCTTATCCAACCATGTTGGGGTCGCTATATAAATTCTGTTTCTCCATTCCGTTTTATTTTGAGCTAAATCTTTTGATAAGTTAAACTTCTTTAAATCTGAATCAATAACCTCCATTAATGTTTTCTTCGACCCACCCCTATCTCTTGATGGGCCATCAACCTGTATAGTCGAACTTTTTTATCACCGGTGCCATTACCGGCTTACGCTCAACATACCCAAACCATCTTAAACGAGTTTCTTTAATCTTATCCCCTATTGATGCTACCCCTAAATGCTCTCAAAAGCGCTCATTTCTAATTTTATCTTTCTTAATTTTACCACACATCCACTTAAGCATTCTTATTTCCTCTACATCTATCTTATGAATGTGCGTTTTCTTAATTGGCTAACATTCTGCTCCATATATCATAGCCGGTCTAACCATTATCCTGTAAAATTTACTCTTCAATTTCGTTAGCATTCTTCTGTCACAAAGCACTCCAGAAGCTAGTCTCTACTTCAACCATCCAGCCTTTATCTTATGCTCTACATTTTCGTCAATCTCCCCATCCTTACTCATTATCGAGCCTAAGTACCGAAAAGAATCTCTATGTCGTATCTCATTAGTTTCAATTTTGACAGTGGTTTCAACACTCTGTATATATCCGCTGAAGTTGCAATCCATATATTTTGGATTTATACGACTTATTTTAAAATCTTTAGATTCTAATGCCCCCCGTCATCTCTTAAGTTTTGCATTTACACTAGCTCTTGATTCATCCACCAATACTATATAATCTGCAAATAACATACACATTGGTACTTCTTCTTAAATATGCACAGTTAACTCATCAATAATTAATGCAAAGAGAAAAAAGACATAGCAAGCGTTACACAAAAAAAATATGTTGATAGGCTTTCACACTTGTTGCAACCATGTATTCTATAATACATATTTTGTTATAATGACGTGATTTAGTCATTTAGTAAACGTTATGATCCGCCTCCTCTGTATAAGGAAATACATATCTTACAATTGGTATTTAAACTCTTTTAATAACATTTCTACTATTTTTGGAGAGATGCAGCTGTAAATTGATCCTTTAATTGTATTGACAGATGTATGTGTGATATGATCCCTTGATTGGTGTAACTATCATTAAGAAGTTATTATCTTTTATTTAATTTTCTACAATTTGTGGACAATTGTAGCTTTGATTGTATTGCTACTGTTAGCATGATGAGTGGTCGCCTTGATGGAGTGGAGAGTCGGTTATCGTGTAGTTCCCTCTCACTTTTCATGAGAGCAAACACATGCCTTATGTCATTCAACAAGGGGGCATAGTGTAATTAAAAAGTTCTTGGAGGGGCCAAACGTAAAAGGTGCATGAAATTTTCTTTAAATGTAAGGGTTTATTTTATTTTATTATATTTTGAGGGCATTGGCCATCCTAGCCCTCCTCTCCTTCACATGGTTGGAAAACTCTCCGAGGTGATTCTTGACTTTCTTGAGTCTCTTTTGAACAAAGGAACGAATCAAATATAAGAGAGCCTCTGTGGAGTCATCTTATTTTAATAAGTTATTTGCACTGTAGACCATTTTAAAGTTAGGTCTAATTTTACATAATTAAAATTTATTTATAAATAACTATGCATGATGTTTGGAGTTAGCAACTTAAAAATGATGACTATAATATAATTTGAAACTTCTATTTGATCTTTGAAATTAAATATTTCAAATAACAAATTATGTAATATGCAATATATATTTTTATTTTCCATAATGCAATCCTTTTCTTCCATATATAAATTTATTAATTGAAATTGATTATAAAGAATGTATGTAAATAACCGATCATTTATATTTTATAAGTAATGGATTCATTTTTAAGATTATTTTAAAAAAATGACACTTTTGAGTTTCCGCATTGATTCCATTTGAGTCTTTTTTTTTTTTTTTTTTTTTTGCATTGTACAAGTTGAGTCCGATTCACAACTTTTCCAACGTTGTTCCTTCCGCCATGCAGTCAACCACCTTCCCAATGGGTTAATTCACCCATGGTTTAAGAGATATGGTAGGTATTTTTATTTTTGTTTGGGCATTTTATATCTTTATTCACCTTTTGTCCATCTTCAACTTCTAGGACTAAAAAAGAATAGAATAATAAAAATTTATAGGGATAATGATTAAGCAATCTAAAGTGGACAACTCGTAGTAACTTTTTACACAGCAAGCAAATCTTCATCCTTTTTACTTGTTCTCATCTTATGGCTTTTTACCAAATGCAATTGCTCCTTTTTAACACTGCATGCAAGTTTCTTCTTGTCTAAAAGGCTTAACAAATGCAATTGCTAATGTGGAATAACAACTCTCTCTAACCCATTTACATCAAGTTTCTTCTCATCTAAAAGGCTTAACAAATGCAATTGCTAATGTGGAATAACAACTCTCTCTAACCCATTTGCATCAAGTGCTTTGTACTCTTAAATTTTTATTTCTTTTTTTATTTCGCAATTTATAGAAATAGTTATCTTATATTTTTATATATGATGTTTCTTAAAAAATGGGCCTCACTGATTGATAATCACTAATCATTAATCTTGAATTCTTTGACGTGGAAGATGGTGTTTTATATCACAAGCCCAATGTTGGTTTGAGTGGAAGAGAGCTTGTCCTCGGTCTATTAAGTCTTTATATTTTATATTAAAAAGAGAAATAGTCTAGACATGCATGGTCATATTAACCATTAAATTTAGTGTGGGGGCCACCATTTCAAGATCCAAGCTTGTTTACAAATCCTCCTCCACATCCATCCCTTTTGTTGCTTTACTTCATTCCAACTCAACTGAGTTACAGCCATGTCAGTATCCTTTAACATGTAAAGAGTAGATAGTAAAATAAAGGGATTAAAAAAAGGCTTAAACCCTAATTAAATGAATATATGTAAAATATATAAAACCACTGTGATAGGGTGGCGTACCTTTAACATAATCAAGATATTAGGGGATGGTTCATCGATCAAACTGCTCTGGCCTATTAATTTAAAATAATGCATTCCTTAAATTAGATATAAATGAATTATAATTATTCTTCTTTGCCCCCATAGAGAAAAATTATTGGCTCCACCAATTGTGCCACGCCTAAGGATTACATGTACGGCCTTCATCCCCCCATTATAATATATTAAAGTCAAAGATTTTGAATTCAGTTTTAACTATAATTCATTCAAATTTAGCTTTTTTATTGAGCATTTGTAAAAAGCTATAAAAATACATGTGAACTTACGACCTTTTGCTCTTTAAAGAGTAACATGTTCTACCTTCTTCAACGCTCATACATGTGTATGTAATTATTTAGCAAAAGTTTCAAAACTAAGTAGCGTGGAGCCTAGTCACATCCGTCATGCATGTGCTGTGCTCACACGGGTTTAGCGTGCCAGAGAGAGATTAAATTAAATTGCAAAGAGAAGAAGTTACATGTTTTGGTAATCATCAGCCGGGCCAGCCGGAGCTAAAGATAAGCTGGGCCCACATTGGGCCGGATTTAGGCTCCTTTTGTGTTGCGGTCTATACCCAAGTCCAACTTTCTGTGCTCATTAATTAATTTGGGCCTGTGTATGCTTTACCCGTCTTGGCATTACATATATAATAATACAAGACATGTCTCGTTTTTGTTTTAAAATAGGGTGGGGTTATAACTTTTAGCTCCATTGGCTGGATTTGGGTCTGAATTACAACCTGAATAGATAAATTGCCCGCTTAGACATGCTCTAGCTTGTTTTGGCCGTCCCCATGAAATGAGAAAATCCCAATCAATAGTGACGATTAAAAAAAAAAGAATGAGTTAAATCCTAACAGTCTAAAGTAGTAGAAACAAAAATGAAAAATATTCTTAAATTTATAACTCTTCTATCTAATAGCCTCAATTTGAGTTAGAGTCTTAGGAATCTGTTAGAATCTTATAAATTTGGCCTGGATGGCAAGCTACCTGAATAAGTTATCCAGTAGATCTGATTTCGAGTCAGTTGGACACATTAAACTGAGCAGTCAATCGATATAATGAAATTGGCATGGGTTGTTGTCCGGCGTGTTATGGACACATTGAGCACATTATGGGTGCGTGAGTTTGAATCCTTAAAGAACGAAAGTAAATTGATAATAAAATTAAATTTAAATAACAGTTACTTGTCAACTACCATTGATGAAAAAGATCATGTCCTTGATTGTGGTATGAGACAAGTAGATCCATGTACATGGGCTACTTCATTCCCGTCAGTGCCAAACCTAAACCAAGAGTGTAATTGTTTGGGTTACCTCCAGAGGTTCAAGCGACCCAAGCCCAATGACAAGGTCTTTAAAACCTTGATAGAAAATTCAAGCAAAGCACACTTTTTTTTTATTCTTCCCTTTTTCCTCTGCCAAGTTGGGTCAGTGTTACAGCGGTGAATTTATGCACCCATGGATCAATCGTTGGAGAGCTCTACAAAGTGAGATACCCTTGTACACTTAGGTGCTTCATGTTTCTCCAAGCAAAACACACTTTAGGGCCTTATTGTTTGCATGGATCGAAATGGATAGGAATTCAACTTCATGACATGACCATAAGTACAAAAAAGCCCTTAATACATGAGATTAACCCTAAGAAGAAGGGACAAGGCACACATTGGTCAATGCAACAATTCATTAAAAAAAATTATTAAGATTATTGAGTATTAGCTAATTCATGGGTTATGGACAAAACTTGGGTTTAAATTGAGTTGTAATTTTCATAATTTAGATTTGAATTGTAGTGTATCACCGGATGTACTGAAGAGAACACATTGAAGAAAAATAAGAAACTTTGTGAAAATAAAAAAATAAATCGGAGACAAAACTGCTCTCCACTCGAGCAAACCCATTGCTTGCTCGAGTGGACTTGATGAAAATTGCCAGGCAGAATGGATACCCACTCGAGAGAGCACTTCATCCGCTCAAGGGAGTGACGAAGGAAACTCAGCCGACTTACACGAATTACTTTTCTAATTCACCTAGGACTGCCTTTTGAGCCTTAATTGGATTATATTTTTACGGCACGAATTCTGAATTATTTAAAGAGTTGTCTTGAAAACTGTAGCTATCACTCTCCGAATTTTGAGATCCTTGGGACCCTCAGAGTTTGTGGCATTAACAGTCAGACATTTCATAATACAAATTGTCACAACCCAATCTCAAGAAATCGAGGATTAAGTTTAAACCTAATCAGTGATACACGTACTCCCCGTGCACATGAACTTCGACCCTGTCTAAATACACACACACAAGGGAATCTCACACGTGCAACTACATTATACGCGGAAGCTATAAGTATCATTGCACAAAAGAAAAAGATACACGAGCAGAAAACAATTTCTACAAACGATAAAAGTGAATATATACTATACAAACAAAAGAATCCTATCATTACAACAATTACTAGGAACCAAGATACAAAATACAAAGAGTCAAGCAAACTCTTGTGACAGGAACCCGATGCAATGGACAAAACAAAAAGGAGACCTCAACCATGCCACAACGCTCTCCGGTAGAGTGATCACAACCACTTCGCTAGCCCTGATGGGGCTTCTACGGTCTTCTCTAGAGCCTTGCCGACCGACGATGGTTGGGCAATGGAATCTGAGCCTGCAACACCAAGGACAACTAGTAAATACAACGATTTAGTAAAGCATAAGCAACAATAAGTTAACACGCATTGTGTCTAAAAAAATTAAGTGCAACTACAATTATATGGAATCTCGATTTCGTATACTAGGCAATTTGTGCATTTGAATAAAACATGCTATACGGATCAATGTAGCTGTGTACTATACTAGGTGACTACTACATTTGTCATTTCCTCCCTCTAGGAATCTATACATATGAGAACACCATCGACCGGTCCAGAAAATGAATGGGTCTCGGGTTTCTGGGGTCCGAAAGCCCCAAGACATAAACACACTGAGCGGTACCATACATACTACGCCAAAATCAACCCCGCCAGGTATCTTAAGGCTGAGGCTAAGTAGTGCCTAACCGTGTTGAGTCAATCATATACTTGCCTTTGAGTAAAACGTGCATTTCATATCAAAAATATAACATTACGTTCAATTCGTACAATCTTCACAGCAATGACAATACCAAATGAACAAACCCATTCAAGCTAATGTAGGACGATCAAAAGAGCATAACGATGAATGTCCAATTAACACATAAGAGTGGAGGGCAATATTCGTCATCCAATATGCAATGAACTCAATTGTTCCGAATCAAGATAGTTTACCAGCCAACTCTAATCTAGTCATCTAATGTTTCTAACCATGCATGATGATGTAGTTTTAAGTTATCCGGAACACAATTGTCTTTATCTAGCATTGCATTGTATTAGAGAGGTGTATCGGAGTTCCATAAACCAATACTCATAGAGAGGTGCTCAACAACTGGACAACATACATGAATGAGTCACAGCCCTCAAGACCATTCATGCTATTAAAATAGTCCATTGGGCAAGTAAGAGGTTGAGAAATCCATGTGAAGGCTCTATACGGTATCATCATTAACCCTATCTTTTCCTCCAATTAATTAAAAAGCAGAGAGACCTAGGAATGTAGTCTAAAAAGGGTCCTCTTAGTGTTTAAGAGCAGGAGAATGAGAATGAGCATGAGAATGGGTAATAAGAGGATTCAGTCTGAAACTGAATCTCCCGGAGCAGAGTGCTTCAGCGCCGACCAGTCGGTCCTGAAGCCCGATCAATTGGATTTCAGTTCTGGAAGGTGTCCGATCGGTCAGACTCCATGCCCGATCGGTTGGGTAACAGAACTCTATTACAGAATGATGGAATTGAATCATTTACACCACGGGGACAATAAGTATCAAGTTAATATAAAAGGGTTGTAAGTCGTAACACACTTGTAAGATTAAAGGAGACTAATAACAATTACCGTGTACCAACATGTGTTCATCCATAAAGTGCTTATACTTGCCTCAAATGAGCTTTTCCCATGAATTAGTTGTCCTTTGGCTCAAATTGACCAATGATAGGCAGTCCTAACACCATGCATGCTAAGAAGAAAGAGGAATTGATAGCATGTCATACAATAACATGCTAGACTCATAACGGGTACCATGACTCAAATTCGTACCTGATATGAACCGTGAAGGTGGTGCAAGGATCTTGTCAACGAAGAGAAGAAGAATTCGAAGAAGAGTGCGGCGAACTAGAGAAACTTCAAGTAGAGAAGAAAAAGAACTTGACTTTAACCTTCGAACCCACAAGGAGATGATGAGTAACTGGGTGCACAAGAACCTCCCCCCTCTCTTTGATCATGAAGAAAAAGAAGAAAAGGAAAGGAAGAAACGAAGGAAAGGAGAGAAAACGTTGAAGATGGAAAGAAGTCGGTGCATGACTTCTTTTATAAGATAAGGATGCTTGAAATTATATGAAAGTCCAAAAGGTTAAGATAATTTATAGTTCGAGTTAAATAACCATCCCACGGAAGCAAACGAAGTCGTTTGCAAGCGAGTCAGTTACAGAAGTCAACGAGCTTGATGAGATACACGTGATGACACCAAGATGATACATGAATGATGAACTCTTACTGTAACGCCCCACCATATACGCATGCATAATATTGTCCCCTTTGGCCTATGGGCCTCACGATTTTGCTTCTAGTTGGCTTTCAACCCACGAAAAGGCCTTATGCAAGGTAAGGGTGTAAGCTTTAAATATAAATCCATTCACTTTCCTCTCTATAGTCGATGTGGAACTCGATGATGTTACAATCCACCCCCCTTAGGGCTACACATCCTTGTGCAATAGCCTGCCAGTCCATGTAGCCTGCAAGCTCTCTTGGCCCGCCCGTATAAGAACCCGCCCACTTGCACCAGGCCACGGCAAAGACCTACAATCAAACTAGTTGAAAGTCAGCTCTGATACCATTTGTCACGCCCCACCCTACACGCATGCATGATATAATTCACTTTGACCTATGGGCCTCATGATTTTGCTTCTGGTGGGCCTTCAACCCACCAAAAGGCCTCATGCAAGGTAAGGGTGGAAGATCTATATATAAACCCATTCACTTTCCTCTCTATATTCGATGTAGAACTCGATGATGTTACACTTACAAAATTTAAAATTACGAAAAAGGGCTTATGTCTATCTAAACCAGGTTAAACGCAACCCAACTACCTATCCATGACCCGTAACAGAACTCAAACAGACAAAACAACATTAGCTAAACTAATTCACTAAAAAATGACCACAAGGAAGTTTAATTAGGCGTTAAATTGAATTAAGTTGGGTCGGAGTATTACACAAATCATTCATTTAATTGAGTCATTACTTGGGAGGATTCAAAGTCAACTAGATTAGGTTAAAACATCAATAGTTAAGTCACTAACAGAAGATAAACAATATTGTCTAATACCAATGCTCTCAAAATAATGAAATATACAAAGAAATATGACATAGTCCAGCTACAGAATAAAACCAAATATACACTAAAGAGCTAAATACTGACTCGGTTCTCAGGATTTGCCCATTTCCAGCAAATAAGCTATGGTTCTTCATTATTAATGGGATCAACCTCAATGTTTGAAAAAAAAAATACAAACAAACACATATAAGCATAAAGTTTCACAAATAAACAAACTATAGAGCTATAGCAAATGATTGTTCAATCAAATGATAGCAATCTGGATGCAATTAACAAATATAATTAATTCAAGGATAATCCAGTAAAAATGAGATGTTAAGAAATATTAACAAGATAATGGTAATATAAATAATTTTTTAATAATTTATGTATATTGGCAATAAAATAAAGATTACATGATCTAATCTAAAAAAAGGTATATCTTCAGCCATAATACACATATAAGGGCCCGAAGCCATAATCACATATATTACGGCCCGAAGCTATAAGGGACTAACTGCAGTCTAGTTATCACACACAAAAGGGTTCCTAGCCCCAATATCATACCCATAAAGACGGCTAGAGTCCACGTGTGAGCATCACCACATTGCGTTGCCCATGCATTGGATAATGCCTCAAAGGTCAAGCATTACATCCAAGGGTGGACCATAAAACTCAGAATTAAGTTTTCTCAGCAAAATATGATTTGAAACATTTTTGCAACATAATTGGAATTGTGTCATAATTTTAAAGTTCAACCATGATATAAATATTTCCAGCAATGATTCATATAAGAATTTCTATATCCCATGGTAGCATCAAATGAACATGGAACAAGTTCAATATTTACAATTTTGATTATTGATTAGTTCATGAATTAGTTCATAAAGGCACAATCATATCTATAAAATCAATAGCCCTAGATAAGCTAAAATGCTAGGATTGGGCCCCACATGAAACCAAGGATCACATAAGAATTTAATATTTTGAAAGGCAAGGTTAAAAAAACTCTAATACTAAGGGACCTTAGTAAGGTTACTTGCCTGGATTCACGATGATCACCTGATTGAACTTGTTCTGATCTGGATGTTCTGGAATCTCAGTGTAGGTCCCTGGTCATGATAGGTAACTAATAATTAGTATCCGGGCTCGTATGCAATTAATGGGTTTGGTTTGGGTAAATGTTGAGTTTGATGGGTTGAGACATATGGTTTGAACTCAAATTATTAAGTAGTGCAAGTGGGCCCCCGGTAGTGTGACTAGTAGGTTGCATCAAAGGGTTCAGGCCTGAAATTTTTCAAGCTTAGATGAGATTTGGCTTAATATGCTATTGAATTGGACCCATATTACTAGATTCCAGAATTGACTTCATTTAATCATGAATATTAGGTGAGCCTATGGTGGTGAACTAAATGGGTTTGCTTGACTTCAAGTATTTAATACTTGTGCACTGTTGAACATTTGCAGGCACAAGGGATGGGGCCACTAAAGATTAATTCCTTTTTGGAGTCGAAGACATGAGTATAATAGAGAGTTGAGTATAAGAGGAAGGACCAGGCTGTTTGGTTAGGTAGATATGCAAGCGAGAAAGAAAGGTGCTAATGTAGAGGTACATATGTGAGTACCTGATTGAATAGAGAAGATGAGCTTGGTTTATGAAGATAGGTTCAGGTAGATGGTGATGTGTGGTTGCTATGTCCTAAGGATAATGACGGTGCATAGGTTCGAGGCTTTAGATGTCTCTAGGTGATGATCATAAGGTCATGCAATAACCAAACAGGGTAAAGAAATATAACAAAGGAAGCAATAATCTGCTATAACTATAAAAGAACATAAACATTGTAGTAAATAAAATAAATGAACTAGGGAAGGAGGAGAGAGAATACCTAAGAGAGAACTTGGAAGGAATTTAAAATTGTATGAGGAGGGAGGGAGAGTGAAGAGTGTTATGGGAAAGAAGTTGAGCAAATAGTGCCGCCCCTTTATATGACGAGAGAGAGTTTTAGTGGGAGAGGAAAATGTCACAACCCGAGCCCAAGAGATTGAAGGTTAGTAAAAACCTAACCAGTGACACACGTACTCCCATGCATATACACTTAGACCCAGTCTAAATGCACATGCACAAGGGAAGATTCACACGTGCCATACATGTATGCGGAAGCTGTAAGTATCAAACATACAAGGAAAGACACGTAAACCTAGCGATATATTAAAATTACAGAAAAATCAGAATTATACAAAATGAATCAAAATACAATATACAAACATGAACACATCAAAATCCCAAAATCTCAAAAATCCAAAGAGATCCCAAAATGAAGGAGACCAATATACATGCATGAAATCCTTGTGCTTTGGCGGAGGGATCACATCCACTCCTGTAGCCCTGATAGGGCATCTAGGGTCTCCCTAGGAGTCTGGCTGACCGACGAGGGGTTAGAAGATGGATCTGAGCCTGCAACAACAAGGACAACTCATGAATACAACGATTTAGCAAAATATAAGCAATAATAGGTTAACGTATATTGTATCTAACAGAATAAAATAACAACGGATAAATTATAGAGTTCACATTCGTATGCTAGACAATTGTGTGTTCAATGAAGCATACTATTTGAGTCAATGTTTACGTGCTACATACATAACTAGGTGGCTACTACATATGCCATATGCTCCCAAAAAGGAATCTTATATCCGTGCTGAAAACACCATCGACCAAGCTAGGGTACGAATGAGTGTTGAGTTCCTGGGATCCGGAAGCCCCAAGACATAAACTTACTGCAAAAAGGCCATATAAACTACGCCAAAGTCACCCCATCGGGTATCCTAAGGCTGAGGCTGAATAGTGCCTGACCTGACCATATAGAGTCAATCTACTAGACTGTGAGTGGATCATGCAGATCAAATCATATCGAGCATATCATACGTGCATACTGTCACTTCATACATACATGCGTTCAAGACTCAAATGAAGAGAAACATATTGCTTACGATAAATCATATGGGTAATTAGACTTGCCGAATCAAATGGAATAACAGTTACTAAACAAATAATGTAGAAGGATGGAAGTCAATAGTCATTCGTGCAAAATTACTCATCATATATCAAATGAACAATGTTAAACATGGGAGTCTGCTGTTTCGACCCGGGATTAACCATGGACAGAGCCCTCAAGGGATATCCAATCGTTTGCCCTAGCACAGAACGCGTAAAGGGCAAAACCGAAGTTAATATGCAAATGCAAATCATATCGTTTACAGGAATCACGATCTTTTACTGGCCAACCCTATTCTAGTCATCTAGTATTTCTAACCGTGCATGATGATGTAGTTTTAAGTTATCCGATTCACCGTTGTCTAGCGTTGCATTATATCGTAGACGTGTATCGAAGTCCCTTAAACCAACACTCATGGAAAGGTGCTTAACACTGAACAAATCACACATGAATGCGTCACAGCCCTTAAGACCATTCATGTGATCCATTGAGCAAGTCAAAGGGTCACAGCCAGTTTCTAATGTGAAGGCCCTATCAAGTCCAATACATGCCTACCTTTTCCTTGGAGGTCCTTGGGAGACTTCTTTATAGAGTTCACGAGCAACGGGGCCCGAGAATATAGCCTAAAAGTTCCTTGGTGGTTGTGGAAGATAAACGAATAGAAATGAATATAAGATTCCAAGTGTACAAGTTGAACCTCATGAAACAAGGTGTTACAGAACCGATCGAGCGGATGAAGTGCCCGACCGGTCGAATTTCGGTTCTAGGAGTGCCCGATCGGTCGGCTCTAAAGCCCGTCGGACAATTTGTTCTGATACAGAACAGGTGTGCTGTCTTGAACATTCACAGTCGCGAAAACAACCAATATCAAAACAAAATCAAGGCAAAGGGCTATAATTCTCACTACACACATGCACAAACAACAAGAGACTAAAAACAATCATATAATACCAACATGTGCTCAAATCAAATCATGCTTATACTTGCCTCAAAGGTGTTCTAATGCGCAATCAGTTGTCCTTGGGCTCAAAATCAACTTCCAAACACGATTAAAAGCTACCATGCATGAGAGAAAGAAAGAGGGATAATGAGCACACAAACCATGATTGACAAGAAGAAGAAGGGGAAGAGAAAACCAAGCGTACCTAAGTCACACGAGAATGAAGGGAAGGTGAAGTGCACGAATTCCCCCTTCTTGCTTAGCTTGATCAAAGAGAAGAGAAGAGAAAAATAGAGAGAAAGAAAAAAAGGGAGAGAGCCAACGTGAATGAAGAAGAAATGAGGGAGAGAGTCGGTGGCGGTTGGCCTTATATAAGATAAGGATGACACAAAATTGAGAAAAGTCCAATAGCTTACGCAATTTACAATTCAAGTCAAATGATGGTCCAATGGAAGCAAGAGACGTCTTTAGCATATGAGTCAGTTACAGAAGTTGACCAGCTCAACGAAAGGCACGTGTTGACACCAAGATAATGCATGAATAACGACATCTATCAAAATCTAAAATTACAAAAAAAGGGCTCATGTCTACCTAATCAAAGCTAAACTCAATCCAACTACCTATCCATAACTCGAAACAAAACTAAAACAAAAGCAAAAACACAATTAACAACTAAAGCGTCATTAATTAGTCGCTAAACCTGATTAAGTCGGGTCGACGCGTTACAAAAGATATGGATATCGTGGATTTCCTTAATGAGAGAAGATCGTGAAGGAAGAGGGAGAGTTGTAACAGAATATTAGACATGCACAACATGGTTATGCGGTTCCCCTAATATTAGCTAATGAGAGGAAATAAATCTTTAATGAGGAAGAGAGAGAGAGAGTACAAAGGGGCAATATGGGTTCCTCCTACCAAATTATGGAACTGAAAATTGAATTGGGTCTAATCCTCTTATCAAATCAAGTATCTTGAGATTTAAATTAAAATCTCCATCATTCGATGTTGGGTCCCACCCAACATATGAAGATATTACGAAGATGACTAATTTAATTCAATGAATGAGTGGGGTCCATGCATGGTCCAATTTATGATCAAAATTAAATAATAACAATGATAACAATGCTAACAAAAATAACAACAACAACAACAATAATAATAATAACAATAATAAACCTAGGGATCGAGTCCTTACAGTGGCTATGGTAGCTCCTTTTTCAAACCCTAGAACACCCATTGAGGATTCTTTTTTTCCTCTAGAGCATCCATTGAAAGGTTGTGCTGAATTTAAAGAGCTTTTAAAGATTCTCTACTTCTACTCTCTTATAAGAGATCGTTCGTCTTGCGGCATTAAGGCAAGTTTCGTCAAGTACAGAGAATGGTGAACGGCGTGGTTGTAGACAAGAAAAACTACAGCTCTTATGCTGTGGTCAACTGGAAAATAGTTGTGAGAGTATATCTTACAATTGTTCAATTTTTAGTACTTGGTTTTTCTTGAATCAACGAGATCGTTTTCATGGTTTCTCTCGTATTCGGGTTTTTCACATAAAAAATTTTGGTCTTTTCTTCTTGTGTGTTGATTAATTTAATTTATTTGTTTTATATTTTACTTTATTTAAAAATTAAATTATATACTAAAAATCTGGTTGAGAACTTGAACCTCACCTAATAAGGTTCTAAAATTCTCAAAAACCAATAAGGCTCCAAGTCGGTAGCTACAGACGGTCAATCCTCTCCATTCACTTACATTGTAACATTTTCTCCAATTCTGAAATGATTTGACAATGGTCATCTTTGGATTGAGTCATGAAAAGTTCTCGTCATAAAACAATAAAAAACTGGAGTGTTCTTAAATTTCATCACAATGATGCTGCACCGACTCCTTTTCTGCCTTCAGATCTATCTTATCCCTAAACAGTCAAAAGATATTGATCTGCACAATGATATAGAACAAAATGGGACTCACGTGGAAGCTCCCTCTACAGATTTCAGTTTCAACCCTTCTTCCATCACCCATTGCATGGCCTCACAATATCACATGTATGAATTTATGGCTAACGAAAGCATACATGCCCTGTGGGCACCACTCATAATTGTTTCTGGCTATTATGAAGCTGACGGTGGCTTTCTAGTAGCAAGTAGGCAGGCGAGCGACAAAAATACAAACAGTGAAAACCAATCCCCTTTCCCATACCGTTGTGGTGCCCAGCCCGAACACATATGACATAACCATCACCACCTAGAGTTTGGATCCTCTTTGGCCCCAACTTAGAGAAAAACTGAGTTAAAAGACTAAAACATCACAGTAGCCATATATTACTGTTGAAGATAAATGCACGTCAATTATATGTAGGGGTGGACCTAAAAATGAGGGCCTGAGGGCTTCAGCCCCAACCCACTCTAACAAAGGCCCTTATGGGATATAAGGCCTTGCTGGCCTGGCCCCTTCTTATAAAACCCAATAGGGCCCCATTCGCTATATATGATGGAGCTCAAGGTGATCTAAACCATTAATGTGATGGGGCTTAAGGTGTTGCATGCTGCTAAGAAAAATGAAAGATGTTGGCCAACAATGTCATTAGTTGAATGAACACAGGCTTGTACTTCATATTTTTCTTGTTTTCTAATGTCTTTGTTAATCATATGAGACAACTTATTCATGAAAATATTTGACACATTATCACCTAATCACATCTATGTGATGATGATGACTTGATGATGGACGCAAACATCTAAAATTGGATTTGTGGATGTGGGAAATCATGTGCCCACCACTAGTTACATAAAATTCTCTTAAGTTTTACCTAAATTTGAGTTTTCTCCACTGTTAGATTGACTTTTTAATGAAAAAAATTATAAGTATGTTTAAGAATGTGTTGATCATATTTTTCATTAAAACATCAATCCAATGGTGAAGATGTATTAAATTTGAGCAAACATCATATAACTTTGAGTGTATTTATTTGGAATACTCAGGGTTTATAGTTCTCACTACCCTTGCTCGTTCACTAACTTTCCTTGGCTCCTCTGTCTGACGACAAGATGACGAAGCCGTCCAAACCGGTCTAGAAGTTTCAGTTGCAGGGGAATTGTCTTTTTTCAAACACTCACGTCCCGTTCTCTGCAGCTTCTTTCTGTACGCGTCTTCCACCACTCGACCGGCGAAACGGCTTTTCAGTCTCACAAAAAAATCTCCAACTTGTCGTCTTCTTTGGATCTCTTTCAAAGCTCTCTTCCCATAAAAAGTATTCTCACTACAGCAAGAAGCCCATTTGATATCTTTTGGTACCTCTTCCCATCTCCTCTCTCTCTCTCTCTCTCTCTCTCTGCTTGCAAGCATTCTATAGTGTTCTGATCACAATTCCTTTCTTCTGATACTTTTTTTGGTAACTTCAATTCCATTCTAGCTCTAATATCATTTCCTTTACCAAAGTGTTATCATCAATTTTATTCTTACTGTGGTTCCTTTTGCATCCTTCTTTAATTCTATTTGGATGCAACCCCAGATCTTCTTATTCTGCTTCTCTGTTTTCCTCTTCTTCATTTTTTATCATCTCTAGAAGCACCTTAAGACTACTCTTATCTGATTTTAATCAATCCCAGAGATTCATTCATTCAATCTCTCTCTTGTTATTTTGTACTTTTTACCTCTGTTCTTGCAAACCCATCTCTATTTTAGACATCTAAGTCTAACCCATTTCTGTTCCCAAACGGGGCATCCGGGAAAGGCTTCAACTTTCTTTGATTTTGATCCCCCTTTCCAGCCATGAATCCTCTCAATCCTGTGAAGGAAGAGTATCATGGATCAAGCTCTTCTTGTTTCGGTGACCCACCTATGATTGATCCACCCCAGCCAAGGGAGGGCATACACGAGCCGGGCCCACCGCCTTTCCTCTCCAAGACATTTGATATGGTGGATGATCCAGCCACAGATCAAGTGGTTTCTTGGGGCAGCTCAAACAGCTTCATTGTATGGGATCCCTACAACTTCTCCATGAATCTTCTCCCAAGACACTTCAAACACAACAATTTCTCAAGTTTTGTCAGGCAGCTCAACACATATGTAAGTATTTTACCCATGAAAGTGGAAGACTTTTCTTTCTTGTTTTTCTCTTCTTGCCTTCCTTTTCAGATATCAGGCATGAAGATCAATCAACATATTAACAGGAAAAGATATGAAGAAGGACAAGAACAAGCAGAAGAATGAGAAAGTAGGTGTTAGGTATATGTTTTGTATTTCGGTTTAACCGGATGAGCCCACTGGGTTAGCCAAGGATTGGTTTAAGGTCAAGATATTTTGGTAATTGTATCGGAGCTTTTTTTTGGCCAAAAAAGCGGAGATTATATATATGTATAGTTTGTAACCTTAGATCTTGCGCGCTGAAAAGAGGTGAGAGCTTTCTTGCCCTTGGTGTTTTCACACCACGTAGGTGAGACGATGTGAGAGAACGCGTATCTCTGTATGCTTTACATGTGATAGTGAAGATGATCGTCTTTGTGCCCGTGGACGTAGCCCTATTTGGATGAACTACGTAAATCTCGTGTCTCTTCTTGTGTGTGGCTTGTTCTTGTTGATCTTGTGATTTGTGGATGTGCACAACGAGTGATGTCAAAAAATCACAACAATTGGTATCAAAAAATTGCACCAATAGGATTCTCTATTTATTTGCTATTTTATTTCAGTTTTCTATTATGATTCAGATGTGTGTTCTTTGGATTCCATCATTAACATGGCATTGTGCTTGCATGAGAGGATGTACAAGATGGCAAATTAGTCCTATTGGGTTTGTGAGTGTGTGGACACTAGGTTTAGATTTAAACTTGGGCTCAAATGGATTTTTTTTTTTACTGTAACGGTAAATTAAATTTAAAGGTTCAAAGAAGTACAAATTAAGAATAAGAACCCAAAAAAAAAAAAAGCTTGCGAAGGCATGAGAGCTAAATACCAACACTTGAAAAAAAAAATTACAAAAGAGGGAACGATTAAATGTTGTTCTCAAATAGCGATCTTTAGATTCAATTGTTCACATATTATTGTTTTAGAGAAGGCCCACACTAACAAACTAGTCCCTTTGTTGTGTAATTATACGGACAGTATGTTGTCTTTTATTCTCTTTTTCCTTTCCTCGTTTTACTATGAATACATGTATTTATTTTTAACCCAGTGTTGAGTTTTAAAAATTCAAAGCAATGCCTTTCTATCAATAATTAAATTTGAGGAAGTAAAGATGAAGATATAAAAATGGAAGTCAAAACAACTCCCTTTTGGTGGAGAATAATTACCCAGCCCTCATCTTAATAAATTGAATACCTAGCATCACGGTCATGCCACATCTGGATTTGGATCTGGGTATTGAATTTGGATTTGAATCTGGGTCTAGGGAAATTGGCGGAGCCGGTCCTTTTGATCCATAAATTCTCTATCAGCCGAACTCGGATTTGGGCCTCCACTCTATGGTTTATACGAAATAGTTGTACAACTTGTTAAGACTTGCATCTTCTCTTCTTTAAATTAGCGAAAAAATTGTGGCATCTTCAGCTGTTAAGTTGGTCCTTCGTATAAATTCATTAGATTCTATCGTTGCAACTTATAAAATTTTTCTGTTTTTAGTCTTGTCCTAACTTTTATTATTAGCCACCTATATTTTTTGAAATTACAAGTAAAGATACTGTTTTCTCCTAGATAGCATACCAGGTGATGTAGGCTCATGCTTCTTAAGGGGGGGCGTTCGTGTTGTGAGCTCTAATACCAATCATTGTAGCTCTGATGCCACCCATTAGATCAGACTAGGGCAAACAAATTAACAATAAACCACGTAGGAATGAAGAAAAATATGAAACCATGACACAAATGTTTTTACCTGGTTTATCGTAAAGGCTACGTCCACGGGCTATGAGCATATGCTCGATTTCACTATCAAGAAATTGGACAACTTATTACAAGAATTCTCAATCTTCTAATCTTTAGTCTACTCACTCTTCACATATTTCAATCTTGCTCTCATAGCCCCTCTGCCACACGTGGTAGGTCAAACTCCGAGCACAATAAGAAAGAAAGCTCTCACCTCTCTCACACCTTACAATAGCCTTATATGGTTGGTCACCACAAGAAAGAGAGTTCTCACCTCTTTTATGCTGAGTTTAGTATTAGATTACATCAATTTGTAATCTTCACTTTCTTGGCTCAAGAAAGCTCTGATACAATAGCCAAAATACCCATGACCCTAAACCAGATTATTGGCTAGACCAATTAACAACCCGGCTAAATTGGAATACAGGACATAAACCCAATAGTCCGATGTCTCTTATGGGCTGAACTATAGCTAGGGACAACCCACTTACTGTTTTATATTTTTATAACCACCTCTACGTACCTCAATCAACCACATTGATCGAAAAGTTAGAGGTTAATTTTTGATCTATTAAGAAAATATGTCAAGATTTTGCCCAAAAAAATTTAAAAAAAAACATTTTAGATCTTTCCTAGTTGAGATTAACTCAAGATGTTAACTTTAAAAGCAATAATGCACTGATACTTCAAATGGAAAGCGTATTGTGTTTTATCATTTCGGATACTTATTTTATGTAAAATTTAGGGTTGTAAAAACGTAGACCATCTAACTAATAGAACCAAACCGAACCGATGGTTAATAACCATGTTTCACGGTTTGGTTACAGTTTTGGTTATTGAAATCGGAAGACTGTGCTTCATAGTTCGGTTTCGGTTTTCAGTCTCCACTCACAGGTATGTATTGAATTGAACCGTAATACCTAAAAGTCATATTTTTAGATAAATTTCAACTGTTGATCTCTTATCACAAATGCTCCATGGCCATCTGATATTTAAATCCTTTTTTAGTACAGTTAACTATAATCGAACCGTCTAATATGGTTAACCGTAATTCGGTTTTTAATGGTTTTTTATGATACGGTTACAATTACGGTTGTTAAAAACTAAAAACCGTATAATATGGTTCAGTTAACGGTTTTCTCAAGACCCAAGATTAACTAAACCATTTCACCCTTAGTAAAATTCATATCTTTACCATGTCCATGGTGTGTCCTCACCATATTTGGACATCATAGCCCCAAAGGCTATCAAACCCAAGTCATTTAACCAAGACTAACATCCTTGGTTTAATGCAAACATATGTTATATCTTAAGAAACTGTAATACAATCCAAAGGGGTAACTTAGTTGGCCTAGGACCTCCAACCTCCAAAGTAACTCTAATCCTTTCATGAAAAAATTGTGTCAGATTTAACTCAAAACTAGGTTCGAACTGCTGTTCAATTTGGTTGACTTTGATTTTCAAATTTTAAAAAGTTGGTTATTTGAAAAAAAATAATAATGAAAGATAAAAGGGCCAACATATAGATTGTAATTGTCATCATTAATTTTCGACTTTTTCCATCTTAAACCATCTTTTGCTTGTAGAAGTTATCAAGGAGATTATAGAAGGCCATTTGTTCTCCCATTTTATTGGATGAATTGTGTACAACTGTTTGAATTTTATCTCCTCAGGGCTTCAGAAAGGTAGATCCAGACAGGTGGGAGTTTGCTAATGAGGGATTTCTGAGAGGGCGGAAGCATTTGCTCAAGGAGATCAAGAGGAGAAAACCTCCTTCTCCCTCTCCATTGCAACAACAATCTCTAGGCCCATGTGTGGAGATTGGACGCTTTGGATTAGACCAAGAAATTGATCGTTTGAGGCGGGACAGGAACAGTCTAATGACAGAGTTGGTGAATCTCGGACAGCAGCAGCAAGACACTAAAGCCCAGCTCCAATCCATGGAAGAAAGGCTGCAAGAAACCGAACAGAAACAGCAACAGCTAATGACTTTCTTGGCTAAAGCAATTCAACACCGTGATTTCATAAAGCAGTTGGTTCAAGTCAAGGAGCATAGAAAGCAACTTGAAGATGCAAGAACCAGAAAGAGTAGAAGGTCCATTGATATATGTACAACGAATGAAGAAGGAAGAATCGTTGAATCGAGCACAAGTCATCAGGAAGAACCTATTAAAATGGAAGTTCATGGGGTAGAGATTTCTGAGCTGGAGGCTCTTGCACTGGAAATTCAAGGAGTTAGGAGGATTAAGAAGGGTGAAGATGAAGAACGGCAAAAACGTGGAAAAGAAGTTGATGGTTAAGATAAAGAGCTGAGTGATGAGTTTTGGGAGGAATTGCTGAATGAGAAGATTGGAGAAGAAAAGGTAGCGTCAGCGTTGGATGCTGAAGGGAGAGAAGATGAAGAAGTGAATCGATTTGACTGAGAGAATGGGTGATTTAGGTCCTACTCCGAAGTGAGGGAAAACCAGATATTGATTTGCTTGGCTTCCTTTCTTCATTTTGATGCCCATAGGCTATTGGACCCTCTAATAGTATGAGCATTTGGTAATTCTGCTTAATAGCATGGTATCTGGGGTCATGTGTTAGACTACTTCGTAACGTGTTTTTGTCCATATTGGTCATATGGCACGTTTCTTCCCACTTTAGGGGGGCTCTCAGCACCCTTTGATTACACTGTTTTGGCATTTATTAATAGCTCGAGCTAGCTTTCGGTGATTCTCATTATTAACATAGGTGACTAATCATTCTTGACTACTTACTGGATTGTCTTCTTCAGTGTTATTTCTCTCTCCTTTATTTTTTATTTTTATTGAGTGAGTAGAATTGTCTTTTTGCTTCTACACAGATTATTTCTCTCTCCTTTATTTTTATTTTTATTGTGAGTGAGGTACTTTTTGCCTTTTGGGTTTGTTGCATGGTTGCAAAACCAATAATTTTCAGTTTGATCTTTTGGCATTTTAGCATAAGCTTCCAATAATTATGTTTATATTTATATAGAACCTAAGTGGAGGGAAAACCAAGCGTTTTAAAATACTATACACACGTCTAGGCTATATATTCAAATGAATGCTGGAGAGTGTTTTGCTCTTAAGAGCTTGTTCAAGTAATTCACTTGTAAAGTGAATTTAAGTGAAAGGTTACTTTAAAAGACAAGAATGCATCTTATAAAAGGTATAGAACTTTAAAATCGGGCTCTACTTGACTTTTTTTTCTCAATTTGTGGCATGTGAAGGAACCTTTTAAAAAATTTTTGATAAAAAGAAGAGGTCCGCTTGTTTTTTATTGGAATAAGAGATTGGCTTTTAATTTGACATTTGAGAGAAAGACAGAGAGAGAGTGGAGGTGATTTTAAAAGTTTTTTTATACTTTTTCATAATATCTCTTATATTTTTATCTCTCTCATTCACTTATATTTACTTTACAAATGGATTACCCAAACCAGCCTAAGGTTTGAACATTAATGAGAGGAATGAAAGATGTTAAGTCATTGAAATAATCTTAGCCCTTCTGTAAAACAGGGGGCGCTCAATATGTGTAAAAGAGATTGGAATCTTGAAACAAAGTTGATGCATATTAAAAATTATTACAATTGAGGGCCATGGATTGATGGGTGAAGATAATCAATCGGAATTGAAATTGTGCACAGGTGTATGGTTCCATTTAGATTTTTGATCACCCACCTTTTCCATGAATGGTTGAAGGTGAGCCTCACGGGGAGACCGGACAAAAGCACTCGCATTTAGGTTGCCCATCAGCTTTGAGCAATTGAGCTAGAGGTGGGCTATTTTTTGGCCTTTTTAGTTGGGCTGGTTCTCATGTCTGTCTTCAGGCTCAAATAGATGGACCGTTTCAACACAACTGGCTCACAGCCACAGGCCCGATGTCTAGACCCATGCTCTACATCCAGGAGTGAGTATTGGGCCATAGGCCAAGCTCATCTGCAACTTTCGGTCTGTATTTGACCATCGATTCAGTCATGTAGCGGATCCCAGGCTTGGATGGCCAGGATAGTAACATTGGTGGTCAAGTAGGACATAGATTCTAGGGCTTCACATGTAGATGGACCACATTAGTGGGTTTTTCATCTATTGTATTTGTGTCCCAAATAAATAGTTTAATGGGAGATGTGTTGGATCCATTTAGTTTTCATAAAACCCTAAATCTTAAACCCCTTTAAATTTGAAAATATCCTGATGTATTTCTAAAATAGTATTTTTTAAAAAAGAAATATAATGCTACGTTTTCTGTAATATGTCTGTAGAGGGAGGTATTAAACTTCATCTTCTAATCCGCTGTACCAAAACCTTCAGACATTAATAAAGGCATTGGAAAAACTTCTCAATACACTTCTCTGTTGGAACTTGGTCAGCACACATTTCAACGCCAAGTCATTCCTCTTGGGTTTATAAGTTGAGACCGATTAGCTTTGATACCATATGATATTTTCTCCATTAATTAATCCCACCAAAATCTCCAGGCATTAGTACAGAAAGAAATATTTTCAACAGCGTGATCAATATCATATCTATCATCATCACAAAAATGCCAAGTAAAAGAGGGGAGGAATAAGCCTTTATTATGGCCCCTCATCAACGTCAGGGCCATCAACACAAGTGATCGATCATCATCATACTGTGCGAAAGTTGTCTTCAAGTTTAAAAGGACTCATTTTTTATTTGGGTCCATGTGTGGCCAACACAATTATCCAAATATCGTGCCCTGGTTCAGGTCCATGGTCTCTCGTACCCAAGGACCTGAATGTCTCATGCCACAATCATATATAATTGTACATATGTATGTAGTATCATATGAGGTATCACGATTTGATCCAGGTCCATGCCATATTTGGGTCTGTATTTAATTTGTATCCCTGTATCATGTTTGGATACATATGTAAGAACCTGGAACCCAGCTGAGTCTGGTTCTGGGTTCAGCTCCACTATCTGTTATGAATCCGGATTTGAATACAAGGGTTCCAGGACAAACCCAACTTATGTTGGTCCTAATTGTCTGAACTCTTAGTCATAGTGGCTGAAGAAATGTTTCCACCATCGTATCTCGAAATAGCATCATCACATTTGCAGGGCTGAAAAAACTCACAAGGAGACCTATTCCAATGCCTCTTGATACAAAGTCGAGACCCACTAAACAACAATCCAGAACAGTATCCCCAGAGGTTCAATAGAACCAAGGTGGGAAATGGTGTGGTCCAAGACACACAAAATTGAGTTAAGTGGCCCAGTAAACAGAAAAAAAAAAAAAACCTGACTATGGGTTTACTGGGTCTCAGAGTTTATGGCCTCCTTGCCACGCTTCGGTTGACACTCAAAACATAATTGGTGCAACCAACTTGAGAAATTGGGCCAATCGAAAGCCACATGATTATGGACAGATATAGGGCCTGTGACAAGAAATGACGAACCTCAGAAAGAGTCAAAATTGTCCAAGTCTGAGATTTAATAAGTCAGGCTTTATAACTATAGATAAACAGCAAGCCCAAACAAGTGCCCGAATTCAGTTTAGACCCAAATCCAATCAAAGTGTTCTCTTTTCACATGATCAGAGATAACACTTTTCTATAGCCTTTACAGTTAATGCTCCCTTAAAATATGTAAACCGACTGTATACAAAGTGCACGGAATACTAAGGGACTGTTTGCTTATATTACAACACATAAGATTTATACCATAAGTGGTTAAAAATGAAGATTAAATTTGAATTTTAAAAAATGAGGATCAGGTAACCTTTCCTTTTTAGTGAAATAGAGTGAAAAAAATAAGTAGCCATCACCATAGTAGTTTATTTCTTATCTTCTTTTGATTCGATTCCCATAAAAGGAAAGATTATTTAATGCTCACTTTTTTTTGTTTAAATTAACTTTGTTATTCGTTTTTAACCAATAGTGGAATACTCTTATGTATTGAACTCTTATGTAATTTAATGCAAATAAATATGCCATAAAAGAAAAAACCTATAATCTCAAAAAATTTGAATTAATGAAAGATTGGTTGAGAAGAAAATCAAAAAATACATTTGAAAACAATTAAAAATTTATTAGAATCAATTAATGAATTTTGGAAGTAGTAATATACACCATTAGATCAAGGTTGGAAAACTCGTAACTTGGACTTAACTCATCTAATGCTAAAAATTTGACTAAGATAAAATCAACATGCTAACTCAAGAGTGTCATGTTTTTTTTTAATAACTTTGAAATATTTTAAAAGGGGATAAAATACTTATAAAAGATAAATATTATTTTATTTATATGCAAGCATGATAATTAGTTGTACATTTAAACATGCAAAAACTACTATAATAAAAAAAAAGTAAAAGAAGAAAAAACTCTTGCATATTGCATAATATCTTAGTTCATATACAAAATATAAAGGATCAAATATAAGTTTTAAAAAAGTTACAAAAAAAATTATAGACCAGTTTGGAATTGCATTTCAATCATATTTTTAAATTATTGACTCCAAACCTTGAGTATAATTAGTTAAAATACACATAAAGTTTTTAAAATTAGATGTTCCTATAAAATGATTGAAGGTAAAAAACTAATTTGACTTGGTCTTTGATCAAAACGAGGTGATTTGAGAGAATCAAGATAATGCACTATGTTTTTCCACCTTGCATTAGATAGACATGTCTAAATAAAGAATAAATTTGAGTCTTAGGATCATATTTAATCAAATAGTGTATACAGCTTGAATTAGAAAGAGATTTGTATTAGTGCTTGAACATGAAAGCTTTGATGATGGTAATGAATCAAGCAAATGCTGAATCAAATAAGTTTTGGATACTCAATGAGTCAAAATATTACTTTTTCAGATTTAGTTAATGGTATCCGTAATAAATACCCCTAACAAAGAGCTACCTGATCATAGAATAATTTTCAGGTGATAGGGAAATTTGACCCTGATAATAACCCAAAAACTTGTAACGGAAAGCTTCCCCGTAAGATTTAGGCATTACGTCACGCACCCTTAAAATAAGAAGATGCTTAGGTCATCCAACGTTTCTCATAGTACATATACCATCCCATACACTCACCCAAAATGGAAGGAATAGTGATAAAAAAGTGTGCTCTTAGCTGTCCCATAAAATTATGAGCCTTCAGCAGTTCATGAACGATTGGTGAATGAACCCATTCCAATGCATGGGCCTAAGGCCCTAAGCCTAACTTTCAAGCGAATAGCTGAATCATGCGACTACTAGGCCCAATAAGTATGTGGACAAAGTTTGACTAGCTTTGGGGCCTGTCCTAATCCAGCCTATGCCCATTTCTAGGGATCAGTGAATATGGGTCTGGTCCCAAATGACCCCATGGTCCAGTTCAGACCCATTTTTGCCTCAGACTTGAAGGAATCAATTCCAAATGTGAGACCCACACGCAGACGACCAAGTTGTTCAACAGGCCCAGATATTGAAGACACACACACACACACACAAAAAAAAAAAGAACATCCAATGGTCCATCTAGGCAGAATTACTTTCAATCGTCGTTAATCCCCTCCGAGATGCATGTATCTGCACCGAGGCCCACCCACTTGGGCCTCAGTTTGCCTGCCTGTCTGCCTATAAATGAGCTTCTATCCCTGAAGCAAGTGGCTTCTAAATGATAGTCTATTCCTGGACCGTTACCTGGAATCCAAGAAGGGGGTCACCATGTTTCATAGCTCCAGGTTTTGGTTACCCAAAATTAGGACACTTAGATAAGATTTAAACTTCAATCAGTGAAGAGGTAATTAAGAGTTAGATATCCTTAATTTGATTCTGCACTATGCTAATTTTGTAATGTATCTCTCCTTAAAAAGGATCATATGCCACACACCAGGGTGATTAATTAAACACAAGGGTTATTAATTGAGATAAGAATACATTGAATCCTGACCACTCACTCCAGAAATGGTGGGCGATGCCGTGTTTTGCATGAGAAATCTAGGCAAGACAAATGTGCTAGTCTTACACAGATCCACACTTCTGCAAGTTGCGTGTGGAGCCCGGGCCAACAGCTCATTTCGTGGTGCACAGTGGTCCGATTAGATGCTACATCTAATCGTCTATTGCCATACTCACTGGCATATGCGTTTCAAGAACCTTTTATCATGTGTAAGACAACACGGGAGTTTACTCTTGAAAGGAAATGACTAAGTTTTATCCGTTATATTTACCTGCGGAGCCCCACAATTACAACTGTGATCAATCCATGGTTGCGGTACTGACTGTAAATGACTAATAGTAGTAGGTGTGTGAAGACTTACCTCGCGACAAATATAAAAAAAACAAAATTACCTAACAAAAAAATTTATAGCAATCTTACGAATACAACCATCCAACAACCCTTTCCTATGTTGGAGGCTCAATCAAACTCAACCTGAATTGCATTGGTATTTGCCATGGTCCCTAGGTCAATGGGACCTAGGAACAATGGTGGACCCAGAATTGTTGTTTGGGTGGTACAGGCGATGGTCATTTGAAGAAGTTGAATAATAAAAACAAAATTTGTATAGTCTAAGATAAGGGTGCTTTTCGAATCACGGGGGCACGACCACACCCGCTTGACAATGCTTGGGTCCGCTCCTGCCTAGGAATGCCTTATATCAGGCATGCTAGGATAGAAAAGAATCTACTTCAATCCAGATCACCTCACCTTCACTACATCTAGGGATGTAAATGGTTCAATAACAATTAGAACCACAGTGAACTTAGAAACCGAAACCGCTTCTAAATGATAGTTCCGATTTCGTCGTGGAACCTGTTTTGTTGGTTTTAGAATTGGTTTTTAAAAAGTAGATCCAAATAAAAAAATAAATAAATAAATTGAAATTAGATTTGGAACCGGTTTCGACTAGAGGTCTAGGATCCAGTTCCAAACTTGATTTCGACTTCTTTTTTCATTTATTTATTGCTTAAAATATGGATGTCACTCAACTTTTAACAACGAATCAAGTTTACTACTTGCAATATTAAATACAAAAAATGACCAACAAAAGATAAATTTGAGTCACAACTTAGAATACGTTAGACTCATATGTTGGGTTTGAGTCCACGGGTCAGAACTTGTATGGGTTTGAAACTGGACCCATTTATCAATTGAATCTTAAATTGGTTTTCGGGCCTAAACCCGTCTATGAATTGGAATCTAAAACAGGTTCAAACTGCAACATTTGAAGACCCCAAGTGATTGGATTGGTATTTTCCTGGTATTCATGAATGTCCATTTCTACCTTTGGTTTTGAAATGATAAAAAAAAGCCACAAAGAAAAACAGAAGTAGACCTTTAAATTTCCTTGGGGTGGGCAACCCCCTGCGATTCCAATTACCACACAAATTACCAAAGAGAACCATCACCATCCAAATGGCACAACCAAACCATGTATTCAAGAGAATATTTACCTTAAGATAGATATAAAATAAAAAATACTATGAGAGAGAGATAGAGAGAGAGAGAGAGAGAGAGAGAGAGAGAGAGAGAAGAGTAACTAAGATGGTGTTTTTAGGGGTGCGGTAAAGACAAGAGCATGCACCTACTGCCCCCAAGCAATGAACCCATCAGCCTTGTGTGGGTATAAAAGGACTGCAAGTGCTATATGGCGCCTTTACCAAGGCTTTAAGCTCTTCTAACCCCTCTTTTAAACAGCCCACCCCTTTGAAATCATTCCATTCAAATCAAGGTCCTTTTGGCGTTGGGTGTTTTATAACAGGAACAAAGCAAAAGACAGAAAGTGCCACCATCACACCTAGGGAGAAAGAAAAGAGATTGAAGAAACTGTTGCTGAATCCATAGGGTGAAGATTCGTGGTCTTCTTGGGTCATCCTCATCCTTATCTGCTTTGCAGAATTCCTTCCTACTTTTTTTCTGTTTTCTTCTCTTATTTTCTAATTTGCCACCCCCTCTCCTCAAGCTGCCGCTGTAATCATCACCATCCATAGATAAGAATACCAGAAATCCATGACCCAGTTGTTGGAATCGATTTTCTGTCTCCTTTTTCTACTAAGAGGAGGAGAAGGATTCTGATAAAGGGTGGTGATGTTTTGGGGAGATATCTTATAATATCATCTTGGTGGATCTTGATTTTTTTTTCCATTTTTTTTATTGCATGTGGGCTTGATGAGCTAGAGAGAGCATGTAGAAAGAGGTTGCTTATTTTTGCTTCAGGGTTGTTCAGATAATCAATCCGGTAGTAGATAGCGACCCTGGGAATATCACCCATCATCATCTATTCACGATATTCACGATATTTTCTTTTGCCACACCTCGAAATGATGCTTTTATGTGCAAAAGACGCAGATGTTTTTCTTTGCATCCATAGCTAGGGTTCATCTGTTCTTTTTATAATCTAGCCTCATGGGCTATTCAGTCTTCACTTTTTGAAGTTGGATGAGATTTCTGAGACTGGAGGAAAGATTCTTGGTTTTGTTTGATTGGTTTTTTTGTTTTCTACTGATGTTGTCTTCTTCTTCTTTCATGTTGCCAGCAACCATGTCTAATATTTCAACATCTCCTTCTGAGGATACCAGTGTTTCTTCTGGGACTAAAGTCCTGGACTTTCCTACCTTGGTCACTGTCACTCCTCCCCCTACTTCTCAGCAGCAAGATCGGACAGCTAAAAAGAAGAGGAAACAACCAGGAAACCCAGGTGTGAATTTCTTCTATCTTTTCAGTTTGATTAAGATCTTTTTACTATTAGTTCTCATGATTCTGTATTTAGTACTCATTCATCTCTCTCTCTCTCTCTCTCTCTCTCTCTCTCTCTCTCTCTCTCTCTCTCTCTCTCTCTCTCTCTCTCTCTCTCTCTCTCTCTCTCTCTCTCTGAAGACCCTGATGCTGAGGTGGTTGCTTTGTCCCCAAAAACTCTGACGACTACCAACAGGTACCTTTGCGAAATCTGCAACAAGGGTTTTCAGAGAGATCAGAATCTTCAGCTGCATAAGAGGGGTCACAACCTTCCATGGAAGCTGAAGCTGAAGAAAAAGGAGATGAGAAAGAGAGTTTATGTCTGTCCTGAGCCTTCCTGTTCCCATCACCACCCTTCAAAGGCACTGGGTGATCTCACAGGGATTAAAAAGCATTACAGTAGAAAACATGGAGAGAAGAAGTTCAAGTGTGAGAAATGCTCAAAGATGTATGCTGTTGAATCCGACTGGAAAGCTCATTCAAAGAACTGCGGAACCAAGGAGTATAAATGTGAATGTGGAACCATTTTCAGCAGGTACTTTCTCCCATTATGTTCTCCTCTTCTTTCTTTTCAGTTTTACCTCTCTAAACTAGTATTAATCTTCACTATACCGGAAGTAGATAGTAGCCTCGATATTTGTTTTTGGTTATGAAGGTGAAAGTTTCATGTTATTTGGTTATTGCAGACTGCTTCAAATTTCAATACTTTTCATTCCTGACCACTGTTTCACAATGCTAGATAGTTTCTTGCATGAAATATGCCTGAACCCTGCATGTATTGGGTAGGTTGCATGAAAGTGTGCCATTAAATGAATGCATCTGCAGCTGAGGTAGAATAGAGATGTAAACCTATATGTGAGGATACAAACAAAATCCTTTTTATTTTTTATTGTCCACTACCTTGGATTCTTTATAATGAATAGATGTAGATCTTCTTGTTTTTTCTTCTTTTTTATCTCTGCCATTCTTAAGTGACATAGTCATCTAGGTCCTGTCATCTTGAAACCTGAGGAGATGCCAAAACCACACCTACCCTATTTAAGGAATGCATTAACTTTTCATCTTTGCTATCTACATCTTAAATTTCTCGATAATAATTTCATTCTCATTTTATTGTATGTTTTGGATTTCTCCTTTCCCTTTTTAATTTATAGAACTGTTGGCAATGGAGTATATGCAGTGCAAATTGAAACTGATGAATCTCGGCCTTATATCTAGGAGAATTTGTTTCATAGCATTTTAGTTTTCCATTCTCTTGGGTCTTCATGTCTGACAAGAACCCTTGTTTGTTTCTCACGATGCACGCAGCATTTTCTTACCAATGCTTTAACCCGTAAAATCATCGCTACTGGAACTGATAGATCTTTCTTGCATTTGAGATTGGGGTTTTTAAATTGATATTCGAACATCAGTTTTGGTAGATGAATTCCTAAAGATTCAAGCTTTTTCAAGTCCCAGTAGGATCTTTTTACTTTTCCATCTAGCCCGTATTGTGCATTTATATTGCATGCTTAGCTTCTGAGGCTTTTCTCTTTTATTAGTTAGAAAATGGAAGCATTTTTCATCACTTTCCTTTTTCATTTCAAACTTGATATGTTCTTAATAAATACAGATTTTATTATAACGGTTTCTTAACTGCGTAAAACAGCTGTATATGCATTTGTTTCTGCAGGTCCTTCCATTTCTAGGCCATACATGTCTTCTAGCATATATTATCCTACGTGAAAACCACCAAAGACAAACTTTCACATTCTTCGTACTTGGTTTTTTCTTTCAGTGTCTAGCAACACAATGAAACAAGGAACAAAAGCAAAAAATAAATAAATAAAATAAAACAATAACCCTCACATCTTCCATTATCTAACTTCATTCAACACACGTTCAACTCTTTTTACTTTCTGATCCAAGACAGGAGTCTTCAGTTTCCAATTCATATGCACCACAAACTTTCTCTACGCAAGGCACAGTACAGGCACACACATGAAACTGACATTTTAATCTTATCATATGCCAACAATTTCTGTTGAGTTAAACAACATATACATTTGTAACCCTTGGTTTGTTAGACAATTTTTCTTCATTAATTTATAGCTGCTTCTTTGCTTTTCCAATTGATTACTTCATCTTCATCACTATATACTTTCCCATGCAGGAAAGACAGCTTTACCACCCACAAAGCTTTCTGTGATGCTCTTGCTCTGGAAACGGCGAGAATCACTTCCCTGGCAAGAGACCATCCTACCTATCAACGCCCTCAAAACCCACCAAACCCATCTCCCCTCTTCTCCTTCTCACAGCCTCCACCTGTCTTCCCAATCCCAACAACAGCACCTGCAACAATTCCATCTGCACCCCACAATCCGTGGGCTCCTCTCCAAAACTCCAACCCCATCATCACGCCCATGGGCCCAAATTCCTCCCGTCTGATCCCTAGCAATTCTATCTTCCAAGTACCAACCCACAAACATAATCCAGTGCCATTAGGACCATCCTTTTATACCCAGATGAGTGTGGCCCACCCTACTAGTTTGTCTAACCCCCAACAGGTTCGGATCCCAGGGGCTGGTAATAATTATGTGATGGGGAGTGGGAGCCAGGGGCAAGGTGGGGTGGGACCGGTGGGCGCTTTGGGTCACATGATCACCTCAAGCCTGGGAGCAGGGAATCTTGGAGCGTGGCAGAGAAGGGAGAGCATGACGAGGGACTTTCTTGGGCTGGCAGGTGAGGCTGCGGCTAGGATCAACGTTGGAGATCTGCTCTCCATGACGGACATGGACTTGGCTTCTGATCATGACCACTCCCTTGGGCGTGGTTACGGAATATGGGAGTGATTTGATTTCACTATAAATCCATCAGTGGGTTCCACTTAACAAACTTCAGACTGCTCAAAAAAAACAAAAAATCTAATATAGCGCTCAAACTTAATGCTCTCTAATCCCCATTGTACTATTGCCTGGTAATTGAATTGGGCCTAACATAGAGGGTAAACTGATGGCCTGGTAAATGCAATAATGGGCCCAACTCTTACCGGCATGATTGGCCTAGTGCCAATATACAAGGAGAAATTAATTTTGAGCAATCTGAGTCTCATGAGATGACCCCACTTGAGGATTTATAGGCCTGAGAAAAAAAATCATTACTTCCCTAGCTAAATACCCCCTTTTGAGAGTGACGTAAATGGCTCTAGTTTCATTTGCGACTTCTTTCTGAAGTGGAAGACATAGAGGTAAATAACTGGCAATGTCACCCGTCTTTGGACTTTCGCTGAGACTTGCCAAACGAGAATAAAATAACAGAAAACAATCAGTAAGTCTCCTTTTTTTTTTCTTTCTTTAGTTTGAGACTTTTGAGTCGGTTTCATGGTTATGTTTGACTCCCTTCTTTCCTTATAATTAGACAGTGAATGTGGACTTGGCATTTCTGTCAACTATTTGTCTTTTTTTACTTCTTTGGTGGACTCGTAGCTTTATTTGATTCACCATCTCACCTTTAGGGAAGAACACCCACGGAGGGTGGGCCAAGTGAAGTGGCTACTGCTACCTAATGAGTAGTACTGCTTTTGAGCATTTGCCATCTATTTTTTATTGACATATTTTGTGAAGTGTGTTTATAGTAGTATTTTTTTGCTATGTATGTAGGGTTGCAAATAAATCGGCCTCAATTTAGGTTTATGGTTGCCCTGTGCTCGAAATTGTTAATGAGAAGATGGATTCAATGATGAAAATAGAATTGGTTTGGAACAAATATCTAAGATTTGGATTTTAAACTGTTAATTTAAATAGAGATCTAAAACAATAATCTATTTCATGCATAGGGCAGACCTGGTTCCAGGTTTAAGTTTGCATAGAAAATTATTTGGAGAAATAATTATTTTTGGGAAGAAAATTTAGAAAATATGAATAATATATTAGGCCCACAAGTAGAAACCAAAGTAAAATCAAACACATAACTATTTAGGTGTTGGGTTTAAAAATAGAACCTATAACTAAACCTATTTATTTATTGAAACCTAAATAAAGTCTCAAATTTAATTATTAATGAATTAAAATTTTTGAATAATCAAAGAAGTAAGTACCGGAGTGCAACCATACATATATGGATGTTTTGGTGTGAGAAAAACATGATGGAAGTTTGACATTGCTGTTGAGTTTGGATCTCATGGGATCCGAACTCAACAAAGAGAATTATCATGTAAATTGATAGCACACTCATAATTGAAAAAAACCTGATAGTGCACTTGGCAGAAGACACGTACATACTTTGTATTAGAAGAGAGAGGAGTGGGGCATTTGCAGGCGTGAAGACCGGTGACAGCGTGTAGACTTCTTCTGCTGTGGATGGAAGAATAATATTGAACTGTCACCTTGACAAGTCTTGAACCCCTTTTGTCTCCTGCTGTCAACTTTCATCCGTATAGATCGTATCATTACGCACGCCACGTATATTGTTGGCTGTAGTTGGTACGAGAAACAAAAAATGCACGATAAGAAAAAGCACTGTTTAAAAGTCGACAGTTCTCTTCATTGCCCAGTAAGTATAAGTGGATAATCAAGTTTCAGTATATAGGCTAAAATGCCTAGTAGTCTTGAAACAAGTGTTCCATGATTATAGAAAAGAAGGAATAGAATAGGTAAATCAGTATGTATAGCTCACAATGTATACAAAATCGTTATTGACTAAATCTGCTAGTAGACCAGTCAACATGACCGTTTGTACAAGTTTTGAATTATTTTTTAACACCTCCCCTTAATACAAATGGTTTTAACACGAAGCAATTTTCATAAATTGGAAAACTTTTCTCTTAAAAGAGCCTTATGAAAATATCAGCAACTTATTCCTCTGTGCTACAGTATTTAAACTTAATCTCTTTCTTGGCCACAAGCTCATGAATAAAATGGCGTTCAACTTCTATGTGCTTTGTTTTTCTATGGAAGACTGGATTTTTTGTTAGTTCAATTGTCAACTTGTTGTCATAAAATACAATTGTTGCTTCCGCTTACTTTTCTTTCATGTCAGATAGAATCCTCCTAACCCACACAGTTTGACAAACCGCACTTGTGGTTGCCATATATTTTGCTTTGGTTGTAGAAAATGCTAACGTTACTACTTTTTTGAGGCCCATGATATCAGTGCAGGTCCAAGACAAAGCTCATAACCTGTAGTACTTTTCTTGTCATTTACACAACTAGCCCACTCACTATCAGTATAAGAGACAAGTTTACAAGTATTTGATTTTTTTTACCTGAGTCCGAGATCTAATGTTCCACGAATATATCGTAGTATTCTCTTAACTGCACCCATATGAGCTTTACTTGGACTGTTCATAAACCGTGAAATCAGACTTCCTAAAAACATTATATCTGGCCTTGTATGTGTGAGATAAATCAAGCCTCCTATCATACTTCAAAATTCTTTTGCATCTACCTATGTAATTTCATCCCTAGAATAAGCTTCTCATCTGTATTCATGGGTGTTTTAGTGGGATTGCAATTTAACATATGAAACTTTTTCAGTAGATCCCTTGCATATTTTTCTTGGTGGAGAAAAATATCATTTAAGTCCTGAACAACTTCCATCCCCAAAAAATAATGTAACAGACCTAAAACTGTCATTTCAAATTGGGACATCATATTTTTCTTGAATTCTTCAATCAATTTTGAAGAGTTAATAGTAAATATCATATCATCAATATATAAACACACCATGAGAATCTTATCCTCACCTCCCACCCTCACATAAAGGGTCGGTTCATTTCAATTTTTAGAAAATTATGGTCCAAAAAATATTTGTCAATCTTGCTATACCAAGCTCGTGGAGCTTGTTTGAGCCCATATAATGCCTCTGTTAGCTTGTACACTTTATTGTCGAACCCTTTAATTGCAAACCCAGGAGGCTGTTCAACATACATTTCCTCCTGCAACTCTCCATTTAAAAAAAAACTGATTTTACATCAAATTAAAAGAGTTTCCATCTTTTTTGGGCAACCACAGCTAGAATAATCCTTATAGTATCGATTCTAGCAACAGGAGAAAAAGTTTCAAAGAAATCAACACCTGAAACTTGTGCATATTCTTTTGCCACCAAACGGGCCTTGTATTTTTGCAAAGAACCATCTGCATTAAACTTGGATTTGTAAATCTATTTGAGCCCAATAGCCTCTTTACCTGGCGGTAAATCTACCAACTTCCATATTTTATTTTTTTCAATGGCATTCATTTCAATTTTCATTGCATCATGCTAATTTTTCTCCCTTACTGCTTCTTCAAAACAAGAGAGTTCAGTGGCAAAGCATATAAAATCACATGACTAATAAAAATCAACAAGCTGACCTTTCTAGGAGGTGATGTGGATCTAGTAAGACTAGATGGAGCATCAGATGATGGATCAAAAGAAGTTGTCTCTTTTTCTTCAATAATTAGAGGGTAGTGATCAACCTCACTATCCAACCTTCATCCATCATTCTCATTAAAAAGTACATCCTAATTGACGAACAAAGTTTCATTTTCAGGATTATCCTTTTGTGTCTTCACTAAATCCGACAAAAACGCACTTAAGACTCTTATCATCTAACTTGTGCCCTTTTTTCACAAGGGACATGTGCATAGGATATAGAACAAAAGATCTTTAAGTGACTTACATTTGGCTTTCTCTCATAACATGCTCCACATGGTGTTTTTTCATTGACTGCTTTTGTAGGAGAACGATTAAGCAAGTAAACCACTGCTTCAACCCAGAAGTTTTTTGGAAACCCTTTTTCTTTCAACATGCATCTTACAGTTTCAACAATAATACGATTTTTTTGCTCCGTGACTCCACTTTGCTGTGGAGTGAAACTTACAATAAGTTCTCTTCATATTCTTGGATCTTTACAAATCATAAGGAAATCCTTGGATATAAATTCACCCTATCGGTCAGTTCTTAATGTCCTAAGTAAAAATCTGCTTTGTTTTTCAACATAAGCTCGAAATTGTAGAAAGCATGAAAAAGCTTTAAATTTTTTCTCAAAAAAATACACCCAAATCATCTTTTTACCGTCATCAACAAATATTAAAAAATACTTGCTATCACCAAGTGAATTTGTGCGCATAGCGCCACAGATATCAACATGTACCAACATTAAAGGTTGATTAGCCCTCCAAGATTTCCCTGCTGGAAAAGGGGTACGGTAATGTTTTCTAAAAATGCAAGTTTCACATATTTTGTTACCATGATGCACATTAGGCAAGCCAACAACCATGTTTTTTTTATATAGTGAATCCAAACCATGAAAACTTAGATGCCCATACCGCTGATGCCAAAGCCATGAATTATCATGCTTCACAGACTTGAATGTATTGAAGGTAAGATCGGAAATTTTGAGAGGAAACATTTTGTTTTGAGTCATTTTCACTATCTTGACCAATTTTATATTCTTCTTTTTAAATAACACGCATCTGTCCTCATCAAAAATTGCATAATACTCTTTTTTTTATTAAATGTCCCAAGCTAATTAGGTTTTGAGCCAAACCTGGCATAAACATAACATTGTGTATGAGCTTTGTGCCTAACTTGGTGTTCACAGAGACAATTCCTTTGCCTTGTACCTGGACTTGACTATCATTTCCCATCAGGACTTGTGATCTTACTGACACATCCATCTCAACAAATATTGTTTTATCACCTATCATTTGGTTATTGCACCCACTATCCAAAAACCAAATATCTCCAACAAATTCAGCATTTGCAGATAAACATGAGAGAAATAAATTTTTCTCAACTTCATTATTTGTCTTTTCTTCATGGAAATTTGCTTGATTTTTGTTTTTATTCTAACAATCCTTTTCTTCATGTCCAAATTTGCTACAAATTGAACATTGAAGCACAGTTGAGGACTTGTTTTTGTACCAACAATCTCTTTCAATATGACATTTTTTTCTTGCAATTATAGCATTAAGGAGGTTCGAAATTACCTTTGTTGTGGTTTCTCTCATTTTCATTATCCATGGTACATGGTTCTTCCTCAGCCTCTTCCACAAAAATTTTGTCTCCCGCGACCGCAACCTTGGCTATTTTGCCTTTGGTTGGAGGTAGCCCCTGCATTGCTGCTTAATCCCTTCTTTAAATCAAGTTTTGTTTGAAAAACCTACTCAACTAGCTTATCTACATTTCTATTTAATCTTTCTTCATGTATTTGCAAAGAACCCATTAGTTGATTCAAAGATAATTTAGTTAAATTCTTAGATTCTTCAATGGCAGCAACAACATGGTCAAATTTGGGAGTGAGACTTCTTAACACTTTTTCAACAATTTTTTTATCAATTAGGTCTTCACCAAGAGACCTAATTTGGTTCACATTAGTTTTAACTTTTGTGAAGAATCCCTAAATGGACTCAGAATTTTTCACCAATAAATTTTCAAACTCACGGCGAAGAGTTTGTAATTTTAGGGTAGCAACTTGATTGGATCCTTTATATCCATCTCGAAGCAACTCCCATGCACCATTTGATGTGGTGGCTCCCATTATCCTAGGAAAGATGGTCTCATCCATCGCTTATTGGATGTAAAATAAGGCCTTTGCATCCTTTTTCCTATTTTCTTTCATCTCATTTTTTAGGTTACTGTAAGTCTACCCTCTTGTGAGTCATTTCAGTATGTCTACCCTCTTGTGAGTCATACTTAGGTAAGCCATTCTCAACTAAATCCCATAAATCATATGAAATAAACAAGGTTTTAATTTTGATACTCCAAAATTGATAATTATCAGCTTTAAAAATAGGAACCAAAGGTTGAGAAACACTTACTGCACTATTGTTGGTCATTCCTACCACTCTTTTTTTTTTCTTTTGTCTATTGTTGGCACCACCAAAAATACACTTGTGTAGATTTGTTTGCAGCTGCAAATGCAGTTCAAAGTGTAGGCGACCACCTTCTTTTGGGCTTTTTCCAATCCAGCTGTGATACCGAACCTTGTTGGCTGTAGTTTGTACAAGAACAAAAATGCACAATGAGAAAAGACACTCTTATTTTAAGAGTCAATACTTCTCTTCATTACTCAGTAAGTACAAGTGAATAATCAAATCTCAATATATAGGCTAAAATGCCTAACAGTCTTGAGACAAGTGTCCCATGATCACCGAAACGGAGGAGTAGAATTGGTAAATCAGTACACACAGCTCACAAAGTGTACAAAATCATTATTGACTAAATCTGCTAGTAGATAGGTCAACATGACCGTTTATAAAAGTTTTGAATTATTTTATATATATATATATATGTATGTATCCTACACACTGATGATAACGTGAATGTTTTCGTGGTTAAGGTCAGTGTCTCCTCTCCCTACGTTCCAATATTTTCCTTCATCATGAGTTTACTCGAGAAGAAGGCAGACATATGCAATGAAGCCCTAAACTCTATTGAATATTTATAATCTCTAGTGTTGCCATTAACCCAACGGATTTCTTAGTGAACCTATTATCATTTTTAAAGTGCATTTTCTAGAAATTTTTTAAGTTAATTTCTTGTTTAATTTACTTTTTCATTTTTTTTTATTATTGTAATGTGGTTCTTATGTAATTTTGTGTTATGGGATATTTTGATATTTTGTAAATGAGTCTCACTTACATGTGTGGATAACACATGCTACATCTCCATCCAAGCATCTTTCGATCTTCTCATGTTGCTTGATCATTATCCCCATCAAGTTATTTCCCCACATACTTTTTCCCACTCATCTCATTACTTTCATCCACTTCTTTATATAACAAGTTGCATTTTCTTATGTTTGGTTATTCCCATTTCTTCTCCATGCTCCAAACCACTTCTCACATGTAACTCATCATTTCTTTCACTTCTCTATATATCAATCTTAGTCTTTCCTTACATTTCATTTTTTTCATCTCTCATCTTTCTCATGGTCCGCAGTCAATTTCTCTTCCTTTCCCATTTCTAAAGGGCAATTTTTGCCTTTCTTGATTTATCCAATGAGATCATATAAACTCACCTTATACATGTCAACTTATATTAAGAGAAAAAAAAAGACATGTTTAAATGTTTTGACTTCCTAAAAAATAGTGCATATAAAATATATTGCCAATTATAAAAAAAGAAGTATTTTCATAATAAAAGAAATGCCCAGGGCTTTTTTGAGTGTGCCTCTTATATACATATATATGTGTATAAGTATATACATTATATATAGGAGAATATTAGGATGCATCCATTCCTTACTATAAAGTGAAAGATACTTCTACATTTCACTATATTAATGTGCAAAAGATAAAAAGCTATATAAAAAAAAACTAAATACTCAAATACAAGTAGAAACGTAAAGTCACATCTTAGAACAAGCAGAGAGAAGCAAAGTCACATCAATAAGAAGTTCATATTTTGTGTAAGTGGTAGACTCAGGCCAATCTTATAATGTTTATCTTCTAATAAAGTTGATCTTTTTTCCCTTTATCTTTTAATTGTTCTGCTTCCATCTTGGTGCTGGGTCTTGGACTAGTGTGGTTTTTCTTGCACTAATTGAGAAGTAAAACTCTAAATTTTTAGATTTCATCTTTCTTCACACCTACATCCTCACCTCTATCGAAGTCCTCCCTACCTACCCTATACAAATAGTGATTTAACAATGATCCCAGTTTCATACAGTGGAAAATAAAGTGCTCCATATAAACATTGAGGCGTCTAAGTTTAGGATTTTATTTTATTTTATTTTATTTTACAAGAAAAGAACTCACACACACTCTCCCAGGTCCCCATCGATAGCACTACAACCAAGGATTCTATGGAAGTGAGGTGCCTCATTAGCTGGGCTACCAGTAGATTAGTAACTTGGGAGCCACATGACTAAATATGTACATTAGAATATGAGATTTAAAGGCTTGGTCTCGATTGTATATTAAAAAGAGGTTTTTTTTAATTCTGGTAAAAAGTATATTATAAAAATACCGGTAGATTTTTTTTATTGACAAAAGTTTCGAGTACTGCCTCTTATCCGCATCAAGAATTATCCACCTCACTATTTTCTCTGATTGTGAAGGATCAAGGTGAGGTCCCACATGGGGTGGGTAAAAGGCATTTTGTAGGAGACTAGTGGCTCATTTTGGTTTGGATGCAGTTCCTGTCATTTAATACCCGACCTGCACAGTTCCATGGGTCCGAGAGTGTCTTTTTCAAGTAGCCTGTGTGGTACTCATGGTTTCAGAACCAAAGTATGCTAGTTACTTTTGGTCTGTAGACCACTCGGTGCGTCAGACCTTAAGTCAAGTCAGCTACTCATCTCTAATCTTCCCAATTCCCATTCTCTCTCTCTAACAAAACTGACATTGTCGTGCAAGTTGAACTCTGATGGAACCAGCTGTGTCATCTGAACCGGAATGGGGCGTATGGGCCAGACCCAGAGTTCAGAAAACACCCCCCTTGATGTAATTTATGATCTAGTCAGCGTCAACACTCAATGAATGGCTGAAACCAAAATGGTCCATCATCATTTCCACGGTCAGATTTAACCTGGAGCCTATAATGTGCCTCGGGCCTTGGACTATTGTCTATGTTTTCTACACAGCCTCTACTCCATCGATCCACTTTTCCCAACGAAATGCTGCCGTGAAATGTTGAGGAAAGTGAGAATACATGATGGATCCAACTGGATAAATTTCAACCATGAAAAATACAATAAATTGAATGATTATATTGTGGGGATAGGCTTACGAAAAAACCAGCCTCATTCAATCATCCTAACCTTTTCATTTACTCATAAGTTATGTAACCTCAATTGACTAAACTAATTGTGATGAGTTTAGAATATGTGACATCAAATTTATCGGGGACGAGTTTGAATACGTTCAGGTCTGCCAACATACACACACATATATTTGATATACTATTTCCTTGATAAAATATTTTTGAAATACTTTATATTAATATTTATTTAATCATTATATTTATAGGTTATAAAAAGAGCACCAAGAGTTATTTTTTACTTTTCAGGAGAGATAAAATTCAAATCCACATGAAACTCGACCTAGGTTGAATTCTATTAACTTACTTCTATGGACTAAAACCCTACCAAGCTTACACCTAATTGGGGCAGGTAACCTATTTAACCTAACTAGTAGCAATCTTAGATTCATCAAACCAATCCATGTACTGGTCAGAGTCAAGTAAACGGGAAAAAATGGTGCGGTATCTAGTGCACTATAAATCCATAAAAACAGTTAAAATTGTATAAAAATATATATAATACATGCTGATAAAAGAAGGCTTTATTTTAAAAAACTCAAGAACAGTAGGGTTGTGTCTTGAAGTTCATTTTTAGTAATGGCGAACATATATATTTTTTGTCAGATACCACTTTTTCACTTTTACACATTAATAAAGTTTGCGTGTGAAGTTGTATATGCCTTGAATTTGCTTTTCTTTTTCTTTTTTTTATTTTTATTTGTTTTTGTTTTTTGTGAATAGAACTTTATATTGTTTTAAGTTTAGCATATTAGATATTATTTTATACGAAGTTTTTTTTTACCTTAAGTAGTGTAGTAGTTCTTTCATTAAATTCACTTTAAAAATAGACATATTATATGGAATTATTCACATATTAGTATTTTCTTTAAAAAATCATGTGTTATAAAATACAGTGTAGAGTCAGGGGCTGTATTTTAAAATACATACATAGATGCACTTATAGTTGAATCATTGTTTTTTTTTTTTTTTTTTTTTTTTTTGGTTACCCCATTCAAGGGAACTAGGACCTAAGAGACCCATGTCCATGGAAAGAGTTAGTCCACACAAGTGGGGAAGAAAGTTCACACATGTAGAAAGAGAAGAATACCTAAGGATAGATTTATGGGTATCTGGGTGAGAGGCGAGGTTGTCAACTAATTGACCACCCCCTTGGTCTCGATTTGATCTGTAATTGATGGTTCCAGTAGTACATCACGTCTGAATGGCCCACTTCCAATAGTACATGACGTCTGAATGGCCCACTTATCATACGATCTAGACAATGAAATTCTACATCTGTTGGGTGGACCTATTTTACCATGATTGGACAATTCCTGCTAAATGTCCCAATTGAACTATTGACTCACTGACTCATTTCTCCTCTTCGTTTGGAGAGGACCAGCAAGGTTTTGGGTGAGCTTGTTCTACGGTGGTTTGCTCCATGGTGGGGTCCACCACGTGCAAAGTCCACGTCTCAACTTTAGGATGTTGATTGGTGAAGCAATGGACCATAGCACTAGTATCAAAGAGACTTGAATCTAGTTAGTGTAATGAAAGGAATTTAGTAGAATTGTTCAATTTTCTGTATCAAAGAGACTTAAGGCTAGTTAGTGTAATGAGAGGAATTTAGTAGAATTGTTCATTTTTTTGCATGGCTCACTTATTTTTATCTCTTGAGTATGACTATTTTCTGATTTCAAAGTTTTATGGAAAGAGTAGGAAAGAAAAATTCTTCACACTTGTATAAATAAAAATTTACAATACATGAAATCCTTTTGTTACACAAATTCACCTGAGTATGATAAAACATGCTAACTAGTTTTGTTATTGGTTGAATTCAATCACTTTGTTAATTCATGGAAACAAAGAGATATAAGATTAAGTTAAAAATTTTAAAAATTAAAAACTGTACATACTAAAACATTTTTCAGTAAGTAAGTAAATTTGAAAAGAAATTACAATAATAGAGAGCTGCTTGGAGTCAATTCTACTCTTAGAAGCTCAACCTTTGCTTAAAGCAACTCCTATGTTATTTCATTCTCTAGGAACCTGAACGAAAGGAACTGTACAACATTACATGAAATCATCTGTGTTTCTTCCTTTCAACAATGGACATTGATGTGTAAAAAAATAAATAATGGTCTACACAAAAGGCTTGTTTATATGCATTAGAATATATAAGAACTCAGTCATTAACTGAGCCCCACCTAAGGGTTTTTTAAGTGGTGATGTGTTAATAATTTGAGCTGAGTGAAGGATATAACGAAGCAAAGTAGATGGGCTCTTAAGTTTCCAAGGATTTGAATTAAAAAATGTCCTTGTATATATAATTTTTAATTCTATTAGAATGTGATATTAGTATATTACTACTAAATAGTGAACTTTGCCCAAACCCAACCAAAGCAATAGTTCAAATTTCATTCAAATGCCAACCCAATTGATGCAGAAAGTATATTAAACCAATAGGTACCTCATTTTGTTTAAAACAACAATGACCACAATGACAACAACACTAGTACTATTATTGTTATTTACTCTTTTCTAGTGAAAAAAAAAATAGTCTTCTCTTTTTTCACAGTAAAAATGAAAAAAAAAATAACTGGAGGCTTTTGTAAAGAAGCTGTAAAATCAAAGCCAGCGTTACCAAGTCAATTGTGGGTGATTAAGTGGTCTGGACCCATCGACGAACGGCAAACTGAGCTAGAGTAACCAAGTCAAATGGTGGTGATGGTCCGGACCCATCGGCAAACGAGAAGAAAGAGATGAGGGGAAGGAAACAAAGGAAAAAAGGAATAAAGAAAGAAAGAAGTAATAGGAATAAAATGTCAACGGCCAAGGAAAAGATGCTTGGAGAAGAACTTTGGATTCCACTTTTGACCCCACACCTTAAATTCCGTGAATGCTCGTGCAAATAGGTTGGTGTAGTGGTATTGGGATTGATGAAGTCTCATTTATCAAACTACCATTGCTTTTGCATCCTATATTTCTTCTAAAAATAGCTTGAATGTAATCAGTTTCATGATTTTTGTTGTTTCTCCATTTAGCTTAGGTTCTTACATGGGGTAATTTGATGATCTCAGAGATGACAACCTACTGGACTTTTTTGAATGCTATGGAAACCAGAAAGAGATGAGGAGGTGTTTATTCATGAATAAAAAAGATTGGGTTTGTGGGATATTCAGCTTTTCAAAAGTATATGCACAGTAGCAGGCTTAAGGTACAAGACATGCCATTTGCTGCCTAAAAAAGACCCTTTTTTCTGCACAAGGAGACAAACCAAAAGCTTCTACTCTGGGGCCTCCAACATAGGATTTAGAGCTAATGTCTCTATAAGGAATCTCACACTTTCCTCCCCTTCCTCTTTCCACCTCTTTCCACCAGACCCAATACTTATCAGAGCTTCTTTAGCTTTCTCCTGCGAATTCCCATGCCTTGGATCAGCAAATGGCTTTGAATTACAAGCTGGATGACATCCCCATCAAAAAGATAAGTAGTACCCGGGTGGGGTGCTCTTTTTACTTTTTGGAAACAAATGGCAGCGGTGGCCGTTACTTTCTTTATTATATGTAAAATCATAGCTTAACAAGAGAAATATTTAACTATACAGATTTCTCATTACCCCCAGCTTACACAAGGGAGAGTCATTTGTGATCCAGGGCGTTGATTTGACTGTCCCCACCAGTGGATTGGACAGAGATAAATGTGATACATAAGATATCAACCATCCAACCAGTCTAAAGATCTTCCATACAATGAGTGAATTCCCTTATAGACGATGGGTCCAATCACGTACATATTGATTACATAAATTAGTTCTATTTGAAAGTGGCATGATACTCTCTTGAGATTTTCATATGCGTCCAGTTTGTTTCACGTAAATGAACTCCTAGTAATTATAAGACTTAATAGTTCTAAAGGGAATAAAAAAATTCAAGATACAAAAGTAGATATCTAAAAATGAACATCAAACAATATCCCCTTTAATGGAAAATAAATACCCAGATATCACTCAAATAATTTAGATAAAGTCAAGATCTCATCTAAGTCTTCAATCTGCACCTTACGTCCCTTATCCCTCACCTCTTTAATTAATCTTTTTTTGAATCAATTTGACCATAAACAAATAAAATATAAGCATAAACAAACGAATGGGAACAAAATGACATAATAAAAAAAAAAACATAACAGTCTTCATTAAGCATGCATGAGCAAAGCATTAGTAATTAACTCCTCAAAATAGCAACAGTATGAATGAAGAGGCTTTTCATTCCTTATAAAAATGAGGACATTCATCAATCAAACCTTTGCAATCATAAGGCATTGATATTTTGTTAACTATAGATGAATTTTACCTTATGTATTTTTTTTTTTGGTAGAACCTTATGTAATAGTTAATGCTAGTTTGCTATCTCACCTTCCAACTTCTTTTCCCTTTGTTATTTTATTTGCTTACATACTTTTCATTGGTTTTGTTGGTCTAGCCAAATGAAGACTCATTCTAGGGGCTCATTTCTTTAGAGAAATTTAGAGAATTCATGTTTAGAGAATTATAAATTCTTCAAAAACTGTCTTTTGCTCTCTTTTTTCTTTTTGTGTATTCCAGATAAGGGGCTGGACCCCTTAGACTTGCACATTCAAGGCAATAAGAACTCACAAATGCACAAGGCAGATAACTTGCATATGTGAGGCAATGGGAACTCACACATGCAAGAGACTATCTCACACATGAAATAATAAGGACTTACACATGCAACGGAGGGGGTGAGAACTCCCATACCTTACGAATAAGGTAGGACACCATTATCAAAAAGCTGTCTCCTAGTTAGAATTCCTAAGTCCTCTCGGAAGTTGAAATTTTACAGTGGTGCGTAAACATTACCTACATCAGCACAATAGTTGGAGATACATTACTTTGTCAAATGGTAAAATGGTAACAATTGTTTCATGGCTTCAGATTACATAGCCAATCCAAAAAGTTTATCAATTAGGGATGGCAATTGAGCAGGTTTGGAATAAACTTAAACCCACCTTGCCTCAAATTTATTTCATCCAAACCCATCTTACCCCGTGACGAGTCACTAATTGTAATACCAAAGTTTCCCCATTTGAGTAGGTCAAGTCAAATTTAAAGCTTCAAACTTCTAAAATAAGCACAACAAATTGATGAAAATGTATGTAGTAGAGTTTGAACATGCTACATTCTCTTCCCATTTGCCTTATATTAAAGTCTAAAACCACCTACACCACATGAGTTTTATCTCTTACTTTAATTATAAGTATAAAAATATCATATATTCTGGGCAGGGCAAGTTGGGTCAACAAAGCCCAAACCTGCCCTACATAATAAAAAAAAAACCACTATTAAACCCGCCTTTATTAGGAACGGGGTGGGATGGGTTCCATTTATATCCAACTCATTGTCATCCCTACTAGTGTATCTTTTCTACAAGAAAAAGAATTACACGAAACGAAAAAAGTTAAGCTAAAAGGAAAAATTAGAGAAGTTATCCTTTCTATTATGCAGTCTTTGTGTTACACAAATGTTCCGTTAGTTTCCATGTGAGACAGCACAATTTTGGCTATCTTTGGTTTATTTTTGTCTCCATAAAAGTATACTTTATCTTGTGCAATTCCCAATTTTTTCGGTCCCCCTCATACATCTTCTTTGTTGCCCCTATTTCAGGGCTTCTATTTGAAAAGCTTTTTTAAGATGTGCCTTTTTAGATGATAAAGTACATTATTTCAAGGCATAAAATGGGCACATTTCATGGAAATCCAAGCAGCCAAATGTAGCCTTTAAACGGCTTGGCTTAAATTTATACTAAGTAAGCCCAGCTAAGGAAAATCGACGTGGGGGTTCTAATTCAGCACGTTTATTGTCAGCAACACTATATGGTGATCGACCATTTTTCTTTAGAAACTGCCCTCATCCAATGAGGCCCACCTGAGCGTAGTGACAATCAAGAGAGATAGGAGGAATGAAAAAGGATTGATATCACAAGGGGAAATTGGCAAACATGCTAAGTAAACTTGTAACTCGAACTAGTAAACCCAAGTTAGACAAAATACAGTCACATATGAGGGAGACTTAGTTGACCTAAAACAATAAATATTGACTCTGCATAGTTTTCTGTCTTTCTTTTTTATAAAAAAAAAAAAAAAAGAGAGAATCTCAAAATTATCCCCTTACTTTTTCATAGTTTTCAAAAAATATTTTTTTATTAAGAGAAAGGACGTCATGATTTAAAATTTTCAAATGCATAAGTTTTCCATATCCATTTACTTCCCAACCAAGAATTGGCCATCGACCCCATATAGTGTATAAGTTTCTTATTCTCCTTCAGTACCAAATTCTGTTGGGAAAAGAAAATTCTATTGGAGTCTCTCTGGCTTGGTCCTACTTTTTTCCAATCAAGATCCACTGAAGCTACGAGCCTCACTCATGAAAAATCTGAAGCGAGTGCTATACTATATTCTATTGGCCTTCTCTCATATTTCAATCATATAAGATTTGAGTCTACCATCGTAATGATAAATGAAAAATATAAAATGAACACCTGGCCATCACCCTACTAATTCAAATACTATAAAAGCTAGCCAATGCCTAATCTGTTAGAATAATTTAGGTTTTCAATCAATCCGAGAGCCATTGAGTTCATTCCAAGTAAACAAAATCAAGCAAATGAATCTTAAATACGAAAAATTTTACCAGACTCCATTCGTTGTTTGATCTTCTTCTAACAGAAGGTTGGTCTTCACTAGTAGGATTTACAACTCTCTTGTACTTCCTTTTCTTCTTGCGCCGCTATGAATTGATAGGCAAGAGAGTAACATAAGAATCATATTTATAGACCTTTTTTTCCCCATCCTTGATAATCCAAAATGGCAACATTTTAAACTCTTTGGTTGACTTTGAAATGAAACCAAAAATAGAAAATCAATATGGGGGACCGGATTTCTTTATGTGGTCATGTGGACAACTAAAAGTCCACGTAGCATATAGTCTAACAAATCTATATATGTACCTTATATTATTCACCTCTTACCTCTTTAATAACCTTTGGTAGGCCTCATTTGACAACAAAGGGTTGCTCAATTGGTTGGCAACACCACATGTCACCTAACTACTAAAGGTTTCATCCCTAGGTATGCCATGCTCCACACTTGTGTAGTTTTTCCATTCCCACTTTGTGGGCTTCCTTTTCCTACTTATGTGGGCTCTACTAGGGATGCAAATTAATAGGTTGGTTTCGGGCCAAAACATGTTGGACTTGTAACCAAAACCATTTTGTAAAGGCAGTTTTAGTTCTAGATCTAGTTTATGGTCAAAACTTGTTTCTTGTTCCTAAACTGGTTCCTTTAAGAGGCCCAACTTCAATTCTGAAGCCAATTCTAACTTTTTCTCCTTTTTCTTAATATAGGGATATCATTCGACTCAAAAATCCAAAAAGCGATATCGCTTCAACGCAATAATATTGCATCAAGGCTACCTTCCACAATTGATAAACTTTGACATCCTCATAACTAATATATACGTTGAAGATGAAGTTTTTAGTATTAGCTGTACAAAGTAGGAACCATACCTTAAAAGCCCTTATTCAATGGCTGGGTCCAGGTCCACAGATTGGAAACTTATATGGACTCGTAACCGAACCCATTTCGCAATGGAAACCTAAATTGGGTTCTGCAACTAGGCCCTTTTATTAATCGGACCCTAAAACAAGTTTCAAATCCAAATTTAGTGGGTCAGAAACTCCCAATAATTAGATATCCATTGCATCTTTAGGCTCTCCTAGTCCTTCCCATTTTGTAGCCCTTCTCTTCCAGGCCACTTGTGTGGAATCTCTTGGGTCCCAACCTCCTCGGCTGGGGTAATCCCCATAAAAATTAAAATTCTATGCAAAAGAAAACCCTGCCAGAAGAGAGGTGTTCTACATTATTGTCTGCTATCTGAGACTAATCCAAACTGACAGTTGGTACTTGTTATAGATTCAGAGAAAAGAATTCATGCCACATCTTTTAGTTTAACAATATTTTATCATCCAAAGCATAAAATAAAAAATAAAAAATAAATAGAAGTGTACAATCTAACTGAGCAATTGGCCAAGAAACCCCTTAATGAACCAACAAAAATACCCCACATTTCATTACTCATGCTTGGATGCCTTCCATTTTTTTTTTTCTTTCATTATTTCAAAATGAAGAAGTGGCCATATATGCCACACCTTTCTTGACCATTCATTTCTTTCTTTGTAGGCACAGCAGTAGCCAGTAGTCTTCACTAGTAGCAGCCATGCCACAAGGATTCATTTGTAGAGCAGATAAGGCCGAGGTCTGGAGAGAGTTTGTAGCCGGCAATGGAACCCATACTCTACAAACGAGACGCAAGAGAATTAACAGGGAAGTGGGACACGGGAATTGGATGGCTTGTGTTGGGTTCAGTCTTGGGCATGGATTTGGGTATGGTCTGCTTCTCCACGCAGGAGACTCGTGGAGGAGAAAACCCAAAGAAGCGAAAGACAGAAGAGAACAAGGTCATATCTTTTGGGTTTCTGGGACTGGTGTGTAAAATGCTATATAGACAAGGAGAAGGGAGAGGGAGAGATTTGCGGCAGAGAAGAGCTTGTATGTGGATGAGATGGAAATGCTTAGAGTCGTTAACGTTTTTAGTGTATGTATTGTGGGGTCGTTTGGAGTCCATGACTTTTGACTTGGTCCGGCCATTATCCATATGGAAGAGGCTATCTTTGCACCTCAACTATATATAGTTTCTGTGAGCCCTCCTTTGCGAGGTGGACGGATGGATGAATGGAGGTCTGGCCCTCAGTGCTAGTTTTCCATTTGGGCTCATTAGCAGGAGCTCAGGTGTCACAAACTTGACAGAACATATACAATTCTGCTTTCATATAGAGGGGGCTAATCTTTTGCCCATTGTCAAACGATCAGCCCAAATTTTGGGTGATTCCACTAGTCCATTTCGCAAGCCAGGGCCCACGGCACAGGCTTTCAATGCAATCTTCAATTCAATCCTATAGGTTCTTATTTTCTACCGTCTCTCGCTCTCTCATTGTTAGTCGTCATTGTTTAATACTTTTTTAAGTCGTTCATTTTTTTTTTTCGTTCGCCTTATCAGTATTGGAAGAAACCTAGAGACCTTTTCCTGCACTCAGGTGGGGCCCTTCTCCAAGCTCTTCCGGTCCCACTGTCCCTCCGTCCTGCTCTTCCATCCGGTATCAATAGCTAAGGTCACTTTTGGCCATTAAAGCCAAGAGGATTCCTCTCTGATTTTCCACAAATTGAAACGAGAACTTACCCTTCGAAAATTGCAAATTCCAGAGGATTTGTGTCAGTAGTGGATATCCTCACCCTACCCATAGGATTTGGAATGCTCATTTTTGCCAACTTATGCACTAATATCAATTTTGCTCAATTATTTACACTGATGCACACCCATATCAATAATGTGACTTCCTCAGCTATTCAAATCCTCAATGTAGAATCCCTACTCCCAGGGCATGAGAAATCTTCAAAACTCTAGACTGGATTCGTTACATGTTTCACCTTGATATTTGAAGGCTCAAAACCAATGACCAACGATAAAAATGCGTTGATTTTTGGAACATCCGTAGTTCATGCCGAAACCCTCCTCCCCCATCCTCAAATGATGGGAATGACTCTTGGTGGACCTCCATAAAATGTTCCTTGGGTAGAACTATGGTAACTGTTCTTACAAAAAGAAGATAAATATGTGGTAACACGGCCATGGATGAGTGGTGTTAGGAGTTCGCACCATGATTTCACAAACACCATATGGATCGATCTCTCAGTTCTTACGCTAAAATATCACATCCAACCAACATACCTCACATGGCTATAAAAGGAAAAAGAAAATAAGAAGGAAACAAATATGTGTATGCACGCATCTGAAATTTTTAGGTTGTCTGGCCTTGGGGATCCAACCTAAACTAGCACACGGCTGAGTTTTGGATGTTTTGACAGTCATCAGAGCTTAGGCGCTTCAGACAAACATTTCAAGCTTACATGCAAATTTGTGCATCCATCCGACTTTTATGGTTAGGGTTTTGACATTCACAGCCTAAAATGAAAAATTACTCTCTCTCTCTCTCTCCCAACATGGTTGGGATAAGACTTTGATGATGATGATGACGACGACTCTCTCTCTCTCTCTCTTTCTCTCTCTCACATAAAGTGCTACCATGGAAAATAACTTATATCGTCTTTTGTCTTTTATGCATAGGATATGAAAATGAAATTTACATGGATAAAATTCACTTGCTGTAAAACACGATACCATATTTGTCTGAAAGCACATGGAAATTTCAGAAGTAGATGTTGAAGGGTTTGAATTCATTATGCAAAATCTTTATGTTTCTCAATCTATGAATGTTCACCGCATTTCTCTCAAACCAGGAATGTTTACCATTTCACACCTTCTTCAAGCGTATAAGTTATCATAAGAAAATGGCCATCCATGAACATGTCAAACCTTACGCACAAAAGAACATTTACATATACCCACTCAATTTTCACACATTAGGCGCAAGCGTGACCATGCATATGCTATACAATTAAGAGTTTCCAAATGTAAATGAGTGCGCAGGGCCCTTCAGCTTCTGGGAGGTGCATGCACCACTTCTCGCCTTTAATCCCGAAGAAGGGCATTACCACCTTCATTTTTTTTAGAAGCACTATACCACTTTAAAGAAGGTGATTGGGTACATCTGAGACTGATTGGCTTAAAATCCACAGTTAGGCTAGGTAACAAAAAAAGTTTTTACACGTTTCCGATCGTCCCTAGAAAAAAAGAAACTCGACATGTCCCCAGAAGATTCTAGCAGCTTGTAACTCTCTAAAAAAAAACTGCTTTGAATCTTCAAAACTTGGTTCATCGGAGCCAGTTTATCACAACTTTATAAGTGGGGTTAATCAGAGCAGTCACAGGCAGCTACTGTCATTCAAATTCGTAGACCCTCGCTCAAGCACACCAAGAAAGGTCCTCACCAGCCTTGCTTCCCAGTGAAGCACATACTGGTTCAATGGATCAATTCATCAAGAAGACAGGTAAATTAATGTCATTATAATGGATGCCACCTAAATTGGATGAAGAAAGATACATCTCAACATTTATTCAAAGCCACCTATCTAAATCTTCTATTCTAAATGACAATTTGAACGATACTAGTAGAACTTACATGACATGTATTATGTACCCCCAACAAGTTCTCCAACAAATAATAGGTTAGGGACAGTAGCTGTCCCACCACAAGAGTAATGCATTCCAAAGACATTCACAAGGGAGTCAATTGGTGCCAGGACATCTAAAGGGCCGGATGGGCAGCCAGCCATCCCAAAGCTGCTGTACAATTAGTTACAACTGTAGCCATCCATCCCAAGCCAGTGGAAATTATGAAGCAGAAAAAACAACACTCTGGAATTAAACCACCATTTCCAATTGGTACGTATCTATGTGAGCAGCCAGCCGGCCATCATATCTAGATGAACAAATAGAGAACCCAGACCAACCCCCACCCTTCTCTCCAATTGTGTGGATGCTCCCTCCTCGGAATGGATACTCTGAACTGAAAAACAGGAAAAATTAATGAAGCAGAAATGGGCGTTATCCTTTCTCAGCTCTGGCTGTTGCTACTAGTGATATTAGAGACCGGTTGCCATCTCATCATTAGTCAGCCAACATTACAGCATAGAGAGGAGCAAGCACCACTTAATGTGCGATCCCTTCTCCACACAAGTGCAGAGAAGCACATGCGTCAGCACAACCAAGTTGTTGAATGCAAAGAGTATAACCCATTCCCCGTCAAGCCCCATGCAATCAGCCATTGTAGTGGAGTTTCTGGTTTTGGAAGCTCTGGCCCTGCTGTTGTGGATCCTGTAGGTTCAGTGGTTGAGAGTTGTACTGAGGGAAGGGCTGGGAGTACAGAGGATTCATCAAACCCTGTACATACAACCAAGCTACCAGGTCAGAATCCATTCCTAAAGCATAAAGACTAATATAACAACACAAATATGTCGAGTAGATATGACCTGTGATTGAAGAGGACCAGGTCCAGCCACACTGAAGTGGGTCTGAGAAGAATCTTCTTGTGACGGTTCATTAAATCCAGCTTGTGTAAACAGACCCTGAGATCCATGTGGCATGTAGTCCTGTGCAAAATTTCAGAAGGATTGAGAGAAGAATAAGAGAGTAAAATGGAGGGGCTCTCCATTGTTTGGGCGTGGGAAAATTTTGTGGAAGATCATTCCTTTCTCTATTCTTTGGTCTATTTGGAAGGAAAGGAATGATAGAATCTTGGTAGAAAGATGTGTTCTTTGGAAGGTCTCATTTCATGTGTGAATCAAAGGATTGCTAAATGGGCTACTAGTAGGAAAGTAGACTCAGGTTTAAAGATTGACAATGTTTTGCGAAATTGGGATGCTTGTTTGAGAAGTTCAGAGCTCTCAAGAAGAAAAAGGTAGCTTGGTGTCCTCCCCCATTTGGAATTCTGAAATTCGACGTTGATGGGGCCGCATGGGGCAAACCGGGGTTTGCTAGTATTGGTGGGGTGCTTAAAAATAATGCAGGAGAAGCTCTCTATATGTTCTCTAAACATGCTACGATCAAAGACACTGATGAGGCAGAGGCTTTGGCTATATAGGAAGCTCTTCGCATTTTTTGTAATTCTTTTCAAAATAGTCTGATTGTGGAAAGTAACTCATCTAATGCCATACATAGCTTGGGTAAATTCTGTTAGTGGCCCATGGAAGATGCAGTTTCTACTAAATGAGATTCATCATGTGCAGTCTATTTCTCATGTTTCTTTTCATCATATTGGTAGATCGGTGAACAGCGTGGCGGATTGCTTGGCTAAGCAGGGAGTTCTTCATCAGTCTAATTTTAGTGCGAATATCTAATATTTCTTAGTTGGAGTCAATCTTTCAGTATTTTTCTCTTGTACTTAATTTTTTGTTAGATTTGTACTTTGATGCTGTTTTTTTTTATTTTTTTCTATGGCTGTATTTTCATTTTTAAGTACATATAATCCATATAATCCTTTGTTACCTATTAAAAAAAGAGAATAATAGAGTAAAGGAAATGGAAAATCAATGGAAGCTTAAAGCATCATGACACCTGAGATATGAAGTCATTTCCAGTACCCAAATGGGAATATGAAGCCCGAGAATTTTGGTTAAGGAAGTTTCCTGGAAACCCAGCTCGTGCTCCTTGGGTGACATAATCAACACTGTATCCACTTTGAGATGCCTAAACAAAGAAGCATGACAGCAAGAACTAAAGAATAATTAAAGAAGAAAAACAAAGTAGCACACATAAGAACTTTGAAGCCCTATGATATAGACCAAGAGGATCCATTAATTCTAGCTTGCACACTCAACACTAGGCCTCATGAGCAAGCTAGTCAGCGTTTTACAAATTAATGGCCTACCCTTAGACCACATATTCACACCACAGGAAACTAAAACTCACAGCATGTAGATAAACACCTGCACTTATGAAGCAGACGATGCCATGCAATACCTAACTAGCAGTCTGAAAAGCTCAATGGGCCTCAAATGTACCAGCCCAAAAAATGTTCAAGGCCAGTTATTAGGTCAAGAAGGACGTCCGGTCTAGCAGCTTCCAAAAAGCCAGATGGATGTGTGGCAGAAGTGGGCTCACTTTCTTATGAGCAATTCTAATGGGTCTATTTTAGAAGTCCAGGATTCTATGTTTTCAATATTTAGGAAAAGTATATTTTAACAACTAGTATTGTTACACCAATGATTTTATATAACAATTAAGCACTGAAATATTATACCATACATTGCAACATAGAAACATGTGGCAATGTAAAACACACAAGGGAAGAAAAGCAAAAACTCACAGCCCTTTACCTGTGTCGAAAAATCTGAAATGTTATATGCAACATGTGATCCCTGGCTTTTGAAGTCATCACCCAGGAAATCCTGACAAGAAACGAATCATAGCAAAGTACAGTGTCAATTAACCGTGGAACACCATCCAGAGAAATCAGAACCACCATCTGGCATCGCAAATACCTGAGACATTCCCCCAATTGAAAATCCGTCACGGAATGTCTGGCTTAGACCTTGAACCAGCGGCATCTACTAAATAAGACAAATGAACCACTGTCCTGCTGAGAGAAATGAATGTATAAAATAGAAAAAAAAGCAGTAAGAAAACCTGAGTCATGAGTCCAGTTTGAGATAATGGAGCCCCCAGAGATGGCTGACTGTTTGGGTTATCCAGAGCAGGAAAATTGAAAGATGACCCAAGGCTCCCCATGGCTTGTTGTGAACCTTGCTGGTGCGAGAGATGGCCTCCAATGGGACCGCCAGCATTGCCACGGCCAGCCCCAAAACCCCTACTTCCAGGCTGGGGAACCTGAGGAACAGCACCAATGGGTCCATGAACTGCTCCACGAGTAGGAATTGCATAAGGCTGAGAATGGGGACCAACAGGAAAGGGTGGAAGAGGAATTCGTGGCATAGGATATCCAGCTTGATGCACACCATTTGGTGGACCGAATGGCATGTAGGAAAGACCTAGATTCAGGTAAGAAAAGAAATTGGTGTTCACACAAAAATAAGAGAGAGAGAGAGAGAGAGAGAGAGAGAGAGAGAGAGAGAGAGAGAGAGAGAGAGAGAGAACAAATAGCCAGTAGAAAATTCACACAAACTTCCAAGAATATAAGTTATAGGAGTTAAGAGGTTTGATTGGATAAGACATGTAAAAGCGTGTAACCTGAGCCAAGCATTCTGGTTGAAATGACATGCTGTTGTATAATGACCTACCTTTTGTCCGGCTGCCTCTCTTATCAGAATTTGGGGTGGACGAGTTGACAGTTCCAAGGTTATCATTAGGCATTATCCCAGGTCCACCACCAAAGAAAAGTCTACGGTCATTGTAGATCTGTTTCACATAGTGCATAAGAGCTATCAATTCTTCTTAATCATTTCCTCATTATCTTCAAACCAAGAAATTTATTGTTAATTGTAGAAATTAAAACAAAAATACAGCACATAAAAGAATTGTTTGAAGGATAGTTTACCTTTTTGGGCTTTTGAAATTGAACCATACTTTGCTTCAAATTATTTAGAGGTCCTTCTACCAAACACTCATTTTCCTGACAAGAGAGATCAGATTTACAGAATCAGAATGATTCTTTTCCTTTTTCTTATCTTCTTTTTTTATTGGTATTATTGTGAAAACCTGGACAGCCTTGTGACAATAAGCACCAGTAATCTATTCTCTGGGCTCATCATTATGATGATTTAACATCCTACTCTACACTAACTGATTTCAAGAAGTGCAACCCATCCAATGAGCTGGCTCAGGATAGATTGAAATGGATTAAAAAAAATTCACATAGCTGACCCCCACATAGTTAGAGCAAAGGCTTTGAAGATAATGATGATCCTTTTTTTAGTTGTATGTATATAAAAATTACTCTCAGTTATAGGTTTATAAACATTCTATAATTATTTTTATTCTTATTCTCAAAAAACGACAGGATTTTTAGATTCTTATTTTAAACCAATTATTTTTTGTTCTTCAATAAATAGACAGCTTTTTTTGCTAATTACTAACAAAAAAGAACCATGAAAGTAAAATATATATCATACAAATCCTAGGATAAAGCTTTAATGATGATGATAAATTTCAAGCTAGCAATTTCCAAAGCAACACCAAAACATGTCTCAATGGAATTCTAAAAACAAATCAGTTTTATACTTCAAGATGTATGAGTTATTCCTCACAAATCAAGCCTCACTTTATTTTTCCCCTGAAATGGTGTATACAAATTAATCCCAAAAAGCACAACCAATTAAAGAAGAGTGGAAGAAAAGGTAAACGCGAACAATATTATTTATAAATCTACCACATAATAAATTAAATCAATGAAAGCCCAACACTAATTAAAGGGCACAGCTAACTATAGAAATGTGCAATTCCTACTTAAACCATGAGCCATAGATAAGACAGAAGTCCTTCAATCAGTAAAAGCAACCTCTATTTACATTGTATTACTTCTGATTGAAAAGTGGCCTTTAATTTATTAAAACCAAATTTAACAACGAGAGACATCTAAAACCAATTGGAATTCGATCATACCAAAAGTCTACTTTCAAGCTTCAGTTCACTTGCCCTGGTTGTGGACAAATTGGTAGAAAAAAATCCAAGATAAAGTTTCCTGCTTTGTTTCATTTCCAGTTGATAAAATACTCTCTAGTAAACAAAGAAAGCATGTAAAATATATATATATAAAGAACTTCAGAGAAAGGTTAATTGATCAATGGGATGAGATCTAGCATATTAAGCACTAAAATTTATAGTGCAAGTTTAGTGGATATGAGAAAAAAGATGAGTTGATTAATTGGTACCATAATGTGATAAATGTGCACCTGGTAGCAGCTATTGAACAAAATAGGGTTTGATTTTATTATAGCAAATATGATCAACGTATGTGGCCAAAAAGGATACAATCTAGTTAAGTGCTATGAAATCATCATGTGCCCACTCAACTGAGGAGAAATTTTAAAGTTGCAGTTAAATCTGGCTTTTTCTATGGAGCTAAATATTGCACAAGAAAGAAGTTAGAAGCGAAAACACTGGGGGCAGAAATGTGCATGCTAAGATGAAACTACTATTTTTACTAGAAAAAAGATAGCTAAATATTTATGTTTTTGAAAAAATAAATGAAACTACAAATTAACAAAAATCTGAAACAATTGCCTTTGGAAAATAGCTGGTCCAAGCTGCATTAATCATAGTGAGCCTTAATAATTGCATTATATGATTTTTTTTATTTCTGAACATTACAAGCAAAAAAATTGGGGTGAATTATTAAATGAATAATTTGTTCTATAACTTTCTAAGCAAGTTACCCTGTTGCGTCAACCCCAGTTAAATGTGACAAAAACATGCAATGCAACAAACGAAGGATACCTTGTAATGTGTCAATAGGCTGTTCCATAATTGCTGTTTGCTTAAGACCTTAGGATTCCCCAAAATAACAATACCATAGCGAGCTCTCGTTAGCGCAACATTCAGCCTCCGTGGATCATTGAGAAATCCAATACCCTGCCACAAGGCATTGAAGAAGTTGTCAAGATTTTATAGACCAAGGATGGCACAGACAAAGAACTTGATTGTTATCAACACATTTGTCTGAGTGATAATTTTGTTTTGAGAGGAATCAGCCATTGGGAAGGTTTTGCAATTCCACAGGTAAACTGTAAAAGTGCCCTTATTTTTCAATGGTAACATTACATCTAGTCAAAAAATAATAATAATAATTTCTTTTACACTAATGCTTCTAGAAACATGGGCATTGGTTATTATGGCCCTTACAGGGGAAGGCTTCAGGCAGTCTAAACAAGGAAATTAAAAATAGTAGATGATACATCAAGCATCCAAAGTCCTGACAAAGATAGGTCATACATATCATGTAGACCAGAAATTTAATCTAAGAAGGTTAATTTAAAAATAAAATTAAAAAAATCACCCCTGGGTGCACTCCAAAAGTTATCCAAGTTTGATTCCTAAGTAATTTCTTTAATTTCTCCAACATTCTCTGGCATTACATTTAAACCTCTCATGCATCCCCCTTTATCTAGCTAAAACCCAGTTAACCGCCCATTTTGATGTTTTGTTTAAAGTGGTGCAGATTTGCACATGCCCATGTGATTAGCACGGGTCACAGACACAATGATAAATGAAACAGTTCTGAAAAAGTGTGGGGGCAGGAAACTGACCTGATGCTCATTGCTTCTCACGCAAGACAGAATAATGTAATCTTTTTCTCTTCCCTGGAAAGAATCAACGCTAGCAACCTACAAAAGACAGGCATGTTGCATAAGCAAATGCACAAATGGAAGCAATGGAAATTCTTGTCAAATGCTGAAGGTACCTCAATTTCCTTATAAAGTTGCTGTCTAAGAGCACCATTTCTTGACATGTAATTTACAATATAAGCCCTTTGCCCTTCATATGGTGTTATAACTCCAATCTGTTCAATTTAAAAAGTAAAGATGGATAAGAGAAGGTCGAAAAAATATGGCATAACCACAAAACCAGAGCATGCTGTGTAAGATGGAAGCATACTTGGCTAGGAATGACACCACTCCTCAAGAATGTTGTCACAATTTTTTCCACATGAGCAGCTTCAGTTCTATTCAGATAAGATGTTCCACTTGCACTTATCTCCTCTTGTCCCATCTAGATAAAGGCATTGCATTAGCCCTAAAATAATTCCAAAAAGGTCTGGAATTCAGAAAATAAATGATGTAAAGTTTCAAAAATACTTGGACGTAGAAGAACATGGGACGGTTTGGCACAGGCCATGGGAAATCAATGCCAGTTGATTGCCTCTCATTAATGGTCACTCCATTCTGAAGCGTACCCTCATAGAAGCTGTTCGAAGGAAATTCTGATAAGGAAGGATGCATACGATATTGAACCTGCAATTTTTTACCACCAGTAAATACAGTTCAATGTGTTGTTGCGTCCAGACAGTAAATTTCGAGAGTCAACCCTGAAAGGAACTAGAATGCCATAAAAATCAGTCCCAAAAACTGCAGCAAATCATCATGAACATGCACAAACTCTAGATCAAGGAATTAAATTTCAGTTTCAGTGCCCAATGCAACCACCACCAAAACAGGGTTGACTGGACTGAGTTGGAATAACTCAGATAAGATGCAGACTACCAACTTGGTCTTAATCCTAGTGAGTGTCATTGATGGTTGTTTGAGCCCTGTGGGGAGAGGAAGCTCCATAAGAAAAGGAGAGACCTTCTTTGTCCATGAGGATAATCCAAAATGATTAAAGATTCTGCAATGGGATCAAATCTTCGCTGGCTGAGGGATTTGGCCTTTGTTTGTCACAAACCTTTCTCCGGCAGTAACAACGAAGGATTTATTCGAAGTTTTCAGGGAGGCTGGTCAAGCGTTCGATGTTTTCTTGCCAAAAGTTAAAAGAGTTAATGGGAGATGCAAAGGATTTGGATTTGTGCAATTTAAAACTGAATGAGATGCCAATAGGACAATCCAACAGCTGAATGGAGGAATGGTCAATGGAATAAGGATTGGAGTTCAGAAAGCTAAAAACGATGATAGAAACCAAAGAGAAATGGGCCGAGTCAGCCTATTGAAGGAGTCAGGAGACCTTTTGATGTGGCTAGTATGCTGAATCAAAGACAAGGTTTAATCCATCAAAAGATCTGGTGCAGAGCCATAGCAAAAAATCCCCTCTTCGCCGGACGCCAGGGAAGACTTGCGCAAGGGATGTATCAAGTTGCCCTCCACTAAAAGGGGTTTTTATGCAATGACCTTTCTGCCACTTGCAAGAGTCAAGTTTTACCTAACAATTTGGAAGGTCAATGTCCAGCAGGAAAGGATCCTTTGGCCATACCATCAGAGGCACATGTGCCATTAGTGGATCAGAGGAACTAGGTTTGTGATGGAGGTGATAATGATGTACAGGATCTGAACCATCTTTCCAAGTTTGCAGGGCATGAGTCTCAAGAGGTTCTCATTAGGAGAGAGGAAGGTCGCTGGGGGGATTGATGTTCAGAGAGTGATGATGATTGCAATAGTGACAATGGAGTCAATCTGGAAATTGCAGAAGACCAAGCCCTGGTGATGGTGGAGTTGACGGACCATATTGAAGATCTAGCGGTGGGTTTGCCTAATGATGGGATTGATGCAGAAGATACCAGTAGAATTACTTAAGATAAAATGATTGAGATTGCTCAAGTTTTGGATATATAGATGGATGACAGATTGGGTGGGTTAAGAAGTTTAATTTGTGATATGTTCGAGTAGAAGTAGAAAGAGCATCCAAAGATCCAAAAAGAGAATTAGAAAAACTATCTTTTGCAATCAATTATGATAGACCAGATACGCAATTGGGAGTGACTTTGCTTGGAATATGAAGCTTCTGTCATGAAATGTTAGTGCGATGACTCAATTGCTAAAGGGGTGGTGTTGAGAGGTTTAGTTCAATTGTGTAAGGGAGAATGTCTTTTTATTCATGAGACTAAGATGGGAGTTACTGATATTCAGGTTATTCGATCTACTTGACTGTGGGTAAATAGTCAGTTTGCTATGTGTCCTGCAGGAGGTGCTTTAGGAGGCATTTTATTTGTATGGAATGTGGCTAATTGGCAAAAGATGGATGAGTTTGTGGGAAGTTTTACTGTTTCCGTTCTGTTGAAGGATGTCCGATGCAACAAATTATGGGTTGCAACCTCTGCTTACAGGCCATCATCTTCCACTAATAGGGTGGATTTTTGGACAGAGATTTCACGGCTTGCAAATCTATGGAAATGCTCTTGGGTGGTGGGAGGGGACTTCAACTGTATTAGGTTCCCTTCTGAGAAAAAGGGAGTTTCTACCATTACCTCAGTTATGAGGGGTTTTAGTGATTGGATTGGGAGTAATGATCTGATAGACTTGCCGCTGAGAGGTGCTGATTTCACATGGTCTAATATGCAGAGCAATCCAATTATGTGTAGGTAGGATCAGTTCTTGGTGTATTCTGATTGGCTGGATATTTTTCCGGATTGTATGCAAAGAGCGTTGGCTAAACCAATTTCGGATCATTGTCCTCTCCTATGTTACATGGACTCGGCATTAGTATAGGATGCGGGTAAGTATCGGGTGCAGGTGCACCAAGTATATCAAATACCTTAGAAATGAAGTATTGGCATGAGTATGAGGTGCAGGTGCATGTGTCGGGTGCGAGTGCATCCTAGTTTTAGGCGAGTTTGTGTATCATAGGTCCTCTCCTCTTTGAAACTAATTTGGAAGATTGGGGTCCCCAGCCTTTTAGGTTTGAATTAATGTGGGTTTCAGATAAAGGTTTCCCGAAATGTATGAAGACATGGTGAGTTAGCATGGATGTTGGTGGGTGGATGGGTTTCCAATTATTTCAAAAGTTGAAAATCCTAAAAAGGCAAATTCAGGCTTGGCGTAGGGAGGTTTTGGGTAGTACGTCAGAAAAGAAGCATACACTTTTTATCTGAAATTTATAGAATTGATAAGAGGGCAGCAGAAGGGAATTCTGAAGAAGATGATTGGAATAGAAGACTCTATGTAGGAGATCAATTTCGAAGGCTTATTTTTCAAGAGGACGTTAGTTGGAAGCAGCGTTCTAGAAATAAATGGTTGGCTGCTGGTGATCGTAACACGAAATTCTTTTCACCTAGTTGCAAGTGCCCGCGTCGAGTGAATCGTATAGTTGCTATTGATAATGGAAAAATATGGGAGGAGAAGTCTGATATCCGAAGAGAGATAGTTCATTTTTTCCAAGGGCTTTATACTTGTGATAATCAGATCAGGCCTTGGATGGATAGAATTTCTTTTAGTCAGATATCCAATTCTACTGCGTATTTCCTGGAAGCTCAATTTTCAAAAAAAAAAAGACCAGAGAAGTTGTCTTTGGTTTGGGGTGTGACCAAGCTCCAGGCCCGATGGATTCCCAATAGCTTTTTTTCAAAAATTCTGGGACATGATAGAGGAAGATATGGTAGTGTTTTTCAAAGAATTCCATGCAAATGAAGTTATAGCAAGTGAACTTGGAGCGTCTTTCATTGCATTAATTCCAAAGAAAGATGGTGCTATTTCTATTAAGGAATTCCATCCAATTAGTTTGATTGTAAGTCTTTATAAGATATTAGCCAAAGCCCTTGCTAACCATTTCAGGAAGGTGCTCCTTGAGGTAATTTATGATAAACAAGCTGCTTTGGTAGATGGACATCAAATCCTTGATAGTGTATCTGTTGCTCATGAATGTGTAGATTCTCGGAATAAACACAAGCATCTGCGGTTGATTTGTAAGTTGGATTTTGGAAAGGCTTATGATATGGTAGATTGGGGTTTCCTACAATATATGATGGAAAGAACGGGACTTGGCTATCAGTGGCGAAAATGGATTAACAATTGTGTATCTTCTGCTCATTTTTATATTATGATAAACGGCTCTCATAAAGGTTATTTCAAGAGTTCCAAAGGTATCCGACAAGGTGATCCATTATCTCCTATGCTTTTTGTTATTATGATAGAAGCTTTAAATGCCTTAATGAAGAACACTAGACGGACAGGGCTGCTTACTGGATTTGCTATTGATGAGGCCGGTTTGGATTTGCAGATGACTCTTATCATATTCTTTGATGCATCACTAGATGAGGTTCACAAATTGAAATTGATTTTGAATTGGTTTGAATTGTTGTCTGGGTTCCGAATCAATTATGGTTAGTTTGAATTATTGGTTTCCAGTTGCCAGCTAATCAAGTTGCACTTCTCGCCAATGTTCTTTGTTATAGAGTTGGTAATTTGCCTTCTAGCTATTTGGGGTTTCCCTTGTGTTTGGGGCTCCCCAAGAGTTCCTTATGGGTATGTTTGGCAAAGGGGTAAGGTGAAATAGAGTAAAGTTAAATTTTGAAAATTCAAATTTCCCTCCTTCCTTTTTTAAATTCAAATTTTCCTTATCTTTTTTCAAAAAAAGTCAAAAAGTAATCACTAAACTACAAAAAAATCTCTATTTTTTATACAAGAAGTCAAAAAGATTTCACATCAAACAACTAAAAACAAAAAGTCATCATAACCCAATCATATATTATTCGTTATTGATTTTGGATTTACTCTCCCTTACTTTACCCTACCCTATGGGATTCCGTGGTGGAGTGCATAGACAAAAGGTTGAGTTCATGGAAAGGTAACCTTTTATCGCTGGGTGGGCGAATTACTTTAATTAAGTCTGTTATGCAAAGTTTTCCAATTTATTAGCTTTCTTTTTCCAAATTTCCCAAAAAATAGTGTGTCGGATAGAAAATTTCAGTGTGACTTTCTTTGGAATGATCATGTTGAAAAAAGGAAGTATCATTTGGTTAGGTGGGATCTGGTTTGTAAACCAATTTATCAGGGAGGTCTAAGGATCCGATCTGTTGGGAAAGTTAATAAAGCTCTTTTGGGAAAGTAGCTATGGAGGATTGGGGAGCCGACTCAAGGATTATGGAAGCAAATTCTTATCTACAAATATAAGTTGGGCAATGATGGCTGGTCCGCGCTCGGCCGGTTGTTCAAGGCCTTTGGATTTTGGAAATCAATTCTTCCTGTTAAGGATGATTTTTTTCCATGTATTCATTTTAGGGTTCATGATGGTTGATGGGTTCGATTTTGACATGATGAATGGTGTGGACAGTCTGTGTTTCTAAGTTTTTTTCCTAATCTGTACTTGTTAGACAGGGGACAACAGAATATTTTTGCAGGCAATTTCCTTATTACTTACTGGTGGTCAAGTTGTATGTGGCTTTAATTTCGCCATGATATGACAGACAGAGAAATTGAAGAACTCTCTCACACGCTTGCTTCTTTAAATCAGATGTATATTACTGGTAAAGGGTGTGCTGCTAAAGTTTGGAAGCCTACGCTTAAAGGTAACTTTACTATCAAGTCATTTTATAATTTCTTGTCCGACACCTCTCATTCTATTCAAGGGGTATAAAAAGATTTTGCTATTCTACAATACCTCCTCGAGTGCTAACTTTTTGTTGGGTGGTGAGATGTCATAAAATATTGACACTAGACAAGCTGAGGAGGAGGAATCATATTATTGTCAATGGGTGTCCAACCTATCCAAGGGACGAGGAATCAGTGCATCATCTGTTTATTCATTGTTCTTTTTGCTCAAAGAGTTTGGTCTGCTATTCTTCAATTCATCATCATCATCAAAGCCTTATCCCAACCATGTTGGGGTCGGCTACATGAATTCTATTTCTCCTATTCAGAATTCATGTTTGGGTTGTGACAAAGTTTTACGCTGGCTGTCACCTACCTAACGCAACCCTCCTCCTTTACCCGGGCTTGGGACCGGCAGCAAAACTGGCGGAGTTTCTGCTATTCTTCAATTATTGGACATAAATTGGGCAATGCCTTTGAAAATTGTAGATCTGTTCCGCCAATGGCAGTAGGGGATCAAATATGTTCATATGAGGATTCTTTGAAAGGTAGTGATTTATGTGATTTGTTGGAAAATTTGGTTGGAGATGAACAACCACATTTTTAATAATAAAAGTAAATCGGTGAAAGATGTTGTGGCTTCTATTGTTTGGTCTGTTTCAGAATGGGGGTGCTTAAGAAAAGAATTTAAAAGGGTGGTTTTGGAGGATTTGAATAGGTCATGGGTAGCTCATTTTCAAGGTGGATGGAGAACTAAACCTCTAAATAATGTCAAGTGGGAAAGCCCTCCAATGGGTTCTCTCAAATTAAACTTTGATGGTAGTTATGTTCAAGCCACTAGAAGAGGTGGGGTGAGAGGTATTATTAGAGATTGGAATGGCAATGTTATTCGAAGCTTCTCTGAGCTAGTGGAGTCTTTGGATGCTAATAAATCTGAACTTAAAGCTCTTCTGGTTGGTTGTCTTGTGTTACGTCAATTGGAAGGATTTAAAGCTATCATTGAAGAAGACTCTTTTTCAGTTATTCAGTAGAGTTAAGGTAATTGTTCTCATCCATGGTGGCTGGCTGATTTGGTGGAGGAGATGCAGTATATCTCCCGCGAATTGAATGTTGTGTTCCATCATGTGCTTCGTGAGGCAAATGAGTTGGCAGATAAACTTGCTAAAGAAGGGGTGTTCCATTCTTCATTATCTTTTGATGTATAATTGTTTTTTTTTTAAATTCTTCTTTCTAGTTAAATAAATTTTAACGTTATAAAAAATATACATAGTTTTAAAAAGACAGTCAATATAGCTTTAGACAGATGGTCAATCTCTAATACATTTATCACTAAATGCACAGCATATAACTGTAGCATCTGCTTCATTTAAATATATTCATTTTCCGATATGCCAAAACAAATGCAAGCACACAAATCAATGGGCCTCAGATCCTAATAATTCACTGTTCCACACCGATACTGTTCTATTGCACTTCAGAGTTTCTAACAACATTTATATGCCATCACATATTTTTGTAATTAAGAAAAAATATCAGTAATTAACAAAATGGAATACAAAGAAAAATAAATAGCTAATGGGGGATCATGAACACGATTTGATGCTGAATACTTGAGAGGGATACTATATATTATATATTCAGCGGAAGCTCCATAGAATAGAAGAGTCTGTAGCAATGCAGCGCACACCATCTTTATGCTTATCCATAAAGATACGTAGCATGCTCAACAATACAAACAACTACTTATTTTTTCGAGTGGCTTACAAGCAATTGTCGGAAGTCTACTACATAATCTAGAAACTGAGATGTTTCCCCTTCCATGTTAGCCATAGCACAAAAAAGTGAAACCACACAGGAGGGTGTCCTTGGGCTTGTTTGGTACTTTACTAGTAAAGTAAAGTGAGAGGACACCTCAATTCAATAAAGAATAAAATATGATGGGTCTAATCATAATGTGATGATCTTTTTTATCTTTAATGACGTGAGAAGGAATCTTTTTCACTTTTTGTATAAAGAGTTGATTTTTTGTCATTTAGTGACTTGAGAATGTTGCTTTTTGACCTTTTTTTTTTTAAGGGAGGAATTTTGAATTTTTGAACTTTCGATATGACCCTCACATTTTTTCATGTCTCTTAAATGGAGGCTCCACTTCACTCTACTCTAATAAAGTGCCAAACACGCCGAATTTTAACCATACAATCACCTCAAGTCATAATTATCTTAAATGGCGGCTTGGTGATCACTTTCAAGCACCTTTGCAGTAGCATGTCATAAGATCAATGACCTTTCCAATCCTCAATGGAAACTTCCTCAGTCCTTGGTCAGGTTGTACAAATAAACTGGCAGCCTCACCAGAACTAGACTGGAGTGAGCATAAAGGTCGTAGGATAAGAGTTAGTAGCATAGTCTTATACTGGAAACTAGCTGGTGTATATGGTGATGAAGTAGATTATGCCTCTCCAGAGTATATAGCATGGTTCCAAATGTTTAAGGTTAGGTGTAGATAACTAAGATACATATGAAGCTGAATTTTACAGGCAATGGTAATCATAAACCATTGTTATACCATCTAATCAAAGTTACCCTTGTAAGTTCTGGACCACGCATCTCTTCTAAGGGCTAAATACTTTGACACCTCACAACCTAATATGTCACTTCTGACAACATCTTTCTAGGACAATATTTGTCACCCTTTCTCTAGTATATCTTACTCCCGCAAATAATCAGTCCATCATACAAGGATGTTCCAGCATTGCAAGCACAAGCCGAAAATCATCTCAAACAAGCAGAAAAATTGTCTCAAACAACACTAGAGGCCAAGGTAAAGCAGTACTTGTGTCCAATTAGTCATCAAGATCCTTTGCTTGGTCCCTATATGGATCCCTCTATAATCAACCATGAACTAACTACTGGGATCAAGGAATCAACCATCAAAGCATTTCCAAACTATAAGCCACCTTCCATGACGAAGGAACAAATTTGACAAAAGGAATTCCCAGAGTCTCAGTGAAGATACTAAAAAGATTAACATTCTATATGCAATAGTTGCATAAACTACGCACTTAAAACGAAAAACCTATAGTAGCCATGGTGGTAAGGCATCCCACTTGACTGCCCTAGGGATAGCAACAGGTACTTGTATACCTCATCCACTGCCACTTGTCCTAAAGATGATATGTCCATGTAATTTCTCTAGAATATATAACTTATATACTATGAACAGGGTGGAGCAGGTCAAGCCCAGCCAAAACCTAAACCCACCCCAAACCCAACTCGGGTCAAAAATATAAAATCCTGTACTAGCTCTGAACCCAACGGACCCACTACCAAAGATGCCCCTAAAAAGAGCAGGTCAGTGCTGACCCATTGCTATCCTGAGACCAACTGCTAGCCTGTTGCAGAGTCCAAGCTTTAGACAAGTTTTCATACTCCCAACCCACTAGCCACATGGCTAGAGTGGGAAAAATCTGACCCGACCTATTGATCCAACCCATATTTGACCCACATAACCCAACCCACATTTTATATGGATCAATCACAGGTCCATTAAACCTGACCCGCAATAAAAACAGGTTGGTTTGACCCACTGACCGATTGGCTTGACTTCTCACTTGAAAAATCGGCCATAGTCAACTCACTTTACTCATTTTTTCCAGAGTGATTTTTTTAATGGTACCCCAAAGAGTGAATACAAGCAATTCAGTTTCCTTTTCCATTTATGTGTGTGTGTGTGTGTGTGTGTGTGTGTGTGTGTGTGTGTGTGTGTGTGTGTGTGTGTGTGTGAGAGAGAGAGAGAGAGAGAGACCCAACAGCTGCACTAGGTGGAGAACATCTCATCTATGGCCATCAGACAATGGGCCAAGTGGGCCATGCACACATCAGCAGCCTCATCATACAGACATCTGACAACAAAAAGGGAGGACAGAGTGATTATAAGCTTGAAAAGGTGAGAAAGCACTAGCTGCTCCATCCCTTTCCTGAATCTTTCTATCTCAAACCCTAGAGATCAAACCCAAGAAAAGCTTATTAGATATTTTTATATAGGAGCTTGATTTCTCCAAACCCTTAAAAAAACACGTTTCTTCTTCCTCCTATTTCTTCTTCTCCTCCTCCTCTCTTCCCTTTCTTCCTACACGAGTAAACCATATCGGATGCAGGTCAAGGTTGGCTGACCAGTTTTTAAAAGGTTTGGTTACAGGTTAGACACTTATACTTCAATCTATAGACATCCCTAGTCAATCCAACACATTTTATCTGACCTGGTCAGTTTGCAACCCGTATCTGTGGCAGAACATTATTTAAAAAGGGGAAAAAAAGAAAAAAGGTGTCTCCGTGTTCTTAGGCTTCAGATTTTATTATTGTTTTTGTACATGTAATAACAATTGCTCGATAGCTCTCTTCATCCACCAAACAAGCTATCATTGTACCTCAAGTCTTGACAAGCAAAACTTGGTCGGGTGATTTGACTAGACAGACATTAGCAGTTATACAGGGGAGGAGCAGGATACATCACGGTGAAGCGTGTTATCCTGTGAAATATAGGCACATTAAGTGGACCAAGTAAGAGAGCATAGTTTAAGTGGTAGTTAGCAAAGGGTTTTGGTACTGCTAATGGATATGTCAAGTTTATCTGCCAAAACCAAAAAGACTCTCTTTTTTCAGCCAAATCCAATAACACAATCTGAGACCACAAAATTTAATTAATAAAACAATTATTGGCCATAATACCAATTAATTAAACCATATCTTTCATCTCTGAGCTGATTCTGCACTTCCGACATCTTTGATAACATTTTTTAATTCAATATTTAAGGGAATTAATGAAACATCAAGGCAATGAGCTTTTGCAGAAGTACAAACTAATATAATACAATTTAATAGGGGAATCTTCAATGCAAATGGCAAAAACCAATTGCTTATGAAAGATCAACATGTTCCAGTTTCAGCTAAGTTCTATATTTACTGGTGCTATTATATGAAAATTATAAAAATGGAAAGAGCAAATCTATCTACCAAAAAGACAAAAACCATGTATATTTCTCAACTCCATACTATATAATATATAAAATAGAATAGTGAGTAGGGTCATCACCTGTAACCTGAACGGTTTCACTCCAAGGAGCACAAGACGTTCAAAAAGAGACTGAGCAAGGCCAGCACGAGCTGCCTTCTTACACATAATGACTGGACCTAGCTGGCAATGATCTCCAACAAGAACAACCTAATCAACGGGAGTAGAAGGGTTAGAATGCAACACTTACGTGCAGATGACACTTGAGCTTAAAAAAAAAAAATAAGAAACCCACTAACATGCAAAGATCTGTTTCAGGTACCTGTTTTACCCCAAGAACCAAAGGAATAAGGCATTCTGGTTCAGTTGCCTGTGTTGACTCATCAATAAGAACCTAAAAGGGAAGGCAAAAGCTTTCACAAATCTTAGATATAAAGAAAGACAAAATGACCATTCAGTAATCAGATCTTCAATATGCCACTAACCTGACGGAATCTAAAGTTTGCCAGCCGAGGATCTCCAGCACCAACACATGTGCAACAGATGACATCAGCACTCTGGGATATCTCCCTCTCAGTTGCTCTTTTCAGTGCTTTGTACTTTTTTTCATCACTACTAGACAGCTCTCCTGTAAAAGTGCAGAACTGAATTTAGTTACAACAATTTCCACTAAGCACCATGCATCCAGCGGCCAGGAACTTCAAAATGGAAGATCTTTGAATATTAAAAAACTAGATTATCAAAAGCATCTAGCAAATTTTAGCATGAAACAGTTAAATCAATTCAACAAATCAGTAAAATAAATGTGTTTCACTATTAACACATAACATAGCATAATGTATTGATCAATAATGATAGAAAATATAAAAACTCAAATATGCTGTTATGATAACAGAAAGAATTGGCAATAACCATCTAAATAATAAGTATTGCATTTGCACATGCTAGAAGAAAATAACCACAATAGGTATTAAAAAATAAAGCAGTTCGCATTTCACAGGGAAAAGAATCATTGCAGCAAGCTGCACAGTTTTAGCCGAGGAGTTCAATGATGTGTGTGTGTGTGTGTGTGTGTGTGTGTGTGTGTGTGAGAGAGAGAGAGAGAGAGAGAGAGAGAGAGAGAGAGAGAGAGATTCAATGTTGGCAACTACTATAGCGACAAGCTAGCATCTGTGAAGCGAAAAGACGGAAACCAATTCCAGGATTTCGATAATAGAATATTGTACATGATGAATGTGTGTATATTCACGCAAGCATTCCACACTCGTAGTTTTAAAGCTGAAAGTGTTGTCTAGTTGTTACACATTACTATTCAGCAATTAACATGATAAACATGCAATTATGCATATAGATATAAGTATCTTATGGAAAAAATTAGCATGTTTGTATGCACATAAATCCCCATAAACAATGTTACACAACATACTTGCACAGCATTTTATATGTAGGCATCCAATTGGGTCAACAACAATCTTAGATGCCAATGGCAAAGAAAAGGAACGATAACAAACTACAATGTTAAACAAAATACTTGCATCATTTTATATTAGGCATCCAATTGGGTCAACAACAATGTTAGATGCCTATGGCAACAGAAGGGAAACATATCATAATTACGATTTAAGCACTGCACCAACGGCAAGTTGATTCATAAGTCGCAATCCCTGAGTTCCAACTTTGATAACAGAATAATTTACCCCAATAAAAATAAAAATAGAAAAAACTTTCATAAAAGCACTAAAAGCACCAATTCCAAATAAAAGTAGTTAAAGACATTAAAATTTTTTACAGTAGTTAAAGAAGTTTATTTCAGGTTGCAAATGGTGGAAGAAGGTAAGATAAGAAGATAGGGAACATTAAAAGAACGTACACGTCTAGAATGCCAATAAACCAAACCTCACCTTGTTCATCTTTAAGCTGTTGGAGCTTATAAAGTTCACTCTTTTCAGATGTATCAAGATGACGTACCTACAACAAACAATTGAAAAGACAACAGCAGGAACATAATTATCCAGGAGGCCTTAGTAGCTTATAAATCATTACATGAGCCACAATAGAGTTCCAGCCAATTAATGCACCTGATAATGCAGTGTTAAATGCTCAACAGGAGAGCTTACAGCTTCCCTTGACTTGGCACAGAGCCTTACAACCTGAAAATCACAATGTGTAAAAGCAAAGCAAAAGAAGGTAATGCCATTAGAAATAAAACCATTTCAAAAAGGAAAACAAATTAATAATGAAAGGACTCATCTTTATAACTATAAAACTTTCCTAAAGAAACAGTTAAAAACATTACAGCCAAAGTTCAGTGAAAGGGAACCTTCTACGCTACTTTTTTTCTACCTTGACTTGAACTTTCAGAGAAAGAAACTTATAATGTACTTTTTTTTTTTGTTTGGGTCTATCATCTTTTTTCTTTTTTCAGTTGTGTGTGTGTGTGGGGGGGGGGGGGGGGGGTGGGGTGTGCTTTCCACTATTATGGCTCTTGTGCTGTTTACCTGCTCACTGAAGTATGTTACCATTCCAAAAAGGGGAAAGAGTAGATCAATGTACTTAAAACTGAATAAAATGGAGAAAACTTAAAATAAGTAGGGTCATGAATAGGATCCGAAAAACAAACAACTAGCATTATCTCTCAGCATAAGTATGTATATGTATATGTATCCACGTATGTATTGGCAGCCCTCACCCATGCACCCACCACACACCCTTGTGGGGCCCACCTTCAGCCACATCAAGTCATGGGGAAGAGGGGATTGAAACCTCACCCCACAACCCTAACCAGCCTAGATCCATAGGATTTCAATCCACAATGGTGAGAAACAGTTGGATGAGTGTCAAAATTGGGGTTGTCTCAATTCGTGAGGCAATGAGTGTCAAGGAGTTGGATTGATATAGGGCCTCCCACCACCCACAAGATAAAAAAAAAAAAAAAAAGGAAGGTGCTCAAGAGTGGCTTATAAAAGGGTGCTCACTACTGATAACCAGTACCACCAAAAGCTCGATACAAGTAAACAGCATAACAATGTATAAAACACCCCCACTGAAGCAGCGCAGGGGAAGAAGATTAGCCAACGGGCTAATCTCCAAGCCAAAAGGCTTAGGGATAAATTGTCTAGGTGTCTCACCAAAGACAAATAACTCTCTCAACTGAGAACCAATGCCCAAAGCTTTATTCAATATCAAAATCTATATCTCTTGAAGAGATTACAACCTTATTTATAACTAAAACATTCTCTAAAATAGGAAATACCTAATTCTAAACAGGTAAGAAATCCTAAATCAAATCCAACTGGAATCAAATCCAACTGGACTTGCCAAATATCAAACAATTACTATAATAGAATCCTACTACAATGTTACTATGTTTTGGGCCTGCGGGTGTAGACTTTCAATCGGGGCCCAGTATGATGATGGCCTGCATCAGCTCTCCCCCGCTTGGAGGAGAACTCGTCCTCGAGTTCTGTAAATATCCGCCTGGGTCGAAAATCATTCGAACAAATTTCTGTGTCGCTGATTGAGCATCAGGTTGATAATATGCCTTGAAAGCTGGATCGAATCTTCTATTCCACTCAGAAGTAGGTTGGAGGTGATGTATCTGTTGATGGTTGCATTGACAGTGTGATCTGACCATTATATGCTTGAATAGTAGACTCTGTAATAAGATAGCATAATTGTTGATTGACATTAGTTGATCTCTGAAGATGAAATCAATATGGTGCACATCAATTAATGTGGACATATCTTCTTGCGAAACCACTGGGGTAATTGATTTGTCATCCGATGTGGCAATCAGATCCATTGGATGATTACTGTCTGCTTGTACATCATCTTGCTTTATCTCTTGCTTTTCATCTGAAGTTACAATAAGATCTTCCTTTCCATGAATGGGCTTTTCAACATCATCGGTGGAATTTGTGTCTTCCCTGTGTTCATCTTGTGACTCTTCAATTGATGGTGATGAGGTAGATGAAGATGTTGCTGGTTGTAATGGAACAAGGTCAACATATTGTCCTTTCCAATAGAAAGAATAGATATTCTTCTCTTTGTCATATTGCACTTTCCGATTAAGAAGCCATGGTTGTCCCAAAAGAATATGAGTGATATTCATGGGAATTACATCACACCAAATTTTATCTTCATATACACCAATCTTGAAAGATACTAAACATCTGTGAGTGACAGTAATGACGGAAGTATTAGACCATGTAACTTCGTAAGGCATTGGAAGAGTCTCTGTAGGCCAATTGAGTTTGTCAATAACATATTGTGCCACAAAATTGATAGTACTGTCATGATCAATAACTAGATTAGTTAATCGATCTTCACACCTTACTCGCGTCCGAAATATCATAGTCTGTTTCCACTCTTTGTCTTCCTGTTCATTGGTGGTGAGAAGTCTGCGAATGGTAAGGGCGTGAGTATCTTTACCTTCAAATTTTGTTCCCATCAGATGATCTTTCATTCGTTGTGGAGAATGTTCTTGCTTAGGCTTGACTTGTTGCAGGTGAGACCATTGAAGCATGTGCTCAATATGAATTGCTTCTTTGTATGCTTCATGAACACTGTGACATGGTTTCATCTTCTCAAGAATGTCTGGCTTCAAACCTCTGATAAAGCGGGTTAAATCATGCAGTTTATTTTGTTCTAAGCCACAAACTTGATGCAATCTCGAAAATTGATTTAAATATTCATAAACTGTCGAATTTGCCTGTCTGAGATTGAGGAACTGCTCAAAGTAGACCTTATTTGCAAAATACCAATCTCCATATTTATACTCATATAACATGCTTTGAATTTCATCAGATGGTCCAAAGATTTGCATTTTGATTTCTCAAAATTGACTAACCTGATGGCTTGATCTTGTTGACAAAAGACGCAAGTGAAGATGGAGCGTGAATCGGACTAAAATATCATCATTTTGAGAAGCAATGACTAAGATCAATCAATCCAAAAAGAATGGATTTTTTTTTTTTTTTTTTTTGGAGTGGGCCTGGGCTGGGGCTGGAGTGGGGCTGGAGTGGGCCTGGGCTGGAGTGGGCCTGGGCCTGAGTGGGCCTGGGCTGAACAGCTGCTGTGGACCTGGGCTGAATCAGGTGCTGCTGTGGGCCTAGGCTGCAGCAGGACAGGCCTGTCAAGTCTGGGTCAGGTCAGACCCGGACTGTTTCAAAAGTGGGTTGGACTGGGGTGGACTGGGGTGGGTGTCGGGGTGTCGGGTCAGTTTTGGCCCAAACTGATAGCGGCCCAACTGATCAGCTTTTAAAGGCAAGAGTCAACGAAAAAGGAAAGAGAGGAAGGACAACGAAGAGCTTATCTGTAGGGGGAAAGGGGAGACTCTGCCGGCGAGAGAGAGAGAGAGCACCGCGGGCGATGGTGGTCTGCTGCCGGCGAGGGAGAGAGAGAGGTGCTGTCAGCCGGCGATGGAGGGGAAGAGACGCCAGCAGGCACGGGCGAGGGCTCGGCGTCGCTGTGCGCAGGCGCAGGCGCAGGCGGTCGCGTCCAGCCGGCGATGGAGAGGGAGAGACGACAGCGTGGTCTGCAGCCGGCGAGAGAGAGAGAGAGAGAGAAACGACAGTGGGGTGTTGGCGGGGCGATGGCGGTGGACGCTTCCGGCAGGCGATGGAGAGGGAGAGACGACAGCAGGGCGTTGGCGGGGCGATGGCTGTCGCGTCTTCTGTTGGTTTTTTTTTTTTTTTTTGTTCGTTGCTGGGGATGGGGATTTTTGGGTCTGTTCTTCGCTGGGGGTTGGGTTTGGTTCTGTTCGTTGCTGGGGATGGGGATTTTTTGGTTCTGTTATTCGCTGGGGGTTGGGAGGGTGGACAGCAACCGCGGGGTGGCCGATGGTGAGGGACAGAGGGATGATCGGGATCCGGTGGTGAGGGTTTCGGTGGGAAAAGGGTCGGGTCGGTGGTGGTGGGTTTGGGGTGTCTGGGTTCGGCTAGGGGGGGGTGTGGGTGGGGAAGAGGGTTTCTGGGTTCGGCTAGGGGTGGGATGTGGGTCGGTGCTGATGATGAAGGGAAGAGGGGTTAGGGTTAGGGTGGCAGTGGAGGAGAGGGGTGTCGGTGGGTGGAAGCGATGGGTACCGACGACAAAGAGGATGAACGAAGACTGTACCACGTACAGTATCTCGAATCGGCGATCAGACGGCGATCCGAGCTTGGATCTTCGTCTCTGATACCAATTGAAGCAGCGCAGGGGAAGAAGATTAGCCAACGGGCTAATCTCCAAGCCAAAAGGCTTAGGGATAAATTGTCTAGGTGTCTCACCAAAGACAAATAACTCTCTCAACTGAGAACCAATGCCCAAAGCTTTATTCAATATCAAAATCTATATCTCTTGAAGAGATTACAACCTTATTTATAACTAAAACATTCTCTAAAATAGGAAATACCTAATTCTAAACAGGTAAGAAATCCTAAATCAAATCCAACTGGAATCAAATCCAACTGGACTTGCCAAATATCAAACAATTACTATAATAGAATCCTACTACAATGTTACTATGTTTTGGGCCTGCGGGTGTAGACTTTCAATCGGGGCCCAGTATGATGATGGCCTGCATCACCCACTCCCCCTTCTTTCAAATGGGAGGCTGTTTGATTTTGAAACCCAACAGGTAGACAAATGGAGGCAACATGTGTCCTGGGGGTTTCAAACTTGTGACCTCTGTCTCTAATACTATGTTAATAACCAATGACACCAAAAGTTCAAGTTATTAGTGAACAACATAACAATGCATATCAACACTCGCTTGATAATTTCCCTATCAAAAAAAGGGCCACCCAATGCATGAGTATCTTGCATAGTAGAGTCTGGGGAGGGCAAGATGTACACAACCTTACCTTCATTCTGAAGAGGTTGTTTCCGTGACTTGAACTCACGTCCTCCAAGATGCTACCAGCAAGCCTTTACCATTGGGCCAAGCCGCCCTATCACATTTCGCTAAAATGTATCTATCATAAATAGTGTGAGAGGTAACTTTTTTTCACCACATAGGACCCACCATGATAAATCCAACCCCCACACACTCACTAAACCCCATGAACTAGCACTCACCCCAATTTGAATTATATTTACCGTTGCATTAAATTTCATAAAAACGTAACTCAAGAAAAACTGTTAAACTTTAACAGCTCTAAATCGCTTCTGATGATCTGAGTGAGACGATTTTTCCTAAAAGCATAGCTACAATGAGACCTTTCAGTCACACTATCCTCCCACAATGGACATGCATCCAAGTGGGTCCCACAAGAAGCTTAACTTTTACTTCTAATGCAATCCTTGAGAGGTACCTCTTAGTGAAACATGACCCTATATAATATCTATATATAGGCAATTGATGATGTACAGCCATGAGGCCCACTTTCCAAATCTGCCACAACAAACAACACCCCCTTCCAAACAAAACAAAACAAAACAAATAAAGGTCACCAATCCCATTGGTTTGCACCAGTCTAAATGGATTGGAATGTTTGATCAGCAATCATTTTTTTTATATAAAGCCGTTAAGCTTGTGGGCCACAGAAGAAGGGATTCAGGGCATCACATTGGCTTCAAAATTTAATAAATGGGGTTGTCCCACTTGGATAGTTTGAGCCCCGTCCCATAATCTACAGGGTCCTAGGTGGTCCCCAACAGCTGGTAAAAGAAATTTTTTTCCTTGAAGTTGATAACTTTAAATGAATAACACACAGACACTACAAATTAAATGTTAATTACTACCTTCAAACCAGTTGCACTTATCTTCTCAGCAAGTTGGTCGACTGCCACATTACTTGGAGCACAAACCAGAACCTGAACAAAACATCAACAATTGATACTGAGCATGTACATTAGTAAATCAACATTGAAGAAAAAAAAAAAAAAAAAAACACACACACACACACACACACACACATAAGCGCAGTCGTGCACCTGTCCTTGACCCTGTTTGGCCATATGATATACAATGGCAGCTGAAGTGACTGTCTTCCCTGTGCCAGGGGGTCCCTGTATTAAACTGATTGGCTTTAGGAGAACACTCTTAACAGCAAAAACCTGCCCAAAGAAACAAGATGTGAGAGTTGGAAGATACTCTGTTTTAATCACAGCATCTTACGTATTCAATAAGCATTATAACTTGACTTCAGTGAAGATGATGTGCCCAGAAACTAACTAAAATAAGCTTTAAAAACTGGGATGTCAAGGAATTGAGGTTGTTAAGTCCATTTTTCTTATTGTTTTTATTGTTTAATGGAAAAGTATTCAACGTGACAAGAGTGGAACAAAAAGAGCAAACTCAATAGAATATGAATTAAGAAACAACACGATGCCACTCAAATAAATGATAGGACTGTTGACAGAAGGCCACTATGAGAAGTATGGCAAATCTTTCAAAAGTCCTTACAAATTGTAACTTTGGAGATTCAACTTCCCCATCTACATTTTTAACCAAGTTTTTGTTTTTATCAAAGAATCTCCCTACACAAACTGCTATTATTATTTTTTTTTCCTTAAGCCAAGTGTTCTAATTAAACTAGAGAAATATAAGAAACCAAACTAATGTTATGTGCTCATAGTAACTATTATTTAATGGGATATTGCGATCACTGTTACTAATTGTAAACAAACTTTAGATTACTAGTAAAACTGGGGCCAAGAGGGGTTTAGTAAGAGCTTTAGCAAGCATGGCTCTTCCTTTTTTATTCTCACCCTTTCCCCCAAAAAAATCAAAGTTATGATTGCATTGCGTTTAGCCAACACATTTCGTTCTGGATGGTAATGATGATACACAAATTGCCAGAAGATGCCTGATCTGGCTGTGATGAGAGAGAGAGAGAGAGAGAATCATAATAATTAAAAAAAAGAAGATGGCACCCTCAATAAAAAATTTTTCTGACATTCATTATTTATTTTTTGATTTTTCCATCCTACAAAATCCCTGAAAAGTGGTGTAGGGAAAGCCTTAAACAAGGTGCTTTTAGAGTTTTGGAAGATTGAAAACGTTATTGCAATTCTTTGATACTACATCACAGGTTTGAAATTGAAGACTTCATTTCAGTCTTTTCGAGCATTTAAAAAAGCCAACAAATTTAAATGTTCCTTTCTTTCTTTCTCTAAGTATTATTATTAGGAAAAGGAAACTGAATATTCAAAAATAAGCGAATTGATAACATGAAGGATGCCATCAATTTATTTAACATGCGGAACAAACAAATTATAGTGTCTATTAGGTAGAAATAACTATATCATGTTTTGGTGTGCGCCAAACTACCATTCCTGTGGGCAAAGTTATCACTGAACGGAATTAACAACTGTCCCACATTTCCTCAGAATCTGTGTATGAATCACATGGATCAAAAGAGTGACCTCAATAACATAGTACCAGTTTGGTATCGTTTCCGTGATCTTCCTGCTTCTGTGTTAAGATTGGGTTGTGATGAGATTGAGTTATGCAGGACTGTACTCCATTCCGTCGAACTCATTTGGCAACATTATTCTTCTCAGGACATGTTGTTCGTAACTTGTTTCATAACATTATAAACAGAATTCAGAATCAAGAGCATTTTGTTCCTTATTGTTATGACTGTAAGAGGGTCATCAGGTCAGATTAAATGGCTATCTGATTTCACTTCATTGATTCTAGATCAAGAAAAAAAATTTCACGTTCACCTCCTCAGGTTTCCCCCAAGCCCAATTAGGGTGGGAGGACAGCTGCACATTGGGGTTGGGGAGTGGGGGAGAGAGAGTTGTGCAGAGAAGTAGTGCCATAGCAGGATACAAGTCTTTTCTTGCCATGCCAGCAAGTTTTTGAAAAAAAGTAAGATTGTTTCAAAATTATTGTGCTTAAGAATATCAACTTCATTTTTAGTTTTTTTTTCACATATGCACAATCTGTATTACAAATACAAATGAAATAATTTTATAACATAACACCTGCAGACCAAAAGGAAATAAATCCAAGTTGACATATCAAATCTGGAATGAGTTTAGGAATTCTGAGGGAAATAACTGCAATCAAAATTGGTGGCCTGGGAGCATGTTTCAGTTCCAAAAGGACCTCTGCCATATAATCTCATGACACTGTTTTGCCTTTTTGATTGTCTATAATATCAGGACAATTGTGTTTTGAAGGAACAAGCACTTCCCCCACCTCCTTTTATGATCAATTAATGATTTAACTATCCAGCACCTAAACAGGAAATTTGCTGAGGCGTTAGTATTCAGGGTATATTACCTTGAAATACAAGTAAACATGATTTTCCAAACAAAAAATGTTACAGAAATTAAGAAGTGGGAAAAAAAGCATCATAACGAAACCAATCGAGATTCCAACAAATTTAAACATAAGTCAGAATATAATACCTGAGATGCATTCAATTCAGGGAGGCCAGGGGCACCAAAACGGCGAGGTAGTGCGTTACGGACCATCTGAACCTCAACTTCATGACCCAAAAGGTGATGGTAAATATACCTGCATGGAAAAAAGCTAATAAACTTCCTTTTTTTTTAAGAAAATAAGCTTCGGATCTCTTTTTGGAGACATCAGATAAACTTGGAATGAAATAAACTTATGTAATATATGATCTAAAACTCAAAAGATATTAAAATTGTGCTTTTCCAAAAACATAAAAAATAAAACAATTAATTCCACTAAATATTAGGCTGCGGAGAAACAGAACTATAGTAAAAGCCACAAAACCAACCTCATATGGATGGGATTTAAGGAAGCCATCTTACCATATTGTTAATTTGCTATACCCATTGTATCAAAACAATTCAAGAAGAGATAGGATATACACTAAACAATGGAATTTTCTGTTTCTTTTCATCTACAGTAGTTTCTATAAATCAGATGGAGAATTAAATCACAGGTTCTTCTCAAGAGGAGATACCATTACACAAACATATGTATAGCTCTTAACTATTTCCTTTATTCAGATTTTATAGGCTCTTTTTTTTTTTGGGAGATGTCTTAACGTTTAAGAAAAGAGCGAACAATAAAGTAATAAATCAAAAGAATAATTTATCTGAAAGTACCATGGTCTGTCCCATTGGTGGGTAGAGGGCAATACAATATGTTAGAATGAAATTTAATGCTCCAAAATATAGCAAAGCCTTATCAGAGTTAGTTCGAGAGGAATTTTGAAGCTGATCAAATTAGCAATGCCTTATCAGATTGTGCATGTGACAAAGCTCCAAAGCGGATTCCACTTTACTTTCATTAAATCTACTTGGGATATCACTAAAGAGCATTTTTGTCACATGTTGTCAAAATTCCATTTAAGGGGAAATTTTATTAAAGAGATAGATAAGGATTTTAATTTGTCTCATTTCAAAAGTTCCAAATCCAGCAGTTTTGGACGACTTCATAGCTATTAGTTTGGTGGGGTGCATTTATAAGCTGTCGTCAAAGATTTTGGCTAACAGATTGACAAAAGCTCTTCCTCTCATTATTAGTCCATAACAAGAGGGGGCTTTTGTTCAAGATAGGCAAATTCTGGATGGTATAGTAATTGCTAATGAACTCATACATTCGAGGAAAAGGGATAATAAGGAGTGTGCCATTTTCAAAATCAATTTAGAAAAGGCCTATGATCTTGTGGATTGGGATTTTTTGGATTATATGATGGGCAAATTTGGATTTGGTGCTACTTGGGGAGGGTGGATGAGAGTGTATTTCTTCCGCTTCTTTTTCAGTCTTGGTGAATGGCCCACCATCAAGGTTTTTTAGGGCCTCTCGAGGTCTAAGGTATGGTGATCCATTCTCTCTCTTTTTATTCACCTTAGTGATAGAATCTTTGGGTGGTCTCCTTTCAAGGGCAAAAGATATGGGTTTGATTAGTGGTCTTAAAGACCTTTAATTTGCAGATGACATGATTTTGTTCTCCTCTATAAGGTGGGATGAAATTGTGACCAAAAACAAATTTTGAGGTGATTTCATTTAGTTTCGGGAATGAAAATTAATTTATCAAAAAGCATATAGGTGGGGGTTGGTTGTTCAGAGCTGGATGTTCAGATTTTGGTGAACAGATTGCATTGTAGAAAAGGCAGTCTTCCTATTCAGCATCTAGGTTTGCTTGTTGGGTGAGCCATTGGTCAATTGCTTTTCGGGATCAGGTGGTGGAAAAGTTTGAAAGGAAACTAACTACTTGGGAAGAGACAATATCTCTCTTTAGGAGGGAGAATTACTCTTATAAAACCCTCTTTGATCAACTTACCAATATATTACATGTCGCTTTATAGGATGCCAAAGGTGGTAATTAAGAAGTTGGATTGGATCCAAAGGAATTTGGAATGGAAGTTGTCAAAGAAAGACATTGCACTTAATGAAGTGGAGCAAGGTGATCAAGTCCAAAGCAATGCAGGGGTTGGCTTTGGGAACTTTGGATCTAAAAAATTGGTCTTTTCGGCAAAACGATGGTGAAGTGGACAAGAAAACGGGGCATTGTGGAGGAAAGTTATATTGGTTGGCTTTGGGAAATTTGGATCTAAAAAATTGGTCTCTTTTGGCAAAACAATGGTGAAGTGGACAAGAAAAAGGGGCATTGTGGAGGAAAGTTATATTGGTTAAGTATGGGGAGGATGTATTGGGGGGTTGGTTCCAAAAAGAGTCCCAAAGTATAAGTTATCTAGTTTTTGCGCAGTCATTTCTAGTTTTGGGGATGAGTCAAATATTAGGAGGGACGTCTATGTTAAGGTTTGGGTTTATGTGTGGGGGAGAGTGATAATGTCCATTTTTGGTTTGATGATTGGGTGGGAGATAGTCCTTTACCCAACTTAGTGTAGGGTTGTGTCCAATAAAGAGGCTTCAATCAAAGGGTGGTTTGTTTGGGAGGAAAATAAGGTGTCTTGAAACATTAGCATTAGGAGGGCCCTTCTTCAATTGGAGTAGGTGGTGAGTGAGTCATTGAAGTAACGCAAGAAAGAAGAATAACCAATAGGCTAATCTCCAAGCCAAAAGGCTTAAGGATAGGTTGTCTAGGTGCCTCACAAAGACAACAAATCAACTCTCAACTAAGAAATAACTCAAATTCTTATTCAATATTAATGTTCTGTATTCCATGAGAAGGGACCAGATCTTTATCTATAACTAAGATACTTTCTAACTAAAGAAATAATCCAACTCAAATCAAATAAGAAATCCAAAACTAAACATAATATGAACTTCTAAAAATAAAAGAATCCTAATAAAGTTAACATCCTAGAGAACTAAAAATCCTATAATAATTGTAGTTGAGAATTCTTTACAGGGCTTGGACCCAATGAGCTGGCCAATCATGGATCTAGCCTACATCAGTTATCCCCCTCTTGGAGGAAAACTCATCCTCGGGTTCTGTAAATATCCACATATATCGAAAATCATTCGAACAAACTTCCGTATCGTTAGGTGAGTGCCATATTGAGGATATGCCTTGAAAGAAGGATCGAAACTGCTATTCCACTCAGAAGTAGGTTAGACGCGTTGCGTCTTCTAATGGCTGCTTTTATCTTTACGGTGTAATCTGACCATTATATGCTTTAATTGTAGACTCTGTAACAGGATAGCATAATTGTTGATTGGCATTAATTAATCTTTGAAGATGAAATCAATGTAGTACACTTCAATCAATGTGGACACATCTTCTTACGAACCCACTAGAGTAATTGATTTACCTTCCGATTATTTAATTGGCTTTCTGAAATTGGTGAGTCAATCACATCCATTGGAGTACATGCATTGGGCACAAAAAGAATTGTGGGTTCCTTGTCTTCTAAATTTGTCGAAGTATCATCCATTCGAGGAATGCTACATGATGTCTCAACTGATTTTGTCATGATGTCTTCCATTCTTTGATGTGTTTCCTCTTGTTGCTCTTCCTTTGGCTCTATAGTTGAAGATGATAATGTAGATGGGGATGTTGCCAATTGCAATGGAACGAGGGAAACACACCATGAACATTGGTGTTGGTGGGACCGTTGAAACATGTGCTCAACAAGAATAGCTTCCTTATATGCTTCATGAACATTGTGGTGGAGTTTCATCTTCTCAAGAATATCTGGCTTCAAACCTCTAATAAAGCGAGTCAAATAATGTAACTCATTCTGTTCCAAGTCACAAACTTGGTATAGTCGTAAAAATTAATTTAAATATTCATAAACTGTCAAATCCGCCTGTTTGAAATTGAGGAATTGCTCAAAGTAGATCTTATTTGCATAATACCATTCTCCATAGTTATACTCATACAACATTCTTTGAAAATCATCATATGGTCCAAAGATTTGCATATTGACTTTGATGTAAGAACACAAAATTTTCAAAAATGAACTAACCCGATAGCTTGATCAACAGAATTATGCACAAGAAGACGGATCGTGAATCTGAGCTTAGATACCCAAAATATCAACCCATTGGAAAGCAATGGATGAGACTGACCAATCATAAAATATGTGCTTTGGCTGGGCTTGGCTCCTTGTCAGCTGTTCCACTTTTTTTTTCTTTTCTTCTTTTTTTTCCTTGTGTGTGTGTGTGTGTGTGTGTGTGTGTGTGTGCACTAGCTATGGGTTTATTTTTCGTCGTGTATCAGGTCAAGTCAAAGCAACAGTGTTGGCCCAAACAACCTTTTAATAAAAAGAGAAGCCCACACGTGGGGAGAAAATCTTTCCCTTCTTGCCTCAGGTTCTGTGTAAACTAAGTTCAAGAAGAAGTTTATTTAACTTATGGCTGCAATGAGAGTAAACGAGTGGAGAGATGTTGTTGTTGATGGCAAAGAGCTTGGCTATAGGTGTTACTATAGAGGTGGAGGGAGAAAGCCTTGCTAATGGCAACAACCCGCAGGTAGCTGACGTGCAACAAGGAGCTGCATTGCTGCTACAATCCCTTGATGCCAAGTATGCCGTCTTCCACTTCACTTCTTCTGCTACTCCTTCTTCTTCTTCTTCTTTCCCTTTTTTTTTTTTTCTGGGCTTGGGAGTTGACAAGAAAAAAGGGGTTGAAGCTAGTTCGGCTGAAGGCCGGGATCCTGGTGGGGTCTGATGAGGGTTACAGCAGTGTTGGGGATGACATTTGGCTAGTTTTGGTTCGCAAGGTGCGGCTCAGGGTTTGGAGAGGTTCGATTGGTGTTTGGAGGTGGTTCAGTAATGGTCTTGGAGAGGAGCAGGGAGCGGGAATGGGGTTTAGGGTTTTGGGATATGGGGATTATGAAGGTTTAGGGTTTTGGGATATGGGGATTATGAAGGGGAAATCTCGGATTATGGAGGAGGGCTATGGGGGGTGGGTTTGGATGAGTTGGGATTTCTTGCGGAAGAGAGTGAGGCTGCGATTGGAGTGGCAGATGGGTTGTAGCAATGGTGGAGAATTTGAACTAAAAAGGGCCGATTATGGGTTCTAGGTAGGCTTTTACAATGATGGTCTAGGTTGGTGGGGTGAAGGATGAAGGGATTTTGCAGGGATTTTAGGTGTTTTGCTAGAAACTAATAGGTGTGAAGGTGTCAACTTTGGGTTTTTTTGGGGGGCTTTCTGCTGGTAGTACGGGATGGTTAGTTCGAGGGGTAGGGTTAGGGTTCCGATGGTTTGGGGTTTTTGGTGACAAAGCGAAGATGGCCAAAACGAGTTTAGGGTGGTGGATGGTGATGACTGACGATGATGGATGATGGAAATAATGAAAAGGAGATGGAGATACCTGGCTTACCTCGGATCAGCGATCAAAGCGGCAATCTCAGATCGGATCTTCGCTATGATACCAATTGAAGCAGCGCAGGAAAGAAGAATAGACAACAGGCTAATCTCTAAACCAAAAAGCTTAAAGATAGGATGTCTAAGTGCTTCACAAGGACAACAAATCAACTCTCAACTGAAAAATAACTCAAATTGTTATTCAATATCAGTGTTATGTATCCCATGAGAAGGGATAACATTTTTATTTATAACTAAGATACTATCTAACTAAGGAAATAATCCAATTCAAATCAAATAAAGATTCCTAAACTAAACATAATATGAACTTCTAAAAATAAAAGAATTCTAATAAACTTAAAATCCTAGAGAACTAACAATCCTATAATAATTGTAGTTGAAAATCATTCACTGGGCTTGGACCCAATGGGCTGGCCAATCATGGATCTAGCATGCATCAATCATTGTTGGGTATTCTTATGCAGGGATGCAGCTGACTTTCATATTTGGAAGGCTCATTCCACAAACTTGTTTTTCTAAAGGTTTTTATAGTAGGAGATTGACCCTATTAGTATACTAATGTCTCCATGTGCAGGTTTGTGGCGGGGCTTGTTCTACCCAAAGTGGAGGCTTTGTGCTGGTTGGCAGTGGCAGGCAAAATCTCAACAACAGATGTTCTTACAAGAAGGGGGTTGGTGTCAAATTATATTTCAAACATTTACTACCTATGTGGGAGGGAGACGAATTCGATAGATCACTTATTCATTCACTACAGTGTAACTTCGTCTATTTGGGGATTCTTCCTCAAAGTGAAACGAGTTGGTGTTATCCTAGTTCATTACCGACGGTTTTTGAAGCGTGGAGCTGGACTTCGATGGTTGGAAATGCTAACATTTAATGGAGAATTATAACTCTTTCAATTCTTTGGTCAAATAGGAAAGAGAGGAATAATAGAAACTTCAATAGAAAAGAATCGTCATGGGAGGATGTTATATCAGTTGATCTCTTGAGGATTGCTAAATGGGCATGTGCTAGGAAAGAATTTTCATATATTAACATAGATAACCTTCTAAAAAATCGGGGAGCACGTTCAAAGACCGGTGTTGTAAAGAAGAAAAGGATAATATCATGCTGTTCTCCACCATGTGAAGTTCTAAAGTTCAATGTGGATGGAGTGGCAAAAGGAAAACCAAGGTTAGCATGTATTGGAGGCATTCTTAGAAATCATAAGGGGGAAGTCAAGTACATGTCCTCTAAACATATAGGGATCAAGGAGACAAGGACTCTAACAAAGCAAAAGTTTTGGCTATCCCAGGAGCTCTTCGCATTTAGCATACCTCTCCTCATCATTACCATATTGTGGAGAGTGATTCAGCCAATGCTATATCTTGGATGAAATCGTTGAGAGGGCCACGGAAAATGCAATTCCTCTTCAACAAAATTAGTCATCTAATATATGACATGCAAGTTACATTTCAGCACATTTAGTAAATCTACAAACGGGATGATAGATTGTTTAGCTAAGCAAGGGGTTGATAGATCTTATAATGTAAGTGCTTCTACTATGTAGTTTGTGGTTGATACATTTCGCTTGTACCGTTACTTCTTTGAAGGGTGTTCTTTTGTTTATTTTAAGTTGAGTTGTACTGGTTTCTTTCTTTAATGAAATTTTTCGATTACCGATAAAAAAATATAGTATGTTGTTGTTGAATGAATCAACAACGACAAAAATATCATTACAGTAATTGCAATTATATAGTGACCAATGTAGAAAAAAAATTTTAAATGTGGGAACTTTTTCTCCTACACATTGATGCCATTCATCATGACTCATGAGGAACCTGATGAAATTCAGTGCGGGTCCATCCTTTGGTGACAGTCCAGATGCATGCTCCCGCAGGACCACATGCGATTTTTCCTTTAAATGTGATACTACACGGTAACAAAGCATCCTTTACAAAACAAATAAACTCACTTAAATGAAAATGAGTCATTGGCACAAACTGCACATATAACCCTCACTGGGCTGTCACTGTTCATATAAAGATATTGAACTTGATTGAGATTAAACTCTTTCTTGGTATCTAGATTAGATCTTGAGACCTATGATGCACGAATACTTCAAAATGGCCAACATATCATGTTGCATCATACCTAACACTTCAGTTTTTGTGTGTAAAATCCATGTCCACAGCATATACTTGCTGTATCGATGCCATATCTGGGCATCAACACTTAAGATAAATTCAATGACTGACACGCAACAGACTTGTGAAAGAAAAGCAGATGATGACTATATATTTAGGGATGTTATTTTCATGATGACTGGATGCTGTGGCTTTCGTTTTCTTTTATAGTTTGAATGTCAACAAGATGATATTTTTTCCCTGCCAACTTAATTGACTAATGAAGATCAGATCTTTTATCACAAAAGAAGGAAATAATTCAGAGACAGGTTTTTAAACATGCACCTGAAGCACTATGAAAAGATTAGATTGCCCATAAACATAAGAAGGCCTAAATTTTACACCACCCCATGACAGGCCATTTATAAATGAAATAATTCACATTTAGAACTAATAGGCTCGAACGTGTGCTGGTTCCTACTTGCCTGTTAAAATACTAGGCACATTGGTTCAGGATACAAAGACTAGTGCAATCTTAACCTTAACCCAATTCAGACTTCTAGGAACCTGAACAGGGACTCAGTCGAAATGCATAAAAACAAAGATGGGCTTTGAAATTGTATCTGTCTGTCATTTCAGATGCTTAAGGTAAGGGTTGCAATGAGCCTGGATCTGGCCTGAGCCTGGCCCGACCATGGTGGGCATGGCCATGGGCATAGATATGTATTTGACAAGCAGGTCTTGGGCATTGATGAGCCAAAGGCTGGCTTTTAAGCAGAAATTATTTACTACAAAGGCCAGGATCATGCCTGGGCTCAGGCGTGTCAAACTACGGTAGGTCTGTTTAAGTATATTAACTTACACAAATGCCCTATCTTCTATAACATAAAATTATACAAGTACGGTGTCCTATATATGAACTTGTAAATCCCCTAACAGGATCACATGCATGACAAGCTCCAAAACCAAACATCATAAGACAAAGACAATGTTTGCGCATGCCAAATTTCATTAATGGACCTAATGGGATAATGGGCTCTAAACAAGCCCGTGAAGGGAAGGAGCTTAAGCCGGATATTCACCGGTTAATGCGTGACCTCAGGTATCCCTTATTATTAAATTGAATGCTTGGGACAGGGCTTAGATAGCCCAAGAAGCTCAGATCCTGGCCTCAGCCATATAATGAATGTGTTGAAGTTGTCCACCAAGCAAGTTGCCACCCTTAGCCTGAGGGATGGATAGGGTGCAGATTAAACATGATTTTGGATCCCACTCAAAATCATTTGCCCAGTATCCAATCAATACCAGATATCCAGACCACGATCCTGAACCGACTATGAGTCAGATTTAGAACTGTGCTCCGTTATTTGGCTTTGAGTGAGGATTTTTACAAATTTTGCAATCCCAACATTAATTCTTCTCTGTAAAAATAAGCACATTCAACCTCAGACTTTGGTAAATAAAATGTAAAAAATGTCAAAAATATAATTTAGGTAATCGAGTCAACAGCTCTTTATCCAATGGGACCAATACAGCTCAAATATTAAACAGGAGACAAATGGACTAAAAACACTTGCTATCAGACCAAGCCTAGATAAATGGATTGGAATTAGAGTACAATAAGAACACAAATAGTTGAAGACAGAGACATTAACTGAAAAACATGATTAACTCCATAGGAAATAACATTTTCATACTCTTTTTCTATTTTTTTTAGAAATTAAATGCATTTAACAAGATCAATGCAACTTGGTTAGGCAATATCTGATTTGCCACCAAATCAATTTGATTTCAACTAGCACTGATGAAAAAACATAGAAATACCTTAAAACTTCAGTATCCCCAAAAGCAATGTTGTGGCAAAAGCCACTCTATGAGCCGATATCTTAGTATCATAAATTCAAGGCAATGATGCAATAAAGTTATTTAATACTGCTAAGAATCACAACTCAAGTGTAAATGATGATAGTTTCAACTAGATCATAGATTTCGACAGATCTTACGTTTGTTTTCCTAAACAAGTAAAATGCTTCAAAAGAATGTAGCATGTTACCCACCCACTGACACTTGTTTCATCCACAGCAAATGTCTTCATCGCTCCCTGCATCCGATCAAAGCTTGTACTCTTCCAAACAAAATCAACGCTAAACCCATGGTTCACATCAACAGCTACACCCTAAACAAAATAAGCAAAATATAGTTAAATCTGAAACTCAACGACACCTGCAAGGCTGCAGCAGCCAAAGTAATATCACCTCATACAATCCAGCTAATTTCTCAAAAACTTTCCATTCATTCTGCTTCTTTGTTTCTGTTTATTCTGCAACCTACTTTGTTTGGCAATTTATTTCTTAGCAAGTGTCCAAAATCTTTATGAATATGAACTGTAAGGAGTGCTGTAGGGCATCAAACAATCACAGGAAGCTCTCCCTAAAAGAAGAGCCTTTTCCTGCATTTTGGTTGCCCTGCTTTATTTAAATTGCCGATTTGTATCTGGGGTATCAGAACAACAATTTGTAGTGGGAATGGCAGGCACAAGATCAGGAATTGAAGATGGAGCTTGGTCAACTGAAGGCAAGCTTCGAACTACAATATCAGGTGTTGCTACTGCAGTCGCAGGCATTGAACCAAATCTGAGATTTGTTGGCAGCCATGGACACTAATTATGAACACCTCTCTGCAAGGGTTGCAGCAGTCCAAGAGGACGTTTCTGTTAGTCGGTTCAATGACGAACAATCAAGTGCATCTGTAGATTCATAGAATCTGCATGCAAGCAGTTCCATTCAGACAAGGTATGCAAAGATCGATTTCCTATGATTTGACAGAGAGGATCCAACTGGATGGATCTATCGCGTGCAACAAATTGTTTCATACAATCAAATTGAGAATTCAGAAAAGCTAACACTTGCAATATTTCATTTAGAACATGATGCCCTGGTATCAATGGACAACAAAAGAGAAGGGTAAGATGCCTTCGGAATCCTTAATAAAGGCCCTCTACATTCGTTTTGGTGCAAGTGAATTTGTTGATTTTACTATTGTACTCAACAAGTTAAAACAAACTTCAACAATCCAAGATTATCAAGCACAATTTGAAAAACTTGCAAATCATGCTAACCCAACAGACGAATCCTTGCTAATAAGTTGCTTCGTAGGGGGCTTGAAGGAAGAGATTCAGAATGTGGTACCAATGTAATTCATTTTACTATTGCACTTATCAAGTTAAAACAAACTCTTAACAATCCAAGATTGCCAAGCATAATTTGAAAAACTTGCAAATCGTGCTAACTCATCGGATGAATCCATGCTAATAAGTTGCTTTGTAGTAGGCTTGAAGGAAGAGATTCAGCATGCAGTACAAATGTTCAACCCAGATCATTGTCAGCTACAATGGGGCTCACAAGGTGATGCAGGACAGATCCATGGTCCCCCATGGGTAGACCCACCTTTGGGCCCATTCCACCTATCTTAGTCTATTTAGGGTCTTGTTTGTTTATTTATGTTTTAAGTTGTGTTTAAGTAGTTGTTTTAATCTCAACCATAGAATTGTTTTAACAATTGATATCAGTCTAGGGTAGTTTGCTTTCTCTATTTCAGCATTGTAAAGCCTCCTTGGCTATTCAGTTATTAATTAATGAAAAAAAGAAAATTCTCAGAAGTGCTTTCGGGTTTCCCAGAGACGTCTTCTTCCTTGCCCACAATATTCAGGGATTTCCTCGATTTATCCTATCCACCTTCCATCTTTGATCCCTCCATCTTTACCCACCCACATTTAGTACCCCACTCCGCATCATTTGGTATCAAAGCCGAATATTGATCCAACCCGGATTCGAGATATGGCAATCCGTCACCCTTGTGCAACCATCTCATCATGGCAATCTTAGATCCCTCAGATCTGAGCACCCAACTTTGCCGATCCTAAAGTCCCAACTAACTACGTCACCCCAGCAATCCTAAATCGATCAGATCTAGCCACACGATTTCTACCAATCCCCCTACCATCCACATCTCATCACAGCAGTCTCAAATCCATCAGCTCTGAGCACTCTGCCGATCCTGAAGTCCCAATTAACTCCATCACCCCAGCAGTCCCAAATCAATCGGATCTAGCCACACCATTTCTCCCAATCCCTCCACCACCCACAACCCTACACTGTTGATCATAGCCCTTTCTTAAAATTTCAAATAGCCCCAATCCTCTTCTCCACGACCAAACCCCATTGTCAAACACCACCGCACCCCAAATTCCCAGATCCGAAAATCCCTAGACAGCATCCAACCCAAATCCGAAGCCCAAGGCCCCCCTCAAATCCCCTGATCCGATCTCCGATGGAACCCCGCACAGAAACCGCAACCCATCATCCACATCTTTGCCTTCACACAGCGTCACTAAGACTCACAACCCATCTCTGTCATTCCACCAACCCTAACCCCTCCCTGTTTTGTCGAAACCCCAAGCATCGTGAACCCCGTCCAGTAGACTCCATAAAAAAAAAAGGGGGAGACTCCATAAAAAAACGGGGGGGGGGGGGGGGGGGGGGGGTTGTAAAGCAAGCACACGCACGCACACACAGAAGCGAACTTGGCAACAGCCGCCACAGCACATGTCGCCAGAACCACCAAAGTCATTGTCATCCATTGCCAGCACTGCCACTCCATAACACCAGCAGCATCGCCTTCTGCCCCAGCATCAATTCCACCAAATCGGAGCAGCCACCTTCTTCCTCGCCAAGTTCTAGTGCATCGCCTGCCAAGGCGCACAGACCACCACGTCATCACCAACAACACTCCAGCTTCAACAACACTCCAGCTTCATCATCGCCCTTGTCCATCGCAGCCATCACCACCCTCTTTGTCGAATAGGTGCAGAACCACCTCCATCCGATCATTGTCATCGTCGAGCTTCCCATTGCCATCATCCCAATCCCCTCTTCCTTTTTCATCAAGAAGAAGCAGCAATAGCCAGAGTTGAGGGAGCTTTCAAGACCTTTTCTCTCTTCTGGCACGAGGCCCAAGTAAGAAAAAAAATTCAAGTTGGGTTGATCTTGATCGTCCAGCGTGTTACCCACTATTCCCATCCTTACCTTCATCAACCACCAAAACCCCACTCCTCCAAGCCACCACAAAAGACCCTCGAACCCTTTCCACAACCAAAACCCATCCCCCTTTTCCCCATCAACCAACCAAACCCAAATCGAACCCCAACTCCTCATCTCATCAGGCCTAAACCCATCGCCATCCCATCCAGACCGAAGCACCTTACCAGGCACTCATAACCACACCCAAGACCATCCCCAAACCCATCTCGTACACTACCCCAAACCCAAGTCACCCATATCAAAAAAAAAAAAAAAAAAGGGCACATCCCCATCCCTAACGAAACCCAAAACCTTCACAAACCCAAATCCCAACCCCACCCAGTTGATTGAATCCAAAAAACCAAAAAAGAAGAATTAAAAGAAGCAGAAGATTTTAGAGGAGCAAAGGAATTTAATTTGGTGGATTTTAAAGAAAAGGAATGTCCCCAAAGGTTACATTGAAATTTTTAAGGATATATATGAAGGAGCAGTAATAAATGTGAGAACCACATGTGGAGAAATAGATGGATTCCCCGTGACTATAGGTTTACATCAAGGATCAACCTTAAGCCCTTATCTCTTTGCATTAATTATGGATTAGTTAACTGTACATATTCAAGAAGAAGTACCATGGTGTATGTTGTTTGCCGATAATATCGTATTGGTGGATGAATCAAGAGATGGTGTAAATGCAAAACTTGAGAGATGGCGGGGGGCATTAGAATCTAAAGGCTTTAAAATAAATCGTATAAAGACAGAATATATAGAATGCAACTTCAGTGGACATATACAAAGTGTTGAAACCACTGTCAAAATTGAAACCCATGAGATAGCACGTAGAGATTCTTTTCGGTACCTAGACTCGATAATTAGTAAGAATTGGAAGATTGACAAAGATGTGGAGCATAGGATAAAAGCCGGATGGCTGAAGTGGAGACTAACTTCTTGAGTGCTTTGTAACAGATGAATGCCAACGAAATTGAAGGGCAAATTTTACAAGACAGTGATTAGACTGACTATGACATGGAGCAGAATGTTAGCCAATTAAGAAGACGCATATTCATAAGATGGATGTAGCAGAAATGAAAATGCTTAGGCGCACGTGTAGTAAAACTAGAAAAGATAAAATTAAAAATACGCGCTTTCAGGAACATTTAGAGGTAGCACCAATAGGGGATAAGATTAGAGAAACTCGTTTAAGATGGTTTGGGCATATTGAACATAGGCCGGTAATGGCACCGGTGAGAAAAAGTTTATCTATACAGGTGGATGGCCCATCAAGAGGTAGAGGTAGGCCGAAGAAAACATTGATGGAGGTTATTAATTCAGATTTGAAGAAGTTTAACTTATCGAAGGATTTAGCTCAAAATAGAACGAAATGGAGAAACAGAATTCATGTAGCCGACCCCAACATGGTTCGAATAAGGCTTTGATGATGATGATGATGATGAAAGGTGCCTATCACCGACGACCGCACTTCACACTAACGCCCTTCATTACTGCCACCGTCCTCACCTTCATTGTTGTTGTTAGTCACCGGCACCCTCATCTCCACCACCCACAATCCCCTCTTTCAATCATCGCCTTCGCCTCCAAGAAAGCAGGCAGTCGACAAAGGGGTTTAGATTTCTCTTCTGTTGCGAGATTGGGACTCGAATTGGGGCAAACAAACTCCTCACATGCCCTTTGTCACACGTGTCTAGATTAATTAGGTCATAGCCCAAGTCAAGTCAAGTTGAGTCTAGTCCAAAACAATTTCGACCCAGTTAGACCAGGTCTATCTTTATAATCTGGATCAATCTGACCCACTTGCAAACGAGAGTACAACCAATTGTGTTACGACATCAACATCTCATCACGCTTAGATCAAGGGTTGGAATTTGTTTTGGCGATTTTGGGCTCATCCAGACTCAGATTTCATATTCATCTTCGCCAACGTGTTTTTGGAGATCCTACACACCAGGTCAATCGGATTTTTAATTTTCCATCAAAAAATGCCTCCTAAGAAGCAAGTTGAGATGGAATCTTCCTCTTCTTCAATGGAAGATCTAATTGGTGCCATTAGAGATTTACCTGCAACAGTTGGCCACATGCAAACCTCTAAAAAGATTGGAAACCAGAGTGATAATTTTGAAAAATAATCAATGTGTGGATCATAATCGAGATGATGGAGAAAATATTACGAATCAGCGAAATCCACCAGTCAATAATCCTGATCAAGATTTAAGAACTAAACTCATAATTCCCAGCTATGATGGAAAATTGCAGCCCGCTAAATTCATAGATTAGTTAGTTTGTATAGGAAATATTTTTACACACAAGCCAATAATGAGCGCCATAAAGTTACATTGGTTGCCACTCGATTTCGTAATTATGAGGCAACATGATGGGCTGAATTACAAAGAAAAAGGAGGAATCAAAATATAGACCCCGTTCACGCATGGAATGAGATGAATATTTTAAAGCAAAAATTCCTCCCTGTCAACTATGTAAGAGATCTGGGTTCCAACTTTCAGGACTTGAAACAAAGATCCAAGACAATAGTTGAGCATTCTGAAGAATTCTTAACTTTACAAGTTCGTTGTGGTTTGAATGAAGATGATGGTGTTGATTGATAGATCTTTCAATGGATTAAGAGTAGACATTCAGCACATCATTGCATTCCAAAATTTTCAGAATGTAAATGAAGTCATCCAACATGCCATCAAAGTCGAGGGTATTGCAAATCATCAGTCACAGAAATTTCATGCATCTAAATGGGCTTTGTAGAAGAATTCATATCTGTAAGATGCCAAACCTAATGGTTCATCAGGAAAGATTTTTACAAAGACTGAAAGGCCAAAATAGGATGATTTGTTTTCATTGTCAATAGCAAGGGCATAGTACATTGAAATGTCCAAAGTGCATACATCTCATTGAGATTAAAAATAATTTAAAAAAATACCTATGAAAGTGATGTGCAAGATACTCCAGATGATTTTAAGGGGAATGAAAGTAAGAAGATTGAAATAGTAAATCCCCTAGAGGATATTGACATGTTCATGATCATCAAAGAGACTCAACAGACAAAAGGAAAGTAATGGTTACACAATAATAGTTTTCGCTCACAAGGTATAGTCAATGGAGAAGCATGTGCAGTTGTGATTGATGGAGGTAGTTCTGAAAATATCATCCCTCAAGCCTTAGTAGACCGGTTAAAGCAGAAGGTTCGAAAGCATTATCATCCCTATTTTGCTAACTAGCTAATGATAGGTGATGAAGTGCAAGTACGATATACATGTCCAGTTACTTTTGCCACTGGTGAGGACTACAAAAATATAATTTGGTGCGATATGCTACCAATGGACAGTAGCGATATCTTATTGGGACATGATGCAAGCCAGACCACAGGTCGGCCAACCCATTTGGCCTAGTCCATGAGCCCAATAAGACTTCCATTATTTAGGAATCTTTTTAAGTAGTTTGTTTTTATTAGAATTAATATTATTGAGTTTCATTTTATATTTAGGATTATTCCAATATTAGGATTTTTCTTAATTTGGATTGTTCAGTAATTTAATTTTCTTTATTGTTTAGGAGAGTTTTAATGTCTAAGTAATCTTATCCTATATAAGAATGATTATGCTTCATTGTAAAGACAGTCATTGATTATCAATAATATTTGAGTTATGAGAGTTTTCTCTCGGTTATGATGTTTTCTCTTGTGAGAGTGCCCTAGGGACTAAATCCATCTTTGGATTCGATCAATCCTCTAGGAGATTAGTCGAATTATCGAACATGGACTTGATATAATGAACCAAATCATATATCCTATCCTTTTGTAAGGCACATAGATCATGCAACTCCCAAAATTGGTGGGTATATTCACCAACTAACGAGTTCTCTTGCTTCAAATTAAGAAATTGCTCAAAATAAAACTCATTTTCAAAATATCAATCACCATATGTGTATTGATACAAAATTGATTGAATTTCATTAGAATTTCCAAAAATTTTCATAATGACATAGGTGCACGAATATCAAAAAGCAACTCCTTTAAAGTATATATTATGTGGATCTTGAAGAGTGGCATATACTGGTGAAGATAAATTGTTGATCAAAGATGAAATGGCCAAGATACCACCCTTTTTAGAATAAAGGGTTGAGATTGAGCAAGCGGAAATATTTAAGTAGTGGCTGGCCTTAGCTCCCTATGGATGGGGACCGCATTTTTTTTTAATTTATTATTAAGGATGGGTTCGAACTTGGGTCAAGTCAGACCTAGACTTGCACCCAACTAGCTAGGGGCTCAAATTAAAGTCGAGTTTGGGTCAAGTCAGACCAAACTGTATACCCAAACAAAGGATGGCCTTCACTTAAAGTTAAGTGGCATGTGTGATTGTAACACATGACACAGGAACCCTTTTCTCTCCTCTTTCGATATTCTGCAAAAAGAAAACAAGAGGGAAGGCTTACGGTTTGGAGAAGAACCCTTGGCAATCAGTGGCAACGATGGCAGCAGGGGCGGTGATGTAGCAGCGACAATACAAAGGTTGCGATGACGCCGGCATCTATGATCCATGGCAATGCAGTGGAGAGGAGCTCGATATCGCGAAGATGGTCATGGGCGATGAAGACTAGCAATGAGGGAAAAGAAGTTCGAAGCAAGTGGCATGGTCGCGACGTCGGTGCACGGTACCTCCTCACTTTCTCCCAACTTCTCGCCTTCTTCTACTTTTTATGTGCTTTTTTTTTTTTGGGGAACGGGTCAATTGGAGAAAAGCGGATTGGGGGTATCAATGGGCATGGATATGCTTGAAAAGGTCTTGGAAGAGGGTGAGGTTCAAGTGGAAAGTGGTTTTTGGGGGATCGACTGGATCCTAGGGTTTGGGGATTGGGTGCTTGGTTTTCTGGTAGGGGATGGACGACAAAAAGTCGAGGGAGATGGGAGGTCTATTGTGTTCAATTGGGGCCTAGAGTTTGGGTTTCAGCAAGGGTGTTGGATTTGAAAAGGGATGGGTGGTCTTCGGTTTTTTGAGCTTAGACAGAGGTGCGGTTATCAATGAGGGCTTAATGATGGATCAGGGTTTCGGTAATGAATTTTGGGTTTTGAGTTGAGAACTGGGGGTTGACTTGGGATGGTCAAGGTGAATGGGTTCGAGATAAGACGGAGATGGGTGGTATCGAGATTAGGGAGATGAGTGCTAATGGTATTGAGATGATGAAGATGCTGAGATAAAAATCTAAAAAAGACGATGTCTTCCTGGCAATTGCTCTTCATCTCTAATACGAATTGGTACAACCACAAATCCATGATCGATAAATAGGCCAATCTCCCAAAGGACCGATCGAATCCAAAAAAGGATTCAACCCCTGAGGCACCCTCACAAGAAGATAAAATACCACAACCAAGAGAAAACTCTCATAACTCAAATATTATTGATAATCAATGCCCGTCTCATCTTTTTATACGATAAAGGAAACTAAATCACTAAACAATCCAAATTAAATAAACTCTTAATATTAGAATAATCCTAAATATAAAATCAATGTCAATAATATTAATTCTAATAAAAGCAAACTACTTAATAATATTCCAAAATAATTGGATGTCCTATTGGACTTATGGACTAGGCCCAACAATTTAGCCGGCCGATGGAATCATGGTCTAGCCTACATCAAGACGTCCATGGTTTTATGAAAAGAATCGAATTCATGGCATGTGCGACAACAAATACTTTTGCTCACAATGGAAAGCATGTCACGCTCCATCCTATGAAGCCCAAACCCCCCAAACAAGGATCACAAGCCCGCATTAAAGGCGTGCTTCATGTACACAATGTCTACAAATGCAATTCCAAACCATACCGAGTTCGTGGTCAAACTCTTCTTCAACCCGGGGGGTATGATACAATAAGGGTCCACAAGTGGTCCCCTTCAAGATAAATTAAGGATTACATTATTTTTATTATTTATAGATTTCTAATTTCATTGTTATTAGGGAGTTTCCATTATTAAATTAGAGTTTTCTGAAGCACTAAGTTCTTTTGTTATTTATATGGCATTGTAGTAGGTTATTAGGCAGAGTTTTTGAGTTAATAGAATTTTATGTGGATTCTATCGTTGGAGAATTCCATTCTTCTCCGTGTGATTGTTTCTGTGGAAACCCCAATTACGCCAAGGCACTCCCGATTGCAAATCCAAACCCTTGAATTGCATCAATTGGTATCAAAAGTACTTTTGGGTTTCCCGAAGTCTCTCTTCTCAAAAGTGTGTTTGGGTTTCCCCAAGTCGTCTTCTGCCTCACCCACGATGGAGAGTTTGTCGTGAGGCTAAGATATTAAGGGATTTTCCCGATTTATCCCATCCACCTACCATATTTGATCTCTCCATCTTTGCCTACCCACATTTGGTACCCAGCTCCGCATCACACGGTTATGAGAAGATAAGCTTCATGTTGAGCGTCAACAACGACCACAACCCAATAGTCTTATCTTCTTCACTCATCAATTGATCACCTACGAATTCCATGGCAGTACCTAATGACACATCATCCACGCCATCTACCATTACCAGCAGTGTCATACCCTACAGAAATGAAAGCTGGGTGTGATCAGGGTTCGTGCTATAATTGTGACAAACAATTCACCCATGAACAATTGTTGTAAACATCAAACACTATTCCTTTTGAACATAGAAGGCATTGGTAAGGCTATTCCTATAAAGGCACAAGGCTGCATTAAAAGACAAACTGTCATAATCCTTACTGACATGGGTAGCGCACATAATTTTGTGGACCCGAAGGTGGCAAACCAAGTTGGGTGCAGCACACAAGCTATCACACCCTTTAATGTGATGGTTATCGATAGGGAGCAACTCTCATGCCAAGGAAAATGTGCAAAAGTTCACTTAACTATGCAAGGGTACCATCTCAACACAAACCTCTATCTGCTTCCATTGGGTGGTTGTGATGTTGTTTTGGGAGCACAATGGTCACGCACGCTTAGGCATATCATGTTGGATTTTTCTTAACTTAAAATGCAATTCAAAGAATGTAGCTTCACCCAGACTATTACAAACAACCATTTCCCATTCCAGAGCACGTGTGGACAGACATTTAAATGGATTTTGTGGAGGGAATACCTACATGATTCAGTTAGAAGTGATTATGGTCATTGGTGATTGTTTCTCTAAAGGCACACACTTCATTCCGCTTTCTCATCCATATTTAGCATCGACAGTTGCCCAACTCTTTGTAGATCATATTTTATGCTATCATGGGATACCACAATCGATAGTTAGCAACCAATATCCAGTTTTTAGAAGCAAATTTTGGCAGGAATTATTTCAGTTGCAAGGACTCAACTTATGATGAGCTCTTCAAACCACTTGCAAGCGAATGGCCAGACCAAAGTGGACAATAGTTGTCTGGAAGCTAATCTTTGATGCTTTTGCAGTGATCAACCTAAGCAATGAGTAAGGTGGTATCATTAGCAGATGGCTACTTTTCAATCAGCCACCAAAATGGCGCCAAATGAAGTTATCTATGGACAGCCAACTCCTACACTTACATCTTATCTATTAGGGCAGCACCTTGGTGGCACAAGTTGAGCATGCTCTACGTGTTCATGACTCTATGTAACGTCATCTCAATTCTCAAGGACAATCTTATTGGCTCAGAATCAAATGATGCAGAAAGCAGGTCAACATCGATCAGAAAAGGAATTTGTTGCTTGTGACTTGGCTTTCTAGCATTGCAACCTTACCAACAGTCCTCAATTGCCTCTCGTAGCTCAATGAAATTGATGCCTCGCTTCCATTTAAGGTTCTTGAACGAGTGGGACCAGTAGCATACAAATTGGAGCTTCCGGAAGGTTCAAAGGTCCATCACATCTTTCATGTTTCATGCTTAAAAAAATACCAGGGTTCTATAGCTGTTATTGCGCAAGATCTTCCTTTTATGACAGATAAGGGACTTGTGAAGAGCCAACAGCTGTGTTGCATCGTCATACAGTAAAGCGTCATAATCATGCATTGATAGATGTCCTAATCCAATGGTCTAATTCACCCCTAGAGGATACTACATGGGAATTGTGTTACACCATTCAGGAACGTTTTCCACACCTTCAACCTTGAGGACAAGGTTATTCCTTCTAGTCAGGGGGAATGATACAATCCAGCTAATTTCTTATCATTTAATCTGCAATATTTTGTGTTTATATTTTATTCTGGAATCTACTTTGTTTATCAGTTTCTTTCTTTTAGCAATTGTCCAAAATCTTTATAAATAAGGACTGTAGGGCATAAAACAATCATCACAATATTTCTTAAAGGGGAAGCTCTCCCTAAAAGAACAGTCATTTCCAACATCTTGGTTGCCTTTTTTTATTTTCAATGCAAATTTGCATCATCAGCCTTACCTGTATAGTTGTTAATTACATTTTGGATACCAATTCAGTCTAGCTTCCGAACTGAAATATTTTTCAAAATTTTGGCAAAATATTTCTGAGTTCTATTTATACAAAATAAAATATATATAAAATATATACAATTAAAAAAATGTCATTATAAAAATTTATGATCTTCTTCTTCTTATTCTTCTCTTTATCCCCTTACTGCTAGGCTAAATTATTTTCTTCAAAAAAAAAAATGAATTCTTCTTCTTCTTCTTATCTTTATCCCCTTACTGCTAGGCTAGATTATTTTCTGCAAAAAAAATGACTTCTTCTTCTTCTTATCTTTATCCCCTTACTGCTAGGCTAGATTATTTTCTGCAAAAAAAATGACTTCTTTTCTTTATCCCCTTACTGCTAGGCTAGATTATTTTCTGCAAAAAACATGGAAATCTATATTTTGGACATCTTGGCCGAAACAATGGTTTTCAGCTGAAATATTGGATTTCAACTAAAACAGGCCGAAATTTTGAACGAAAAGTTTCATGCTAAATTTCGTTTTGGCCACCTGACCGAACGGTAATTTTCATCCTTTTTGGCAAAAATGGTACGAAATTAATAACTACGCTTACCTGACTAGCACGGAGCTCAAGTGCAACCTCCTCTTGAGCGGTTAGCTTGATCTGAGCCACAAAAGTATAACATGAGAATCATCCACATAGCACAAAGGCAGAAGAACTATTCTAAATGTCATTGCCACCTATGAGTACTTAAGAGACCCATTAAGGCATTAACCATCATGGATAGATCATATAAACCTTGGCTGTTAATGTTAGAAGTTCCAAACAACTACGCATACCACATGCCCAACCGACTGCCATGCAGGATGAGTTGCATCCCCTGAAAACCGAAGCCGCAACTCATCACCTGGAACAAGCCTTAATTCATTATCCTCCTGTCATGCATAAAATGGTAAGCAGTGTCAATACCATAGAGTCCAGGTAAGAAGATCATAAGAGTACAACCATATCAATGTTACACAGAAATAGATGATACATTAACATGTACGAAAATGAAGAGAACATAAAATTTAGATGGTTAATTCAATCACCTTTGGAAAGACAAAGTATGCAACGCGTTTTTTGTTAAGACCGATATCCCATCGTATTGTCACATTATCTTTACTCTGAGACTCTTTCATCATCTAAAATTGGACCCAAAAAAAAAAAAAAGCAGGATTAGTGAAATGCTTGATAAATTGATGCAACCATTGTCATTGTACAGTACATGGAACTTATGAGGCCAACAAGTAGGCATAAAAGAAGGGGGAAAAATGGCACAAGCACCTTCCTATAGAAGGCATTTCACAGGTCAAAGTTAAATATTGTCATACGATGTCAAACAAGAGTAACAGAGAGAGAAAAAAGACGCACTTTATCATAATCAGCTTCAAGCTTAATGAGCGGGGCAAATACATTTTGATACTGCAAAACATAAGGAACATTGTCAAAATGGACTCCAAAAGCCAAAAGAACATTATAATTAAAAAAAAAAAAACTTCCATCAACTTGAAAATAATAATAATAAGTGGAACAGCAACAGATAAAACAGAGTGAATTGTAATTAGCCTCCACTTTCTTCCAAGTGTTTATCTTCCAAAAGAGAAATCAATACCTGATATGCATCTTCATACTTCAAAGCGACAGGCTGAGGCTCGTCATCCACTCCAGGCTTCTCAAGGTCTTCCAAAGAAGCATCGGGGTTTGTCTTCCATAGCTCCTCCACTTTATTGATTTGTTGAGCACTAATTTGTCGCGCTCTCAGTTGCTCCTGTTCAGAAGGGATCTAAAGACAGCAGCAAATATTTAGACAATTATAGCAATCTGAATTGAAAAATACACAATATAGCATACAATCAAGACTAATAGACAAATTTACCTTAACAAGCCACTGCAAGAAACACCTATCATCAATAAGAGGACACCACTGGCTCAAATCCCAATTCATGTCCTTCAACGCATTGACACTCAAACAAGGCTCCCTGCACAAAAGAACAACAACACTCTCTGTTTTGGCTGAAATAAATCCAAGAAGGAACACATTTCTGCAGCCACAATTGTAGCATTCAAGGATTGTTTCTCCCAAAGGGCTGTCTTTATGAAGACAAACTTCCTTATGTTTGGCTCGAACCTATTGACAACATTGAAGACGACAATGGGGTCATGTGAACGGTCGAAAAAAATGTTCACAACTATAAAGTTCATGAAAAAGGCATTTAGCAGTATTAAGCATAAAATCCAATTCAATCACTTGTGTGGGTGAGCTATCTTAACATAAAACACTAGCACAATAACCCATGCTAAGCACGGCAATGACCCACATGGCTAGGGTCCCCATGCCATCTTACTATATTTTTTACATTTTTCCAATAAGAAATTGCATGTGATATTATGTGGGGTAGTAGTTATGTTTGTTATTTACCTTGGAAAAAGGTATTCCAATCTCACATTTTTTTGCCTTTACCAAGGCTCAATAAAAAAGTCAAAATTAAAACGATTTTGGTCAAAATTAATTCCGAAACCTCTTCGCTTAATATGTTATAATTAGACCCAAGAAATCAATTCGGCAATTTCATGAGCTCATGGCCCACCGCATACATTAAATTTGAGTATTTAACCCTACATGTTGCCAGGAACAGAGAAAGGAGCATTAAGGGTGCACCAGGTGATTGACAATGTGGGACCCGGACGTGTTCCCCCGCGAGTTGCAGAACCATTTGCGGCACGACGGCACATTGCACCTGACTACGCACGCCGGGTTCTGCACCCCGCAGTAGCGGCACGCGTGCTCCATGAACCCCTCCTTCCCATACTCATAATTCTCATCCTCCACCGTCTCCTCGAAGTGCAAATTGCCCATCCCCGTCGCCACGGCATCCACCGCGGCGCTGCTGCTGCTGCTGCTGCTGCTACCGCCGCCGCTAGCGCCTCCGCCCCCGCGGCTCTTGGATGCGCTTCCGGGGGCAGCCGCAGACAGATGCCCGGGGTCGGGCGGAAGGTCGGCGCCGCGATCGACGGCGTCGGAGGGTGGGGCCCAGACGGAGGAGCTGATCGGCTGCGACAGCTCACGGAATTCGGGGTAGTCGTAGTCGTCGCCCTGGGTGTTGAATTCGAGGAAGGTGTAGGCGTCGCCGCCAGTGCCGGGCTGCGACGCCGTCTCGTAGAGATTGGAGACGGCCGTCTCATCCGCCATGGAATCGAGAGTCGAGAGACCGTAGGGTTTGAATTAGGATTTGGGCTTGGAATTAGGGTTAGGGTTTTGATTTAGGGTTAGGGCTTGAGGGCAGAACGGAGGAAGAAGGAGAAGAGGGGTTTTCGATTTCGGCAGAGAAGGAGGAGGAGGAAATGGGTGCTTTTCGATGTGGGGCTACCCAGTCCACGAGAGTGAAAGTGCGAAGTTTCGACGACGCGTTACGATGAAGAACGAGAGAGAGACAGGGAATGAGGTGAAAGCGATGGACGCTAATAAAGTTACAGTGAAAATGGACATGGGTCGGTCTGGTCATGTCAGACTAAATGGGTTGGGCCCATTTATTAAATGTGTTTGGCACTCCTAACCCACTTTCGACCCACTTATTAAATTGATTAGAAACTCCAAACCTACACACTGTAGGTGATTTTGACCCAACTCGCTTTGACTCATATAGCCATTGTGGGTGACCATCGGGTCGTTTTGACCCGTATAACCCACATTCATTTAGTGAATTAATTGACTGAACCATGGTTTTCTATCTGACCCAAGCTAACTTATAATCATTTCACGTGCATCATGTAGGTTTTCATTTGTATAAAGTGGGGCCAAGGTCAATTAATCTTTTTATTTACCATGATTGAACCAATTTGTGCGAATTCTAGTCCTAGGATGGTCAATGGGTCCCTACTTCTCTAATTATCCAAAAGTTTCAATCCGTTAATAATCAAATTTAAGTTCTATATAGGTCCCAATAAGTAAATGGGTTCATGTATGGATTTTATTTTTCAACCCGTGACCTAAATGGTTCTACCTTAGTTCTAATTCAAGACCTAACATATTACCTCAATTTTCAAAAGTCTTCCCTAAAAGTTAGTCTTTCTCTAACGTATTCTCTACACAAACCCAAATCAAGACTCGAACTTGTGCTATACGTGAAACTAGTTTCTGGTTCTAATTTCATATTCTCATTAACAGTTCTGGTTTCCAAACCAGAAAATTAGTTCCAAAATGGTTCCAAGTCCATCTCCACATTAACGATTCTAGTTCCAAGTCGAGCATTGAATCAAACCCCTACTGATCCATTTGCAACCCTATCTAGCCCTTTTGTTAATGCTTTTCAACTGCATTTCAAGAACATATCAAGCTAGTTAGTCAATTTTTCTATTAGTAAAGAAGGGTGGGTGCAATTGGCCAGGGTCCATTCTCCTTTTTTCTAGTCCAGGCATTGAAACAATCCAAATCAATTTAGCCCCTTTTTTTCATGTAATGTCCATTGCATTTTCATCATATCCACAATCCATATCCTAAGGGAGAAAAGCATACTAAAACATTTTTGGATAAAATAATAAAGGAAATACGCAAGGGGAAAAAAAGGAGAGAATGAGTTATTTAGACCTTATATATAATATTTTCTTAATTAACAACTACAAAAATAGAATAGCAAAATTAATAGAAATAGAATGAAGTTTTCATTGGAAAATATAAAAATCATATCAAAATAAAACGATACTATAGAATTGAGTGATAAGTTTTAGCTGGATAGTGGAGGCAACAATAGTTTGTGGGTATCGATTGGGTCTTTTGCCGCTTTGGAATTTGATTTAAATTTTAAAATTTTTAAACAAATTTAAATAGGTCATGCGAGTTAAGCGGGCTAGGTAGGTCAACTCAAACCTATTTTTTCCAAGGGACAGAAAATTCCGACCCATGACCAATCCGCAGATATTGCACGCCAAGTTATGTTTGTCATATGCAGGTAGGGTCACTTTTTATCACATCTACAGGCCTAACATGGGGTTTTATATTCACCACGACAACAAATGAACAAGGGGCGTTCATAGAGCTAGCTAAATTAGCTAATCACATATAACCAACCCTTTCCTTGTTCGCTATCAACTCAAAGAAGGCAATGATTTTGTTGTGGATCCGGCCAATACGCCAAAAGTTTCATTAATGAGGGAATGCGTCAAATTAAATCTTATAACTATATAGGACCTTGAGAGATTTGTAAATTATTTGTTGATTGTGCAATCATTGTCTACTTCTATCTATGTTTAAGCGGTACTTTAAAACTGCTTTACTAGCATTGTCTACTTCTAATTTGTTTTGCTTTTAACATTGTAGAGATAAGGGAAAGGGAAACTGCCACATAGGACAGTTGTGAGATGGGTTGTGAGATGGGGAGTGTGGCTAGCATTTTTCTTTTTTTTAGTATTCTAGCTATAGGAGGCCAGGGCCCCACCCTCGGGTGAGGAAAGAAGATCTCAAAGAGGTAGGAAGACCCCTCAAGCAAGATAACATACAAGCCCTCTTGCGACAGAGTGATGAGGTTGTTGAAATAGAGAACTACGCCACATGTCCTACAAAGATGCCATGAAAATGGAAAACCTACTCATGCTTGAGTGGTGCTGGTATCATAGGGCTAAAGTTCTTCAAAAAAAAGGTACATCATGTGGAGTCCAAATCGTATGATGCTTTTTTCCACAATGAAAGTGGACCAAACATAGTCTGCCACGTCACTTTGGAAAAGGGCTGCCTTAGATGGGACGCTACTGCCCATGTGAATAGCATGTTTTTTCTCGGTAACATGGCAGATCGTGATTGGTTAATTCATAGTTATTGTGGGTCAAAAGCCACATAAAATCCGGATTTCATCATGTGATGTATTTTTCAATCTATTTAGATGAAAAAAGTGGTGTAGAGTGGTAAAATAGGAAATTTTTCACCTCTCTAGGAGCATGCACTTGGATCATCATCTTTGAATTTCACTAGGTCTTGTGTGACAAATGGCTCCAATGTTTTTTGCACAGTGCACAAGTATATGCTGATGTGTCAACACCAAATTGGTTACCATTGCACTTTGTACTGCCTAGCCATTTATTTCACTCAATCATGGTGTTGACATGTTAGCATGTAAATGCTTGTGTCACATTTCATGTCACCTTAGCATTACTCAAAATTAAAATCTAACATTTTTTAAAAATTTTATTTACCAAAAAAGCTAATGTAAGGAATTTAATTTGGTGGGTTTTGAAGAAAATGAATGTCCCCAGAGGTTACATTAAAATTTTTAAGGATATGAATGAAGGAGCAGTAACAAATGTGAGAACCACATGTAGAGAAACAGGTAGATTCCCCGTGACTGTAAGTACATCAGGGATCAACCTCAAGCCCTTATCTCTTTGCATTAATTATGGATGAGTTAACTGTGCATATTCACGAAGAACTACCATATGTATGTTGTTTGCAGATGATATAGTATTAGTGGATGAATTAAAAGATGTTGTAAATGCAAAACTTAAGAGATTGTGGGGGGCATTAGAATCTAGAGGCTTTAAAACAAGTCATACAAAGACAGAAAATATGAAGTACAACTTCAGTGGACATATACAAATTAGTAAAACCATGTCAAAATTAAAACCTATGAGATACCATGTAGAGATTCTTTACGGTATTTAGGCTCGATGTTTAGTAAGGATGAAGAGATTGACGAAGATGTGAAGCATAGAAAAAAAGCTGGATGACTAAATTGGAGACTAACTTCTGGAATACTTTGTAACAGACGATTACTAACGAAATTGAAAGGCAAATTTTACAGGACAGTGGTTAGACCGGCTATGACATATAGAACAGAATGTTAGCCAATTAAGAAAATGCATTTACATAAGATGGATATAGCGGAGATAAGAATGCTTAGGTAGATGTATGGTAAAACTAAGAAAGATAAAATTAGAAATGAGCGCTTTCGAAAATATTTAAGGGTAACACCAATAGGGGATAAGATTCGAGAAACCCATTTAAGATGGTTTGGGCATGTTGAGCGTAGGCTGATAATGGCACTCGTGAGAAAAAGTTTGGCTAGACATGTAGATGGCCCATCAAGAGGTAGGGGTAGGCCGAAAAAAGCATTGATGGAGGTCTTTGAATCAGATTTGAAGAAGTTTAACTTATCCAAGAATTTAGCGTAAAATAGAACGGAATGGAAAAACATAATTCATGTAGCCGACCCCAACATGATTGGGATAAGGCTTTGATGATGATGATGATGATGATGAGTTGAAAGCAACAAATTAGTTTCATTAACTTGGACAATTAGTGAAGAAATAGATTGATTTGCATTGCAGGAACTCTTTTTTGTGATTATGGGGTTTTCTGGATTGTAATCTAATGTCTTCTTACGAGCTTTTCGTTGATCAATTTGTGTTTTCTTTCTACTCCTATTTAGTCATGAGTTCTATTTGCTTGGATGAGATGGATGAAAAACCTTAGAACCATTTGATTTAAATGGAAATAGGAGGAGCATTGATTTCACCGTTGGTGTAAAAAACCTGCGGCGATATCATTGTTAGCTAATTAGATGACAAAAATGAATTGCTTAAATGCACGTACACCTAACGTGAGTTTTATTTCTTTAGTGGTCCCCTTAAATATATATATATATATGGTAAAATCCACTACATTTAAAGAACATCAAAATCATAATAAATATAAAATAGCCGCCCCGGCTGTAGCTTAGTTAGTTGGAGACTTGGGTTTGCTCCATAAGGTATCAAGTTTAACTCATATCCCTTGCGTTGTCCGGGTATCATGTGTGTGGCTATATATGTACCCCCTAAGGAAAAATCTTTGCTCTTCAAAATAAAAAAACTCCCGAGCCGAAGGACAAAGGTCCGAAGACTGGGCTATCGAGGAATTTCCTAGGTCATCAAAATAATAATAGTAATAATAAATACAAAATACCAACAACTTGGTTCACTTGCCATCAACTGCGCTGTGACACAACGATAAGAATCACCTGTTCTACGATGATTTAGGGGAAAAAGAGTGTAGCAAGAGCTCTTGACAATTTAAAAAAAGTGGGGCAGGCTAAGAACCCAGTCATACGCACACCCATTTATAGGAATAGAAAGAAGCCCAATTTTGAATCACCTGGCCGAGCCATCTGTTCAAGAATAAGCTAGATTCCAGTACAGCTCCAAACACCAAAATATTAAAGTACCACTATACAAGTCTTAAAAACACTATCTTTTTTCACTTAAAACTTAAAACTGATCTAAAAATATGTTTAAGAGTTTCAGACTATTTACAATAAGTCTATTTTGCCCGTTACTAAGGAATTAATCGAAGGGAAGAGAATCTAATCAAACACCACAATTTTTTATGTTTTGCCTTTTCTTTTTCTTTCTTAATTATATATACATTTGAGCGTATAACTTGGACTATGTCACAAGTTTGCTGGTACTAGTTTTACTAGACAAATTTGCTTTTCCAATTTATTTAGATATATTTTCATCTTACCAAAGTGTCTGTCTGTAAAACACTCTTAATTAAAACAATTCACACACAAATATAGCCCTAAAAATATTCACCCCATGGTAGGCTGGATAGGGGCCGAAACACGTCAGTTACCACCTTAACGTTTTTGTCCGCATTCCATGCACGGATTACTATTTCCACAAAGAGAGGAATCTTGGATTTGCATCCCTCTCATGAGAAATCAAAATTCTTTGCATCGAGGAAAACAAGTTCATTTGTTTTTTTCTTTTTCAAGGAAAATGTGACACACCAAACGACGAAACAATAAGCCACATGAAAATCAAAAACAATTTTCCTTTCAAGCACAGAGCGCTCAGGAAGCACAAAAGTTGGTCAATCTGTTGTTGGCACCGTTGCTCAAGACCTAAGCATTAGCAGTTAGCACTTGTCACTGCAATCTTTAGGTAATTTGAAAGTATGTATTCAATAAAGCTGCATGCATATCTGTGTGCACAGCCAGTGCCAAACTGAATGAATCGACAAAAACTTAAGAAAAAAACAAAAGGATTCCCGCTCTGATTTCAACTGCTCTAACCTCAGTATAAATGTTTTTGAGTGTCAGAATTCAAGCATCCGAAGCTCAATCATTCCTTCTTTTCTCTTTGGTGAATACCAAAATAAAACTTTTCCCGACTTCAGTAGCCTCAAAGAGAAACTAACGCTGCAAACAATATCCTCAACACGAGGGACAATGCTTCTAGATGGAGAAATTCTCGAATCCACTCGAAATACAATTGGTCCCGCAACCTGTAAAACAATGGATGATAGTCTTACTAAGAGAGTGGTAGCATTTATGTAGTAAGAAAGAACTACTACAATGGGGTAAAGCTCCTAAGCTAACCATCAAAAAATGAGATAACAAGAAGTCAGATAATAAACCTAGCATGAATCATACAATTCAGTTCACGAATCCTCAAATTGCAATATTCAAGATAGATGGGAATGGAGAAATAGAATTTATGTAGCTGACTAACATAGTTGGGACAAGGCTTTGACGACAATGATGATGATGACAATGACGGCTGTGGTTGGATCGGCTGGTGGAGATCCAGTTAACGAATAAATAAGCATCCTTTCCATATTGCTGAAAATTCTACCCTATATTGAATTTTGCTTTAAAAGAATTTATGAAAATTATGAGGAAAGCAAGAAGCAGTCAATTGATCTTTCTCAATTTCTCAAAACCTGTTAAATCAATCATAGCCTTGCATTTTTATAAAATATCTACACCTATGATACAGGATATAAATCCAGCCTCATCATGGTTATGACCAAAAGCAACTATAGGAACATCAATTATGACATAACATAAAATTTTAACACACAAAGTCGAAACCAAAGGAAAGCATATGATAGCTATACCTGCTGCTGGAATATCAAATTTAGCTTTGGGGAAGCAAGTGGATCTGCTTCTCTTTCAACATGACCTCTAAAGACATCGGAAACCAAATGTGCGGCACCCTTGATAAATGACGAAGCTGAACAGATGTCTAGCCGAGCATCTACCCGAGTAAGATCTCCATAAAGTCTTCTGAAGTTCCCATGTTGGTATGTATAACAAACTGAACCAAACAAGTCTGCACTAAGTGGGAACCTCTTCTTAGCACCAACCTCTCCAACTCCCGATCGGGCTCCTGAATCACCAACCATGGTTTCGTTGCCTCCAAACCAGGCAGCACATACACCACCTAAAAAATTAAGCTGTTAACCAGTTTACATGGATACATGGAAAATAAAGCAAAGAAGTAACCACAAACGGCTAAGTTTCAATAATTTATCTATCTAGCCAGTTGCTTCCAAATAACATACGGACATTTACCCAAGAAGTGAAATAAGCATATCATAAGTTACAGAAATATTGACAGTACATGGACTATTAAGCACTCATATGCAGATAGTTACTAAGACTGAAGCAAGGATGAAGGTCCTTGGCAATTCCTCTATATCCTGAAGAAAATTAAGATGTTAGGATGCTTGGCATCATTCTATCAGATCCTAAGACAAGCAAATGATGAAGTAGATGCCTTGGGAATAAAAAGGGAGTAGAGAAGAGTCTACCGGTGCCTGTTGCCTACGTGTTTAAGGGGCTTGTATGCTTTGTGTATGTAAGGGCCTCATCTGATAGGAAGTCAAAATGTAAGAGTGTGTGGTTAGAGCCTTTAGGAAGGCTCAATTCAACTTCTACCACTTAATACTTTAAATATATGAGGAATGGCTGCTTGGTCATGGGATTCAACCTAAAGTTTCTCATTGGTCAGACTTTCATAGTGATGGCAAGTTGGCAACACGCTTTTAATCCTTCAGCAATGGGGGCCACAAAAGTCAGGGAGGAGGTCCATTGCTTTCATCAATAGGAATTTGAGGTATCCAACCACTTAGCTTTTTTTACAATTTATGATATACTCGCTTTTTTTATAATTTATGATATACTCAATTCAGTTAGGATCACTGTAATAACTAGGACAATCATCCACCAACGCATAATGATAAAAAATCGATATCGATGAAGGATCCCAAAAGATTTTATGACTTTTTTAAAAGCTCATTGATGCAGTATGGACCTGGCCCAAGAAGGCAACTAGGCTCAAACATTGACCCATGGGTCAACCCGGTCCATTAGGTTCAGCCATAGGCCCAATTGGCTGAGAGCTAATGTGGCATCTTCTATATTTATCCTACTTCTAATTTATTTATTGCTTAATTAGGATTAGGAAGTTTCTTATTTTAATTAGTAAGTCTTGCTGGTTAAAAACTAGATTTGCTACCTTATAAATAATTTTTGTAGTTGCTTATGCTTTGATAATTAAAAATATTCAGATTGGGTTTTCCCTCCAGTTATGGTGTGTTTCTTAATTACGCTTGTGCCTGGGCAAGAATCTATTGTGAATTCGATCATCATTCAGGAGATTGATCTATTCTTCTCAGCGATCGTCGGGACAACCTCTATCCTTCCCAGATTTTTCCCCATCACTCATCACAAACCATTCTTGACTCCTACCGATACCACCGCCCACCATCTCAACCTAAATCTATTTTCTAGAACTCAACCGAGACCCCAACCCAACCCAACCGATATCCAACCTTCCCCAGTCCATCCCAAAACCCTAACCCCACTTCCGCAATCCCACTCTCGACCACATCCCTTCCCACCAAAGCCAAACCCGATCCATCCCCGACCACCCAAATCACATTTCAAAACCCCAGTCTACATCACACCACTCATCCAAACCCCAAAACCCATTCCAAACCTATCTACCGCCACCTCGACCCACCTCAGTCCATCTCCATCTCTTCCCGAATCATCCAAACCTACCCTCAACCCATTCCCAACCCATCCTAGCCATCCCAAAATGACCCTAACCTTCATCAGCACTCTGAGAATCTTCTCACTGAACCCATCAGAAGAAGACAAAAAAAAAAAAAAAGGAAAAAGAAAAAAAGGAGAAGCAAGGAAGAAGAAGAGATCTATGCATCAAGAATACCTAGCACCCCAGAACCTTCCTCCGTCTTCATCGCGTCTCAGCCAGCATCGTCTTCATCACTATCGTCGACAACAACATTATGGCCCCACTCACTGACTATATAAAAATGAGCGACTTTAAATGGACATCTACAACTACAAAAGCATTTAAGAACATTAAGCAAAAGATCACGGAAGCACCCGTTTTGCGCCTTCCAGATTTTGACAAAGTTTTTAAAGTTTCTTGTAATGCTTCCAACGTTGGCATTGGCGGAGTTCGTAGCCAAGAAGGTCATCCTGTGGCATTTTTCAATGAAAAGCTTCCCGATACCAAACGCAAATACTCTACATATGATTTGGAATTTTATGCAGTCGTACAAGCATTGCAACATTGGCAACCTTACTTAGTGGGAAACGATTTTGTCCTTTATTCGGATCATGAAGCTTTAAAACATCTTAATTCCCAACAACATCTGACTGATTGTCGCATTAAGTGGGGTGCCTTTCTTCAGCAGTTTACCTTTAGCCACCAACAGAAGGTAGGCAAAGAGAATCTTGTAACTGATGCATTAACTCATCAAAAACACCTTCTTACTACAATGGCAGTCACAATTCTAAGATTTGAGCAAGTGAAGCAAGAGTATGCTACAGACAAAGAGTTTGGCGCTATTTATTCAAATCTTCTCCATGGGGACCAGGACACACATCTGCATTATAGCATACATGATGGTTTCTATTCCAAGGGACAACTTTACCTCCCTGCTACATCTATTAGAGAACATGTTGTTCGTGAATTACATTCGGGAGGTTGTAGTGGTCCCTTGGGACGAGACAAGACACTCACTCTTGTGGATAATCTTTATTATTGGCCGCGTATGAAACTCAATGTAATCAGTATCTGTGAAAGATGTCGCACATGTCAATTGTCCAAGGGTAACAAAAAAAATAGACGATTATATCAGCCATTACCAGTTTCTAATGTTCCTTGGGAAGATATCAGTATGGATTTTGTTTTAGGCTTGCTAAAGACTACTCGCAAAGTGGATTCAATCTTCGTTATTATGGGCCGCTTCTCCAAAATAGCTCATTTTATCCCTTGTAATACAATAGCCAATGCTTACAAAGTAGCTCAATTGCTCTTCAAGGAAATTGTTTGCTTCATGGACTTCCAAAGACAATCATTTTAGATCGTGACACCAAATTCATGAGTTATTTTTGGAAGACTTTGTGGATGACAGTGAAGACAAAACTCCATTTTTCTACTGCTTATCATCCTCAGACGGATGAATAGACAAAGGTTGTCAATAGGAGTCTTGGACAATTGTTACGATGTCTTGTTTGAGACAATACTTCTACTTGGGATCAAGTTCTATCCATAGCTGAGTTTGCTTACAATAATTCAGTCAATTGTTCCACATGCATCTCTCCATTTGAAGCAGTCACATGTATTCGTCTGCGCTTACCTACTAATCTTGTTCCATTACCTTTTGCGACGCGCCCAAGTGTTAAAGCAGATAACTTCATCACACATATGCAGCAAATACATGATGATGTTCGAAGCCATATCACTGCTAGCAATGAAAGTTACAAAGCTCATGTAGACAAGCGTCGCCGTTTCCTTGAATTTTTTGAAGGTGATATGGTTATGGTTTGCATCCATCTAGAAAAGTTACCACCTGGTGCAAATAAGAAACTGCATCCCCAGAATACTGGACCATTTACAGTTTTAAAGAAGCTCAATTCTAATGCCTACACATTGGAATTACCTCCAGATCTTGACATCAGTCTGACGTTCAATGTTGCAGACCTCACACTTTACCGTGGCCATAACAATGATGAAGATTCTGAAGAACATGCAATTGTTTTGCTAGCTCCTCCTCCACCTGAAGATAAAACTGTTGATGTTCTTAAATGATCAACTTGTTTCTACACATTAAGGGGGATATCAAAAATTTCTTGTCCAATGGCAAAACCACCCCACATCTGATACTACTTGGATTACTGCATCCGATTTCCAGCGTTTGAATCCATATCTTTATGAACATTATCAACCTATTAATTCGTCAGAGTCGAGGTTTTTCAAGACGGGGAGAGTTGATGCCATACGGACCTGGCCCAAGAAGGTAGCTGGGCCCAAACATTGACCCACAGGTCAACCTAGTCCATTGGGCTTAGCCATAGGCCCAATTGGCTGAGAGCTACTATGGCATCGTCTATATTTATCCTACTTCTAATATCATTTATTGCTTAATTAGGATTAGGAAGTTTTTTATTTTAATTAGTAAGTCTTGCTTGCCAAGAACTATGTTTGCTACCCTATAAATAAGGGAGACCTTATTGTAGTTGCTTATGCTTTAATAATTAATAATATTCAGATTCGATTTTCCCTCCAGTTATGGTGTGTTTCTTGGTTATGCTTGTGCCTTAGGGCAAGAATCCATTGTGGATTCGATCAATCCTTCAGGAGATTATCTATTCTTCTCAATCGTGGATCGTGGTTCTGCCATTCATCTAAATCAGAAATACACAAAACTTTTACAACTTTTGAGTACCATACTGCATTTTTAAATTGTTTTGCATAGCCATTCTACTAGTTCAGCAGACACAAATTATTGATAACCACAATTATAATCAATTCTAATTCAAAAATAAAAGAAAATAAAAGAAAAGGTAAGCCTTGATTTTTGGTGCTAGAAATAAAATTGAAACTATACCATGGAGGAAAAGGTAAATAAAAAACAAAAAAACCCCAAAGTGGCATAAAAATAAAAATAAAAATAAAAATTCTAGCTCTCCACAGAAGAACCACAATAAAAATGGAAATCGCGCATGCCTTAAAAACTTCATGAAAAAGAAAGGTTCTCCAGAAACCTACACTAAAAATATATGAAGAAATAAATGTGTCATTCTTCATTCCTAATCATGATTTGACTGGCCAGTTTGATACTAACAATCTGAATTACATAGCATATCAAGGACTATAAAGAGTGGACTGTTATAGCAACAATTACCAATAATTCCAGATATCGCCGCATGAGGTTCTTTCAACTGTTTGTCATATGGTAACTGCCAATATTTAACTTTGCCCCTCTTCACTATCAAATCCTTCCTCTTCTCCTTTTCCCTCCAAATGTCTCGGCCCTTTTCATAAGAGAAAGCAGCTTTAGCACATACACCAGGCATCAAAGCTAAAGGTACATCACCGCATGTCACACTAAGTGCACGAGGATGGCCGCTGTTCTTGTGTACACCAAAACGGTATCTCAACCCAGATTTGGAAACTAGAGAAGCTAAATCTAATGAGATAGACGACGGCATATCCCAGTATGATCCATTCTTATCAACAAACAGCTCAGGCCAAGCAGCTTCTAGTGTTACATCATGATAAGGAAGCTGCACATGCATAAAATTTTAAGCATATAGATAATGTAACCATGGGCATTTAAACTGCTTAAATTCAGTGAGACATAATCACATGCAAATCATAAATCTATGAGATAGCATCCAAATCATCCATTTTATTTTCTCAGAAGTAAATGGCTAACATTGTTACACAGGTGTGATTTTCAGGCCACGGACCATCCAAGATAGGGCTTGTAGATGATTGGTTCACAGCTCATACATGTGACCTGTATAAAAGTTTGATCCATACTAACTCTAAGATGAAAAAAGGAAATAAAAAGTGTCCATCATGGGTGCCTTATCTTTATTTAGAGCATTGGCACATAGATATATTCATACAGCAGGTTTCTATTACATGCATAGCTTTCATATTTAAATTATCTTGTAATCGTATAAAACTTTTTTAAACATTATATCAACATACTAATTAAATTTGGATGGTTTTTTGCAGCTGAACGTGCTTCTACCTTAAGTGTAGTGAGGATCATAATGGATTCTAGAGTGAATGAAAACATGGTTTTTAACAGGGTTGCAAGGAAAAGTATAACTCACATAGTTGAGCCTAGATAGATGGGATAAGGTTTGATGATGATGTGCTTCTATTTTCCATCTCCTATAGTTATTGGGTTTCAAATTTCATCTCCTTATATTTAGCTTTACTTGATTTTATTCTGTACGAATGAACGAGGAGGTCAAGATCTATCTGACTTCTGACGTAACATTCCACTACTCATTGACACCAGTCGGTTGAGGAGTGGCCTCTCCCCAAGGGAGAGTATTGAAAAGTATTTATGCTTACGCTATTAATGCCTTGAAGTTTTGGTAGGAATGGTTAGTTGATGAAACTTAATACAATCAAACACGTTCCAATTTACAAGATTTAGTATCTAAGGCCAACTAGGACTCATGAAAAAATGCACACCAAAATAGTAAGCAAGAGAGACAATAAAAAGAAAACCTTGCCTTGTGCCAAAACATCGCTTTGGTGCGACGCCCCTCTTTCTCACCATGTCTTTCTGTGCTAAAGTACAAGGATGAAGTGGGTGACAGAGAAAATTGTGAGCACAATCCAACAGAATACAGCGACTTGTTTAAGAAATGCTTAGCAACATCTTTAAATGCTGGCAGTTCTAGCTCATCACCAGTAACCACCTCTGCTTTAAGTGAAGTTATCAGTTTCTTTGGACGAAATTGCCCAATCAATCCAGCCCACCTGCATACCATCACCATGAAAGGGTAAAAAGCCCATACTATAAACGAAGCAAGGTAACCATCCTACTAAACCATATATCAACGAATGAAGGTAAAGTGAAGCATCTCTCATCTATCTATATCAAAGAAAGACGAATTTACTTCTGAAAATCCAGTGGCAATGCTTAAGTTGGCTTAACATTATTCTAGTAGACAAATGAACATTCTCTCTCTCTCTCTCTCTCTCTCTCTCTCTCTCAACAAGTTACTCCAGGAAAGTTAAAATCAACCAAAGATGTTAAAATCTTGTTCTAGTCCAGCTTAATAAATTCAAACGAAACCTGAACCCAAGAAAGAAATCATGAAAATATGTCCCCACAAATCACAATAAACCAAAACAAAACATCGGTCTCTTCATCATCCAAGTCATTATCATCTACAACCACCACAACATACAAGAAAACCCCAACACAGACAAACAAAACCCGACCCAGAACCAGCAAAAATTAAACAAAAATCACATTCTACCTCCGACCCATTTTAGTGCAGAAACCAACAACAAAAACCCACATTGGCTTCCATCTCAAAGCATAAAAAAAAACAAAACAAATGCACCACAATCAATCAATAGAAACTGAGCAATGGGTCTGGGTCTGTTCTATTCTACTTCATTTACCAGTTGAAGGCGGCAAATTTGAGCAAAAGGGACTGAAGAGTGATGGAGCCGAGATCCTTTGGAGAAGTTGGTGAGATGGAAGGAATGATTCCAAGCGGGAAGCCGCGGCTCAAAAGCGAGAGCTGCTGCGGGCGGAGTGTTCGAGATGTCGGGGACGTAAATATCGGTAACGGTTCACCCGGCACGGACCGGGCTGAACCCTCCAGGGTTTGAGGGCTCGAGACGCTGACGTCCCAGAAGGCGGCGTCCATGGCCAATCGCAGATTCGGCATCCCCTTTCAGCTCTCTTTCTCTTTCTCTTTCCCTTCCCAGTTTCTCACTCTTGCGCTCTTGCCTTTTTCTTATCTTTCTGGCAGGTCCAAAACGGTACGGCTAGGGATGTTAGTGGACCAAGGTCAAGCCCGAAACCGACGATGGAGATTTGTATTGCCCAATGCCCTGTTTTTTAAAATTCCTGTCCAAATGATTTTGAACTCTACAAATATGGTTTATTTTTGGTACGCTACGATATTTGCAAATGCCGGGTTACATTAAAAAAACACCAACATAACAACTTATTGTAAAAAAGTTTTAGTAGAGAAATAGATCTTTTGAGCTTCATATCTGGTAAGATATAATCTATTATGTGTCTCCCGATCCATTGGACTCTGGTCATGGATGGTGTGAAGAGGGCTTTTAAATTAACGAAAAATTTTTAAAAAGGCAAAAACTTTTTGCTTGTTTTCAAAACAATATATCAAGACTTTAGTGCTCTAGAAGTTTTTTTTTTCTTCATATTTGTTTCAATTAAGTACTCACTAGTAAAAAAAAGAGTTTAAAAATAGTAGAAATACCGTTTTATCATTTTTTAAATTTATTCTTTAATAAATCATTTAATAGAAATGATCAAGTCCAATGAAAGTAACCTATAGGCCCCACTTTAGCAAATCGAATGGTTGGTTTTGAGGACAAAAAAAGACGAATAACAAAAACTTGTCGTCTTTTTAGGACATTTTATGGAGTGGACTTAATTTAAAGAATTAAAAAAGATTAATACTTGTTTGAAATATTTGCATCAGTGGGCTCCAGTATTATTTGGACTAGCGCCTTCAATGGGTGGGCTTGAGACTTCTGCATTTTGTTTAGAGATCGAGTGTACCATTCAATTTTTATTGGGTCTGTCTCAGTCTAGGTAGTTCAAAACCAAAACCGGGCAATTGAAACATGTCGTGCAGACGACAGAAAAGTTGGAGCACCTGCCAGGCCCTTGGATCAAGCATAGTCATTTTGTTCTAAGTCATTATCATCACCAGTTTTACAATAATCAATATATTGAATCTATCTATGTTATTGCAACTGTCTAAGCCCAAAAAAGTATGAATGCGTCCCGTAGGCTAGCAGACGGTGGAAAACTTTTGTTAATTTCAATTTATATATATCTATGAAGAATTCTCAAAAACTTCATATCTATATATCTATTTAGTTTTCTTTCAATCAACCATAGGCCTTCTTCCCATCATCCCTCTATTCTCATACAAAGCTATTATTTCTTCTCCTCCATAACATCCTTACAATAGGCAGGAATAAAGAATAGCTTGGAGGGACTAAATGTGAAGAATGAAGCGATTGCCAAGTTTGCAAAATTGACATAACTATCAAAGGAGAGATAACTGGCCAAGGAGATGCTGGAAGTGATAGAGATGGAAGTTAAAGTAATTTCTCCAATTAAAATTACAAATTCATCCTTTTTGTTATAGTTGTTACAAAATACATCTATTTTAAATAGTATCACTTCAAAAAACAAACAATAAATGGGTGTGTGGGTTTTCACTTACCTAGACATCTAACATAAAGGAAACAACAACCCCAAATCATATGTCTCACATTTACTTGCGTGTGCATAGCATGGGGACTGTTAGTTAAAGCTACAAGAAGGGAGGCTTACGAAGGGTGCTGTTAACCCATAAAAAATTATAAATATTACAGTGAAAACATCACAAGTAAATTCCAAACCAAGGGCATACGAATCCTAAAATTGTGGAATGCCAGGTCAAGTATTACATTTGGATGTTTAAAGCTGATGTAACTCACTCAGAAGACTTCAGATGAATTAAGAGTGCAGTAGTTCAAATTTCAGAGTTAGAGGACTTTATTTGATCACTCAATTCATTAACCACCGAATTCAAGGTTAATTAACTCAAAACCATGGGATCACTAAACACATTCAAGCTCCTGATTGCCAAAGTGGCTATAATCCACATGGCAACTCCAACATATACTCAAGAATGATGCTTCAAAGTCTCAAAGTATTTGAACTTCATTTCAACTCAAACTCACGCTTTAATGGCCATCTACCGACTCCTTTGGGTCACTGTGACAACTGACACTTCCACATGTCAAAACCAGTTGAAACTACTAAAGAAAGCTTATACTATATTGAAGAATAACTCTACACGATTTCAAGTCAAATGAACGTCGTTTGACCCAAATTCAATAAAAATGTCAACTTTGGGTCAGTGACCCCCAAAACTTGAGGTCACTGACCAAAGTCCTGGCTATAGGTGACCAAAGTTGATAAAATTCAGATGCAAAGCTCAAAATCATATTAAGAAATGACACTGCAAATTTTCAAGCTAAGGGAACTTCATTTGACCCTACTTTAGCCTCCTCCCCAACCTTGGAGTCACCGACTAAAATCCTATTTCTAGGAGGCCAAAGCTGACGAAACTTGAATTAGGGACTCAAAATGTTCTCAAAATCAATTCCATAAAGTTATAAATCAATTAAATATTATTCGAGCTGACTGCTGCAATACTGACTTAGAACATGCAACAAATGAACCACTAGTGTCAGTTATTCCAGAAATTGCACCCTGTATTGTTCTACGGCTGGGCCACGGCTGAGCTACGGCTTAGCCGTAGGGCAATCCACGGCTTAGCCGTGCCCTAGCCGTAGAGGAAAACTGGGTTTTTCTCCTCTCTGGATTGTGAGCCGTAGGTGCTATACGGCTTAGCCGTACCTGCACGAATTCAATTTCCTGAAACCTGTACAGAATGTCTGGGAAGCATCCAAATTTCAATTATCAAAGGGGAGTAGACAAGTATTGAATTAATGAGTAGCAAATGGGCTGTAAATACATATTTCCACATCAATTCATGTAAAGCTATCCGATTCAAATGCATATCAACATGGGTTCTCACAAGCTAGGTTTATACTTGCCTCAAATTTGGAAATCAATTGCACAAATGGAGCCCTTGGATCCAAACACAACCTAACACACAAACAAAACCACATGTATGCATGAGGGATGGAGAGAAATCAAAACACAGACACACCAAGCACGATGGAGACAAGAGGGAGAAGAGATGGAGAAAGGAGATGAGAGAGTGGAAAGGTTTCCAACTCACCTTTCATGCAAGAACCTCACAGTGGAGCTTGATCGATGGAGGTTGGAGAAGAGAATGCAAGGAAGCAAGGGAGTCTCCACGTGCACAGTGAGGGGAAAGAGAGAAAACGAGAGAGAGAGAACGAGAGTGTTGGTGAATTGGGTGAGATATATAAGCTCATTAGGTGGTCAAATTGCAATGAAGTCCAAGCTAGAATACAAATTTCAGTTTGAGTCAAACTCGGGTCCAATCGAATCACACGACCTCGGTTGCAATTGACGTAGTTACGAAAGTTAACGAGCTCAACGAAAGACACGTGTTGACCTCAAGATGATGCAAAAATGACCATGTCTAAGAAAAGCTAAAATTACGAAAAAGGGCTTGATCTATTTAATCCAGGTCAAACTCAACCCAACTACCTATCCATGACCCGTAACGAAAACAAAACACAAACAAAACACAATTAGCAACAAAAACAAGATTAACTAGACACTAAACGAGGTCAAGCTGGGTCGGAGTGTTACATCCTCCCCCACTTGAGAATCATTCCGTCCTCGGAATGAACACTAACTCGCTCATACCTGGGAAAACAAATTGGGGTACTGACGTGCCATCTGCTCTTCTAGCTCCCAAGTAGCCTCATCAGGACGGTGATGCTCCCAAAGCACCTTGACCCATCGAATCGTCCTGGTGCGGAGTATCTGCTCTCGGGTCCCCACGATACGGAGCGGTCGCTCAACGTATGCAGCACTCGGCTGGATCTGGACCTCGTCATAACGAATGACATGGGAGGGATCGTGAACGTATCTCCGAAGCATCGAAACGTGGAAAACGTTGTGCACTCCTGAAAACATCTCGGGAAGCTCTAATCGATAAGCCAAATCACCAATCCGACTCTTGATCTCGAACGGTCCGACATAGCGTGGAGCTAACTTGCCTTTCTGGCCGAAACGGATCGTACCCTTCATCGGAGAGACCTTCAGAAAAACCCACTCGCCAACCTGAAACTCTAAGGGTCGTCTGCGGGTGTCTGCATAACTCTTCTGTCTCGACCGAGCAACTTTCAAGTTCTCAATTGCTTTCTGTACCTTCTCCGTAGTCTCGGCAATGATCGTCGGTCCGTGAAAACTTAGAGTTCCAACTTCTTCCCAACAAACCGGACTTCTACACTTCTTCCCGTACAATGCTTCATATGGTGCCATCCCAATGCTCTCGTGGAAACTGTTGTTGTAGGCGAACTCGCACAACGATAGATGAAGATCCCATTCTTTCTCGTAGCTCAACACACTGGCTCGCAACATATCCTCCAAAGTCTGAATCGTCCGCTCTGATTGTCCATCCGTCTGTGGGTGGTATGCCGTGCTGAAACTCAACTTCGTACCCAAAGCCTCTTGGAATGCTCTCCAGAAAGACGAAACAAAACGGCTGTCACGATCGGATACAATCGACACGGGGGTACCATGGAGCCTGACGATCTCATCCACGAACTTCCTAGCCATCTCTGAAAATGTCATACCCTTCCGAAAAGGAATGAAATGGGCTGTCTTCGTCAATCGATCTACAATCACCCAAATGGCGTTGTTCTTCCTGCTCGTCGGTGGTAACCCTGAAACGAAGTCCATGGTGATGTGTTCCCACTTCCACTGCGGTATATGCAAAGGATGCAACGAGCCTGGCGGTCTCTGATGATCAGCCTTCACCTTCTGACATGTCAAACAGCGAGCAACAAAGCCTGCTACTTCTCTCTTCATGTTGTTCCACCAAAAGCGATCCTTGAGATTCCGAAACATCTTCGTGCTGCCTGGGTGCATCGCGTAGCGAGCGTAATGCGCTTCGTTCATCAGCTTCTCCTTGAACTCATCAACTGCTGGCACGCACAACCTACTCCGAAAGTAGAGTATACCATCCTCGAGTCTGAAATCGGGTCTGTCTCCAATGTGGTCTCGAATGCGCTTCAAAGTTAGATCTTCAAACTGCCTGTCCTTAATCTGCTGAATCAACTCAGGCTGAAACACTAGCGTACTAGCCAACATCACGCACTCATCCACTAGTTTAACCTCAACAGGGAGACCACGAAACTCTAAGAGGAAACTGCTCAAGAGCTGCACTGACTCTGCTTTCCTGCTGAGTGCATCTGCCACCACATTCCCCTTGCCTGGCTGATATTTGATCGGGAAGTCATAATCCTTAATAAGCTCAAGCCATCTCCGCTGTCTCATGTTCAGCTCCTGCTGTGTGAATAAATACTGCAAACTGTGGTGGTCAGAACGAACCTCAAACTGCACACCATATAGATAATGTCTCCACAGCTTCAACGCAAACACGATGGCTGCCAATTCCAAATCATGGGTGGCGTAATTCTTCTCATGTTCTCGCAACTGTCTCGATCCATAAGCAATCACCTTCCCATGCTGCATCAACACACAACCTAGGCCAACTCGAGAAGCGTCTGAATAAACCACGAATCCTTCACTACCATCTGGCAAGGCTAACACTGGGACCGTAGTCAACTTCTCTTTCAAAATCCGGAAACGGGCTTCACACTCCTCAGTCCAATCAAATGGTACATTCTTCCTGGTCAACTTCGTCAAAGGAGAAGAGATCTTAGCAAAGTCCTGGACAAATCGACGGTAGTAACCTGCTAGACCAAGGAAACTGCGAACCTCTGTCACTGTCTTGGGGCTAGACCAATTCACCACTGCCTCTACTTTAGATGGATCAACTGCCAATCCCTCTCGTGAAATGATATGACCTAAAAATGCAACCTGCTCAAGCCAAAAATCACACTTCGACAACTTAGCAAACAATCGATGTTCTCTCAACAACGACAAGGCTTTTCTCAAATGCTCCCTATGCTCCTCTGCTGACTTAGAATATATCAAGATATCATCAATAAACACAACTACGAATTGGTCCAAGAAAGGAGCAAAAATCTGATTCATCAATGCCATTAAAGCTGCAGGTGCGTTGGTTAGTCCAAAAGGCATCACGAGGAATTCATAATGTCCATAACGAGTCCTGAAGGCAGTCTTAGGAATGTCATCTTCTTTGACTCTCAACTGGTGATATCCAGACCTCAAATCAATCTTCGAAAAATATGCTGCGCCCTGAAGTTGGTCAAACAACTCATCGATCCTGGGTAGGGGGTACTTGTTCTTGATCGTCACTTTGTTCAGCTGGCGGTAGTCTATGCACATCCGAAAAGTACCATCCTTCTTCTTGACAAACAAGACTGGTGCTCCCCAAGGTGAAACGCTCGGGCGAATGAAACTCTTATCCAAAAGCTCCTGTAGTTGCTTCTTCAATTCTGACAACTCTGCTGGGGCCATGCGATACGGAGCCTTGCTGATCGGTGCCGTGCCGGGAACAAGCTCAATGGCGAACTCCACATCTCGAACCGGGGGTAAGTCTGGCACATCGTCTGGAAAGACATCTGGAAAGTCACAGACCACCTGAACCTCACCTAGCTGCTTCGGCTCCTTCTTCGCTGAGATAAAGGCAATGAAGCCTTCGCACCCTCGGCGGATCAAGCGATCTGCCTTACACGCCGAAATCATACGTCTGGGGCATCTCTGCTGACTGCCCTCGAAACGGAAGCCCTTGCCTAAATCGAAGAAGATCGTCCTGTTGTAACAGTTAACACAGGCACGATATCGAGCGAGCCAATCCATACCAAGGATCACGTCGAAGTCCAGCATCGACAACAGGATCAAATCAACAGGTAACTGATGACCTGCAATCTGCACGTCGCAATGGGGGTAGTACATACTACACTCCACTCGCTTGCCAACTGGGGTGGATACAACCAACACATATGGCAACGGCTCAGACGGCTGATGCAACCGCTTGGCGAAATGAGGTGCTACATAAGACCGTGTAGACCCCGAATCGAACAAAGCTAAAGCCTCGACGCGCGAAATCAAAACAGTACCTTCAACCACCTGTGGATCCTCGGCACTCTCGTGAGTAGCAGCGTAAGCACGGGCTGTCTGGCGAGGCTGTCTCGAGCCTGGACGAGCTGACTGTGGCTTGCTCGGAGCTGTAGGTGCACTGGGTCTGCTAGGAACTGCACCGGAAGCTCTCTGTCGAGGACAATTGGCGATCATATGCTCCCTCGAACCGCAAATAAAACAAGCACCGGCCTTCCTCCAACAAGCTTCGGTCGTGTGGCTCTTGCCGCAATATCCACAAGTCACTCCACTGGAACTAGAAGTACTCTGCTGGCCTTTGGTCTTCTTCTGTACTTGTCCTCGTGCACTGAAAGGCGGCTGTCGCTTGGGTTCAACGGCTCTAGCAGCTTGGTGGATGGCCTCAGCAGAATAGGCCCTGTCCACTGCATCATCGAACGTAGCGGGACGCTGAAACGCTGTCACGTGGTGCATGTACCGGGGATGCAAACCTTCCACAAACCTGTTCACCTTCCTCTCTTCGGTACTGATCATGTCCGGAGCAAAAAGCGACAACTGCATAAACTTGTTTACATACTCTGCTACTGTCATCTGCTGCTGGCGGAGAGCTAGGAACTCAACCTCCTTGGCTCGAAACACATGAGCCGGGATGAACTTCCTCCTGAACTGTTGCTTGAACATCTCCCACACCGTAGCACTAGGGATATCTCTGTATGAATCTTTCACGCTCTTCCACCAAGTCTTTGCGACATCTCTAAACATAGAAGTTGCTAGTCCGACCTTCTGTCGGTTCGTGCACACGACGGTCTCAAAGACATCCTCTGTCTGGTCTAACCACTGTTCTGCCTTCAATGGCTCTTCTGTCCCATAGAACTCAATAGCTCCTCGTTTGCGAAATTTACCATAGAGGGCATTCGGGTCACTCTCTCGAGGCTGCAAGATCACCTGCTGGTCCACGTGCGTCTGAACTGGGGCTTGACTTTGTCGGTCTAACATAGTGGTCACTTGGGCTTGCAAGTTCTGCATTGCTTGTGATTGTGCCTGAAGGGACTGCAATAGCATGAGAATACGTTCATCTGTATTCGGTGTCTGCGGTGACGGGGCAGATCCGCTCTCGTTATTGCCGGCATTCTGCTGAGAACCAGAACCTGATGCCATCCTGTAAAATGGAACGAGTCAGACACAAACACAACACAAGAGCGCCCAACAAACCCCAAAGTCTAGAAAGAACACAAAGAAATAATCGTATCCTCACCACGATCCTACATGCCTACATGCTTATCACACTAGAACAAGGAATGAGCAAGGAATGCTCTGATACCATACAATACGTATGTCACAACCCGAGCCCAGGGTTCGGGGGTTAGCAAAAGCCAAACCTAATGACACACGTACTCCCGTGCATGCACACGTAGACCGAGTCTAAATGCACACGCACAAGGGAACAAGCACACGTGCCAAGCAAGTATGCGGAAGCTGTAAATATCAGAAACACAAAACTAACAATGCAAGAAGAGGATACAAGGAAAGGACTGACATAATTACATATGAACGTTTACAAAAGAACAAAAGGATAAATCCAATAATGACAAGTCATGACATATACAAGTCTGAAAATCCCCAAAACATGACTCCAACATGATGCATGCCATGAACGCGCTCCCGTGGAGTGATCACATCCACTCCTCTAGGCCTGATGGGGCCCCGGGGGTCTCATCTGGAGCCTGGCCGACCGGCGAGGGTTTGGCAGGGGGATCTGGGCCTGCAACACCAAAAACAACTGTGAATACGAAGATTCAGCAAAGTATAAACCATAGCAAGTTAACACACGCTGTATCTAACAGAATAAGAACATCATGTGATTAAAGAAAGCATTTTCGTATACTAGGCTATCATGCAAGAAAGAAAGATGCTGTGTGAATCAAGGATAACATGCTGTGTACATAACTAGTGGCTACTACATTACCATGTGCTCCCAAAAGAGGGATCTTGTAACATGCAAAGAACACCATTGTCCGGGCCAGGGTACAATGGGTCTCGGTTTCCTGGGGTCCGGTTCCCCAAGACAAAATCCATACTGCAGCAGGTCCTTATAACTGTACCAAATTCACCCCGTCGGGATCCTAAGGCTGAGGCTAAGTAGAGCCTGACCATACAAAGTCAATCAAGAAAACCTGAGTAGATCGTGATCATATATCATGCGTGCATATCTGGAATTGAACATATCATACATGTATACTCAGGGTAAATAATCGCAATGTGAAAGTAAAGTAACGGGATACAAGTAATCATGTCAGAGTGTGAGATCAATGATCGAATGCAATATGGTATGCAACAAATCATGCGAAATCGAATCATCTTAAGCTACAAACCAATTCTAATCTAATTATCCGGTGTTTCTAACCGTGCATGATGATGTAGTTTTAAGTTATTCGATACACCGTTGTCTAGTGTTGCCTGGAATCGGGCGGTGCACGAAGTCCCTTAAACCAACACCCATGGGGAGGTGCTTAACATCCGGATAACGAACATGAATGATTCGCAGCCCTCGAGATCATTCACGCGGAGTATCACATTCCGTTGGGCAAGTCTAGGTGCTCTACATTCTATCATGAAGGTCATATAGGTCTTATCTTTACACCTAGCCTTATTCTTCATGTGTGGTTACGGCTTAGCCGTGTGTGTGCTACGGCTTAGCCGTGTGTGGTCTACGGCTTAGCCGTGGCTGAACCGTAGAAGGTCTGTCATTAGCTGACTCTCAGTTATTCCAGAAATTGCACCCTGTATTGTTCTACGGCTGGGCCACGGCTGAGCTACGGCTTAGCCGTAGGGCAATCCACGGCTTAGCCGTGCCCTAGCCGTAGAGGAAAACTGGGTTTTTCTCCTCTCTGGATTGTGAGCCGTAGGTGCTATACGGCTTAGCCGTACCTGCACGAATTCAATTTCCTGAAACCTGTACAGAATGTCTGGGAAGCATCCAAATTTCAATTATCAAGCCGTAGGGCAATCCACGGCTTAGCCGTGCCCTAGCCGTAGAGGAAAACTGGGTTTTTCTCCTCTCTGGATTGTGAGCCGTAGGTGCTATACGGCTTAGCCGTACCTGCACGAATTCAATTTCCTGAAACCTGTACAGAATGTCTGGGAAGCATCCAAATTTCAATTATCAAAGGGGAGTAGACAAGTATTGAATTAATGAGTAGCAAATGGGCTGTAAATACATATGTCCACATCAATTCATGTAAAGCTATCCGATTCAAATGCATATCAACATGGGTTCTCACAAGCTAGGTTTATACTTGCCTCAAATTTGGAAATCAATTGCACAAAGGGAGCCCTTGGATCCAAACACAACCTAACACACAAACAAAACCACATGTATGCATGAGGGATGGAGAGAAATCAAAACACAGACACACCAAGCACGATGGAGACAAGAGGGAGAAGAGATGGAGAAAGGAGATGAGAGAGTGGAAAGGTTTCCAACTCACCTTTCATGCAAGAACCTCACAGTGGAGCTTGATCGATGGAGGTTGGAGAAGAGAATGCAAGGAAGCAAGGGAGTCTCCACGTGCACAGTGAGGGGAAAGAGAGAAAACGAGAGAGAGAGAACGAGAGTGTTGGTGAATTGGGTGAGATATATAAGCTCATTAGGTGGTCAAATTGCAATGAAGTCCAAGCTAGAATACAAATTTCAGTTTGAGTCAAACTCGGGTCCAATCGAATCACACGACCTCGGTTGCAATTGACGTAGTTACGAAAGTTAACGAGCTCAACGAAAGACACGTGTTGACCTCAAGATGATGCAAAAATGACCATGTCTAAGAAAAGCTAAAATTACGAAAAAGGGCTTGATCTACTTAATCCAGGTCAAACTCAACCCAACTACCTATCCATGACCCGTAACGAAAACAAAACACAAACAAAACACAATTAGCAACAAAAACAAGATTAACTAGACGCTAAACGAGGTCAAGCTGGGTCGGAGTGTTACAACTAGTCAAAATCCTACTTCCACATATTCAAATTACATAAAATCTGGATGGATATTCTAAATTGCTCTTGACATCAATCCCTCCAAGTTTCAAGTCAATTCGAGGTCATTGAGCCTCAAACAGCTAATAGAATGGCTCATTTTCATGAAAAGTCAAAGGGAGGGTTGACCAACTTTAAAAGGTTAGAACATGCTAAAATTTTTATGACAGTCAAAATGGTGTTAAAAAGCATTCCTTCAAATTTCATGAAGATCAAACATCGTTCGGGATCCAAATTGATGAAAATATGTCACATAAGCAAAAAGGCCACAAATGGGCCTATCCGTGACCATGGCCATGGTCATGGAAACCTGTAAAGCGACTATGGACGGTTTTTAAGGTTATTTCACTTTATTTTGAAGTGTAAATCCTTCACAACTACTAGGAACTATCCCAATTCCCTCAAAAAGCCCATTAAAAGCACACTTGGGCTTTGAAGAAAGGGCAAACAAGATTTCTAAGGTTCGAATGAAGATTCAAAGGCTCCACACCTCCCCACAAGCATTAGATAGGCATTTACACTGCACAGGCATCCAAGCTCTCTCTGTTCTTCCTCCCTTCCTAGACTTAAGGTGAGAGATGATTCAGGGGAAGAAGATACATCTTGTCAATGATCGTGGACACTGAAGTTTAAGGCTACCAACTGCCAAAGAAGTTCGACAAGATAAAGTTTTTTTTTTTTTTTGGCCTCCCACTTGAACAATTTTAGGCCATCTCCCAAGTTATTAATAGACCTTTTTAGGTTTCATTTTGCTCTTTGAAAATAATAGGGTTAGAATGATACAACTCCGGTCACAATTGCTTGCACAAAAGCAACCCTTCCATATTCGCATAAATGCAATCTGTAAGATTAAAGTTGTGACTACCAAAGATCATAGAGGATTCTAAGATCAAATTTAGCACTCTTGGAGGGTCATTCATCGCTCTCAAAACCAGAAGACACAAGTTTCAGTACTCAAGAAGTACTATAGAAGTAAAAAGAGACAAAACAGGAACAAACAGTGGCCATAATGGCTACTATTTATCAGTGACCATGGTCACTAACTCCGTTCTAAATTTTTCTGTATTTCTTCCATTTTTTCATGTAATTTCTTTAATTTTCCTAGTTTATATCACATATGAGAGTAGAGGAGGGGGTTTGTAATTTTCTAAAACTTTTAAACAACATGCATCCTCCAGGTTAAAGCATTGAACCCATATAATTATAGGGAATTTGACGATGACCCATAGTTATTTTTCCATTCTTCTATGTGCTTGAGTGTATGAATATTGGACTTGATTTCATTGTATTCATCATCATTTTTTAGAGAGATCAGTGCCGCATAAGCCTTTTTTTTCCTTTTTTTTAGAGCGCCATGTTAGCTTCTAAAAAAACGACACATGGCAGTATCTCTATTCATAATTATGTATGTTTGGTGAATTGAGATTACCTGTAAAAAAATTTACATGGTGACCATGGCGAGACCAATCAGGTTTGGTCCCGCCATGTCACCACTGGCAACCACAAGTAACTTGGCATGCACTGCCCACATGCATCGCAGGTTGCTAAAATGGTGACATGGTGCGACTTGATTGGTCACGCCATAATCACTATGCAAAAAAATTTACAAAGGATCTAGACTCATGTTTGGCTATTCATAATGATGCTTGTACACCCTAAAATCTCTCCCCCACAAATTCAAACTTATAATTTTAAAAATCTCTTCCTCATTCCCCTATAATCTCTCTCCCGTGATATCCTGGCCACTCTACGTAGAGCAGAAGATGAAAGTGATCATGCTCGTCGACGATCTCATAGTTGCACTCAGGGGTCCAAATCCAAACGATATGATCATCACATGGGGATTGCGAATGTTGTGAGGTGTTTGATGTAAGGGGAAGAAGGGAAGTTGGCCCTAAAGAGAATGTGGGAGTTGTCACGTCCCGACCCTGAGATTCTACAATTAGGGCGACTCCGAAAGCGCAGCATACATAATCCAATGGCAATCCGTGAGGTGCATAAACTAACATGCCCAAAAATTCAAGTGCAGTTTAAATGATCCTAAAATACGGATATATAGTGTAACTAAATGCATAAAACCTAAACACAATCTGAATAAGGGACAGATATATCCATCAAAATCAGGTAACATAACAACAATATAATATAATGGCACACTGCATAAACATAGTCTAACAAATGATATAACCTGTCATACCTCAAAATATACCCATGACGCTCTCTACAACAGACCACCGTAGGGTGTTGTTAAAGTTCAAATTACTATATTTTACCCTGGGAAGTCGCTGGAAACTCCTCTACAGGTATGTCAGGTGGAATCAGTACTTAGATTTATTTATAATACTAAGGATAGCACTGTTAAGATGACGGTTAAGCAAATATAAGAATATCTACAACTACCATGATGTATCAATCGAATTGAAAACATAATGATTAAAAAAGAGTAATAACGGAAGTTAGGCATGTTGTGCTTATGAATATAGCACGAATATTAAATCATAATTAAAGATACAATAACATGCTAGTTGGCATCCACGAGACTATATTCTCTCTAAAGAGAACATTTATCATACGGTAGGATTCACTAGGGAATCCTTCTAGCTACTCGAGGAGCGCCGACCAACTCTTTCATCAACTATTGCAGTAGTGACATGATGAATACTCGAATTGATCCCATCGCACCTAATAAGGGTACAGGCCAAATGGTGCCAACTCAACATATCAAGACCGTCCTAAATTCATATCATTTATACTTACCATCAATCGTAATTATAGTCTCGTATTCATGCATAAAGAGATTATTGGTCTTGAAATCGCATTCACTCATAAAAGTCGGAATTAAACAAAGTAACTGATAATCAAACAATACATACTTAAATGAGCTATTAGAGCTCAAACCCTTTCAACCTTAGCTATATCTATCTTGGCTCACGGGCCTATGCTCAGAAGAAGCTCTATCTCCTATTTTGCCTCAAGGTTCACCAGGAAGATTTGGTACATGATTTAATCATGTTGAGGGTAAAGTTTATATAAACAATATGAATGCATTTGAATTGAAAGATTAATAAAGATATTTACTAGCCAACCTATGTTAAGTTACTCCGTGTTTCCTTAGTTATTCAATACGGTGTATTTATAAAGCATCCAGTGTCAATGTACTACAAAAATCTTAGTGTTACATTATATAAGCGATGGACACTACTTCTTATGCCAACACCCATGATGTGACGTTAGAACCTGACTAGAAAATTAAGAGGGAATTAGTGACATCTCAACACTTTTCCTTCTTTAATATTTAATTACCACTTGGCTAATTTGTTTGAGGTAAGTATACCATTTCTAAGGCCATACATGGTTTTTTATTATACTTAATGTTCAAAGGGTAGGATTTGCTTTAAATATGCCTCTAAGGTCTTAGTAGAAGGTTAAGATAGTTTACAATTAATTCCCACTTTAAAAGAAATAAAATAAAGTTTCACTAAAACTGGGGGTATATTTGCTCTCCAATAACTCTCATAGATGGTCTTAGAATATTCCCAACATGTGTATAATGTCCCCTCAAAATATTTCCATAAAATAGCTCTCATTTTCATAAAATATTTGTACTTATATAGAGCTTGCTTCACAAAATATCGTGAGTGAATTCCATAAAGCATTTTGGGCCTCCAAGTACTAAAAAATTCATAAAGAATACTGTGAATAATTCTTTATCCCATAAAGTAATATAAAGTTATATTCATTGTTTCATACATATTAACACTTACCAGAGCTTCAGTAAGGCCCTATGTTTCGACAATTTTGGATATTGTTATGGTTGTAAAAAATTTGCATACTCTAATGATCAATATTAGAATACCTCGGCTCCATCAAAGATCAAAAGTGTAACCTCTCCATATGCCCCGCGATAGATTATGGAAGGGCCATGGTTAGTCATTTGAACCAATCGCTAAATAAACTTTTAAGCCAGAAATTTTGGTTACCCAACCGTCGGGCTGATCGAACACCTCCTAGAATGGGAATTCGACCATTTGAATCCCAGTCCGACCAATCGGCCTTGGAGCGCTTGGCTTCGGGCAAAATCAGTTTTAAAACTGATTTTTCCTTTCTCCCTTAGTCTCCCCTGTATTCAAAACATTCAAAAAGTTTTTCTCACTACATAAGGGGCTTTCTTTCCATCTAATTATCAACATTCATTCTTAATTATATTCACATTGATCATTAACACTTAAACCATCATAATCCATAATTAAAGGGTAAAAAGAGCTATAAATTGACACTTATAGAAAGTCCATAAAGAATCAACAATTTAATCATGCATCTAGTGAATATACACCCTTATACTTATCTTATACAGTGCTTGAGTCAATTTATCCTTTCCTTGGCTCAAATGGGGAAGAAATCCCAAGCTTAAAACACAAATCAAATCATACATGCAATAAGAGATGAAATGTGTATGAGATGATGATGCATGTAGTAACTTAAAGTTCCATTGACTCATTTAAAGATAAAGAATTGAAAAAAAAAAAGGTAAATCTTACCTTAGGAAATATGTAGGAATAAAGGGATGATGGTTAAGAGTTGCAATACTCGGAGAGGATAATACTGGTGATGGGAAGAGATGGTAGAATGCTTTGTTTTGTCATACAAGCTCATCCTTGACTAATTTGAGAGGAAAATAAAGATAGGAGATTAAAGAGAGTAATTTCAACTGTAGAGGAGATGGTTCCTACTAGTCCAATGCTCAAAGATAATGTAGATGGACTTAAGAAAGAAGATAATACACCCTAGACTTACATGTAAGGCATCTCTCTTGCGTTCCAACAAGAAGATGAAGAATGGGAGGAGAAGAAAGGGCTTCAGTAGACTCCAGGGGAAACACTCAGTGAAGAGAAGAAAGAAAAGGATTGGTTGGCCCTTTTATGTAAATGGTTTAATGGGCTTAAGTGAATCTTGGGCCACATAAGCTTAAGTGAGTCATAATGGGTCCACATGATTTTGAGGTCTAAAGGAAGTTGTAGGGCTTGTTCAAATGAGTTTGATGAACAAAAAAGAATGCTTAAATGGTGAGTTCAATAAATGCATGCTGTATGTCATGAAAAGTAATAAAGTGAGCTATAAATCTTACCTAGTCTTGGTCAGACCTAACTACTTATCCAACCGAGACCCAATTAAATAAAAATAAGATAAATTAAAATTAAAATACATTAATTAATAAAAAATTAAATTTAATTAATATAAATTACAATTAGGTAGGGTCAGGACCTCATAGGAGCTGAGAGATACTGGTCACGGGGCATTAGAAAAGGAATAAGCATCAACACACAAGGCTTTGCTAAGTTGGTTAGCACATAGTAGCACTTTTCGCCCTCATCTCTGTATATTTCCAGCACACAGCTCCAATGCAATGCATATGTTATCGTAGCATTCAACATTCAAACTGAATTATTTTTATGAGTTTTAATCCTATGAGAGAAAGGCGGCTTGGCCCAACGGTAAAGGTTTACCGGTAGCGTTTTGGAGGACGCGGCTTCAAGTCACGGAAACAGCCTCTTTAAAAATGAAGGTAAGGCTGCGTACATCTTGCCCTCCCCATACCTCACTATGTGAGAGCTTCGTGCACTGGGCCACCCTTTTTTAATCCTATGAGAAGTGTTCGTACACACTTACCGTGAAAGCATTTTATAGGGTCCACTTGTGGGTCTCAGTTGGGGATGTGAACGGGACTAGGGGGATAAAAAGATCTATAAGGAACCGCCCCAAATATCAAGTTTTGCCCCATCACATGTTTCTAACCCCTTCATCGTGGCCCACAAATCTAGTTCATTCGAATTGGTGCACAATTGATCAAACGGTCCAGTAAATTCGGATTTGACCGAAACTTAGGGTCTGTGACTATCTGATGGTCCTCGTATATTGCAAGATTTAAATTAAGTGATAGATGAGCTCCACCTAGTTCTCATAGGATTATTTTTCCATTTTTAATGCCAGTTGTCTATCTAAGTCAAGTTAGTAGAGTTAACTACATGAATTTTCATGATTCAATGGATGTATTACTCCATCTTGCATTTGAATGTATTCCTGATCTAGCTCTTGCTCTATTCCACATAAATATTATATTATATTAGGGTACAATGTACTTGTCAAACAGATTGGCAGGCCAACCTTTAGTGATTTCAAACCATTTGCAAACACCTACAGCCATTGTAGTGACGAACAGGTAAAAATCAGTAAGATGGCTAAGGTTGGATTGATTATATCTTGAATACAAGATCAACTACCTTTGCTTTTCTATGTTTTGGATAAACAAAAACAGAGATGTGTTCATTCGCATGAGACTTGGATATAGGGACATTGAAGTTTTCACCATAGTCCCTCTGCGTGAAAATCAATCTCTTCTTTTAGGGATTTTTACGAATAAATTCATCCCAAATATTTATTAGATAATTTGATTATGAAAAATACATATATAACGAATTAGAGTGTGGTACAATTTTTTTTATAAATTAACCCTCATAAAGAATGGTAACGATATCGTTACTTGAAAATTATATATTTGTGAGAAAAAAATATATTTGGGTCAAATTCTAGTGTCATTTTCTGTGTTTATTTACCTCAATATAAAGATATTAGGACTCAGATGTTGGAAATCAAAATTGGGCGTAGAATCTATAAAGAATGGTAACGATATTGTTATAAGGAAAAAAAATATTTCTAGGTCTAATTTTAATTTCATTTTCAGTGTTTATGCATATTAGTATAAAGATATTATGGATCAGATGTTGGATACAAAAAATGAGCTTAAAATCTATAAAGAATTGTAACGATATTGTTATGAGAAAAATATATAGTTGTGGGGAAAAACAATCTCCCAAGCTTTTTTGGTTGAGAGAGAAAACAATCAAAAATATTTTTCAAATCACACCATGAAACATTTTTCCAAACCTTTACCAAGCAAAAAACCTTTAGTAACATATTATTTATTTATTTTTAAATTACATATTCTTCTTGAGAAATTTCTCCAACATGGTGGACCAACTTAAAATACATATCCCTCACTTTATAGTCCATTGTATAAGATATAGTAAAGTTTCATTTAATATTTTTTACTCACTAAAGAGGAAAATGTTCACATGTGCTTATGTAGTTCGGATGACATGCATGAAATTTAGTTGGTGGGTCCCATCTCATATCATGGTTTGGATGTGTAGTGTGCATGCTCAAGTGAATATTTCTCTTTCAAGAATGAGCATGTATAATGTACCTAAAAAAAATCTAAAAAAAAAAGTTCATGTTATAAGATGTTATTATCATAGGTGGATGCCCACATTGGGACCCACATGAGATAAAGGAATTACTAAGGGTTAGGGTTTTTCCCTATTGGGTTGCTTGAGGAGGAAGCAATCTTATTCTATAAATAAGATCCTCTTCCCCCCATTATGTACACAGAAATCTCATCAATAAGAGCTCTCTCTCCCTCCCTTTACTCTTCAGTTTTCTATTCTAACACGTTATCAGCACGAGTTCTAATAGTTTTATTTTTCTTTTTAGGATTCAGGAATCAGATGTTCTTCAATCACAGTGGGCAAGCTAGATCAGTCACGTGTCCGTGACTCTTTCCTGTGTTTGCAACTTTCGTTGGTTACAAGGGAGAGAGAGAAGTTCTCTTTGTAGTCTGTGCAGAAGAGAACAAAAGAAAAAGACAAAAATTACCATTGTCTTTATTGTCTTGTTGTTTTGTTTTAACGAGTGGAGACGATGCCACGCTGCATTCTCGCCAACCCACTCCGACTCACCCACGAGTCAACCCCAAGTCGAGTCCGAGTCGGATCCCTCCAAACCCTCTCTAAAACACCCTTCTTCTTCTTCTTCATCTCGATCTCTGCAAAAAGCTTGAGAGAGAGAGAGATGGCAGAAGAAAACCAGATCCAGATCCATGATCTAAACACCACAATCGAAATCACCAACCTCTGATTCACCTATCCAGGCATTAATGGTTAGCCTCCACCCGGATCCGCTCCTCTCATCGACGGTTTCTCCCTCTCCCAAACCCCCAATCTCCGATTCGACGTCGCCGCCCGCTCTCCGATTTACCCCGCTGCCACCCCCCTCAAGTACCTCGCGGACACGCCGAAGAACATCTGGGGCTGCCTCGACGAGTCCATGCTCCTGGAGGCCGCCGGGAGGTACCTCTGCACCAAGGTCGTCCATGGAACCGTCAGCTCCTCCGGCGACCGCGACGTGATGTCGCGGTTCCCGCTCCTCGGCCACCAGTGGCAGATCGTCAAGAGCTTCTGGGCGCAGATCTCGCAGCGGAGGAGGGAGCGCCTGGCGGAGCGGGGGCTCGGCGCCGGTGCCTACTCCGATGCGCTGGCTGCTATCGCCACCGTTGACGAGCTTGCGCCTGCTCAGGTGCTGCTGCTCTTCCTTGATTCGTGGCGGGCTTGGATCTCGCAGGCGCTAGACTAAGATCCGATCTTCCTCTTCTCCGCACTGGCCTGCAGAGATTCGGATCTTCAATGAAATCCTATCCGTCGATCGCCAGACGTACAACCAAGCTATATAGCCCACGCACAATCCAGACCCTAAATCATCTTCTCAGGTTCAAAAGACTGTTTTTACAAGATCAAAGGGCTTAGGTTTGAAACTGCGATATCTTAACAATCTGGAGTCCGATTTAAGATCCGTTTGTACATACGGAAAGCTCGCGAGCAGATCTACACATTTGCACTAAAACGAAGACAATTCAAAGGTTAAGTAATTTCTCCTTATTTTATGATCTCTTATTAGTTTGCATTTATCTTTATTCTTTTAGATCTACAAATATTTATCATTTGATCCTTGTGATGATTATTCGTTTTCTTTTATCGAAAAGAGATCATGATAAAATTGAAAATCATGGATCATAAATAGAACCAGAAGTTCTATGCAAGAAATTGGAACCAGAAGTTCCATACGATATTTAGAACCAAAAGTTCTATATAGAATCAACAACTCGGACTCGAGATTCCATAAATTCTTTTAGCCTATGAACCAGAAGTTCATTTGAATCCGGACCAGAAGATCCGTCGATTCCGGACCAGAAGATCCGTTGGTTATTTTACTCTGAAACCAGAAGTTTTCAGATCTACAATACGTACTCAAAGTTTCGTCTAATACTTAGAACTAGAAGTTCTATATCGAATAAATAATCTGAACATGCAGTTCTGTATGTTATTTTAATTTAGAATCAGAAGTTCTAACTTGGACCTGAAGATCCATGAATTATCCTAATCTAGAACCAGAAGTTCTAACTTGGACCTGAAGATCCATGAATTATTCTAATATAGAACCAGAAGTTCTAACTCGGACCTGAAGATCCATGAATTATCCTAACCTAGAACCTGAAGTTCTAACTCGTACTGAAAGATCCATGAACTATTCTAATTTAGAACCAGAAGTTCTGATTCTTAAGCTGAGAACCTGATGTTCTAAACTTCAATTTCTAAATTCTTCATCACATTTTTATTATTATCTTTGATTGGATGTTAAGAACCTGAAGTTCTACATTTTATTTTCTGTTTCTCATATACATTTATTTTTATATTCTTTAACATTATACTGCATGCTTGATATAATTCCTTCGGTATAATTATCACTAATGATTATCTAAAACTTTAGTTTTGATGCATTTATTATTGCCAGAAGCAGTAGTTATAAATAATAGAACCTGAAGTTCTATATCCAATGAATAATCTGGACCCGAAGATCCATACATTATCTAGAACCGGAAGTTCTAAGATTTGGAATATGAACCTGAAGATTCATATTTGGAGCATTGATTTCTAAAGATTCAAAGTAGTGTAGATCGATACGAAGGCCATGAAATCAAACCTGAAGTTTTGATTGAACCAGAAGTTGTGATTCAAACCTGAAGTTTTGATAGAACCAGTAGTTCTAAGAACCTGAAGTTCTATCACTAGCCTGAAGTATTGACAGAACTAGAAGTTCTGATTCATCAGTTAAGAACCCGAAGTTCTAACTTTCTGATTGGCCAATTCTTCATTATATTTTGTCATCAGATATTGAGAATCTGAAGTTCTATTTTTGTTTGATTGTTATTAGTAAATCGATCTTAACACACTCTAAAAAGGCTTGGTGATACTATCAAAGTCGGAAATAAAATATCCCTGAAGGATATGGCATATGCTCTTATTTTCCGCGCCATTATATCCCCATTAGACAGGGATGATCACCAGCAGATGGTCATACACCCAATGCTTGAAATAAATGCCAGATTAGTCAATTAAAATCCCTCCAGAAGAGGTAGATATAATATGTTCTCCCGTAGAGATGAAATAAACCACCCCAGGAGAGGTGATTGAGAAGGCATTTTGTTTGGAAATTGGGCGAACCACCAAGCATGGTCTGGAAGACCTACAACTACTTTTATGAGTTTGAACATTGAGTTCAATTCTTAGATATTTTGTTGAATGCTATGACTTATTTTTAATCCCCCGTATATTATGTTATATTTGCTTTGAATGCTGAATTGTTTAGTTGTTCTAGTTGTTCTTACTTTTATTTTTGTAATGCGATTACCTAGTTATGTGAGTTTATTATTACTTGCTCTATGGCTCATCAAATGCATGAAACTGAGGATAATATCTGTCCAGTAGACAGTGCAACAAAACACACTACATTGAAAAAACCAGAAGTTTTTCTCTGAATTAGTGTTTCATTCGTGCATGGCATCGATCATAGCTGTATCCGTACAAATACTTGAATGCTCCGGAAGAGTCTACATAATGGTATTTGTACATCATTACTAGTACTGACAGCCAGAAGTTGATACTAGAAAAGCTAAGTGCATTCTCCTTATATTTCAAGGCTATATTACAAGACAATCTTTAAAAATCGAATCATATTCGATTATGAGCAAAACGACAAAGTTAAGCCAGAAGCTTGTTATTCTAGGGGTCCTATGCTCTGGTAAATTATTGATACTTCTATTACGTACTCCTTAGAGTACCATCTATTGACCATCCTTTTCGCAAAGGATATTGTGTGACATTTGTGAACCTATCTAATCCCGCCCATTAGCACAAATTATTAAACCTAGGATACACATCCTTAAGCATGTTATTAAATTTATAAGGCTTGATATCGTAGGTTTGTGACTTGCATGAGCCTACAACGTAGACTCTATGTTGGTTATACTTCACCCTAATTAATGGATATCTAGACCCAATGACAGGAGATATATTCATTGTTCGTTTTTGCTGATTGTCATCTTGATGAGACAGTCTTCTCGCCGTTAGGGGGATATAAGAGAGTTCCTGAAGAACACCTTGTTCCTGAAGAACATTCCGTTCCTGAAGAACGGCGAGAATTAATGTGGAATACTTCCACTCAATCTCATTTAGATTTATGTACTTCACAATGTGAGAATGAAGTACGGAGAATTGTGCACTTAATTACAAATGAATTCCCTGATGCTTTTAATGATGCAGCAAAAGTGACTAGGTCACATGTATCGACTATGAACACACCAGCACGAATTAATGTCACTGTAGGACAAGTACGAATTAATGTTCCTGAAGAACAAAGTCCAAATATGGCAACAAATGAATCTATACACGCCAGAAGCGTGGTAGAACTATAGGTTTCAAGGACTCAGCTCCCCAGAAGAGGAGAAATGAGCAATCATATCCCAATCATACTCCAGAAGAGGTATACTTCAGAAGAGTTTATTACAAAATCCACTCTCTCCAAATTTCCTGAAGAAATTAATGTCCCGGAAGAGACATGAGTCCCAGAAGAGACTCTGAAAGCCCCTGAAGAGGCAATGGGTACCCAATAAATAAAGAGATCTCTATACTTTATAATTATTCAAGAGAGAGATGTGATAGAAATGAAATTATCATCGATGACGCATTTGTATATGCGGTAGCTACTCAAATATCAATGGAAATTAAGAATGTTGTTTGGGATATAAAACCACGTTCTATAAATGAATGTCGACAAAGAATATATTGGCCAAAATAGAGAGATGCCATTGAGGAATTGCAGTCTCTCAATAGAAGTGGTATATATGAACCTATAGTACAAACCCCAAATGGTGTTAATCCTGTAGGTTACAAAGGGTGTTTGTAAGGCAAATGAACGAAAGGCAAACTTATGATATAAGATTTCCTGTAGAAACTTGGAATTGAAAACATACACAGTTATATATATGAAAATCCCAGAAGGATTTGCTTTGCCTGAAGCAAAGTCAGAGAGTACGTACTCAATATAAGTAAGACGTTCATTGTACAGCCTAAAGCATTCCAGAAGAATATGGTACAATCGTCTTAGTGAATGTTTATATAAGGAAGAGTATGAAAACAATCCCATTTGCCTGTTCCTGTTTATACAATCCTTAAATGGATTTATAATAGTAGAAGTTTATGTTATTTACATAAATAACATAAATCTAATCGAGACTCCAGAAGAGCTCGAGAAAACTATTGACTATTTTATCTCGACCCGCAGATCGAGAGAAGTTCTAATGAGATTTTTATTCTTTATAAATATGCTTCCCATATATAGTTTTGCACAAAGGCTTTGGATTGGTATTAAACAAATGCTATGATATCTATGTCTGTTTTATGGTTGAAACCAAATTTTGTAGGATATACAGATTCAGGATATATCCCTGATCCTCATAAGGATCGATCATAGACATGTTATATGTTTCTTCATGTCAATATCATTATTTTTGATATTCTACTAAATTGACTATTGATAGCTACTTATTCTAACTATGCTGAGATTTTTAAGCCAGTGGGGAATGTGTATGGCAAAAATATTTAACTCAGCATAGATGTAGTTCTTGTCAATTACTTCTTAGTACAGGTACTCCGATCATTATTTGCAAAGACAATGGGGCATGTATTCAACAGATTCAAGAATGATACATTAAAGATGACAAGACGAAACACATTACACCAAAGTTCCTCTTCACTCATGAGCTTCAAAAGAATAACAAGATTGAAGTCAATCAAGTTCGTTCAAGCAACAACCTGGCTGATCAGTTTACGAAGTTTTGCCAAAACTCAGTATTTTAGAAATTGTATACGAGATTGACATGCTTAATTATGTACAAAGATGTTATCATCAGGGGGAGTAGTCAATCAGGGGGAGGCATCCTGAAGTATGCTACCCAGGACATATGTACGCTGTACTCTTTTTCCTTCTCTAGGTTTTGTCCCACTGGATTTTCCTAGTTAAGGTTTTAACGAGGCAGCATTATGCACGTCCAACACCAAGTCAATGATCCTGTAGAACGTTGTACTCTTTTTCCTTCGCTTTGGTTTTTATCCCACTGGGTTTTTCCTTTGCAAGGTTTTAATGAGGCAACTGTCATTGAATGATGGTCATCCAAGGGGGAGTGTTATAAGATGTTATTATCATAGGTGGATGCCCACATTGGGACCCACATGAGATAAAGGAATTACTAAGGGTTAGGGTTTTTCCCTATTGGGTTGCTTGAGGAGGAAGCAATCTTATTCTATAAATAAGATCCTCCTCCCCCCATTATGTACACAGAAATCTCATTAATAAGAGCTCTCTCTCTCCCTCCCTTTACTCTTCAGTTTTCTATTCTAACAGTTCATGTGTTTTAATGGTTTTGCTGTACTTTCTTGAGTTTGAGTTTGGTAAGTACCTATAATTGATCATTTAAATGTCAAAAACTTTAAGTCAAATAACTTGGCTTAAATGGTTTGAGGTTTTAAATGATATGTTAACCTAAAATCTTGGATGAGTGCAAAGATCATTGGCGAGTTGATGTGTATTTCTTCAGTTAGCAGTATGTATATATTTTTATTTCTTTGCCCAAATGATGTGGTTCGAATTCGATACATCTTGAGTCAATTCCTTGGGTCCAATTGGAAACTACAATCTCTCTCCTAATGGTGAAACTATAAACTAATCTAATAAGAGGTAGTTAAACTAGGTGTAGAATTAATAAATTAATTGTTTTGGATTTTGTGCTTACTAAAGGTTTAATTAGGAGGGAGAGAGAGAGAGACACCTAATTTAAATTATACTGGAAACGAAAAAAATTTGATCCAGAAACATTTTTTTACTCCCAAGTATATTATTTTCAGGTGACGATATCGTTACCATTCTTTATAATTCTACGTCCAATTTTGGTTTTCAATATCGGAGTCATAATATTTTTCTTCTAACGTAAATAAACAGAGAAAATGACACCAAAATTTGACCCAAATATATTTTTCCCACAAGTATATAATTTTTAGATAATGATATCGTTACAATTCTTTATGAGGGCAAATTTGTCAAAAAAAGATATAAAACACTCTAATTTGTTATATATGTGTTTTGCATTATCAAATCATCTAATCCATATTTAAAATTAATTTATTTGTAAAAATCCCCTTGTTTTATGCAGGTACTACATGCCTCTACATTGCAGCATGAGTTTTAAGAATCACACAGGCAGGTCCAGGCCGGCTGCTAGTTATGATCTCTCAAGGAAATACAATGTAGGTTATAGGGTAGATAATATCTTTGGTTTTCCTATCAACATGTGGGGCCCACCGAAAATGATTCTTTTTCTTTTTCCTTTTATTATTTACAAGTTCATTTTGGTGTTTTTCGGTTTTATATTAATAATTTTCATAGGATTGTGTGACACGGTTTAATTGAACATTTGTACATTTTGTTTTTCAAAGAGATTATGATAACATTTTGTGCATTTCATCATGGTTTTGTATACATTGTTTTTTTCTTTTCTTTTCTAGAAGAGCAAGATCTTATTTTTACTAGTTTATTGGAGGTTTTCCAAATCCACTATCTTATGGTTTTTCTTTTTGGTTGATTCTATTTTTAATGGATTATATAATCCATCACAATTTAATTCCTTTTATTTTTCTTTATAATATAGTTATTTTTATGAATTATATTAAAAAGTCTAAAATTTTAATAATTTCAATTTTGGCCTCAGAATGGGGCGTGGGGTTGGGCGCGGAAACTATGTTGATGAGAAGGGAAGACGGTCTCATAGAATCAAATGGCCTGGACAAAGGGCTGGAATTCGGAATAAGTGCACAGGCCTCCAGAACAAAGAATGCCAAAAACAGAAAACACTTGTGGAATTACCCATTTATCATTCCCATAGAAAGATGGCCCAAAGAAAAAAAAAAGGCTAAAATATACAGATTCAAGGTCAGCCAACAATGAACAAAAGATTCATTTTAATTGCCACAATGGTGCGTCTGAGTCAAGCTATTTTACAGCAGGTTTGTCGTTTATGCAGTTCCTCATCTTGGAGTTGCTAGACAGGTACTCTCTTGGTTCTGTAGCGATCAAAGAACTGCAAAAGAAAATAAGCAAAAATTAGCCACCTTGTATTAGGGAAAGAATTTTGAATGATTTGCACGCTTCCTCACCGATGTGATAAATGGTTGTTGAAACACCCAACCAAGAATAGGTATTCTCTGCACAAACACTGCGAGAGTAGGCCAGAAGCCACTGCAAAGCAAAAATATCAGTGATCAGGGAAGTTGATGGATGTGAAGTTATGGGCAGATGGGCTAGAATGCAGGAAGAAAGGATAGGTCAGACAGACCTGAAGAGCACAACAAATCCATAAGCTTCCAAGATCATGCCTATAACAGGCCACCCCACGAGGAACAGAAAGAAGCCAGAACCAAAGGATATAGTGCCCTATCCAATTTAATAAAATAGCACCAGTTAGAAGCCAAAAAAAGAATGGAAGCAAAACGAAACTGATAAAAAAAAAAAAAAACATGGCTGCAAAATGAAGCACAATAAGAGCGGCCTGACCTTGTAGTTCCGAGGTTTCATAAAGAATTGCATGGTGGATTTCAGTCCAATGGTCAACATCACTCCTGACAAGAAGAGGATCTGACAAGTGTCACAAAAATAAGTCAGTTGTTAATGCAGGCATGGTATAAACAAGCAAAGTTAAAAAAGAATACGGAATGAAAAAGAAATAAAAAAAAAGGAAAGAAAAAACAATGATGCACTCACATTTCCCATGGCAAGAAGACCCTTGTCAAAGAAGAAAATAATTCCCAGGAATGAGAATAATACACCAAATCCTGTCAATCCCAGCCCTATCTCTGTTTCATTTCAAACTTTGGGGGTTAGTTTTAAACATGAAAAAGAGGCACAACAAAGGCTCATCATCATCATCAGTTGAACTTACAGTTTGGGAATTAGTCAATTAGTAAGAAAGAAAAGCAAGGTCTAAAATTTGGAAGGGGGCATAAGATGGAAAGTGATCAAACATGCAAGTAGTTAGTCCATGAAACAATTAGGTAATCCCAAACAAACAAGATAGTTAGTGTCTACTATTAATAGAACATGTATAATAACGGCATTAACAAATATAGGCCCCACTTGATATATATATATATTTATCTTTCAAAAAAAAAAAGTATAGTTATATGCAATAGATGGAATACGAAAAACAAGCCAAGCCAAGCTTGAGTTGAGGCAAACAGGATCTAGCTCGACCTTGGCTTGTGAGTTAACTAAGCCAGCCTGAGCACCGCCTGCATAACACATGAGCTGAGCCAAGCTGGCGCAGCTTGTTGACATCCTAACCCAACCCCATAACTGTCGCAAAAAGGAACACTAGCCTTCATCCAAACTTTGAACATTAATCCAATGCCAATGACCCATCCTCGAACATCGAACCACCTGGAGATCTAAAAATGTTCCTACCCTCTTTACAATAGGACGATTCCTAGAAGATATGCTCTCATTTTTTGTTATTTCTCTTCTCCCTTAGAACTCTTACTTCTCAACTATTTACTCTCTTTCAGAACCTCAAAGCTTCAAAGAAGCTTCTTCTTTTACCAAGGTGGCATCATGCAATGGCTGTTTGCAGCTAGTGCTAAATCTCATATGTGGGACTTTGTTCCTTTTCCTTTTTACCAGTATGAAGTCAATAGTTGCAATGCATTGTTGCATACTCACTTTGATTGCTCCATAAACCCGTACAAAGCTCAACTAGTTGTAAACTGTCAGACTTGAGCATTGATCATTAAGAAACTTCCACCCCTTTTACAAAAATTCATCATTTTGTTTATTAGCTGCAGCTTGAATAAGAGTCGCACCGTTTCTCAAAGGGATGTTAAGAATGGCTCTTGAACATAGAGGGGAGGGGGGAGTCTACATGAAGCTACACTGAAATATCTCATACTCCTGAACATATTTGCACTGATGTAAAGCCTCATACAAGCTAAAACAAGCCGTAAAACTTGATTTGCCAAATTCATTGATGCCACTGTTGCATTTGAATGCAATCAAAGTGCTTACAACCTTTCTTTGTCCCTTACAACTCTCTCTTGTCAGGTTAACTTCTCTTGCATGTCAATGACATGTTCATCACGGGTGATGATATTGACTGTATACATGCAACTCAAGATGATCTTCAGCACATTTGAGACCTAGGTGATGTTTGATATTTCCTAGGCCTTGAAGCTTCTTCATCACCTTGGCACTCTTTATATCTCAGATGAAATATGCGAGGGACATTTTTCACATGCAAGGGTGATAGACAACAAAACCATGGATGCTCTCATTGAATTCAATGAAAACCTATAAGCTACAGATGGTGAACCTCTTGAACATCCAAGTGACATTACGTGCAAATTGTGGGCACCCTATACTACTAAATACCCAACCTGAGACCAATTTCCTATGATGGGAGGAGAGGGGGAAGGGAAATGTAACGGTATTTATACCACCTTCAAAGTCTCTCTCTTCACTCTGTTCGCTTTTGTTTTTTAGATTCTTTTTGTCTTCATGGTTCTATCGCTGCTACTGTTCTCATCTGCTAGAGAATATGGCACCTTCTCATGCACAAATAGGTCAGTGACACCGCCAATTGTCAATCCATTATTAGTTCCTTTAACTTTTTTTTTTTTTTGGCAAAACCTAATTGCATGGAAGATAATGAACAATCTTTTGCAGGTCAGTCCCCTACTACAACACAATATAGAGTTATGGAGCTATGGATCTATAGTACGGATCAAACCAAGGATTATTTGGCTTTATCAGTTACTAGATGATATTGATGTTAACTATTACTGCTCCTACATTCCCTATTGTGCTTCCAAATTGAAAGGTGCCACTGAGGTGCATAAAATTAGGTGTTTTAAAAACTAAGCACATAAAAGTTGCATATCACCTTAAGCAACATCGCTAATGGCAAAACACCATTGGCGCCTCCTACATCTCCTTGATAGCAGAACTAGTCAATTTCTTGGACTTGCAACGGTGGATTTAAGCAATTATTATGAAAACTATCCTTTGCCGTGAGGAAGGTGCATGATCTTCACAAAGACAGTCAAGATCATTGTCAAACAACTTTGTGAACCCAAGTTCATTGTCAGAACTGGGGATATTAAAAATAGTTGGTTGAATAAGGATGTTGTGTTTGGGATGCAAAGCTGCACTACATTTAAGGACGATAGGAGCAGAGGTCAAATTGACAAGCTTTCCCCACCAGCACAGTTAAATGTGCCATTCCAAACTGCTCTAAGTAATATCTATCGTGCCAAAACATCCAGTTGGGAAAACAATAACTAAGCCTATATCAGAGGCCTAGTTGGATGCAACCTAAGTCAAAGAGAAACAAGTGAGATGCTCATTCTCCCAGTTTGTTCCATGGTGAATCTTTGGAAAACTAATGTAAAAAAAAAAAAAAAAAAACAGCCAGCCCTATTCTGACCAATAAAAGTTGGAGTATAATTAAAAAAACCCGAGTTTAGAGAGAGAAAAGTTGGGTTGATCAAGAATCAGAGAGAGAGAGAGAGAGAGAGAGAGAGAGAGAGAGAGAGAGAGAGAGAGAATTTTAGGAGGGAAGCAGCTAGCTTTCAAAAAGACAATGTTCCTAGTTAAGATGATAGCAACCAATAGAAAGAGAAAATGATCAAACTAACAATGCCAACTCTCAAGGAAAGTCTAGCTGATGGAGAAGTAGGAGATTCAGATGTTTTGATTGTTCTAGATTCATAACCTGAATGTCAACTCTTTGTTAAGGTAAAGGAGAAAATTTTTGAGATTGTAAAGACCTTATGGCTATCTTATGAATGGCAAGGAATATTAAACTAAGTTCCAACATGTTAGGATGGGGAGAAATAAATGTAGGAAAACAGGGCTGATGAAAAAGCAAGCAGAAAGCAGAAGGGAAAGAGAATTCATGCAAAGGAATGAAGAAATAATGGTGTTGTTTCTACTTCTAATACAAGGAATTCTTGATTTGACACCTACAGGAGAATGACATCGTTTCATTAGAAGAGGACCTCACTGATTTTCAGATCCAGTGGGCTGATCTGGTAAGAGATGGGGTTACTGCTCTCAATAATCCAGGCAACAATTCGAAGGTGTTGGAGGCTTCAAAATAATAAAGACAGATGGGGCAAGAATATTGTCGGGGATCACTTTCTTTTTATAAGCATGTAACCCAAACTACACATTATCCAAGCAGCATTTTTAAGCTGTTGGCAGCTGCTAATAATCCTATTAATAAGACAGATGATCAAATGTCAAATGCCAGAATCTCATTGGGGACACTTTCCTCCTATAAATGTGATGAAAAACTGCAACCTTATGGTTCTAACAATAAGCACATTATCATTGGGGACGATGACATCATAGCTGTCAATCTAGTTTGAGACCACCAAACCAAAATGTTTCAGCTGATTTGAAATTTTGGCAAAATGTGTGGTACTTATGTTTCAGATAAAAATATAGAATATATAGAATTACATTATAGATATTAAAATTTAAAAATAACATATAAATTGGTAAATGTAATTTTCTACTAAATTAATAATACAATATGAAATACTAATAGGGCTGCCCAACTATGGGTTCAATGGGGTGGCTCATGTGATAATACAAAAATGTAATAAGTCCAACCAAGAACTCGTTTCGCAGCTTTGCAGATATTTACAGTTTCATCATCCCTTCATTCATGTAAAAATGAATTTGCTCTTCATTGTCTATCAAATATGTTGCCTCAGTACCCTATATTGAGCATATTAAAATAAAAAATCATATGGTAGTTTTTCCATTTACTTTTCAAGATTTTCTTTTTCACAAGTTAACTCAATATGAAAAGGGGTTATGTTGATGAGCTACCTGGAAAATATGCAAGCTAATTCTAAAAAAAACAAAAAAGGAAAAAGGATCATTTTATTAGATGTTGCTACATTACTCTATCTTATAATTTCATCATATGAAAAATAAGTTCAAACTGTTAGTCGCTCGCACAATTTTGCATATCTCCTATTCTCATAAAAGTGAGTCACATGCTTACTTGCCACTCTCAAGGTATTTTCCTTGCACTCAAAATCATGTTTGATATTCTAATTTACATAACATGATGCCTCAAGCCTATTTGAGACACATACTTCTTTAGGTATACCATATGGCCATATACCACTTTTTGGTTTTTATTAATCAATCTCTCCAGTCTTTCTTTCTCCTGTCTAAACAAACTAAGTTCTCCCAAGTGAGACAATCAGCAAAAGAAGCAGTATATAAATGACAACATGAATTAAAAAGAAGTTCAACAACATCATGTTAACTATAATAATGGAGGGAAAAAGTAAAAGATTGTAGAAAGGGTGGATACTTTTCCTGTCGTTCATCTCAAACGAAACCATCTTGAAAATTTGATGAAGCAAGATTGCCAACTGCAAAAGAGCAAACAAAAATGTAATCTAAGAAAAAGAAATGCAACAAAACTGCAGCAAAATAATAGACGATACATAGTTATGGGACAAACAGATATTGGGGGTATGCAGTTATCAAGATAGAGTATGCATGCAGGAAAAGATTGCTGCACATTTATCTGTCTGGAGGAAATACCGAAGTATAGTGAAGTTGTCAAGTAGAAAAGGTGTCATGAAGTCAGTTTGAAGTTCTTGTACAGTTGTACTCCAATCAACATATTAAGGTTCTGCTTCAGTATACTCCTAATGCCAATTGGACTTCATTTTTTTTCCTTATTACCATAATTCTGAGTTCATCGCAGAGCTAGTGAGGAGTCTTTAGCCCAGATAACTGCACATAAGAAATCGCCTTCCAACATAACTTGGAACAAGTGTGATGAAGTCACTTATCAGACTCCAATCAACATGCCCAAAGCTTTTGCTTCATTAATGCTCCTAATTCCAATTGAGCCTCTCTTTTTTATTGTTTAAGATGGTTTGGTCATGTCCAATGCAGGCCAACCATAGCCGCCTTTTTTTTTTTTTGAAACCATGACACCATCGTGGAAAGTTTTTTCTATGCAAGTTGATGGCCCACGAAGGAGAAGAGGTAGGTTGAAGAGGATATGGACGAAAGTATGAGGGATAGATCCGAAGAAATGAAACCTATCCAAGGATTTGGACCAAGATAGATCGGAATGTAGAAAACATAATTCATGCAACCGACCTCTAACATAGTTGGGAGAAAGCTTTGATGATGTTGAGTGTTGACTAATATTTATGATCAATTATCATCTAGATGAAAAAGGAAAACAAAAGTTCTCACGACCCATCGACTCCGAATCACAGCTCAACACAAGAAAGGAATCAAATGACATTTTTCCTTTTTCATTTTCATTTATGTGTGTGTTGGTTGTTTGTGGTTTTTGGTTTGGTTTGAAGGCTCAAACCTCAAAAGTCCTCCACAGGGATTTTTTTTTTCCAATACATAGACAACTTGCAAAAGGAAACACAGACAACTTGCAAAAGGAAACACAAACATGGGCCCCATCCAATCCCACCATCCAAGGTAAACATAGACTAGGAATCAATCAACAAAGACCCTTAAATATTTGGTGGATCATCAGTGTCCTTCAAATTTTGGTTACTCTCACCATTTCCCTCACAGCAACAGCGGCAAAAACAACAAGGAGATTGACAACAACAAGCTCACTAGCAAATGACCATGAAAACTATTAGTGCATCAATCAAGAATATGCAAAAATATTGAGTTGCACCTACACAAATCATTCAACAAACAAATTCACCCAACAACACACTACTCATGGTATTTGAGGATGTCCCAATTCCAACCTTCCCTCAGCCGATCATGCAACAACCAAAAAAACCAACTGAGCAGAACCATCATTTCCAAACAAAAGCGATGCTTGTAAGAGACCCATCTAGGGCTCAAAGATCTAAAACCGGAATAACCAAAATCCAGATTGTCAGGTGTTGGTGTTGCGAGTTTCAGGATTCAATGAAATCCCAATTCGATCAATTTCAGCAGGAAAACAAACGCCCGATTTGAAGCAAACAAATCCGTAAATCTCCATTCAATCTCTCCGACATTTTGGGCAAAATCAAAACGATCTGTTGGAAGAAAGAAGAAAAGAGAGAAGATTCGAGAAACAACACCGATCGAGGAGGAAAGAGCATCGAACCTGAATCAGGTGCAGATGATGAAATGGCGATTCCTCTGGGGTTTCTTCGGGAGAATTAGGGTTTCAAACGAGTAGAAACTGCAATTTTTAGAGAGAGAAAGAGATAGGGAGGGAGAGAGAGAGAGTTTCAGCTCGTATGAGCTGAGAGCATTGGAAATTTGCAGTCCTATTTATAGAACTGTCCCGCAATGCGTTTAACACCATTCAAATACTATGGCGGTATGTGGCATGAGCGCACGCGATCGATCCAAGCCGTCCAAATCCTCAGCACCTTCATCAACGCTTCGTACACATATACTTCATAAAAAAAGAAAAAAAAGGAAAAACACATACAAAGAGTCAGGACAAGACGAACGTTTTAGGCACTAGAGGCTTTGGCTCTTTTTTTTTTGCAGGCAACCCGCTCCATAGCTCTCACTAAAAATTGATCCTTAATAAGCTCCTTGTCCTTGCTCATTTTTTGCCACTAAGCCAAATAGAAAAAAGCATTTTCTAAATTGGGCCTTTGTTAAACACAGACTTGAGGAGAAATCTATTCTAGGCATTGTTTGGCTACTTTTGATTAATGTAGTTCCTTTCGCATTTTCATCCTTTCATGGTTTGGTCCTAAGCCCAATTATTTTCATCCTTTCATGGTTTGGTCCTAGGCCCAATTACACTTTTATCACTTATTTATCCACCATTAGATTGAATTTTAAAAAAACCTATGTTTAAAAAACCATTAATCAACTTTGTATGGCGTTAAAAAGTATGAAATAGCGTTGTCGCAGAGGCTTGTGGGCGGTTGAAAAGCATGAAATAGCATTGTTGCAGAGGCCACTGTCGTCAAGGGCACATATGCTAGGAGCTGGCCCGAGCACCAACAACACAATTAGAATGGGCCATTGACCAAGTAGGGGCAAATGCGCATGACAGCCATGCAATCAACAATGGATTGACTGTTTATTTACATACAATACATAGGAGCAACTATATAGGAATTCATTGGTGATATGAAATCTATGAAAAGATTATTAAAAAGGCTAATGGTGAAGACACAAATAGGACGTTCCTTTCTTGTCTTCATTTATTAATTTTCATTAAAGATGGTCATTTTTGTATATTTACCTTTGATTTTTGACCTTTCCTAAAAACCATATATATATAAATAGAAAGTCTAGAATTCAAATTTGATTGGGTGAAACAAACCGTCTCATCCCGGGTATTACCTTGTTAGTTATTGCCGCAAAGTATTCTGGAACAAGAATCCTCCGTGTATTCTAATTTTTCACGGGCCCACTTCACGAAGCCCTCTTCTCAATTATTCTGATTTTTTATGCAAAATTTTTTTTTGAACAAGAGGATTTTGATTTCTATAGTAACGGATAGAAATGCGAGATTCCTTTCTCATGCGAAAATGAAAAAAATGGTAGAAAAGAGAATCCGCCTGCCAAAAAACAATTCCCGCCATATGTATTAAAGTCTGCTCTACGTTTTCAAAACGCATGTACAATGTACAGCATACGGAGAGTAGTTTGGCAGCGACCGCAGTCTTGCTGTGTGGAAGACTCACACGAGTGCATACGCCACAACGAGAAAGACTCCACACTCCAGAGACAGTTATTAACAGCCGTCAGAAAAGCAGAAGACGAGCCAAAAGCCCTCTCTCGGCAAAACCCAGAGGCGCAGGTTAGCCATCCGGAGAGGCGTAGGTTAGCCTCGACCGCCGCGATCGACTCTCTCGCCTCCTCTCTCTGCTCCAGAAGCTCTCATGGCTGCTGCTGGAATACCCTCCGCAGAGGATCTCGATGGATACTCGATGCTTAGAGATCTTAGAATAAGCATCGAACGAGGAGATGGGGCTTTCTCCGTTTGCCTGTGGATTTATCTCTGCAACTCAACTCGCTCGCCTGCTACAATCATACAGCAGGTATTGATTCCGATCTTGTTCTGTCCTTGCAATGAGTTCTTGATGTGAAATCGATACCCCATTGCTCGGTTTGTCTTGTTGTTTTGGTTTTGTTGATTTGATCTTCGTTAACTGAAATACCCAGTTTCTGTTTCCGTTCGTGTGTGTAAATTTCTTTTTGCAGTATGTTTTTGATGTGAAATCAATACCCATTGCTGGATTTGTCTTGTTGTTTTGGTTTTGTTGCTTTGATCAGCAGTAACTGAAATACCCAGTTGCGGTTTCTGTTCAGATGTGTAGATTTTTCTGTTTTTTTATGGATTGGGTGTGGAAAAATTGAGGTGTTGTTGTTCTATTTGGTACCCCATTGTGTTCTGATGGTCGGTGAGGCGACATTTCCTGCATTACAGATGCTGCCATTATTTTGTAATTGTGGGGTTTTGTTTATGTAGTGATTTGTGGTGTTTTTTCCCCCAATTGAGCTTTATTTATGTTCTTTTATGCGGAAAGATAGAGTTTGTTCATACTATGTTCTTCTTTGATCTCAGTAAAAGCATACCACTTTTGTTTGGTTTCTCCAGCTCTGTTAAGCAAAACAGAATATGTTTGTGTTTCTCTGGAAACCCAGTTATTGATAAATTGTTTTTCCTTGATGCCATTTCTATTCACTGTGTCATAGACAATGATTACACAACTGCTGTTTTTCTTTTTCATTTCAACGCATTGTTCAAAACATTTTCTTGGGTGATTCGCTGCAGTATTGATTTCTTTTTCCCGTGACTGAAGGCAGCGCATCTCACCAAAATTTTAAATTTTATTGTATGTGATAGCTGTAAGGTGAATGAGTTTATGGTTTTTTTTAAGTAGAATTTATTCTAGAGGTTAAGCAATCATCTCTAAATGAATCCACCCAACTGCTTTCATGATTAGAAATCATCCCTATTTTCTTCTATCAGTTTCATAGAATGCGATTATTTATTTCTGCCTTTCTCTCCAGACGCATTCCAGCATTGAGGCCAGTATCCCTCTTCTTGTGCTGAATGAGGAGATGAAGCTCACACTCTTTCCAATGCTGTTCCTGCACAAAGAAGCTCCACACGCCAGCAATTCTTCTTCCTGGTCCTACGATCCTCCCTGCATATCTTCTGGAACCAAGTTTCCGTTAGGAAAATGGGTTCATATTGGATGTGAGGTCAGTTGTCTAGACAGTTAAATTGTGATGGTCGTCTGAACAAGGATACTGATTTTATGGAGGTTTTTTCCCTACGTTGCAAGAGTTTCATCTAAAACTTTAAAAATATAAAATTCAGAGTGCCATTTAGACTATTTTTTGTGTTTATGTGTTGTTCCATTGTTGCATTTATGAAATCAAATGCCTTACTTTTTGTATTTGATGTTGGAAGTTTAGAACTGACCGGAATGCCAAGTGGAACTTTTATATTTATATGCATCTATTTATTTAGTCATTTTAAGTTTTGATTGGCTACGCATGAAAGCTCACAGAGAGGAGGGAATAAAATCCGAAGAATGCAAACTCACATACAACAAACTAATGCCACATACATTGCACCTTTGTTCCCAATCCACTTACACAATACATATCCGAAAATTTCCCAGCTCATCAACTTGGGTTTGCTTCTCTATCATTATCTGTTGTGAGTCTAAGTGCACAAACTGCCAATATCCATCCAGCACATGCATATTCTCAAGCTGTGAGGTTCTGTTATGGCCTCTAATGCTTGAATCTTCTCTGTATATTTTCTTTTGGAGTGGGTAATGGAATGCATTAACACCCAATTGGGCAAGAGCCTTTCCAAAAAAAGCCGACAAGAGTAGGATTTTGGTCCCATTTTGCATTTCTTTATGTTTTTTTAATTACTCATAAACATGAACATGGTATCCACATGAACCATTTTATGTTTTCTTCCGAAGCTTCTGGTGCCGACATGGAAGCCAATTTCTGAAATTACAGTAACAGAAGTAGTCAAGTTAAAATATTCTCTGGCTTTTGGTTTCACTCAAATGGGCCTTCTTTGATTGATGTGCTTACTTTAGGTGGCAACAAATTGTATTCGTCTGCATATTAATGGAGCAATGGTTGGAGGAGAGAAGCCTCTATCTTGTTCATTAATGGAAGATCCTAATCATGGCAGTATGCAGAAAATAACTTTGGTTGGTAATGATGGAGGTGATCAGCAAATGCAGGGCTATGTCCATTGTGTTCAAATACTCCCTCCGTCGATGTCTATTTCAGACCATTTTTACAAGGTATCTATTTGAGAAAAGGATAGGTATTTTAAGCATGGTGTTAGTCCATATTTCTCATTTATCTGTAAGTCTTTCTATGCAGTTAAGAAAATTTTCTGTTTGATTACAGAATCCACCCTTGGAATTATCTCTGGACACTTCATCATTCACTGAAAATAATGATGTCGAAGAAAGTGGGGACGGAGTTTGGAATGTTATTGGTGGCAAGGTTGGATAAATTTTCTATTCTAGAGCAACATCATATGTAGTTCCTTTCCTGGCATAGCATATAGTACTTGTATCCTGAATTGTACAAGTTTGGTGGGAATATCTGAATCTGATGCTGATGGGGTCAAAAAGGGGAACCCTTTTGTTCATCACAATGTTTGAATTGATTTAAACAAATGACCATTTCCAACTAAGAAAAATGTATAAAACACCACCAACAAAAGATAATTTCCAAATCTTATGCTAAAGTCTAAATTTTTTTTTTCCAAATCTAATTAAACTTGAAAATGGAAAACATTAACAATATTTTGTCTCCCTCCAAAGCAATGATTAAACTGTCACTAAAAGAGTCTAGGTACATGTAATATTTTGACAATCAGAATCATGTTTAAAGGTAGCGAATGTGAATAGGTAAATGATTTTGATAGTAAATGAAGTACAAAATTACAATCCGGATGTTACAATTTTTAATACAATAGAATATAATTAGACGGGTTAAGAATTTGATGATGATGGTGAAACATAAAAACGTAACTTGAGACAACATTACTTATCTTCACGTTTGAAAATCTCCCTTTATTGTAGCTCATCTTTGCTGGAAGTCCAAGTAGTTCATGATAAGCTGAGTTGTTGTTGTCGTTGTCGTCGTCGTTGTTATTGTTATTATTATTATTATTGTTAGAGTATGGTTGGAAGGATGAGCTCACATGCTCCTCCTAAAGGGAGGATTTGGTGTCCCTAACTAGTTGAGCTATAGCCAAGGAAGATGGGCTAAGTTTCTTGTTGGAAGATAGTTATTCTAGAAGATGGGAACTACAGTTACTCTAGAAGATGGGAACTATAGGATCCTGATCCATGAGGCATTTACTTTACTGTGTGCTTATTCTGTACAAGTACCCCCCATATTTTGCAGACCAGCTTAAGCACTTTTCATGTTGGCAGACTGAAGCTGTCTCATCACTGTCCCATTTTTTGGATTTTCTGTATCATATCAATGTTCTGCATCCCTAAAAAGGGCAACATCCTTGTATGAATTGCACATTGAGATACTATTTAGTCCCTTGTTGTATGAACTCTACTATTAAGTCCCTCATCCGTTCAAACTTTAATGTAGGTATATCTCTGTCTTTGTTGAATTAATTAGGGCATAACCATTTTAGCTTTCTTGGATAATTTCATTCCTATCTGAAGTTCCCCCTTTCTGGTAGTTCTGTATAAAAAAAAAACTGTGGGTATTTTATGGTGTGGATAACTATATTCGTCTACTACAGCAAACAAGAGGTAACCTTATCTTCTCAAGTCTGGTGCTTCCCCACAAAACACTGAACGTCTACCAAATAGGCAATATAATCCTTTTTTGAACTAACCAGAAATTATGCACATTGGAATTTCTCACAATTCCACTAGGTGAATGCTGGACTCTTTCTATGATCAATCTTACCATTACCAAAAGTTAATGTACAAATTAAAAGTGTGAAGAAATATCTTACTGTCATGTATGTCCATGCAAAAGAAGGAAAATGCATTAGCCCTCACAAAAACAAACTTTAATCTTTCTAAAATATAAAATGAAATAAATGAAAAAAATTCTAATATGATAACAATATATGCAGGAATATGCACATGGCTGCATATACTTATGTGCCTGCTTTTTCGCGTACTAACATTTAACTGAATTACAGGCATCTTGTCGCAGGAATTTTTCCATGGATGTGGTTTTACTAGATGCTTTAGGTCGTCCCTTACAAAAGGAAATGGAGGTCTCTCTCTCTCTCTCTCATATGTTTCTTGTCTGTCTCTTTAATCTCTAAAACATATTTGGAGGCTTCTGACTCTTCTACTGCTTATGCCTTCTGTTGGGTTTTTCAGCTTGTTGCGTCCCTCATATATGCTGACAATGGAGCACCTGTAGAGAGGCTAAAAGATGATGCAGAAGCTCCTCTTTTGACAAGTTATGAGGGAGTTGAATTCCCTTCTACTGATAGACCGATTAAACTTCTCAATGGTCGTGCATCTTTCAAGCTTAAAATATCTCAGGTGTTTATCAAGAAAATTTTGTTGATGTGGACCCCATATCACTGTAATATATAAAGTTTGTGCACGCGTTCCTTCTTGCGGAAAGGAGACATTGTAGATCCTGATGCATAGGGATTCAAGATGAGAACATTGTCATGATGCTTCATTTTCCACAAGTGGGAACTTGGTTCAATGATCCAGATTCCAGATCATTTATCTGGTGGGACCCACTATCACAGGACTGTTTCCTTAAATCTTTCTGATTAAAATATTTTTAGCTGTACTATATTTGTCCTTGTTTTGAACTTCTGTCTGCTTTTGGGCCAAAGATTAGGTGGTTAGGGGCTTCAAATCTGAAATATTTGAGAGATCATGCTACATGGGGCCTGTCAAATTAGTGACAAAAACCATCAAATTCACCCTTGTTTTCTTAATTTTGCATCAATATATTATAATTATCATTATGCATCGTGCCCTATAATCCTCTGTAACAGTGGGACCCATCTGTGTGGGACCATCCTTTGTTGTTATTGCTGTAATTGGTAGTCTGGTACTGCTTTTTTTTTTTGTGGTAAAAACTGCTGTTGTTGTTATTCTTTTGTTGTTGTATAGAGGTAGACTTAACTTTTAGATTTTTGGATATGTGGAAATAGAGCAACATTGCAATTTTCATGGTACTTCATTATTGACTTTTCTTTGTTGGGCTGTTTCAGCTTTCCTCCAAATGTGAGAATAGGCTGTTTCGTGTGCAATTCCGTTCACCTTATAGTCAAAGCTATCCTTTCCTTGAAGCATACTCCCGCCCAATTCGTTGTATTTCACGCAATCGTAATAGCCGTACATCCACCATGATGTGGAAAAAGACTGCTACAACAGCAAACCAATGTGATGGACTCCGGTTATCAGGACTAGGTGAAGGATCACCCAGAGTTCAGTATAACACAAGAGATAGTCGCTCAGAGGTTTTGCCTCAAAGTGAATTGAAATACAGTCCTCCTTTCAAACGCGTTAAAGTAGTACATGAAAAATCACCAATGAGAATTTATGCAAACAATTTCTCCGAACATTTAGATAATGGGTGCAACTCCAAGTTCTTGACTGCTAAAGATGTATGTATGCTATCTTTAGAACACTCTTTCATGTATATGTCAAGGAAGTTGCCATAAGATATTGTGCTGCCGTTGCATCACTGCATATGGACAGATCAATCAAATAATCTGAGACTTTAAGCTGCTCTACCCTACTGTTTACAGAGCAGTGTGCAACATTACAACAATCAGATGATTGTACAATTCAGCGAATTTCCTGAAAAAAAAAAGTGAGGTCAGGATCATGTGGCAAAGTGATCTTATTTATTTCATGTTGAGCTTGGCAAATAGATGGTCATAAAAAGAAAGTAAACTATTGGTTGGGTTGGATAATCTGACTCTGTTGATATTTCAGAATGGCTCATGAATAGTGGGCTTAGCTAACTGTATTTTACCCCAATATTTTATTCTTCTATTGATGTTTCTTTTACTTGACAATAATGTAGGATGGGAATGCATTTACAAGAAATCCTGAGGGGAGATTTGAAAACCTGGAAAGAACAGAAAACACTCTATCTGACTCAGAGAATGTTCATGCAAGAAATTCTTCTTTTAAAAGGATGGAAGGTGTGAGGAACCCAATATCTGATTTGTTCCTTTTCAAATATTGTCTAGAAGGCATATATGAACGCTCTATATTACTCGGAGAGGTTGCAAGTAGTGCTAGTGATGAAGATATTGCAGAATTTGCTCAGCAGGTTTCCTTGTTCACGGCTTGCATTCATCATGGGTAAACCTTGCATGGATTTTTATCAAAATTCTAACCTTAATTTATTTTTATTAAAGATCTTTTTTTCTTTTTTTGCTTAGTTGGGATCTTTAATATAAGGAATTACAGCTCCTGAACCCCTGCAACTGTAGGATTCATGATTAATGGATCCAGACTGCTGATGTAAAAGGCCACATTTATAGGAATTATCCCAATTCCCAAACCTCATATATTGGAATATCACCATGTCACTTTCTGTCTCATACTTGGCCTGGGCCAAAACAGAGCTGTAATAGAAATAAGTGCCATCAGTTGAGATAGAGCGCTTACAATTAATTTAGGGAATGTATAAGCAAAAGAAAAAAGAGAAAAAACAGTGCGAAGAACACATTATATGAAGAAACGTTTTTAACTTTAACCCCCAAACACCCCCTCACCCCACCATAAAAAGAGAAAAAAGCTCATCTTTAACATAATTTTAAGCCATCTGTTGTTAAGTACTGAATGATTATGGAGTACATGTCAACTTTCAAGAATATATAGTTGAAAAGTGACATTCAATAATAAAAAATACATATAATAATAAAACCTAGTTACAATCTTTGATGTGTAAAACAAATTAAAGATCTGTGGTCATTGTCCAAATTCATAATCCATGATCTTCACACAATTCTAAAACTCAAATCAACTGCCTTTATTTTTTTTGTTTTGAAGAAAAAGGGAGATGATAAATTTATTTTTTGTTTTGAAGAAAAGGGGAGATGATAAATTTATACTTTGATTTTCAATTAAAAGTGGGCCATCTAATGTGATCTGATTTGTTGATTTGTACACTGTTTTCCTTCATGGCAATTGACCATGGAGTTGTTGAAGCTGTGAAGAGAGGTATATTAAGAAACTTATTGTGCAAAGTTATGCGGAGGAAAAATAATCGATCAGTTCCTGGTAAGTGGATTTTGCAGTTGTTAAAGCAGTGTTTTGAGAGTTGTTTGGGCTTACCTTTGCCCTATGGCAGGGCTTCCCGCACCTTAAGTTAGGGTGTGGTTTGTATTCAGGCAGGGGTGGAACTACGAGTCTCCTCCCTCCCTCCCCCTCCACACCACCCCACACACACAACACCACACCCCACCCCCCACCCCCCCACAACCCAACGATCTGAAATTTCGAAACTCCCCTAATGGTAAATGAAAATTTTTAGCAGTTTTTTATTTTGGCCTCCCTGAGATTTTTTTTTTCATAGTGGCCCTCCACAAGGTATTTTTCCTGGTTCCATCCCTGTATTCAGGGCATGTGTCTCACCATATGAGGCACATTTGAGGTGTAAAACTCCTTCGAAATGTGCACTCTGGTTATGCTCTGGGGGCATATACCCCATCAATATGTCTAGTTTTTTACATAAGGGGAGGGGTAGTTTGTAATTTTAAGAACTTAGAAAGTCTTCCATATATGTATGTATTTAAAATTTAAGATACTTTTAACTAAATGAGAAACTGTAGTGCCAAATGTGTGAAAATGAGCCTGTCAGCACACTGAACACTTGATGAGGCACAAGACCGTTTTCTATCTGAGATCATTGTCAAATACTTTTCCACTGAACCATATTTAAAGCCAGGTTCTCTATAACTCTTCCTATGTACCATTCCCCAAAAAAAGAAAAAGAAAAAGAAAAAAAAAATTCTACAATTGCATCTTCAAAGTACTATATTGTTGTAACTTATTGGTCTCTCGTCTTGTTTCTTCAGGGAACAAATTCTGATCGCAAAGCCATTGATTCAAGAGGGTAATGATACTTGGAACTTGATTTCGAGAAACCAACACCAGGTTCTTTGGAAAAGTGCAGCTCAAGAAATTGAAAAGAAATTCATGAAGATTTCCCGCAGCTTCATTAGAGGTCTATCAGATCAGGTTATGTCTTAGTCTTATTTGAATTAGTTCTTTCAAGCAGATTCAGACTTTGTCGGACTGAAGTTGTAGTTACTAGTACTCAAGCGTTGACATTTTTGTACAATATTTTAGGACATGGAGGTTTTGCAAAGAGTTGCTGGATGCCGTGACAATATTACTCGTGATAATTTTGACAAAATGTGGCATTGGCTGTTCCCAATAGCTTTTGCTTTGTCGAGAGGGCAGATTAAAGTGCTTTGGGAATGTACATCCCCCAAGTGGATAGAAGGATTGATTACAAAGGAAGAGGCGGAAGCGTCACTTATGGATCCTCGAGGACTCCCTAAACCAGGAAGTTTCGTGCTTCGATTTCCTACTTCAAGGAGCTGGCCTCACCCTGATGCTGGCAGTCTGATTGTCACCTACATAGGTGCTGATTATGCTTTACATCATAGGCTGCTTTCTCTTGATGGCAGGTACATCTATTTCTTATTTTCTGACTTGACCTGTAAAGTGGGATGGATTTACTTGTTATGCATTTTTTTCCCTTGTATAGAGAGAGAGAGAGAGAGAGAGAGAGAGAGAGAGAGATGCTAACTAGTACTTTTTTCCACTTTATCAGTGGCAACACTTTTCAATTATGATGGAGGATAGACCATGGTCACCATGGGTCAACCTGCCTTTGGCCCCAACCCACCTATCTTAGTTTATATAGGATTTTATTTTCTTATTTATGTTTTAAGTTGTGGATCTTTTAATCCTGGCCATTAGTGTATTTCGATGGTCAAGATTAGTTTTAGGTTTTATTATTTTCTATATAAGTGATGTAAAGCCTTTTGGCTCCTTAGTTATTGAGTAATTGATGATTAATGAAATCTGAGTGTTTTGGGATCTTCTTCAAGTTTTCTTGGAGTTGTCCTCCAAATCTCTCACGCCTCTGGATCGGAGTTTGGTGAGAGCCCAATTTTTCCCTCTATCTTCATCTTCTACCTTGCCTACTCCACACCTCCCTTTGCTCCAAATTAAATGAAGAAAACAGCTAAAATATAGAAATGATAGATATCTAACAAAAGTCCAAAACACATGGCCTGTTTTTTTGTATAGAATGAAGCAACTGAATGCATTAAGATTCATGCCATAAGTGGTTAAAACAAAGATCCAAGTTGAATAATCAGAAATGACCATCAAATAACATCCCCTTTAATGGATAGTGAATCAAAAGAAGATCGGAAAATAAATGCCCAACCATCATCAACTTAGAAATTCAAATCCCAAGAATGTCAGTCCCATCTACATTGCTACCTTATATCCTTCACCTATTACCTCATACCATTCATAATTCACCTCTTTAATAATCTCTTGGTGGAGTTCATTTGATCATGAGTTCCTAAGTATCCAAATTCCTATTCTTAATCAAGTTGGATGCCTAGTGTTCAACTCCCACCATAAGCATTTACCATTCACATAAAAATATTATTGAAATTCCTATGTATTCTAATATAAACAAACAAGCACCCTAAGGGCTTGTTTGTTCCTAGGAATTCTAAGACTTTGTATTTCTATAGGTAGTTAAAAACGATCAAAGGTGAATATCCAAACATGACCATCAAATAACCGTCCTTGTACTGGAGATTGAATCAAAGGATGATTAGAAATGAATATTCATCCATCACCTTAGTAATTCAAATTGGAGAAAGTAAAGATCCCATCTACTTTGCTTCCTTATCATTCACCCATTGCCTCTTTGATCATCCTTTGCCGATGCTCATTTGACCATGAATTCCTATAGTATTCAATTCCTATGTATTTTATGCAAATAGGTAGGTCCTAAACGAGTAATAATTTTTGTAAATGCCATTAAAAAAAATAATTTTTTTAAAATAATGGAAAAAGTAGCAGTACACTGTTAAGGGCCAAAAGGAAACTACAAAAACATGTTAGTATGTGAATCCTCTCTTTGACCCCTAGTTTAGCTAATAAGGCTGATGCTCTAGCTAAATAGGAGGTGGATAGAGTTGCTCCTTGGGCAGCTTCTATTTTGTAATCTTTAGTTGGGGGTTTAGTTGGGGGGTACTTGGGCAGCTTCTATTTTATAATCTTTAGTCGGGGCTTTAGCTGGGGCATACTTCTCTTATAATCTTGCTCTATTTTCTTCTTGGGCGTGATATTTTGTCCCTTCATTAATAAAAAATTTATTGTTACCAACCCAAAAAGTAGGCCCACCGAGGTGTATAACCATCCTTTGAAAAAACTATGCCTAATGTGATGCTCTCCTAAAAGACAGATAGCTGATGGCTTTATAGAGGGTGCATGTTACTGCTTAATGAAAACCAGGCTTCCTCTTTGGCTATGCAATTCAAAGGTGCAAAGATGAAGGTTAATATCCTTTGAACAAACCTGTTCGCCAGAACCAGAGCCTAACTCCACCTTTGGCAAGTGCAATTGACATCAGTGGGTATGCTTGCTCATAATCTCTGTAACAAAAATGTACGAGCAATCTATGGGCTTCACTTCCTTGATCTTACCCTTGTTGCAAAGAAGGCAGGCTGTCATGCACTTTGGCATCATCCAGCTTCTTTGGCCCATAATAGCCCTGTTCTGACAGGGCCTGCATGCCTTCCTTGGGGGCATGCCTTGCACGCACACACCCCTAACCTCAATAATCATTATGACTGAGTGACATTCTATAAAGGAATTATTATCCTTCCTTGTGGTTTCCATAGTCTTTTATTCTGTGCATGTGGCCCTATAAACGGATGATCAGACTGTTGATCTGATGGGTCCAGCTTGGATCGTTCCCTACTGACAGCCTAGGTTGGAATATCTAGTTATTGACTATTTTTGGCTTTTGTACGCTGAATGTGAACTAATTGTATCAGCTTCAGCCGCTGAAGGTAATAATTGTTCCTTAGGAACCTTTATTTATTTATTTATTATTATTTTTGTTGAGTTGTTGGTGGGGGGGGGGGGGGGGGGGGGGCGGTGTTGGGGTGTGCATCAAGTCACTAGTGTTGATAATTAAAGCATGGGTCTCATTATAAACACTGTCAATGGCTGAGCAGAATGCGCACAGTCGTTGTTCCATTTGATTTTCTGTGTTTTTTTTTTTATAAAGAAAACTTGAGCAATATTTTACTGAAATTTCCATTATTAGTTAGAACCACGCTTGTTGCTTACTAAAAGCTCATAATTAGTGTAATTGTAACTAATAATGGTTACAGTGGTAGATCCTTGAGTTAAATTAAGTTCAATCATTGTGCCAATGTTTATCGATAATTATTTTCTGTGGAGCTTAATTATGCTTGATGCTTTTCGAAGGTCTGTCTACTGGTCTTTCTAAAGGCATCTGTTTTCTGAAACTGTTAAATACTTGGCAAGTTATTTACAAAGATGAACAAAGTCGGTTATTGACTTTATCATATTGAGTCTTTACATAGAAATGTTTTAAAGATGGAAAAATGTATCCATTTTTATCCTGCATCATCAAGCTTAATTTAAAAATCAAGGAAAAACTCAGCCAAGTTGAAGTAGTTATTCCCCCCAACAACTACTAAATGAATCCCAATTCTCCAAAACGTTGCACTTTTTATTTTTATTTTTTATTTTTTATTTTTTATTTAGATTTGTGTTTCAACATTTTATCAATTGACAAAGTGTTGACAAAGAAATGTGCTATATTTTTAGCTGCTATATTTCCTTTTTAATTTCTTATTATCCTAATAAATGTGCATTTTCTTTATTCCAGTGCTGACAAAGAAATAAATAAAAGACCACTGCAAGATCTGCTTTTGGCAGAACCTGAACTCTCTCAATTGGCAAGGTAAGTTGAAATGTTGAACTCATGCGTCCAATCTTTGTCTATCACTGATCACTGATAAAAAAAAAAACAATGTTTATTTGTCTTCTCATATTCTTTATTCTTTTTGGTAAAAAGGCAAATTCTTTATTCTTGATTTTGTCTGTGTCTGCAATATTCCTGGATGCATGTTGGATTACTATAATAATATACTGATAACCAAATTTAGTAGTCTAAAGATTGACCCACCTATTTCATGGGGAGGTCATCACATCTGACCAGGCCACAACACTTCTCCAAATTGACATTTTTTGGTAATATGTTTTCTGCTTCTGTATCTCATTCATTTAAAGCTCTTGTAATGTGCACAATGGACTTTTATGCAGGGTCCCAAGACAAGAACCTAAAGTTGCTGGAGAAATCTGAATACCATCTCCTCACCTGGCTGAGAGGGTGGCCTTTGCGCTGAACGCCTTTTCTCTCTCTTTTTTTTTTTTTTTTTGCCATTTGTCATGTTTCTAATGTGTTCAGTGTATTCAAGTTCTGGAACGAAAATTGTATTATTGCTTTAATCAGAAGCCATGGCCATGAGGCTTATGCATTGAGAGGAAAAAAAAGAAAAAAAAAGGAAAAAGGAGAATAAAAAATGGCTTTCAAAGATTATATCTGTCCAACATTTTCCCATTAAAGATGTCATGGTACTTTCTAGAGGATTTTATGTAAAAAAGCCCCTAGATGCCTCCTACACGAAAAAGGACCTGCCACTATTGTTGCTCTACTTTTATATGAGTACGCTGTCGTTGCCACTTTCTTCTTCCCCTTTTTTCACCCCCTTCTTCCTCCTCTTTCTCTATCCCTTTCACTTCCCCTTCATTTGTTTCTCTTCTGCTTCCTTTGTTATTTAATGGCTGCTGCTTCTTCCATTTAATTCAAAGGCACCTTCCATTGAGGGTCCTCAACACTACCGTGTTCGTCCTGTTACGGCCTGTCTCTCTGTCAAATCTCTCGACCGTGTTTTATCTTCTTGTTTCCTGCCGGTATTATTCCGTGACAAGATAACTAAATGTGAGCATTTTCTTTTACAAGAATTTCTTTTCAGAATTTGGCTTGTTGGGTTTTTGATATATGATGTGATATTTTGTCCCTTAGCATTTGGAAATACCTTGTTAATTTACAAGCATTTGGAAATTCCTTTCTTCTTCTCACCGTTTCTTTTATTCTTTCCTTTATTTCTCTCACTCTTTTTCTTTTCTTTCTCCTCTCTTCTTTTTCCTTGCTTCCTCTTCCTTCATTTTTTCGCTTCGCTTCTACCTTTTTTCTTTGTATTTTTTTTTCCTTGTATGTAGGTGTCACTTAGCCACACATTCAAAAAAATTTTTTTTGCACACAATTATGTCCCATCGACTTGATTAGTGTATACTAAAATTTGGAGCTTAATCGTGATTAGTGTACAACTAAGGGATTTTTTTTAGTAAAAAACTCTTTGGACTATGTCGCTTTTGTGACTGGCTAAACTTGGCAAATTGGACCTTGTGACAAGCCATGTCATGTGACTAGCTCTAGATGGTAAGCATTGTTTAAAATTTAAAACTAGATTCAGCCCAAGTCTCTAACCAGGTAAAATTACACATTTAATCACCCTGTCTGACTTCGACTCTGATAAGCATATAAAGAATTTTATATCCATTAATCAACTACATGGCTAAACACACCCATGAAGTCATTGGCTTAAAATTTAAACATATAGTAATAGAGTTAATATCTAACGTCCCAAGTCCATGATGAATATATTATCTGATGATGTCACCAAATTATAAACGTTAATATGTTCTTTTAAGGCCTTAAATTATCAAAGACTATAACCATATGGCTTGTTTGTTTGCATTATAATACATTGCAATTGCATGATGATGGTTAAAATGAAGATAACAGGTGAAAAAAAAATATGAAAAAATTTCAAATAAGGCTTTAAGTTTTTACCTTTTTTTAAAAAAGGACATAAGTTTTAAAACTTTTTAAATTAGTCTATAAGTTTTTCAAGAAGCTTTTAATTTAAGGTTATTTGTCCATTTGAAACTATTTTTGCAATTTTTTACTCTTTTTTTAAAAATAGCCCCTTTATTGAAATAAATTTCTCATTCAATTTCTTTATATTCTCCTAATTTTCTTCTCTATCATCCTTACGATGGTTAAGGACAACTAGCATCCCCACATTGATTGGTTATATGTAGTAAATATTGAAACTATATTATTGTTTTAAATGATTGATAATTTTTATATTTTAAAGAAAATTAAAGAAAAAAGTCATTAGGAAATACCTTTAAATTATTGGAGGTCTTTAATTGAAAATTTACTAAAAAACTTAGAGACTAATTTGAAAAGTTTTAAAATTTGTGTATTTTTTGAAAATAAGGTAAAAACTTATGGCTTTATTTAAAATTTTTTTTAAAAAATATATTCTTTTTAAGGAAACTAAAATTAAAATAAGTTGCTATTTGACTTTTAAATCCACTTTTGCTTTTCATTTTTAACCACTGTATGCATCCAATTTCTATATATTTTAATAATCCAGACATACAAATACGGGGCCTAAGACCAATTTTAACTCTTGTCCAACACAAGCGTTCCCTTAGAAGCCCATCGAAATTAATGGTTGAGATTATCCGTGACAAGGGCCCCACGTATAGAAGATTGGCCCAGATCTCTCAGCTCGTGCATGTAAATAAAAGACAAACACTACAATCCAAGAACTCCCAAGTTCCAAACACGTGGGCCCATGCTTAGCTCAAAAAAGACCAAACCGTTGATCCGCCAGCTCATATCATGGGTGGGCCACCCCAGGCCAACAACGAACTCATCCAATCGTTTTCATTTGGACGGCGAGGATGGTCCCACGTTCGTGATCATCGAACGCGAGAGTTTAGATCTCAATACAACAAGTTCACTTGTATTGTACCCAGCCTCTCCGCTCGTTTTGTGGATTCCCTTCTTCTTCTTCTTCTTCTTCTTCTTCGCTGAAATCGAGATCGAGAGTAGAGATCGATCTTCGAAATCATGCCTCCGACCGTTTCTCCTTTGGCGAAATACAAGCTGGTGTTCTTGGGCGATCAATCCGTTGGGAAAACCAGCATCATCACTCGCTTCATGTACGATAAATTCGACACCACCTATCAGGTAAGAGGTTAGGGTTCCGATCTGTTCCATTGAGGAATCCTCAGATCTTCTAATCCATCCATTCCTCAGATCTCTGCTGCCTCATGCGTTTCATTTGCGGTCTCAATTTTCGATGTTGGTTTTGGAAGATCCGAGTCTCCGGATTGGTGGAAATTCGTTGGGGATCGTAGTCTTAGATCCTTGGATTTGAAGAATCTCTGGAAGTTGATGGCTTGCTTCTTGATCTTTGGATCGAGATGTTGCTTTGCTTTTACATGCTTGTGAATTGTGATGATGAATGTTGTTTCGTAAGTACCTAGGATTCATCATAACCACAATTAGAGAGCAGTGATCTGTATAAGACATATATGTATTTGAATTGAACAAGCGTTTAGGTAAGAAATACATTATAGATCACAATTTTTTTTTAAATGATTGCATTTCAAAAAGGTGAAGGTAAAATCTAATTTTATATGTAAAGGTTTTGTCTATGCGGAGATGACTCCGTTCGATTTCAATGTTTCTGTAATTGTCCCTTGCTTGATGATAGGTGTCCTAGATGATGATTGATTATCTGTTAATGGTAGTGCCAGATTTGATGCTGTTTTGGAATTTGAATTTGTTGCTAGAAAGTTATTTTTATTACATGCTTTGTAGTGTTGATGCAGCAGTGATTATAAATTTGTTATTATTATCAGGCCTGATTTAGCTTGTGAGTTGCATCTGGTCGCATTCATCCAATGGACTGTTGTATTTGTTGTATGTTTTTGTTTGTTAATCTTGCTCAGTCATTGCTAAATATGATGGCCAGGCTACTATTGGCATAGATTTTCTATCAAAGACAATGTACCTTGAAGATCGAACGGTACGATTGCAGCTCTGGTAGGATTACTGAACTCTGCGGTGTATCATCTGTCATCTATCTCTATCTCTAATATTGCATTTCTTTTTTCCATCTATGTTGCATGGTGTTTGGTTTTATGTCAGCATATTAGGAAACTGTAGAATCACATGATGTAGTCAGATTGTAGATTTGCATATATACAGTGGCAGACCTATGATTTTCATTTGAGGGGTGCGGACAATGGTCAATTGAAAGAGAAAAAATTATTTTTTTAGTATACTTTCAGTAAATAACAGTGGTGAACTGATCAAACACACCTTTTAGTACATAAGTAGTTCAATGAGTCATGATTTACACCAGTTCACAAGAAAAAAAAATTAAATATAGCAAGTAAAGTTACTATAATTATTTTGTGGGGCAATCCATTACCACACCTTGTGCTCATTTTATACCGTCTTCGGGTAGAAATGACTGTCTTGGCTTCCCCTAACCCAACAAAATCTCTCTCTCTCTCTCACAAAAAAAAAAAAAAAAACACACACACACACACACACACACACAATTTTGATAGAAGGGGTGATTGATAATTTATTGAAATGGAATCGTCATCATCATCAGGGCCATTGATTTTGACGACAGTGGCCCACAAATTGGATGGCTAATCTTCATCAAATGAAAACAGGAACCCAAATCCTAACCCATGTTCGTCAATCGTGGGGCCTTTCAAAACCTTCTTGGTTCGTCAAAACTAAGGTAACACATACATCTCTTTGTGTTTTGAAAACACCCTCCTCATCATCCAAACAGCTTTGTGCAAGAGCTTCTTCAGTCACCCACTCCCAATCTAACTGCAGTAGATCCAATCCATGCTGTGGATTAGATTCTCTAACTCTCCTCATCCACACCCATTCCCCAATCCCTACCCTTCGAATCCCCAAATCCTTATTCCTAAACCCCAGCTCCACTCCACTCCATCTCGTCAGGCTATTCTCTCCAAACTCTAGTCTCAATCCCAGTCGAACCCCATCAAGACAAAACCCAACCCTAACCTGAAACCCCCATCTCCACTGTTGAGACTTTCACCACTGCAGCCCCCAATCCATCCTCACTCGTCTAATTAGAGTCCCAAAATCCCCATCCAGAGCAATAGAAAAAGAGAGAGGGAGAGGGAGTAGAGAGAGAAGTGGAGAGAACATGTACCTGGGAGACGAGATAAAACGCAGCAACAGCAGCAAAGAAGGGTTGGATTCTTGGAGAGGTCGCTGGTCTGGAGCCTGGAGTCTTTTGAAAAGAAGGGAAGTAGAAAGAAGTGTTTCAATTTGGGGGGAGTGGAAAATTCGTGGAGTTGGGAGTGTGGGCTGGGGACTGGGTGCATTTTAGTAGTGCACTTTACAAGGAAGGGGGTGCAAAATGGGCTTAGAACTGGGGGCATTTGCTATATGGCCCATGTCCTCTCTAAAGGATTTAAAAAATTTAGTGGGTGCATCCGCCCCCACATCCGTAAATGTGGGTCTGCCCCTGTGTATACAGAAAGACTCTAATAACTGATTGATTTGAATATTCCGGAAATGATCAAATGAACCTATTAAAAAGAAATAAAAAAGGTGAACTGAACCTATCTTGGTATTCTTATCTTAATGGGCTTCTTTCAACAGTTGTTAGTTTGATCTAGAATAATGGCTAATGCTAGGCTACTTTTTCACAAAAGAATGAGCCTGGTCCAAAATTTTTGATAGCTAGGTGACAAGGGCGGATTTTGAACTGAATTTTGGAGTTCCTGTCTCAAGAAGTGATAATCCTGTTCTGTTCTTATTTTTATTTTTAGTGTTTTAGGTAGAATGCCCCAAACCTGTAACCTCGGTTGTAAAATGACCAACTTCCATCCGTGCTACTTGCTTTTGTTACCCTATTCAAAATTTTTAAGACCTGTATATAAAATTGTAGGAATTGTCTGTCTTAACAATAGAAAATGGAGACAATAGCCTTTGGCTCACTATTGCTACCTTGAGGTTGTTTTGGGCTCAACTCATGTTACCAATAAAAAAAAAGGCAATAGAAAATGGCATTTGAAAGTTTTTAATACCCATTAAAATACTCCCACAGCAAACAGGTGTATTTTTGTTTCCTGAATGAAATCATTAAAAAGAGTTCGTTGGAAGAGCATGAACTGTTTGCTTTTAACTATTGCATGCATGGCTAAGGACTGACATATCAGTGACAAAAATGTTCATTTCATTTATCTAGCACCTGGTACAAGAAGGCCTTGTGATCCGGTTGTACAAAACAGATTGTCCATCACCATCCGTTTATCAGTAACAACAAAGCTCATCTATTTAAAAGCTAGTACAAAAAAGGCCTTGTAAATTGATTGTACAAAAATTTGTCCATCATCCTCTATTTATTCATTGAAAATAATTTTTCTTTACACACTTTTAAATCATACATGTGTAATGTGTTCATGTTTATCTAACTTTTATATTCAGAATGTTGACATATAGTGTTGGAAAGGGCCATGATTTATCCCCGGGGAGATATAAAAAAAAGGGCAATGTAATTTTTAGCGCATGTTTTAAAGACCATATCTGATTGTAATGACTCCCATGTATAGTTTTTTTAATCAAATACTGCTCTGCATATTACATTTTGGACTATGTTCCTTTTACAATGTGGTTGTATATTGTTTCTCCATTCCAAATTTTATCAGGGATACAGCTGGACAGGAGAGATTCAGAAGCCTCATTCCAAGCTACATTAGGGATTCCTCTGTTGCAGTTATTGTCTACGATGTTGCTAGTATGCAATCTCTCTTCTGTGTTGAGATCTCTATAGGCTTTTTTCTCATCCATTTTTTACATGATCTCATCCATGTCTACAGTTGGAAACTTCAGTGATTTAAAAACTTCTGGTCCAAAAAGATCAGCAAAGAAAGTGCTAATAGATCTAGTTGAAACTTGTTGCATATAGGCCCTTGCATGTGACTTAAGGAATAGCCATTGAAAAAAATTTCAATGAATCATGGATAAATGTAAGGAGCATCTATGACTATCGTAAGCTAGCCAAATGCATTGGCATTGCATTCTTAGTGATATGCAGGGGTGAATTAATGGTGGTCACTTTCCATGGTCCCTTTTGATGGCTATAATCCATTTAATTTGCTACCTTAAGAACAACCCTCTCTTTAGATCTTCGAAAAACATTGTGTGAGAATGCAAAGGGAGCCTTCATTGTTGTGGTTCTTTTTTTCTTTTACTTTTATTATCCGTTCTATTGACCTACAGTGGTTTTTCCTCTTTCATGTTCCATGCCTCAGCATGTGCTAGTCCCAATCCCAAAGAAATGAGGAGGATTACATCAAACTCGTAGTCAACTGTTAAAAAAAACTTGTCAAATTAAATTGAGTCTACTTTGGGAAATGTAGCACTTGGCCTATCCTATTTTTATTGGACTTGGTTTCAATAAATGAAGAGTTGATGACATTGTATATCTTTGCATTTTTTAGCCCATGGTAACCCAGCCACATTTATAGTGTGAATGGATTAAATCTGGGAAGCTTGCTGCCTTTAGTACTAGTTCATTTGATGTAAGAGTTTTTATGTCACCTTTTGTGGTCAACTACACATAATTAGTTGATGAATGAGTTGTATGCTATTATTAAAATTCATGCTCAGCAGTTAGCTCCAAAATGTGTCCCTGTATGTATGTACACTCGATATATCTCCACTGAGTTGCCATGTTTTTGATATAATTCATCAAGCACAATATTCTGATAGTCTGATTGGGCATCATTCTCATCCCTAGATAAGTTATACTGGTTATTATGGCATGTTCATGTTGTAGGTCGGCAGTCATTCCTAAACACTTCAAAATGGGTTGAGGAGGTTCGCACGGAGCGGGGCAGTGATGTTATAATTGTCCTTGTTGCTAACAAGACAGATCTTGTGGAGAAAAGGTACATGGTCAACTCTTTCTGTGGTTTGTCTTTTTTTTTTTTATCTTCCTATCTTGCAGTCCATTTATGTGTTTTTATATTTTACAGAGCACGTTTTTTCAATCCTTTCATCCATTATTTATATGTACTTTTGATTTAAATGTATACTTTTAAACAATAGTAATGGTCATATAACAAAATAAGTTTAATAATTAATGCACTAAACTTAAGTTTATTAATGCGATAAATAATAGTAAATACAGAACTTTACTGACATTGGTAACCTCCTGACATGACATGTGGGCCCAGCCTTCTAAAATCCTAACCATGTACTAACTCTAGTTTTTGTATGAATACGAAAAAAGAAAAAAAGGTCTGGTAATCCCTTGCTATTTGAATTTCTTTCATTATTGATGGTGGCCTAAAGTGGTCGATACAGATGGTGCTCTACTGGTGATTATATTAAGGGCTGCTTAAGGAAAATTATAGGGGTTTTCCTCAAATGTCCACTGTATTCTTGGGGCATTTTACTGCAGTCTTCTAGAACTATAGCCCCCCATGTTTGCTGACAGTTTCAGCAACCCTCCTTGGAGAAATGGCTGTTGCAATAAGATGTTTAATCAAATGAAAAAAATCCCTGTTCAGTGTTTTAAAAAGGTATCCTTGGTTAAAAGCAAAGGTTACCAGGTATTTCTTCTAGTGGCAAATTCTAGATCTTGTTCATATTTTGTAGGTGGTGGCATACATGAGGGATAGGTCACGCTTGAGTTTCAGGGTAGCCCAAGAGTGTAGTGTTTCTGTTCAGTTTGGAGATTTGGGGACACTTGAACCACCAGCATAAAGAATCGGCTCTTACACCCCATTTGATGGAGTATCCTTGATTCTCTGCTCTCTGTGTTATTGCTGCAAATGGGTATATCTGTATCCTTGGGAATTTTTGAGTGATCTGTTGAATTGAACCAGATATTTTGAATCGTGAAAACAGAACATCTCATGTTTGCTGCAAGTCTGCATTGCATGTGAAGATCTTGTGTATAAGAACTCATACATGCTGCGCACATATTTGACTTTTGATTCATTGCATGGAAGAAGCTTGTGTTATGCCACATATAATGGGCAGTTCAAATTGCCTACAACCGATTCTTTAAGCTTGCCAGTCAATGGGTTTTGCAATTGGTTTGACCCTCAGTCAAGGGAGTTTGCAGCAATTGTTAGCAAACTTGAGGGCCTGCAGTGTAATTTTCCATACTAGTGGAGCTGTAACAGAGTATCTCAATTAGGCAGGGGTAATTTAATTATTTAAAATATCCTTAAATAATATAATATAAGAAATATATTGAATAAAATACAAGAACTAGGGTTGAGCTTAAGCTTGTTATGTATTGTCCAACTGGAGCTTGGTTAAGTTCAAAAAAAATGGACAAAGCTTGGGTTGATTTCTCTTCAATGGTTTGGCTTGACTTGGTTTCTAATCAAGGCTGGCTCAAGTAAAGCTTAGCTCTACTCAACTTGTTTACATCCCAAACATTAAGGACAACAAACCACCCCCAACCCACCAAAAAAACAAAAAAGCTACCCATGATGGGAAGGGTTGTCAAAGGGCCTAGCCTAGACGAGTCAAAGCCCTTAAAGGGCCTACACTACCTAGGCCCTTACCCTTGAAGGCTATGGCCTAGTTAAGGTAGGGCTCAAAACCTCAAAACAAGAAAACCATTATTTTATTTTTTGTAACACTGTTACTAAGTATTGTATGTGGACATTTGAAAGCTGTCTCTAAAAGCTTGTTTTTATCAAAACAAAGTTATGTGTGCTTTTGTGACTTTGGTTCTAGACATATGCTTTTATTTATTTTGTTAAAGAAAGAAAATGGCTAGAGAGTATGTTCTATCTCACACATTTCACAATAATTTTCGCTTATCAAATCATTTTAGCAGTCTTAAGTTTGAGAAGTTTTAAAACATTTACTTTCATCACCTACTTGATGTGAATTGAAATTATTTTCAATTTAACACTAATCTGACTACTAACATTGTTGGATTTTAGTCTCTAAAATAAATGCACTTAAAATCACTATTAGTTTAGACTTTAAAATTTGGGAGTTATAATTAACTAATTAAAAGGATAGTTGGATCAACCCATATCCTTTAAGCTCCGTACACATACAAACTACACTTATAAATCAATTGGCATCCGAACTCACTCTATGAAGATAAAAGTGTATCTTTATTAATAAGAGTACTACACCATCTTGCACCAGTAAGAGTGCATAAAAACAATATCAAAAGCCTAAATAAGAAGCAATAAAACTAGAAAGGATTAGAAGCAAGCATGTAACTTTTATTTCTTATGTATTAAGTATAATGCTTAACTCAACCAATTAAATAGAGATGAAATGAACCAAGCATGTGTTTATGAGTTTTTATGGATATAGGTTTTCTTTTTTGGCGCGGGGGGGTTGTGTGCCATTTTATTACTACCATGTGACTGTTATATGCACTGTTTGTGTATAAATATAAATATAATATAAACTAAACCAAATTAGGAGGGGTAGGGTCTGGCCAGTGGAGCAGCGCAGGGAAAGAAGATTAGCCAACGGGCTAATCTCCAAGCCAAAAGGCTTAGGAATAGGTTGTCGAGGTGCCTCACTAAAGACAAATAAACTCTCTCAACTGAGAACCAATTCCAAATCTTTATTCAATATGAAAGTCTATGTGTATATCTCATGAAGAGATTACATCCTTATTTATAACTAAAACATCATCTAAGAAAGGAAACAACTAATTCTAAACAAATAAGAAGTCTTAAATCAAACATGACTGGACTTGCCAAATATTAATAAAGCAACTAAACAACTACTAATAATATAATTTACTCTAATCTATTAGGCTGTATTGATCTTGGGTTAATCATGGATCTGGCCTGCATCAGTCAGGCTAGCACTGTCCAAGCCTAGCCCTCAAATTTCAGGGCCTTCAAAAAATTATCCAAGCCCGGCCCTACAGCTTTTTCTAAAAAACAAAAGCTCTCATTATAAGGGCTTTTTTGAGGGTTGGGCCAGGCCCCCTTGTCTCACGGCCAAATTGACAGGTCTAATGATGGGGTCTACCTCATGAACATTTTTGATGTCAAGCATGCATGACAAGAAAAGAGAGATATATTCTCATTCTCTTTCATAAACAAATAGGCAAGTGTCAGTAGAGGAAGGAGAGGCTAAAGCTCGGGAGCTAAATGTGATGTTCATTGAGACTAGTGCCAAAGCTGGCTTCAATATAAAGGTGCGGCTTCCACACTTGAATCCTTCTAAATTGATTCAAATATCTTAAATATAAGGCAATATTGATCTAAATTGAAAGTAACAGACATCTGACTTATTTGTTCAGGCCCTGTTCCGAAAAATCGCTGCAGCACTCCCAGGAATGGAGACACTTTCTTCAACAAAGCAAGAAGACATGGTTGACGTGAATTTGAAAGGTACAGGTTCAAATATATCGCAGTCACAGCAACAAGCAGGAGGATGTTCTTGTTAATGCGCTAACAGCAAATTTCTCAATTTTCTTCTCTTGCTAGTCATGAGTGGTGTATTTTCTCATTTACCTGTACAAGGTTCTCTTTTCATTTTGGCTCCAGTTAATCCTTGAGGATAGGCGATGTATCTATACCATATCATTTCCAATGCTTCAATCTCATGTGCAAAATGTGTGCTCTCACTCTCCCTGCCATATCCTGTGGTGTGTCTGTCATAACCTTGCCACTAAGGGTATTTCGAAAGCTACAGCAGGACTTCTTTTTGGTTGTGCAACATTGAAAAATGTTGAGGACCAGATATGTCAAACCTTGCGATTTGACTTCTTTTTGCTATTTACTGTTGGGGATGTTATAAAAATGTTGAATGATTTGCCATGCAACCGATCTTCATATTCGTTGGTATATGATTCAACAGAGATGTTTCCTTCATAGTGATGGCAGAGGCATAGATTTGTTTCCAAAAAGGTAATAGAGTGTTGTTTTTTTTTTTTTTAAATTCAATCAGCTTTCCAAACCATGGGATTTTCTTTAATTTCCATTTCAGGCCAACTGCAGGCGATGAGAAGCCTGTAGCAGTATCAAACTTGTTCTACATCAACGGTTTTCTTGCTTAATCAAGTGCCCCATTTCGTTTGAGGCTGTGTGTCCATGGGCTTGATTGGGCCAAGGCCTGTCCAAGCCCAGCCCATATTGTGCACTACATTTTAGTTTACACCTGGGTCCAGCAGGTGAACCCCACTGTCTCAATGAAACTCAATTGGTATAGGCTGATCAACTCTGGTGGACGTGCCCTTGATCAGATGGGAAAAAAATGTCCGACTCATCTGCATTTAACTCACTTCACTGTCACATTGTACTGTCTACAACACCGAATGCTCCATGTCCACTAACGCCTCAATGAACAACAGTGAAGGGTTATGGCCTTGCCCGGCGTTCACCAATTACTACTGTGACTCTTGATTGCAATTGGGCCGATTCCCAGTTCTCCATGTTGTCTATTTCAGTTCTTCAAATGCTCTGATATATTAGGATTCAAATAATTTTGAAGGCTAATTTGTGATGTACCCTTCGAATTTCAGCATTCGAGCTAATTGCGGTTCAGCGGATAGGATTCAGAACTTTTTAATGCAACAGGCAAAGGTCGCTTGATCATTGCCCGGTCCGATTATGGTAGCAAACACTTCAAAAACGTGGTGCCCAATTAACACCTTTTGCTTCCATTACTCAGCTCAACCTCCAGTGGGAGCTTTTTAAACTTTTTTTTTTTGCCTAATCTAGTTTAGTAGGGTAAGGATCTACTGATGATGATAATCATCAAGTGAACTTCGTTAAAAAAAATCTACTTTTACCATGTGTGAGTTAAAAAGAAAATCTCGCCTTTCATTGCGAATTCTCAAATGAACCCTTCTTTGAGTTGCTTGTCTTAAGATAAGAGGCGCACCTATGATCAATTTACTTAAGCCTCTTGATTTGGCAATGATCTCAATCTGACATTGATTCAAACATAATCACAGTTGAATTTTAGCACAACTAATCTGCACCACATATAACCTATTGACCTCTAAGGCCCTGAAAAATCAAGAGCCCGCTTCATTTGATCGGATCAGTAACTCATCCCAGTACTCTCATCAATGTCATCACTGATCATGTATTAAAGTGAATCTCATTTTCTCTGGACAATTTTCGAGGGAAAAACATCCGGGGTACTGTACAGTCTGAATTACATGGATACATCAACATAAAAGATGATTTTTTATTTTTATTGTTATTTTATTTATTTAAAGGGAATTTGTTTAATATGGGGTATCTCTATCTTTTGGAAAGAAGATAGTTTCGAAATTTCCCTGGCCTCAGAACAGTGAGGTCCGTTCAAAGAGACAGGAGTATCATCTCTTCGAGGTAAAATTCTCCCAAAAATGACCATCCTGCCGTTTTTTGGTGGAAGACCAGTCTACCCTTTGAACTCATCTCTTTAACGAAAGTAGGGAATTTCATTTTTTACTTTTAATCAAATAAGAATGGAAGGGGGGAAGTAGAAAGGTAAAAACTGAGAAATGGAATTATTCTCTCTTTCTTTCTTTACAATAGAACTCACACAAATTCAAATTTAGAAGCAAAAGGCAAAAAGCAAGAATGTGTTATGCTGCTTTATGTTCAAACCAAATGATTTAGGTTTCAGGGACGTGGAAGCTTTGTGGGAAGTCTGTTTTGTGGCATAGAAGGGACAAGAATCCAATTCTCTGTGGGCTATTTAGAGAGGCAATAATAGAATTGAGATGATATGAGTATTTGCCTCACGGTGATCGTGGGTGGACCACCATGTTGATGTGGCAGACCGTGGGTGGTCCTACCTATGGTCACCGTGGGGCAAATACCCAGAGGATCTAAACTCGACAAAAACAATGTCACTATCATACTTTTCATTTCTGCTGCATTGGTAAGTGCTTTAAAAATCAAAATACACACATGAAGAAAATGTTCTCCATGTTTCAAATTTGAATCCATATAATTCAAGCACAATAAGAAATTGAGTTTCTCTAAAATACACCCACCTGTTTTCTGTAATTTATCTAAAGCCAGTTTTTTTCATTGGTGCCATCCATAAAAATGATCATTCTGTAATTGAGTTACTTCTGATTGGAACGATACAGATTGTTTGACTGATCCGAATAGATCCAACCTATAACGCTGCTTTTAGTGAAATCACTTGAGTATAAGCAAGGATTTCAGAAGGGTGGATCCATATCTGATCAAATTAGGTTGATCGCAAGGTCCCCAAAAGTCTAATCGGGTACTATTCTATTATGGGCCCACTTTCAACCACTGTGGGTTTGTCACTCCTAACTAATCTTTTCTAAAGAGTATTACCCAGTTTATTTTTCTCTTACTATATATATGTTGTTTTTCAGCACTTGCCATCACAGCCTCTGTAGAAGAAGAGAATTTTTCCCACAAGCAAAATAGGCAAAACCATACTATGAGCTCTTAGATAACGAAAGTGGCACTTATAAAGCCAATATTAGGTGGGATAAAGCTATGATGATGATTACAATTAAGACAACAGTAACGTATACTCGAAAACTGTGAAATTCTAATCTAGGCAGTACCTCAATTCAAATACGGGAATTACTAAAGAAGATAACTAGAACAAGCCCCAGTGAAGTAACTATGCGACAGATTATGTAACTATATCCGAAGGAGCTTGAGTAGATTAGGCATATGCGTCAGGGTTTGCAACAAGAAAGCCCTCAATTGCTTTGAACATTGCAACCATGCTTCCCATCATCTCTTTAGTTTCAGCTTCCGTTGGTAGGCTATCTTCAATGGTCTCATACTCTCCATTCAACTTGCATACACTACCTCCATCTGCACGAGCTTCAAACTTGAGCTCAAATGAAGTAGACTTCACCTTTTTCCCAATAAGACCGCCTTCAATCACCGAGTATTTGAACACGCGATTCTCATCATCAACTGCATCGATGTGGTCCTTCCAGTAGCTAAAATCTTTTATGACTGCATTGTTAACAGCCAAATAAATCACACCCATAATTTAAAATTACCCACAAATACATCAAGCAGTAAAGAGAACACATTAATCCAGACCATCCAAGAACATATGACATTACCATTAGTGAAGTTGGATTGTCTAATGGTGCCAACCCCGCCACTGCCTTCGAGAACAACAATACTTGATACGATGTCGGGCATGAGCTTAGGCATGAGGTTGTGGGAGTCCTTAACAATCGCCTTCCACAGCCTCGCTGGCGAGACAACAGACACAATCTCATTGTTCACTATACCTGCAACCATATTGTACTCTTAAACTAATTAAACTAAGCTTGTCTTGAATATAAGAATTATTCGATCGGTTGGTTTACTGAGTATGTGAAGTGGAGCTGTGTGAAGATTTATACATGATGGAAGGAAGGTAGTGATCTAACGAAATGTGATTCTCCATCTTAGGTTTTTTCCTCTATTGAATCGATTAGAACCATAGTGCATTCCCATTTTTGTTTTAATCTTGGCATGTTTGTTGCATTGGAGGAAACGGTGATGAGTGCTTGATGTATTTGTGGGTAATTTTAAATTATGGGTGTGATTTATTTGGCTGTTAACAATGCAGTCATAAAAGATTTTAGCTACTGGAAGGACCACATCGATGCAGTTGATGATGAGAATGGCGTGTTCAAATACTCGGTGATTGAAGGCGGTCTTATTGGGAAAAAGGTGAAGTCTACTTCATTTGAGCTCAAGTTTGAAGCTCGTGCAGATGGAGGTAGTGTATGCAAGTTGAATGGAGAGTATGAGACCACTGAAGATAGCCTACCAACGGAAGCTGAAACTAAAGAGATGATGGGAAGCATGGTTGCAATGTTCAAAGCAATTGAAGGCTATCTTGTTGCAAACCCTGATGCATATGCCTAGTCTACTCAAGCTCCTTCAGATATAGTCATATAATCTATCACATACTTCACTGGGGCCTGTTCTAGACTCTTCTAGTTATCTTCTTTCAGTAATTCCTGTCTTTGAATTGTGGTGCTTCCTGAATAAGAATTTCATAGTTTTTCTAAGTCTATTCAATCATTGTCTTGATTGTGATCATTGCAGTCATATCCCATTTGATATTGGCTTTGTAGTTGCCTGTTTTATTTAATTAAAGCCCATGTTACGGTTTTGGTAATTTTGTTATGAGCCTGCTGTAACTAGAACAAAGAAAATCTCTAAATCTCTCTCCACAGACTGTTATAGGCATAAGCTGTAAAAACAACGTAAAGGAAAATAAAAATATAAAAAGGGGTCTTGGATGATTGAGATTGTAATATTGTCACAAAAGGAGCTTGACAGTCAAAATTCAGATGATAGAGGGGCTTCAATAAATTTACAGTCAAATGCAGGGGTATTTCAAAATCCTTTCTTACTCTCTGACCAACAACGCCTTGAGGTTTCATTAATCAAGGCAAATGGGTGACGACTTTAATTACTCGAAGTTCAAAATGACCCTACATGGCCTTCTCTTTGTGTCCAAAAAGATCTATAGGACGAGGTTTTAATGAATAAGAAAATTTTAGGGAAGGAAACTGAACCCTTACTGTCTATACGAGCCAATAACTAGATTTTTTGGGTCCTCCCTCATAGGAGATGATGACGGCTGCCACTTTTTTTACTCTAAAATGTTGAATTGAATACTCTCTTCCTCAAAATTTTAAACTATCCCAAAATGTAAAGGGAAGGTCAGCATCATCTGAATTTTGCTTTTGCTGTAATTTTATTGAAGCTCCCTGATCTACAAGCGCTGCATGTTGCTTAGAGCAAGACCAAAATTGAGTTATGGGAGCCGATAGTGAGCTAATCAGTCACCTAAAAGAGCTGTCAGTTTTTTTTTTTTTTTTCTGTTATATAACTACATTGTGCTATGTATCTAGAGTGCGCTTTAACTGGAGGATCCAAGAATCGTTCGTCGGCAATGGATTGGCACCTAATAGAGATGCCTGTTGTGAAAGAAATTGATTTTCAATGGCAGAGAAATTCATGTTTCTATGAAGGTTAGAAAACAAGATTCCTCTCTATTGTGACTGCCACGCAGGAAAACAGATTTGTTAGGTTTGCTGGAAGCATGTCAGGCCCCATTTGCCATCCTTCCATAAATTCTCGATTATATGGTCCAACCAATGGAGGGTTTCACCTTACCTGAATTCATAAAGTTAGTCCACACAGCTGTTAACACTGCGCATCTGGACTTTTCTTTGAATTTGGATCCTTTGAGTATCCGTTAGGATTATGAGTGTTGGTTAATACATGAGATGGACAAAACTCATGTTTATTAAGTTGAAATTTTATATAGCTTCTTAGAATGGAATGTAGTGTTTATTGCCAGACGAGCTGAAGTGAAGAATTGATGAAAAGAATAGAAATTCGTAAAGAGCAAAAAAAGCCGAGGCAAAAATTTTGCCCGCTCGAGCGAGTGGTGGGTCCATTTGAGCGAATCTAGCGACTATGCTTGCTCGAGCAAACCTAGCGACTATGCTTGCTTGAGCAAATTAAAAAACTAAAACCTTCTTAATCTCATAAAAGATTGAAAAACATCTAAGTATTATAAATCAAGTAAACATAGAGTGTCAAAGAAATTTAATCCTAAGCATAATATATTATACAAGCATCTAGGATCAAAGTGATATCAAGAGAACTAAGAACAAAGGTTAGTTATAGACATGAAGACAGATTTTTTTATTTTTTATGATAAAGCATGCATAATATAGAGATAAACAAACTATTAAATCAAAAGATATAAAAATGACGAAATATGCTAACTTAATTTCATCAAGATATTCCGATCCAAAGATTTACTCTTCCACGACAAAAGAACTTTTGAACTTCTTCATTAAAATCTCTAGATAATATAATAAAATTTCTCAAATTTCTTTCTTTTGAGTCTAGTTTCTAGAACAGATCTTTATAATACCAACAAATAATTTAGAAAATACAAAAACTAGAGAGAGAAGATAGGGGGTAGGAGGGAGAACGTCCAAGGTTAGTGTGGAATGTGTTTTTGGAAGTTCATAAGGGGTCTATTTATAGTTTTTGAAGTCCCTTTTTTTTTAAACTCTGACTCTTTGAGAAAGATATTTTTCTTGGCCTCCAAACATAGTTGAGATAAGGATGAGGGAAACTTCTAGATGAATCTAAATTTTTAGATTTCTTTACACACATATACTTCCTAAATTAAAATTTGCAGAATACTTGGGCTCACCTTAGATAACAAACATTTATTTCCTAGTGGAAAAATTACAGCCAACTTCCTAGAACCATAACTTAGTCATTTCAGTTCCAAATTGTATGATCTTAGGCTTTACGGTTATCTCATCTGAATAAGCTTTCTAACGGTACCAATATTACATTGATCAGACCTAGGGTTTGAGATTGACTTTCTTCTTGCAATGGGACTCTTCCATACAGGAGAGATGGGGCCAAAAGGGGCTATTGGACGTCCCTAATAGAGAGTGGGAGTGGCTGGTCATCCCCTATGCACGGTGGACTCTTTCTTGGATTCAACCTTATAATTTTTTTTTTGCAAGTTTATTCCAACTCTATATCCTTGTTTCTTTTTATCTTCAAATTTGGATAAAACTAAGAGAGATAGAGATAATGGAGACTTCTAGAATATTTTGGATTGAGGGGAGATAGTGTGGGACGTTTCTTAGGGATGTGTGGGACCCACACGTGATGCACAACTTTTTTATAATTTAATGCATGAACTTTCCTTTGGTTCTGTGAGTCCTACACTTTCTTATATATTCTAATTAAATCTATTAAATGCTGAAGAGCCCACATTGAAACAAGACGCATCTAGACAGAGTTCTACTCCAACTGATACTCTTAAAAAAATTGTAAAAACTCTAAGTTAATGCAAAAAAAATGTATGAAAAATATAAAAATTTAGGTTCCTTGGTGAAAATGCATGAAATGATGAAATTGAATAAATAATGATGCAATTCAAATAGGGACCAATGCGAACTCAAGGATAGTAGGTTAGTGTGCAAGGATTGTATTGATGGTGGGTGCGCACACTTAAAATGGACATGAGAATAATAAGACAACAATAAATTCCATTTATAGCCTTTTCTACGAGGAGCCGCACATCTGATCCATATCCTTTACAAACACTTGCCTCTTTAAATGGAAGGTAGTCTATTTAGCTTTGATAATTTGATCTAACTGATATTGCACCCACCACATCATGATAGCTCACATCAAGTGGCATTTTTTACTCTTTTCCCAATTTTTTGAAGGAAAAAAGAAAACTAACTCTCACATTTTGGGACAATATTCTCTTATGAGCAAGAAGACTACAAATTTGAATGTCCAACTCAGCTCATTGGGCCCGCTTGGATCTATTTGTATCTTATGAATATGATGGATGCAAAAGTCTCTTTATGGATAAGAATTATGCAAATAAATTATAAAAAAATAAGAAACAAAACAGGTATGTGGTCATGCCCATTTGGCCCATTTAAATTATTAAGTTTGGCCCAATTGGATATGTGGCTCATTTAAAGCCACCTCATCATATTAGTCCATTTGCATTGCTTTCATTTTGAAATTTAAATTAGACTACATCTTATCTTGTTCATGTAAATCCAAATAAAAGGATCTCAAGATTGTTTGTGTGTGTGTGTGTGTGTACTTCTTTGCTGATGTGAAAATGGTGTTTTCGACAAGCATGCAATGTGTTTCAGATATATAACATTTGCTTTTATAAAATCCATTTTTATATCTTATGTGTAAAAGACAAACAACCCTTTAACAAAAGTGACCAATACGCTCAATAGTTGAGTGGGGTCGATTGTGTTGGCATCTTAGTCTCATATACATCCCTAAAGATTGATCCGTAAGTCCTTTAGTGAAAGTATCTATCCTCGATTAGTGGCCCAACATAACATAACAAAAGAAGACAAAACCCTTAATAAAAATAAGGAATTTTATTTTCACTTATGGCATGTTTGGCAAACATTTACGGTGATGAGGGGATTTTATAGTTTAGAAGAATCCCTCCTAAAGCCTGGAATCAGCCCATCCTCTCCTAAAAAAACGATGTTTGGCAAAAGAGAGGATTTTCATAGAAGTGACCTTTAAGAAATCAGCAGCTTGAAACATCTTAGCCAATAAATCATGATTCACAAGGCCCCGCAATATGAAATTAGGTTCCATAGCCATTCTTAGCCTCTTGATCATGTCTAATGGTCTGGATTTTTTAAAAGTTGCTCACAGATTCTTAGATCTAACATTGATCACATTTTCTAAAACATCTCAAGATCTAAGAAGCTTCAACGGTTGGGGTTTGACTCCATAATTGTTTTAAGGGTGGGCAATATTCTGAACTGTTCGAATTAACCATTCAGGACCCGGATAATAAAGATCTGATCTAAAACTAGTACACCCCCAATCAACCGAAGCACAGTTCATCTGCATTTCTTTCCTAGCATGGAATCTGCACATTTGTTTTGGGAGGGGAGGGGTGGGTGGTTTGTTCGGACCAAGGCATTCCACAAATGCATGGAAAGTGGATGTCTGTGTTCCACTCTCTATGCATTTGCCAAATGTAGAAAGTCTATGCAATTGCAGATTTCCAATTGAAAGTCCACGGCGTGGACTATATTCAAACGTGCTCTTAATCAAATGAGATATGTTAGTCCTAGATCGAAGTGAAGAGTAGAGAAGTGGGAATTGAAATTATTCTCCTGTTCTCTCTGTAAGAACTGACAATTCAAATTTAGCAGCAAAAAGCCAAAAAAAAAAGAATTGAGTTATTTTGCTTTATATTCAAACCTAGTGTCCTAGGTTTTCAGAGAATCTGATTCACTACAGTACAAGTTGTAGTTCAAGATGGACTCATCTCCCCGCGAAAATTCCGCTCAATCACAATTCAAATTGCTCGTCCACTTTTCCCAATGTAACTCCAAAATAACTTAAGTTTTCATCTTATGTAGGAATTTGAAAGTACTAAACGGACCACTGGTCTGACCCATATAGAGACAAATTTTTTCCTGATGCGATCCATAATTATTGACAGGCCGATCCATTATATGCACTTGCCAAAAATTACTCATGATTAGAGTGAGACAGAGTATTTGTTCGATCATGAAAAGATCCAACGTATTGCTCTGATTTGAGTGGCACCTACATGGGGGTAGGTTGGGTTTCCAGAAGGATGGACCCAACTTTGATCAAATTATGTTGATAACAAGGTTCCAAAACGTCTAATCAAGCACTTTTTCAGAAGGATGGACCACACTACGATCAAATTCGGTTGATCTCAAGGTTCCAAAACGTCTAATCAAGTACTTTTTTATTCGGACCCACTTTCAACCAACCACTGTGAATGCAAATGGTTGAATTGGATCCCTTGTCACTTTCAGTGTGTTTTAGTGAAATTGAAATGGATTTGGCTTTTGCCAAATGATAATCTAGATTCTCCTTTTTATGTTAGTGGGCCTCGTGAAATCAGGTGGATTTGACTTGTGATAAATGATAGTATAGGAACCGCCTTTTTATTTGGACGGGCCTACTTAAGATAATGTGTACTCGTGTTTATCATCTTGCAGTCCCATGAATTCCGTCGTTGGATTAAAGAAGAGGTGGGGCACACCAAGGGGCTCATGCCAAAATTTCAAATCAATTTAAACAATAGTAGATTCACGGCCTGCTTTTTAAAGCCCACTTCCAGGGGGGCTCTTTATGGATGCAGCAATGAAAAAGCTTAAACTGTCGAACATGAATTAAAGGGAACAAGGGTAACCAAATGGTCCTTACCCTCGGTTTGAAATTTTCGGAATTTAACAACCATACATTGTGCAAACCAAACCAATAGGAAAAAATCATACCGTGACTAAAGCTACGGTCACTGCCATCTGAGGCAGACCTGGGCATTGGGTCTTTTTCAATGTTTTTAACTTGCCGGGGTACATGAAAATAACCCAGAGCCGGCACCACTCAAACAAAAATACGGGCACGCTGGTGGTGAAAATTGAAAGAGACTAATTTTGTCAGAAGACAGTGGAATGATCATATATGGCTCCCTCCGTCAAAGTGAGAAAGTGATGCCAAAAAAATAGAGGATGATGCTACAGAGAATTTTTATTTTCCAGAATATAAAATTGTAGCTGTGTCCTCCACAAGGGGTTTTGGAACATTACAACAATGATGATGAGTTCTCAATTCTCAGGGGTTTTCTGGAAATAGACAAAAAATTAGGGGTAAATGCCAAAAAAATAAAATCTATAGTGACCATTCAATTAAACTTCCTTGTCTGCCACCCAACAGAAACAAAGAAGAGAATCTCACCACACCCATCACCGTTCCATCCAATGCTACAAACATGCCAAGATTCAAACACAAATTGGAATCCTCTATATTTCTAATCAATTCAATGGAGCCAAAACCTAAGATGGAGAATCCCATTTCATTAAACTACATCCTACCATCATGTATATATATATATATATATATCTTCATACAACTCCACTACACATACTCATCAGTAAACCAGATTTCAAATTCTGGGACTCTAAACAAGCAATACTTTTAGAGTACAATATGGTTGCAGGTACAGTGAACAATGAGATTGTGTCTGCAGTCTCGCCAGCGAGGCTGTGGAAGGCGATTGTTGAGGACTCCCAGAACCTCATGCCTAAGCTCATGCCCAACATCATATCGAGCATCGTTGTTCTTGAAGGCAATGGCGGAGTCGGCACTATTAGACAGTCTAATTTCACTAATGGTAATGTTTGGATGGTCTGGACTTATGTTTTTCCTTTAATTCTTGATGTTTTTGTGGGTTGTTAAAAATTATGGGTATGATTATGATGTTCATCATATTGCAGTCATCAAAGACTTCAGCTACTGGAAGGACCGCGTTGATGCAATTGATGATAAGAATCATGTGTTCAAATACTCAGTGATTGAAGGCGGTCTTATTGGCAAGAAAGTGAAGTCTACTTCTTTTGAACTCAAGTTTGAAGCTGGCCCAGATGGAGGTAGTGTATGCAAGATGCATGGAAAGTATGAAACCCTTGAAGATAACCTACCAACAGAAGCTGAAACAACGGAGATGATGGGAAGCATGGTGGGAATGTTCAAAGCAATTGAAGGCTATCTCGTTGCAAATCCTGATGCATATGCCTAATCCAAGATCTATCGGATATAGTTAACTTATCATATATTTCAGTACTGCGGCCTGTTCTAGTTATCTTCTTTCAGTAATTCCTGCCTTTGAATTGTGGTACTACTACTACTTAAATAAAAGCTCATATTATGTTTTTGATAATGTGAATTCTACAAAGCCTGCTGAAAAAGTAATGAGAAGAAAACTCCTGCACCCAGGCTGTGATTGGTATGTACCAAAAGAAAGACATTAGCAAAAAAAAAAAATAAAATAAAATAGATTTCAAGGCGGTGACTTAGTTGGTTTGAGACATAAGTTTACTTCTAAAGGTTTTAAGTTCGTCGCCTGCTCCTTATGTTATCCGGGTGCTATGTGTGCGGTTATGTATATATCTCCTAAGGAATAGTCCTTGCTCGTTAGATACGGACAATTTCCAAGCTAGAGGCCAAATGTTTAAAAGTTGGGCTAGCGAGGGATATCCAAAGTCATAAAAAATAAAATAAAATAAAATAGGTCTTCCATGGATAAGTTTGTAAAATTGTCATAAAAGCTGGACTAACAGTCAAAATTCAGATGATAGAGGAGAGGCTTCTATAAATTTACAGTGAACGTCAGGGGTATGTCAAAAACCATTTTGACCAACAATGCTTGACGACATGTTATTGAGGGCACAAAATGGCTGACGGCTTCAACCGTTCTATTCGAAGTTCAAATTAACAGGAGATGCCCTGGTACTTTACCGTATTCACTTCTCTTTAAAGGATTAAAAAAAAATTGGAAGGCAACTTGAGCCTTTAACTAGATTTTTTGGGTCCTCTGGAGATGGTGATGGCGGCCATTTTTTAATCTGAAGTGTTGAATCAAATACTGACTACATTTAAATTGCCTAAACAATAAAAAGGACAGTCAAAGTAGGAAACTGTTTTACGTCCACCAATCTGATAATGTACGCTACATGACCTTCTGTGGATTATCTTCTCGATTTTTTACTTCTACCATGATTTTTATTGAAGCCCTGTCTCATCTAATGAGATTGCCTGCCTTGTAAGGTGATTATCATCTACAACAATACATATTGTACTATAGTTAAAATAAAACTTTAATGATGATGATGATTATTTTCCACTATAGAGAATTCATTATTCTATGAAGGTTAGAAAAGCCCCAGTAAAAATGGATTTGATAGGTTATGTGAACATGAAAGATCAGCCCAACCAAATCTCGTTTTGCCTTATCAGAAACCACCTTTGTGGCACAGTGGAACCATTCGGTGGGTTGCACCTTACCTGCAACGCAAAGTCATCGTCCTCATTTTTTTGAGCCCCTTCTGTCAAACCGGCGCATGTACGTTTTCTTTTCTTGAAAAATGCAAGTCTGTGGGCCAGCCGACAGACAACCGAATGGTATAAATATGAATAGTTGAATACTGAGAGAGAGAGAGAGAGAGAGAGAGAGAGAGTGTGTGTGTGATGGATACTTTGGGTTGTAGATTATAGCTACGACCAATTTCACTTGGGTCAAACGAAAACTATATAGGCCTTATTTTCAAGGACTAGAAATTAACTTTAGTGGTTGTGCACCGAATACATTTATTTGGATGAAATCAATGTGACAAAAACCGACATCAAAGTCAAACTGGGACCCTTGCGAATTCAAGGGTGGTAGGTTAGAATGAAAGGATTGATTGATGATGGATAGGCCCACTAAATCTACTAACATAACCGAGATTGGACCAAGTGGGCATGAGAATTTACCTTCCACCGAAAGAAGACAAGACGACGGCGAATTCCATTTTGATAATAATTTTATGAGGGGTGCCGCATACGATCAATCCATGTCCTTTACATGCACCGTTCCCGCTGATGATCATCTAATCTGATTGATATTGCACGGACCATATCCAGATGGGATTATCACATGCAGTGGCTTTTTTTTTTTGTTGTACTGCGACTCCAACATATTAAAGAAAAAAGATAAAATTAAATCTCAATTCTTTATTAGCATACAAAGAGGCCCTGTCCATTCGGCCTATTTCAACTATTGGGCCTGAACGGCTTAATTGAAAATGTGGATCATTTAAACCCACTTCATCCTGGCTTTAATTCGGAAAATTCTCGTAGTCAATTTTCATGAAAATAAAAATTAGGTTAGTTCTTTTTTTTTTCTCCTGTGATAAATATACCTACACAAACTCACCCAAATCCTCTCACCATTAGCACTACGTTCGAAAATTGATCTTGTTTAGACAGAAAGCAGGTGCCTTACCTCTACGCAGAGTCAGTAGACGATTAGCTCTTAATTATCATGTTCATACAAATCCAAATATAAGATCACATGCATGATTCCAAATATTTAATGAAAACCTCCTCCAAATATATCCCTCTCCAACTAAAAAAAACAAAAAAAAAATGATAAATTCAAGTTTCTTTTTCCTTTTTTTTCCTTTTTTTTAGGTGAATATACTAACATTCATAAAGATTGGGTTATTAAAAAACACATATCTCTGGAGATTAAAAAGAAAAAAACTATAAAACTATGGAAATATATAAATTTACGGACCTATGTCCGAAAAGGATATAAAAACTTTGCTAAATTGATTAGAAAAAAAAAAAAAAAATTCACTAGGGAAGGCCCGGAGGGCACAGAAGCGTCCGAAGGAGTTTACTAAAAATAAAATAAACTTCAAGGGTACCTTCCGAAATCCAAAATCTTCCTTGATCTGTTAGCGCTGGGCGCGCCGGCGCTCGCCAAATGCTGCCGATTCCCGCTCCGCAAATCGAGCCACAAACCCGCCTCGTTTCGCTTCGGACTCGCCCGCACCAACGGGCTCCAGCACGAACCCGACACGTTCTGCCCGTGCCGCGAGCCTCTCGGTATCGGTGCCGCCACCGATTTCCCCGAAACCGATTTCCTGCAACCCGGCGACCACTCGCACCAGAACTCGTTCTCTCTCTCTGTGTCTTCATCGAGGGAAAAGAGCCCCGACTTCTTCTTCCGGCAGGCGGCGAACCAGGAGGGAGAAGCGAACTGAGCCGTTGAAGCCGCCGGATCCTTGTCGATCTCTGCCGATCTGGGAGCGGCGCCGAAGAGAGAAGCGAGCAGAGAGAGCCCGCTCCTCCTCCCCTTCTTCTTCTTCTTCTTCTTCTCCTCCTCCTCCTCCTCCTCGAAGGTTGCAGGGCCGATCTGCGGAGTGGCGAAGAAGAGTTGGTGGCGGTGGCTGGAGCCGCGGCGGACGTAGGGGGAGACGGAGCGGGGGAAGATGATCGGAGGCGGGTCGTGGTCGGATTTCCGGCGGTATTGTCCGGCTTGTGAGCGGGAAGCTTCGATGAGGGAGAGGAGTCTTTCCCGGAGACAGAAAGCGCACACGCCGACGCTGTCCCGCCAGGAGGGATGGAGAGTGCAGTACGCCATCTATCTCTATCTGAATTCTTTCAGCTTCCTCTTTGTCTTCTTATTCTGGTCTCATCCTTTCATCATCTCTGATTCTCATTTCTTTGGAGCATTTGGAGATGGTTTTGATTTTGAAGCTTGTTGAGCAGGTTATAAAACAAGGCTTGATGCTACTGCTGCGTTTTTTCCTTTCTTTCTTCAATCAATAGCATTTGAATGTGAAATTAACGGAAATCCTATTCCCCTCTTTTTAAAGAGAAAGACAGAACTTGACTGTAAATTTTTTAACTTACTGCTCCGTTTTGTACGGCATGTGGACCCATCTTAGGTTAGGACAATATTAATGATTCACCTTCATGCGCTTCTTTACCTTTGTAAAGAGGGTTTTAGTGGATCTAAGAGAATTTAGACAATCTTCTTTCACTTTTTTCCTCTTCGCTGAAACATTAATTTTTTTTGCAATCGAGAAAAAATAGAGAGAATTCCTGAGAATGTTATCCAAATAAGCCGATAAACTTTTGGGCTAGAGACCGGGTTTCATATTTGAAATGGTTGCATTAGGATCACTTGTTCTTACCTCCCCCATGATTTATAGTGCCCAGAGTGAGGCCCAACAGTTCAGATTGTGGTTCCGGGTTAGACATATGCATAGGGGCATTGCTCTTCAAATAGTCACCTGGATTATTTGCTTTTACACATAAGCTGGTTTTTTTTTTCAACAACTAACAAAATAATTAATCAATGCTTGTTTCTTTTTCTTCTTATCCTTTTACGGTAAAATACGGAGGACTTCATTAAAAGTCAGAAATTGACTTCGTTGCAAGTCAAGGAAGTTGACCGATATTTTTATAAATTAGAGGTGCTTATTTGTGAAAAAAAAAAGGGTGGTTATGTGTAGTTGTAGCAGAAAAGGGAGTCCACTCCAGACCCAGTCGCTGGCCATAAGTGTGAACGTTGTGTTAAAATATATATTCTGAATCTGGAATCTAACAAGGTTAGTTAGAGCTCGACTAGCCTAAGATTGGAAATCTGAATAAAAGATCTCAAGATTGCAATGGCAGATTATAATTAATCAGGTGAAAATCTGCAATTTGCGATTGTTTGCCTTTTCAAACAACCAAATTATGATCGGTGGTTGGAATTCTGATTTTGTTCATATCATATATTTAACCTTTACGTTTTCATTTATAGATGCTCTGAGATAGGTGGCTGTTAATGATTGATTACGGTAATGGTTGGTTGGTGTTTTGAGATAAGAAATTAGAATTGGTTGGGTTAGGCTCTAAAGTCAAAGGCACAATTTATATAGTACTACGGCGAGTTAGACCCACCGTGATTGACGGTCAAGAGGTGGGACCCACATCAGTATGGCAAATCTGATCATTCTTGGAAATATTTCATTATCAAGGAAGGAGGAGAAAGGGTTGGAATCTTTTGTATTCTGGGATTGTCATATTAAACTAAAAATGATGTTTACATCAAGGGCTCGGATAACCCAGATAAGAGTGATTGGACTCTATTTTTTTTTTTTTTAACTCAGTGAAAGAGGATGGGTCTCTAAGTGAGAGCCCACACACCTAAAAAAAAAAAAAGGTTTGCACATGCGAGAACAAAAACCCACACAAATGAGAAACAAGCAAGCCCACCAACTAATGCGGAGAAGGTGTTATATATAAGAAAGAAACTATGGACTTTCTGGTGAGGACTGCGACTCCTTAATATGGGGTAAAACGTTCCAGCGGTGATTGGACATGTATTTGGGCATCCGAGGACTTCGTAGTCTTGACAGTATGATATCCCAAGATGCAGGAAATCTTGCCATGCTCATTTTCCACCAAGGCATGACGGTCAATTAATGGAACTGCCCCATCCGAATCCAAAGAAATTGCCCGAAAACGACCCCAATCAAGTGGTACATGAACTTCTAGATATTGGTCAGCTGGTTAGCTGGTGAGCCATATGTGAAATCGTGGTAGATGGGTGAGTTCGAAATTTCGAGTCCCTTACAAAAAAGGAAAAAACAAGACAGTCCAAATTCTGGTTGAGACCTTTAATCACTTCCTCTTTTGGGTTAGTCATTCAATGAGACCAGTCTAGTGGCTAGATTAATATCTTAAGTCAAGGAAGTGATCGAGACTATTAATGGGAAGATGAATTGGGCCATCAACACTATTATTGTGGACGTTTATTGTCAATGTAGGTGTTGAATCTTTCTTTGTGCCTAAAACTATAAATGAGGTTGCTCATGTTTTGGACAAGTATTGTGTTAGGCTTGGCAAGAGTTTTTGTTGGAATTGTTTATTTCCGGATTAGGTGAGGATATGTTTAACTCCTCCCTAACTGTGGTTTTTGTTATTTTTGGTTTTTTTTTATTAATGAAATTCTCTTTTACCATAAAAGAAAAACATCTTAAGTCAGGTTCTCTTCATGGCCGGGCTCAAATGCTTTTGCTGACTTTTAGGTTAGACTTTGGCCAAACGGTCTGCTCCATATTACCTTTGGTCGACCATTGAGTGTGGGTTTATACATCATGTAGGAGAGAAACAGTAAAGCAAAACCTTAGATGAAAACAATTATAATATATTAAAGAGAAAAGCTTTGGATTCAATTTTGATTAAATCTTTTTCAATTTTAACTTTTTTTATTGAGCATTTATAAAATTCTAAAAATTATATAAGTCAAAAGGATTTATACTCATGACCTCTTCCCTTTCCAGTAACTTATCAAACACTAAACCACACTAACATGAATGTGCATATATTAATAAAAAAAATCTCAACACTAATTATATTGAGCATGGACCCTAGCCATGTGAGTAGTGCCCATGCTAAACATGGGTTATTGCACTCGTGATAATAATTGTAGTTGACAGTAGAATAGGAGTTTTCACAAGGGCCCCTCATTTCCTTGACCCAATGCATAGTCTGTAAATAACTAGTTGGCTAAAATATTTCACTCAAATTAGAATAGTTTTTATCATTAGATTGATCAAGATATGAAACATGAGATTAGCTATTGACCTTAAGTCTTACTTTTTACATGTCGATCAATCTTAAGGGCTTGTAGCTTCGATTGGTGCTACAATGGTTCTTATGGATTAACTTAATTCCCATTTTTATATCATGATAATTTCTTTCCTTTTTTTTTTTTGTTTATACTAAGAGATACTTTGACCATTCTGCCCAGCCCCTCTATGCAAATGGACTTTAGGATCAAGTCTAATTAGTAGCGAATTGACGAAATGAGTTTACTGTTTTTTCTAACATGCGAAGTCCACAAACCCGTCTTACAGTTTTTTCATTTTTTATAGTCAAAGAAGATTTTGTAATTAACTAAAAAAAAAGTAGAAAACCCAAAACAACGACAAATAGTAGCCTCCTCCCAACCCAAAAACCATCCACAAGAATTAAATCGAAGCAATAGAGGTCTTCATCCCACAAAATAGTGGGCCGCCATATTTAGTTTCCTAGAGATATAAAAAACTTTTACATACTCAAAAAATTAGACCCTTGTTACAGTTAATCGTAGATAAAATTGGGAATACACAACACCATCAATAGCAATGTGTATTGGATGACGTTTCTAACGGTTTCCAAGGGTGCGTTGGCACTAATAAGCTATGAACACGAAATCAGTTTCGAGAACGGTGAAAATAAGAAAACGACTCGAAAGTGCCTCACAAGTCACAAGCCTCCGCTACCTATTGGACCCCGCTGTGACTGCTGCTCACAAATGACAAACACGGGTCAATCACTGCTTGAATTGGCCTTCGGCCATCATTTTCCTTAGCCGAAAGGGTATGGTTTTCTTGGTTTGCCTTAAGACTGACGGCAATTGAGTTACCTAGCATACTTTTCTTCAAAATCATTTCTTTACTTTTCAAACTTTGGAGATGAACCATTATTGGAGTAATCTAACCATTGGAACTGGTAAACCATTCCCGTGATTAGCACTGAGATATATAATTTATAACATTAAAAATATTAAATCATATTAGTTTAAATTAAATTCAAGCATGGCCCATTTATTAAATGAGCCTCACTAAATAGTTTAAGACCGGCTCAAACGCTTAAACCTAAAATTCAAGCTTAACCTAAAATAGGCTAGGCTGAGTATAAACTTTGGCTATAGATGTAATCATGTTGAGCACTACTTTCATAAAATGATTAATAATTTAAAATAAGAAATTTCCATTATAGAAATTTAGATAAAAAAATTCTTTTATAAAATAATTAATAGTTTAAGAAAAGAGATTTGTAATAGATGTTTAGATAATGATAGATTCCTAAAATTTTCTCTAATTCATAATCAAAGCAAAATGAAAATCTCAATTGAGGCTCAATTTATCAATTAATTGTGAAATTGAAGCTCAATTACAAAATCCATTCCTACACGGTTCATATTAATAATCCATTGTTTATAAACTATTTACTTGTCCTAGTGGTCTTGGCTCACTAAGTCACCTAGGACACTAAGTCCCGTGGGTTGTTTATTTTTATAAAGACTTCTAAAAGGAATTTGTACTATAAAAGATTTATGGACATGATATGATGGTTTGTCTTTTGGCATTTTGCAACTAACATATATTACTAGAACTCCAAAATTCCGGCCACCTAAATATTATCAAATAACCTTTGGCGTTCCTAAAATTCCAACCTTTTCGCTTTTTTGTGCAACTGCCTTGAGTTTCTTGGTATGATGATATTCCAAGTAAAATTGAGGTCTTTTTGTCTAAAGCTTCATCTTCCGTGGATATAGAAGTTGAGCGTGGAGGGTTGGATATGGACTTCCTCATCTTTTACTGCAGCACCAAACAACTAAAAATAAAATTCCTGAAAAATAAAACTTCCAACTTCCACGAAAAACATTTTACATAAACGTGCCCTTCCAATTTTCTAAACCAAGTTAGACTAATGAATCTCTTGGATAAACATAGAAGCAAGGCTGATAAAGGAAAAAAAAAAACACACCAAAGGTCTCTATAATAAAGACAGCTTTGATGATCTGGTTGGTAGGCTTATCCAGCACCCAATGACATTAAACGGAAGCCCGTTCTCTTCAATGGGATATAATGCAATAGGTGGTCCTATGATTGTTGCACTTTTGTGTCGCATCTTTATCTATTGATATAGCCCAGGGACCATCTCATCGTCAAACCCAAATTAAATAAGAAGGAAGGATTAAACGCGGGATCCAACCGACTGTGAAGACGCGTCTTTACATTGGATTGCATGCGGTCGAAGGAGCGAGACTTTGTCTTCTGCTCATGCATTTACGGCATCAATATAAGTCTCCTCCAGCCTTTTGACAATGGAGCCGGGATTCTCTTCCACCAGATTCTTTTGGACGATTATTATTATCAGCTCAAGAGTGGACCACACATTGAAAATTTAAACAGCTAATAGTGATGGCCTCACCTTGAACTATCATTATATGAAAATTTACTTTAATCATAGGATTATGATTTTCATAAGGGGGTCGACCCAAGTAGGTGGTTGGATTTTTTAGGGCAAACCCAAGATTTCATGTGGTTTTGGAGATGGATCCAAAATCCTTCTGTGGATTTGGGAAATAGACCTAAAATCCGCATATGAGTTTTGGCACAGGACCAGGCATAATATATATGTAGGTCTACCAATGAATCCAGATCCTTAGAGGCTTTAAGAAAAATGTGAGTTCAAGGAGGTAAACTCCACGTTGAGGCCCACTTATTGATAATTTGAGCAACATAAAATAAATCTCATCCCATTGCATTCCCCAAATCTTACTTTAATAAGAAATGGTCCCACTACTATAGATTGATCGAAACATGATTAACACAATTTGATGCCTATTCATTAATCATGCTTTCTATTGAACCGTCAATCTTATAGTAATACTAACTCCTGCTGTGACAACTTGGGGATGAAACATGCAGTAAAAGGGTGTTTCTTTTGTACTGCTCAAATTTTCAATAGAAGGGTGTACCCCAGTATGAAGTTTTAACCCTTTTTGGCTCAAAGTTTCTCTAAGTCATTGCCTGAAAGGATTTGGCCTCATCACAGGTAGTTCCAACTGTCAGATTGATTATCCTCTCTTACTCATTTAAGTATAATAGACTTGGGAAAAATAAATTACGAAGAATTTAAGTGTTTTATCCATAGTTGTGCCCACCTATTAAAACTTGAACCGCCCAATAGATATGCCCTCTTTTTGCACAGGCCTTTTTGTCAAATTAGTCCAGATAGGAGACGGCCCACCTTGTGACAGATCATGTTTAAAAAACATGTTTTTTTTATTTGATTCTAAGTGTGCCGAATTACAGGATAAGAGCTGAATCTGATCTTATGTGCATGGTAAGAAGATTGAAGAAAATCTTTTTACAAGGCACTGATTAGAGTATTAGACTAGTTATGATATATGGAACAAAATGTTGACTAATTAATTAGAAAACAACAAATGCAAAGAATGAGTGCAATAGTGAAGGTAAAATTAGAAATGAGCACATTCAAGAGCATTTAGGAGTAGCTTAATTAATGATAAATGATATGAGACTCATTTGAAATGGTTTGGATATATGCAAAGCTACAATCACTAGCGGGGTCAGTAAAACAAAAAATTTTCGTGTAGATTGATGGCTACTCAAGGAAAAAGGATAGCGCAAAAGGATGTGATTGAAAATAGTAAGGACGATAAATCTTAATAAGTACAACTTATGACGACTTAGCTTAGGATAGGCTAGAATGGGAAAATGAAAATCCATGTGGTTAACCCAAATAGTTGGCAGTATTATCCTTTAGATGACTATTGTATGTTGCAACCCACCAAAATACGAGAAATGCAAAGTAAAATCAGCACTAATACATATGTGAATGTGATCACTCACCATTTGAAAGGAAAAAAAAAAAAAAACAAAAGCAAATCCAGCAGTTAGGTAAAACAAATGTGATCAGTCTCATATGTAATCATTGTGTATGTGCATCATTTACATTCGACACTTGGTCATTTATTCATTGTATTATGAACAGCAATTTAGCTGATTTAATATACCAGCATATTAGAAGTAGATATTAATATGACAAGTAAATATTAACGCTGCTTGCAAGCTGGGGTAGATCTAAATGCATTCTTACGAATTCTTGGTGTAGGTCTATATTTATGTACTTCAACTTAAACAGTAGCGGATGGCAATCTTTATGATTGAACGAAACCCACTTGATCCGCAGGGCCTTCTTCCTCCACATGTAATGACTGCCCCACAGCTAAGTGAGCGATTCAGTAGGTTTGCACTTCATTTTAATTAGATGAGTATAGTGTCTGGAGCTTATAAACAAGAACTGTTCTCATACAAAGTCCTTACTATACACCATTGCATGGTTTTTACATTATTGGATAGAAATTGGGGACTAACCCATATCTCTGTTCTTAGGATGGCTTTAACCCAAATGACCTCATGAGACATAACATGTGCAATAGGGTTTTTGTAATTGGCTAAATTCATGTATTGAACAAAACTTGAGTCCATAATTTGTATATTATATTCTTAAGTTTGGATTGTTGATTGTGTCGCAAAAGTATGAATTGAGAAAAATAGAATTCACTAGAAACTCTTGAGCAGGCATGCTCATGTGGTCGCAGGCATAGACAGAGATGATCGCGCTTAAACGGGACAGGAAAATTGGAAATAACTAAATGTGCATAATACGCTCTCGAGCGGGTAAGTTGCAGAAGTCCACTGAACTGCACAGATTTCTTTTCTATTTGTGTCAGAATTTCTTGTTTCACTTGGATTTGGCTTTCTAATCCTAAGACATGAATTATGGACTATAAAAAGACAGTTTCTTTCAATCCTAAGTACAACATAACATATAGAGATATCTAAATTCTGAATTGAGATTGCCATTTGAGAAATTTTCTATAGCTTCTATGAGAAATTGGGCTCAAGACTTCAATTTCTAAAGTTAATGCTTCTACTTCATCGTAGGAGATTTGTAACTTCTTCTTCATTGTAGAGAATTATTCTCTTGTTAAAGAAACTTGTTCATTGTGGAGATAAGGCAATAATAGCAAGGCATCGAGAGATTGCGTACTGTGAAGATCTATCAAAAACAAATACAATGCCTTGTGTCAAAGAACTAACTGTAAGATTGTTTGTATATCTTGTATCGAGGAAGTCAGTAATTGATTTTGTCCACTTTGGATTCGTGGTTTTTTTTTCTTTTTAGGTTTACACATTAAATTGTATGTTATCTTCTTTGTGTAATTAATTTCTTTAATTTTTCCATCGCATAGAACTAGTAATCGAATCATAATCTAGATTAAATCCCAGACATTCTAAATATTTCAACGTGGATTGCATTTCTCACTATTTGAATTCAGTAGTTGACTTAGTATTTAGGGCTGCCGTCTATACTTATCTGAAAATACTTAAGAGTCTTAGAGCACAAGGCTTTAGTTATAATCACTGGGTCCCTTGAGCTATCATCAACGTCAGCCTGACTACCATTGGAGGAGACTTCCACTTTGCATAAATGAGCATTTTGCAAGGTGTGTCCTACAAAACTTTTGGCCTATTTTGCTCAAAATCAGTGAGTCATATGGACTCCTTTCTAGAACACATTTTGGTCTGGTTCACTTTTATTTTGGAGCATTGTACTGTTTTCTTTCCATCCTAATATCCTATTGACCAAAAAATTACCTACTTAAGTGCCAAAGGCCCAAAGATCAGATCACTGGCCATCCCTTATTGGAAGACTACTACGTTGCGTCAAACTCTGCTGCGGAAGCAGACAACCAACCAATATCCAAAATAGAACGGGGAGGATAGAATGCCACAGCTGTATGGTTTTTTTAACTTTTGTTTGTTAGTATTGCCTCCACGCCTGCATCTCTAATGCAGTTAACTACAGATAACTCCATGGTAGAATCATAGGTTCTTGCAGGTGTTGGTAGTTGGTACATGATATGACTGTGAATATCGTTAAAAACTTGCATGCATGGGTAGTTCTTTGGGTTCCGCTTCTTGGCATCGTAAGTTCCTGTATAATCTAACCTGTTGGTTAAATGAAGGAATCAAGGTTCATTCCTATGTCACATGTTACAATCCCTTATTGGACCCGTTTACTCTACACATAACTATGAGATCTACACTCTACAGGCAATGACCTGGGCTAAATGGGGGTGGGCTAAGACAAGATCATTAGGCTGGCCAAATGGGCCATGGGCCAAATGGACTCCTAGGACTGGATATTGGGTCGAATGATTCATCTTTCCCTAGTAACCTTAAAATAGATGATAGCAACAGTCTCTAAAGAGTCTAAAAGAACGTCTCTAAAGACTTGTGTATTCTGTCATGACAACGATTATCAATCTTATCCTCTTTGTATCAAATAAGAATATAAATGCATGATGTAGGGAACCAATATCCCACGAAAAATTCTCCCCCAGATTACTTCTACGTTGTTGCTTTGTCAAGAAGTGCCCACTGTGTCCCTTTTTTTCTTTTTCATTTTTTTTTTTTTGTAGGTGGATTCCAAATAGTTACTCATCTCTTGGAAGCCCAGGGCCTGATGGCAGGGGACCAGAAGAATATTGATCATGATGCATTGCCATTTGCATGAAGACTCAATGAAGTGGGTCATCAAGGTTTAACAGAAGAGGCAAGCCTGATTGATAAGATATTATTCTACTTGTACCATTGCTTTAGGATTCCGAACATTAACCCTACACTAATTCTAGACTTCACAGCAGCTGAAAATTGAGACTAAAACAGACTAAATTTATCTCAAAACAGCAGACCCGACAAAGGAATAAGCTTCATCTTCAAGGCAGAGGTTCTGGCTCTAAGGGAAGGCCTCAAGCTGGCTGTTCGCTATCATCTTTACCAACTAATTAGAGGGAGACTCTTTACTAGTGGTTAAAAAAGTCCAGGAACAAGGAATACTCTACAAAGGAAAATTATGACTATATGAAAACACATATAGGGTCTACTTGAACAAATCCCAGACTACGAAGCCCATTTCTGTAGGACAGCCAACCGGGTTACGGCAAACTTACTTTGCCATATACTTGAAGTTTGCGGGGAGGATGTTGCAGGCAGTTCTACTGAGAGGATCATTAGGGAGGTCATGCCAAAACAAGATGAAGGGCTCATACAAACAACCAAGGAAGGAATTTAGGGATTCCCATGGGCTGCGCCAGTCCGAGCCAGATCCGGGCCCAGCCTTCCTTGGGCCTTGTTGGATTTAGTGATGGAAAGCCCAAAGCACAGCCCAGCCCGTGTAAGGAATGCATGTAATTTAGTTTAATTAGTTAAAATAATTACTCAAATGGCCACAAATTTTATAAAAAGACTGATTTGGCCCCGGCCCGATTAATTAAATGGGTGGGCTTGGGCTTGACTTTTATGGCCCGTCTGGGGTTTGGATGGGCATGAGCCAGTGTTTTAAAGTCAGTCCAGGCCTAGATATGCCTTAGCTCGGCCCCCGGCCCATGAACACCCCCTACTAAGGATGGCCCAGTTTTTTTTTTTTTTTTTTTTTTTTTTTTTTTTTTTTTTTTTTTTTTAATGTAGATCGGCTACTATCTACTATTCACACATGCACATTGGCTTGCAGTGATCACTTCAATTGGTTGTGTCCTAATATCTCTGCCAGTTAAATCTGACTTATAATTCAAACTTACCTGAGTCCAAAGTCAGTCCCAACAAGTTAAAAAGGTAAAACCCGACATAGTCCTTGGACCATATGCAGTTTTGACGGTTTGTTCTCCAAAGGATATTCATAATATAATTTTTTACGATCTTATGATGATAACTGGATTATAAAAAGGATCACCAACTGAGTTTCATAACATAATAATTGATTGTAAAAATATTTAATTGTGGGCAGAGGGATTGTAATTGTGAGATGTAGATGGCTGTTACAATTGAGAATGATTTAGAGCAGCAGCAGCAGAAGTGCAGCATTCTGTATAAAGAGGGAATCGTGGTTTTGGATGGGTCGGTGCATTTGTTAGGTGAGAGTGGATTGATGTTCACTGGCTTGTTCGAAGGAATATTGCCACAGAGGTGTCTATTTACATTTTATTTGCCATTGAACAGTCAAAGTTTAAGCATTTCCTATATAGTTGTTGGTATGATATTTTAAGCATTATTAACTTAAGGTTATGCGATATGGCACATATCACCTTATGCGATATTCCAGCATTAAACGATATTCTACTGCTACTATATGAAAAGTTTTACGAAAAATATTAAATCCTAGTTGTTTTAGGTTAAATGTCAGATTTAAGGTCAGTTGTAGGGTTAATATCCTTTTATCTTGAATTTATGATATATTTTCTTCCTGACACAAAGGCTATCATAACTTTTTTTCTTTCTTTCCTTATTTGATGAGAGAAATGATAACTTATCCTAGTCCTAAACTAGCCGAACTCAGCCATAATGCTTCGTTGGAGTGTTGCCCGAAGGACATTGTCCTGCTGTACTTCACTAGTGCGATCCCTAGTACTAGTGAGAGTGGGATGCCCCTTGCCACTAGGCTATCCTCGGCTTCTCTGTCATTACTGGGCTTCCCTATCATAACTGATTTAGTCAGTCCAAAATTGCAGATTTTCTTTACACCATTTTTTTTCCTCTTTAAACAGATACGATTATTCTGGTAGTCTTATGCTTATGTATATAGGTTCCTCACTAAATTTTCTTTTTGGCTTTGTGGCTGTCTGTGGCTAGGATATATATTTTATATAGGCTATTTTTCTTTTCTATTTTATTTTAGAGGGTTTACTAAAAAAATCCCATTAGATTTTCTATAGGCGTCAAAGAACTTAAAAGATATGTTACCACCACAGTAGGCCCAGGAGTCCTATTTTTTTTTATTGTTTCACCGAGTGACAATATCCCCGCTTACTTACATATACAAGCAGAGATATCCCCGCTCGATTTTTTTGTTTCTTCTTCTTCTTCTTCTCATTCTTCTTCTTCTTCTTCTTCTTTTTCATCCTCCTTATTTCTCCACCTACTTATTCCTCCTGTTCTTCCAACTCCTTCCACCTCTATCAACTAACCCCCACGCACATAATATTTTTTTAAATTATATGGGGATGACATTAATACTCATGGACTTAGAGTATGTGGGAGTTTGTTATCGAAACACTCTAGTATCAGATAGACCCATCTAAGTCATTTATCTATCTAATCTCATTTTCTCCAATATCCTAAATAAACCTATTTGAACTAATCTATCTTCTTCCAACCAAGCTAATTAAATTTCACATCCCATCTCACAAAACTCACATTTTTCTCTCTTTTGAGCACATCCTTTTCTCTCTTCTTTTTTTCATTTTCCTTTCTTTTCTTTTTCTTTATTCTCGTTTGATTCTTACTCTCTACAACCTACCTTTCTTAGTATCTTTTTCTCATTTTGTAAGGATTTTTGTATGGCTAATTCATGTGTTGGAGAAAACTTGAGTCTATTAATATTATATTTTATATATCTTTTAGTATGGACTGTGTTATGAGTAGCCGGATATACTGAAGTGAAAAAATAAAGAAAGAGTGGCAAATTGAAGTGTTTTTATAAGGATAACATGGTTTTAAAAGGTCATCTTTTATAAAGTAAACTTTGGATATAAGCAAGCTATCTACCAGTGGAAAGCTTATTTCGAATAAATATCTATAGGGCCTAAGATTGAGTTAATCAGAGCTAAAACAATAAAGTTATGACTTCAGAAAGTTTATAAAAATTTGTACTAAATTTCATCCGATCAATTGAGCATACATCCGATCAATCCGACCTGTAACAATAGCTTAATTTGATTAATTCGACCTTTGACTGATCAATCGGGCGTTGTGCATAAATTCACCGACTTGCACGAAAACCTTTTTTGTTTGTGCCATAGTTGTCTATTTTATTCTTACCTGGACTTTAAACCTAAGACAAGATTTGTGGGTTAAAAAAAAAGGTTTTTTCTTAACCCTAAACACAAATCTTATTGTTTTAGATAAAGATTACTTATTTGGAGATTATTTTCTTTAGAAGCTTTCATTAAAGAGTTAAAGGCTGAAACTCTGCTTTAGAGATCCTTGTTTTCTACATCTCTTTACACAAAATCGTCTTCTAAGCATAGAAGAATGTTCTAAGAAGCTAAGTTCAACATCTAAAAGGCATCTACGTATTTGGATCTATAACAGAGGGAGGTAGGGAGTCATTTTAATGGGGTGCTATGCAATGAGAATAACGAGTCCTTAGGTTGTGCGAGAATTGGATAAGAGTTGTGAGTATATCTCTTGTAAATATAATATGACTCATCGTGGTTGATTTTCAGTCGTGGTTTTTTCCCGATTTAGGTTTCCATGTAAAAATCATGTCTTTTTGTAGTATGTGTTTTTGTTTGATTTATTTTCGCAACGTAGTTAATTGTTTATACACTTAGTATTGAGATTTATTGCATTAATTCATTCTAGAAGGTCTCCTAAAACCTTCACATTTCCCTTCACAACATTGCAATTTATAAACCACCTCTATCCCATCATCATCTCATTCCATTCTCTATGTATCCCCCTTCCCTACCAATCTAATTCACAACACTAAATAAACCCCTACCTATGACCAAGACCCATATCTCACATTTCTCTTTCCCCATCATCTCCAACTTCACCCAACATTACCATTTAGTTTCAGCATGTAGCAACCACCATTTAAAAGAACAAAGGTCTTTTCAATTTTCTTTTTTCTTTTTTTTTTTTTTTGCTGAATCTGACTCGAGCATCAATGTCGCCACTTAACTATAGAAAGAAGAAAAAACGAACAAGAATATTCCTGCTCGTATATGTGAGTGAGCATGGATATCGCTGCTCGGTAAAAGAATAAAAAAAATAACAAAAAAGGGCCCATGGGACTATTATGGAAGATATATATCTTTTAGGTTCTTTTTTGTCCACTTTGAATTTAAAGGGATTTTTTCGGTAAAACCCTCTTAATTTTATTTCATTTACATTTCCCCTTTATAGCTCATTAATGAAACTTTACTATTGCTGATGAAAAAAAAAGTACCAGTTCAGTCTGTCTTTTCAAATCTCTCTCTCCCTTCCTCCCCTACACGCACACGAGGCATTCCCTTAGTTGGTACAAATTGTTTTTGTGAATTCTCAAAAATGCTCCTGCTCTTTCATACCCCTTGTTGTCTTAAAATTGAAGGTTCCCGATTATCAATCTATACTTTTTACAAACACGTCCCCGCAATTTTAACTAATCCCATGACATAAATCTGATCATTTTCATTAGCCCTTTTTTTTAAACTGCATTTAATACTATAGAGCTTAAAATCAAGGACTAAGATAATTCGATTATAACAATACTCGGTTCAGTCACAGGTCACAATCTATTAAAGATTTTTAAGTGTCCTTGGTCGAATGCAGACTGAATCTATTTTTCATAGTCATAAACTTGAGTTTCTTTATATTTGTGGTGTTAGGTAATGTTTAAATTTTCTATCAACCGGTTACTTGAGGGAGAGTAGTATAAGATGGCTGATCCAATCCAATCCATTTAGAAATCCTCATCGTGATGCATGTGGTCTCATTCAGGCTTTTAAGAAATTTTCCTACACAATGCAGTCCAGCTTTTAAGGCCCCATTTTTATAAGATCTCCTTCACACTCTATTCCACTATGAATTGCCACGTGAGTCATTTTACATATTTATTAATCGTACTCATATTAGAATTGAATATTAAGAACGTGTTATAGTTAAAAAACCATCATAATTTGAGGGTAAGACATCAAAGAATAGAGGGTGATCTTATGAGGTTGATTATTTTGCCCAACCTTTATCCATGATGGGACATTCCCATCTCTTCTACCAACTATGGGAATGCATCTAGGTAACCCCATAAGCTTGACCGCTTATAATAACATGCGTCATTCTGTTTGCTTCAACCCTTTTCCTGGGTAATCTGAACAACGTTCTCCACTTAAAATCTATTATTGTAGCAAACACGTGATCCACATATCATGTTGTATTGAACATATCATGTTTTGGTGATATTTGGATGCATGTCCATTCATTAGAAGGTATGATCCAACCTGATAATGACATGCGGCCTCATTGATGAGTCCAATAAATGGGTACGGAGAAACCTGAATTTTTAGTCTAGGCCAATCAGAATTTTACTGACTCCACCCACAAACACTCAAATTCCGACTCGGAAAGATTACTTCAAATTTTTTTCCTCTCACACAAAAATGCTGTCCCCCAGTCACGGAAATCTTTTGCCCACAAAAGCTGGGGCATTTTTCAGGGCATCACGGGATCCTTCACTTCACACAAACATGTCCTAGATGCAAATGAGTCAAGTGAATTCTGAATTAAGAGACTTGGGTTGGTGTTGAATTGGCCCAAACTCGTTCAGGTTAGCCCTTAAACTCGTTCAGGTTAGCCCTTGCCTGACCTAGTGCCACCCACTTTTCATTTTTGATAAGGTAACACTTTTCTGAGAAAAGAATATAGATTGCGCATATTTGTTTGCATTAGAGTATATATTAATAAAAACATATATAGTGTTGTTAATAAATGAAGATTAATGGTGAGTTTTTAAAAAACAAACATAAAAAATAATCTTTTTTTAGAACTGTGTGTTTGCTTTAGAATATAAAAGGATTGAATGCATAGGGTGGTTAAAATGAAGATTAAAGGTGGAACTTCATAAATAAACATTATTTAATTACTATATATTTTAATGCAAACAAACAAGGTCACGTAAATAAAATAAAAAGAAGACGTTATTGGATGTTTATTTTTTAGAAGCTATCTTTCATTTTTCATTTATAACCGCTCTATTTATAAAGTTTTTATATATTTTAATGCAAACAACTAGACCCTAAGTACGTGGAAAAGTGAGAATTTTCTAATAAAATTAAAGGAGATTTCTCGTTCATAATAAATGTCATCAGATGCATCTTGATTATTATTAGAGAATTTTATTAGAAAAATCACTTTAAAGGTGGATTACACAAAAAGGCACTTTTAGTTTTTCTTGCACAAGGACCACTTCTATTTTCTTTTATGTCAAATGACAAAAGCGTTGATATGGACCCTCATGGCAAAAAAAAATTAGCCTAGAGGGTTGATATCAACCCTTAACTCTTGTTAGAAATTCTATTATGAATATAAGACCCACACCCTTTAACTCTTGTAAGAAATTATATTGTGAACATAAAACTTGTGTCGATTGCAACCTACGTAGCAAACAAAAGCTAGCCAAGAGGGTCGATATCGTCCTTTAACTATTGTCAGAAAATTCTATTACGAAGCTTTTAACACAACACATGATTTCAACCCTCATGGTAAAGAGAAGCCAACCAACGAACTTACATATTCAATTATTGCCCCCCAATTAATGCTTCAAGTGCAACGTTAGCCAACGAATTATATGTTATTTCACATGACAAATACCTCAAGGGACATAACATATGTCGACGGCTGAAATTGTTTCTTCGATAGCTTAATCATTCGGTATCCGATCGGAGATCAGTTGCGCCTACAAACTTGTTTCGAGTAGATCTAAGCAATGGGGTGATTGGCCATTTAAAGGTCAACGGCAAAGTTTGACCAATCGAAGTGCAAAGAAACTATTTCTGCAATATCAAAGCCATCTGAAGTTGGATTTTAAATCCGTTTTTTACAGCGTGCTCATGATAACAAGATCTATAGCATGGTTTTGAAATGAAAACAATATTTAAAGTAGAAAAATTCAATGACAACAATGACTTCAGCTTTGGCACATGAAGTTACATGCATTGTAGGTTCAAAATGGGTTACAAAGAGCATTGAGGGAAAGAATGGACTTCCTGAGATAATTTTAGAAGGAGACAAAGAGGATATGCTGAAGAAGGCATATGGAGCAATTTTGTTATGCTTAAGTGATAGAGTGTTGCAAAAGGTTGACTAAGAGAAAACTGCTACTGTGTTGTGGCAGAAATTAAAAATTTTATACATAATCAAGTCTTTGAGTAACCATTTGTACTTGAATAAATGGTTGTTCACTCTCTAGATGTAAGAAGAATTGTTCCTTGATACCCATTGTGATGAATTTAATAAATCTATTATGGATCTAGGAAACATAGATGTTTCAATTGATGACGAGGAAAATGCTATTATGTTATCATGTTTTTTCCCACCCTCATATAAGCATTTTGTTGATATCATGATGTATGGCAAAGAAACCTTGTCAAAGGAAGATGTTGAGGTAGCCTTGAATTCTAACGAGTTGAAATAAAAGATTGCATATGAAAATAATAATGATAACTCAAGTGAAGATTTGATTGTATGAGGAAGAACAAAAGACTCCAACAGTTGGGGCAAACATAGATTTAAGTCTAGATCCAAAATGAAAAATATTGACTGTTATTATTGCCATAAGAAATGGTACATCAAAAAGAATCATCTTGAAAGTCAGGGAAATGGAAAAGAAATAAAAAATTCACCCTCTGATGATTCAAGCAGTGTTGCAGAGGGAAGATCAGATTTTGATGCCGTAGTGCATTTTCTATGATTACAATTAGTATTCATCATTAGGATGAATGAATTCTTGATTATGGATATTCCTACCATATGTGTCCCAATAGGGACTAGTTGACCACTTATAGAAACATCAACGGTGGTAGTGTCTTAATGGATAACAATGTTGCATGTAAAACAGTTGAGTTTGGAATAATTAAAATCAAGATGTATGATGGAATTGTTAGAACATTGGTGGTGGTTCAACATGTCCCTGATTTAAAAAAGAAGATTAGTTCTTTAAGTGCTTTGGACTCCGACGGTTGTAACTTCTCAATTGAAGGTTAAGTTATGAAGGTTGTGAAAGGTCCTCTGATTCTTAGGAGAGGCAATTGAGTTGAAAATTTCTATGTTTTGTTTGGAAATATTGTTTAAGGTGTAACTGCAGTGCTTTCATGAGATGACCATGAATCTATTCAAAGCATTTATGGCACTTGCACATGAGTGAGAAAGGTTTGACAATGCTAAGCAAGTGGAATTTGTTATGTGGTACAATGACAAACAAGTTGAATTTCTGTGAGAAATGCATCTTTGGAAAATATCGTAAGGTTAGTTTCAAAATGGGTATTCATCACACAAAAGGTTTTCTTGATTACGTTCATTTAGATATGTGGGGGTCCTTCTAAGTTTTATTCTAATAGTGGGTCCCGTTATATGCTTACTTTCATCAATGATTATTAATATTAGAAAGTCTGGGTTTATACACTAAAGACGAAGGACCAAACCTTTGAGACATTCAAGCAATAGAAGGCAATGGTTGAGAAACAGACTGGCAGGAAGGTGAAGAAGCCGAGAATAGATAATGACAATGAATATAAATCCACAAAGTTTGAGAACTATTGCAATAATAGAGGCATAATTCAGCATTACACCACTACAACAACTCCACAGCAAAATGGAATTGTAGAGTGGATGAATAGAACGGTCTTGGAAATAGCTTGTTGTATGTTGTTTACTGCAGGATTGTTTAAGAACTTTTGGGCTGATAAATACATGCTATAGGCTACTTGATTAACCAGTCTCTACACTCAAGAACTGGTTGCAAACCACTAGAAAAAATGTGGTTAGTTATTTTAACTTGAGGGTTTTTCTCATACCTGATCCTGGAAATTGAGGTTCGAATGGGCCCCACGAGGTGTGCATACGTAATTCCGTAGCAATCTGTGTATATGACACACACACAAATCAAATAAGGGAGATTCCATAGGAACGTGTAAAGAAATTTCTCAAACACGTAAATTACATTCAAAAGGAAGCTTAAGCTTGTGTAATACATCTGTAACGATCATGAGCAATAACAATAGAAACATCATCCATTTTATAAATAAGTCTGTACTTAACCATTTCATTTATATAACAACACCTACTTAAACGCTCAAAGGGTATATGTGTTTATCAAATCATAAACGCTCAACAATTATCCCATGGTCGCTCTTCGTAGGATGACTAACAGAAGACGTCTGCATTACACTTACCTAGTCCCCGAGGTTCAGTACCTGTAACACCAAGGGTAGTACTGTTAACACGACGGTTAAGCAAGTATCGAAAGATATATAAGACCATGATGCTGTATTAAATGAATTAAGAATATATATTGATTGAAAGAAGGCAATAATCGTACACTAGACATGTTGTGCATGAGTAAGCATATATAACGAATCATAAACAGGATATCGTACAAACTAGTTAATAACCACGAGGCTATATTCTCCCAAGAGAGAGCATATCATCTAGAGGGAGTGTACATATGCTAGGGGATCAGACTAGCTTATTAAGGAGCTCCGATAACTCCTCCTTAGATTATTATAGTAGCAACATATCATACCCAAACTGGTATTGTCGAACCTAATAAGGGCGTAAGCTAATTGGTGTCGACTCAACGTATTAAGACCGACTCAAATTCATATCTTTTATACATTTTAGTTATACTTGTCATATCATATATACTAGGAGTTCGGTCTTGAGATTACATTCATTCATTTATTCATGTCTGATAATCAATTTATGCATACTTAATAGAGCTACAGCATGTTGAGGGAATGGTTTTTTAACAATATGAATGGATTTAGATTAAGTAAGCATCAAGGATAATTACTAGCCAACCCTATACTAGATAATCCGTGATCTCGAGGACATTCAACACGATGTATTCATAAAATGTCTGGTGTCGTTGTGCTACCAGTCTTGGTATTACATTGTGTATGCAAATGACACATCTTCTTATGCTAACACCCATGATATGACATCAGAAATTTATCCGGAAAATCGAAGGGGATAAGTGACAGCTCTACACTCATCCTCATTATCATTTGATCACCATTGGGTTGATTTAGTTGGAAAGAATGTGCCATCACTAATGCCCTACAAGGTCATTGGAATTCCCGACTATCCTAAGTTCACAGTGTTCTTACGGCTTAGCCGAGTGGCTCAGAGTTCATTCTTAATTCAATGCGCATTTATGGCTTAATCATAAATTGGCCTGCGGCTTAGCCATGCTAAGCCTACGGCTATGGTTACGGCTGAGGTAGGCGTGACTGTAGCAGAGTTCACGGCGTAGTCGTGCGTGAGCCGTAGGGGAAGTCTTGGTTTTAGGGTTCTAGGAAAAGCTCACCGTAAAAATGACTTACAGCTTGGTCACGGAGTGGTTACGGCTTAGTCATAGTTCAGTTTACGGCTTAACCGTGGGTTAACCGTAGTTCAATTTGGCTCTCTAGATTCTGAGCCATAGAGACTTACGGCTTAGCCGTGGGCTTCACCGTAAGCTTCAGAATTTCTGAAAACAGGCTCTGGAGCATGAGTTCAGTACAGAACTCTATCATTTGGGTTCCAATGAAGTTCTTTATGCCTCCAAATTTCTGTAATAGGTCTTACATTGCCCAATATCATTAATGTTACATAATTATACTCATTATAACCTATTTAAACATGTATGTGTGTTTGATTAAGGATAAATGAGCTATAACCTATATTTAGAAGGATCATTTTTAGAATCAACAAAATTAAACATGCACAAGGTAATATATACTCTACTACTTCTCTTAACACAGTGCTTGACCACAACTCACTTTTCCTTGGTGTGTGATTAGAAGAAGCTTCAATGAAAAGTGGGTTCTCTACATGGAAGACACAAAAAGGGGTAATTCTCATATGGAATGCATATATATTATGCTTTTGAGTCTTCTTGACTCTATTAAACCCAAAGAATTGAATTGAAGGCAAGTCCTCACCTTAGAGAACTGTAGATTGTGGAAAAGATAGTGAGATTGAAGGCTCAAGATAAGGAAATGAGCAAGCAAGTGAGGAGGAAGAGAATAGATGGCTTGGCTCTTACATGCATGGTTCCAAGCTCCACATCTCAGGTGGTAGGAAAGACAAAAGTGAATAAGAGGAAGAGGTTACAACAGAAGAATTGAGAAGGGAGAAGAGGAATAATGGTTCTCTTTTTAAATCAAAGTTTTCTTGGTGTTTACATGCAAGTCCATATTTTCTAGAATATTTACAGTTTAGGTCACCTAGCCTCAATTGGGCCAAGATGGGTCCGAATCAAGTTAAGCCCAATATAAAAGTTGACCCACAAGATGAAATGCACATGATGCAATTAATACGGTGCCAGAATGATGCAACAATATGTCTCTAAATTACAAAAAGGTCATCAACTACCTAAATGAAGTTCGAACTGAACTACCTATCCAACTGAGACCCACTAAAATTAAGAACAAGGTGAATTAGGACTAAAATGCACATATTAATAGGAAATCAAATTAAATTAGTATAAATTATAATCAAATCAGGTCGGGACGTTATAGTTTTCAGTTGTCCAACGTATGTTTATGTGAAAACCGATAAGTTGGAAGCAAGGGTTGTAAGTGCATCTTGGTGGGATATGCTTTTAGGGTGAAATGATGCAGATTATGGTGTACTGATCAGAATTTACCTAGATTTATCATCAGCAAGGATGTTATATTTCATGAGGATGCTTTACTCGATTAGTGAAAGCATGTGGAAAAAATAGAGGTGAGTAGCAGCGGTGACACCGGTTAGGTGGAATCAGACATCCTAGTTAAGAAGAAAGAGTGCATCCAACTCTTCCCGAGATATAAATGATAGTCCGACTGAGCAGCACATAGGTAGATCCCAGAGAGTGAGGAAACCGCCAGTTAGTTACTGTTTCGAGGATATGACGACATATGCATTGACATATAATATGATTGCATATGCATTTACAGTTGAGCCATTCACATATCCGGAGTCAATGGAAAGGCAAAAAATGGAGAACATGCAGCAACTATAGACGAAGAAATGGAAACTCTTGATGATAGAAATCAGATCATTGGATGCAAGTGAGCCTACGAGGAAAAGAAAGGAGCTTCCAATACAGATGGAGTGAAGTTTCAGATTCCTAATCATGTATACAATTTAAAGAAATCATTGTACAGGTTAAAGCAAGCTTCTAGACAATGATACAAGCAATTTGGGGCATTCACGATGAAACAGGTTAAGGACAAGTTCAAGTCTTACTTGGACTTTATCCATGTCACTTACCATTGAAGAGTGAAGATGCCCAATAATACTAGGTGTCGAGATGTACATTTTAGTGAAGTACATGAGCCTGAAGACATGACTAGTTGTTCTGCTGGATGCTCGACTTCTATGAAATTCAAGACAAAGTAGAGATTATTAGGTTTAAGTATTGTATTTCAGGTTTACCGAATTGGTCCATTGGGTTAGCTATGGACTGGATTTTGGGTCAGAGGTACTTTAGTCTTTGCACCAGATCTTCTTAAAGTAAGAAAAAGATAGTTATATATACCATGTAACTTATAACTTTAGACTTAAGCAAGAGTGCATTATAATGAGTTCTGCTTGTTTGCGGATGTAGGCAAATCGTCAAACCATGTAAATCTCTAGTGTGTGCTCTTATCTCTTCTTATGTGTAGCTTGATTGTTGACTGTAAATTACGCGCTGCTGTACGTGCACAATAGTAATAATAGTGGTTTATAAGATAGATAAAATATCTTATGGCAGCATGTCTACCCATTCTAAGAAAAAGATAAATAATGAGGGAGACAAAACAAATCATTTACGTGGAATAATATCCATCGTGGTGATCATCACGTTAAAGCACAAGCAAAGAGGAACTTTTGAAGAAAAAAAAGACTCAATTGGCGTATATAGATCTTATGTTTATAGGAAAAGTTCTTGATAGTTAAAGGTCGACATCTACTCTCTTTGCTAGTTTTTGTTTACCATGAGAGTTGATATTGACGCGCATCTCATTTCACACAAAAAAAAAAGATTAGCCTCAAGACCATGGTTTAAAATATCGGTCGATACCGCTTCATATAGGCCAATATGTACCCGTATTGGCCCTAACCAAACCGATTTATTGATGTGTATTAGTATCGCTATAATATCGGCCAATTTTGGCTGATATATTGAAAATATTGGTTAAGATTGATATATTGGCCAATATGATAATAAACCCCTTTTTCCAAAAAAAAAAACTGTTAACCGTCTTCTTCCCTAAGAACATCATCAGTAACAAAATGAAAAATTAAAAAAAAAACAGTAAATGAGATAAAAAGAAAGCAAGAGGGAATTTGGTACTGAAACGCTAGAAGGGCTACTACCGTCACCTCCACCACCATCCATAAGTCCGATATTGTTACCTCCTCCATCATCTATTGTCGCCACCACCTACTGCTATTGTCACACCCCAATCACAGAAATTAGGAATTAGAATGGGCCCCCAGGGTGTGGATACTTAATTCCGTAGCAATCCGTGCCATACAAAGACATGCACGAGTCATTGCAAGGGATATTCCACAAGAACATACATCAGTCCAAGCATCACAAGACAATCAACCCGAAAAAACCCCTTTGAGGCTCTTCGTAAAACCACTAGTAGAAGACGTCGTCTTCTTTCCACTCTTCTATACTCTTAGGTACCGTTGGGGCACCCTCTGAGGACACGTTGATAGTTATGTTGAGATTTGGTTCCGTACCTATAACACCAAGGATAGCATTGTTAACACGCGGTTAAGCAAATATAGAAATACATAAGACCATTATACTGTATCAAATGAATTAAGAAATATATAGATTAAAAGAAGGTAATAATCGTAAACTAGGCATGTTGTACATGAGTAAACATAAGTAACGAATCATAAACAGGATATCATACATACTAATTGGCATCCACAAGGCTTTATTCTCCCAAAAGAGAGCGTATAATATACATATGGGATTATGCAAGGGATCAGGTGTAAGGTCCCGAATCTCATTAATCTTAGTTACGTTAATTAACCTTGTTTGTTATTGATTAAGACTTGTTGAGGATTAATTTAGTATAAAACTATTGGGTTTGGGCCTCGGATAGGTAGTTGGGCAGAGTTCGAACCCCACTTTAGTAGTTAAGGGCCTGATTTTGTACTACGGCTCACCTACGGCTAAGCCGTGTATTTCACTACGGTTAAGCCGTATCAAGCCCGTACCAAAGCCATAGGTCTTCCTACGGCGAGCTTTCCAGAGAGCTCATGGAACCCAGTTTCTTCTACGGCTTGCACACGGCTGCACCGTGGAATACACTACGGTGACACCGTAACCTCCCCGTAACCTAGCCGTAGGCTTAGCACCGCTAAGCCGTAGGCCAACATATGGTTGGGCCGTAATTGCGCCTGAAAATCCAAAAGGAATTTGACCCACTCGGCTAAGCCGTAGCTTTGTACACGGCTAAGCCGTAAGAACTCAATGAAACAGGATGTTAGGGACTCTCAATGATTTTGTAGGACTTAGTATTGGCACCTTCTATACCACTACACAGGCCCAATGGTAAGTACATGTTGGGGAGAATGAATGATTCCCGGAGGGTCTCCCAATGGCAAGTCATGGATGTTGGCATAAGAAGGGTGTCCCGTATGCACAAAAGGCAATTCCAAGATACGGTAACACAACGACACCGAACGTCTTATGTGTACATCGTGTTGAGTGTCCTTGGGGACTATAGGTTACTTATTATAGGGGGTGAAGGTAGTAATTCCTTGGGTACTCACTTAAGCTGAATGCATTCATATTGCTATGATACACCACATTCAACATGAATTACTTCCTTTAGCAAAACCCTGAGGCAATTCAGACCAGAGCTTTTAATGAGCGCATGTCTGACAAGCCAGAGCTTCTAATGAGTGCGAGCTTGCTAGCTAAGGGTATGATATGACTGATATGATTGAATCTGAGTCGGCACCACTCAGCTTACACCCTTTTGGGTATATGTTATGTATGTTACCACTGCAGTAGGTTTATGGAGGAGTAGTTGGCGCTCCTCGGGAAGCTAGCCTGATCCCCTAGCGACCCATATGATATGTATGCTCCCTTTTGGGAGAATAGAGCCCCGTGGTTGCCAATCAGTATGTATGATGCTTTGACGGTAATTTCTCATTCATTGCCACTCCTGCATTATGTGTTTAGCACATCCCCATTGTTCTTTAAATCAGTGCATGCTGTTTAAGTACTTTTGTTATATTTATATATTTTTATACTTGTTTCATATGCTTCAGTACTTGCTTAACCGTCGTGTTAACAGTGTTACCCTTGGTATTGCAGGTCTAGAACCCGGTCCCAACGCGGACACTGACGCACCCCGGAGGGTACTCCAACGGTACCTCGTGGTGTAGACCAGTGGAAAGATGGCGACGTCTTTTACTAGCCATCCTACGGAGCGCGTTTATTCTTGGGAGATATCATTGTTATGCTTGGGACCTTTTGTATCACACTCCTAAATAGTATTTTGGAATGTAATTGAAGATTTTAACACTATTGTATTTATACATGTTACTTATGAAAGTTAATAGACTATGAACTTAACGTGCTCTTGATAATTTCTGAGTATTGCGCAGGATTTCGATTATGATAAGTTATGTTTGTACGCGTGTCAGTATACCTCACACGTTCCTATGGAATCTCCCTCGTAGGAATTCGTGCATAATTCTTCAAGGCACGGATTTCTACGGGATTACGTATCCACGCCCTGGGGGCCCACGCAAATTCCCAAATTCCCGAGATCGAGGCGTGACATCAGGCTAACTTCCCAAGGAGTACAGACAACTCCTCTATAAACTACTGCAGTAGAAACATAAAGAATACCTAAATTGGTCTCGTTGAACCTAATAAGGGTACAAGCTAAGTGGTGCTAACTCAATGTATCAAGACCAACTCGAGTTCATTTCTTTCATACTTATGATCAATCGTAGTGATCATCTCATATTCATACATATTAATCATACTTATCATATCATACATGTGGGAGATTTGGTCTTAAGATCATATGCAGTCATAGAAATTGGATTTAACAAAGTAACTGATAATTGAAAAATGCATACTTACATAAGCTAAGAGAGCTCAAACCCTCTCAGCTTTGGCTACACCCATTTGGCTAATAGGCACATAATCAGTACAAGCTCAAGCCCGATTTGTCTCAAGATTCGCCAGGAAGAATGGATACATGACTAAATCATGTTGAGGGCGAGGTTTCGTACAATATTAAAGTAGTTAAATCGAGAAGGTATCAAGGGAATTTACTAGCCAACCCTATGCTAGATACTATGTGATCCCGAGGGCATTCAACACGATGTATTTATAAAACGTCCGGTGTCATTGTGTTACCAAATCTTGGCGTTACATTGTGTTTGCAAAAGACACCTCTTCTTATGCCAACACCCTTAACGTGACATCAGGAATTCATCCAGAAAATCAAAGGGGATAAGTGACGGCTCTATACTCTCCTTAATATTTGATCACGATTTGGCTAATTTAATTGGAGAAAAGGTGCCATATTTAAAGCCCTATAAAGTTATTGGAAATTCCAAATATCCGAAGTTCACAGTGTTCTTACGGCTAAAGCTTAGATTAACTGTATACATGTCACGGTTTAGCGAGTGGCTCAAATTTCTTCTTAATTCCATGCGCATTTACAGCTTTGCCCTATATTGGCCTAAGGCTTAGCCGTGCTAAGCCTATGGCTGGGCTATGCCTTAACTGTAACACAATCCACGGCTTAGCCGTGGGTGAGCTGTAGGGTAATTCTTAGTTTTGGAGTTCTCTGGAAAGTTTACCGTAGAATGGCTTACAGCTTGGTCATGGGAGGGTTACGGCTTAGCTGTAGTTGACTCCATGACTTAGTCGAGGATTAACTGTAGTCCAAAAGTGGGTTTTGAACTTTCTGGATTCTGAGCCGTAGAAATTTACGGCTTAGCCATGGGCTTCACCATAAGCTTCAGAATTTCTGAAAACGGTTTTGAAGCATGAGTTCAATACAAAACTCCTAGCTCTTGGTTCCAATGGGGTTCCTTATGCTTCCAAATTTCCATAATAGGTCTTATATTGCCCAATGTCATTAATGTTGCATAACTATACTCATTATCACCTAATTCTACATATATGTGTGCTTAATTAAGGGTGAATGAGCTTGAACTTATATTTAGAGTGATCATTTCAAGAATCAACAAATTTATACATGCACATGGTAATATATACTCAAATACTTGTCTTTAACACGGTGCTTGACCCTATCAACTTCTCCTTGGTGTGTAGTTAAAGAAAGCCTCAATAAAAGATGGGTTCTTTGCAAGAAGGACATGCAATGGGTGAATATAATATATAATGTATGCATGTTGTTTTTTTGAGTCTCCTTGACTCTATTAAACCCAAAGAATGGAAATGGAGGTGGAGATTTCACCTTAAAGAGCTGTAGCTTGAAGAAGATAGTAAATGCAATGGTTCTAATGAAAGAGTTACACAAAAGCTTAAAGAAGAAGATGAGTGGACGGTATTCCTCTTGCATGGAAGGCTTCAAGGCCTTGTTTTCAGCTTTAAGTTGAGGTGTAGATGAAAAAGGGTGGAGAAGAGAAGTGGTTCCAATGTAAAACACAGAAGGGAAGATAGGGAGAGACGTTAGGTTCAACCTTATAACTAAATTTTCCTGATATCTTACATATAAGTCCACATTTTCTGGAAAAATTATAGTTTGGGTAACATGGCCTCAATTAGGCCAAGATGGATCCAAATTAAATTGGACCAAATATGATGGATGATCTACATGATGAATTACACAAGATGCAACTAATGAGGTGCCAATATGACAAAAGAACAATTATAAAAGGGCCCTTAACTACCTATGTAAAGTCCGAACCCGACCCAACTACATATCTATGACCCAAGCCCAAAGAGTTTCAATTAAATTATCCTAAACAAAGTTTAATTAGTATAAATTGAGATTAGTTATCATAAATCGTGGATAGTTGGGATCAAGACCTTTCAGCTATTGCCTTCGCTATCGCTCCTTTACACCGTTAACCAGCGCCAACCGTCATCTTATTCTCTTTCTCCCTTTCTCTCTTCTTCTTCTTCTCTTTCTCTCCTTCCTCTTTTTCTTCCTTTCCTCCTCTTCCTCTTTTTCTCTCTTTCCCTCCTATTTTTCCCTTTCCCTCTCTCTGTTTCGCCATCTTCGATTGAAGAGTGAAAACACAAATGGGTTTCGGTCTTTCTAGAATGGCAAAATCAAGTCCCTATTTTTTCTTTTCATACATGGGTTTTCCTATTTTTTCTAACAGGTACATCCCATAATCCCCAAGGCTTGACCCGTTCTACGACTCTCCAATTTTTTCCTCTACTGGTGTCATTGACGTAGAAGACTTGTGTCACCTGACATGGTAGGATAAATGGATCATCCTTACAGCTAATGCTTCTGCCATCACTCCTCTACACCATCAACCAGCGCCAACCTTCATCTTATTCTCTTTCTCCCTTTCTCTCTTCTTCTTCTTCTTCTCTTTCTCTCCTTCCTCTTCTTCTTCCTTTCCTCCTTTTCCTCTCTTTCTCTCTTTCCCTCCTATTTTTCCCTTTCCCTCTCTTTATTTCGCCATCTCCGATTGAAGAGTGAAAACCCAACTGGGTTTTGGTCTTTCTAGAAGGGCAAAATCATGTCCCTATTTTTTCTTTTCATACATGGTGTAAATATGTGGAGGCCACGTGGGCCACACCAGTTAAAAATTTGAAACTCACACTATAGTTGTCATTATCTCATGTGGGTCCTAGATAAGCTCTATTCTAATTGAAAATTGGCCCACTTTCTTATTGGTTAGACTTTTAGATAAATTAAATTTGATCAATCAAATGGTGAGCCAATCTCCAATTATAATAAAATTAGGTTGACACATATATAAGATAAGTTGTTTTTTTTTAAGTTAAATTTGATCAATCTAACGGTGGGGTGATCTCCAATTATAATAAAACTAGGTCGAGACTAAGGGTCATCAATTGGCCCGTGAGCCTGTTACCCATTTCAAGCCCGCCCAGCCCGACGGGTTTTACCCTGGCCCAAGCCTAGTGGTCAGGCGGGCTAGCCTAGTCCGATTAGTATTTGAGTTGGGCTTAGGCTTAAGGTTTAAAACCCAACCTGGCCCACCAACCTACCCACAAGCCCGCAGGCTATTCATATAGGCTATAGCAACTAGCAAACCCATAATTCTTTTATGTAGGCTTCTAGCTATTTGTAGGCTATTCAAGTAAGCTGTAGCAACTAGCAAATTCATAATGCATTTATGTAGATGTAGGCTTCCAGGCTTCCAACTATCAACTATTTGTACAGTGATTGTATTATTCATAAAAACAATAAGACAGCTGTCTTTCCTTTATATGATAACGACTCAACTACTCATGTGACCATCATCCATCACCATGTAAAGGCTAGTGACACTGTGAGACATTGTGACCTTGAGCAATGAACGAGTGCACTGTGACTTTAATTCTAACCATAATTCCTGTGAAATTAGTTCCAAAAGTGCAATCCATCAGTGATCAGTCCATGCAACGGCTAGTGAACTACTGAACATTATTTCATTCCACTTCCTTGAAGTGCAATGGCTATATAACATTAATTCCTTCTTGGGCACGCAACAATTAATTTATCCATGATCAAATCTATAAATAGGTAAGCCACTTTTCTCAATACCACGCCAATTTACAAGCTCTTTTGTCTCTTCTCTCCTCTATTTTTCTCAAACTTTTTAATTTCTCAAGTCTCAAGCTCTCAAGCACTCAAGCTTTCAGGCACTCAAGTTCTATTTCTTCAATATTAGTAAAATCATTCTCTCTTGTTAAATTTATATTTGGTTACATTTTTATAATTTATTAGTTTACTTTATTATTTGTTTATTTTTAGAATTAGCATGGTTATTCATGAATATCCATTGACCATAGATGATGAAGAGATTGAATCTATGAGAGTTGAATCCATAGATTCTCTAATAGCCCCACCACCATCATCATCTTCTAGAAAAATTTGACAAATATTTTGGAACTTTACCACCTTTTTTGTGTTTTGTTATTGTAATAGATCCTCGTTTAAAAACTGATGCTTTTGAACAATGGTTAAAAGTATTATATACTAGCAGAGAAGAAATTGAAAAAATTGCACTTACAATTAATTTGACAAGGTCTAAATTAACTTATTTATATGATTATAATAAAACTTGATGAAGATAGGACACCTACAGTGCACACCACGAGCACCGCCTCATTATCATCACGAGGTGGAGCAATGTCATTGCTTAAAAGTAGAAGAATATCTTTTAATACTACTGCTAGTAGTTTCACTTCAAAATTATCATGTTATCTTGACCAGCCATTAGTTGAACTTAATGATGATGACTTATTTGATATATTATCATGGTGAAAATCACAAGAACCTAAGTATCCTCTACTTTCTATAATGGGCCGTGATATATTAACAATTCCAGTTTCTACTGTTGCATCCAAAGCTGCTTTTAGTGCAGGTGGTCGAGTAATTTCTGAAAAAAGGAGCAGTTTGAGCCTAGACACCGTTGAAGCATTAATTTGCTTAAAAGATTAGCAATTGGCATATTCAAGAATGTAGCAAGCTCACCAGAATCGAGAACTTACAAACCAATTAGTAAGTTTAACAATATTAAGACTATCTTGGATTGAAGATAGATTTTCTAAAGAAAAAGGATTTTTTTTCCTTTGCTTATATTCTGTAAAGTACAAATTATCAAGGTTGTATAGTGCAAATGATTGACAAGTATGTAGGTGCCAACTTAGTTGAGATGTACATATCATGTAGTGATGTAATCCCTCACCTCACTTTTTGTGTAATGGTTTATGAATAATTATTTGGCTACTAAATATATTATTATTGGATTTTCAATGAACAAAGTGTTGTGACTCAATTTATTTATTTATTTTCGGTCTACATTGTATTCAAATTTCTGCAATAATGCAAACTAAACAAGGTGTGTGTTTAACTTTTCACTTTAAAATGATGTTATTTAAAGGTTAAAAAAATCTAAAAAAAAAGCCCGACCCGCCCGGCCAACCAAATAAAGCCCGATGGGCGGGTTGGGCTTAAACTTTTCAGACAAAGCCTGGCCTACCAGAAAAAAAGCCCGTTAAGTAAAGCCCACAGGCGGGATTGGTTATCACTTTTACGGGGCCAGCCTAGACCAATGATGACCCTTAGTTGAGACCTATATAAGATAAGAGTGTTTTTTTAATGGTTCAGATTTTTAATTGGTAGACTTCATTAAGTGGACTTTCTATTTTCTTTTTCCTTTTTTGGTTGTAACCCTCCAATGTATTGCACCTATAAAAGCTCTAACCACTAAAATAAGTGTTCCATAACTGAATGGACCATTAATAAACTTTCTGCAACAAGGTTTGGACCTACTATTAACTTTATTTTTCTGTATGCTAATAAAGTATTGAGAAAAACAATCAAGTTTTTTAAAACACTTAATTTGACAATTTCCTACGTCTTATTAAATGAAAATATGGGAAGACCATATTAGAAGAGGGAATTTATTTATTTTTTCATTATTATGAGTGGTTAGGATTTACATAAAGGTTATATTGATGGATTTATAAATAATAAAGCTAACAAGAAAAATTAAACACCAAAAATTTAGCACATTTAATAGCAAATATATTAAACAACGGCACAGTATGTCCAGACTTAGGCGTATCGATAATTTGATTTATAATTATTACTAATGGAAATAAATATTATTTTTCAGCATTTTATATTATTCTTGAGTTCTTTTTATTTTTTTAAAAATTTTTTGAATTAAAAAAATTATACTGCAACAACCAAGATGATTCACGAACCGTGATCGATACCTATACTATTTCAATTTTTGGAGCCGTCCAATATCACCATTTCGATCAATACTGAAGACCACTTTTGTAAGGAAAACTAAGAGGCCTTTATTGTGGGTGGTCCGCCTCTGAATTGATTTTCACTGTAAATTCCTCTTCTTAGTTTTTACCCTGCCTTCCGGAATCCCCAGCACATTTTGTAGCGGCAGACTTTCTAGACCGCCCATCTCAGTGGGCCAGGACTTTGAAAGTCACGTGTCGCTCGCTGTCAACTTTCAACCAATACGCACAGCGGCAAATATTTAGAATTCACCAGAAGATTCCAACTTCTAGAACGAAAACTCTCTTGTACTCCGCGGGCAATTCAAAATTGAAGTAATGATTGAAGGATGAAGCGGGCCGGTCCAACAGAACGGGGCCACGATTTAGAAAACCGGAACGGTGCAACCTGACATATGCAAGCACTGGCAGACCCACATTTTTTGGTTTGAGAGGATATAGCCTAATAGGTAGTTTAGTATAAGAGCAAACTAAGAAATTATATATAAAATTTGTCGGTGGATTAATACTTTTAATGAAAATTTTAAATGCACACCTTGAGTTGGCCGGTGCAACCATACCACATGGCGACCCATGGGTCCACCCCTATTTGCAAGAAATTATTGAATGGGATTAATTCAAAAATAGTGTTATGCAATAATAAAAAAACCATAGCTCAACTAACTTAGGCCCACAGTTCTTCCTTAAAGTTGTGGGTTAGAGTTGCACTATCACATTGGAGTCATAGGAGATTTTACCTTATTTTTCTCATATCTGAAGAGATTAGTTTGACCCAAAGAGTTAGGATACCCTCTGTTATAAAAAAGAAATATATATATTGCAAAAAGCGAAAAAAAAAAGAGTCTAACAACATTATCCCACATAGTTGTCAATTATCTTTTGTCATTTCAGCTTGTCCTCTAAAATAAAATATTATAGTATCTCAGAACTTTTGTGAGACATTTCATAGTAACTTTTTGGAATAATAAAAAATTAAATAATAAATATACATATGTAAAAAATAGAAAATAAACAATAAAATATAAATTGTGTTTGCAAGCTACAGAACTATAGAAGATTCAATGCTACAAATGAAAATGGATAATAGAAATGAACTCGTATTTAAACTGAAAATTTCTACTCCCCATTGTTTTTTGCTTAATGTCCAAAATGAAAATTTCCACTCATTCTTTTCGAAATGAACTGAACAGTAACTTTTTTTTTTTTTCATAACTATGGTATACCATGGTATTTGACGCAAACCATAGTAATCTTGGTGCACACATAATACCCCCACAACACAAGTGCACAAGATAACTTTGGGGGTGTGGAATGCAGATGTGGAAGCAAACCCACGCTCGATTCCAATGGTTGAATACACAGGCAGGTAAATTCACGTATTCAAAAACTTTTGATACAAAATAGAAGGAATTTCATGAAGTCCTTCGCAGTAGCGGGCAAAGACAATACTTGGACCGTTTATTTATCCACTTCAACGGCTGTAAAATGACATCACACTGCATCTTAATAGTAAGAATTTGAAGGAATTCTTATTTTGACAAATATCATATATCCTTAAATTCTTCCTAAAATTTTATCTTTTAGAATTCTTCAACTACTAATTTTTAAAAATCATTCGAAATTATAATTAGATTTTTTCAAAAACTACTTATCTTATTTTAGCTAATTTAGAAGTTCTACCAATGAAATGGAGAAGCGGAGGAATTTGAAGAAGCTTGTTTGTTTTGATTAAATTCAGGGATTTCCTATTAAAGAGAATTTTGAATTCTTCAAATGCTTTTTTAAGAGATTTTTTTAAATATGTCAGCAACTATGATTGACAAACATTAGAAAAATCAATTTTGCTAATTACGTTAGAATTCCGAGCAACTAAAAATGGATCCTAATTACTTTTAGAAGTTTTTACCACATAAATTCTCATCATAATTAATTTTTCAAAGAAATACCCCTTTATGATTTCCAATTCTAACAAGGGGGCTTTTGGCTTTTGATAAGGGAGCCCCACAATTCAAATGACAGCAGACATAAATGAATCCTCTAAGGCTTTGACTCAACGGAGATTAATGGACTCGTTGGATGAGGCACTAAACATCCGAGGGCAACGACCGTTTGACTGTCAACGGTTTTAACGACAGGATACGTAGCGAATATGTAAAAAGACAGATATGCCCATGCGAAAGGTTGGAAGCTGACCTTTCAACGTTCCAAAACTAGAAAATTGAAATTGGAAACTCCCCTCTGAGATTCTCCAACGTGTGTATGGCGAGTGGTGAGAGAGTCTCATATCATCGTTCGAACCACTTTATCCCAATCCACAAGTTTCGACCATCCACATAAGTGCACAATCATTTCAACAGGTGGTGTTAAATTTAAGATCAACAACTACCAATGTTAATTTCAATTTGAATTTGATAGTCTACGAGGATGGACTATAAGTTGGCTCGATAGGTGGAAAAAAGTTTAGCTATATAGAATAATTCCAGCATCTACCGTCTTCATTCAAAAGCTGCGTGGCTATTTACTTTTCAACTAATTAACCTGTTTGTTTGTAACATAAAGTAGAGTGAAATAAAATATTTAAAATTCAAAATTTTTCTCTTTATTTTTTTTAATTTAAATTTTTTGTAAAAAAAAGTCAAAAAGCCATCACTAAATTATAATAAAATTCTCTATCTTTTATATAAAAAGTAACTAAAAATAAAAAATCTCTATCCTACTTTACTTTACCCCCACAGACAAACGGGACAATAACTAGTTCATGTAGGGTTGTAAAAGGATCAATTCTAGTCTAAGTCTATGATAGACCCAGAACTGTTAATGAGAAGATGGATCAGAAACCAGTTTCATGGATCTTGAATCAAATCGTTAAAGAGAGGATAGACTCAGAACCGGAGCCATGTATGGGGCAAGTTCGGATCCGGATCCTGTTCTCTACAAACAATGTTTTAGAGAAAATCTAACTTTTAGGAAAACTTCTAAAAAATTAAAACACTACGTTAGGTCTCAGTGCCACGAGTCGAAACCTAGGTAGAATCATGCTTGAAACTGCCTAGATTATAGGTCCAAAAGTGGGATTCAGACAAGAACCATTTACTTCTAGAAACCTAAATAAGGACTTAGGCCCAGTTATTAAGGGATTAAAACCATCGGGTAATCGGATAATCGGCGACCCAGTACAACCCTAAATGCACACGAAGGCGGTAAGTCGCAACGAACCGAACTCGATTCGTCGCGTTGTGCGGGGAAAATTCAAACGCTACATTTTGCGTTTGCGTGTCCGTGTGCGTCCTTCCCAGCTCAGCTCTCATTCGGACGTAAAAATTCCGTTTAAAAACAAGAGAAGTGGAGAAGAACCTTCCAAAGACAACAACACCATCAGACCTTTCTTCTTCATCTCTTCTTCCTTCCTTCCTTTCTTTGAATTCATTTCTCATTTTCGTACTCTCCACACCTAAAACAGTTTCTGCCAACATGACGACGACGATGGACAGCTTGATCGGACTAGTCAACAAGATCCAGAGGGCCTGTACGGTCCTCGGCGACCACGTCGGCGGCGAAAACGCCCTCCCCACCCTCTGGGAATCCCTTCCCTCCGTCGCCGTCGTCGGAGGACAGGTCTCAGTCTCTCAATCCCCTGCATGCTTCATCTGGTTCTTTCGTTTGAATTCATATCCTCTCTCTCTATCTCTCATCTTCTTCTTCTTCTTCTTCTTCTTCTTCTTCTTCTTCTTCTTGTTGCAGAGTTCTGGAAAATCTTCAGTTCTGGAAAGCATTGTGGGGCGGGATTTTCTTCCGAGAGGATCCGGTTAGCGTTTTGGGATCCTGGTTCCTTCTTTTTGCTTGCTTGTGTGGCTGTTTTGGAGAGTTTTAGTTGGCGCTGATGGTGGGTTTTGGTTCTTGCAGGGATCGTTACGAGGCGGCCGTTGGTTCTACAGCTGCAGAAGATGGAGGAAGGGCAGCAGGAGTATGCGGAGTTCCTTCACAAGCCGGATAGGAGATTCACAGACTTCTGTATGTGGTTGTTTTTTTTCTTTTCTTTTTGATTTGTGTTGCGGTTGGTTTTCATAATTTTATTTGATTTGTTTCAAATTGCTGGGATTGGACTCTGCTGCTTTTGTTTCGTAAAGTAGCGGTTTGCGGATATTAGAAGGAAAAAAAAAAAAACACCATAAGAAACAACATTCAACATTTCCTGGTCATGCTGAGCAAAATGTTTCCTTGATGGAATGGTTTTCCCCTGTTTTTTGTTCAATTTCCATTTCTTGTTTTTTTTGGATATTATTGGAGAAATATTGAAACATAAAATTTAAAATTCAAATTAAAATAGAATTCTAACAACTTTGAGTTAAATAATTTGCATACTGATTGGTTCTTGTCAATATGATTTGCGTTTTTTGCGGTGGTTTTGTTTCTGGTTTGTACAAGTATTCGTTGAGCGTCTCACTTTGCTTCATTGACCTGTTTGTGCCCCTTGATATTGGAATATGATTGTGACATGGATACAAATTTATAATAATGCGTTGTGTACTGCAATGAAAACTATCATTTCATATTGGAATTTATTTCTTCTTGTACATATGTGTGGAGGAATTGTCGAAGTTGAATTGGTTTGTTTGACGATTTCGTGTGATTGTGCAGCAATGGTGCGAAAAGAAATTCAAGATGAGACTGATAGAGTTACTGGGAGAACTAAACAGATATCTCCAATTCCTATTCATCTAAGCATTTATTCTCCAAATGGTGAGTTTACCTCTGGCTTGTACTTTATTTCCTCCAATTCGTATTGTATACAATGTATTTATAGTTAGACAACTGAAATGACTAGGCTGCTTCTTTTCATTTTACCATTGAGTACCATGAATGTCATATTGTTACACTGGATGTTTAATAATGGGACCATTTCATAGTAGATATAATGACTGGATGCCTCAAAATCATAGAAAGGAACCATGTCTCATCCAGCTCTGCGGCACTATGGTCCTCATGGGATGTCCAGCACGCTTAAACATGTTTTGCTTATATTGATTGATTCATTGATTTGCTTTCATCATTTTAGTTGCAGGGTTATTTCAATCATTTTAGTTTTTTTTTTTCTTTTTTCAAGTTCTAAAGCTAGGATTAAAACACCAGATATGTAATCCTGTAGCCAAGATTGATTTTTGAGGCAGTAATATGTTGTGAAAACTACAGTCTACAATAACCATAATAACTTAATAAGAACCAGTCTACTATCCCATTGTGTATATATATATAGTTATTTTTATGCTTAATTCATCTCCAAACTAGGGCTTTGAATGTGTTGCCATATTGGATTTGACTGGGGGATATGTAGATGAGCACTATTATGGCCATTGCATTTTCACATATCACTTTATTCTCCTTTAGTTTTCTGTTTTTGGTGTTATGGGATTTTGATGAACTAATCCAATCGACTAGAGTAGTCTTGGATTGTGTAGAAAAACGGAAAAGTATTCTGTCTGATGCTAGTTTCTTTTGGGAGAAAAGGTCAATGTGAGTTGGATCCATGGACTTGTAGTATGAACTCTGAAAATGTTTGAATAGGGTACTTTGAACCATTGAGAATGTACAAAACTTACCTGAAGATTGTTTAGTGATCATTTTGATAAATTTTCTTCTGTATATTAACCAGTGACATTTTTAATACTCTAGAAAAAGAATATGCCATGCACTTTTTTATGTTAGATCAATATAATAATGTATTGCTTGCACTGTTCAAATGTTAGTAGTATTATATTTATATGGCAGTGTTCAAATAATTACTGTTTGGCACTCTTTCTAAGGTATTTCCAATCTCGAATCTCGCACTCCTCTAACTTATCGTTCCTCTTGCTTGATATTTTCCTGTCATGTTCTATACCTTGCAATTGATTGTATGAATGCTATAAGCTTCACAATTTAATGACATTAGTCGGTCCGTTGCCTCTCTGCAGTGGTAAATTTAACATTGATAGATCTACCTGGTTTGACAAAGGTTGCTGTAGGTAATACCACTTTTCCAAATGTAATCAAGCATTAATGTTGCTATTCATTACTGCATTTTGTATCCTTCTTTTATCTTCTGAAGCAAAAATATTTTTATGCAGAGGGACAGCCTGATAGTGTTGTTGAGGATATTGAAAACATGGTCCGCTCTTTTGTTGAAAAGGTACTTACAGAATTTTTAGTAAAGCTATTGTTTATTTATCTCCTAATTATCAATATTCATTATATAGATAGTGAAATGTGTTGTATAAACAACATTGTAAATGCTTTGTGTGAATGCCAAGCCAAAATAAAAAGGAAAACTATGTTAATGAAATTCAGTAAGTAAAACTCCGACGGATGATGCCTCGTTCTGGGTTTGAGCTTATTCATCCTGCATAAAACACGTTGCATCTTCCAGTTTTTATCTTACTGTTCTTAAATTGCTAAGGAGTTTCTTCGCTTTCTAAGCCGCAATTTCTTTCCCCTAACAGTCTACAAATGTCATGGGATGGCATGATCCAGGAATTGATGGGAATTTCTTATGGGTTGACACTTTTATGTTATTCACCTATGAAAGTGAATAGGTTGAAGAAGGGTGAAAGGTGAAAAATAATGAACAAAGGAATATGACCAAAGGTGAAACCCTTTACATTTTTCACATAAAGGATAAGAAACTACTAAGTATCAAAGAGTGAGAAAATTGAATTTTCTTCTGTCATTTGCATATTATCTTCCAAATTTCACCCATTTTCGACCTCAATGAATTTCATATGTAAATAAATGTCAAATGCCCCCTAAATGAACAGCTGAATGTTCATTTTGGAATCTTAATAGCTCCTTTTGTGCGGTTTCTTGATTCAACTGTTGATCCTGGCTTTCTTTTTCCCAAAGCAAAACTATAGAATACATTGCTACTTGTTTCACTGTAGTCTGTAAGCATTTTATAAAGAATGGGATGGATATTTTTGGTAGAATACATTGCTACTTGTTCCACTGTAGTCTGTACACTTTTTGTAAAATAATGGGATGGATATTTATGGTTGATTATGATGTCTTCATTTGGTTATGCTACTGCTCTTTCCCTGTTGTTGTTTTTTTTTTTTTTCTTACACTGTTGTTAAATGAAAGTTTTATTAGAAATAAGGAATATAACTACACTGCTCTAAGTGATGAGCCACAACAAGTTGTAGCCAGACACTCCTTGACTTGCAAGGGCATGCATCTTACTGTTATGTGCTGTTTTTATTTGCCATTTAATCCACATAAGAATGTAACATTTGTTGGTTTGAAAAATGGTCCTCTATTTATTATTGTTGCTGCATATGTTTCTTTCGGGCTATCAATAATCTACGTCGGCACTGTGTCTGTTATTTACATTTAGTGACAGTACCTTGTTTTTGTAGCCCAACTGCATTATACTAGCTATTTCTCCAGCTAATCAAGATATAGCAACCTCTGATGCTATCAAGCTTTCTAGGGAAGTTGATCCTTCAGGTGATCTATCATCTTATTTTTGCAATTATGTTACTTTTCACCACCTTAGTATCTTATTTTATTTCAGTGGAATCTTTTGAATTGTGCACAGGAGAGAGAACATTCGGAGTATTGACAAAGTTAGACTTGATGGATAAGGGGACAAACGCACTGGATGTGAGTTGCTTGACCTTTTTGTTTTCACTATGAGAACATTAAGCATTGAGAAGACAAGTTTCAACCAGCCTATTTTGTTCTTTATTCTGTTACTTTTAAATCTACTTTCATTCTGTTATGTTCTATTTGTTTAATATCATTTCTACACTAGAGGGTTAGCCCATCATACTGTCAATGCATCATCACTTGATACTTGGTTCACTAGCTTCCAGTGACCAGTGTCACATAGAAAATGGCTCCCTACCTACCTTGCCTTCTTCCTGATTTTTTTTCCCTATGTTGTTTTGTGTTTTCTTTTCTAAGGTCCTTGAAGGACGATCTTATAGGTTGCAACGTCCTTGGGTGGGAATTGTTAACCGCTCACAAGCTGACATAAATAAGAATGTTGACATGATTGCTGCTAGGAGAAGGGAGCGTGAGTACTTTACAACAAGTCCTGATTATGCACACTTGGCAAGCAGAATGGGTTCAGAATATCTTGCAAAACTTCTCTCCAAGGTAAAACCTCATCAGTTTTAATCCATATTAGTCTGTCTTCGATTTTTGGTACTGCACAGTTGTACTAATGATTTACCATGCCTTCAGCATTTGGAATCTGTAATTAGGGCACGCATTCCCAGCATTACATCCTTCATAAACAAAACCATTGATGAGCTTGAATCAGAGATGGACCACCTTGGCAGGCCTATTGCTGTTGATGCAGGGGTAAGTTTCTTCCATCTCATTCCCTGTAGAAAATAAAAACAAGTTCAAGTGTAGAACTAACATTTTGATGTTTCTGGATCTTCAGGCTCAACTATATACCATTTTAGGACTCTGCCGTGCATTTGACCGGATATTCAAGGAGCATCTTGATGGAGGGTAAAGCCGTTGGTCCTGTTGTCTGTTTCTTTAGGATCCTAAGATACTTGAATTTGGAGCTGTGCACATTTATCTGAATTGTTGGATCAAACCTTCTTCCCCATGATCGGTCATGGGCCTCGTGGCCTTGAAACATTCTTCTGGTTAGGGTGATATTCACCATTGGATTGAAATAGTTCAGGTGCATTACCTCATGCAATGGTTTAAACATGTGCTGAATTGGTCTCGGTTAAAGGGCAATAATATCACACAAGTGATGGTTACATGTGTATGTATACATTTGTCCACCTCAAATGGGAGCATGCCGCCTCATTCCTAATTGGACACTGATCAGCTCCTTACCATGGAAAGGCATCAATTAAGTTCTTTACTAACTTGCATTAATCAATTGGTAGTCCTGATGTAGTGATGTATATGGAATAGCCATTGCTCTTGAATATGTACAATCTGTAATAAGTCCATTTTTTTGTCAAAATTTGTATTTGCAGCACTTGTTGCATCAACTTATTTTGATAATGTTGAGATTACCTTTATTTTATTCTGGTCCAGTATATTGGCTAGTAAATACTTTGACTGGTGTGAACTATTGATTCTTTCTTGTGCGTAGGCGACCTGGTGGTGACAGGATATATGGGGTCTTTGACAACCAACTCTCTGCTGCTCTGAAGAAACTTCCATTTGATAGGCATCTCTCCCTGCAGAACGTGAAGAAAGTTGTTGCAGAGGCAGATGGTTATCAACCCCATCTGATTGCTCCTGAGCAAGGTTATCGACGTCTCATTGAGACTGCTCTTAATTATTTCAAAGGCCCAGCTGAAGCTTCAGTTGATGCTGTAACTATCATATCTCACTACCTTTCAAATTCCTTCTCAATTGCTTTTGTTGTTGTAGAAAGTTCTCTTGTGGGGATTAAGTGCTATGCTCAAAGTGGGGCTGGCACTTCCATCCCAGCTTACAAATCAAAAGGGCTATAGCTTAAAATTTTAAAATTAAGGAGATGGGCTTGGTCACATAACATTTCATAACTTGTTGCAGGTTCACTTAATCTTGAAAGAGCTTGTTCGGAAATCAATTGGCGAGACTCAGGTGAGATTTAGCAAAGTCATGTTCCCTTTTATTACTTTTTCACTTCTTGTGTAAAACATATTTTGATCCTTTGCTTGAACAGGAATTGAAGCGGTTTCCCACTCTCCAAGCTGAAATAGCAGCTGGTGCAAATGAAGCTCTAGAGAGATTTCGGGATGATGGTCGTAAGACAGCACTGCGACTGGTCGATATGGAGGCCTCATATCTGACAGTAGATTTTTTCAGGAATCTCCCGCAGGAAATGGAGAAAGGAGGGAACCCTGCTGCACCTACCATCGATAGATACACAGACATGCACTTTAGGAGGATAGGATCAAATGTGTCATCTTACATTGGGATGGTGTCAGACACACTCAAGAATACCATTCCAAAGGCTGTGGTTCATTGCCAAGTCCGAGAAGCCAAGCTATCTTTACTCAACCATTTCTATACTAGAGTGGGGAAGAAAGAGGTACTTGCTCCCTTACCCTTACCTGTGGATGAATTATGTGATTATCACCTGGTCCTCTGGCCTCAAGTACGTGATGGGCCCCAATATCTGGTCGTTCAAGCCATTTAGCCTGCATGGTCTAAAACTCGGACAATGTGCTCAGATATCCTAGGTTGGAAGACTCTAGTCATCAGTCATTTTATGTTGGATGTGGACCACTGTTGTATTTTCTCAGTGGTGTGTTCTTCAGTTTATTGATTGAAGGTTACATATACTCCCAACAAGTAGATTCTTAGGTTGATGAGTTTCCATAGAAGTTGGAAGGTGAACCTATGGTTGGATTATTTTATATCTTGGTTGGGCCTCTCATAGAAATGTCACTGATCTGAACACGAGGCCTTGGTTCGACTTACTTTGACATTGAAGGCCTGAGGATATGACGGATGTCCTTCGCTTAATTGTCTGAGAACTTTCACAAGTCAGTAACCATGGATCAGTAATATTTTTTCTGTTTGATCACCGGCCAGCCTTTCTTTTTCTAATTTATTTCTTGTGTCTCTCTGTGTGTGTGCTTTTTTTCACTTTTTTGGCAGCCCAAGGAGCTCGGGCAGTTGCTCGATGAGGACCCAGCACTGATGGACCGCAGGCTGCAATGTGCCAAGAGGCTTGAATTATACAAGTCAGCAAGGGATGAAATCGATTCTGTGGCTTGGGTCAGATAAAAAAATGAATTTTTTGTATGACTAGGATTGAAGGTGTCGAGTGTTGTATACATGAACAATATTACTGCTGGAATGCACTTCAAATCCCTTATGTGCGGCAGAATTGTATATTTTTTCAATTTGTTAGTTCTGTATATAACATATATAGTTCTCATCCACATGTATTACACTTTCTTGCACTTCTACCAAACACGTCTGATCATTACCGAATCAAATTAATTATCTTTTTTTCTTAAGGCAATTTGGACTCATATATTTATTGTGGAGTTTTTGGTTAATAGAAATGGATGGTCATGGACGTTCAATTGACCACTTGACCCTCTTTCCTTCATCTTACATTTTATTTTCTTCATTCAGCTAGTTCAGGATTTACGTATTGATTTGGGGGAATAGGGGCTGGGGCTGTAAATGTATTGGTCTGATCTGGGCCCCTCAGGCCCAAGACCTATTACCCATATGGATCAAATGGGTTAGGTTTGGAGTTAGCCTGGGATCCAAGTCAGGGTCCCTTCATAGTCAAAACACCACTGGCATGTCCCTTATTTTTTTCATTTTAATAAATTTCTCATAGATGATGTCCAATGATAGCCTGTTAAGTGACCTCATTCAGCTATTTCTGTAACTGTTCTTTAACATCCATATTAATTTTTTCTCTTAAAACCTAATTTCATAGACTCTATGAATTAAACCCGTTCCTTTCTAAATTTCATGAAAATAGATGCCTTTGCCTACTGTTTTCTGCGCTTCCACTTTCCGTTTTCTCTGTGGAAGCAGTGAAGGGCAAACCTTAAGTTAACACAGCTTGGTAGAATTCTATAGAGTTGGGTAAGTAAAGAAGATGGAGAGCATCAGATTGGTGACACATTTGACAGCAAATCATTTTCTGGTCTATGGAGAAGGGCAGGTATATGTCACTACTCTTTGATCATGAGTACATCTGCTTCTCTATTTATTTTAAGGTTTAAAAAAAAAAAAAGAAATTTGACTGAACTTCAACCACTCATGTCCATGATAACATTTTCAAAATTATAACGAAACAAAAATACAATGGAATCATAGAATTGCTGCTAAAATTGCATCATCTTGAAAACTTAAAAACACTGCCCTCTCAACAAAAGTAAGCTTCTATTTATAACATCCTCTTCAAAACCTTAATCAAGCAGGTTAGCAAGATCCACTGACCTGAATTTGATAAATTAGGAGTCCACAACACGGTCCCTTCCCAAATTCGCAGCGGTAGCAACCCCTGCCTATACCCATAGTGATAATGCTCAAAGAGTTTGCCGTTACCACTGGCCAGTTTTTCTGTCCAAATTCTTAGGCAAAGTACTTTCTACCCTTCAACACCTGTTGAGGCTGCGCTCATAAGCAAATCATGCCTCTTATTATTATTATTGGCCACGTTGACTTCATTCGAAGCATGGAGTTATAGGAGACAAAAAGTTCCATCCTCAACCCAGGTCTATATAAAAAAAAAAAGAGCCGATAAGGCCAGTATAGCCATAATTGAAGGCCTCAAAGCTGACACAGCCTAGGTATGATCATCAATCCAAGGATGAGCTAAATTCAAATGAGTGGTCATATTGAAACTGGTGTTCACGGAGGTTAATCCAAGGGGGAGGGGAAGGAAATTGATCATTAACCTGTTTTGTGTGTGTATGTGTGCGCGCGCGCGTTGTCACGGGGGTAGTGTTTTTGCGCAGCAAACCCCGTGCGGCCTTAGCACGTTCAACCGATTGAAGGCGCTAAGTAAGCCTTTCCCTTAGCAAGTAGAACCTTGCTAGCTAGAAACCCCAAGACTACCTCAAAGAGAAAACCCACACACAAGAAGAGAGAGAAGCTCTGAGAATGCAAAGAATGCTCTTGCTTTGGATCATTTACAAGTGAGGGTGGGGGTCTCCTTTTATAGGCAAAACCCCCCTGTACATCGATGGCTTGGATCTTGCTTCTAGAGTATTCTTACGATCCAAGGGCTACATTTGATTGGTATATACATCATCCATGACATCACCATCTATTTGACATAAGCCATGACATCACCATCTATGTGACATAAGCCATGACATCATTGTTCTAGAGAGTTCTACATATTTCTACAAGGCTCCCAAGAACTTTGCCAACTAGGATGTCTGTATGGCGCCCAGTAAGCATCCACATGGCGCCACTTGGTCGATGATGTGTCAGTCTGTTACATCCTCCCCCACTTAATTCCGCGATGTCCTCATCGTGGCTTCTTGGTGGTACTTGGCAATTTGATCCTTGAATTGCCATAGTGTGTCTTCACGCTCCCAGCTGGACTCGCTATCCGGATGACCCTTCCATCTCACTAAGTATTCCGAATAGCTTGAATGACTTCCCTTTCTTGGAATAACTCGGTGTGAGATGATATTCTCCACTTCCTTGTCATGCGCGGTAGTGATGGCTGTTGGAGCTCTTTTGGAGTTCCCACGTTCAGTGTTTACCATGTCTGCGTGGTATGGTTTGAGCAGACTCACATGGAAAACATTGTGGATTTCCATTCTCGGAGGTAATTCAAGTTGGTATGACACCTTGCCAACCCGTTTCACCACCTTGAATGGTCCTTCATAACGCCTCACCAAGCCTTTATGAAGTTTGGCATAAGTTCTGGACTGATGTAGGAGGAGTTTGACCAAGACAAGGTCCCCCTCTTGAAATTCTCGATGTTTTCTTTTCTTATCAGCCCATTTCTTCATCCTTTTGACAGCCTTCTCCAAGTAGGCTTTCGCTATCTCAGCATGCTCGTGCCACCCTTTGGCAAACTTGTATGCGGCTGGACTTCGTCCTCCGTAGCCCACACTTAGTGTGTTGGGAGCAAGTGGTTGCTGTCCCGTTGCTACCTCGAATGGACTGGAATGGGTAGACTCACTTCGATGCAGATTATAGGAAAATTGGGCAATATCAAGCAATTTTGCCCAACCCTTCTGGTTGGCACTCACATAGTGCCTTAAGTAAGCTTCCAATAAGGCATTCACCCGTTCAGTCTGTCCATCTGTCTGGGGGTGAAAGCTGGTTGAGAAGTTGAGTTCTGACCCCATTAGTCGAAATAGCTCTGTCCAAAACCGCCCTGTGAATCGCCCATCGCGATCACTGACGATTATCCGTGGAATGGCCCAATACTTCACCACGTGCCGAAAGAACAATTGGGCTGTTACTTCCGCTGTGCAGTCCTTTGGTGCTGCTGCAAATATGCCATATTTGGAGAACCGATCGACCACCACGAGGATCGTGCCGTTCCCATCTGAAATTGGCAAACACGTGATGAAATCCATGGAGACGCTCTCCCATGGCCTCCTTGGAATGGGCAGCGGTTCCAACAAGCCTGCTGGATGATCGTGTTCGATTTTGTCTTGTTGGCAGATCAAACAAGTTCGAACATAGGCCTCTACATCATCATGCATCCGCGGCCAATAGTACGAGTCTTCCAACAGTGCTCCAGTACGCTCAATTCCTGGGTGACCAGCCCACTTTGAATCGTGGCACTCCTTGAGGACCTCCTTCCTCAAGTTTCCCCACTTGGGGATGTAAACACGGTTGCCTTTTGTGTACAGCAACCCATCCTCAAGCCAGAACCTTCGTGTCTTGCCTTGTTGGACATAGTCAATCAAAGTCTTGGCCTGTGGATCATGTTTCATGCCCTCCTTGATTTTGTCCATTAAGGGGCATTTGGGCCGACTGATAGCAGCTAGCTCGGCCTTCCTGCTTAGTGCATCTGCTACCTGATTGGTCTTGCCCGGTTTATATTCTAGGACATAATCGAATTCAGCCAGGAAGTCTTGCCATCTAGCCTGCTTGGGGCTCAACTTCTTCTGGGTGAGGAAATAGCTGGTGGCAACATTGTCCGTCTTCACCACGAACCTTTGGCCCAGCAAGTAGTGTCTCCAAACCCGAAGGCAATGAACTATCGCAGTCATTTCCTTTTCTTGCACCGCATACCTCCGTTCGGTGTCGTTGAGCTTCCGACTCTCGTAGGCGATTGGATGCTCCTCCTGCATCAACACACCTCCAATGGCAAAGTTAGAGGCATCAGTATGTACCTCATACGGTTTTGTATAGTCTGGCAGGGCAAGTACTGGCTCCTTCGTCACTGCTGCTTTTAACATTTCAAAGGCATTGTGGCATTGTTCCGTCCATTCCCAAGACTGGTTCTTCTTTAGTAGGTTTGTCAAGGGTGTTGTAATGGAAGAGTAACCCTTGATGAACCTGCGATAGTAGTTTGCTAGTCCCAAAAATGATCGAAGGTCCGGTACCCTTTTTGGTGGCTCCCATTCGAGGATGGCTTTAACTTTGGCTGGATCCATGCACAGCTTCCCACCTCCTACTTTGTGGCCCAAAAACATGACTTCTTGTTGGGCGAATGCACACTTTTCCTTCTTCACATATAGCTGATTTTCTCTTAAGACCTGAAATACTTGTTGTAGGTGCTTTACATGCTCTTGTAAAGTGTTACTATATATCACAATATCATCAAGATATACTACAACAAAGCGGTCTAAGAAGGGTTGGAAAATTCTATTCATAAGTGTGCAGAAAGTAGCAGGAGCATTTGTAAGTCCGAATGGCATGACTAGGAATTCATATGATCCATACCTTGTTACACATGCCGTCTTTTCCTCATCCCCTTTGGCAATTCTAACTTGATAATATCCCGAGCGTAAATCAAGTTTTGTGAACCACCGTGCTCCACCAAGTTGATCGAACAAGTCAGCAATAAGAGGAATGGGATACCGGTTCTTCACCGTGATCTTATTGAGGGCGCGATAGTCTATGCATAGACGTAAGGACCCGTCATGCTTCTTCTGGAACAGCACAGGAGCACCATAGGGAGCTTTTGATGGCCGGATGAACCCTGCATCTAGTAGCTCCTTAAGTTGCCTTCTTAATTCCTCCAATTCTGGAGGTGCCATCCTATATGGAACAGCAGCTGTGGGCCTTGAACTTGGCTCTAGCTCGATCTTGTGATCCACCTCTCTCTTGGGTGGAAGCGTTTTGGGAAGCTCAGCAGGCATGACATCTTTATATTCATCAAGAACATTTAAAATATCAATTGGTGCATCCGTAATGGAAGGCATACCTTCGTCCAGCTTCAGTGTGGCCAGGAATGTGGGCTCTTGTTTCTTGAAGCCCTTAGAGAGTTGCATAGCTGATAACGTTTTTGCCTTTAGTTCTCCCTCTCGAACCACTGGCACCATGCAAGCTTTTCCTTGATCCATGATACACATTGTATCGGCGCTTGGAATTGGTATAGCTCGTACTCCATCTAAGAATTCCATGCCAAGAACAATAGGGTAATCATCCATAGGCACAACAGAGAGATTCAACATACCTTTCCATTCACCAAGGCACATCTCCACGTTGTGAGCAACTCCGAAGATAGGCTTGGCCTCGGAGTTCACCGCTTTGAGCCACCCACGCTCTTCCTTGTATTTGATACCCAGTCGTTTGGCTTCATTCACTTCGATGAAGTTGTTGGTTGCACCAGTGTCAACCAATGCCTGCGTCTCTGTCCCATTCACTCTGGGCTTTACATACATCCTGCCCTTGTTCCCTGATGTGGGCATTTCAACCTTGGCCTTGATTGCATGTAGCAATTGAAGGGAACCCATTTGCCTATCTTCAGGTTCCGGCCTAGGTTCATCATCCCGGATGAGTGCCGAGAGTTTGCTTCGCTTTGGGCATTCCCGAGCCCAATGAGGACCATCACATAAGAAGCAGGTGAGTTTAGGCTTGTCACCCCCACCCTTGCCTCCTCCAAATTTGGTCTTGGCTTGATCCTTGGGTGGTTTATGGTTGCCATCTCCCCCACCTTTGCCTTTGTGTGGCTTTTGCTCCCTTGGCTTGTGGGAGTCTCCTTTTTGCTTAGAGGAGTCCCCTTTCCTCAGTTCAATCAAGGACTCAGCTTCTGCTATAGCTGAGGTAAGGTCTTTCACCCTACGTCGCTCCAACTCATTCTTAGCCCAATGTTGGAGCCCATCCATGAAGGCAAAGAAGGCCTCTTTTTCCGGAAGGTCCGGAATTTCTAGTACTAACTCAGAGAATTCTTTTATGTAGTCCCGGATAGTACCCTTATGAGAGAGACGACGAAGCTTGGCCCGGGCTTCGTGTTCTACATTTACAAGGTAAAATTGGGACTTGATTTCTCTTTTAAAATCATCCCAAGTAGTGATTGTGCACGTACCTCTTTCAATGTCTGAGTGCCTCCGTCGCCACCATAGCAATGCACTCTCCACAAGATAGAGGGGGCAGTTTTCACCTTTTTGGCATTCTCCATGATGCCTATTGCCTCGAAGTATTGATCAAGGCTCCAAAGGAAGTTATCTAGCTCCCTTGCGTCCCTGGACCCACCATAGGTCTTGGGCTTTGGCACGTCGAGCTTGGCCACCGAATGGCTAGTCACACCCCCTTGGGTGACAGCCATCTTACAAAGAGACCAATCTGCCTTGATCTCTTTGATCTCTTCCTTCATGGCGGCAAGTTCTCCACCAAGTCGTTCTTCGAAATTGTGCAACTCTTTCCTCAAAGAATCAGCTGTGGAGTTAAGGAGTTCCAGCATCTCACCTCGTAGCTCATCGTCCTTTGACCTGAGCTCACTGATGCTTTCGCCCAATGTCTCCATATCTTGGGCATGCTCCTCAAACCGATCCCTTCCATCGGCCACAGCAATCTCCACTTTGGCAAGCCGTGCCTCCATGGATACAAGAGGATCTGGTTGCACCGACCTATCCTTTCGACCTTTGCCACCGCGATCCTTCTCTCTTCCATGATGTTCTTCGATGTGAGCGAGACTCGAATCAGCCATTGCAAGCTTTGTCTCTGATACCAACTGTCACGGGGGTAGTGTTTTTGCGCAGCAAACCCCGTGCGGCCTTAGCACGTTCAACCGATTGAAGGCGCTAAGTAAGCCTTTCCCTTAGCAAGTAGAACCTTGCTAGCTAGAAACCCCAAGACTACCTCAAAGAGAAAACCCACACACAAGAAGAGAGAGAAGCTCTGAGAATGCAAAGAATGCTCTTGCTTTGGATCATTTACAAGTGAGGGTGGGGGTCTCCTTTTATAGGCAAAACCCCCCTGTACATCGATGGCTTGGATCTTGCTTCTAGAGTATTCTTACGATCCAAGGGCAACATTTGATTGGTATATACATCATCCATGACATCACCATCTATTTGACATAAGCCATGACATCACCATCTATGTGACATAAGCCATGACATCACCATCTATGTGACATAAGCCATGACATCATTGTTCTAGAGAGTTCTACATATTTCTACAAGGCTCCCAAGAACTTTGCCAACTAGGATGTCTGTATGGCGCCCAGTAAGCATCCACATGGCGCCACTTGGTCGATGATGTGTCAGTCTGTTACAGCGTGTGCGTGTGGACCGATATATCAACCATCCAAGTTTCACCCTGATCGGTGACTTTGAGATGGCGCCACTAGGCTTAAACCATCATGGTCGGGTTACTTCGTTGATCTGAAGAGATTCATTGTAGGCAAAACAGTCAGGCATCATCACCATTCTGGTCCGCTCAAGAATCGGATAGCAGAAATGGGGGAAAAAAATGTTTTCAGCCAAGATTTCTTCCTCCACCAGTGTGCAATACAGATTAACTGGTGGAAAGTAGTTGCATGCTGTATAGCTCAACAAGTAAAGGGATATCAAAAGTCCTCAGGGGAGGCAGGGAACACAGGTTTGAACCCCCCATCAGAACAGGAAGACATTAGCCACCAGTGTCTTAAAGTAGGGTAGGTAATGGATTTTGAGAAAAAAAAGTTGGGACTTACATCTTTGCACATAAACAGAACATCATGAACAAAGACCAGAATTTAACCAAGATAATCAGTGTTCTGGAAAAAAAGTATGCTAAAGAAAAATAATTTGGAATATATTGCATTGTGAAGAGAGGTTGGTAGGATATGGGGTATAAAGGAAATAATAGAGGTGCAAAGTTGAAAAAAAAAACTGTGAGATTTTCTCATAACGGTGAAAATACATAATAAAAAAATGTTGTCTACTACGAAAATCCATTTAATGAGTATGAATAATGTTACTTTTATAAGCATATGGTATTACTAGAGAATATTTGGTGACAAATGACATTCTTGAATTTCGAGAAGAATTAACAGTCAAAAGAAAAGAAACACTAAATTTTTTCATCCATCATATAGGTTGTCAATAGACCCAAGTCTGCCTCAATCTGCCTAAGCCCAATAATAGAGGATTCATTCCATCCAGTGGACCCAATGGGCTGGGAAATTTAAGGTCCAGATCCCTTATCAGACTGGAGTTGGGCCTCAAGGCATCAGGCCTGTGGGGTTCCAGCGATAGATAGTTTTTAAATAAATATATAAGTATTACTTCATGAGGAATGTTCTTGTGCATCCATCCCTCACCATATTATGGTGAAGGACAACTTGATGAGGCCCACCAAGGGGTAGAGACTCCACTAATCACAGGACTAGGGCTAGTGGGGGATGGAAAGAGACATTTTGGATGGGCCTAGATATCAAATTTAGGGTTAGTCACATGCCTCTAAACCCTTTGTACATGGCCCACAAGTTTAATGACATTGTATTCAAGAAGAAAAAAATTGACCTTCCATCCAATGGACCAGTTGTATCAGATCAATGAAAAGTCAATACATCTAATATAAGTCATGGGGTCCCATATGTGTGGATGGTTCCGATGGATCATAAATTCGGCCCCACCATGTTGCACCACTATTTATCCCTCACCTATGGTGAAAGATGGATGCACATGAATATTTCTATTACTTACGTATTTACAAAAATTTATATAATATACTTTTTAAGTGTCTTTCAAGTCGTGGAAGGAAAGATCTTTGACTAAAAAGGGGCTTCCAACAGGCTAAATAGTTATTTGGATTGGGACCTCATTGGACTTGGGCCTTTTAACGGGTGGGATATTTCTTTGGCAAGTTAATGCTTGGGAGCTTGGATATATGTTGGACACAGGACCGGGACTTGGGACTCTTCAATCCTTATAAAGCCAGGACTCAAGCCCCAATAAGTCTGGCTTGAATCTCAACCCTTGACAACCCTAGCTTCACTTACTATTAATAGAGAATAATAGGTAAAAGATGACGAGAAATGCCCCACAACCTAGTGGAAAGAGGTGTCTCGCCGCCCCCTAGATCTCCCTGTATTGTTCCCACCAATAGTCCATAGTAGAAAAAAAAAATCAAAATAAATAAATAATAAGAATAAGAGAAGTAAAAGATGACATTCTTAAACATTTGTTGGTCCCTAAACGAATCAAGAGTCGACGTAAGGAAATATTTTAAGTAACTGCTTTTCCACATCGACTCATCCATGTATCAACTTCCTGAGTTCTAGTTTTCCACTCAAACCAAATTTTAAGCCATGTTCTTCGTAACTGTTACTCCACAATCTATAATGTCTTTCGTCACTTCTTAACACCACAGTCTATCTGATGTCTTTACCCACTACCTCATTCGAGGTCTTTATTAGTCTTTTCCTAGTTGCTTGAACTTGTAATTTTCAAATACCTAAGCATGAGTTGTTTTTGGTCTTGAGTGTTCAAAGCATTACCTGATTTTCTTTTCTATTAGGCCTACCTATGAAACCTTATGAGTTTTTCCTTATTTTATCCTTTCTTGGATATTCATATATCCATCAACCATCAGGGCTGTCAAAGGGCCAGCCCAGGCCAGGCCCATGGTTGTCCTAACCCTACCCTCAATATATGAAGGGAAGGGCCAAGTATAGGCGATCTAGTGCCCTCAGAGGAACTGCACTACCTAGCCCCTTACCCTACCTATTAGGGTCAGGGCTGGGCTCAAGGTTTCACACAAGAAAACCATTGTTTATTTTTTAGAGTGCAGCTATCAAGTATCTAGTGTCAACCAATCATTATTTTGTCTAGCCTTTACTACGAAGGGACTACTAAGAGAAACATGTGGAGGAAAATTGTTTTCAATTTAACATTGATATGACTATTAAGGATTGTTGGCTTTCAGTCGACATTAAAATAAATGCACATAAAAAATCACTATTAGTTCAAACTTTAAAAATTGAGAGTTATAATTGACTAATAAAAAGGTTTGGATCACACCATATCCTTGAAGTTCCATACACATACAAACTACCTTCATAAATCAGTTAGCATCCCAAGTCACTCTATAGAGGAAAAAGTATGTCCTTATTACAAGAGTATTACACCCCTTTTGCACTAACACGAATGCATAGAAATAATATAAAAAACCTAAATAAAAAACAATAAAACTAGAAGGGATTGCAAGCCCTAGTGTAATGTTTATTTCTTGTGCACTCAAATAATTAAATAGAGATGAAATGAACTAAGTATGTATGTGTGAGTTTTTAGGACATTCTGTGATGGGTATGGGGATATGAAACTTCCTTCATATCCCCATTGTATTAGTACTATGTGACTTATAGATGCATATTTTAGTGTTTGCATATATCTATGTATGTATTCATATAAATATAATATAAAAAAAGTAGTAGGGTCAGGGCTAGGGCTGGGCCGGGCTAGCATTGTCCAAGCCTAGCCCTCAAAATTTCAGGGCCTACAAAAAATTGTCCAAGCCCAACCCTAGGGCTTTTCCTTAAAAATTGAAGCCCTCATTTTAAGGGCCTTTTTAGGGCCAAGCCAAGCCCCCTTGTCTCAAGGCCAAATTGGCAGGATGGCCAACATTAATGACAATGCGTGGCCAACATTAATGACAATACATACTATCTCTTCTTGTTTTTTCACTAACATGTGACTCTATACAACAAAGCAGGTTTGAATGCCATCTTATAGAAATGAACCTTTGATCAAAATGGTAATCCAGATCCACAGTAACTGCCTCACCCCAACCTAAACAAAACTCAATATAAATGGGTTTGCCATGGATTGGGAACCCTGACCCAAATAATAGTGAGGTCAAGTTTGAATTGAGTCAGCAGACCCATCAGGTCACCCAACCTGCCTAAACAAACCCGAACCAGACCCACTATGTTTAGGTTGCTCACAAGTTGGGGAACTCAAGTACCCAGCCCATTCAACAATGTGTTATGATTTGACTTGAAGCAACAGAACTTTCCATTTAAGTCCGCCAACTCCCAACACCCAAGGTTGACAGTCCATTCTCACCACTTTCCAGATTTCATGACTCCAATCCCCATTACAAGACAAATCATAAAAGCACTATGATTACTGCTATAGGCCCTTGTATTGGCTCCATCCTAGGGATGGTTCCATTCCCATTTAATGATACAAAGTACAAACTGTCCTTATGTGGGCGCAGCAACCTTTGACCAAGAAAGAGCACTACTGATCAAGGAAAAGAAAACAATGATTGATGGGATCATAAACAAACTGAAAAACGACGTTTAGGTCTTCCCCTTGAAACACATGGGAGAAAGAGAATGCCCAAGGAAAATCATTCAAGCTAGACTGCTAGAGACCTCTAGCCTCACAACATAGCTCTCCAACAAAAGTGTCTGAGTGTGGTGTAATCATTCATTGGAATTGGTTGGGAGTTGGGTTTGCATCAACTAAGACATTTTGCCAAGCATATGGCATGTGTTAGCTAACTATGGTTTCGGTGTCTTAGGTCTTCTACAGAACATCTTACGTACAATGGAAATATGCATTTTCTTCTATTTTTAATTGAGGTGATAAGAAGTGTTTTTTTTTTTTGCCTGAATATGAAGTGTTGTCCCCCATCCAGTACTTTGGTTTTCAGATGAAGACCCAAACCTAAAAAGAGAAGAAAGGAAGTTGTAAGATCTTGAACAATTGATATAATGCAATGGAGGGCATTTCAATGCATTCAGAAATCATCAAACCAACCGATCAATCAGGTTCAAATCTGACACCGCCTTGACAATGTTAAATCAAGCAATTTTACGTAGTCTGCTTGCTACTTAAGAAGATTGTAGCAGCTTTTTTGTGAAATGAGGAATCTTTGCAAAGAAAAACTATGCCATTTTCCACTATTAAAACAGTAAAAGGAATGTAGAGAAAAAAAAATGATGTTGTGGACTTAGAATGGATCTGGTTCACCTGTTTCAATACAAGTTGATTTCAGGTTGGAGATATATGCCCCAGTTAATAATCAGGTCGGTTTGAGTTGAGATCTGGCACCTTATGGGCTCATCCGAATCAAGAATTATATGAATTACTTGGATGAATTGTCCAATGTGGCGATAAATTGGGAGGTGTGTTAAGGCAAAATTTTCACCTCTTAATTCTACGTTTGGCCGACAGAATGGAATTTTCAGAATTTTGCATATTCCAACAACTGCCTTTTCACTTGCTTTTTGCTTCATTTCTACAATCATTTTGATAACGATATAATATCCTCAATTCCCCATAGAATGGATTCACTTCCACCAAGATATTTCCAATTTCTCAGCCCATGGGATAATTCCATTCCACTAACTCCCCTACCAAATGAACCTTAGGATGAGGATAAAGAACTTCACCAAACAATTGCCACCCCTACATAAACTTTACTAGCTTGCCTCCACTTAGTCCATCCTGCCATTATCCGATTCTCCCTATCCATTCAAACACTATTTTTGTTTAACAATGGCTTCAGATTTTGAATCAGTATCACTGTGGGCAATAGCTGTGATTTTTGCCAACTCATCTTCCTTACGATCAGATCCCCTAAAATTGCAATTCAACATTGCCTTTGAGTTGCTAATTTCGGCCATTTGACTCACACTTGACTCCAAAGTTCTAGGTTTTTCACTTGCTCTATTGATTACTATATGACCATTTAGACCAAAAAGCCAAACTCTAAAGTTCTAGATTTTTTTTTCACTAGCTTTATCGGTTAATAAATGAGCACCACATCATCATCCATGGCTGCAATTTAGCTGGCAAGGAACATGGGTGTGTTTGAGAGTGTGTGAGCTCAAGTGGTCCATGTAGCAAAAAAAAAAAAAAAAAAGGAAAAAAAGAGTACCATGTCATCTCCAAATGACATAAACCAAGGAACTTCATGTTGAATATCAGTTGCTCAATTATAATAAATAGGAGCTCAAAGTGGAGCCTTCGCGTAATCCATCTCCAACTAGGAACTCTAGTGTCTCCTCGCACAAAGATCTCACACTTGTAACTACCCTTTCATGCATGTCTCATATAATTTTGAGAAAACCACTAGAGAGATACATTTTCAGAATAACTACCTCAGTACCTTATGATAGACTGTTTTCTAAATTAATCTTCTTTTGAAAGATTGACTGAAATTTAACGAAAAAAGATGCCACAAAAACTTCACAGTATAGAGATATATACTGAACCAAAAAAGACCCAACAACAAAAAACAAAGCAGGACTAAACAAAGGAAGCAGCACTTATACAGGACTGACAGAAGACCAAAAATCAGGAAGACATAGCAAACTTAGAGGAAAAGATCCGGTTGGACCTCCCAATTCCTTCTTTAGCTAGGCAATCTGCCTCCCCATTCGCATTGCACTTAATGTGATTGAAAGAAACCCTCAATCTTGTCGATAAATCTCCCATGGTGTCTGCCAATTTCTAGGGAGGATTAGCCCTACCAGAAGCCCACTTAATGATACAAGAAGAATTAATCACCTTCCACCCTCAAACACTCTAAATGAAGGCAAGAAACTTCTCTAAGCCAGTCAAGAGAGCCAACAACTCAGCTCTATCAACAGAACGATAGCCAGAAGGACCAGGATAAGAGAATAGAATTTTTCCCGTTGCTATCACACACCAAACTGCCAAGACCAGCCATACCCAGGTTACCAAGGGCACTACCATCAAAATTGAGCTTGAAGACATCAAAAGGAGGATGAATCCACCAAGGAGCAATACATAATTTCCCCACATTTGAAGAGGCCACCTCTTTCCAATTACTCAACACTCAATTCATTGGGAAATTCCAGAAGGGCAACAAGGGATCACTCCATTAATCAACAGCAAACCTCACTCTATCCACCAACTGCAAATAATCAACTAACAGCCCCTCAAAGCACCGCTCATTCCTTACCTTCCAAGAAGTCCAAATCACAGCCAAGGACGAGAGGTTCCACATAATCCTGCCCCCTTTGGAACCCCAATCCCATCCTCCAAGACTCAAACAATTGGAGGGTGGTGGTTAATAAACAGTCTATTTTTTCAATTCTCTCTAAATTTTTCCATGAGTTGTAGATGATCCACCAGGCATAAACCCAAACCAGTTCCTCAAATATTTGATTCTTGTAGTTTGGCCATTTGTTACTCCCTCCCCAAGTTTAATCATATGACTCAAAAGCTTGATAGCATGGTAGTTATGGATATCTCATTTGTCCTTGTAACAAAGGCCCGCAGAACTCTTTATCAGCTCATTGGGTGTTCTTCTTAAACTCAAAAACTTAATTGAGCAATTTGGTGAAGCCAGAAAATCCCAATTCTCCATCAAGATGTTTTTATAGGTGCACCATCTGGTCCTGATGCTCAATTTTTCTCCATTCTAAATAGGTTCTCTTCTATTGTAAATATTTCTTTCATCATCCTTAATTTGGTCCTTATCATAGTTTACTTCACTCACATATTCTAAATTCAATGCCACTAGATACATTCTTGGCGCAGCCCAGGATCTTAAATCGTGTGTAGAACAATCTTCCAAAAGATTGTTAGAATCCAAAGAAGGATTCAAGCCTTAGGGCACAATAGAACTCACGATGAATACCATCAAGAGAAAAAAATCTCACTGAAAACTGAATTTAATTGAATAAAGCATGTCTACTACAATGTGATGCTCCTTCTTATATAGGAAGGGCTTATTCTAAATTAGGAAATACCTATTCTAAACAATCATGATTGACTAATTTAAATTAGGGAAGTATTAATCTTAACTCGTCATAAAAATAGGAATAACTAATTACTAATTTAACTAAGGATAGGGATCCTTGAGGAGATCAAAGATCAATTGGGCCTACAGGCTTGTGATCTGGGCCGGATCTAGGATCGGCCTGCATCAATTCTCCATCTATCTTTTGAACTACATGCATTCATTTCATCTTCGACGCACCCTGACTGATCAAGCCATGAAGGTCTCCAATTTTCCTTTCTCTCTGCCTTTGGCAAGCTTATAAATACCCTTCTCTCCCTCCTTAGTTTTGAATACAAGTTCTTGTAAGCTTTGATCTTGGCTTTAAGTTTATTACTTCCATACAATAAATATTGTTCTCTCTCTTAAAGATGAATGAATTTTATTCCCAAGCAAATGAAAATAACAAAGGAAGCAGAAGCAAAGAGGTCTGCAGTCTGCATTAACTACAACTTGCAGACTAGAAATCCCTTCGGTTGTTTTAACATTTCTGTGATATTATGGTGGTTACATGACTCCAAACTCAGCACTGTGGTACTATGTTATTCTGGAAGATTCATAAGAAAGTGGAGATTACAGTGAATGGACGTTGATTAGCAATTTAACTAAAATAATTTCCTCTAGACCAATAGACCATGTCATGTCCAGGTATAGACATGTATGCAAACAGTGAATGAATAGGATTCATTCTTTTTTTCTCCTATAATGCACACATCCTCACATCCACATCGTCATCAGATCCTTAACCTGCTGATCTAGGGACGGCATGCTCATTGCAATCACACAACACCATACTTAGAAGTAAAGTGACTAATTAGTATCAAAATATAGTGGAAATAAGATCTAAAATAGATCTTTCTTTAGAAGACAAACCAGATGAAAAATGGGAAAAAACAATGCTACCCCGTTTGGAAGTCTAGATGCGAGATAATTTTGCCAGTCTTTTGTATTTTAGTAATGCTTTGACATAACAAATTTATGAGCTTCTAAGATTAGGGAAAAACCTTAGCACTTCAAAGTAGAAAATTTGGCCAAACCACTAAAAACCAAATAACTTGAATTGAAACTTTGAATTTTTTTTCTTTTAAATTTTGGACTGGGAAGTTTTTTCTTTTTTTTTTCAAGATTCAAAGGGGGGTGTAACCTTATTTACCTTAGATATTTTAAGCGACATTTGTCTAATAATATATAATGGAAATAATGTAGATATCATGGGCAAAAACTTTAAAAAGGATTTAAATCCAAGCCTGATCTAACCTAACCCTAATCAATATGAATCCATTTTTGGTAAAGAATCAATATGAATCCTATAAATAAGATCGCAATAGTTGTGAAAGAGAGAAAATAAAGAAGAGATAACAAAAGAGAGGAGATGAGAGGTGAGAAAAAGAAGTCTGAACCAGATGATCCGCAAACCTGTAAGTAATTAGCTAGATAATAAGTCTAAGAAGTCAAGTTTTTTCACTTTATTATAGTGTTTCACATCAGGTTACATTGCATTTAACAAATTATTGTAAGTTGTTGATATCCAACACTCACATTAAAAATCAAATTCCATAATATAAATAATTATGAGTTCTCCTTTTCAATATGATATTTAAGATAATTTAGTTTCTGTAATTTGGTGTTGACTATGTTTTTTCTCTTTTTTTTTTTTTTTTTTTTTTGGGTATCAAATGTCATTTGTCTGGAAACTGTGGGAAAAGCAGTGAAAGGTGATGCAATTACAACTAGGAGAAAGGGAGGCCAATATCGCCTTGGAATAATGTCCACATTGAACATTTTAGATTCTAAAGTGATAGAGAAGACAGCATAGCACTCACATAGCCAACTCCAAGTAGACGGAATACGGCTTCGCTAGATGTCGATTATTACTACTCTCTCAGTATCATTTTTTTTCTCAGTCTTATGAATCATAAACAAAGATTCAGCATATTCGAATAAAAGAGGGGATGGGGCAAGAGATCAAAAGGAGCAGTCTTTTTATGTCACAAACTATAAATTATGGTGCCTATTGGAGCTATAAACAAAGAATGGAGAAAATTGAAATCAAGCAAAAAAGCAAGTTTGTATTACCTGTTTAGCTGATCATCATGGACCGTGACTTCTGATGCAGAAACCCATGGTAAGAAGGATGAGCCAAATGCCGGCCAAAATTATTCTCCCTTGGTCTCCATGCTATTATATTTATCAATTGTGCACGAAGTAGGGTAAAATCCATTACGGTACATTGCTTCCATCCACCTCTCAGCCTCCTTTCGTGCACCATGTTTGCAGAAACCATGCACAATAATATCAAAAGTCCATCGGTTGGGCTTATACCCTATCTTGCATATCCTATGAAATAAGGCACATGCATAGTCCATTCTCCCCTCCATAGTAAGCCCTCTTAACAACAAATTGCAAGTGAAAATATTAATTCGAAAGAACTGTCCGACCACTTCTTCCAAGCTATCTCGATCATCCTTTAATCGGATTCCACCAGAGAAAGCACCAACTAACTGCCCAAGCATCAAACTTCTTGTTGATGGGGACTGCTCTCCATCTACAACACTCGATTGAACCCAAGCCCTATTTAGCTTAGGCATCTTCAAAGTATGAACCCAAGCCCTATTAAGCTTAGGCGTCTTCAAAGTATGCAACAGAAGCGTGTTACCAATGAATGGAGAAACATGCCGGCCAGTTTTCAGAAAGTCCTCCAATACCTTTATCACCGGATGATAGTCTCCATTGTTACACAAAACATGTACAAGCTCCTCATAGCAATGGAGACTCGGAACCATTCCCCTCTGTCTAACTTCGCTCCACAAATCTAGTGCATGATCTGGCTTCCCAGCTTTGCAAAGACCCACAATCATAATATTGTAAAGCCGATTACTAGGCCCATGTTTGTTGACCAAATCATTGAAGAAGTTCAAAGCATCAGAAATGCGTTTGCTTTTCAAATAAGTCTGCATCATGAGAATGTTGGTTTCCATATTGGGTTGAATGCCTCTCAACAACATTCTCTCAAACACTTCCCTCGCGAGCTCAGGTTTTATGGCGTATCCCACCCCATAAATGAAGTTATTGAAAATGCGCCTATTCTCGGCACCCCCACTTTCATCATGCGACATAAACATGTCTAGAAGGTTTAAAACGTCTTGCAAATTACCCGTTCTGCACAAGCAACAGATAACATATTTATACAAGTTTGGGCGCGGTGGGTAACCGCTTTCTTCCATTTCAAGTAGCAGCCTGGATGCCATATCTCCCCTGTTCAACTCGCTAAACCCATGTATCAGATCCCCATAAGTATGCCCCTTCAGGACGGCGGTGCTCGGCCTATTAAACTTACTGGGCACCAAATAGCCCTCCTCTGCCTTCCCAGCCTTGCATAAAGCCGAAATGTACTTCACACACAAGGCATTGCTCGGCTTGATGTTCCTCTGCAGAGCCGCATACATCAGCTTGCTCAACTCATCCAACCTCCCCTCCCTACAGAGCTCATGCGCGAGGAGTTGGAACGTCCTTCTCCCGGGGAAGTACCCTTGCTTGAAAGAATCCTCCAACACTCGGCACGCCTCATCGATGCTCCCATCCCCGCAAAGCGCATTGATCAGATGGTGATAGGAGAAGAAATTCAGCGGGAGACCAATCCCCGATCTCGAATTATACAATTCGACCGCGACATCCACCATTCCAGCCTTGCAAAAGAAGCACAAGGCGGCGTTCATGGTGACCTTATCAGGCGCAATCTGGGCCTCCCACATTTCAGTCAGGAGATCATAAACCTCATCCAATCTGTTCTCCCTCAAAAGCCCACAGATCAGTTTATTGTAGATCAAAGTTCCGGGGGCAAAATCTTCTGTCTTCTTCTTGCTCCTGAAGAAATCGAGCGCCCCGCGGACGTTCCCCGCGTCGATGAGATTGCCAATCCAGAGGCCATAGGTGGGCGCCCCGGGGACCTTCCCGGCCTGCCCGAACTCCTCCACCAGCGCGGACGCATCCTCGAACCGCCTGTGCTTGCAGAGGGCGCTCACCAGCACGCCGACGATGTGCCCATTGACGACGGCGCCACTGCCCTCGAGCTGGCGGAGGAAGGCGAGGGCATCGTCAATGCGGCCCTGCTGGCAGAGGCTCTTCATCCGGATGCAGGAGGTGATCTCGCTGTCGTGGCCCCGCATCGAGATCTGGTTGGAGATGACGTCGGCGACGTCGAAGCAGCTCCGCTCGACGAGGGCGTTGAAGAGGACGTGGTAGGCGAAGGGGTTGAGGTCGAGGCCCTGGAAGCGCATTTTGGCGAACAGGTGGAGGGCGATGTCGAGCTTGCCGGCGACGGCGTAGCCCATGACGAGGGTGTCGTGGAAGCGGATGCGGTAGAGGCTGCGGTGGTGGGCGGCGCCGGCGAAGTCGCGGAGCCAGTCGAGCATGACGGTCATGAGGCGGGCGCGGGAGAGGATCTTGAAGATGGCGAGGTAGGTGGCGCGGGTGTGGTGGAAGCGGCGCTGGCGGCCGGCCCAGTCGAAGAACTTGAGGCAGGGGAGGACGTCGTCGCCGCCGGAGCGGCGGAGGTGCGCGAGGACCTGGAGGACGAAGGACTCGGAGAGGCGGAGGTGGAGGGGGGAGAGGGCGGCGTCGACGTCGGCGACCTCGTCGGAGGCGGAGAGGAGCTTCTGGATGAGGTCGAAGACGGTGGGGTCGCGGGAGCCGAACCATTGCTTGAACGCGGAGGCGATGGCTTTCGAGTAGGCCTGATCAAGATCGCGGGAGCGGTCGGATGGGAGGCTGATGGACGGTGAGGATGGAAGGAAGGAAGGTGGGGAGAGGAAGGATGGGGAAGAGGAAGAGGAAGAGAAGCAAAGAAAGGGCAGGGGGGGTTTGAGAAACAAAGGTTCTAGTACTAGTGATGCAGCAGAAGAAGAAGAAGAAGATGAAGGAAGAGGGCTTTTGATGCGGTAGGAGTAGGAGAGGAGGATGGGTTTCTTTGAGAAGAAACCCAGCATTTTACTTGCCAGGGTTAAAGGCACGCACGTAGAGCTATAAATTGGGAGTCCATTTGGGTTCATTCATTACTTGGGTCTGAATTCCCCATCTATCTATAAATTGACTTTTTTGACTGGTGGTGGCCGTGCACTCGATTGCATACAAAGATGCCGGAGGCCCAACATGTTATCAAAGCAAAAGAGGTTTGAGTTGGGGCTTTGCTTTGTATATATGTCTATATAGTCCATGGAGAAATCAGGTGGACCAACATTATAAATCTCATGTATATAAATATAAATTTAGTTTCTAATTTCAAAATGAATATAACATACTTTAATTTATAAAATTAGATCCCATATTTACTTTAAAAAAAGGTATGCCTACATTATAAGTCTTAAAAAGGTAGGATCAACTTATATATCCTATGGATATGTGCTTCATATTTTAATTTTTAAAAGTGAGTACTGCATTATTGTAACTTTTACAAGTGGATTTCACATTTTAAATCCTATGATCTTATTGCTTCCGTTTGTTATAGAAAGTTTTTTACACCGTTACCAAATAGATTCCAAACAGCCTGTTTTCAACAAAGTATTTTAATATAATATAGCTAAACAAATTCTGCAGAACTTAAACTTAACACAACCCAATATCAGCACAACTAAATTTGAGCACAAAATTGGAAACAACAAGGGAATAATGCCAAACAGGCCCTTAGTTACTTTTCTTTTTAATTTATTTATAAAAAAAAAGTTACAAGGCTAGAAAAACCTAAACATAGCTTTCAAGAGGTTGCTATTGCAGTTAGCCATTTTTTCTGTGTTCAAAATCATAAGCTATATACTATATGCCCTTCAATGCATATTAAGGTTGTGTTTCTAAGTTAGGGTAGTTTGGATAAGTGCAGAAAATAATATCAATATATTTAAATATTAGAAGATTTCATTATCACATGATAAAATAGTGACATATTATTATATTGGATTACTTATATTGTTTTTCAATTTTCACAAATTTCAACATATCTTCAAAGTGTTTGGAACTTTATTAAAAAAACTCACAAGATTAAGAGAAAATAATCAATTGACCCAATGCAGGATCCGCTAATTAGTAATTTCACGTATTAATAATCATGGTAGGACCCATCTATTATTAAAATATCACAAGATTAAATGTTAAAATCATAATATCCGATCTAATTAAGGTAGGTCCACCAAATATTGGTAATCATAGTGTAATAAGACAGATCAATTTAATGGTGATTATCATTAATGAATCCATCTATTATAAATCATTATGAGATCCATTTAATGTCAGTAGTCATGTTAATAGTAGGGGAGCTATCAAATAGTGGGACCCATAAAATGATGGCAATTTGATAATTGCAATAACCCAATTCAATCTTGGTAATCAATGTGGAACTTAATTAATTTTGGCAATATGAGACCCACCTAATGTTATTAACCACAATGAAAGTCCACCCTAGTATTATATATGTGGGACTTATCTAATATTAATAGTAAACAAGCTAAGGGCTACATCATATTGATATGGGTATAGGCATTATGGGACCAATTTAATATTGGGAGTCATACTTGCACTCTTATAAAAATCATTGATGTTAATACTTATAGTGAGTCTCTAGAATTAATGGTTGCTCATGAACTTTCAAATAGATTTTATTAAAACTCTCGATTTTTTTTAGGAGAAGATTGTTTTATACCGCATTTCCTTGAATATTATAATATGGAGGTTTTTTTGAAAAAAGTGAGATATTGTAAAATACTTTTTAAGTTATCCAAACAGATTATATTCTAAACTAGTAGATAATATTGCAAAATCTCTTTAAATATTTTGTTACCAAACACCCCTAAATTATAGGCTAAATTGTGGGCAACTCTGACTTCATTCCAAACATAGAGATATAGGAGTAAATAAAAAAGTACAAGCACTAACATGAGATCTAATCCAAGTGACCAATGATCAAAGATCCAAAACAAAAAAAAGATCACGGCCGATGATTAAAGAACAAAGCTAGAGACAAGAAAAGTTCTTTATGATACAAGGAAAAGAAAATGCTAGCAAGATACTGAAAGCTATCTTTTTTGAATGTCATATTGAGAGCATATCTGAAACTGCTCTTTTTTAAGGGAGGCTGAGGTGCTTGGAAAGAGCACTTGTGGGCTAGAATAGGGGGTATTCTCTTCGACTACAGATCTGGCAGTGATGGAATAAAGACGAGCAGATGAACATGGCGTGATGGTGTTGAGAATTGTAGGACAATTGCAAAGGTAACCCGCAAAGCCAGATGTGGATTGTGCATGGCAATGTTGCTACTTGAGCAGCAATCCAGGTAGCAATCCAAGCAATGATGGGAAATCCGGGGGTTGCTACTATACAAGGACTGTTTGGGCCTAGACTAGCTTAATAAGAGATGAAACAGAGTTGGGGGTTTGATGGGGTTCTGTAAGCTGGAATTGGATCCAATTCTTTTACAGGTAGGGTTTGGAGCACATCACCAAGTTGATCCCATGTTTGGATGGCAGATGGGTTCTTTGTCTAATTCAAACATTAGGCTAAGAAATCTGATGGAGGAGATTATGTTGGGCTAGAGATGAGTGGACATAATGAAAAACTGGTGCAAAGAAAATTCATAAGGAATGGAGTGAGGATCAGTTGCTACAGATGGTGACTCCCACAGCAACAACTGCAAGCATCAGGCCAAGTGGTTACATATGAAGCAGGAGATCATGATCAATAACAAGATGATGAAGGTTACTTGTCACAGTACTGCCCCACCCAGAATGGGCCTTTTGATCAATTGAGAGCTTATAGTAAACAGAGCATTTCCTACATGAATGCAAAGAAAAGCATCAATGTTTCAACAACTCCTAGGGGAAAGGAGGATCCCTTCATGTTTCAATCATTCTACCAAGCTCCCCGGATTTACATTGAAAAAAAAATGTGTCCATTGAATACAGAAGGAACAAACTACTTCTTAAGTCTTAATCGCCAAGAACATAGAAGTAACTGCATGATGCATTCGACAGCATTGTTCAATTGCTTTAAATTTCAGTTCATTTGTGGATGTTTTTCCTCAGCTCCACCCATAGAATTGAAACAATAAAGACATACATCATTTACACAATTTTTTTTCTTTTTTTCTTTTTCTTGAATGATAATTTGTATTAATCAGAGGCTTGGCAGTACAACCGAAATATACTGGAAAACAATGATAAATACCAAAAAACATTTACACAATATTTCTACTTATATATGCAACTAAAAGAGTGCGAATTTTTATTTGATGTGCATGTCAGCAATTTTTCTAAATATAACAATTCTATATTAACAATAAAGAATTGACAAAAGTATATATTTAACTGGAATGATCAAGCCCAACTGGCTGTAACTGAAGTACAACCCATGTTGTGAGGCTGCTTTCCTTTCATGCATGGCAGATGGATCAAATTATTACAGCTGTTTATTCTGGAGCCCACTCATAGGATGGTTGTGATCCTCAAATTAAGGTTATACTTGAGCAATACAATCCCTTATATACCTAACTACCCCACGTGAATTTGTGGGTTAAAATGGCCCAAATGTGAGTTATACTACCATATTACATAAAGGCAAAAGTTAGCATTTGACACTGAATACAACACCACATTTTATTACAAATAAGAATCCACAACTGATTATTATTTTATGTTCTATCCACCTTCAAGGTGATCTAATTCATTTCATAGAATTGATGAACCATATCTTGGTTTCAACGATCATAACTTGAAATACAATGCAGAGATATTTCCCTATTACAAAACAATCGATTTATGAAAACTATAAATTTATGGGAAGGATTCGGGATGTGCTTTAACCATGATTATGCATCTTGAAGTTCACCGAGGAATTCTCATAATCTATACTATGCCCGTTATCACTAGATCAGTTCTAAGCAACCTGCCAACACAAAGTACAGCCACATAAATTGAAAGCAGGGAATGCAAATGCACCAGCAAAAGTTAGCTTGTATGTTCTGACACTAATGGGTTCAAGTATCCCCAACATACAATACATCTCAATAGAGGGGATTAAATAAGCCGGTCAGCTACATGATATTATGAAGTGGCACCACATGTTAATAAGAATATACAACTTCTAAGAACCACTTTGTATGATCCAGCACCAGAATTATGGAACTGAATCCTGATAGTTTTAACACCATAAACATGAAACGAGCATGAATAAGGAGTGTTGATCAAAGTAGAGAACAATTAAGAGGCGCCTACCGAAGTAACAGAGGAGAAAATGCTTTTGACAGCTTCAAAAACCTCTTCAACAGACCTTCCAGCATCAATCTGATCCAAAGTGTACTAGCAGTTAGTCAACATGTGCGCAGTTAAATACAATACACACTGAAGGGGGAATTTTGATATCTGAATTTTAACATCCGAAGAAAATAGATTACCTTCCGAACTTTTCCATGTGAGCTATAATACTCAATTACAGGTAAACTAGATTCCACAAACACTTTGAACCGCTTCCGTATTGTTTGAATGTTATCGTCAACTCTTCCCTTCATGGATCAAACAAAGGAAATGGAACGAACAAAAGAAAAAGCGTGGAGTAAAAAAGACGATCGATAACAAGAAATTTTCAAAACACAAAGATGCATTGCCCAACCTGGTTCCTATTCAAAAGCCGTCTCTCCATCTCTTCTTCAGAACAATCGAAAAACAGTACGAATTCTGGTATAATTTTTGTCTGCAAAATAAAGTAGATTATCCATGAAAAATTAATGAGAGGGAGATAGAGATAGAGATAGAGATAGAGCTAGAGAGAGAACCCAGATTTAAAATTTTTGTCAATGAATATGAAGCGGAGCAATCATACACAAGTGGCCATGACAAGCAAGAAGGTATTCAAACCAATTGAAATGGTGGTTTTATATATAAGATCAATCAAATGGAGATAGTTACTAGACTTGATAGGAAGAAGCATCATGCTTACAACTCTCTCAAATGCAGCGCGGTTCTCTTCATTCCGAGGAAACCCATCAATAAGAAACTTATCATTTTCACCCTCCTGCATTGCCCGTTGGAGAAGCTTAATAGTTACCTCCGAAGGGACTATCTTTCCCTCTGTTATCATGTTCTGGATCATGGTACTGCATCATGGACAATAACAGGAATCAAAATTTTTGCTCAAAGATGGGAAAGGCAGAATAATTGATGATCAATCCAAAACGTAGAACTTATACTTAAAAAGAATATCTAATTCCACTGAGAGAACCAAATACCAACATATAGTTGGGGAAAACATGAAAAAAAAAAATGCAGTAGCCAGTTCGGTCCTTCTCTATCAGGTTGCAACTGAACCAAGAAATAGGGCTGGCAAGAGACCTCAACACATTATTGCACAGGCACCGATATTATGTATTACCACAGTACCACTACATAGCAGTAGCAGCCATTGCATCAATCCATGGATGCACAAAAAAAAAAAAAAAAACGTTATAAAAGGAAGCCTTAATAAGACATGGCTTCCTGGAAGTTTTTATTACTTCCTCAGATGCCTCTTCCAAAAAGGGATGTCTAAGCACTCGTAATGAGTGAAGAATGGAGAAAGGGATGAGCAATTCTTAGAATTACCAAAGTGGACTAATGGGTCTCTAAAAATCCAGACGGAAGTTTTTCAGTCTTAAGGCCCATAAACTTACTTATAAAAGTCATGTCAATCTTAAGCACAGCGCAATCATAGTTCATAAGCACCCTCTTCAGTCATTATTTATACTTTCAGACCCACTTCCACAAGCACATCTAAGAGAAAGATCCACAAAATCCTAGACAATTTTAAAGGCTATGAGATTCAATATCCTTATCCATTCAAGAACCAAGACAATGATGCAGCTAGAAGAACTTTTCATTGTTCCTTTTCTTTCTGGGAAGGGCCACACCTTCCAAGCCCATTTAGTTTTCTTAATCAGGGTTTCTTCCAATGATGGGGGAAGTCAATCGACTGTAGGCCAATCCATTGAATGAATAAAACCCTCCCAATGAGCAAAAAAGTATCATTTTGTCATTGTATTCCTTTTTCAAGTAACAGTTATCTCTACACAGCATTCACAAGCTCCCAACAATTGATATAAATATCCACTTTATCAAACTCTTTACATTCCATCTATTTATTCAATTTTCATGTCAAAATTGGGCCAACTAAAATACATGCGAACACTTATGATACCTTCTTCAAAGTTGTTAAAAATCTGTGGGTTTATGTGCAACACTTAACAAAACAGCTATCAACCTTGATGAAAAGAAAACTATTTATGCATACCCATTTTCAGAACCAGATTTAATTTCCGCTCGAAGAAGATCACCAGCACTGAGATGGGTGTACCCGAAGTGTTCAACAATATTCGCACACTGGGTTCCCTTTCCACTGCCTGGGCCACCTGTTCAAGCATATTTTTTCACGAAATCGGACAAGTCATGGAAAGGAAATTAGAAAAACAAGGGCCAACCATATAATAATATATATATTTTTAGCACCAAGAGAACCAAGAAAAAATCTACATAAATTGGGCTCTTTCCTATCAATAACTAGATTGTTTGTATAATTTATTTTAGCTTGGCATCAGCTGAGTAATGACTCCAGACGTAAATAATTAACAATATTCGCTCACCCAAAACAAAAACAACTTTAACTTTCTTCTCAGTGAACAAACTTCCATTTGCATCCTGCATTCCAAAACAAAATAGAGAGAGCTTTGTCATACAATAAATCAAGAGGCAGTCTCCATTCTCCAATGTGAAGAACAATTGAAGCAACGATGGTAGACCGTCCTAGAAGTTCTATAGTTTTTCGTATAGGCGATTTCCGACAATCGTTTAGCTCTATACTGTAACAAGCAACAGACTTCCACTATCACACCATAACATGCACAGAATTTTCTGCAATTTTGCCAAAAAGCAAGGCATGGGTATGATTGTTTCCGGTCTAATCTCTTCCTGTTTACCAAGCACCATTCGGACACCGACATAACAGAGGGCACAGACGATGGAATGCTAAATGAGAAGAGTTTTTAACTTAACCAAATTTTCCAAGAGCAATGCAGCAAAAGAAACCAACTGATTAATGGAAAGCTAGATTGTAAACCATCTGGAGAGAATCAAAACATGCAGAAATCAAAGCCCCTGGGAACATGAGAACCATAACATACATTTCCTGATGCCAGCTCTGATGGTGCAGCATCTACCACAGCACCCATTAGTATCAACTCTCTTTTGTCTCAATTGAGCTATCTGCACAACACAAATATAGATGAATTCATATATAACACAAGTGCATGCATGAAGATATGGATCGCCGTTCTTGTGGCTTGCTCTAAAGCATTTTAGTGTAAAATTTTCAAACTGGCAGCAGATCTGAACTCAAAAGGAACCGATCTGAGAAAGATGTTAGATCTAAATGAATGGAAATGGAAGAATGCATTCATATCTAGGAATTGAGAAGAAACGGGTATCAGATCTGAAAAGAGAAGACGACGATTGTAGCAGTACCTGATCTGCGAGCGATGTGGTTGGTGCGTTTGCGGTTGCAGAGAGAAAGAGGACGAGGAGGAAAATGGAGGGAAAGAATCAGATCTAGGAAGAGAAGGAAAACATGAATGACCGGTTTTCAGGCAGTTTGTCCCTACTTATAAGAGAGAGCAGACCCGCGTTTGCTGCAGTTTCTATAAATTTTAGCTGCAGTTTGATGGGTGCGACTGGATGCGCACAGGCCTCTCCTTGGGTCCATACCTGGCCAGATGGGTGCCCAAGGAGTGAGTTGGCTTAGTATTAAGGGGTAGGGTTTGAAGGTAGAGATGCAAAAGAGCCCAATCTAGGGTGGAACCATGGTTGATGTGTAGCAAATTTGTCTTTAGAAATCTAACTATGGTTATGAATTAGGATTAGACATGCAATCTATTAGTTGTATTTGAATTTCACCTCAATTTAAGAAATTGGAATCAACTTTGAATTCAAATTCATTAGACGTAACTGCTTTGATATAATTGGATAAAAGAGTTTTTTATTTTTTTTTTTGGGTTTTTTCTTGTTCTTCTTTACTCTCTTGTAAATACGCATACACCATATTCAAGTATCTCACCATTGGTGATATAACTACGTATATCAACATTTGGTTGTTTTGTTGGATGGCAGGTGCTCACTAGGAGACTATGTAGATCTAAGAGCTCCAAAATAACATTTTTTAATATATAAGTAGGTTATTAAATTATACATGATTAAATTAAGTAGAGCCCTTAAAATGCATATTATACCATATTAAAGCCAAAGATTTTTACTTTAATTTTGACTGTTAATTATGATTTTTTATTGTAAGTTTTTTTTTTCCAAAGGTTTCACTTTCTCTCCCACTAATCATCTACTGCAACTACCTTCTTTCTCTTTTATCCAATCAAACTACTCAACTTCACCCTCCATTTTTATGAGTTCTACTTCTTTGTTTCAATAAAAATCCTGTCTTTACTTTACCTATTTTGTTCAACTTCTACTGATTTTTCTATTTTCAATCTAACCCGCTTGCTCTCCGATCACAAAAATAGGTACTCACAGAACTATTTCAATGTATATATATATATATTTATATATTTATATGCTAGCAACAAAGGTCCGACCTTAAGTGAGAATATATTATAAAAGTTTAAGTTTTGTTGAAAATATTTTAAGAGAAACATATCTTAAATAAATTAATTTATTATGTATTTAACTTTCATCTTCCATTCTTGTAACTTTAATATATATAATTATTCATTTATTTATTTATTTATTTATTTTTGCAATGCATGAAAATATATGTGTTAAGAACGGGTTACTGTGCTAGTGTTTATTATGTGAATGTAATCTTTAGGATTTAAATTCTCAAGTTGGAACATACAGAGATCCCAATTCAAAATCTGTAATGTTTTGGATTCTATATGCAAAGATCTATGAATTACTCTAGGATCAATAACTAGGTGTTCATTTTATTTGAAAATAGAGACTTTGGATACTTAGATGATGGGATGCCTTTAGCAACCCAATCAGAACCGAATCTCATTCTGTGGGGCCCAACCCGTTCCTACCTATAGTTTATTAAATAGGTCATCTAATATCAGGTCAAATATTGGTCAACCTATATGGTTGCAAAGTAGAAATGGTTCGCAAGTAGGTTGACGTTTTGTGCCCCCTTGTTGTAATGGATAAAATTAGGAGAAAGTTAGTGCCTCAAGCCCAACCCATACTTGACCCGTTTAGTAGATGGGTCAAACGCCATCTTAACCATATCGCATATGGAGGAGGGTTTCAGTTCAATAATGAAAATTGGCGTATAATGAAGAGGAGATGAATGCAAGCTACTGCGACTTTTACTAGTTTTCAACACTTTTCATGGAAAAACCGTACTTCAAAAATTAGGTTGGATTGGACCATCTAAGTTTTATTGTCATGGTAACCTGGACTTGATTGCAAATAGAAATCCAATTATCTGACATTTTGACCTGGATAAAATCGGGTCTGAAATATAATTGTGGTTCCAATTAATATGCAAATCCAGACTCTGAACCTATTTTTGGACTCAAAAAAACAAATAGGTCCAATTTCCTCTATCCCTCTCTCTATTTTTGCTTATTTATTTATAACGGAGGTTGTCCCAATCTCTTTGGGATGGACTAATCCCTTTGACCTAGTGAGAGGGAGGTAAATTCCCTGCAGTATGGTAATACAGTTAGAACACACAGTTTGAACGCATAACTTTTGAGTCGAAATTGAGATTGTCAATCAATGAGTCAAAATCAGGTTCCGAACCAGATTCCTGATCATTTGCCAAAATCAAATCTAGAGCCAGGTCCATCCTTTTACCAAAAAAGAGGGATCTGACCCAGGTCTAACATGGATCCGTCGCTGACAAATAGGGTTTGCAACACTAGCCACCATCTATTGATTACATTCTTTAAACAATTAGGTTGGTCTGTGTCTCAAGAATTAGGCTGGAAGTATTATCATCAACCATCACAATATTCTTGATTGCACGCTTAAATTATTGGTGGTAAAAGCTTCAACATGATGGGTGGGCACACCTAACGCAGATCATTTTTACAATTGTGTTGGGGTCATTATCACAACTACAAAATTGGCCTGGTGGTTCAGGTGTTAGTCTCACTAGAGGACAATTTCTGAGAACCACCAATGTGAAGCATGTCCATAGGCAAATCCCTAGTGGTGGCCGACATAAATTTATTAAAAATTTATAAGGGTTTATTTATAATAAAAATAAATGTAAATGAAATCAACCCAACTCAAAAATCCAATAAGTTAGTTTTGGTCCACATATAGAGTCCAGTGTGTGTTATAAGATCAGATGGCTCGGGAGTTCAGTATGTCATATAACACCACTTTGGGCCCTACATGACGAGAATCCAGATCATTTAAGATAAATGTCATCTCCATCGGTGATACATTCTCTACTTTCAGTTCAATAGAAGTGGATCCACTATAAGATTGGACACATGATTGAAAATATGATTAGCGCTATCTAACATTTTGGCTGATCATGTACCATTAATCAAGTTTCAGTCTTGTGCTCAATTATCGGATGGTGGGATCCACTCTTTGATGAGCTTATATTTGAGGATGTATCACTGAAGGGGATGATATTCATCTTGGACAGCCTAGATTATTATCATATGGGCCCTACAATGAAGTTTTGGAGACCACTTGCAGTTAAAGTCATTCATGGCTGCCACAGGGAGTCTAGACTCGATGTAAAATGTCTTGGTACAAAACTTCACAATTAATTCAACTCACAAATCAAACTAGAGATGATTACATCGTAACTATGTTTTCATGATGATTGAGCAATTAATTGATTTTTCAAGGGCAATTGGTTGTACGATCACATTATTTGTGCCTCTTAAGCAATTCGTTGTCATGTTTAGTCAAGGAGAATTGACCATGTTCATGCGGAGTGAAAAAATTGGATTGCTTGATTCGACCTACATGGAGCTCACCATTTTGGTGAAAGAGAAGTAGGGAAACCTCCATATCAGTAGAGAGAACAGAGGCTCAGTAGGCATAGACATCATAGACAGGGCCGGGAGAACAAGCATAGCTAGGAGCTACCCATAGTGAAGAAGAAGTTAGAAAGCCATTGGCCGTTTCAGCTTTCCTTTGTTTGGTTACAGATCCTCTAGTTGCAGGGGCAGAGGTGAAGGCAGTTTCAGTTGATTCACCTGCTTCTTTTTCCCCGTTCAAAAAAATTGTTATGAGAAAGAAAGGGGGATAAAATAAAAATAAAGAGATGAACCTCACTGAGTCAACTGAGCTCAAAGTGTAGGGATGCACATTGGATACATGGTGCACCAAGGGCGGACTCAAATTATCCACCACCGCCCCAGGTCGGATCTGAAAATGCCTATGGTGGCATGGGCCGGATGGCCCATCTCCCATTTCAGTAAATTTTTTGCCCCACCCTAATTCTCCAAAATAGTTTTCCACTCCCGATCTGAAGATTTCCAACTTCTATTTTTGCTAATTGCATCTGTGAGGGTTCTTTACGAAAGAGGAAGGAGATGGTAAGGGTCAATAGATGGGAGAAGAGTAAATAACAAAGTGATCATATATCGATTTTGGATCCTATATGTAGGCCACAATAGGGAAGCTTATGACAAGTGGTAAGTGCCACCTGTCCTACTTTGAGCTTTGAAATGAAGATATCTAATGGTTGTGATTTTTTAGAAGAGTCGTTCGACCACACTTGACTCTTTAAAGTTGTTCAATGTTTGAAGTCCGGATTTATCGGAGAATGTTTTGCTGTAGTGTTTTGAGTTATGGAAGATTTGGAGGGAGAGGTCTAGGAAGTGAGAAAGATATATGATGGAAAATTAAAGGGGTATGATTAGAAACTCTTTAGGAACTTTGAGGAAAAAAGAGTTATTATTTTTTGTATGATAATTATTATTACATATTTGGAGTTCTAAATTTCATTCCACTGATTTGAATAAAAATTAATTAATTGCTTGATGAATTTGTAGTTGTAGTTAAAAAGTTTATGTAGATGGCGTTGATTTTGACTGTTTTAATTAAACATCATCCACCCCACTCAAAGAAAATCCCGAGTCTGCCACTGTAGTGCACCTTTTTAAAGGTTGGATTTTCTAAAAAATGCATCGGCTAATATTTTGCTTATATGTCTGTGTTTCATTGGATCACCACCGCTGTATTTTGAGGGTTTGCTTTGTATTGTTGCAAGATGGTATTTGGTTGTTGAGCATCTGAAGTCTCGATTCTAAATAATTGAAAGTGTTTATTTAGATCCAAAATCAAATCCTACTCTCAAGAATATTAGTTTTAACGGAGTAGATAGATTCAGCTGTATTTATATTTGAGAGTTTATTTAGCTTCAATCACATACCATTTAATAGCCCTACTTTCATATTTAAGATTTTTATTTTGAAGATATTTTATCCAATGATACTAATCTTATCCACATTTTATTTCAGATATAGATTCAAAATCATATCCTCTTCTCTTACTATTTTTCTAAATTGATGCCGGGTTCAAATATAATATATGGAAAATTTCAAAATAAGGCTCAAGTTTTGCCCAGATTTAAAAAAAGGACAACAAAAAACTTGCATTACAAATTAGGACTTAAGTTTTCTATTTAGATTTCAAATCAGGACAATTGTTCTATTTATTAAAAAAATACCCAAAATGCCCTTTGTCCCTTTCCTCTTCCTCCTCCCATCCACCATGGCTTGACCAAATCAATTGAAATGCAGATTAAGACTAACAATAAAGAGCCATAGGCCTTGTATGAAACTAAATTCCATGCAGAAATAGAATTCTGTTTAATAATGGTTTTCTCTTGAATACAATGTACAAGTCTATATTAGGTTTATATAGAAGACCCTAATAGGTTCTATTGAGTATGATGTGGTACAAGTGTTTATCATGCAGTATTCACAATTGCCGAGTGTTCTTTGACTGTAACAAACAGGCCATGTGGCTGACAGACAATCTAACCAATTTATTTTGAATCGGTCTTGGCTAACCAATCTTTCCCATAGCTCCCCTCAAATTGGGTTGGGGTGGTGATGAAAGACCCAATTTGGCTCGAAAGATATCGAACTAACTTCTTGGTAAGGCTTTTGTAAGAATATCAACCAGCTGATCTTTAGACGGCACAAATTTAGTAGCAAGAGACCCATTAGCAACTTTTTCTCTCACAAAATGATAATCGATCTTGATATGTTTTGTGCGAGCATGAAAGATGGGGTTGAGTGTCATATAAAGGGTAGAGATGCTATCGCAATATAGTATACGTGGCTGTTGAAGGTATAGACCAATGTTTCGAAGGATGAAAGAAATCCAAGTAAGCTCTGCGGCAGTAGAGGCTAGAGCTCGGTATTCTACTTCAGCACTTGATCGTGCCATAGTTGGTTGTTTCTTGGCACTCTAGGAGATGTAGTTTCCTCACAAATAGGTACAATATCCAGACGTTGATCGCCTTGTAGTGGGCCAACTTGCCCAATCATCATTAGAGTATCTATATAAAGTGTAACGCTCTAATCCAAGTTTAGGTTGTTTAACAAGTAATTAATTGTGATTACTAGCTAATTAACATAGTTTTATTTTAAATAAGTCTATTTTAGTCTTGTGGAGTTTAGTAAGTCAAGTTCAGGTCATGAATAGGTAGTTTGGGTCAGCTTTGACTTTACCTAGGTAAATGGAAACCCTTTTTCGTAATTTTAGAATTCATGGTTTCACTTCATACACGCATCATATTGATACTATCACGGTTGTCTTGTTGAGCTCATCAACTTTCGTACTTGACCCGAAAACATTCAACTCCGTTGGAATTAGTTGGACCCTTATTTGATTACATTGGAAATATAATAAACTAAATGGGCTTTCTTATAAACTGCAATGTATAAAAGAAGCTAGCCAGCTATTCGAGCTCCTCTTCTTGGTGCCCTCTCTCTGCTCTTTGCTTTAGCTTTCTTCTTCTTGTGGCTACTATTTCCTCAGCAACTAAAGGTATAATTGTTGCATGTGTCTTTAGAGGCTTTCACTTGTCACCACCAACATCTCCCTCATCTTCTTTTAGTTGAGATTTAGACTCCTAGCCTTCATCATTCCAAATCAAATTCTAAGGTGAGACCTCTTCCTTTGTTTCATAATTTATGAATAAGCAGAGTCAAGGAGACTCTTATTTTATTGCATGCACTCATTTTTACATTCTTCCTTAAATGCATGGCATTTAGGACCAAGAAAAGTGAGTTCTTCTTTTTAACCAAGCCAAGAGAAGGAGTAGTGGAACTCAAAAACAAAGGTAAGTATAAGCTAATTTGTGGTTAAATGCATGTTGGTGTAATGTGAATCATGCAATTCTCTTAAATTCAACATTTGATTTTTTAGCCCTTTCCTTCTTTACTTCCAATTATTTATAATGAAATTGCTCAATCAATGGTGATAGATGGTTAAATTGAAAGTGACCACTGTGTAGGGAATGAAATGTAGACATGAAGATGAAACCCAGGGTAATCGGTTTAAGGAAAGAGTTCTATGCTGAAATAGCTTCTGACAATCTAAAGCTTAAGGCCAAGCCGTAAGTATTTTACAGCTCAAAATCCAAAGAACCAAATTTGACACATTATTCTATGGCTAAGCTACGGCTAAGATGTGAAATGTGCTATAGCTAAGCAGTAGATCATTTTACAGTTAAACTGTGGATGTGAAGGAACAACTTATGTAACCATGGCTAAGCCGTAGTGCATTCCACGGCTAAGCCATAGGTTGCCCCCAGTTAAGCTGTAGGTCACTCACGGTTAAGCCGTAGGACCATTGAAACTAGGATTTCTTATCGATTATTTCAAGACCTTATAAGACCTTAATTCCTAGACTCCTCTACCCTACTCACTGGCTTAATGGAGTAATCAAACACAATGGAAAGTCTTGAGGGCTGAGACTCATTCATATGTTGTTATCCATCTGTTAAGCACCTATCCATGTGTGTTCGTTTAAGGGACTCTGATACACCTCTCCTACACAATGTGATACCAAAGTAAAGACAATCGTATATTGGATAACTTAAAACTATATCATTATGGAGGGTTAAAAACAATGAATGACTAGAGTAGGGTTGGCTTATAAATCACCTTGATTTCATTAATTTGAATTGCACAGCATATTGAATTATCATTATTGCCCTTTATTATTGGAATGATTTTGAATTGAGATGATCATAATATGAATTGATTCTACTTGAAATGTTATTAATATACGGTTCCCAATTGTCAGTGTTGAATTGAGTAAGAACGAACTGAATGTATAATCTATGGTTCTCAATAAACGTATATATGGTTCTCAATAAAATGTATGGTATGGCTTATTTAAATTTAATCATATGAATCGAAATGGTCTGACTCTACTCAGCTTTAACCATATGATATCCGGCGGGATTGACTTTAGTGTAATATATGAACAGTGCCGCCGCAGTGTGCCTTTGGAGTTTCCAGACTCTATATATAAAGAGAACCATTCGTACCTTAGCCCGGTCGATGGTGTTCTCAACACAAAGACCTCTAGAGGGAGGATATAGCAAATATAGTAGCCAAATAGTATGTATTTTTACTTATTGATCCTTATATCATGCTTTGTTTTAATGCACAACGTGTGTAGTATATTAAATTGACATCTATCAGTCACTTGTCATTAATTACTTTGGATACAACGCGTATTACCTTAATTATACTTATACTTTGCTGAATAATCTTATTCATGGTTGTCTAATAGTGTCACAGGCCCATATCCCGATCCTAGTCTGGCGGAAACCCGGGAGTCAAAGAAAGAGACCGCGGTGATTCCTTCAGGCTGTAACGAATGGACAACATAAGCTTACTGACTCATCCATATGCCGAGAGCGACACATTATTATCTTAGGGATGAGTATTTTTTGGTATTTTGGGACTTTTAGCATATACATATATTTGCATCTATATAGATTGTTACCTACATAATCTGACCTTTTTATGAATATCATTTGGTTTCTTGTACTTTGTTGTTTTACTTTCTCTTCATAGAACGTTTATCCTAGTTGCATACATGTGCATATCACGTTTGGGTTGTACAGCTAATATGTAGAATTGCTATAATAATCTTATGCTCTTTAAATGTTAAGATTTGGACTGTTTCATGGTTGTAATGATATTTTTGAACTATTCAATGAAAAGTGAAAATCTATAAATGATATTGACAGGCTTTCGCGTATTAAATGCTTAGATAGATGTCCATTTAAGCACCTCACACGTGGAAGTATGTGAATATTTCTTGTGTAATTCCGCTTTGATTTCGGTCCGGGTGTGAATTACACGGGAGTACGTGTATTACTCCTCGGGGTTAACCCTAAACCCATGATTCTCAGGCTTGGATCATAACATAAGGTAATTGGATTGTGGCCCAAGAGTTGAATGCCGTGATCCATAGTGCCATGGATGTAGCGCAATAGTCGCTTAACTAATTTAAAATGATGGTTTGTTGGTGCATGCATATGTTGGCAAACCATATTGACACTATAGGAGACGTCCAGCCTTGTGAAGGTGAGATATTGTAGTCCGCCAACAATACTTCGATAAAATTAGGGATCATGGAAAGGTTGTCCATCAGTGGCAATCATCGAATGTGCAACCATTGGAGTAGAAATAGATTTACAGTTCACAATTTTAACACGTTTGAGTAGATTATAAGCATATTTTGTTTGACTGAGAAAAAACGCATTTGGAAAATTTTGGACCGCCACCCCTAAAAAATAGTGCAGATAGCCCAAATCTTTCATAGAAAATTCTTGGCTTAGGCGATCAATAATCTAACGAAGAAAGATAGTGTTATCTCTTGTGAGAATAATATCATCCACATACAATAGTAAAATAATGATGCTTGAGTATATGGCAAATGAACAAGGACAAATCAGCCACACTACCAGAGAATTATAGAGACAGTAGGAAGGTGCTGAATCGATTATACCATGTTCTAAGTGCTTGTTTGAGACCATAAAGAGCCCATTTCAAGCGACACACATGAGTTGGCTTCTATGGATCTTTGAAGCCTGGTGGTTGTTCCATGTAAATAGGCTCAATTAAATGTCCATAGAGGAATGCATTCTTGACATCCATTTGATGAATGTCCCAATTGTGAGTGAAGGCAAGGGTGAGAACAACTCGAATTGCAGTTGGTTTAACCACCAAAGAAAATGTTTCTGAAAAATCAACTCCTTCAACTTGATTAAATCCCTTGGCTACCATGTTAAATTTTCTCAGCTAATCATTGCTATTAAAACCTCAAGGTGTTAGTAGAGGTAATAGAAATACTTTTTAATATTTCTCATCGGGTGGAGCTCACTCTTCAATACTCTCCCTCAGGTGGATCCTGGTCGGCGCATTTTTGGCGACATGCAATTTTTTAGCTCTGAGTCATTCCTTCTGGAATTCGAACTCGCAACCAGTTGGCTTTGATAACAAAATAGAATTTTGTTTAATAATGTTTTTCTCTTGAATACAATATACAAGTCTACATCAGGTATATATAGAAGACCCAAACAAGTTCTGTTGAGTATGATGTGGTACATGTGTTTATCATGCATCATTCACAATTGCCAAGTGTTCTTTGACCGTAACAAACAAGCCATGTGCCTAACAGACAATCTTGCCAATTCGTTTTGAATAGGTCTTGGCTAACCAATCTTTCCCATATAGAGGTGGTTGAGAGGATTTGGTATGACATCAATGCATTGTCGATGTTTAGTGTGCTAGAACATGGGCAAAACGCTAGTCATTCGCAGGTAGGGTACTAAGGTCTGTAATCTTTTTGGTTATTATTCTCTGCGAGTCTATCCGAAGATGCTCTATTTAATCTATTGCTTTTCTTCTAGCTTGTTCTTAAATTATTAGGCATTTCCACAGCAAAAAATTCTATAATAGGAGTAAATCATGTAGTTAGTTCTGGATATGTCCACGGACCAAAGGCCACCGTAACTAAGCTTTTTGATGCTATTAATCAAATCGAGTTCCTAGCGCTCGAATGTAGTGATGAAGTGAAGTTGTGTTCGCATTGTAATCTAGGGGGTTAACCTTAATACATCCAGTTCACACTTAAAAGTGAGGAAGGGTGGTGATTTTTGGTTGTTTATGGGCAAATATGATATGGGCACTTACATAAAAAAACACTTGTCTGGACTATGAGGATAAGTAGCTCATGTCTTTGTTCATACTCTTAGCTTGGTACATACCTAGTGGCAAGATGAGAATCAGATATAACAAGTTTCACGAGGGAATGTTCTACAACACCCGGTATGCGGTCCTAGTCAATCATATTTCAATGGATTTGGTCAGCACATGGTAGTTGGGACAAAGGGCATTTTAGACTTTTTCATTTAAAATAGGACCATTGTCATCATTTGAAATATAAATGGAAAACTTAAGTCCCGTTTGAAATGCAAAATTTTGTTTGTCCTTTTTTTAAGTCTGAGCAAAACTTAAGTCTGGTATGGGTTTTATGTCGAATTTTTATATGAAATCAATTTATAAAAAAAGGTTCCGATTCAAATCCACCATGGTCCACTCCGGATCCAAATTGAGTATCAACATTTTATCTGTAAACCAGATGAGGTCGTGCCAGCTTAAACCATTTACCACTAGAGGTAAATCCCACTCGACGTTGCCTTAGAATATAATAATAAGGGATTTTGCCTGTCTAGCTATCTTTACACCTGAAATTCAATTATAGATTATCTATAATTGAATTATAACAAATCTCTACAAAGCGGCTTGTGCAATACTCTAGGGCTATGTCTCACATATTACACTATATAATACTCTAGGACCATGCAATATAGCACATATTGGAATATTTGATATTCTAGGGCTTGCAATATCTCACGTTTGTGATACAAACATCCCTCCAATAAATATATAAACCTCAAAGGTTTAGAGTTTCCTTTTTTTAGGCAACAATGAAAATATATTTAGACAAGAAGAAGATTATAAAGAAGCCTCAGCCAATATAGCAAAAGGGCAGTATGCTATAAAAGCATTATACCACAAAAGCACGTTACACAGTGAAAGTGACTAAATTTGAAGATCTATTAACTCTTCGCATAGCTAAAAAGTCAGCAAAACTATTTGAAGTCTGCTCAATATAAAAAAAAATGAATCACTTAAATTGAAGACAATATAGCTATAATCTCATTCAAATAAAATGGAAATCTCTAAAAAAACAAAGCTGAAGAAGGCAGCCAAAATATAATATTAAAAGAATTGCTCTCAACCAATAATTTTGAACGAAAAAAGGATGAAGTGAAAATCCAAATTATTTCTAAAATAACAACAATTTCCGCCTCAATAGGCTCCATACAACCCATATGTTTAAAAAACAAAGCCAATGCTATGCCTTCACTATTGTGAAGCACCTCACCAATGTTTACTATCCGAGGTTTTTTTCTAACCGGCATCCACTTTGAACTTAAACACACCCTCAATAAGAGGAGCCCATGAAAATACCTTCTCCACTTTCTTAACCCCAAAATCCGCAAAGCTTCCTAATTGAGCAACACGCTGGCCAATCCGAGCGAGCACCAAACACGTCTCAACGGTCTAGTGGCAAATGCCAATGACAATAATAAGTCGCAATGTGATTGAGATCACCGTTTATGGGGAAGGCACCGTTCCAGCCGTCTATTTATTCTGATGAGACGTGGAACATTGGGCCCACACTGCCCGTACTACCTTGGTGTATTATTCGTTTCTCATGTTTCCCTCCATCCAACTTAAAATAACTCTCCTTCTCTGCACCTGACGATGCCTTCCTTCTCTTCTTCTCTCCTTGCCTGACTATGCGTTCCTTGTCTTCGTCTCTCTTTTCTTTATTCTTTTCTCACATTTACCTCCATCCTTAAAACTGTTTAACAATTCTATCTCTTCGACCTGACTCTGCCATCCTCACCTCATTTTTTTACTCTTGTTCCTTCCTTCTCTTCCACTTCTCAAAAATCTCTCTCTCTCTCTCTCTCTCTCTCTCTCTCTCTCTCTCTCTCTCTCTCTCTCTCTCTCTCTCTCTCTCTCTCTCTCTCTCTCTCTCTCTCTCTCTGAGATTTCTGTTTATATATAAGGTTGAGTTATGCTTCTCCATCTACCATCATTCGATAAGCTGAAATTATTTAGATGGAGGAAGAAATGGGCGAGTATGCGCTATCAACATGGGCAGTGACTGCCTTCATCTTATCAATCCTCATTATTGCCATCTCTTTCTTCGCGAAACGCCTCCTTGGCTTTCTACGAAAGGTGCATGGTTTCTCAGAATATATATCCTCTTTCATTTACATTTCTTTTCATTCTCATGTTTTGTATGATATTAAAGCGGCGAAATGAGCATACCGTGCGTGGCTTGAGCATGGACAACATGTTTATTTTTCATCATTCCTTGATTCAATATCCATTAAAAGGAGGTTATCTTACAGTCATTTTTGGATATTCACTTTTGATTCTTTAATCTATTTTTATCAACTATAAAAAGACGAAGTCTTAGAAGTCCTAGTAATTCAATTTCATGAAACGAATAGGCCCTCAGAGTTCTTTTTAAAAAGCCCAAAACCCAGCTACACCAAGCACACGATTCATAAGAACCCGCCTAGTTCACAGGCAGGGCCCTCTCCTATTTTGTTTGGTTTCCACAACTACCCAGACATTCTTCTCATACAAGAAGATTGGTTCCATATTGATTTTAAACTCCGTTAGCCTTGACCCCACAGCTTCAATTCAAAAGAATTGTTCAGAACCCATTCTCCAGTCTCTACACTTGGATTATTTTCTCTAAATTGAATTGAAAACCCACATCAGGCACCATTGTGTGTTTTTACTTGGGATAACTTTTTAACATTTATGACTGCCGTTTGATATACCTTCATTTTAGCAGTCTGTTGAACAGGTATTAGCAAATCATTCACGAGAGCAATGCAGCTAGATTGTTGCTTGTTTGTATTGCCCAATTATTCTTTATTAGTCATCTTTAAATGGTATTTGATTTTCTAGAATACATCACATCCCAACCCTGCAATTTGAGCTAGAGGTGATATTCATTTTGGTTCATCAAACGCTTGACAGTTGCTAAAAGAGGTGCTTGAACTAGAAGGGCCGTTGTGCCCACTAAATATGCAGATGTGAGAATGGTTAGGAACAATGAAGTAGGACTGCTGCTACCACTGCACTTTCCACAGATACATAATATATGTGTTCGGAAAAAGATTCATGTCCCACATCGCCTAAATATTAGGTTTGACATAACTTTATATACCTATATGGGCCTTCCACCAATCAACTCAAGCTTTTGGATTGATACATGATTTCTTATATGGTATCAAAATAGATATCGCTCTTAGCATAAGCTTTTGGATTAGTACGTGATTTCTTACACTATAAGATTTGATATTTGTCTATAATGTACTTGGCAGACTTTGTTGAGCCTTTGATTATTGCTTAAATGAGAGATGTTACTCTGTTGTGAAAATAAATAGATAAATTAGAGGCATCTGTACTAATTAAGCAAAAACCAACTGTGTCGACTTTGTTACAAACAGATAAATGATAATATATTCTATTATTTTATGAATATTAGTTCATGGAAACATAGATATATAGTACACAGTATCTTAATTGTTAAAGGAAATGGATCCCCAGAGAAAGGAAATTAATGTATGAAGCCCACATTTTTCAAGAAATCTCCATTCTTTCATATTTCAGAAAATAATTATCACACTCACATAAGATGGTTTTAAAATTTAGGCTTTCTTCAAAAATATTGGGTGTGTATATTGCCGGAGCCATATCTAAGTTATAATGGGGTTAGCTATATGAAATCTGTTACACTTAAAGAATTTTTATTGTATTTGGGTGGATATATATAGCATTTCCATAAATGAATATGCATATACCATGCTGAGTTATAAATAGTACACAAATGATGTTGCAAGCATTTTCTAAATAGGGAAGCAATTTTGACGCTTCTACAAAAAACTTGTCATGGATTCCAACACATGTCACGATTTCCTTTTTCAAACTTATCAAACGGCCTGTTTGCCTGCTTTGTATTGATTCCTGGGAGTTCAAAATGAAGAGAGTTCTAATTAAGGGAGATTGGTATTCCATGAGTTGTGAAGGATAAGGTGGAGATATAGATAAGATTCTAAGGTAATGGTGGTAATCATTTCCAACCATAGGAGTGATTATCTCATGGCCATTTGTAGATCTTCACCCTCTTCAATTTTAGCCTTCTGATAGGAAGACATAGTTAAGAATTCAAATGAATTCTATACCAGAGAAAACCAACGGGCCCTAGATGCTAGAACTGTAAACTTACACCTAGTTGAAGTTGTTGTCCACCCTTCCTAATATTGGAAATGTTTGCATGGTGAATTTGACACTACATTCTGTAATCCGTTCTCCAACTTAATTATAAGCCTTTACAGTCCATTGTATAAAGAGTATCTACTTCAGTTACTCAACACAATCCACAAATTCGTATTTATTTTTTGCTTATGTAGGAAAGCACAGCAAAGGTGAACCTACGATTGACCCACAGTCAAAACAACCCACAACTGTACTTTATACAATGTAACACCTTAAATTCACTTTAAAAAAATTATACAAAGGCACACATACATCACACCACAAAACACTACAGACACTCACGTTACACACACACTTACACATTACCGTTACAGTAGAACTCCTTGCTACACGAGCACGACTCACTACAACACTAAACACTTCCTCTTGCTTTTGTTTGCTTGCATTTTTTCTTGTTGCAATGAGCCAAGGCACCTGTATTTATAGGCCTTGGGAACCAAGTCGGTGAAATGCATATGGCTGAAATTAATACACGTGGTCCCGCCAGTTACCACTCATAAAAGGCGGTTTGGCTTGGTAGTGAACTCGAGAGAGGTTTGGGTGGGGGTGACTGAAGTCTTGGTTTAAAAGGTTGATCGAACGTGGGTTCTAGAGACTGCTGTAGTCAAGGAGTTGATGAGGCTGGTTAGTTTGATGAGACTGCTAGAAAATGATGACGCCAGCATTTGAGGGAGACAATATAAAAGACACTGATGCCAACAGTTTCTCCGAAGTTGATGGTTCATTCTAGGATAGGATTCCAGTTTCCAATGTCTGCACCCACAATCTCTATGGTGATTTACTGAGGGGTTCATGTGATATCTATTCCCAACTGATTTTACTTTCCCGCATGGTTCTTTAATTATCAGTAAATATCCAATGTTAACGTGCAGATGGTGTCTCTTTAGTAACCTCTGGAAGCGTATAAAATTTTCCCACGTTTTATGTTTAGCTCCATCTGGTTCTTGTAAATGTTCCTTCTTCTTGTATCAATATGACAGACTTCTTTTTTATCATTTGCTTCATTTCTTTTAACCATTTCCACCTAATAGTTTTGTTGCTTAGATCTGATCCTCTATAATAAGGGTACTTTTACTGCAGGCCATAAATGGACGTTGTTCAAGTAAGAAGGAATCTACAGTTGTTCTTATTTTGGGTGAGTCTGGGCCATATAAATTTCTTGTGTACCCATCATGATTCATGAGTTAAGTGCAAGAGTTTTTGTCTCTCATAATCTTGTTAATGGTTCGTTACTTATAGGAGATGACAGATCTAACTTTTCTGCTTGAGTATTGATAAAAGTTGGCATGCAAGAAATTTTTTTTATTTTTTTAGTCAAAGGTGTCATATATTTTTCCTAGTCTTTCTTCTTTCAACAAGAGCTTCATATCATCAATCTCGTTAGTTTGTGACAGCCTTCTCTGTTCATTTCATTTCATTAGACTAACAATAAATTCAACATCATTATCAGTAAACTTACAATAAATTGCATGGATGCAAATAAATATTTTGGACAGGTGGTCCCGGAAGTGGAAAGAGCACCCAGTGTGAGAAAATCGTTAAGCACTTTGGATACACCCGTCTGTCTACTGGAGATCTTCTACGAGCTGAAGTTGCTTCTGGTTCTAAAAATGGGTGTGCAATTGTTCTCTTTCTTATTCTTCGCACTCCTACCCCAAAACATGTGTGTGCTCTTCCTTTTAAGCAATTCCATGATATAAAGGATGTTAATGATATAAAGGATGTTAATTGACTTGTTGAAGGTCGATTTCTCCGTCAGATACTAATGTGAACAGTTACTGATGTATGTTTGCTTTAGTATGATTATAACAGGGTGGCTCGACTATTGAGTTAGAAAAGCCTTTGCTTTAAGCCCCTCAAAAAACAAGGCCCCAAAAAATGTAAATTCTATCTTTTTTTTTCAATTCAAAAAAATAAGGCTTCAAAAATGTAGTTGTAGCAACTTAAGGCCTCATAAAAGTAATTAAAACAACTACCATCTTTTTACATTTCAGAAAAAATAAATGTTATATTTTCATATTTCAAAAAAAGAATTGAAGTTCATTTTCACCATTGAAAAAATGTCGCCATTGAAAAAAAACCAAAAAATCACAATAAGCCAGAAATCATTTTCTATTATGAAAATTTTTTAACTTGCACATTTTTCTCTCTATATCCGTGCTACTTAAAATCCTCAGAAGACAACTTCAAATATAATCTTTTTTTTTCATATTGAAGAAGTTGCATCAAATTCAAAAGTAATCCACATCTATAATTTTTATGGTCAACACTGATAAATCACTAAATTAGCTTTTATGGTTCTATGCTTTTAAAAAATTTAATTACAAGATCATATTATATGTTTATTATAGTTAGTGTTCATTTTATTTGTAAATATTATTAGTTATAATTTATAAATATTAAATATATCTACTAGAAAAATATTGACAATACCTGTAACTATTTTTTTTATGGAAATAAGTTTTTGAAAATTAAAATTAATAACATCCTAATTTAGAACAACAATGTCACAAAAAAGATTAAGTAGATTGGCAATACTAGTAATTGAAAAAGATATGTTAGCAAAATTTGAATATAAAACCTTAAATAGTAATATTAATGCATTACAAAAAATAAAAAAGTCAATTTTATATAAAATATTATAATAATATTAAAAATATAAAAATACCTCATTTAGGATTGCCGCTTTAAGCCTCAAATTATTTTGATCCGGCCCTGGATTATAAAGATGGAGTCTTACTTCTACATGAATGGTTGGAAATTCTAACATTGCATTCTATCTTCATGGTATTGTTATTAGCTTTCACTAAAACCAACTTACATCCTTTTTCATGTAGTTATTCTTTTTCTCTATACTTTTAATTTTTTTTTTTTTTTGGGTCATGGCCAGATTATTTTGGATTTTAATTTTTGATGAGGACACTCTTTCTATATACCTATTTTATCCATCAAATCCAGATCATTTATTGGTAACTGCTTTCCAACTGCAGCACCATGATCCAGAAAATAATGATAGAGGGAAAGCTCGTCCCTTCTGACATCGTTGTTCGGGTTCTCCTTAAGGCAATGGAAGAGAGTAAAAGTGACAAGTTTCTTATTGATGGCTTTCCTCGGATTGAGGAGAATCGTGCTACATTCGAAAAGATCGTAAGCTTCCAAGAGACCCATTAGTAATCTGGATTCCTTTCACTTTCAGGTTCTTTACATTATGCTGCATTTGGTTCGAATGAAAATATTGCATGGTTTCCAACTTCTGCTAAATCTGAAAAAATAAAATGTTTCAGATACTGATTGAGTCTTGAAATATTTACACTTGGTTGACAGTTGAAACCATTGTTATAAAATATTGGACACTATAATAGCAAATATGTTGGGCTTCTACAAGAGCACTAATTTGAAAATTTTCTGATTGGTAGAACCTTATGACTTGTATTCCTTCATGGAAACTGAGTTCATTATACTGAATTACTCTGTTAATCTGTTAGTGAAACTGATTATGTTGCAGACAGGTATTGCTCCAGAATTTGTACTATTTCTTGACTGTTCAGAAGAAGACATGAAAAGGCGTCTTTTGAGTAGGGACCAGGTGAGGCAGGTGCATCCTTCTATATTTCAGTTCTGTTCTGGACGTCTTCCTTTCTCTACTTATCCCTTCTGTTCTTGTTACATGCAAAGGGGAGAGAAGATGACAACATTAAAACAATTATGAAGCGGTTTGAAATTTTCAAAGAATGCACTTTACCTGTAATTGAGTATTACAGCTCAATAGGGAAGGTTCATAAGGTAATGTACTGTTGTAATAGGCTCTGGATGTTCTGACTATAATTATATTGATAATAACATTTTGCATTGATTCTCTGAAAAATCTTCTGATCTTAAAACTGGCAGAACTCCACTGTTAAAGTTGATTCACTTTTTTCATTAACTCCAACAGATTTTCTTCATGAATTTGTCATTATATTAGGTTAAGACTTTCCCATCTTCAATGCGTTTTATATAAAGGACATCAGGTTGTGACAACTTACCAGAAAAAGATCAATTGTATATTGGTGTTGGACTAAATGCTGGCGATTAGAATTTAGAAGATTCCCTGCTAAAGCATGCACCTCAAAGCCTTACCTGCAACCCTCCTGCTCCCCCAACTCTTCCCCTTCATATATTTTATCCGCACAGTTAGCTCTTCATGTACCTGTCATCAAGCAGTGGTCCTGCTTTTTCTTCGTTTCCACCTCCAGTTCAACCCTTTCCCAGCTCATTATAGATAATCCACACAGGAAATCCAGTCACGATTGCCCGAGCCCGAGGCTAATGCTTCCTGTCAGGCGCTCAACGGCATAGCATGACAGCAAAGGCTTAACTTTCATTTCACTTTTATAGCATGACTGCATGAGGAACTTTAAGCACATTTAGATGACAACAGGGGTCATTGTGAACAGAAAAAAAAAAAAATCTGAACCACTCATAAAAAAATGCCACTCTCTCTCTTGCATCAGATATGACAGACTTCATTCAAATATGTTTTAGGCCAACCAAAAGATTATTATTGTTCCCTCAACCCCCACCCAAAAAATGAAATTTTCAACTATAGAGCCTCACAAATTTCCGTGAGTTATGTGATGTATTCATTTGATGATGTGGTCTTCTGTGTACATGGATGAATGCACATGCTAATGTTGTTCAGAAACTAATTGCCGTCACTTGTACTCAGATTGATGCTGGAAAGCCCGCTGAAGATGTTTTTAATGATATCAAACGTGTGTTCTCGCTGCATGGTATCAAAGTAAAGCATCTGTTCATCTCTTATGTTTCCATTAATCAATACTTTCAAAGCATGCAGAAGTGAATTTTCACAGTGGAAATCATGCATTTATAACCTTCACTAACATGCTAATGTTGGGTTTGGCAGGCTACTTAGGACCGCATTGATGAAAGCAAGCAGGATATCTATGCTAAGGTTTTATCTCTTGAAAACTTAAAAAAATCTCTTTTTGATAAAGATCATATCATGGAGGGGTGTACAATATTATGGCATAGAATTATTTGGAGCTGCCAGAGAGGCCCTGCCAGTGTAAGGATTGGGACTTATCACCATGACCACAAGCATCAAAGCCCTTTCCCTTCTGTTTGGGGTCAGCAACTCTACAATCCAAATGTAGATGAATGAAAAACAGAGACTACAAAAAGAAGTCCACCATCATTACTTACATCAGGAAGGTCCTAACACTAGCATTTCTGTACGAGGGATGCCCATGCCATATTTCATGAGCTTTTTTTTTATTATCGCTGGTTTTAGTTGCTTCAGCACAGCAACTTAAGTACAAGGCTATTTTGGTTTAAGCTAGAAACCTCAGCTTTTGTTTCATAAAATAGCTAATTTAGGACTTATTTGTGCAACAAGAGGATTCTGTGCTGCTTGAAATTTTGTTTCCACTTAAGAGAGGAACCTTGCATTTATACCTCTTATGAGGGAAATTAAGACCCTCTCTAGCAAGGAAAATAAGTACATCTTTTTCATTTACCACAAGGGAAATGTATTGCACCAAACAACTGAACAGTGCTACATGGCCTTTAGTGAACGGGAAAAAAAAAAAAAGAATAATTATCACATGAATTCATCACAATCTGCTACTCCTTTTCCATTGCAATGTCAATGGAATTGATAATGATTAGCTAATTGAAAATTCTATAATAGTCTTGGAATGCTTGGTGCCTAATTCTCTGTGTAATTCCTCAAATTCTAGTCTCAAATGAGTATTATATAAATTTGAATATTTGGAAAATTTGAAAGGTCAAAATTGCCAAAACATTTTCGCAAAAATTTCAGACACAATTTTTAACTGATTACTTATGATAGGAAGTTGTGTGTCTGAAACTCTAGCATTTGGTATATTTTTTATGTTTTCTTACTATGGAGATCACTGATGGTTGATGGCTTTGGATTATCAATGCAGGTACAGCCAGTCACACGGCAATTAGACAATAGATTCTGAAATATGTATGGGTGTCTCTACATAGTGAACATGCTGGTGTATGTATTATTTGTATGACTGATCATTTAAAATAATCCATCTTTTTAGATCTCTCATTGGGAGAGGGCTATCATGCATAGCAGCTATGGAATTCTGTCCATTATCACATTACGACAATCTTTTCCATGATTGGAATGCATCTAGAAGGACCTGCAGTAAAGGCCAACCTGCCATTGAAACTTCAGTACCATATAATCTGCGATGTGAAAGTGTGTCCTATATCCATAGATCTGGCTGAAGCTTGTCCTAGCTGAGTTATTATCAGTAACCATATAATTAACAGGGCTCAGCCCACAAAACTTTGACGTGTAGGCTAGAACACGTCCTTCCAGAGAGGAGTAAACTAGGTTTCCTATCCCATAATGGGACACTGAAACCCTTTTGTGCAAGGATAATGGGAAGAAATGGCATGCATATTTCTTAGGATCTTGTCCAGCAAGCACATGGAGCATTTAACTTTCTGTGATCCACCCAGAGAGTTTCAGTCTGGCCAAAAAATGAAGACCTGCTCATGCATAGACGCGGTGTATAACTGAAGGCTTCGACGTTGGCCTTGTCTTGAAAGATTTATAACACAGCTCAAATCAGGCTGAGCCCAGGCTGCAAGTACTTGCAGAACATATTCCATTATCACCATAGACACTGCTGCTATCACCCGTTCCCCGCTCATTGCCAAAACCTAATTTCATCTGTGGGGTTGTCTATATGACTCCCTTTTATCATAGCTAATGGCTATACATTTTTTGGCCTAGTATTCTATGCACCGACACATTCTCACAGGCCACCTTTGCAAATTATCCCCTAAATTTTGCCTCCATCCGAACCACCCATGGAAATTGACCAACCCCACTTCTCTTCCAGCTTCCGACCTCGTTCGATTCAACATTCATCTTGGCGGACAGGTCTTTGTAGCCTGCTCATTTGGCAATGTAACTTGGGCCAAGTCTGAGTGTTTGCAAGTCAATCGTGATGGTCAGATTGAGAAGCTGGTGAACTGCATCAACTTGGTTTTCCCAGGTAGCCAAAACTTTCAAGTAGTCAAAACACATGAAAAGAAATTTCAAGTGTTGCCCAAGCATTGCAACACAAATGGATAAAGATCTGCCAATGAAAATACATAATAATTTAAAATTCTTCTCAGCTGATATTGTTTTTTCACCATTGATGACAAAAAGAATGACACAATTATCCTGAAGAAAAAAAACATAATTTCCCAAGTTCCCACTAGAAATCCTTTGTAAGTCCACAACAACTCGACACAAGGTATAAATAAAAAGATTGAAAATGCAGAGATACATAGCCTCATCGCCTGTGTGTTAACCTTGTGAATATTGTAAGCTAAAAATGAATGTGCCGTCTCCTCTCCTCTCTCTCCAAGGGGATTCTAAAGGGCCAGGCCTACTAAACAAAGCAAGCAGCCAAGGTACTCTCATTGGTTGGATGCAACAATTGCACTAAGTTACATAATGATAAGCTACTAGAACACATTTAACACCTACTCTACTGCAAACGATTAACCCTACCCTTGACTATCAAAATTTTAAATGCACAGATGAAGCATAAATTCAAGATCTACAGGCTTAGTTCCTTTGCTTCTTAGTTTTTCTGTGGATGCTGTCACCACCCCTCCGTTTCCTCTTCTTCTCGCAGCTCCTCTCACAGTTTGTGTCGTTCTCAGAAATTATTTCCTTCAAGTAACAGGGAGAGCTCTCTGTGTTCACCTGAATTTCTGCAGCCAAATTTTCTTGCTTTTGCTCCAGATAATATTTTGAAACAAGTTGATGTGCCAGCTTTGCCAGACAAGAGCCAGATATGGACTTGGGAACAGGTCTGCCCACACAAAATGCACCTCATAAATCCAGCAGGCAAAATAAAAAAAACTAAAATGAAAGCAGAACTTAAAAATATAGGCATTAGGAGATGATCACCTTTCAGTAAACAAACGTCCAAGAACAGCTGTTTTCTCGTGCCATAAAATCGGCACAGATAAAACATCCCGCTTGGAGACCGACTGGGAAGAAGAAAGGGAAGTTGGATGAATCACTACAACATAAGTGAGGAAAGATACAAAACACAAGCTACACACCTTGCCGGGCATGATGACCCCCTTAGGTGGTCTGGGGATGTGGGGATGAATATGAGGGTACTTGTAGAACACAGTACTGCAAAAAATGAAGTTTAATCAATTAACAAACAAAGAGTTCGTAAACAGTAAAGGAACCCATTTCAAGTTTTGAGTGAAATAACAAACTTACATGACACGATTCTTTGTTATCTTTCTCAAGCCTTCTATGGGCGAACAGATTTCTGCTTGGAGAGCAGTCATAATAGAAAGATAAATGTATCCACTCATTCCACCACTGCAACCAAACATATTTTGCTGGATCAAATACAACAGTGTGGAATGGAAATTATGCAAAAATAAAGTAATCATCCAATGGAAATGCTCCTGTGAGAGTCAACTCTCACAGTTATACAGTGAGAGGGACCACAATAGGCCCCACCTATTATTCCTACATGTACAGTCAGGTTGGCTGCCAGAAGTTCTACTCCTGCAACATATGTTCAAAAAAGCCTGTATGCATGAGATCTAAGGATTTTTATGTAGTTAGTCCCAACTTCCAAAAGGAATCTACACAGCAATTTGGTGCAGAAGTCCATGCAAGGAATATGGAATAGGTAATTAGGACAGATTTAGAAGCTCATTCTCATCCGAAACATATTCAGTGAATAGAAACTGGAAGGAAATTCAACAGATATTAGATTATGATAAAGCTTGATCTCTCTCCTATGACATGGGTTTTACCGCAATTATATGATACTGCAGCCATTCAAAGGTTGCAAGTTTGACTAATGTGCACATGTTGATCGAGCTAGAATGATTTAAAAATAAATTTACAAGCTGTACAGACACATACGTGAATCTGATTGAACAGTGTCAAATTGTTGTTTGGCTTTTTATGACAAACCTGATCTCTGGATCAATTTTCCTTTTAATTTTAGCCATAAGCAACTTCCTGTGCTCCTTTTTACGCTTGAAGGAAGAAACTATTTTTGTTGCTAAAGGATGTGAAAGGTTCACGAAGAGTACGTCCAAACCCAAACTATTTCTCTGCTTCTCTTCATCCTACAAACATGAGACTCAAAAGTCAAGGGTTGGAAACTTCAAAAACAAAAATTTAACAAACTGAACTGGAGTTTCAGGTCTGAGAATTGATTCACAAAATTGAGAAGTACCGTTAGGGTGTGTTCCACCTTCGTGACTTCTGCAAGAAGGCGGGATTCCTTGATAAAAGGTAATTTACAAACAGCCTGCCCAAACCAAGAAATGGCATAATCATGTAGTCAAGAAGTTGCCTTTACAAGCATCCATCCATATATATATATATATATATATAAAGAGAGAATCAGTTGTAATAAATCATTAACATTTCCATGAGAACAATTTTATGCAGGTTCATGCAACACTTGCTCGTCAAAAAGACTTGTTAAGACATGATGGGTCAGGTAATAGAGAGTACCAACATAAGTGTGCTTCAGACCTAATTATAATGACACTATGGCTTGAATCCATCATCTTTTTAATGGAATCAACAATTACCTGCCATGTATGACGCTTTCCGTTCATGTCAATCTCAAAATCTGCCGAATTTTACCATGTCAGATTTTTATAATATAATGAGCAGGCCCAATTAAAGGCATGACATTCACAAAGAATCAAACCTGTAGGATAGAAATCAGCAATAGGTGATGATGGATCGGTCATCAACTTCCTGTAAAACAATGGAAGTGCATGTGCACTACAGATGCACAGTTTGAATCACTCTTGAGTTGATAATTGAAAAAGCCCTTGTTAAATGGACGAATATAAATTTCACGCCCAAACCTCGCAGCAGGCAAAACACCCATAAGCTGATCAAATGGCTTGAAAGGTTCCCCAAGTGTGAAATGGATGTCCAACTGATCTAGGCCATAAAAATCTGAAGCAAATGGAGCATAATGATATGGGTAGAACCTGTTGAATGAAGTTTATACCGTGAGAGAGAGAGAGAGAGATGGGAATGCCAAGACAGAAGGAACCGACTGAGCAAAAGAAGTGTATACAGCATTTTTGAAGGAGTAAAAGAAAAATAATGAGGGTGCATAAAGTAGAGTTTAGCTCACACCATTGCCAAGAGCAGACTCCTTGGTAATAATAGTGCATGACCCAGCAAATGCCTTCAGTATATTTTAAAACCTACAGATAATGCAAGAAAGCACACTATCAACCTCTCTCTCTCTCTCTCTCTCTCTCTCTCTCTCTCTCTCTTCTTGATAATAATAATCAAACTGTATTTTAAAAGTCAAAACTTTGCAAAAAAGTTGAAGATGGAAGAAATGGGAGTTAGATAGCCATTTTTACAGGAAAAAAAGTCCTTGAAGGTGAGAAATATGATGGAGGGCCCAAGTACTCTATAATGATGGCGAAGGACCTATATTTCTAATATCATGGAATAACTTGACATTACATAATATCATGGAATAATCAGACATACAAATGCCATGATTACATTATAGGGTGGAATGTTGGGTTATTTCATACTCCATCGTATTTCTCAACTGTAAGGGCGTTTTTTTTTTTTGGTAAAAAGCCTTAGCAAATATTCACCCAAAATTTTTTTGAACTAATGCACATAGTTCCCAAAACGTCTATCATAATTCGTATTGCCATCTCTAGGATATTAGGCAATACACATCCCGTTCATTGCAGTTTTTGTTCCAAAAATAAAAAATAAATTGAGAGAATCTGGCAGGGCAACCTAGCGCAGTTGTGGTGACAAATGATTGCCAAGGATGACATCACCAACTTACTATTATCTCTTTCCCTCTCTCCGGTTGAGTTCTAAAGTTCTGCAAATTAAAAAAAAGGGCCAGAAAGGAGTATCTTTCAGTTGAATGCATCAGTTGTCGCTTAACAAGGAATTGGGTTTAGCAAGGCAGTTGTCACGTTTTCATGGATTACTCATCAGTTGTAATATCCCTAGAATCAGATCTGCCTTTTCACAGTATGGGGTGGTTAGAAAGGTTTTCATGGGGGTGGTTAAAAAGGTTTTCATAAACCGAACCTAGTTTAGGAGTCTAATAGTATTCCCACTTTTGAGCAGATCCAGGAGGAAGTAGATGACTTTAAGCCGTGAAAGGTACTAATAGAAGTGTATACTGTAAACTAACAGAAGTGTTCAAGAAGTAGATAGAGGGCAAAGAATGCAGCCTTTGGTTGGGCTAAGAGAACTGGCCTGGTTGGAAAGCTGAGTGAATTTCCTGTTCTTAGCTGGCATGAAAGTAGAAGAGAGCAACTTGGGCAGACCTCACAGGGTGAAGGTTTTCTCCAGGTTAACAAACTGAAGCAACTCCAGCACATGAGGATGGGACCAAGGGAGCATTAAGTTGATGATGTTAAAAAGGAGTTCCATACCAAGGATTGTTCCCCGAAGCCTCCCAAGAAAGCATTAGGGATTTGAGAACTCTAGTGGTAGATAATAGTTTGGATTTGTTAGTGCCATTGATGCAGCCCAAGGGCTAGGGCTGCGAAGAAATGCCGGAGCACGTGTCCAACGACACTTCGAATCGTCACGAAGACTTCAATACACACGAGGAAACACCTCTGGGAAAAACCCAAATCTATTAATCAATCCAATCTCTCTGAGAAGTTCTTCTCTACAAAGCCATATATATAGTTAAACAATCTTCATAAGCAAGAAAACCCTAGGCTAAAAATAGAAACTTTTCTAATAATAATAATAAGAATCCTAATCTAATTGAAAGAGAGGCTCAGAGGGCTGGGCCCTAGACTGCATCATCCTCCCCGGGTTGAAAGAAGAGTTCGTCCTCGAACTCGAAGCTGCTTCGGATTACCAGTGTAAATGTGTTGAACATGCAGGATATCCTTTGTGGCAGCTTTCCAAGAATTCTTCTTTGGCGGTTGTGGTTTCTCAGGATGAAGAGTAACTTGCTGTCCACCATGCATGAATGTATAAGTGTTGTCGCGCATACCATGAGTCCCATTCTTGTCATACATCCAAGGACGGCCCAATAAGATATCACCACTATCCATAGGTAGCACATCACACTGGACTGTATCTGTGTAAGTCTCACCAATAGCAAAAGTAACTTTGTAAGTATGTCGAACATGCGCTCGATCACCATTCATTAGCCATTTGACAAAATAAGGACGGTTATGCTTAAAAACTTTCAATTGAAGGCGATCAACAAGAGCCTAGGAGATGAGATTTTCACAACTTCCACTGTCAATAACAACTGTGCAGTTTTGTCCCTGAATCATTCCTGTGGAACGGAAAATATTTTTGCGCAGCCACTTATGCTCAACAGTTGGTGACGCATCCTTGAGGACAATAAGAGCATCATCTTGGGGCTCTGCATCGGTGAAGTCAATGTCCGCAGTGTCAATCTCCTTGGAATTGTCAATATCCTTATGATCAGTGTCAATATCATCTCGAATATTGTTATTAGCACCTTCAATCTCAATTAGATGTATTCGCTTTGGACAATCTGCGGCGCGATGCCCGTGCTGGTGACAATGGAAACAAACCATCTTATTTGGACCTTCAGTCCTAGCAAAAGTCTGTCCATTGGATTTAGCTTCTTGTAGAGGGGAATTCTTTGGCTGAGCCCATTTGGATTTTTGTACTTGATGATTTGCAATTCCCTCAGCCTTGACAGCATGTTGGATGAGTTCATCGACATTATCAAAATGTTGGAAGGCAAGGATATGCTGAATGTCTAGTCTCAATCCATTGAAAAATCTATCAACTACCACATCATCATCTTCATTCAAACTACAACGAGCTTGCAGAGTCAAAAATTCCTCAGAATATTCAACAACTGTCTTGGACCGTTGTTTCAAATTTTGAAAACTGGAACGGAGATCTCTTGCATAGTTGACAGGGAGGAATTTTTGTTTCAAAATATTTTTCATCTCTGTCCATGTATCAACAAGGTCCATGTTCTGATTCCTCCGTTTCCTTTGCAATTCAGCCCACCAAGTTGCAGCATAATTACGAAATCTAGTGGCAATTAGTGTGACTTTATTGTGCTCAGTCATTGGCTTATGTGCGAAAATATTTTCCACGCACACTAACCAATCCATAAATTCAGCGGGCTGTAATTTTCCATCATATTCAGGAGTCACAATTTTTATCCCGAATTCTCGATCAGGATTATTGACTGGTGGATCCCGTGGATTCCGAATATGTGCACCATCTTCACGGTGGGGATGCACACGTTGATGATTTTCTAAATTTGTCACGCGAATATCCAATTGGTGCAGGGTGGTATGCATGCCATCAACTTTTGCAGATAATTCTCTAATGGCACTAGCCAAATCTTCAAGTGAAGAAGATGAAGCTTCAACATCCACTTGCTTCTTTGGAGGCATTTTTTTTTTTAATGCAAAATTGAAATTTGACTGACCTGATGTGCAGATCTACTCTTCAAAAGGACAGATTGGAAATCGGAATACTTTTGCAGAAGCTTTTAAGAAGAATTTCGGTTGTGGGCCAGTTAGTATATGGGCTCACAAACCGGAATAACAGTCCAAACGAACCCGGCCCAAGTCGCTGTCTCGTTCTTCGTGATGAGAAGCTGGAGATAAAAACGGGTGCTTGCCGCTTTGTGATTCGGTGGATTCAAGAGGAGAGGAGGGGAGAGGATGGATGAGCGGCCTGGTGCGTCAGTGGATACAGGAGGAGAGGAGGGAGAAGATGGGTTCTGCGTCTCGTCTCGTTTGCAAAGAGATGCCGAGGACTGCGTCTCGTCTCGTCTGCGGCTCGGCTGGCGACAACTGCACGCGGTAGCAGCGAGGAGGGGGAAGTCCCGGTGCAGATGGCGACTGCGGGCAACGATCAGCAACGGCAGCAACGACGGGAGGCGGCCCAGGTATGCTGCTCTTTCGTTCTGTCTCTCGATCTCGGGTCTGTTTCTCGATCTCGCGTCTCTGCTGCTTCCCCTTTTTTTTTTTTTTCACTCTGGTTTTGGGGAGGAGAAGGTGTGGCCGAAAAGAGGGATGTCGCAAGGTCCGAGGATGCCCAGGGGGTTTCGGGAGAAGAATTAGGAAAGGGATCGGTCGAGGTCGGGGCGGATTGGGGTCAACAGAGGGCAAAGGGATTCGACAGAGGTTTCGGTTGGTCGATTGCTGGCGCTGGACGAGGAAGGGGTGGGGTTTGGATTCGGGCAAGGTTTGGACAGGGGTTTCGACTGGTGGTCTTCTGTGGCGAAGATGGTGGGGCGATTAGGGTTTGGGGACTTCTGTGGCGAAGATGGTTGGGCGATTAGGGTTTGGGGACTTCTGTGGCGAAGATGGTTGGGCGATTAGGGTTTGGGGACTGTGGTAGGAATTGGGACGATTAGGGTTTGGGACTGTAGATTCGGCAGGGAGATGGGATCGAAGATGGTGAGGGTGACGGTGGAGATCGGGCTTTGATACCAATCTGATGCAGCCCAAGGGCTAGGGCTGCGAAGAAATGCCGGAGCACGTGTCCAACGACACTTCGAATCGTCACGAAGACTTCAATACACACGAGGAAACACCTCTGGGAAAAACCCAAATCTATTAATCAATCCAATCTCTCTGAGAAGTTCTTCTCTACAAAGCCATATATATAGTTAAACAATCTTCATAAGCAAGAAAACCCTAGGCTAAAAATAGAAACTTTTCTAATAATAATAATAAGAATCCTAATCTAATTGAAAGAGAGGCTCAGAGGGCTGGGCCCTAGACTGCATCAGCCATCTGGCTAGAAGGGGAGAAAAATCACTGTTGGTAGAATTGCTAGGTTGCTTCCTCAACAGGAGTGAAGTAAAGAGCCAAGATTCTCAATTTTGGAGGACATAAGATTTTGTCAACTCTGATTAGGTTAAATGAACCCAAGGTGCTGAATGAATAGTCCATCCCATGGAAGGTCTTCTTTTCCTTCGATAATTGGAGTTTGAACCTATACAGTATGGAAGGTTTGGGTGAGTGATGGAAGATTATATGAGGGAATCAGCCCAATCAAAGCATCTCTAAGCTTAGGAAACACTAACAAGAAACACAATGATGCAGTCTAGGGCACATCAGACCTCTTCAAATTAGATTAGGATTCTTATTGTTATTATTAAGAAAGTTTCCATTTTTAGCCTAGGGTTTTTTTGCTTATTAAGATTGTTTTACTATATATATGGCTTTGTAGAGAAGAGCTTCTCAGATTGGATTGATTAATAGATTTGGGTTTTTTCCCAGAAGTGATTCCTCGTGTGTATTGAAGTCTTCGTGACGATTCGAAGTGTCGTTGGACACGTGCTCCGGCACCTCCACGCAGCCCTAGCCCTTGGACTGCATCAGATTGGTATCAAAGCCCCACGATCTTTGATCGTCGGCGTGTACCTACTCTCCCCCTTGTCTGCCGATTCAGACAAACCCCCATCGACCCCTCTCAGTCAATCCCGCACCAAATCCCTTTTCAAATCCACCACCCACCTTCCTTGCCCCTCGCCGGCCGTACGAACCCAAACCATCCTCGTCACCGACAACCCACAAAACCCTAATCTTTCCCATCCCCTACCCCCATCCGTTACCCCTCATCCTGCACCGACACAGATCCACGTCCATCATCCCAGCCAAACCCCTTTCCAATCCACAAAATCCAGACGTCGGCCCGTTTCGAAAACCCTTCCTCACTGTTATCCTTTCGGCCGTCAGCGGAGCACGACCCTATCCACAGCCCCGGGACCGAAACCCTATACCCAACTTTCCTAAAAACAGGCCTTCCCCAGCCGAAACCCTATTCAACCCTCAATTCCCCCCTGGAGTGAAAAAAAAAAAAAAAAAAACCAAAAAAAAAAAGGGCAGAAGCAGAGGCGCGAGATCGAGAGACTGAGAGAAAGATCAGCATACCTGGTTCTTGCTCTGCAATCACAACCCGCTGCCGTTTGCCCTCTGTGGAAATCATCGCCGCCATCAGCCGTCGCCGTACGTTGTTGTCGCCGCTGCAAATCGCCGCTGCAAGGGCCTTCTTCTGTCTGCAAGGGCCTTCTTCTGTCTGCTCTCGCCGATCGCAGCACGCCGCCACCTGCACCGGGACTCCACCCCTCGCTGCTACTGCCTGCAGTCGTCGCCACCCACTGTCGTGCCGTTCGCTGTTCTCCACCACGATTGTCACCGCCTTCGCAGCACAGTCGTCGCTCCACCACGATCGTCACCGCCTTCGCCTTCGCAGCACAGTCGTCGCCATCTCCAGCCCTTCTTCTCGTCAGCAGGTAGCAGATCAGGAACTCCAGCCCTTCTTCTCGTCAGCAGGTAGCAGATCAGGAACTCTGGGTTTTAACGAAAGCGTCACACGTGCCTGTGACACGCGCGTGACGAGCCTTTTGGGCTGATATTCCATTCAGGCCGTTATTGGGTCCAGACAGCTCCATTCGACCCAAGTGCTGCAACTTATTTGCCCAAGTGCTGCAACTTATTTGCACTATTCAGTCACTTGATATCGGAAATATTCTATTGCAGCCATCTGATACTGTGTTCCTGGAGAATCTATCTACACATCAGGTCAGTCAGATTTCAATTTTGCATTAAAAAAAAAAATGCCTCCAAAGAAGCAAGTGGATGCTGAATCTTCATCGTCATCACTTGAAGATTTGGCCAGTGCCATTAAGGAATTGTCTGCCAAAGTTGATGGCATGCACAACATCCCGCACCAATTGGACATTCGAGTGACAAATTTGGAAAATCATCAACGTGTGCATCCCCACCGTGATGATGGTGCCAATATTCGGAATCAACGGGATCCACCAGTTAATAATCCTGATCGAGACTTAGGGATTAAAATTGTGATTCCTGAATATGATGGAAAATTACAGCCCGCTGAATTTATGGATTGGTTAGTGTGCGTGGAAAATATTTTCGCACATAAGCCAATGACTGAGCACAATAAAGTCACACTGATTGCTACTAGATTTCGTAATTATGCTGCAACTTGGTGGGCTGAATTGCAAAGAAAACGGAGGAATCAGAACATGGACCCTGTTGATACATGGACAGAGATGAAAAATATTTTGAAACAAAAATTCCTCCCTGTCAACTATGCAAGAGATCTCCGTTCCAGTTTTCAAAATTTGAAACAACGGTCCAAGACAGTTGTTGAATATTCTGAGGAATTTTTGACTCTGCAAGCTCGTTGTGGTTTGAATGAAGATGATGATGTGGTAGTTGATAGATTTTTCAATGGATTGAGACTAGACATTCAGCATATCCTTGCCTTCCAACATTTTGATAATGTCGATGAACTCATCCAACATGCTGTCAAGGCTGAGGGAATTGCAAATCATCAAGTACAAAAATCCAAATGGGCTCAGCCAAAGAATTCCCCTCTACAAGAAGCTAAATCCAATGGACAGACTTTTGCTAGGACTGAAGGTCAAAATAAGATAGTTTGTTTTCATTGTCACCAGCACGGGCATCGCGCCGCAGATTGTCCAAAGCGCATACATCTAATTGAGATTGAAGGTGCTGATAACAATATCCGAGATGATATTGACACTGATCCTAAGGATATTGACAATTCCAAAGATATTGACACTGCGGACATTGACTTCACCGATGCAGAGCCCCCAGATGATGCTCTTATTGTCCTCAAGGATGCGTCACCAACCGTTGAGCATAAGTGGCTGCGCAAAAATATTTTCCGTTCCACAGGAATTATTCAGGGACAAAACTGCACAGTTGTTATTGACAGTGGAAGTTGTGAAAATCTCATCTCCCAGGCTCTTGTTGATCGCCTCCAATTGAAAGTTTATAAGCATAACCGTCCTTATTTTGTCAAGTGGCTCATGAATGGTGATCGAGCGCATGTTCGACATACTTGCAAAGTTACTTTTGCTATTGGTGAGACTTACAAGGATACAATCTGGTGTGACGTGCTACCTATGGATAGTGGTGATCTCTTGTTGGGCCGTCCGTGGATGTATGACAAGAATGGAACTCATGGTATGCGCGACAACACCTATACATTCATACATGGTGGACAGCAAGTTACTCTTCATCCTGAGAAACCACAACCGCAAAAGAAGAATTCCTGGAAAGCTGCCACAAAGGATGTCCTTCATGTCCAACACATTTACACTGGTAACCCAAAGCAGCATCGAGTTCGAGGACGAACTCTTCTTTCAACCCGGGGAGGATGATGCAGTCTAGGGCACATCAGACCTCTTCAAATTAGATTAGGATTCTTATTGTTATTATTAAGAAAGTTTCCATTTTTAGCCTAGGGTTTTTTTGCTTATTAAGATTGTTTTACTATATATATGGCTTTGTAGAGAAGAGCTTCTCAGATTGGATTGATTAATAGATTTGGGTTTTTTCCCAGAGGTGATTCCTCGTGTGTATTGAAGTCTTCGTGACGATTCGAAGTGTCGTTGGACACGTGCTCCGGCACCTCCACGCAGCCCTAGCCCTTGGACTGCATCACACAAGGATTTTTCGATGGAATTATCAGCTTGATTAATTAATCCGTAGAGGCATGCATAATTTACGATCTTTCCTCAAAAGGAATGATGGAAAGGGAAAGGGATAAGTACAATAATTACTATGGACACTTCTAATCTCTAGTAATACAATGGTCCTTCTTGGCATGCTATTGTAGTCCAATTCACACCCCCCACCCCCCCCCCCCCCCCCCCCCCAAAACACCAAAACACCAAAAAATATATGTACTTATGTTTAGTTCTGGTGTGAGAGAGAGAGAGAGGAAAAACCAAGAAAAAGCCAGTGAAATATCATACCAATTTAAAACAGTGAAAAAACAATCAACAAAACAAACCCATCGTCATGCATTTTGCTTAAACAAGGTTAAAGTCGTGAACTCATTTGAAGCCACACCCGTAAACCCATACAAAATCAAAATAAATGGGGTCAGAAAAATGTGAAAGACAGCGCATACTGCATGTTTTCGGACTGCCTCAGACTCTTCTTCAGTCTTGACTTCAAACTTCTCAGCATAATATCTTTCCTTCCACCCTTCTTCTCCCAGCTTTATCTGTCCAGTTCAAGCTTAATGAACCCCAAAATGCGGATTAGAAGCTAAAAGAATGTAGTTAAATGAGCAGACAAACCTTGTCGACAATTGGATCACTAGGTGGTGTGGTGTTCACATGACAAAGCCTAGTCAGGGAGCACTGCATCTCCTTTGTATCAGACTGCGCAGTCCATATGGTCACTCAGGATTTTCTTTAACATGGACGGTAAACCAGATTTTCTTATTTGATAAAATACTAAAAACTCACACATTTTGAAGTCCGACAAAAAGAGGTTTCCTTGTGCTTTAAAAGGGAGAAATTCCTAGAAGAGTTTTTCTGCACATGAGGCAGCATTGAAGAACCCCTGCTACCATGCATGACGTTTGGGGAACCCTGACTTCGAATCTCTCTATCTTTCTGTACCTGAATGGAAGTGAATTATTACCAGAATTAGCAGTTGAACGTGATCATGGAAAAGCCACAACAAAGGTTATCCTATATAGCATTTTCACAACACAAATATATTTCATACCAATCTGAATAGAAACCCAAGAAATGAAATGGACTAACATAACCCATCTATGAAGTACAAGCTGGAGAATGACCAAATGATTTTTTATTTTTTATTTTAATAATTATTTACTAGCCAGAAGATTAAAAGAACAATTTCCAAGTTAATGGACCATGAAAATAAAAATAAATCTTGTTCTTTCCCAGTGACCTAGTCAGGATCATTAGACTTCTGTTCTGACATACACTACTAAGACCTTATGTTTCTAGAGTCCCTAAGAACATCCATATCGTAGACTCAAATGACTGTAAGACCCATATGATGAATTTAACCTCTGGAATGCATTTGTTAGATTCACAATCATGGACAAAAGGAATAACCGATCTATCAACCCTTAGTAAGGAATAACCCCTAGGTGGTTGCTTCCAATTTGAACATGGGAAAAGGTTCTTTGTACCATTATCAACACCAGCTTCAATTCCATATGGGATATAACACCAAGATGCCATGAAGATCCTTCGTTCCAAGCATCCACCTAATAATAACATTTTTTCTTATCAAGAGGTTTAAAAAAAAATTTTTTTTTTTTTAGTAAAACTGAGGATTTTTCAAGGTTTTTTTTTTTTTGGGTGAAAATTAAGCAAAAGTGGAAGCTCGCTCCCTCTCTCTCACATCAATAAATGAGGATTGTCTGACTCTTCAAAAAGCTAATTTTATAAACATGTAAAGCCACTGAACAGTAGAATTTGTCAAGAACAAGAATGCATTACCTGGCTACGTCTCCGAAAGATAGCGCTTTCATGAGATGCAACTGCTCGTATGAAGTGCTCAACGCGTTCTAAATCCACCTGCAGAGTACAAATAAAAAAGAATGTCACAAGCCAAAACAACATAATAGATTACATCGAATTATTCTCATGGCATAGCTAAAGCAAGGAGATCAAACCATATCCATTCCTCGGAAGCAAGAGAGAGCATATTGGAGAAACGGGAGAAATTGAGCCCAAGATTTTTAATTTCTACACAGATTTTAATAGGAGAACCATAGGCTGAGACCAGACCTCAAAGAATTTGATAACAAGCAATTCTTAGAAAGAAAAAACTCATAGATTTATAGTTTTGCTTAAAAGGAATTGCGAACATTCCTACTGGCCCAAATAACTTTCTGGTGTTCATCTTTGAGGAGTATTAGGAGATTTTACTACTGAGTTCCACTCAGTAGTAGTCAAATTTAGTTCACTTAGGCTGAATCAGCCAAAGCTATTTGGTTCGGTTAGTTGTACCAAACCAAACAACCCCTTCCAAAATATTAAGTCGGAAATTTTGCATGTTCAGTCAAAATCTACATTTCAATTTCGAATTCTTTGATCTGAAACATGCCACAATTCTTAATTTCAGCCAAATCCTGTGCTTTTTTCAATTTCAATTTTATTGACAAAAATGACCTCGATTAGGAAATTCAAGGTATTTTATTAGAGGTATTTTATTAGTTTCTAATCATTGGAATTTAGTTTACTAGGTCGATGCTTAACTTTTTCTTTAAATATATAGATTGTTTAACCTTTTACTATTTTTCAAATATGTGGGTGTTTCTAAATTGTAAATATTTTCCAGAAACAAAACTCCAAAATGCTGAACCCAGCAAAATGTTTCAATCCAGAGTCATACCAAAGCAGTGTCTGAAACGAAATTGAAACCTATAGTTTCACTCCAATATAAGATTTTTAAGATGAGGCCTCTCCTGTAGTGGCAGTGCCTAAAAATGGAAGGAGCTTTTCGTTAAAAAGAAATGAATGGAGCTGCTTCTGTCAGACAATTACATCAAATATGCTTAGCTGGATTGTTAACAAGATTTGGCATTGGTCACATAGATCAGGTCTGCATTCCATTAGATGAATGGGCATCTCTCAGCTATCTGTCACCTATTCAGAAAAGCCAAAATACAACATCAATAAAGGATTCTCTCCTAAGCCCCTCTCCCATTTGCCTCTCATGGGTTGATGTGAGCATGAATCGGAGGTTAGAGATTAAGAGGGATCCACTGTTCAGGGCTTCGCAGGATCAATTCATGGGCTCCCTTCTAAAGAAGCTAATGCAACAGCAGTGGTGGTAGGGTGTAGAAAACCATTTCAGCTGGGAGGCTGTCATGGAGGAAGATTCTGCATGCAATCAAATGGGAATCTACTCTGGTCAGGTATTGATGCTATTTAGCAGAAATTTTTGCACAAAAGGCATAACAAATCAGTCAGCTAAGGACCAGGACAGGAAAGAAGCAATTTCTCCCGATCCCAAAACCACCAGTGACCCGAACGTAATTCATGAACTTCATGGGAAGATGCCAGCAGTTAAAACCCACCAGCATGTCATGATTGAAATTTACATAGGATACTGTTCCTGGTCAGATGCCATTGAATATGCACCAGCGGTCCAACAGAGGTGAAGTAGAGGTATCTTGCTCTCCATTATGAAATAAATGCTTCCCCGACCTCCCTCCCTATGTCCATTAGTGACATGTCCAAAGTGAAGACATTATGAAAAAGAGCTGCAGAAGCAGCATGAGCAGACTTCTATGGAGACTATCTGGGCATGAATGACATTGCTACAAATGCCATGTCCTAGGATCAAATGCATAAATACAACATTTTTCCCTCTATTTTTTTCTTTTTATTGTGATCGGAAACATAACTTGAACCCACAATCCTAAGGTTGCCGTGGTGAGCACCTTTCCATACTGCCACGGGCTCCTATCATAAGAATAATATTTTCTTAATACTCCTGAAATCGTCACGTGTGAATAAGTTTGCCTGAAACACTGGTTCATTGTATACACAATGCATCAGATGCAATTGCTTCATTTATACTTGCTATAAATTACAAGGACTTGTTCCCCTTTGCTGCTGCTGCAATCTCGAACATCTGTGACAATGTTCATATGAAATGGAACTGTTCATCAACTTATGCTTAGAGGTATTTCTATCATCTACAATTTCATGGCTGGCAAGAACCCTATGCAGCACACCTTCCCTTTTTGCCTTCCTTACTTTTTCTTCTTTCCCTTCCTGCCACTTTCACCATTCTCCATCCACTTTCCAAAATAAAAATAAATGGTAATAGAGACCCAACATTGGATAGGTTGCCTCAACTCTTGCTAACGACCAACAGAAGAGGCAATAGTTGACTGCTTGTGTTTTCTTTTCTTTTTTTTTTCTTTTTTCTTTTTTTGGGAAATGGATGTTTGCGATTTTCTTTATTCGCCTACCCATTTTCCCTTTTTATGCTACATTGAACAAGAGGAGCTGGGGCCAATTGGTCCACAGCTCGCAGGCTGTCTCAAGGCCTATTCAATGCAGTCCTATACCAAAGGAAGCCCATTGGGCCCAGCCTTTTGAGAATACAAATCAATAAAGAATTACCTTGAATCTTATCTTAGTAAATCAGTACAAATCTGTTTTTTATAAAGTTGCTCTTACCTGAAGAATTTGTGATGAATAGTTGTTCGAAATATCCAATCTTATCGTGAATTGGAGAAAGAACAAATCAAAGGGATGCTATATCCCTTGCAACTAAAATTTGAAAGAAGATAAAATCAACCTTATGAAAGGTTTTGCTCAATCCTTTGAAACTCATTATAAAAGGATGCACTCTCTTCCTTCCAAGGCACTCAATAAAACACAATTGCTCTTTCTATTCTGGTGTTGAATGTCTATTGGTTAAGACCAAGATGTGAATGTGCTTATTCCTTTAAGCTTTTGCCTGGAGTGTAATCATTGATTATTATTCTTCCCCTCCTTGATGCATCTATTATTTCACATATCACTGCATATTTCATTTTTCATTGATTCACTGCTGTGAAATTTCAAATTCACAGAGTTTTCATTCCCTCCCTCCTTTTTAAAATTTCTAATCACTGATTTTTGCACATTTTATATTCTCTCCTTACATTCAATTTCTTATTTAAGTTCTATTACTCATTGTTTTTCCTGTTTTTCCCAGCCCATGCATTGGACAGGCTTTCTTTGCTGGTAAGACGTTGAAAAAAAAAATTAGTCTAACAGTATGACCATTATGAAAATAAATGCCCAAGTATGCAAGTGTGAATTTCGCTCTCTTGACAGGTAGAATGAACACCAGAGAAGTTACAACTGTCCAAAGAACATGTTCAGTCATATAGATGTAAAATTTGAAAATCACATGTTGAATAATAATAATCTTATATCAAAGTGTCAAATGCAAAAGAATATGGGCACCTCAAAAGAATCAGTCAGGTAACCACCCATTCGATCAAATTCCTTCTTGTATACAGACATTAGTAGGTCAATTGCACCCTGTGACAAAGTTAACGACAGTGATTTAGTTGCTGCAATGTGTAAGAACACAACAACAATCAACATGGCATGCATACTCGCAAAGAAAAACTCTTCCCAAATCTGTAAATGGTGCACAAACCTCATAAATTTCCAATGAAGGCAAGTGGGGTAGAAAATCATTTCCCACAAACAAACACATAAAAACAAAATCATCAATCAATCTTTCCAAGTCTGTCTTTGTTGTTGAATTTGGTATTCTCAAGTCATGCTTTAAATAGCTCCTGAGAACCCAGACGTGGAGAAACTGTAAAAGTGAAGAGCCAACTATCAACAAATATAATAAAGATCGATGAATGAATTGGAACCCACAGAAATGGAGTTAGATGAATATGCAAAACTGAGGCAACTCAACACACTCATCTCCTGAGCAGAAATGGTATTTCATTACAAATGATGCACAAACAATGCACAACATAACTACAGTGAACAGGATCCAACCTTAGACCATGGTTACCTAATTCGCAAATCAACCAATTCGAATTCGAGTTCGCAATTCGCGATTCAATGCTCGCATAAATTCGAAATTTTGATGGAGTATGTTTACTTAATTCGTCTTTCAATTTGCTTAGATCCATAGTTCGAGTTCGATGAATTCGATTTACTAATTCGAAGGTCAATAACATCTATCTATATATATTCATATATTATTAGAAACTTATGTACACTTCTCTTTTCTTTTTTCTTTTTGTAAGAAGTATTAAAGTATTAATAAAATATTAATTTAATATTTTATAGGCCCCATTGTAGGCTTACTTTCTTCTTATTCTAGATTTATAAATGTTAAAGCCCCAAAGGGTCCGGATTTGTGAGTGGGATGAAGGGAAATGTCCATTGGTCACCTATTCTTTACTTGGTAATCCATTTGTAAGCTATTCTTTTTCTTAAAAGGACATGTACATAAGCAACCTTTAGATAAGGACGGCTAAGAAAGGCAAGGATTAAAATATTAAATTCTCTCACTTGACGGAAAGGAGTCAGACGATGAGATTCATTTTGCCAGAAGGGTTGATGTGACCTTGCTTCTTTACCTTTCTTTCTTTTCAGTTTTCCCTTCTTCCTGTGTTCATCAATTTTCCATCTCACCTTCTGCAACACTAAAGCCTGGAATAGAAGATCGTACGATCCAACTCCTCGTCCTATTTGGAACATCACAACTCCATATGTTCACCATCTCAGATTCTTCGAAAAAAAAAAAACATCTTGGCTTCAAGCTCGGTAAAGGATATGAGAATAAGAATGAGAATGAAGGTGTTTTTTTTCTTTTAAATAATAACCAACACTATCGCTTTCCTCTTTAAAATCAACTTTTGTTTGATTTGGTTCCTTGTTTTAAAATTTTTGAACCGGAGGTTTTCAAACTTCTGAATCACACCGAATCGAATCCCTATTTGTATGAATCGAATCCTAATTTGAACAAATCGAATAGTTCAGAATAGTTCGAGATTCGGAAGGTAGGGCAGCGATTAGGTAACTATGCCTTAGACTACAGGTGCATGAAATATACATTCTAGAATCAAAAGAATATAAAACCAAAATAAGAATGCTGGTTGGACCCATCCACATTCCAGCCTCACCGAATACCATAGTTATCATTATCGTACGATTCACAATACGAATCATATCATATAGTAAAAAAAAATGATTTGTATCACAGGCATGAATCAGGTTTAGGAGAATATCGGTCAATTCTGTCTCAAATCGTTCGATATGATTTGAATAGTAGCAAATCGCACGATTCGTGCAATTCTAGTGATGGGTGGAACTTGGAAAGTCCAACGTTTTGTTTTTTTTAACGATTTTTTTCCCTTTTAGCTGCTGTGAATTTCTTTTTGTTTAAAGACTATTAAGATTACCTTTTAGAGAGAGAGAGAGAGAGAGAGAGAAGGGACAGAGATTATAAGAAGGAAAATTCCTTCTCCTGCAAGCGACTGTGTGCTCCCCTCCAAGGTAAGTTTGCATAAATTTTTTTAGTTTTATTTTTGTTTTTGAATCTTTGTGGTCTGGCCATAGAGATCAAAAGGATTTCTCCCTGCTTAAATATGCTGTTCGCCCCAAGCTAAAGTCACAAACATCATTGTCGCTCGTCATAGCAACGAGTTCTGGTCATCATGGCTATTGATCAGTGGCTGCCTAGAGAAGAAGCTTGATGACTGCTAAACTTGGAGAAGAATATTCTGCCTGCTGCAACTTGGAGAAGACACCGTGCTTGCAGCCTGTAGAAGAGGGGAAGACACTTGGACAGATCCCGAAGCCAGGTATGTTGTTAATATTTGTATATATTTTTTCTTTTCCTCCGCTTTCTTCCACATGTTCTTTCATCCCTCTCTCTCTTTTCTTTTTTCTTTTTAATCATCAGTGGGCCCAACTTCAGATGTGACCCCTACTGCTGAATCTACAGCAACAACCCATCAGTGGGGCCCACCTGTGATTGTTTCCCTCTACGCAAGAGGATTTTGAAGGTGGGCCCCACTGATGGATGGAAAAGGTGCAAGAATAACACAGATACAAGGGAATATTTTCTGTAGATCCATCAGTGGCCCCACCTGGTAGATCCAAAATAATCCCTTCAATTGGGACTTCCAGCTGCACTGTTGGGCCCATCTGTTTGTTATATACTACTGCCCTCCTCTTTTTTTTCCTTGATGTATATGGATCCAGCACCTGGGCCCCACATGTGAATCCATATCAAGTGTGGCAGTCCCCTTGCTATGGATTTCTTGATATCCATCTTGGCCGTGTAGCCCCCATGCCTTTTCCTTTTGGCTTTTTTTCTTCCCTTTCTGATCTATCAGTGGGTCCCACGTAATGAACAACACAGTTTTTGTAATGTATGCGGACGGTTGGATCCATCAGTGGGTCCCACACATTATTTTAAACTTTTTGGTCAATTGGTGGACTTTTATTTTAGTATACTTTTGTCTTTTTAAACATGAGGCCTTTTTCTTCCCTGTTTTGCTACATTTGGTAACTGGAAGTCCTTTCTGTTGTTGGAGGTGCAATCAGTGTTTTGAACAAGTTTTAGTAGCCATGTGTGTGTCTATATTTATGTATGCCTATATATATAATATATATTTGTGAGGCACTCATTCATGCATGCCAATCCCAACGGTATGATACTCATTGATGTGAATTCTCTAAAGGGAAGAGTTAAGTTTCAATCTCTTCATGGGTTACTCTTAATTCCACATTCAAGGACTACTCTATTGATCAGATGATAAGAAATTGGAGAAAGACTGCAGGCAATCGATAAGGAGTTGGTGGCTTTTCTTTTCTGCTGTTTTTTGTTTCTTTGGTGGTTCTTTTCTGTTTTTGTTTTTGTTCCTTAGCTTGTCAGTATACTCCTCTTGTACCAATCGCTTTTTGTTTTAGTGAAATCAACCATTCCCAAAAAAAAAAAAATGTAATTTTAGCAGTAAAAAAGTTAGGCACTCCAAATGTTCATTTTCAATTTAATTTATCCAAAAGCATCAGGTTTCTTTGCCTTGGGTATCAGAAATTCTCAATATTTATAAAAGAATAAGGCAAAATACTCGCCTGAAATAGCAGCCTTGGGGCATCACATTCACCTCCAGCGCTAAATGCTTCCTTCTGCTTTTCGTTATGTTGTGTTTTTAACGGAGCATCCCTTTGAAACTTTTGGTTCTTATCGTTCTGCTGGAGTGTGCGGATATCCTACAGAGCATAATCAGATCAGAATCAGAAGTTGGAAATTAAAAAATGTGGACACACCTCGAAGATTAAAAAAACATACCAACCTCTCTGAGAATTGTGAAATGCACTTCATGGGTAGCTAGGGCCAGCATGATCAAGTCAGCATCCTGCAAATGGTCGCACAAGATCAATTCACGATGCCTAAAGCAATTGGTAATTGGCATAGAAACCTATGAAATGACAGCGAATATTGAAGATGGAAATTGGACATACTTACCAATCCATACAAGCAATGGCGCGTGTTGGGATCAAATCCCGGTAGATTTCTTTGCAAGCGAATGTATGACATAATCTTGTGTTCCCCCTCACCCGGTACATTGGCATCAGAGAGGATAACCTTCAGAATTCTCATGCATTCAGTCGAATTGCCAGCATAAAATTGAACATGCAGAATAACAAAATTACAGGTTTACCTTAATCCCTCGCCACCCCGGATCCGCATTCAGTCTCAGATGTATGTAATAGTGAAGAGCTGACGACAATGTTGCCATGAACTCGGTTCCAGGCGTGATGACATTCGAATCTAGTACCTTCTTTTTCTCCAAGTCTGCTAACGTTTTACCTTCGGATTCGAAGGCAATTCTTAACTTCTCCGCCTCAGCTGCCTGGTAAAAAAACTCTGGCACATTTAAAATCAAAACCCACTATATTTGCGTCGTGCAGACAGGATAAACGGTTAGCATTTGATGCACTTAAAGGTGTGATGATCCATATGCCGGTACTTAACACCTCCATAAGTACAAATAGTCCAAAATATCAACTTAAAGAGATAGTCTGAAGTACCTAATACCTATGCAAATAAATATCAAGTAAAAAGGGCGGCCAACTGCACGAGGCTCCTGCATAGCGGGGTCTGGGGTGAGGAGGGTGAGATGTATGCAGCCTTACCTTCATTTTGAAGAGGCTGTTTCCGTCAACTAAATATCAAGTAAATGGTTAAAATGGGAAATGGTCGTCCATTGAATATCCAAGAGATATACGCCCGCTGAATATCCTAGTTCATCTGTGATCTTGGAAGCATTACATGGTATAGGCTGGCATTAATTCAAGCACATGGATCACACAACCCTGCGAAATCACCAATGCAATAAAAGTGACAGACAATGCTGAGCAGAATAAACCCCATGAACTCACTGCATCCGCTGCATCCTTGGCAGCCCTGAATCGCCTCGCGCGCTGTTGATTCATCTTGGCTCGCGGTGCGACGCCGTCTATCCAATCCACAATTCATCACCAACACAGTTACATTTCAGGGAAAAGAAGAAGTAAAAGTTAAACTAACACACACATGCATTGATGGCAGAATAACAGGAAATAGCAACTCCATCCACGCACCAATTGCCATGTAAAGGAGCTTCCGAGGCCGAATCATCGTGAAAATGCGATCGATGTAGTCGAACATGGCCTTGAAAACCTCCTCATACGATTCCGGGGCGGGCTGGAGATCACAAGAGCCCGAATGAGAAGGAGATCAGAAGTAGTAAAAACAAGGAGATGGGGATCGAGAAGAGGAGGAAGAGACCTGGTTTTCGGGGTGGAAGCAGGGGTGGATGATGCCGTTCATGTCGAGATAGAGATTGTCGAATTCGATGCCGTTAGGGTTCGGGCTGCTGGTGTCGATGGGAAGAGTGACGCCATTGATGACAGTGGGTACTTCTTCGAGAACGTCTACGACGGAGAGAGGGTATTTCTCCACCAACCATCGATAGAAAGCGGGAATCCCCATTTCTCTTCCTCGTTTCTCTTTTCTCTCTTTCTCTGCTGCTGCCGAGTGTAGGAAGAGAAAGAGAGAGTTGCAGCAGCAGCAGCAGCAGCAGAAGAAGAAGAAGAAGAAGAAGATCAGATGGGTTTTCTAGGGTTAGGGTTTTGCAGTGGGAGAAGGAGATGGAGGAGCCGATGGCCCTAGTTTTAGGGCTTTAGAGCCTTCCGAAAGAGGAGTGAGAAATGCGGGAGGGCGCGTTAATATAGACCACCAGTCTGGAGGGGGGCACTGTAGTCTATAGTCGACGTGTCCTGCTTTGGCCTCTTGGCTTGTTTCATTGTTTGGATGTTGTTTCTTTATAGCGGAATTATTGACGGAAGAATATCCAAAGATTTGGATTTTCTCAGCCTTTTTGCGAGGGCTTAAAGTTGGAATGGATCTAAATTTATAAAGAGAGCTGTTGGCGGCACACAAAAAAAAATATGGGAAATTTACATCAACTCCTCCTTTCCTTTAATGAAAATATAAGATACCCTCTTGATTTGATTTCCTGTATTTAGATTGACACCCCTTGTCAGATATTATCCTTCACCAATATAACGAAAAAAGCTATTTTACTCTTTTAACCTTAATGGAATGTCATTTTTTAATTAAAATTTTTATTTTCTCAGCAGGCTCTCTAATAAGATTCTAGTTGCATTTCATATCATTGGTGAGCCCACCATATGAACAATCAAGACCCCCCACAATTCGGTCCAAAATGGGGGTGCACTTTAATCTAGACTATTCATCCAACAAAACCCTGGATGGTTTTCATTCCATGCGTTGGGCCCCACCAGATGATCGATCTGAATCGCTACAACGATCATGATTTTAGATTGCTAGGGCAATTAGGAAAAATCAAAGAAGAAAGGAGTGGAAGGAATCTGATTAGGCAATAACATTGGGAATCTGGCGAGAGTGGCCGGATTATGTGTGTTGTGGAAATCTAATGGCGATGATCATGTGTGCTATGGAAATCTGATCACAATTTCTTTAACTCCTTCTCTTACTTCGCTTTTGATCAAACTTAATTTTTTAGTGAATCACAATGATCGCATGCATATAAAAGATTCCCTAGTTAACGGGACATATGACATATGTGATTAGGTACCTTTGCTACATCATTAAATGCATTAGGTAATATGTTTTGTAATTTCTTGTAAGTGCACAATTCTCTGTATTTCATTTTTACATCGTAAAGTATGTGGATCTAGATAAGACAGAGTAAAAGTATTCCATGTTAATTCTCGACATTTTTCAATAACGGATTGTTTTACAAGAACAATATGTTTTTCAGAACCTATCTTATCTCACCTTAACGGAAAAAATATTGACTCAATGAATTGACAATTGACAAAACAAACAGTGAAGACATCTTTTATTATTAGTTTTAAATATTAAATAATTGAGGGAGAGTCAAAACTTATATAGATTCTCAATCTACGTCGTAGTCCCATCTTAGTGCGCTAATGGAGTGGTATTGAGACTAGAACTACACAATTAAACTTGCGCTAAAGTGAGAAATATTTAGTTGATGTCCTGATATAAGTTATGTGAAAGAATATTGATGAAAGGCCGATGGTCAAAGTCTAATTAACATTAATGCATACAACACAACATGTTCCTAAACACTAAATGGTACTTTGGACAACATGAGTATAGTTTTAGAATGAGTTGAATGTACTTAATCATAGATTAAGCTAAATCATTCTAGGTGTGGACATGAGGAATATGATGTTTGACTACAATTCTTAGATATAAGTAGTAGTCGTCAAAAACTTGTAATGTAAATTCACCTGTACTAGCAAGTATTGTCTCTCTCCTTTTCCTCTATAGGTTCACTTTTTCCAACTCGGCATCCTCAAAATAGACGCTTATAAACTTAATAGGATAATTAGGAAAATGAGCCATAAGTTTAATGATTTAAGTTAATATGAGGACAAAAGTTGTATTCTTAGTTAAAAGTAGGCAAACACCTAATCAATGGGTGGAGGCATCAATCAAAATAATAAAATACCTAAAAGGTCTACTAGGAGGATTCAAGGATCCACAAATGTCACTTTATATCCTTTGTAGAAAATGATGGGTTCTCAGATGCAATCTTAGCGAAAGAAGGTTGGGTGATAAATTTCCCTTGTGAACACAGGCTACATAAGTATCCATTACGTTTGATCAACTGATTGTTCCAATAAATAGCCTCAGGGTGACCGAACCTATCATGCTAAAGTGTTAAAGTCTTAGAATCACTAGGCTTCAGGCTTAGTTTAATCTTCGGGCTTAACTTTATTATTTTGTTCATAACCAAATGTGATTCAACATTGGAGTTTTTTTAGTAATTGTTTTTAGCTTCCAATATTAGTGACGATGCATAAATATTCCTTGTTACCTTTACTTATAATATTAATGTGGTACCCATGCATTCTGATATCCTTAAAACTAATCAAGTTTATTCGAGAACTGCTTGAAAACAATGCATCTTTTATAAATAGATGGGTACCATTGGTAACATCATATAGCATCTTTCAAAGCGTTCAATTATTTGCATGGGTCCAACTATAATGGATACGTTTTGTGGATTAAATATCAATTCTAAGAAAAACTTGTGGTTTTTTAAAATGGTTTTTCAGAAAAGTGTGTGTTGTGGCACTATCTACCAAACAAGGATTGTTTTCGGTTCCATGATCCATGCTTGAAAATAAAATAATCAATTAATATAACTATATGATCACATGATAAAAGTTAAACTGAAATAATCAAACCATTCACCATAAAGTAGAATATCCATGAAATAAAAATCCTAACATAAATCATTCAATACAAATATAATTTCCAAACATAAAGCATGGAGATAAAAGCATAAGTCCTAACATCTAACAAAATATCCAAACACTGAACTCAAAATAAGTCTGCTAAAATCATAATAGAAGTTGTAGGTCTTTTAGATCATGTTTAGTGGTTCTCCCAATTTAGAATCAAATGTCTAATTAATTATCTCTCTTAAGGTGGTTATTTTTTTCTTTGATAGAGAAATTATTATATCTATATCTTCTAAAGGAGTTATTATATCTATTTATTTTGGAGGAATTATTATTTTCACTTATTCTGAAGAGATTCCTATCTATGTTTTATGCTTCTATTCTGTTTGACTAGTTTGACGTTTAGTTTAAGTATTGGGTGTCACAACCCGAGCTCAAGAAATCGGGGATTAGGAGAAAATCTAATCAGTGACACACGTACTCCCGTATATGTACCCTTAAACTTGGTCTAAATGCACATATGCAAGGGATCTATTGCACGTGCAATCCTTGTACTCGAAAGTTGTAAATAACATCAGTGCACAAAAGAGCATAAAAAGAATACAATAAACATAATCGCTAGGAGAATGGGTATCACAAGAAATACAGAAGAGAATACACAATGACACAATGGATACATATACAATTTATAAAACCCTAGCATACAACAAATGGGAAGTGCAAAATGTGAGGCGTTCTCTGGAGTAGATCAATCGCACCCACTCCTTGTTTCACTGGGGTTTCAATGATCTCCTCCGAACTCAGGTTGATCTTTGAAGGATTAGAAACTGACTTTGATCCTGAAACACCAAGAACAACGAGTGAGTACGACAACTCAGCAAAGTATAAGCAACATAAAGGTAACACGTACTGTGTCTAAAACGAATCGGTAAATATGATATACGTGCTAATAATAGAAAGACTGTACTACATGGCTACTACACATGCCATATTCTTCCTCTGTGGAGAGAGCATACAGAGTGTGAGGTCCCGAGTCCCATTAATCTTGATTTACATTAATTAAGCTTGTTCTATATTAATTGAACTCGATTAAGGCTAATTTATTCCAAAATTTATTGGGTTTGGGCCTTGGATAAGGAGTTTGGCGGAGCTCGACCCACTTTAGTAGTTAAGGGCCTTTTCGTAATTTGTCCTTGTACCTCTTGGACACCTCGTCCATTTCTTTTCGTGTACTTTTTCGCGTAGATCCTCTTTCATGTTGGGCTCGAGTTGATCCGGACTCATCTTGGGCCAATTGAGGCCCATGTGGCCTAAACTGAAATTTCATGAAAAGGCTGGACTTGCATGTTAAATTGCATAAAATTTAACTTAAAAGGTGGATACAACGTTCCCTTCTCTTCTTCTTCGTTCTCTGTTGTTGAAGCCCCTCTCCTTCTTCCTGGATTTTTTCCCTTTCACTTCCAAATCGAAGAGCTATTGGGATTGGAGACTTGCATGCGCTAGGAATAGTTTTCACCCAACTTCCTCTTCCTCATAGGAGCATTTACTTCCTTGGGAAGCACATTCTCTTCAGGCTACTGCTCACCAAGGTGAGGGCTTTGCTTCCTTTCCTTGTATTCAGGTTTGTGGGAGTCAAGGAGACTCCAATCCATGACATGCATCCAACTCTACATTCCATTTATCAATTGTATGTTGGCTTGTAGAGGACCCACTTCTATTTGGAGGTTTTCCCTTAGCCACACAGCACGAGAGGGAGTTTGAGAGGGTTAGTACTGTTGGAAAAGGTAAGTATTGAGTTATATGTGTTGCATGCATGATTAAGTATGGATATTTACTTGCATTTCCCAATTTCATCCATTTCCTTTCATTGTTTTAATTAATGTGAATGTAGTGTGTATTGAGTTAGAATGACAAAGATGGGAATGGAGGTTGTAGGAGTACAGAACACCTTAATTGGAGGCTACTAGTAAGCCATAAAACCCCATCCCAGTATAGGTTCTGTACTGACTGAAATCGGAATTGAGCTACATAACTGTATTCGGTTTTTGAAGCTTACGGTGAAGCTACGGCTAAGCCATGAACATTTACAGCTCAAAGTCCAGAGAGTAGAAAAAATGAGATTTGGTACTACGGCTCAACTACGGCTGCGCCGTAGATTTCACTATGGTTAAGCCGTATCTAGCCCGTACCCAAGCCGTAGGTCTTCCTACGACGAGCTTTCCAGAGAGCTCATGGAACCCAGTTTCTTCTACGGCTTGCACACGGCTGCACCGTGGAATACACTACGGCTAAGCCATAACCTCCCCGTACCCTAGCCGTAGGCTTAGCACGGCTAAGCCGTAGGCCAACATACGGTTGGGCCGTAATTGTGCATGAAAAATCCGGAAGGAATCTAATCCACTCGGCTAAGCCGTAGCCTTATATACGACTAAGCCGTAAGAACCCAGTAACACAGGATGTTAGAGACTCTCAGTGATTTTGTAGGACCTTAGTATTGGCACCTTCTATACCACTACAGAGGCCCAATGGTAAGTACATGTTGGGGAGAATGAATGATTCCCGGAGGGTCTCCCAATGGCAAGTCATGGATGTTCACATAAGGAGGGTGTCCCGTATGCACAAGGCAATTCCAAGACACGGTAACACAACGACACTGAACGTCTTATGTGTACATCGTGTTGAATGCCCTTGGGGACTATAGGTTACTTAATTGGGGTGAAGGTAGTAATTCTTTGGACTCACTTAAGCTGAATGCATCCATATTGTTATAGTATACCACCTTCAACATGAATTACTTCTTTTAGTAAAACCCTGAGGCAAATTCAAACCTGAGCTTCTATTGAGTGAGTGTCTGACAAACCAGAGCTTCTAATGAGTGCAAGCTTGTTAGCCAAGGGTATGATATAACTGATACGATTGCATATGAGTCGGCACCACTCATCTTACGCCCTTTTGGGTATACATTATGTATGTCACCACTGCAGCAGGTTTACGGAGGAGTAGTCGGCACTCATCGGGAAGCTAGCCTAATATACTAGCAACCCATACGATATGTGTATGCTCCCTTTTGGGAGAATAGAGCGTTATGGTTGCCAATCAGTATGTATGACATTTAAGTTGTAATTTCTTCCTTATGCATCATGTTCAGTGATTATTCTTATTGATATATTATGTTATACTCGTTTCGTATGCCTTAGTACTTGCTTAACCGTCGTGTTAACAGTGTTACCCTGGTATTGCAGGTCCAGCTTTTGGTCCCAACGCGGACACTGACGCCCACCCGGAGGGTTCCCCAACGGTACCTCGAGATGTAAATGAGTGGAAAGATGGCGACGTCTTTTACTAGCCATCCTACGAAGCGCGCCTATTCATGGGACCTTTTGTATCAAATACTTAAGTAGTCTTTTTGGAATGTAAAAAAAACTTCAACACTGTTATATGTATGTATATATGTTTACCTTTGAAAGTTAACGACTATGAATTCGTGTGCTCTTGATAATTACTGAGTATTTCGCAGGATTTCGTTTATGATAAATTATGTTTGTACGTGTGTCAGCATACCTTGCACGTTCCTGTGGAATCTCCCTTGTAGGAATTCGTGCATAATTCTTCAGGGCACGGAAGTCTACGGGATTACATGTCACAACCCGAGCCCAGGGACCGGGGGTCAGAGAAGGTCTAACCAATGACACACGTACTCCCGTGCGTGCACACCTGGACCCCGTCCGAGTATACACACACAAGGGATCAATCACACATGCAAAAGACTGAACGCGGAAGCTGTACGTATCAAGGCATACCACAAATATACCAAAAGACATAGGAGATTACAAAACAATATACACTGATGCTAAGACCAAATACATGAACGTATGACAATAGAGCGGGCTTACAACAATCCCAAAAATCAAAATACAGGTATCACTCAATGCCCACTTTACAATTACAGAAAAATCCCCTCAATAGACTCCAACACAAGGAATGGGGAAAACCAAAATGATGCAAAACGTACTCTGGAGGATGGATCAAGTCCACTCCTCTAGGCCGGAGGGGGCCTCGCGAGCCTCTCCTGCAGTCGGGTCGACCGACGCAGGATCGGAAGAGGGATCTGAGCCTGCAACACACAAGACAAACGTATAAGTACAACGACTTAGCAAAGTATAAGCCAACAAGAAGATAACACGAATTGTGTCTAAAACTGAAGAATACCGAACAATAGTCATAATGCAATATCCATAGAAATTTTGTCTGTATACTAAACAATTATGCAAATGAATAAGCATGCTATCAGAATCATAAACAGGTAACAATCAAGTGGCTACTACATTGGCCATTTTCTCCCTTACGAGAGCAATCAGGATGAGAACACCAGCGACCGGGCCAGGGTACGCATGGGTCTCTAGTTCCCGGGGTCCGGAGTCCCAGGACAATCACACTCTGCAGAGGCAAACACTTAAACTAAACCAAAGTTAACCCCGTCGGGTATCCTAAGGCTGAGGCTCAGTAGTGCCAAGACCAATCACAATCAATCGGATGATGCACCTCAATCAATCAATCAATCATGTCATATCACTTATCACTTACAGATCTCACATATCATGCTGAACAAACAATAGGAAGTGCATCGCATATACTGATACTGAATGTACATAAGCAATTACAGGAAGTGCTGACAATGAGTATCAATCACAAGCACTGACTCATAACTGATGCAAGTTCTCCAATGGAGCAACGGTATAACACAATACACAATAATAGAATGGTTCCACCCGGGCTTCGCTCTGGGGTTGCTGCATTTCCCACAGAATCGAGAGGTCCAGCGTAGAACACATAAGAGGGCATAAACCGTAATCAATATGCTGTACAACTCAAACCAATCCAGTACTTATACGAATCAAGGATCCATTACAAGCCAATCCTACACTAATTATCCAGCGTCTCTAACCGTGCATGTTGATGTAGTTTTAAGTTATCCGATGCACCATTGTCTAGTGTTGCAGTGTCTCGAGTGTGCATCGAAGTCCCTTAAACCAACACCCATGGGGAGGTGCTAAACAGCTGGATACAAGCATGAATGATTCACAGCCCTTGAGATCATTCATGTCATTCAAACATTCCATTGGGCATGTCCAGGTTAGCTACATTCTAACATGAAAGTCATATACGGTCTTTTGCTTAAACCTAATCCTTTTCATTCAATTCTCAGGGTCTCACGGTGCAGCCGTAGGTAACCTTACGGCTTAGCCGTGGCATCTTACGGCTTAGCCGTACTATGCACTGCGGCTGAGCTGAGGTTCCCCAAATATCCCTTCGGATTTACGGCTTAACCGTATTTTGCTCTACGGCTCAGCCGTATCTTGGTCCACGGCTTAGCCGTAAGACAATGTACGGCTTAGATCAGGCTGGGCCGTAGAAGAATGTCAAATTGCCAACATCCAGTTATTTTCAGATAACAGTCTGTACTGTTCTACGGTTTGGTTTACGGTTGGGTCTCGGCTTAGCCGTAAGCCATTTTACGGCTTAGCCGTAGCACATTTCACGGCTTAGCCGTGAGTGCACGGACTCATTTTTCTGAACTTGTTACAGTCATACAGAAAGTGCACAAAACAGCTGGAAACGGACACAGAACAGCAAAATGAGCTGAAATAGGCTGTCTAACACTGAGAAATACAATAAAGCATAAAACACAACAATCAAATAACTATCAATCGGTGTTCACACATCTTGGGCTTATACTTGCCTCACAAATGGAAATCACTCGTTGCTTGGCTCAGTCCGCTGGAATCACACACGCGAATGGCTCCTTTCTTCCTCCCTCAAGCAGCGAGCAACAGAGAAGGAGAAGGAGAGAAAGAGAGCTGTCGAGAGAGAGAGACAAACAGAGAGCGAGAGAGACGATCGAGAGAGAGACAGGGAGTAGGTGGGATTTTATAACTTAATTTGAGTCGAAATTGCACTTAGGTCCAAGCAGCTTATGCAAATATCAGTTTGAGTCAAATGACAGTCCAACGAAAGCAAACGAACTCATTCGGATCCAAGACAGTTACGACAATCGACAAGCTCGACGAAATACACGCGCTGACGTCAAAATGACGCAAAACTGACAAGGTCAATCAAAAGCCAAAATTACGAAAAAGGGCTCGATCTACTTAGACCAAGTCAAACTCAACCCAAACGATCTCTCTACGAGGCAAAACCAAAACAAACAAAATCAAAACACACTTAGCGATAAAAACACACACAAGTACCCACTAATCCGGGTCAACTCGGGTCGGAGTGTTACATCCTCCCCCACTTGGACATCATTCCGTCCTCGGAATGAAAGCGTACCTGAGCAAACAGATAAGGATACTGACGCGCCATCTGATCTTCTAATTCCCACGTGGCTTCATCAGGTCCATGATGTTCCCAAAGTACCTTGACCCATCGAATAGTCCTCGTACGCAAGAGCTGTTCTCTAGTTCCAACAATACGGAGCGGACGCTCAACGTATGACGCATTAGGTTGCATCTGAATGTCATCGTATCGAATCACGTGCGTCGGGTCTCGAACATACTTGCGAAGCATAGACACATGAAAAACATCGTGTACTCCAGAAAACTCCACGGGTAGAATCAATCTGTACGCTAGATCACCAATCCGGCTCTTGATCTCAAATGGACCCACATACCTCGGCGCTAACTTGCCTTTTTGACCGAATCGTACTGTACCTTTCATCGGTGAGACCTTCAAGAATACCCAATCTCCAACCTGAAATGTCAAGGTTCTTCTACGCGTATCTGCATAGCTCTTCTGTCTCGATCGGGCAATCTTCAAATTGTCAATCACTTTCTGAACTTTCTCTGTAGTCTCAGCAATGATCGTCGGTCCGTGGAAACTCCTTGTTCCAACTTCTTCCCAGCAAACAGGACTTCTACATTTCCGTCCATACAGAGCTTCATAGGGTGCCATTCCAATACTCTCGTGGAAACTATTGTTATACGCAAACTCGCACAACGAGAGATGCAAATCCCATTCTTTCTCGAAATTCAGCACACTGGCCCGTAACATGTCCTCGAGCGTCTGAATAGTTCGTTCTGACTGTCCATCAGTCTGCGGGTGATACGCCGTACTGAAGCTCAACTTCGTTCCCATGGCTTCCTGAAATGCTCTCCAAAAGGAAGAAACAAAGCGGCTATCTCGATCTGACACAATCGACACGGGCGTACCATGTAGTCTCACGATCTCATCAACAAACTTCTCCGCCATCTCGGAAAATGTCATGCCTTTCTTGAATGGAAGAAAATGGGCTGTCTTCGTCAGTCTGTCCACGATCACCCAAATGGCACTGTTCTTCTTGCTCGTCAGGGGTAAACCCGAAACAAAGTCCATCGAAATGTGCTCCCATTTCCACTGGGGAATATGCAATGGATGTAAGGAACCTGGAGGTCTCTGATGGTCAGTTTTCACCCTTTGGCAAGTCAAACATCTGGCAACAAACCCAGCAATTTCCCTCTTCATGTTATTCCACCAAAATCTGTCCTTGAGAGCTCGGTACATCTTCGTACTTCCAGGATGCATAGAATAACGTGCATGGTGTGCTTCTGTCATCAAACTCTCCTTTAAAGCATCTACTGCTGGCACACATAATCTGCTCCTGAAATACAAAACATCACCTTCCAAACGAAAGTCTGGTCGATCTGCAATGCTATCTCGGATTCGCCTCAACATCGCATCTTCAAACTGCTGGTCTTTAATCCGCTGAATAATATCAGGCTGAAAGCTCACTGTACTGGCAAGTGTCAAACGGTTCTCCACCGATTGCAGTTCCACTGGCTGAGCATGCCTCACAAAATAAAGGCTGTCCAAAGCCTGAAGAATCTCCGACTTCCTACTCAAGGCATCTGCAACAACATTGCCTTTCCCTGGATGGTACTTGATGGGGAAATCAAAATCCTTAATCAACTCAAGCCACCTTCGCTGTCGCATATTCAACTCAGACTGCGTGAAGAGATACTGTAGACTATGATGATCTGAATGCACTTCAAATGTCACGCCATACAAATAGTGTCTCCACATCTTCAACGCAAAAACGATGGCTGCCAACTCTAAATCGTGCGTGGCGTAGTTCTTCTCGTGCTCCCGAAGTTGTCTCGAGCCATAGGCAATCACCTTGCCATGTTGCATCAAAACACATCCCAAACCGACTCGAGAAGCATCTGAATAGATCATAAATCCTTCATGTCCATCTGGTAACGTCAAAACTGGAGCCGAAGTAAGCTTCTCCTTCAACATCCGGAAATGGCACTCGCATTCGTCCGTCCACAGAAATGGGACACTCTTCCTGGTCAATCGAGTCAATGGTGCAGAAATCTTGGCAAAATCTTGAATAAAGCGACGATAATATCCGGCTAATCCAAGAAAACTCCGTATCTCCGTCACAGTCTTTGGGCTGGGCCAATTCATCACTGCTTCAACTTTCATCTGATCCACTGCCAACCCATCTCGTGAAATGGTATGACCAAGAAAAGCTACCTGCTCGAGCCAAAAATCACACTTCGACAGCTTGGCATATAAACGATGCTCTTTCAACAACTGCAAGGCTCGACGTAGATGTTCCTCATGCTCCTCTGGGGTCTTCGAATACACCAAAATGTCATCAATAAAGACCACTACAAAACGATCCAGAAAAGGAGCGAAGATCCTGTTCATCAAAGCCATAAAGGCAGCAGGTGCATTGGTTAATCCAAATGGCATCACGAGAAACTCAAAATGTCCGTACCGTGTCCTGAAAGCAGTCTTCGCAATATCGTCTTCCTTCACCCGGAGTTGATGATACCCCGATCTCAGATCAATCTTGGAAAAATAGGCAGCACCTTGAAGTTGATCAAACAACTCATCAATACGCGGCAATGGATATTTGTTCTTGATCGTGACTTTGTTCAACCGCCGGTAATCTATACACATCCGTAAGGTACCGTCCTTCTTCTTCACAAACAGCACTGGAGCTCCCCACGGTGACACACTCGGCCGTACGAAACCCTTCTCCAAAAGATCTTGCAATTGCGTCTTCAATTCGAGTAACTCAGCAGGGGCCATACGATAAGGAGCTAAACTAATGGGTGCTGTACCGGGCACTAGGTCGATCGCAAACTCTACATCTCGGACAGGGGGTAACTCGGGTACTTCCTCCGGAAATACATCCGGGAACTCACGTACTACCGGAATCTCACCCAACTGCTTCACCTCCTTCTTCTCCGAGACAAAAGCAAGAAAACCTGCACAACCTCTACGTATCAAACGATCCGCCTTGCATGCGGAGATGACACGCCTCGGGCATCTCTCCTGATTGCCCTCGAAACGAAACCCCTTCGCAAAATCGAAGTAAATCGACCTGTTGTAACAGTTAACACAGGCACGATACCGCGCTAGCCAGTCCATTCCAAGGATCACATCGAAATCCAACATGGACAACAAAATCAAATCAACTGGCAGCTGGCGACCTGCAATCACCACGTCGCACTGAGGGTAGTATACACTACACTCCACTCGCTTGCCCACAGGAGTGGACACCACTAGCAAATAAGGTAGCGGCTGAGGGGGTTGCGGTAACTGTTCCGCAAAACGAGGGGCAACATACGAACGCGTAGATCCCGAATCAAATAGGGTATGTGCTTCAGCTCGGGCAATGAGAACTTTACCTTCTACCACTTTCGCATCTTCTGCATGATCATGAGAGGCTGCATACACACGAGCAGTCTGACGCTGGGGCTTCTGGCTTTGGCGAGACGGATGGGGGCTGTTCGAAGCTGCTGAACTGAGAGACTTGGATGACCCCATAGATCTGGACGACTGGAAAGTCCTGGTCTTCGGGCACTGAGCTATCTTATGCTCCATCGATCCGCAACTCAAACAAGCTCCGGACTTCTTCCAACACTTCTCCGTCGGATGTCCAAATCCACAAAACTCGCATCTGCTTCCGGAGAAACTCGAAGTGCCTTGCTTCCCTTTCCATTTCTTCTGACTCTGTCCCCTGGAACTCACAGGTGCACTCCTCTTAAAATCCATGGCTCTCTCTGCTAGGTGGTTGGCTTCCGCAGCGTGTGCTCTGTCGACCGCATCATCGAAAGTAGCTGGTCTCTGAAAAGCAGTCACAAAATTCGCGTATCTGGGATGCAGACCAGAAATAAAACGATTCACCTTCTTCTCCTCGGTATTGATCATGTCCTCAGCAAAATGGGACAACTGGGTAAAGCGGTGAATGTACTCTGCAACGGTCAGCTGCTGCTGCTGTAAGGCCAGAAACTCAACCTCCTTCACACGTCGAACATGAGCAGGAATGAACTTCCTTCTGAACTGTTTCTGGAACGTCTCCCACACTGTTTCACTGGGCAAGGTCAGATAGGCTGCACTAACACTCTTCCACCAGGTCTTAGCCATCTCTCGAAACATCGAGGCCGTAAGCATGACCTTCTGCCGGTCGTCACAGACAATGGTCGAGAAGAGATCTCCTGTATGCTCTAGCCACTGATCAGCCTTCAATGCATCTTCATTTCCATAGAACTCTGTGGCTCCACGTTTCCTGAATTTGTCGTATAACGCATTTGGATCGCTCTCTCTAGGCTGGAAAACCACTGGCTGCTCTGCAGGCCGAACTGGCGTTTGGCTCTGTCGGTCTACGATCGAAACAACCTGCGCTTGCAAGGAATGGATAGCCTGTAGCATAGTCAAGAAGCGCTCGTCGAAATTCACGAGGGGCTGTGGAGCGGCTGACCCACTCTCGTTATCTCCCTGATCATTGTTGTTGTGTGTTCCAGATCCCGATGCCATAGCCTGCAAAACACAAAAGTCAATCTACTAACACACTAGGGAACGCACACAGACTCACAAGACAAGGGGACCAAACACAACAGTCCAAAACTGGACTACGAAATCTCACCACGTCCTATATGCCTACATGCTTACACACTAAGATAGAGACAATGCCCTGAGAGACAATGCTCTGATACCATACAATACGTATGTCACAACCCGAGCCCAGGGACCGGGGGTCAGAGAAGGTCTAACCAATGACACACGTACTCCCGTGCGTGCACACCTGGACCCCGTCCGAGTATACACACACAAGGGATCAATCACACATGCAAAAGACTGAACGCGGAAGCTGTACGTATCAAGGCATACCACAAATATACCAAAAGACATAGGAGATTACAAAACAATATACACTGATGCTAAGACCAAATACATGAACGTATGACAATAGAGCGGGCTTACAACAATCCCAAAAATCAAAATACAGGTATCACTCAATGCCCACTTTACAATTACAGAAAAATCCCCTCAATAGACTCCAACACAAGGAATGGGGAAAACCAAAATGATGCAAAACGTACTCTGGAGGATGGATCAAGTCCACTCCTCTAGGCCGGAGGGGGCCTCGCGAGCCTCTCCTGCAGTCGGGTCGACCGACGCAGGATCGGAAGAGGGATCTGAGCCTGCAACACACAAGACAAACGTATAAGTACAACGACTTAGCAAAGTATAAGCCAACAAGAAGATAACACGAATTGTGTCTAAAACTGAAGAATACCGAACAATAGTCATAATGCAATATCCATAGAAATTTTGTCTGTATACTAAACAATTATGCAAATGAATAAGCATGCTATCAGAATCATAAACAGGTAACAATCAAGTGGCTACTACATTGGCCATTTTCTCCCTTACGAGAGCAATCAGGATGAGAACACCAGCGACCGGGCCAGGGTACGCATGGGTCTCTAGTTCCCGGGGTCCGGAGTCCCAGGACAATCACACTCTGCAGAGGCAAACACTTAAACTAAACCAAAGTTAACCCCGTCGGGTATCCTAAGGCTGAGGCTCAGTAGTGCCAAGACCAATCACAATCAATCGGATGATGCACCTCAATCAATCAATCAATCATGTCATATCACTTATCACTTACAGATCTCACATATCATGCTGAACAAACAATAGGAAGTGCATCGCATATACTGATACTGAATGTACATAAGCAATTACAGGAAGTGCTGACAATGAGTATCAATCACAAGCACTGACTCATAACTGATGCAAGTTCTCCAATGGAGCAACGGTATAACACAATACACAATAATAGAATGGTTCCACCCGGGCTTCGCTCTGGGGTTGCTGCATTTCCCACAGAATCGAGAGGTCCAGCGTAGAACACATAAGAGGGCATAAACCGTAATCAATATGCTGTACAACTCAAACCAATCCAGTACTTATACGAATCAAGGATCCATTACAAGCCAATCCTACACTAATTATCCAGCGTCTCTAACCGTGCATGTTGATGTAGTTTTAAGTTATCCGATGCACCATTGTCTAGTGTTGCAGTGTCTCGAGTGTGCATCGAAGTCCCTTAAACCAACACCCATGGGGAGGTGCTAAACAGCTGGATACAAGCATGAATGATTCACAGCCCTTGAGATCATTCATGTCATTCAAACATTCCATTGGGCATGTCCAGGTTAGCTACATTCTAACATGAAAGTCATATACGGTCTTTTGCTTAAACCTAATCCTTTTCATTCAATTCTCAGGGTCTCACGGTGCAGCCGTAGGTAACCTTACGGCTTAGCCGTGGCATCTTACGGCTTAGCCGTACTATGCACTGCGGCTGAGCTGAGGTTCCCCAAATATCCCTTCGGATTTACGGCTTAACCGTATTTTGCTCTACGGCTCAGCCGTATCTTGGTCCACGGCTTAGCCGTAAGACAATGTACGGCTTAGATCAGGCTGGGCCGTAGAAGAATGTCAAATTGCCAACATCCAGTTATTTTCAGATAACAGTCTGTACTGTTCTACGGTTTGGTTTACGGTTGGGTCTCGGCTTAGCCGTAAGCCATTTTACGGCTTAGCCGTAGCACATTTCACGGCTTAGCCGTGAGTGCACGGACTCATTTTTCTGAACTTGTTACAGTCATACAGAAAGTGCACAAAACAGCTGGAAACGGACACAGAACAGCAAAATGAGCTGAAATAGGCTGTCTAACACTGAGAAATACAATAAAGCATAAAACACAACAATCAAATAACTATCAATCGGTGTTCACACATCTTGGGCTTATACTTGCCTCACAAATGGAAATCACTCGTTGCTTGGCTCAGTCCGCTGGAATCACACACGCGAATGGCTCCTTTCTTCCTCCCTCAAGCAGCGAGCAACAGAGAAGGAGAAGGAGAGAAAGAGAGCTGTCGAGAGAGAGAGACAAACAGAGAGCGAGAGAGACGATCGAGAGAGAGACAGGGAGTAGGTGGGATTTTATAACTTAATTTGAGTCGAAATTGCACTTAGGTCCAAGCAGCTTATGCAAATATCAGTTTGAGTCAAATGACAGTCCAACGAAAGCAAACGAACTCATTCGGATCCAAGACAGTTACGACAATCGACAAGCTCGACGAAATACACGCGCTGACGTCAAAATGACGCAAAACTGACAAGGTCAATCAAAAGCCAAAATTACGAAAAAGGGCTCGATCTACTTAGACCAAGTCAAACTCAACCCAAACGATCTCTCTACGAGGCAAAACCAAAACAAACAAAATCAAAACACACTTAGCGATAAAAACACACACAAGTACCCACTAATCCGGGTCAACTCGGGTCGGAGTGTTACATCCTCCCCCACTTGGACATCATTCCGTCCTCGGAATGAAAGCGTACCTGAGCAAACAGATAAGGATACTGACGCGCCATCTGATCTTCTAATTCCCACGTGGCTTCATCAGGTCCATGATGTTCCCAAAGTACCTTGACCCATCGAATAGTCCTCGTACGCAAGAGCTGTTCTCTAGTTCCAACAATACGGAGCGGACGCTCAACGTATGACGCATTAGGTTGCATCTGAATGTCATCGTATCGAATCACGTGCGTCGGGTCTCGAACATACTTGCGAAGCATAGACACATGAAAAACATCGTGTACTCCAGAAAACTCCACGGGTAGAATCAATCTGTACGCTAGATCACCAATCCGGCTCTTGATCTCAAATGGACCCACATACCTCGGCGCTAACTTGCCTTTTTGACCGAATCGTACTGTACCTTTCATCGGTGAGACCTTCAAGAATACCCAATCTCCAACCTGAAATGTCAAGGTTCTTCTACGCGTATCTGCATAGCTCTTCTGTCTCGATCGGGCAATCTTCAAATTGTCAATCACTTTCTGAACTTTCTCTGTAGTCTCAGCAATGATCGTCGGTCCGTGGAAACTCCTTGTTCCAACTTCTTCCCAGCAAACAGGACTTCTACATTTCCGTCCATACAGAGCTTCATAGGGTGCCATTCCAATACTCTCGTGGAAACTATTGTTATACGCAAACTCGCACAACGAGAGATGCAAATCCCATTCTTTCTCGAAATTCAGCACACTGGCCCGTAACATGTCCTCGAGCGTCTGAATAGTTCGTTCTGACTGTCCATCAGTCTGCGGGTGATACGCCGTACTGAAGCTCAACTTCGTTCCCATGGCTTCCTGAAATGCTCTCCAAAAGGAAGAAACAAAGCGGCTATCTCGATCTGACACAATCGACACGGGCGTACCATGTAGTCTCACGATCTCATCAACAAACTTCTCCGCCATCTCGGAAAATGTCATGCCTTTCTTGAATGGAAGAAAATGGGCTGTCTTCGTCAGTCTGTCCACGATCACCCAAATGGCACTGTTCTTCTTGCTCGTCAGGGGTAAACCCGAAACAAAGTCCATCGAAATGTGCTCCCATTTCCACTGGGGAATATGCAATGGATGTAAGGAACCTGGAGGTCTCTGATGGTCAGTTTTCACCCTTTGGCAAGTCAAACATCTGGCAACAAACCCAGCAATTTCCCTCTTCATGTTATTCCACCAAAATCTGTCCTTGAGAGCTCGGTACATCTTCGTACTTCCAGGATGCATAGAATAACGTGCATGGTGTGCTTCTGTCATCAAACTCTCCTTTAAAGCATCTACTGCTGGCACACATAATCTGCTCCTGAAATACAAAACATCACCTTCCAAACGAAAGTCTGGTCGATCTGCAATGCTATCTCGGATTCGCCTCAACATCGCATCTTCAAACTGCTGGTCTTTAATCCGCTGAATAATATCAGGCTGAAAGCTCACTGTACTGGCAAGTGTCAAACGGTTCTCCACCGATTGCAGTTCCACTGGCTGAGCATGCCTCACAAAATAAAGGCTGTCCAAAGCCTGAAGAATCTCCGACTTCCTACTCAAGGCATCTGCAACAACATTGCCTTTCCCTGGATGGTACTTGATGGGGAAATCAAAATCCTTAATCAACTCAAGCCACCTTCGCTGTCGCATATTCAACTCAGACTGCGTGAAGAGATACTGTAGACTATGATGATCTGAATGCACTTCAAATGTCACGCCATACAAATAGTGTCTCCACATCTTCAACGCAAAAACGATGGCTGCCAACTCTAAATCGTGCGTGGCGTAGTTCTTCTCGTGCTCCCGAAGTTGTCTCGAGCCATAGGCAATCACCTTGCCATGTTGCATCAAAACACATCCCAAACCGACTCGAGAAGCATCTGAATAGATCATAAATCCTTCATGTCCATCTGGTAACGTCAAAACTGGAGCCGAAGTAAGCTTCTCCTTCAACATCCGGAAATGGCACTCGCATTCGTCCGTCCACAGAAATGGGACACTCTTCCTGGTCAATCGAGTCAATGGTGCAGAAATCTTGGCAAAATCTTGAATAAAGCGACGATAATATCCGGCTAATCCAAGAAAACTCCGTATCTCCGTCACAGTCTTTGGGCTGGGCCAATTCATCACTGCTTCAACTTTCATCTGATCCACTGCCAACCCATCTCGTGAAATGGTATGACCAAGAAAAGCTACCTGCTCGAGCCAAAAATCACACTTCGACAGCTTGGCATATAAACGATGCTCTTTCAACAACTGCAAGGCTCGACGTAGATGTTCCTCATGCTCCTCTGGGGTCTTCGAATACACCAAAATGTCATCAATAAAGACCACTACAAAACGATCCAGAAAAGGAGCGAAGATCCTGTTCATCAAAGCCATAAAGGCAGCAGGTGCATTGGTTAATCCAAATGGCATCACGAGAAACTCAAAATGTCCGTACCGTGTCCTGAAAGCAGTCTTCGCAATATCGTCTTCCTTCACCCGGAGTTGATGATACCCCGATCTCAGATCAATCTTGGAAAAATAGGCAGCACCTTGAAGTTGATCAAACAACTCATCAATACGCGGCAATGGATATTTGTTCTTGATCGTGACTTTGTTCAACCGCCGGTAATCTATACACATCCGTAAGGTACCGTCCTTCTTCTTCACAAACAGCACTGGAGCTCCCCACGGTGACACACTCGGCCGTACGAAACCCTTCTCCAAAAGATCTTGCAATTGCGTCTTCAATTCGAGTAACTCAGCAGGGGCCATACGATAAGGAGCTAAACTAATGGGTGCTGTACCGGGCACTAGGTCGATCGCAAACTCTACATCTCGGACAGGGGGTAACTCGGGTACTTCCTCCGGAAATACATCCGGGAACTCACGTACTACCGGAATCTCACCCAACTGCTTCACCTCCTTCTTCTCCGAGACAAAAGCAAGAAAACCTGCACAACCTCTACGTATCAAACGATCCGCCTTGCATGCGGAGATGACACGCCTCGGGCATCTCTCCTGATTGCCCTCGAAACGAAACCCCTTCGCAAAATCGAAGTAAATCGACCTGTTGTAACAGTTAACACAGGCACGATACCGCGCTAGCCAGTCCATTCCAAGGATCACATCGAAATCCAACATGGACAACAAAATCAAATCAACTGGCAGCTGGCGACCTGCAATCACCACGTCGCACTGAGGGTAGTATACACTACACTCCACTCGCTTGCCCACAGGAGTGGACACCACTAGCAAATAAGGTAGCGGCTGAGGGGGTTGCGGTAACTGTTCCGCAAAACGAGGGGCAACATACGAACGCGTAGATCCCGAATCAAATAGGGTATGTGCTTCAGCTCGGGCAATGAGAACTTTACCTTCTACCACTTTCGCATCTTCTGCATGATCATGAGAGGCTGCATACACACGAGCAGTCTGACGCTGGGGCTTCTGGCTTTGGCGAGACGGATGGGGGCTGTTCGAAGCTGCTGAACTGAGAGACTTGGATGACCCCATAGATCTGGACGACTGGAAAGTCCTGGTCTTCGGGCACTGAGCTATCTTATGCTCCATCGATCCGCAACTCAAACAAGCTCCGGACTTCTTCCAACACTTCTCCGTCGGATGTCCAAATCCACAAAACTCGCATCTGCTTCCGGAGAAACTCGAAGTGCCTTGCTTCCCTTTCCATTTCTTCTGACTCTGTCCCCTGGAACTCACAGGTGCACTCCTCTTAAAATCCATGGCTCTCTCTGCTAGGTGGTTGGCTTCCGCAGCGTGTGCTCTGTCGACCGCATCATCGAAAGTAGCTGGTCTCTGAAAAGCAGTCACAAAATTCGCGTATCTGGGATGCAGACCAGAAATAAAACGATTCACCTTCTTCTCCTCGGTATTGATCATGTCCTCAGCAAAATGGGACAACTGGGTAAAGCGGTGAATGTACTCTGCAACGGTCAGCTGCTGCTGCTGTAAGGCCAGAAACTCAACCTCCTTCACACGTCGAACATGAGCAGGAATGAACTTCCTTCTGAACTGTTTCTGGAACGTCTCCCACACTGTTTCACTGGGCAAGGTCAGATAGGCTGCACTAACACTCTTCCACCAGGTCTTAGCCATCTCTCGAAACATCGAGGCCGTAAGCATGACCTTCTGCCGGTCGTCACAGACAATGGTCGAGAAGAGATCTCCTGTATGCTCTAGCCACTGATCAGCCTTCAATGCATCTTCATTTCCATAGAACTCTGTGGCTCCACGTTTCCTGAATTTGTCGTATAACGCATTTGGATCGCTCTCTCTAGGCTGGAAAACCACTGGCTGCTCTGCAGGCCGAACTGGCGTTTGGCTCTGTCGGTCTACGATCGAAACAACCTGCGCTTGCAAGGAATGGATAGCCTGTAGCATAGTCAAGAAGCGCTCGTCGAAATTCACGAGGGGCTGTGGAGCGGCTGACCCACTCTCGTTATCTCCCTGATCATTGTTGTTGTGTGTTCCAGATCCCGATGCCATAGCCTGCAAAACACAAAAGTCAATCTACTAACACACTAGGGAACGCACACAGACTCACAAGACAAGGGGACCAAACACAACAGTCCAAAACTGGACTACGAAATCTCACCACGTCCTATATGCCTACATGCTTACACACTAAGATAGAGACAATGCCCTGAGAGACAATGCTCTGATACCATACAATACGTATGTCACAACCCGAGCCCAGGGACCGGGGGTCAGAGAAGGTCTAACCAATGACACACGTACTCCCGTGCGTGCACACCTGGACCCCGTCCGAGTATACACACACAAGGGATCAATCACACATGCAAAAGACTGAACGCGGAAGCTGTACGTATCAAGGCATACCACAAATATACCAAAAGACATAGGAGATTACAAAACAATATACACTGATGCTAAGACCAAATACATGAACGTATGACAATAGAGCGGGCTTACAACAATCCCAAAAATCAAAATACAGGTATCACTCAATGCCCACTTTACAATTACAGAAAAATCCCCTCAATAGACTCCAACACAAGGAATGGGGAAAACCAAAATGATGCAAAACGTACTCTGGAGGATGGATCAAGTCCACTCCTCTAGGCCGGAGGGGGCCTCGCGAGCCTCTCCTGCAGTCGGGTCGACCGACGCAGGATCGGAAGAGGGATCTGAGCCTGCAACACACAAGACAAACGTATAAGTACAACGACTTAGCAAAGTATAAGCCAACAAGAAGATAACACGAATTGTGTCTAAAACTGAAGAATACCGAACAATAGTCATAATGCAATATCCATAGAAATTTTGTCTGTATACTAAACAATTATGCAAATGAATAAGCATGCTATCAGAATCATAAACAGGTAACAATCAAGTGGCTACTACATTGGCCATTTTCTCCCTTACGAGAGCAATCAGGATGAGAACACCAGCGACCGGGCCAGGGTACGCATGGGTCTCTAGTTCCCGGGGTCCGGAGTCCCAGGACAATCACACTCTGCAGAGGCAAACACTTAAACTAAACCAAAGTTAACCCCGTCGGGTATCCTAAGGCTGAGGCTCAGTAGTGCCAAGACCAATCACAATCAATCGGATGATGCACCTCAATCAATCAATCAATCATGTCATATCACTTATCACTTACAGATCTCACATATCATGCTGAACAAACAATAGGAAGTGCATCGCATATACTGATACTGAATGTACATAAGCAATTACAGGAAGTGCTGACAATGAGTATCAATCACAAGCACTGACTCATAACTGATGCAAGTTCTCCAATGGAGCAACGGTATAACACAATACACAATAATAGAATGGTTCCACCCGGGCTTCGCTCTGGGGTTGCTGCATTTCCCACAGAATCGAGAGGTCCAGCGTAGAACACATAAGAGGGCATAAACCGTAATCAATATGCTGTACAACTCAAACCAATCCAGTACTTATACGAATCAAGGATCCATTACAAGCCAATCCTACACTAATTATCCAGCGTCTCTAACCGTGCATGTTGATGTAGTTTTAAGTTATCCGATGCACCATTGTCTAGTGTTGCAGTGTCTCGAGTGTGCATCGAAGTCCCTTAAACCAACACCCATGGGGAGGTGCTAAACAGCTGGATACAAGCATGAATGATTCACAGCCCTTGAGATCATTCATGTCATTCAAACATTCCATTGGGCATGTCCAGGTTAGCTACATTCTAACATGAAAGTCATATACGGTCTTTTGCTTAAACCTAATCCTTTTCATTCAATTCTCAGGGTCTCACGGTGCAGCCGTAGGTAACCTTACGGCTTAGCCGTGGCATCTTACGGCTTAGCCGTACTATGCACTGCGGCTGAGCTGAGGTTCCCCAAATATCCCTTCGGATTTACGGCTTAACCGTATTTTGCTCTACGGCTCAGCCGTATCTTGGTCCACGGCTTAGCCGTAAGACAATGTACGGCTTAGATCAGGCTGGGCCGTAGAAGAATGTCAAATTGCCAACATCCAGTTATTTTCAGATAACAGTCTGTACTGTTCTACGGTTTGGTTTACGGTTGGGTCTCGGCTTAGCCGTAAGCCATTTTACGGCTTAGCCGTAGCACATTTCACGGCTTAGCCGTGAGTGCACGGACTCATTTTTCTGAACTTGTTACAGTCATACAGAAAGTGCACAAAACAGCTGGAAACGGACACAGAACAGCAAAATGAGCTGAAATAGGCTGTCTAACACTGAGAAATACAATAAAGCATAAAACACAACAATCAAATAACTATCAATCGGTGTTCACACATCTTGGGCTTATACTTGCCTCACAAATGGAAATCACTCGTTGCTTGGCTCAGTCCGCTGGAATCACACACGCGAATGGCTCCTTTCTTCCTCCCTCAAGCAGCGAGCAACAGAGAAGGAGAAGGAGAGAAAGAGAGCTGTCGAGAGAGAGAGACAAACAGAGAGCGAGAGAGACGATCGAGAGAGAGACAGGGAGTAGGTGGGATTTTATAACTTAATTTGAGTCGAAATTGCACTTAGGTCCAAGCAGCTTATGCAAATATCAGTTTGAGTCAAATGACAGTCCAACGAAAGCAAACGAACTCATTCGGATCCAAGACAGTTACGACAATCGACAAGCTCGACGAAATACACGCGCTGACGTCAAAATGACGCAAAACTGACAAGGTCAATCAAAAGCCAAAATTACGAAAAAGGGCTCGATCTACTTAGACCAAGTCAAACTCAACCCAAACGATCTCTCTACGAGGCAAAACCAAAACAAACAAAATCAAAACACACTTAGCGATAAAAACACACACAAGTACCCACTAATCCGGGTCAACTCGGGTCGGAGTGTTACATTACATATCCACGCCCTGGGGGCCCACTCAAATCCCCAAATTTCTTGGATCGGGGCGTGACATACGTAAGTAATGGTATCAGAGACACACCAAGAAGTCACTTAAAAGACTTAGCAATATTAGGAAGCGTGGTGAGGTTTCGATAGATCCGTTTGGGTAGATTTCTATTATAATGATAACTTATGGTATGACTATGGTATGTATGAATGTACATATATATATGTGATATACATCTGAATAATCACCATTGTGATTGCAGAACCATGGCATCTGGGTCCGGCACGAACAACAGCTAAGGTGACAATGATCGTAATAATATTGAATTGGAAGGTGTGGACCCTCCACCGCCACCTCCTTCGCGTCCCACATACAACACTGAGGAGCGGTTTATGATGATGATACATCAGTTAGCCGCCAGCAATGCTAACCAGGCTGCGATGCAATTACAATTGGCTGCTTTGTTAAACCGACAAGATCAGCCAAGGGATCCCAACTCCTTGTATGAGAAGTTTCGTAAGAGGGGAGCAACCGAATTTACCGGACACGAGGATCGATTACAAGCAGATGAATGGTTTGTCCACACAGAGAACGTTTTCGATACATTAACTTGCACGCCCAGACAGCAAGTGATCCTCGCGGCATCCATGTTCAGAGACATCGCGGATACATGGTGGAAGAGTATCCGGGACCACATGAGGGCCATGCCTGATGCCATGGTTTGGGAAGCCTTTAATAGGCAATTCAGGAAAAGTTCATTCCCGACCACGTGACTCGCAAGAAGAAGGCAAAGTTCCTTACCCTGCAATAGAACCTCATGACCGTTGCAGAATACGTGCATGTATTTAGCCAGCTCTCTCGGTTTGCTCTAGACTTGATTGACACTGAGGAGAAGAGAGTAGAAAGATTTCTAGAAGGGTTGAGGCCTGCTATCAAAGGACATGCCACTGCCTTTCAACGTCCTATTCAATATGATGATGCGGTAGCCAGGGCTTATGCAATGGAGGAAATTGAGAAGAGCCTATTCTTGGGGGAGTCCAAGAAGAGTGTTCCGCCTTTTGGGAAAGGTCAACAGTATTCTAAGAAACAGAAGGGAGCTGCTATTGGCACATCACGACCAGTCTGCGGTACATGTGGGAAGGGTCACGAGACTAGCAAATGTTGGAGGTCCATGGGAGCCTGTTTTGGCTGTGGCTCCATGGACCATCGCTTGTCCGAGTGCACGAGAAGGAAAGAATTTAGCCGAGACTCGCAGCAGCAATATCAGCAGCCTTCTAAGGCAACACCTCCTGTGCCTAAACGACAGCAACAACCAGTGAGACATGGCCAAAGGCAGACACAGCAAGGCTAGGGACAGCAGAGACAAGGACAGCAACACCGACCCCAAAGGTAAGGTCGTGCTTACACTTTGACACAAGAAGAAGCAGAAGCGGCGGAGCACGTGGTTGTAGGTAAGGTTTCTTTTTGTGGCATTGAAGCTAAAGTATTGTTTGATTCAGGATCTTCACACTCCTTCATCTCACCTCGATTCTCTAGTAGGATACAGGAATCGCCAGCACAGTTGCCATATGTGTTGAGTGTTATCACTCCGGTTGGTAAGAGGGTAGTTTGTGACGATTATTACCCTGGTTGTCGAGTTCTCATCGAAGAAGTTCTTCTCCTGGCTGAACTTATTATGTTACCTATGCACAATTTCGATGTAATCCTAGGCATGGACTGGTTGACCAAATATATGTCCTGTCTCGACCGTTTCTGTAAGACTGTTACCGTAAGGGTGAGTGAAGATGGCCCAAGTGCTATATTCCAAGGTGACAAGATGAGTTCGAACATTAAATTGATTTTAGCACTTCGAGCGGAAAGACTAATCCATAGCGGTTGCGAAGCGGATATTGCTTTAATTGTGGAAAAGAAAGCCCCTAAGAAATTAGAAGAAATACCCGTGGTTTGTGAATTCCCTGATGTATTCCCGGATGAAGTGCCTGGCCTTCCTCCAATTAGGGAAGTGGATTTTACTATAGAGCTAGTATCGGGCACTGCTCACATCTCTAAGGCTCATATAGAATGGCCCCGGCAGAGTTACGTGAACTGAAAGTGCAGTTACAGGACTTATTGGATAAGGGGTTCATTCGTCCTAGCACATCACCATGGGGAGCCCCGGTTTTATTTGTGAAGAAGAAGGATGACACCCTTAGAATGTGTATTGATTACTGGCAGTTGAACCAGGTGACAGTTAAAAACAAATATCTACTGCCTAAAATTGATAAATTGTTTGATCAATTATAGGGTGCGACCCATTTCTCTAAGATTGATCTCAGTTCCGGATATCATCAACTGCGAGTGAGGGACCATGATACATCGAAAACAACTTTCAGGACAAGATATGGGCATTATGAATTCTTGGTCATGCCTTTTGGATTGACAAATGCACCCGCAGTATTCATGGCCTTGATGAACAAAATCTTTTCATCATATCTTGATCGATTCGTGGTGAATTTTATTGATGATGTTTTGGTATACTCCAAGACCAAAGATGAGCATGTGGAACATTTGAGTACTTCTCTACAATTGCTAAAGGACCACCAATTGTATGCTAAATTGGACAAGTGTGAATTCTGGCTGGAACAAGTTGCCTTTTTGGGGCATATTATCTCAAGGGATGGGCTTGCAGTAGATCCAGTTAAGATTGAGGCTATAACTACTTGGCAGAGTCCCAAGACTGTTGCGTAAATTAAAAGTTTTGTTGGTTTGGCCGGTTACTATAGAAGGTTTGTGAATGACTTTTCCAAGATAGTTGCACCTTTAACCAAATTGACCCGAAAGAATGAGCCATTCGTTTGGTCAGCGGAATGTGAGTTGAGTTTCCAACTCCTTAAGGAGAAACTAACCTCAACCCCGATCTTATCCCTACCAGAAGGGAGTGGCGGATTTGTTATCTATACAGATGCTTCGGGGGTTGGGCTAGGATGTGTACTCATGCAGAATGGGAAGGTAATAGCATATGGATCTCGACAATTGAAGGAACATGAGAAAAGCTATGCCACACATGATTTAGAATTGGCTACAGTAGTCTTCGCGCTGAAGATATGGAGACATTATTTATATGGAGAGAAATTTGAAGTCCATAGCGACCATCGCAGTCTCCAGTACCTGTTTTCGCAGCATGATCTTAACATGAGACAGCGCAGGTGGTTGGAATTTATAAAGGATTATAATTTCCCGATTAAATACTTCCGCGGGAAAGGGAATATAGTGGCCAATGCTTTAAGTAGGAAATCCACCACCGAGTTGGCAGCCTTATGTGGTGAATGGTTTCTAGTAGAGGAATTCCGAGATCTAGATGTGGAGGTTGAATTCGTGGATGATAAGGTCATGTTAGTGGCTATGTCAGTCTTCAAACCCACCTTAATTCAATAAATCAAGGAGAGGCAGTTTAAAGACCCGGAGTTTGTCAAGGTTCATGACCACATATCTGAGAAACCTGATTTCAGGATGGTAGACAGTGTATTGTACTTTAGAGACCGGCTTTGTGTTCTAGCGGTTCAAAATTATAACTTGAAAATGGCAATTATGACTGAAGCACACCATGCTGATATTCCATGCATCCCGGGAGTACAAAAATGTACCGAAATTTACATGGCAGGTTTTGGTGGAATAACATGAAGAGGGATATAGCGGGCTTTGTGGCAAGATGCCTTATCTGCCAATGAGTGAAGGCTGAACACAGGAAGCCTCCCGGTTTATTACATCCCCTGCAGATTCCTAACTGGAAATGGGAGAATCTCACGATGGATTTTGTTTCAGGGCTGCCCCAAACGAGTAGGCACCATGATGTAATATGGGTGATTGTCGACCGACTAACAAAATCGCCCACTTTATTCCCATCAAGAAAGGGATGAAATTTCAAGAGATAGCCAAGATCTTCATTGATGAGATTGTGCGACTACATGGTACCCTAGTCTTGATTGGGCAAGTTCAAGTTACCTACATTCTAGCTCGAAGACCCTACAAGGTCTTATATTAAACATATCCTTGTTATTTATTTCTCTAAGGGGGTTGTACGACTTAGCCATAGGTGAATGTATGGTTTAACCGTAGGCATCTTACGGCTTAGTCGTAATATGCACTGCAGCTCAGCCGCGGTTTCCCTTACCGTTCATCCGCATTTACAGTTTAACCGTATTTTGTTCTACGGCTCAGCTTTGTTCTGTTCTACGGCTAGGGCACAGCTTAGCCGTAGCACATTACATGGTTTCAACATGGCTGGATCACAGAAAATCATCTGCATTTCAACTATAACCTACGGCTAGGTCACGGCTAGCCTTCGGCTTAGCCGACCCTTAGCCGTAGTTCAAAATGTAATGGTTTACCTCTCTGGACTATGAGCCGTAAATCTCACGGCTCAGCCATAAGCTTAGCCGTACGCTTCAAAACACCCTGAAAAGCAGACTGTCCAGAAGCACTCGGTTTCTCTTTTAATAGGAGAAAATAGTCATACAAGGGGGCTGTTATGCACATACTAACATCATACGTGAATAGTAACAAAACAATCATGGCATACCAACATATATTTAACCAATATTTGCTTATACTTGCATTTACTGACGAAGAATCAAGTTTCACTTGTTTCTAAACCTAAAGCAAGAAAACCCGGTGCGAGGAATCGGAGCTTGACACTGGCCACTAGCAAAGATGGAAGAAGAACGAGAGAGAAAACGACACAGAAGAAGACTACACGAGAAAAGAAATATCAGAAGAAGATAAGAACGAAAGAGTCAATGGCATATATACATATATATTTTAGCTATTTGCAACTAGGTCCAAAAGTTATACAAAATACAGTTTGAGTCAAATGAATACTCAAACAGTTCAAACGACTCCAAATGATTCCGGGCCAGTTACGAAAAGTAACAAGCATTACAAAAGACATACGATGGCATCAAGAGGACGTTGAACTAACAAACGCAATCAAAATAAAAACTTATGAAAAAGGGCCCGAAACTACCTAATCCAGGTAAAATTCGACCCAACTACCTAATCAAGACTCCAACCTAACTCAACAAGAATAAAACATAATGACCCAAGAAAATCCTCTAACAAAACACTAGCAACAAGAGTAATTTACTACTAAACCAGCTAATTGGGGTCATGGAGCTACATTGGGTGATATGACCATCTTTTGGTGATCATACATGTCCTTTAAAGATATAATAGGGTAGAAAAATGAGGGCTTATACTTTGTCCTCTAAGGACATCTTATTTCCTTATTTGATAGCATCACTAAGCTTTTTCGATTTTACCTTGAATCTTAATATCAAAACTTTAGGTTTAATCATGAATATTAAGCTGCAAGTCCATATAAAAGTTTTTTAAAAAAATCTTAGGATTGCTAATCCATAATCAACTCCGCCAGTTTTGCTGCCGGTCCCAAGCCCGGGTAAAGGAGGAGGGTTGCGTTAGGTAGGTGACAGCCAGCGTAAAACTTTGTCACAATCCAAATATGAATTCTGAACAAATGATATTTCACGATAAGGCTAGGGCGTTCCCCGCTTTAAGCGACGCATTGCAGCATCGCCCGGCTGCAATGAAAAGTGTGCAAGGGCTACCGCATGACTTTGGGCTAATGCGGTTAAAGAAGTTAGTCCATGAGAAGAAGAGGAGGAATAGGAAAATTAGACTTGCTACGTGGAATATAGGAACCTTGACAGGCAAGAGCATGGAGTTAGTTGAGGTAATGAAAAAAAGAAGAATTAGTGTGGCTTGTATACAGGAGACAAGGTGGAAAGGGAATAAAGCTAAGGAGCTCATGGATGGGTATAAACTTTTCTATGCAGGAAAGAGTAATACAAGAAATGGAGTGGGTATAATTATAGATAAGGATTTAAAAGAGAAAATTGTGGGGGTAAAGAGGTTTGGTGATAGAATTATAGCAATTAAACTAGTACTAGAGGAAGACATAATTCATATCATTAGTGCATATGCTCCCCAAGTAGGATTAGAAGAAAGTGTGAAACGACAATTTTGGAAGGAGATGGATGATTTAATGCGAAAAATCCCAAATAGTGATAAAATTTTCCTTGGAGGGGATTTAAACGGGCATATAGGAAGAGATAATAGTGAATATGAGAGAGTGCATGGAGGGCATGGATTTGGAGAAAAGAATGAATTTAGAAACACTATATTGGACTTTGCAGTGGCATTTGATTTTATAGTAGCAAATAGTTACTTTAAAAAAAGAGATGAGCATTTAATTACATATAAAAGTGGGAGTAATAGGAGGACCGATTGGCTTGTAAAGATTGTAAGATTATCCCAAGAGAGAGTTTGACTACGCAACATAGGCTTGGAGTTTTAGATATTTGTATTAGAAGTAAAAAGAGAGCAGTAGTAAATAAAATGAACCCTAAAACAAGGTGGAGAGATTTGAAGGGGGAAAGAGTAAATATATTTAAGGACAAAATGATTGAGAAAGGAGAATGGAATATTGAAGGAGAAACTACAGTAATGTGGAATCAAATGGCTAATTGTATTAGGAATGTTGCAAAGGAGGTACTTGGAGAATCAAAAGGGAAGAGACATATTAATAAAGAAACATGGTAGTGGAGTATGGAGGTTCAGGAAGTTATTCGACAAAAAAAACATTGCTACAAAGTTTGGCAGGGACTAAGAGTATAGAAATTTTTGAGTTGTATAAGAAGGCAAAGAAAGAAGCTAAGAAAGTAGTAAGTAGCGCAAAGTTCAAAGCATACGATGACCTTTATAATAGGTTGAGAACAAGAGAAGGAGAAAAGGATATTTTTAAGCTTGCAAAAATAAGAGAAAAGAAAAGTAGGGACTTAGATCATGTCAAATGTATCAAGGACAAGGAGGAAAATATTTTGGTGAAGGACAACGATATTATAGAAAGGTGGAAAGAATATTTTAGTAAACTTTTAAATGAAGAATATTTGGGCGATACAAGAGTGGAGGAGGATACTTCATTACAAGAGTATACTTTTCTCCGTAGAATTAAAGGGGTGGAAGTGAAGGAAGCATTAAAGCGAATGAAGACAGGAAAGGCAACAGGCCCAGATGGTATTCCGATAGAGGTATGGAAATGCTTAGGAGAGGTTGGAGTAAGCTGGTTATGTAAACTATTCAATAAGATACTTGTGACAAAGAAAATGCTGAATGAATGGAGAAGAAGCATTGTAGTACCTATATATTAGAATAAAGGAGATATACAAAATTGTACCAACTATCGAGGGATTAAACTTATGAGTCACACTATGAAGTTATGGGAGAGAATAATAGAGTAAATACTGAGAAAAAAGACTAAGATTTCGGAAAATCAATTTGGTTTTATGCCAGGGAGATCAACAATGGAAGCTATCTTTTCACTTTGGCAATTAATGGAAAAATACCGAGGAAAGAGGAAAAATCTACATATGGTCTTTATCGATTTGAAAAAAGCCTATGATAGGGTACCGAGGAATTTAATTTGGTGGGTCTTAAAGAAAAGGAATGTCCCAAGAGGTTACATTGAAATTTTAAAGGATATGTACGAAGGTGCAATAACAAATGTGAAAACCACATGTGGAGAAACGGGCGGATTTCCCGTGACTATGGGCTTACATTAGGGATCATCCTTAAGCCCTTATCTATTTGCATTAATTATGGATGAGTTAACTGTGCATATTCAAGAAGAAGTACCATGGTGTATGTTGTTCGCAGATGATATAGCATTGGTGGATGAATCAAGAGAGGGTGTAAATGCAAAGCTTGAGAGATGGCGGAGGGCATTAGAATCTAGAGGCTTTAAAATAAGTCATACAAAGACAGAATATATGGATTGCAATTTCATTAGACATATACAAAGTGTTGAAATCACTGTCAAAATTGAAACCCATGAGATACCACGTAAAGATTCTTTTCGGTACCTAAGCTCGATGATTAGTAAGGATGGGGAGATTGACGAAGATGTGGAGCATATGATAAGAGCTGGATGGCTGAAGTAGAGACTAGCTTCGGGAGTACTTTGTGATAGACAAATGCCAACAAAATTGAAAGGAAAATTTTACAGGACAGTGGTTAAACCAGTTATGACATATGGAGCAGAATGTTGGCCAATTAAGAAGACACATATTCATAAGATGGATGTAGCGGAAATGAGAATGCTTAGGTGGATGTGTGGTAAAACTAGGAAAGATAAAATTAGAAATGAGTGCTTTCGAGAACATTTAGGGGTAGCACCAATAGGAGATAAGATTAGAGAAACTCGTTTAAGATGGTTTGGGCATGTTGAGCGTAGACCAATAATGGCACCGGTGAGAAAAAGTTTGGATATACAGGTGGAGGGTCCATCAAGAGGTAGGGGTAGGCCGAAGAAAAAATGGATGGAAGTCATTAATTCAGATTTGAAGAAGTTGCACTTATCGAAAGATTTAGCTCAAAATAGAACGGAATGGAGAAATAGAATTCATGTAGCCGACCCCAACATGGTTGGGATAAGGCTTTGATGATGATGATGATTGCTAATCCATAATCAGGAAACTTCGAGTCCAGATTATATATTTGATATAGAACTTCTAGTTATACTATATACAACTATTGCTTTTGGTAATACATTTATCAAAACTAAAGTTTCACATAACCATATAGCCATAACTTTACCGAAGTAATTATATCAAGCACACGGTGCAATGTAATAAAATAAATAAGATTAAAAGTATATAGAGAAACAAAAATAAAAAATAGAACTTCAAGTTTTTAACATCCAATTGAAGATAATCGAGAATAAATATGATGAAGAATTGACCAAAAGAAGTTAGAACATCAGATTCTTAACTTAAGAATTATAACTTCCTGTTCCATCAATGCTTCAAAAATAAATCAAAACTTTTAATTCTATCAAGGCTTCACGCTTAGATCAAAACTCATAGTTCTTATTAAAGCTTTAGGCTTGATTTTATAACCTAATATTGATCGATATTGTTTTAGATCTTAATATTAAAATTAAAGCTTCATGTTTGATTATGAATATGAATCTTCGAGTTCATATAGACTATTACAAATCTTAGAACTTTTGGTTCCTGATTAGAATAACTCGCAGATTTTTAAGTCCGGATTAGAACTTTTTATTATAGTTTAAAATAACGTATGGAACTTCATGTCCGAGTTAGTTATTCGATATAAAACGTCTGGTTCTAAATATCATATAAAACTTTAGATCCCAATTACTTATATAGAACTTTTGGTTCTTTTTATGATTCATGATTTGCAATTCTATTACAATCTCTCTTCGATAAGAGAAAATGAATTATTCAGCACACAAATTAAAATTATAATTACTTGCAGATCTCAAAAGTATAAAAATAAACACGTGTATATAATTATCAAATTAAAAAAATCACACTATAAGGAAAATATACTTAATCGTTGTATAGTTCTCATTTTGTCGCAATATGTAGATTTGCTCACGAGCTTTCCATAGATGCAAACAGATAGTCAATCAGACTCCAGACGATCATGATATCACAAAAACAAATTTTCGACCGTTGAAACTAGTCAAACCTTGCTGTTTGACTTGTTGCCTGGTGATGTTGAGATTAGTGGTTCTGGCTGCCAGATTGGGCTCTGCACACGCACATGCCTAACCCTACCTAGTTCTTCCACTACAATTGGGTCAGGTTCAACCTGAACTTGACCCAACCTAAAAATCAACTTGGGATTGATGATTCTCTTCCTCTTCCTACCAACCTTCGAGAGCCGATGCATGCCCCTTGCCAACCAAACTACTTCAACAATCCTCGACAGTATAGAGAGATGGATAGGGTTATCTAGGGGTGGTTTCCACGGGCTTGTCTAAATCCAAGAAGGCTAATGTCTTCAACGCCCATGGTTAACCCAATGCTACAACGAGCAATATTGCGTCTTTCAAAGGTTTTCCTTATTTTTTGGAACTTACCTAGTGAATAGGAAAAGGATTTCAACTTTTCCTTTGCACCACGACAAAAATGGACAAAAGGAAGTATCCTCACACCAAAAATCCACGACAAAAATGGACAAAAGGAAGTATCCTCACACCAAAACTCTTACACATAGGCATATTCTCATCAACATCCACTTCAAGGAATAAAATGTCAGGGTGTTCTTGAGCAGTCTTGCAAAGCTTCGGGAACAATGTTCGACAACAATGACACCAAGTGTCATAAAATTCAGCAATTACAAGTTCATATCTAGCCTAGCTTAAGGCACTCTGAAATTCTTCCGTGGAATGGATGTGAACCATATTTGGGCCACTGAGAACAACCCGTACTTATTGCAATAGAGAACCCTGACCTTTGTTCAAGTTGCAGGGAGAAACCAAACGGAGGCCAAGGGCTCGAAGAAAAACTTAAATTTATTGCGATCTACATCTCTTCTCAAAAATCAAAACTGATAGAACTCATCGTGCTAATAACATGTTAGAAATCAAACACCATGATTATGAAAATGAAAATAGAAGAAGTAAGGTAAAAAATAGAGAGAAAATCTTATTAATGAGATGTGTATGCATAATAGGTTGATGGAGTTTTATTTATAGAATAAGAAGACTTCCTCTCTAAGTAATATGCTAGGGTAGAACTCTTATCTCATGCAAGCTCTTTATCTCATACGAGTCTTAATGTGGGTATTTATCCTATGATATTTATATTATAAAACATAAATAAATTTAATAAATGGAGAGGGTTTTCAGAATCGTCTTACAAAGTAGAGGGGTTTCCCCATAAATTGTCCAACTTAAATGTCCTCTCAGCCCGGAAGCCGGAAATCTAATTCAAAAAACCCAAGTCCCCCATCATGTATTCGAACCCCCCAAAGCGTCACAAATCAAGAAAGCGCGAAAGCCCATCGTCATCATCGCCTCTGTCTCTCTCGCTTCCATCCCTCCTCAGAGAGCCATCGCCTTCTCTCTTCCCTTCCAGACAGGACCTTCTGAAGCTTCTCACTGTCATCGCCATCGCCTCATTCGTCGCCATAGCCTGCAATTACACGGTCCATTTCGTCAATCGCAAGCCAAGACCCTTCTGCGAAAGCTCACAAGACCCGCTTTACGGTCAGTTCTAAATCCGTAAACCCCCCCTTTTCGTGTCGGTTTCTGTTTCGGATCGTTTTAGCTGTATGTATCGTTCGTTTTCTTGAGTCGGTTTGCATTTCTGGGCTGGGGCAGGACTCAGGAGTGTTGGAAAAAAAGTGAATTTATGTATTTATTTATTTATAAATCTTTCTATTAGAAATTGGGCATGCCGAGTGTAGGCCGGTCTAGGTGGATGGCCCATAAAGACGTAGGAAATGGCAGAAGAAAATATTTACGGAGGTCATTAAATTAGATTCGAAGAAGTTTAACTTATCTAAGGATTTGACCATAAGGATTTGACTCAAAATAGAGCAGAATGGAGAAATAGAATTTACGTAGCTCACTCAGCATAGTTAGGATAAGGCTTTGGTGACGATGATGATAATTTTTTTTTATTTATAAATCTTTTGATTGAAATAGTGGAAATAGTTTTATTGGTTTCCAGAACAGGATGGACCCAAATTCCAAATGCAGGCTGACTTGTCTTGTGGTGAAAATTCTGAAGTTCAAATGAGAAAGGGGTCCTTTAGAAAGTGGTTATGAGGGGCTAAAAATGCTCTCTTCTCTTGCATTATGTTTATCCTTAAGTTTTTAGCTTACCCCAATAGCTGTTTGAGGACTGTTTGCATATACTGAGGTTATGTTTCTGTCTTCTTATATTTCATCATTAAAAGTCCCTTTTGTGGGTATTTTTTAAAGGGTTTTCATTTTTTTGGGGAGGAGGGAGTGGCTGGCTGATGGGTCCTCAGATATGTGGTGTTTTGTCATTCCTATGATCAAATCATTTTTGAATGAATGATAGAGCTGACATTTGTTAGATCCCAAATTGATAAAGATGACATTTGTTAGATCCCAAATGCATAAGCTGATATGCTCGCTTTGTATCTGGAGTTCATAACCATCTAACATGCCATATGCCATGTAGCTTTTTGCTTAAGGTGCCCACTTATGACTTAACCCAATTAGGTGTATTTTACTTTAAAAAATGTAGCATTCACTAACAAGTAGAAGGACTTGTTTGATTCTTTCTTTTCAATCAATGCTGTATTTGTGTATTTTTATGTATCACTAAACTTATTGTTCTTTTCAATGAGTTGCAGTCTAAAAAGCACAGACACTTCTAAGAATGTGACGTATCCGTGTTGGACATATGTCGGACACCGACACTCTCGGACAGATGTCCATTACTATTTTAGCCATATTCATAATTAAGAATTAAAAATATTAATTTCGGACACTCGTCGGACACTCTTTTCACGACGTATCCCACAATTCTCAGCCCGTGTCTATGACTAAAAAATAAACATGTGGCTAATATTTCTTCGATACTTGTTAACATGTGGTTACAAAAACTTGTAAACTTGATATATGACAATTTTATACCATGGAAAAATGTATGATTGTTAATATTAATCATATCATAAGCAAAAGGCAAATAAATTTTTCACTAAAGATTAGGCTTCGAGATTGGCTTCTTTTTTATTTTTTGCTTTTTTTTTGGAGAGAGGGGAAAGAGATGATTTTCCCTTTTCTTTGTATGGATTTTATAGACTTATGGATATATCATATTTAATGATTATGAATTATGTTTTAGTATTGTATTGATACTTGATAATTTGATATATTTGTTAGTTGGTACTTTTTGAGTGCTAAATTGATTAAAAAGTTAAAATTATATTATTTTTTAGTATATGATTATATATATAAATTAATATATATTATTAACGTGTCCCCTGACGTGTCTGTGTCCTATTTTTTTAAGAAATGCGATGTTGGCGTGTCCATGTCGTGTCGTATCTGTGTCCCATGCGCGTGTCCGTGTTTCTTTGCTTGCAGTGGATGCATGAATTATGATTAACATGTAATAACTGTAGGCATGGTTTTGGGATTGGTGGAACATATGCTGGCTTTGATAATACCTCCGTGCTCCTTTATTCGATACTATTTGTTGTTTGTAACATGTTCAGGTGTAGCATTTTAAGTTTTAACCAAGTCGTATTATGGCAGATTTTTGTGAGCCCTGTCCAAACAATGCATGGTGTTTTCAAGGCAGTTGGGAGTGTCTCCCTGGCTACAAAAAGCATGGCAGGTTATGCGTTGAAGATGGTGAAATTAATCAAACAGCCGAGAAACTTGTGTGTCCTTAAACAACCCTCTTATCTATATTTGACCTTATGCGTTTATTCTTTCTGGCAATATTAGCAAGTTGTATTCATTTATTTGTTGATCATGTTTATTCTTTTGAATGCAGTTTGAATGGGTAGAACGTCATGTCTGCGAAGCATGCGCTCAGTTTTTGTGCTATGGGACTGGGACAATATGGGTCTGTTATCAACTTATTATGACCATACTTTGACTTTCATTCAACTTATATGTAAGAATTTCTAGTATGAAGGTTACATGCACATACCTTTATTGGTTTATGATTGGTATAATGGTTTAAAATATGGGATATAAGTCATGTTCAACTCAAGAACCGACATATTTGGGATGATATACTGTGGAATTATCTGATTTGCTGTGACTTTGATACATTTGGTGTCTTGTTAATGGTAACTACACTGCATATCATCTCTGAAGGGCGTAGATCAAATACAATATGTATTGCATTGAACAGCATTTCTAGCCATGACTACTTTGTTCAAGTCATAACTTGGGAACTTCATTGAAGCATGCCAGAATTTATTTAATTATTTGTAAGCAAATTTTTTTTTCAGTTTTTTGAAGAAGAAATATTGAAGAAAATTGACGAGAACAATTTGAAGGACAATTTTGGTTTCAAGAATGATACTTTAATGCTAGCAAAACAGAAGGCGACAGAGAAGATAGCAAGTTCCTTGGAAAAAAGGACAGATTTCAATGGGTATGCCATCCTTTTATCTTCACTTCTAGCAACATTTGGTGTACAGAATACTCATTCTGACCTGTGCCCTCTCCATTTAGGATCAAGGAGTTCAAATGTCCAAATTTGTTGGCAGATCAGTACAAACCTTTTTTTTGCCGCATCCGACAGTGGATTTACAAGAATATTATATATGTCCTTCCAATTTTTGTTGTAGTAAGTTATTCTACAAATGCATCTCGCAAGACTTTCTTTGTTGTAGTATCTGAACAGTTGAAGCTTGCTAAATGTTAACATGACTTTGAGATTTACAGCTCCTTGGATTTGTAAAGTTGTTTCGGATAATCCATCGGAGTCGATATTTGTCAACCAGGGCAGAAGAGCTTTATGAACAGGTAATATGGATGTGTTGTTTTTGCCATCTCATCTACATTGCATTTTAATCCATGAAAGTGTTCTGAATTTGATTCTAGAATTATTGTCCAATGAACATGAATAGTTCCTAGATCATCTGCTGTTACTTCATCTGCCCTGTGTGAATACATTTGATGTTGGAGGGCCTTTTTATTTTGTGAGACAGTAACTGAAAAAAAAAAGTTACTGGAAAGAGCTCTCATCCCACACAGAGAGAGAGAGAGAGAGAGAGAGAGAGAGAGAGAGAGAGAGAGAGAGAGGAGGAAAAAAAAAAAAAACTAACACCAGCTATCAAGCATAGAAAAGACTTAACTACAAGAATTCACCAATTATCATATGTAATGTCAGCTTTCGTTTACCAATTGCCACTGAATTCTCCTCCCTTCATACAGGGTTAAAATTTATCGTTTGGGCGGGGAACTCCTTGTGCAAGTCATAAAGCCACTGTCAAATTAGCGGCCAAGACTAGGGGCTGGAAATGCAGACCGAATAGTCAAAGCTTCTGTAGTAGCCAAAATGTTGTTTTGTTCGCCTTGAAAATGACTTCCATGACGAACTGGGTGCTTTGCCACACTTGGTTAGGAACATGTCACCATTTTGATTGGCCTAGGATTGCTTAAAGAGCTTCTGTCCATGTTAGTAATTATTTGCCACCTACTGGCTGTGTCTGCTTTCACTAGGACAGTTGGACCACCTTTTGGTGTTAGTACAAGAACCCAAAAGAGGAGCGTCCCAATCCCTGGAAAGGTCTGAGAGTGGAATTATATCATTCAATCTACTATCTGTCTCAACTAATGATGTACCTGCAAATCCATTGCTATCTTTTCTATCTTCATCATTTCATTTCTCAAAATCTTATGTTCTTTTACAGCTTCTATAGAAAAGCAATAGACTATCCCGGAGTATCCACAGCAGTTTTATCTCCAAAGGCATTGCCAGGATTAGCATGTGTTCAATTTACGTTTGACCCACCAATAGTTTGAACTTTCTTGTAAGTCTAAAACTATATAAATGAAAAACTTCGCCAAGGAGCATGTGAGGAAATGAAGGATGAAGACATAATGGGGAAAAAATTTCAAATCCCAAGGTCATGTTTGTGTAATGGATTAATGGAACACATAGGAACAGAAAGACCTATTGTTTTGTTACCTCTCATAAACAAAAAGCAGAAAAGAAATATACCACGTCCTAAGTTGATTATGGGACACAACTTTTTTTTTTTCGTTTGTAAAGTCATTATTTGAACAAGTCAGATGATGTGATTGCGTGTCACAAAATGTAATCAGTAAATGTTAAGTTGGACGGTTTGCACTGAATGTGTAATCCCATTCATTTCTCCATTTACCTTGGATTTCATAACTTGGGGAATACCTGAAAACTGTTGGACTATGTCTGAGACATGCTTCGTAACCAAATGTGTTTGATTCTTCTATTATGTGTAATCATACTGCACTAGAATACTCTGCATACATATGGACATGCGTGAATGGCCATGCATATGGAGTATGAGCCTATGGTACATGGACTCGCCTAAAACCATGACGCACCTGCACCTAACACCGACACACCCACACCTGATACTTGTGTCGATACTTCATTTCTAAGGTATTTGACATACTTTCTTGAGGTGCACTTGCACTTGAAACGCACTCGCATTTGATACTAATGCCGAGTCTATGTAACATTGGTATGGGCAATAGCCTTATAGCACAGTTGGAAGGTGCTTATTATTGCAACCACGTGTTTTTCTTTTTCCAAGTCATGTCAGCTATAAAAACGATTTGAATATATAGCATTTTCTGCAATTTAGCTTTGCCTTTGTTCTGAAATTGCTGACAGCATTCTTGTGCCAGTCTATGTACAATGCATTTAGTAATTTTCTTGCATATTTTTTCTGACATTTTTTTCCTCTTTGTATTTGCTTTCTGACATCAGCTAATGATAATAGAATGAATTGAAGTTCACCATATTGGTGCTACTCCTATAGGTTTGTGATATACTAGAAGAGAATGCATTATCAACAAAGAGCGGGGCAGGTGACCCTTGGGTGGTTGCATCTCGATTACGTGATCATCTACTTTTGCCAAGGGAAAGGAAGGATACTGTGATATGGAAGAAGGTATTCCCTGTTCTTCTGAGATCTGGCTTTGTTTTTTTTGAAAGAACCATGTTGGCTCTCCTTTCTAAGTCTTTTTTTTTGTAAATAATGACAATTCCACATATTGGATTCTAGTGTTTCACATATTCTATCTTGTCTGTGAACTATAAGTCACTTTTTCAGTCTTTTTGCAAGTTGAGTGTGTCCACATACCTCTTCTCTAGGATGCGATCCTCAGCAAGAACTTCCATGAAATTAGTGATAACTTAAAAATATTAACTCTATATCAAAAGTAATTAGGTTTTAGGCCTCAATGTCGGTTGCAATTAACATATTACTATACTTGGACGGGGTCTGTTACAACCTGGCTTAGCTTAACTGCAATTTCACTAAACCAATAGAAGATTTTTATTTAGCGAAGCATAAAATTTTGAAATATTTATACGAGTATTTGGTTAAGAACATATAAAGAAATAAAAGGTCAAAAGAAGTGTATGTTAATAAACAAAAATAATAAATTATCAAGATAATATACTTGGACGGCCATGTTTAGCAGGTGTTTTTTTTGGTAAAATGCTTTGCAAGTTAATGTATAATTAAAGCACTTCCTTACCATAGCTACTTAAGTTGCTTGGCACCCTGTGTGGGGAGGATGATGCATAACAAAGTACCAGATGCGGGGCAGCCAGAGATGGAGGGACCAAAGATGGAAGTTGGATGGCGTAGGTCAGGCTCCCGCCTGAAAACTTGGCTACTCGCCAAACTTCCCATTTTAGGCGAGAAAAAAGAGGGAAATTGGGAAATCCAAATTACTTTAGAAAAACTTTTCATTAATCATTCACTGGACAGCCAAGGACGCTTTACATCATTATATAGGGAAATAAAAACCTAAAACTAATCTAGACCATTCAAACACATTTATGGCCATGATTAAGACATCCAATAATAACCATAAAATAGCACAAAATCAAACTCTAATAAGCTAAAACATAAAAATAGATGGGTTGGGCCCAAAGAACTTGCTTAAGGTAGGTGGCCTAGACCCATTGGCGGTCGACCCATGGGGGCTAAGGGGAATGAAGTAGACAAATTTATAGTTAAAACTTCCTCATTGTGATCATCTTGAAGAGTGCTGTTGGGTTGAGCACATTGTTTAGCTGCTGGTTATTTTCTTGCTTTTGTTCTTTGTTGTCTCTTCCTTCGCTGCCAATGGCATAATCTCACTGAAGAAAACAAAGCATAAAAGGAAACTGATCTTAGAAAGAATTTGATTGCCTGCTTACGTACAAGGAAGGATACAACTATCAGTGCCTGCTTACATACAAGGAAGGATACAACTATCAGCATATGCTTTTATCTATATTGGGATTGGATATTTTAGTTTTTTATTTTTGAAAGGGAACAAAGAAATTTAGATTCAGTTAAGGGTCTTAATCTGAAACCCACTACTTGAATATTTCCAAAATCCAAAGAGAAGCTCAAGAATGTAGGAAAGATATTGATAAAGTTCCTTTCCCCCTAAATTTCTGAAACCATGGTCATTGCATTTTATTCATTGAATTTTTTTTATTGAAATGGTAACTTGTTAGAGTATTCTGAAAAACTACTGACAAAAAAAGTAGTCCTCAAACAGGTCAAAAATTCTCAATAAGTATTAAGGATATTGGTCTTCGTATAGAATTCAAAGATTCTCTCCACAACATTCCACTTGGTACCTCAACAGGTTAGAAGCAAATATTCTGTCAAATTCTTTTGTCAGCAAGACAACACCATTATCAGTATTAATTTGACATTCCCAGGTTTTCAATTTAACTGCAGCAACTCTTCCCTTTACACAGGGATATGTCCATCTTTGATTTTGGCTATTTGTTCATAGTCGTCATTCACCAGACTTGTTGCAACCAAATTCAACCTATGGGCAATCACTTCTACCACAGTTTTGTTGTCCATGCACCATTTTTTGTGTACTTGAATTGCAAATTCTTTTTTCTTTTTCTTGTTTTTCTCACTGCCATAACAGAACACTATGAAGTTTTTAGTTTATGAAGAAAGGTGTTATGACCATTTATAGAGATTTCTTGCAAATTACAACTGGATTGTTTTGTGCATTGGACTGAATTCTGTTTCTGTAGCTTACATTGAAAAAAAGGGGTTATCGAGGCTGTTGACAGAGTTTCCAGCATCAATATAAGTTGATAAATAGTTGGTCCACTGATAGCTCAGCAGTCTGGCATCTCTCTTTCCACAAACAGCAAGTAATCAATCCCTAGTTGTAGTTCTGTCGATTAGGGACTTCGGTAGTATGTATGTGGTTGCATGAGTATCTAGAGCAATAAACAAATATATATATATAAATTAATGAATAAAATGCGGAAAATGCCTCAAACATAAAATTATGGTTTCAATATCCATTAACATTTCTGATGCAATAATCTTGCCCTGCTTTTGTAATATCATTTCGAAAGATAGATATTATATCCCCTGCTTTTATGATATCGAATGTTAAATGATGTTGGTTTATGGAGATGGATATTAATTCAAGTCTCTCTAACATAGGTTGAGGAGTTGGTCCAAGAAGATTCTCGCATAGACCGATATCCAAAGCTGGTCAAGGGTGAATCTAGAATTGTGTGGGAATGGCAAGGTATGTGGTACGCTTTGCTGCATAAGCTATCTTTACTGTTTATTCTGTTTCAATAATCTCTCCGACTGAGGGTGTGTTAGAAGTTCCCTTCTAGATCTGAATGAATGTGTTTATTTTTGATTCGGAGGTGCTTCTGCACTTGCCATATGCAATGCAGATCAGTACTTGAGTTCTCTTTTGGCACCTGCATTAGTGTCTCTTCTGGGGTTCTTTACTTCTTGGATGGTCAGTCCCAAGTGCATGACTAACCCACCCATCTTTCACCAAAAAACTTCAGTTTGTGGTACACTCAAATGGGTTCTAACTTCGGGAACTTAGGAATGTCCTGGTTGTGAAGGCTCCCACTCCCATCTCACCCACCAGGATAGTGTCCTGGTTGTGAAGGCTCCCACTCCCATCTCACCCACCAGGGATCTATCCTGGTGGGTGCCTTTAACTTTCCCCCTCTTGGCCACCAAGCCAGTTAGAAAAAAAAAAAAAGGGTTCTAACTTCTAAACAACTGCAGGGCATGATTTGCAGCTCTTTCTGGTGTCTTTTCAGTATCATGATATTCTTTAATGTTTACTGCAATATGCAATTGTTCCCTTTTTAGTTAGATGTATCATTAAAGTGGGCCGATGGGACAATTTTTATTTTTTTATTTTGCATGAATTGGAACTGTCATGTTTGCTTTAAAGCTTGTCGCCCAAGAATCTGATTATAAGCTTGGCATATTCATTTCAAGCTAGGATGGGAACTACAGCATCCTGAAATGCCACTGGACAGGTAAACCTGGTGTGTGAACCCGGAGCATGCACAAACCTGGGCTAATTCTGCTGGATCACGAGTCCCAAAACTGTGAAATTTGTTTGAAAAATATCTTTCAGGTTTTACCTATTTATTTTTCTCATCAAAACATGGAAAAGTGTTCTCATCTCTTATTGGTTGTCTCTATCTTCTATTTCATGAGATATCTCGTGGGTGCTATTTATGCATGCAACTTTTTTCTCTCATAAACTGAAGATGGCTTGTGGTGGTTGTAGCTTCTGTTCTTTCTTATTACTCTAATTGCAGTTCTGTTAATTACCTGTAGTGAAATGAATCCTTAGTTGATTATGCTCTGGTATTTGCAAAGTATCAATATCAGCAATTTTTATTTTACTGTACAGTTGAAGGCTCTCTGAGCTCTAGGGGTAGAACAAAAGTAGCACTGAGCAAGCTGAAATCCCTGGAACAAACGTATGAGTCTCATTCTCCACTGCAAAGGAAACTGCAGGTTGGCGAACTTCTGAATTGTTAATTGACATTGACCTGACGTTCTGTGATATGGTATATGGTTGATGGTTTTTCGTTGCAGTGGAAAACTGAAATATTGTATGTAGTAATTGTAGTTTATACAGTTGTAAAGAAAGAACAACGGGTCAATTATAAAATTGATATTCGTTTTCAGTTGTTGTACCATTATCATCGTCTTCTTCTTCAGTTTGTTTTGAAATAAAAAATCATATCACAAATCATTCTCTGGATCAACTTGAATCAAATCATCAGGTGCATCATGAATTGCAGTATTTCTGATTTTTTTATATAAAACATAAAAGTTTCGAAAGCAAGAAACAATAGAAACTATTCATAATCCTATCATCTTGCATCTATAGTAGCATCCGTTAGTGTGACAAATGAGACTAATATAGTCATATGAAGAATATCATTGACCATTTATCACTAATCATATGTGATATGCATAAATTTTGAATATGTTGAAGATTTCACCATTTGCAGGGAAAATGAACCAGTTGTAATTTCTTTTTTCAATCCTTTGTAAATGTAAATCCAGAAAGTAAAACTCAAATCATCAACCTTATGTATCTAGGAAGTGTTGCCCGAGTTTAAAGAAATGATTCATAAAAGAATAGGCTGAAACCCATCCCTATTGTTGAATGCTTTGCACACATATCCTTTTCTTTCTCTGAAACATCCCCAAAATCCCACAGATTCGCATCTTAAGCAGTTTTATATGACCTCTTAAAAACAGAAATAATGAAAAACAGAAAAGGAAAAGTAAAAATAATACATAAAACTAGTCCTTCCACCATGGCTTTTCCTGTTGAAATGAATTGCCTGACCCATGAGCTTTGTGATAGTATTGGATTATAGGATTTACACTTGAATCCTAAGATTTGTCTGTAAATGGAATTTTCATATTGAATATGGGGTTTTGTCTAGGATCTCCATCATTGCATAGGGGAAAAGTTTAACGAAAGGAAATGCTTGTGAGTAAAGCAACTTTGTCCAAACTTTTATACTGGACCTGCTGATTGTATGGCTGTGGGTTGGTGGATATTATCCACTTGGCTGTTCCTATTGTTGATAGCCATCACTATAAGGGCCACATTGACTGATTAATTGTAGACATTTGATTTTAGCTTTTTCTTTCCATGTCTAAAGTGGATATTCTGCAATGTCCAGAGATAACAACCAGCATCACTCTGTGCAATATTAGCAAGGCTCACAGTCTCGTACCCTGTTTGTTGTTTCCACCTGATGGGCTATTGGTTGAGATTTCTCTGTACGTGTAGAACTGTAGAAGTGTTTTTTTAATGTGGGACTGGAAGGTTGCCCCAGAGATGAGGATTTTTCCATTGATGGTATGAACTGTATATATGGAAATGCCTTCTACTATCGGACTCAAAGCTGCTCACTTAAGCAATTCATATTGAGGGTATGAATCGGTGTTAATCTCTAGTTTGGCCGAAATTTCTGCATGTAGCATGTCTCTGGTCAGATCTGCTGATGGACTGTTTGGTTTGCTACATGAAAAGGAAGAAGTTACTGGCTGTTGAGGTTATTTTCTCAAATACCTTTTTCTACTTTTTCGTGTAGTTTCGTGTAGTTGTTTTTATTTTCTTGTCTAAAAGTCCCACGTGGAAGTTGGAGTGAACTTAGAAAGGGGTTATGATGCATCTCTACTGATTACTATTTATTCATGACACATGCTCAGGTAGCGGTGTCAATTGGGCTGGGCTGTCCAGGCCCGTCACATTGACTGGCCTGGCATTACCTGGCAAAATGGTCAAATAAAGGGTATTTTATGTCATTTCAACACTTAATAGATTTATAAATACCCCCTTTCCCCTTATGTCTCAACACTCATCTACAGTCATTCTCTCTCAAAAAAGGCTAAATTGTTGTACTTGTAATTTTTATTTATAATATTTTTAAAGTTGGAATTATCATCATCAAATTTGTGATTTTTATTTGAAGTTGAAAACTATCGTCAAAGATGTTGTAAACTTTATTTTAAGAAAATAAAAAATTAATTGAAGTTTTATTTTTTATTTGTACATTTATTTCAACTTTATATCAAGTTGAAAATCCTGAAGTCCAATAAATTTCCTTTCAATATATAATTATTTTTAAAATTTTAAAAATTAGGTAGGAAGGGCCTGTGGGCCGGCCCAGCCAAGCCTAGATTGTCAAGTGGGTTGGTGCAGTGCGGCACGGGACAACAAATATCGTCCCATGGGCCATGCTGGGCCGACCCCCTGCCGGCCGGCTGGGCTGGCAAATTTCCTCTAGGGACATACTAAAGTCACCAGCCAAGTTTTGAACACTGGGTCTGAATTGCATTGTACACAACCGTCCATTGAATCGCCCAGAACTTTTGGAAGTTGGAATTCTTGTTTTGCGATCCTGTCATTCAGGATGTAGAAACTGTATCAGTGCTCTTATTTTTTGAGACTGAGTGCTTCAAATGGCAAATCAATAATCAGCTTTGTCTCTGTGTTAATTAATTAGAAGTATCTTGTACAAAAATGAAAATGCAAATTAGAAGTATCTTGTACAAAAATGAAAATGCAAATTAACTGCTAAAACAACTAATAAATTTACAGAACAAAAATTTAAGTTAAAATAGCTCTTTTCTACGCATCTACTCTTTCTTTCCTCTTCATGGATAATTGATTTCTAAGTTTATCAGATTAGAGCAGGTAGCTTCTCTCTCAGTCATCTTGATTATGTAATTAAAATATGATCCTATGTTGATTGGATCAGAAAGGGACTCCATAGCAAGCCCAGATATTGCATTGTTCGTTTGGAGGAATTCATTTAACTTAGGTACCCAAATAATCCACCTATATGTGAGCTCTGAAGCCATCTGGTTGGCTCTTGTTCTACTGCAAATAAGTATCCTAATGCGTAGAGACGACAGAAAGGGAAAGCACCCCTAATTGCCTTGAAAATAATCTTACATGAAAAAAAAGAAGATGTCTCTTTCTATAAAATTTGCAATGTTTTAGAACAATTTTATGGGGTGAATCTTGGTGAAGTTAGATTATTCTTTCAATTGTGTGTCCTATTTATGGTTGGAATTTCGTTGGTTCCACTCTCCTCCCTCCCCACTCTATTACAAGGGTGAAAGATGGTCCGATAGGAGTACCCACCCATAGTTCTCACAAAAAGAAGGAAAAAGCCAGTTCTCACTTGAATATTTTCCAAATTGAAAGTTGTATTGACATTTTGCCATATAAGCAATGCGAGTTAAAAAGCAGCAAGAGTTACAGTACATTGAGTTGCAGGGAACCGATCTAATTATCCAAATGGAGCTCATGTCACGTCCTTCTTTTCTTGAACTACTGTATGTCCTCCAATTCTAGGGGTCAATAATTGTGACATGGAGATTGCTAAGGAAGGTATTCTCTGAAAATAAAGGTCTAAGTGGGACATTTTTTTTATTTATTTGTCCTTTTTTGTCTTTACAGTAGGTGAGGCATCAAATTATGTCACAGATGAATAGATTTCGTAATATATGAAAGTTTTGTTACAATCCTAACCAACTGAATGGTGGTTTTGACCTGAATAGCTATGAAGAAAATGGCTAGAGGTTGAATAAAATGAATTTTTTGATAGACCGTTGGGTTTTGAGTTGTTGGTGTAAATGGATCAGGTTACACATTGGGGCTCAACTAGCAAGTAAAGACCCAACTCAACCTAACATGTTTATTAATCGGGTCAGAGATGTGAACCCCCAATCCGTTGATTCTAACAGATTGATGATCAATGCTTCAAGGGAGTTATTGGTACAATGATGGAATTGACCTGCACTTAAATTGTTTGCATGGTTAGGAAGTGAGCAATGGGCTGGATGTCCCCACTTTGAAACTCTATGGGCCTTACCCATAAAAAGTAGTTGTCAGAGGGGTCCTCATCATTTAAAAAAAAAATTATGGGGATGGAGTTGTTTAACAAATTTAGGTATTTTTGCATTGGATCTTCATAAAAAACCATTAATAAGAGGAAATTATGGTATCACATGTTGGTAGCTTAAAATTCAGCTGGGTAAGGTTTACTTGTGTTTGACTCTCACTCCTAGCTTTACTTGGAGAGTGGTGAGCATTTCTCGTCTTCTCCCAGTCCCAGGAGGGGCATTTAAAAACTCTAGTCTAACTATTACGGATAATCAAACTAATATTCAAAATAGAAGCTCTAATTTTGAAGTTCTAATTTATAATTAGTTTGTTTGATAAAATTATAAAAAAGCTCTTACTTCATGTCGTAATGGGGGAGCCCACCTTTAGGACTTGTGTTAACGGGGGCCCATATTTTAAAATATACAATGTAGACCCACCATTTGCACCATTTTGAGAATTTTATCAAGTTTTTTCGTCCAAAACTCTCATAAATTCTCCAATGTCCACTTCTATCAACTTTAACTAAATAAGTTCTAGAAATACCCCTTCCCCTTAGGCAAAAACTCAAATTTATGAATAAATGCTAAAAATAGAAAATACTATTGGAGATTTTCCAAACGCTCTAATATGCAAATAAGCTCTAAATCATAAAATATATCTACAACTGATATAAGATACAATTAAATGATTGTATTTGTGCATTTTTAGCCATTTTCTATTATTTCTTCCTTTTATTGTTTTCTCTCTTTTTAATGATTTTTTTAAAAACGATACTTGTGCCAATCCACACGGTCGGCACAAATTTATCTCAGTTGTGATCTGATCAACACAGAACTACGTCACAATTATAAGCATTGAATTAAGACCGTCCCAAAATGAGAATCAGCAATCTGAAGAGAAGCGACAAATACTTCTAAACCCTACATGAAATTGAACGTGCTGAAGTTGTTGCGTCTACATCCTATCTAAGCAAAGGACGATCATTCATTTTTTCCACAGATTTACCACAATGTCAGGATGAGTCCTCGACGCAGTAGTCCCATTCATTGAATGTGTCCAGTGGCCTAGGTTAGTCCTTGGTTTGTACACACCAATGACTTATGGGCCGCCCCTAGTTTGTAGAGGTACTACTAGCCCTTCAAAACCAAGTTCTATGACAGTAGTTTTTACATTGCTATCCATGGTTTGAAACTTGTGAATGACCCCGTTGTTATTACACATGCATGCATTCTTCCAATATGTTGGGCAACCTTTTCATCCGTGGGGCCGCCCGACCAGAAGCCATCTCACAAGACTTCGGTCTCAAGGAGTTACAATGAAAGTTTTATAGAGTTTCAAATATTTAGATTGTAAGTTAAATAATATGCAGTAGAATAAAATAAAGTAAATTTACAAATAAAAAATTAAACACATAAGAAAAAGACACATAAATTTTTATGTGAAAACCCTAATGGAAAAAAACCATGAGTCAAACCGGACTAATCAAATACTAATTTCGAGCAGTTACAAAGATATACTCACAACTTTATATAGTTTCCTTGACTACGGGATGTAGTTTTTCTTGCAAGAATCCACGACACAACTCGACTCTGTATGCCCTGCTCTTGGTGCTTGATCCAAACAGCTTGATGCCACAAGATGATCAATTTCCTACAAGGAAGTAGAAATAGTAAAACTCTAGAACTCAAAGCTTTAGCAACTCTTCCCAATGGAAGCTCTCAAGAAGAAGGATGATTTCCAAAGAGTATTCTCTACTTAAAATTATGAGATATGTATTTAGAGTTGAGAGAAAAACCCTCTTTATAACCTACAATCTGTGTCTTAGGGTTAGAGTCTAAGTAGGAACAAAAGAGGCAACTCTAGCATAATGAAAAAGGTTTTTGTGTAAGTCAGTGGATTTCTGCACAATACCTGATCGATCTGTCAAAGATCGGATCAATTGAATTAAGCTACTATCTTGCACGATTGATGCCCGATTGATCAAATAAAATTCAATAGAAATTTCTCAAATTTCTCGAGTGTATGACTTTGTTATTTTAGCTTCAATTGATGCAATCTTGAGCTCTACAGAAGTCTACTCAAAACGAGCTTTTCAATGGTAGGTAGTTTGCCCATTTTCAATGCTTGATTTGTGAGAAATGACTTTTTAAAACTGTGTTATCCTTAGAAAAACACTTTACTTTGTTGCTTTTTCTTCTATTTCTTCACTTTAGTGCATTCGGCGACTCATACCATAGCTCATACTAAAAGATATATAAAATACAACACTAATTGACGAAAATTTTGTCCAATCCATGAATTAACCAATACAAAAATCCTTACACATAGCATGTCCACTATGGGATTCATTTGGTGGACCTTGGTCTCAAGGTCTTACAAAGGCAAGGGTGCATCCAGATCTTTGGACTTATAAGCTAAACCCGGCCTTGGATCCCATAAGAGCTTCAGAGTCCGCCTTGGAAGTCCACACGGGTGCACGCAAGCCAAAGTTATTGGACCTCCCTTGATTTGTTATATTGCACTTGGCTTAGACTTGTTGTATAGAATATATAAGAATTCATGGCCAAATGTACTTCACCTAAGGATTATTAAAGAGGTGACAGTGTAAGACACGAAGGATATGCCTTGAGGGATAAAAGATATAGCCTAGTGATGTAGATGCAACCCTTAGTTTCCTTGGATTTAAATTGCTAGGTGGTGATTGGGTATTCATTCTCCAATTGCACTTAATTAATTTTCCATTTATGGGAATTGACATTTGCTTCTTCAATTTTAACTATTTTAGATATAGAAGTGTTACAATATTTACATATCAATTACATTTGTTTTGTATTAAAATACATGTAAAACGAATACATAAGGTGGTTAAAAATGAATATTATAGGTGAATTTCCGAAAATGAACGTTCAATGCCATTTTATTTTAGGGAAATAAAATCAAAAGAATATGTTATTTGATGGTCGTTTTGGAAATCACCTTTTATCTTCATTATAACCACTTTCCTAATTTTAATGCAAACAAATAGGGCCTTAATGAAAAATATTAGTTCAAAAAAAGAAAACTTATTCACTTAGAACTCAAATACATGTAAGAAGAGTTGCTGGTGATGGGAAGTTTTTTGATCTCCTGTAAAAATTTATTTATTCGGATAGTTTATTATTCTCTCTGGTGATGGGAAGTTTTTTGATCTCCTGTAAAAATTTACTTATCCAGATAGTTTATTACTCTCTCTCTCTCTCTCTCTCTCTCTCTCTCTCTAAATACATATATATGTCTAGCTATCTATCTAGTTTTCTTTTGTGCGAGTTGATAGATCTTATGAGGTTCTTGTCGCAACCAAGTTACACCGTAACTAGATTTACATCTATAAGTGGGCATGTTCCAAATGCCTGAGTTCTCAAGGCACATAAACGGAGCCAACTGCACCCATTTTAAATGGATCCAAATGGGCCCATTGTGAATAGTGACCTTACTTTCAGAAACCAAAGCCACACTGATGTTGAACTTCAGCCCAAAGTGGCAATCAAGTCATGCCACTGCACAAGTGGCAATCAGCCCAAATGCCTAATTTCTTACAATGGAAGCTGCCTAATTATGCATGTACGTACAGCTGCAGCAGAAACAGAGAATATAATTGAGAGATGACTCGCTAAAGCATGGTAGGGAATAGGGCTCTCTGGTGGTGAACTCAAAATCTACAGCCATCAGCACATATGGAATGAAGTTGGATTTGTAGGGACATTTGCCTGGGTTGGGTTTGATATTAATCCTCGAGTCACTCATGTCTGGATTGAATCATTAATGGTCAAATAGCCCTTGAACCTGAAGAAATTGAGTTGGGTAAAGGAGACAGTGATCACACAGGAGATAACGAGGGCCACTTTCATGTGACTCTCCACTAGGAAAAAGAAAGGCAGGATAAGGCAGGATAAGGTCTGCCTGACTTTGTCACCAAAGCAGGTTGAATGTTCCATCTATTTGTTGAAGTGGTATGTGACTAATTAAGATCAAGGGAAGAGAAGAGTTTTTTTAGGTACACTCATGTGCCCCATGTCTCTTCTAAAAAAAATAAACGTTAAAAATATTGGGATTTCTTTTGATTGTCTTTTGTTTTTTTGTGAGAAAAAAGCCAAAACATCAAACAGATTAGCCACTTGTGGGTTCTCTTAATGTGGGCCTCTCATAATTAAGCTCCACTAAAAAAAAAATTTAGAAACTGGGGGTTTCCCTATCATCTTGTCCAAAGCTTAAACTTTCAAATCTATGTTTTTCACAAAAACACACCTAAGAATATCCCAAGCAACTATTTTCAAGGGGAAGAAATTTTTGTTAAGTCAACATCAAACCGTGATCATCAAAGATGAGAAGAGTTTCTTTAGTTGCAAAGGGAACTTCTTATTGGATACATTGGTTTTATTATTATTAATTTTTCCTAGCAAATGGTTTTCTGGCACTTTGGGCCGGCTTAATTCCTTGCGTAAATCTCCTATGGCCCCATTATGGTAGCGTAACTCGAACCAAAAACTTTTGGAAGCAAACTGTTGTCCTAGGCCAGCTGAGCTACTCTTAACCCAATATGATAGCGTAACTCGAACCAGCAAATTTTAGAAGCAAACTGTGGTCCTAAGCTAGTTGAGATGCCCTTAATTTTGTTAGTTACTTTTCTTTCTCTTTCAAAATGAAGGATAAGAGAGAAAAAGCCCTTGTAAATTGATACTATTAAAAGACAACCATAGAAAGGAAAGATCAAGCAGAGTGACTTATAAAGGCAGGGATCATAATTGCAACTTTTGTGTGTGTTTCTGGCCTTTCCACAAGCCATAATTCACTCAGTTGATAAGATTCTTCAACTTCTATTTTTGCCTGCCCGGGCACAAACCCACAATCAAAATCAAATAGGTTAACACTCACGGTCCTGCATTTCACTGCCATAGCCTTTTCAATCAATTCACAATTCCATAATTCAAAGTTCAAATGAGACCGGAACTTTAGCCTTTTCCAAGTCTGTGTGCCACGCCTTCTGTTATTTAGGAAGTGATGGATCCTAATCAGAGCAGAATCCAAAGAAAGTGATACTCATCCAAGCAACCACTGTGGACTTGAAATCCATCTACTCAATCTTGACCATCCAATTCTGATGTGCCAATGCTCACAGCTGGTGTCCTCAATGAAGGAACGTTATATCAGACTGATCGGCTCCCAAAAAGCTTGTCAAATAATACACTGAAATCTACTGTAAAAAGCGAGTCAAGTCATATTTTGAATTCTGCTCTAAATTCTTTTACTCAACCCCATATTAATGACTCAAGACCATGGTGATAGTGAATTGATGTAAATTCTTTGAGAGTTGTCTGAAACTTTAATACCACATACGAAAGAATTTAGGGATATTCATGGACAGGTTGCACTGAGCTACCGCATATCCCCTGCCCAACCCGAATTTACAAGCAAAGGAGCATGGAACGGCCAAGCTTTACAATGGCTGTAAGTCAAAGTTCTTAATATTGTTTGAGACTAATTTCGATCTGGCCTCCAAAATAAAAAGTTTCAAGCGATTCAGAATTCCAACGAAACTTCTTATAATTACATTTCAGGAAAATATATAAAAAAATTTATATATATGTAGAAAAGTAAAGAAATAAAACAAATTATGGATTGAATCCATTCTGGTAAAATTTCTTATAATCAAACTTTGGAGAAATATAAGAAATACAAAGTATATACATATATATGTAGGAAATTTAAAAAATAAAAAAAATGTCAAAAATCATTTCGACCAAAATATCACATTTTGGTCAAAATCCGAAATTTTGGCCAAAATTGGCCGAAATTTGAAACGAAAAGTTTTGCATCAAATCTCATTTTGGCCTCTGATTGAAATGAAAATTTTCAGCCTTTTCGGTTGAAATGACACGAAATTAATAACTATGCTGTAAATGCATGCCCAGCCCCAACATGTTGTGCCCAAGCCAACTCATTTATCAATCAGGTTGTGCTGGGCTTTACTAAACTACAATCACTAAGTATTGGACTAGTTTTGTTCAGGTAGGACTGGATTTGGGCTTTTTATCACTCAGTGCAAGCCCAGCTAAATATTAAACTAGCGTGAATTTTACCCAGGTTTGCGTCATAAAACCTAAGGCCCAAACCTGGCCAAAGCAAGCTGGACTTTGTCAGGTCCGGCCAGGCCTAGGCCATGAGCACCCTGTGAATAATCCGTCTTCTCATCCAGTGATTGTACATCAAATGATAAAAATTGATGAAGCCATTTAACATTTTAGGTTAAGTGTGCCCACCTTTAATATCTTTTTGTGAATAATGATATACTTATTTTTTAATGGATGTAAGGGCAAAGTAGTCTTTTTAATAAAATTTCAATACAACTTTCTTGGTGGTTGCTCATTTTCATCAAGGCTATTGATATTGGGGATATGGAAGGCAACAAAATGAAAAAATAGAGAGTTATATATAAATACTGAAACCATATAAGCTTATTTATAAATTCTATAAACCTTAAGTGGATATATGCAAAAAACCCTTACTAATTTTTTCTTAATCCAATCCCCATTTCTAGGTGTCATAAGATTCTCATTAAATGTAGACCAAGAAGCATTACCTTAAATGGTGACATGAAGACACGTCAATCCGGATCCTCTGAGTAAAAATCCGACCATGACACTGCCCGAGGGTGACGAGGCGTAATGTGAGTTATCCATTTACGGTCACTGTCGGGCCAACCCGTATAAAATCTCAGTTCTTATTTCATGAATGTGATGACATCCTTTGTTCTCAAAGCAGTACCTAGAAATAGCAATAGCACATTGCGAACCTGACACAATCCTTTTCCTTCCATGGAGTTAAAACTGGGACACTAAAAGGTATCAACTAAAAATAATTACAGAAGTGTGGAGTTACAAGCAGTACATAGACAAAATTCGATGACAATAAACTTTGGAGATAATCTGGTAGAAATCTTAATTGGGCCTCTTTGTTTCATGTAGTTGAATTCTTCGGAATTTTAATACTTTCAATTTTAGTAAGTGGTTAAAAATGAAGAAAACTGGCGAATAACAAAAAAATAACCATCAATTGACCTTCCTTTAATGAAAATCAAATCAAGCAAGATAAGAAATGAATACCTAACCATTATCCATGAGCCCTCACCTTATATCCTTCATCCTTCTCCAATGGCTACCTTTTATCCTTCCCCTCATATCTTTCATCCTCCACCACTTTAATAATACTTTGATGGCATAAAGATATATTCTTCTCTATTCAATGCAAACAAACAAGCTCTAGAACAGTCTAAAATTTTCATTAAAGATGATTTGGACCGTACAAAGAGATGGCAGAAACCACCAACAATATACTAAATGCTTATCAACTTAGTTTGTTAGTAGTTCACAGTTTGCTTATATATACCACCATGTTTTTGTGTTTTGCTTAACTGAGTTTTGACTCAATCACTCATCAGGCTGAGTTGGATTACTAGTGTGATAAAAAATACCAGAATTCTCCTACAGTGAGACGTTTGCAGAATGTTGAGAATGACAGAACCCTAGAATGTGGGAAAAAAAATATTTTGTATTTGTGACTGAAAGCTTAAACAGTTGCTAGCTATCTGTCGCATTTATAGGTGAAAGCAAAAAGCTGCATTGGCTGTTAGGTTATGGATAACAGGATATGGTTGGCATCTAATTTATTGTGGGGCCTGTGGTCGGCCAGGATCTAAAGCATTTAATGCATCTGATCCTCTTCTGCCCCCATTTCGGATGGGCATGCCAATGTGGCAGCTACAATAACTCTCAACTTGCGTGAAGGGAATTCCGAGGGAAACTAGCGTGGCAAAGTTGGACTTCTTGTCCTAATTTTTTTATTTCTTTGGGTGCAGCATCAATCTTCTCAGATATATCAAGATTTTCGTATAACTTTTTTTGGCAAAGGTGGAAAGTGAAGCATGATCTCTCCTTTGGACCCCTCTGCAGGGGCGGAACCACGATCCAGGCCTTAGGGGAGATACTGTGAAAATACTTTTCTTGGGAGGCCATTGTTAAAAATTACTTTAAGTTTCCATTTATCTGAAGGGCTTTTTATGAGATTTAAAGGGGCCAGCACCCTAGTTCCGCTCCTGCTCCTTCATTAAAGTCCTAAATTTCTTTTTTAGAAGTAAATGATATTAGAGCGTTAAGCCTAATATAAATTATGATGTGTGTGAATGGAGAAACAAGTTCATCACTAAAGTCGTATTTGTGGAACAAGAAAAGTTCATGACTTTTAGACTTTCATTTTCATTGTGGAGAGGAATCTCGATTTCCTATATCCTCAGTATACAATTGAATCATTCCTGTTATGGGAATTTTTCATGTGAAAAAATGTCAATTAAACAATACTATAAAAGTGGACTTTGTAAAGACAATCAGTGTGACATTCTCTCTATCATAAAATTTTCTCGTTTGATCAATATATACCAAAAGTTTCTAGATAGAGTAGGAAGAGCTTGTATTTTACTAGTACAGTTTGCATCCCCATTTTGTTCAATTTTTATTTAACATCACTACTACAAAAGTGTCTTGTTTAAAAACAAAAAAGTTATTTATGTTTTCAAGATGTAAGCTCTCTCTCTCTCTCTCTCCATGCACGCGAGAGGGGCTTGAATGCATGATAGAACCCATCCATGAAGAGACAAAGCATGCTTAAGTGGGGAGAGATCATGTAGTGAGATAATGCTTGGACATGGGAGGAAAGAATTCAGGAGTCAATCCCTAGACAGTAAGATGAGAAATGATAAATAAAATTAATTGGGCTATCTATTTCTAGTATTTTGGTAGAGATAAAAGTTGCTTTGTACATAAATGAAGGGTTATTCATTTGGATAGCTAGAGTTATTTCTAACTTGCAGTTGTTTGATGGTTTGCCATAACCACTTATACATGACGAGTTTTAACCACTTATACATGATGAGTTTTAAGTAATTAGAGTTAAGAGGTGACTTGAGTGCTGCACGGCAACAAAATTCTTATGTTCAATACATGGCCAAAGGCAAGGCATTAAACGACTCAAATATGGTTCGGCGTGTGGTCAGCACATATTACTCAGTGTTTTAGTGTGTGTTTACTACATCATTGCTCTAAAATTAGGATAATATGCTTATTTGGTGGTGTAACTTGTATAGTTGCTGTCCTTTTCTGCCTTGTTTGCGTTACTAGCCATTCATACAGTTTCATGGAACACAGAAAGTGCCAGATCATTGTTTAATCAAATCAGCAACTAACTGTTGTTTTTTTGTATTTGATTTCCTGCATTACACCAAATACCATAGAACTCCTTTTTCAAAAAGAAAAATGAAAAAAGAAAACTGCATTTCAATTTGACACCTAACGTAAATAACTTTTCAGTTTCTGATATTTTTGCTTTCACTGTAGCTCTCTTGAGGTAAGATTGTGATTCCTAAGGGAGAGAGTGATTAGATGGCTAATTAATCATTGAAAATATGTGCTAATGCTGCTTTATTAGCATTTGTTATTGGACCATTAGTCATCAACGGCATAAGAAGTTTCCTGTTTGATAGAACTAGTTTGAGTGATGCATGACCATGTGGGATCCGAATCCCCTACTTCTTACATAGCAAAATACTGATTACTAATTTTAGAATTAATATGGTGGAGTTTATAGGGGCTCATTATTTCAGTTTGTTATGAGACGGCCTTGGGATCCACCCAACGCAGAAGTCTACAAGATATTGATGATTCTTCTATTTTAAGGTCACAAAATGAATTGTTAAAGATAAAAACTTTATCATTTATTTATTAACTATGAGACATGAAAAATGATAAGATCAAATTAAAAGAACAAAAAATTAAAAATTTTCCATATGAATTTAAAAAAGTAAAAAAGTAATAATTTTAAGCCAATAAAAAGTCATTTACTTTTTACGAAAAAAGTGAAAAAGATTCTCATCAAACCATTAAAGATAAAAGATCATTATATTATAATTAGATATTCCTTGTATTTTATTGTCTTTTGATTTGATCATTCATTTTGAATTCACTTTACAAATAAATTGTGAAGTTAGCCAAAACTTCTTAGGGAAAAACTACTATGCATCTGTTCCCTTATGTTATGATGAGGGACAATTTCTTTTTTAGACCTAACAAAGTAAAAAAATATATTATGGTGAGAGATAATTTCTTTTTTAAACCTAACAAAGTCAAAAATATATTATGAGATGTGATAATTTCATCTTCTTGCACATTAATATTTTTTAATAGAAAAAACATCCCTCACCACACTAAAAGTGATATATGTATAGTAATTTTATCCAACTTCTTATACCCACATAAACAAAACTCTTTTGTGCAAACCAGTAGAGAGTGTATGCACGGGAACCGAGGAGAATTCAGATCTCAGATCTCTTAATTTGGCTGAGCCACTATTGCCAAGTGAATGGTCGTCATCAGCCAAATCAAAATTTCTTCTATTCAGCGGTGCTTAAATAAATGATGTACCCTAGGTGACAGCATAGATACGGACTTTTGCTATGCTTCATGTGATCTAAACAGAAGCATGCTATTGGTTGGTTAATTACGTCTTACATAGGAAGTCACAGTCGTTTACCATAACAAGTAACAAGAACTTAAAATAATATTTTTTTTTTGGTAAATACTTAATAATATTTATTGTTCCCCTCATAGTAAGAAGATGCGATTTTTATGTGCAAACCGAAATCGAAAAAAAACCGTAAGTTCAAATTGAACCAATAATCAAACACTATGAACTACTTACAAATATCTGACGACTCTGTAGTATCAGCCTTTTGTAAAATTTTACACTACAACGACCGTATGCCATTGCTTGCTAGAAATCCAATCAACTAGGTGCCTTCTAGTTGCACGTTTGACTTCTCAAATCTTCTATGAAAGAAGATGATCTTTTACGAAGAGATGTAGAAGGTAGAGATCATTAGAGCAATATTTTAACCCTTCAATTCTCCAATAAATGTTTTAAAGAAAATAATCTCTACGATATAATATTCACTCAAAATATTGAGATATGTATTTCTTGCCTTAGGGTAGAGAGAGAACCCTTTTTTTATAGTCTTAATTTTATGCCTCATAATGGTAATCAAATCAGGAAAGGATTTGACACAAAATAGGAAAGTTCCACTAAAAACAAAATTAGAAATTCACAAGTCGGTAGGAAATTCGCATAGGTACGATTGACTGGGCAAGAATCTAATTGATCGAATTGTGTCTTTGCCTTGCCTCCAATCAATCAGTCATCGATCCGATTGATTGAGTAATCCAGTTTGAATTTTTTGGATTCTCTTCAATTTAACTCTTCTAGAACTCTGTAGTCTCTTCAAACTTCTAATCTAAAAATAACTAGAATACAATTTCAACTAGAACTTAAGTTTTGTTTAATCCATAAATTTAACTAACATACGTAAATCCTTATAGAAATAATATACTTGTATAAATGTAGATACATGGTTATAGTAGCAGGTATTCAAGTCCTTGGATCTGAGCCTAAGGACATGAATCTAAACCAAATTTCATTTGGGTTCATGCATTGGACATGGTCTGGGTCTGAATTAATAACGGGTGAAGGAAGTTGGACCACACCTTAATTATTGAGTTATGGTTGTTGGAAGCCCTTTTTCCTTGCCTAGATAGACAAACAGCGAAAAAAGATGGGCTCTACATTTCTTCTCCAAGCAAATGATGTTGGATGGTGGGACTGCATAAGGTACACTCTAATTCCCAGGTGGTCTATCCAAAAGAAAAATAAAACCACCATTCTTAGCTACGTGTACCTTTATGCACGCACCACCATAAAAAGTAAACTAAGCAACAAAGACCATGCTAAGCTTGGCTCAAAATAAAAAATATATTATAAAAGATTTGAAATTTTGTTGAAAATATTTTAAAAGAAAAAAATCTTAAATAAATTAATATATTATATATTTAACTTTCATCATTAATATATGTTCTATGTATTAAGATTCTAAATAAAAAATGAAAAAAAACTGAAATAAACTCACAAAGTACGAACCAAAATGAAATTGAAAGAAGAAAAGAAATATGATATAATCTAGTTGTTTTAAAATGTTTAAAATTACAAAATTATTCCAAATATTGAAATAAAAAAATTGAAAATTAGCATAATAATTTAAATATAATATTTTAGGTAGATTTCGTGACTTATGTTGTAGAAATACTAATCCATGTTTATGTTTATACTATTTTTTAAAACTTTATCATCAAATATCAAGAGATTTTTCAAAAAATAGAGAATATTTGTTGATGAATTGCAGAGGAGGTTAAGGGACCATTCTATTTAACCCCCTCAATAACTAATTTGCCCAGTAATAAGATCATCTAAAACCATGTCACGTGGGTGCCCAAGTCCATATAGGTATAAACAAAATACAAATGCTAAAAGTTAATTAATTTCCTCATTAAACAAAAAAGGCCCATATTGGAATTGAAAAAAAGTCAAGAAATAACATACCATGTGTAGACAAACCAATATTACAATGAGTAAAAAGATTAAAAAAATATGAACAGGGCCATAAAAGAGATAATTAAATGCTAAAAAAGATGGTTATAAATAAATCTGAAAAATAATAAGAACTAAGAAAACTACAAAGACCAATAAAACATAAGTTGTGCAAAGGCAACTTTTGGTACTAGGTAACCGGAACTTTGAAGACCCAATATTTAAAAACTTCGACCAAATCAATTGAAACTCCAAGTAGGCCTCAAATTCTCAGGATGAGAGGTTTTAGGGAAGTAAATTTGAGAGATAGGATTGGCTAGGGATAGGGAAGTAAAGGGATATGCCTTCGTAAATTTTTGTTGTGTATTTTGTTGAAAGGAGAGCTCTCTACCGCTGACATGGCACCCTTCACAGCCCTCTCTTTGGTTTGCTTTAATATGTATAATCTACAAGGTGAGTAACAATCAACAAGCAAATAATAATTATTGATGCCTACTTCACATATAGGCTCCACCACCACCTGAAATCCCAGTGGTTTTAAAGCTCTAGTTGTTTCCATAAAAAAAGCCTCTAGTTGTGGCTTGTCAATTAAAAAGAAGAAAGAAAAATTATTATTTTTACTATTATTTTGGAATCCCATCTCCCCTATCCCTTGGTGAGGGGAGTAGACCTCAGGTGAGGTGGGTGCCCTCGCTTGAGGTAATATAATCCTTGTGTAAGGGAAGGTGATAAGGGGCGGACCTAGGTGTTTGCACTTGGGTGCGATCGCACCCATGTGATTCAAGAAATTTTAAAAATTAGACTTGAATTTTTTATTTTAGTATTTAACTTCTTCAACCCACCACTACTTGCATAGCCACCCAAACGAAAATCCTCGATTTTCGTTGAAGGTGACAGCCCAAGTTTGAACCTTGGGCAGTTAAGCAAGAACCGACACCTCTAATCACTGGCGTAAAAGATTATTTTTAAAAGAAAATTATTTTAAAAGTCCTCTAAGTTATCTCATCCATGCACTACCTTACAAAAAGTAGTGCTATGACTTAGGTGCAATCATACCAACGCTAAAGCACCGGATCGCATCAAAACTATGTAGTTAAATGTTCTTCGGTGAGTGTAGAACTAGGATGGACAACCTCCTGGAAAGTCCTCGTGTTGCACCCCTTTCTTTGCTTTCACCATCATTTTTGTGACTTAACATAAGTTGTATATTTCGTGTCACTGTGTCTACCGTCAAAGCATTAGCTCAGTTGGTTTGAGCCTTGGATTTGCTCCTCAAGGTCTCCAGTTCGACTCCTGACCCTTATTTTATTTGGGTACTATATGTGCGGCCTTGTATGCACTCCTCAAGGAATAATCTTTACTCATCAGAATCAGGTAACCCTTGGACTGGAGGTTAAATGTTTTAAGACTGGGCTAGTGAGGGATACCTTGGGTCATCCAAAAAAAAAAAAAAAAAGGTAGTGCTATGATAGCACATTCATGTAATCAATTTTATGTGTGAACAGAAGAGCGGATACTTTCCACTAACTCTGAAGAAAGGCGCCCTAAATTTGCATGATTGACAAAAGAGTCTAGATTACACAAGTCGAATTTGGGTGGAAGGCAATTCATGGAGGTTGTGTAAGTAAAGGGATGAGATTATCATCCAATGTGAATTACTTGGATCAAGCATAGAAGGACCTCATGTGAGTCAATGGGAGGCCATTTGCTTGATAACTCCCTTGCACAAATCAGCTTAGTATCATTTCTCATAGAAACTATTGTTGAGCGCTTTATCACATAGGGCCTATTCTTTTACAAGAATTTTTGCTATGAATTTAGGTGGTTGGGGTTTTGGAGATATGATATGACATCTTTTCCCCTAGTATTTGTAAATTCCATGTCCATTTGCAAGAATTTTTGAATTCCGCCACTGGAAAAGACCCAATGAACCCTTGGGAATTTTAGAATTCCACCTCCTTCAACTTTTGTTGGAATTCCTTGAGCATCTAGGAATTTTAGAATTCCCCAGACATAAATCCTGGGATTTCTAGCAAAAGAACATAGCCATCTATGAAGCACGGGTATTGGTACGGGTACCGATATGGGTACAGTATGGGTACGTCGATACGGCAAATCTTTAAAAAACATGATACGGGTATGATCGGGGTACATCCATTAAAGAATTATATTTTTTTAAAATTTTAATAATGCAATATGCTAATAATTAAAATAGGTTAGAATTCTTAGATTTAGCAAGCCAATAATTACTTAATACAATTATAAATTCAACCAAATGAAAAAAAAGAGCAACAATAATATTAGTTTTTATATTTCATAATCCAGCATTCTTTTCTTCTTTTTCTTCTTCCTTCTTTTCATTTTGTTTTTTTTTTAATTGAAAACGAGGGGATTGAAAATGGGTTAGGGCTAAAACCTTTTTCTTTTTAAGTTCATCGAGAAGGATTAGGGTTAAAGTTAAAAATTATTTTTTTAGTCTTTTCAAACTCTTACAAAAGTTTTTACAAAAAAAAAAAAAAACTCTCACAAAAGTATCAGGAACGTATCCATCTCGTACCCACAAAGTCAAAACATACTGAGTACGTTTGACCGTATTCGATATGTTTTTTGCCATACCCATAATCGATACGTGTACGGGTAAGTATCCGATACGGGTACGTATACATTTTAGAAGTACCCGTGCTTCATAGATAGCCATAGAAATAAGCTCATATCCTTTAAAGCCATTTTTACAAGATCTTCCTTCCATCATCCGAGAAGGTGCTACAAGACATGGTGGGGTCTAGCCCACTGACTTGACAAAGCAGAACGTGTTATAGAGATGCAATCAAACTAGATGATTAAAAAGAATTTTCCATAATCCAAATATCACTCATATTTCATAGATTGATTAAGTAGAGATTAGCGATGAGGCCAATTTACAATAAATGCCTTACCCAAAGCTGAACCTCCTGATGTTGATGTTTGTTTTTTTTCCTTTTAATATTATGGTATGAAAATCAAGAAAATCTCTTGAAATTCAAAAGTCACTTTGGATAATCTAAACGTCATCTAGAAAGATAAACCTTATGGAACTTCATTGTAGTTTTGTTATAGGTTAAGACATGTCTTTTGAAAGTGTCCTTTAGCAGGTTAAATAAGGTTGTGTTGCTGTTTTAGTGTATGAATAAAGTGTGTGACTCAAGAGCTCAAGTATTTGGTGTAGAGAAATTTCTTATTATCTTAAGATTCGAATTAGTATGTATATATTATATAAATATTTTGCTCGTTTGATTTAGAGTAGGGCCTCTGCACGACACTTTGGTTGTGTAACCCTACATACACAAGTGCACAGACACACTCCATACCTTCATATATCTACAAACTAATTTTGTTGTTTTACAAAGTGGTATTAGATTATGTTGGATACAAATTGGTATCGAACCATTTATTCAAATTGGTATTATACTATGTTTTCTTCAAACTGGTATCAGCGCTATATTGAAAAATTCCTAAGCATTGGTCTTATATTATTTTTTCTTGATGAAAAACTTTTTTCTTTGAACATTGAGTAGTTTTTGAAATTTTTTTAAAGGTGGTTCGGGCTATATGTTTCAAGGAAAACATAAAATCTGATATTTCAAAACATGAGGGGAGAGTGAAAAATTTTTTTCCTAAAGAAAAATGAAATGAGTAAAGGGATGAGAAAAGAGAATTTGTTATCAAGAGAATAAGTTTCTTCTCTTGATTGGTTTAGGTATTTCAAGAGAACAAGTTTTTTCTCTTAGTTGGTTTAGGTATTTCAAGAGATGAAGTTTCTTCCTATAATTAAAACAGGCACCATCATGGTTTGTGATTAAGAGAAACTTCCAAGTTTATTCTCATTTGAAAGAGAACATGTAAGTTTATTCTCACTCTCCTAATTGAATTTCTCTATTTAAGAAAAAAAATATATAAAATGATGATTGTTGAAATCTCTTTCAAAACTGTATTACAAGAAACTACAACAAAGCTTGGATGTATCCCTCTTATGTTTTACTAAGAATAAGACTTGACACAAGCCAAAATTCATTGAAAGATAATTCATTTTATACTCCATGAATATTCCTACTCCAATATTGGGCATCAAAAGTTATCAAAGATGAAGCAAGAAGAAAGTGCAGCATCAAAGTACATACTTTAAAAGTTCTTCAAGATTCGGGTGTAATCACAGTGATTGATGTTAATAAGTGTGATGATCATGATCAAGTAGAAAACTTGAAAAAACATACAAAGTTTTTACAAAAAGAGATAAAGAAGTTGCAAGCCTCGACATAAGCTATGAAAAATTTTTATGAATCTCACATCAAGGGCTATGAAAAAAATTTTGAAGCATTGCAATCCCGAGAAGGATTGTTGACTCCAATGTGAATTGAATATTAAAACTAAGGGGGAGTTATATTGGGATCATTGCTTTTAATATTCTGGTATGAAATTAAGAAAATCTCTCAGGAAATTCAAAAGGCACTTTGGAAAATTTATATTAAGGAGTGGGCTCCACTTAATAGGGAATATTGAAAAATACTTTCGCTGCCTTTACTTACACCTCGAGGTTTTGGTAGAAGTGGTTAGTTGATAATATTTAATATGGTATCAAAGCCAACCGATCGTGAGTTTGAATCCCATAAGAATGAGTCAAGGCTAAAAAAAATGCGTGTCATAAAAAATGTGTCGGCTGGATTCTACCTAAGGGTTGGGGAGTATTGAGGAGTAGGCTCCACCAGATGGGAAATATTAAAAAGTATTTTCGTTGCCTTTATTAACACCTTGAGGTTTTGGTAGGAATAATTAGTTGAAAAAATTTAATAGTCTAAAGGTCAACTAGAAAAGCTAAACATTATGGGAGTTTATTGTTATCTTATTATATGCTTAGTCGTGTCTTTTAAAAGTGTCCTGTGATAGGTTATATAAGGTTGTGTTGCACTTTTTGTGTGTGAATCAAGAGTTCAAGTGTTTGGTATTGAGAAATTTCTTGTTATCTTAAGGTTTGAATCAAGTGTTTAAGGCACATACCAACTGTTGGGGCCCACTTGTTATGTTATAGAAAATAAGATAGAGGGGACAGGAAGATTCAGGTGGGACTATCCTAAATATTGAATTTCTAGTCAATTTAATGTTGTAAACCCCTTTATCTGTAGTCCACAAAATTAATATTTAAAAAAAAATAAAAATCAAGCCTTGATCCAGCGATTCAATCCATTCAAATTCATTTAAATCGATTGGATTGGTAACTATCATTTGGATTGTATTGTATGTGTGTGTCAATAAATTTAGATGCGTCATAAGGTAAGCCCCAAAACTTGCTCCATACTGTAAGGATGTAAGTATTGAGAAGTGGGCTCAACTTGACATGGAATATTGAAAAGTATTTTCGCTGCCTTTACTGATACATCGAGGTTTTTGGTATCAATCGTTAGCTAAAGAAATTTAATATTGTTCAGAGCCAACCAGTCGTGAGTTCAATTTTCAGGAAGAACCACTCGAAGCTAAAAAATGTGTGTCGCTAAAAGTGCGCTGACCGAGTTTCACTTGAGGGGAAGTATTAAGGAGTAGGCTTTACCCAGGAGGAACGACTCAGTGCTAAAAAAGTGTGTGTCGCCAAAAGTACGCCGATTGAATTCCATTTGAGGGAGAGTATTGAGGAGTAGGCCCTATTTGATGGGAAATATTAAAAAGTATTTCCGCTGTCTCTACTAGCACTTTGAGGTTTTGGTATGAATAGTTAGCCAACAAAATTTAATAGTAAAGATGGCCCTTATATGATAATTTTCTAAAAATATTAAATTATGTACATAGATGTACCAATTCTTATAATTTGTGAACCAATAAAGGCCCTTCATGTTGAAGGTCAAAGAGAGACAAAACATCCCACCACTATAACTCAACTGATTCATATAATAAGTGGCTTTGTGAGTAGAGTCCTCTCTCCTTAAAAAAGAAAAATATAAGAAGAAAGGAGAGAGAGCGTGACAAAGGAAAGGAGGCATTTTTTTTTGTGTTTGTTGGGGGGGGGGGGGGTTGCGCACAATAATTATTTGTGCATACACTAAAATGCACACAAGTATATTTCAAGTATATTTACCTATAAGGTAGTGTTGGTATGTGTGAAAGAGAGGAATAAAAAGTAAAACATAGTTGTTATTATGTGGTGCCACACAAGTTATTGTACAGGGCCAGAATATTTTATTTAAAATCTATTTTGCTCGTTTTTTGCAATGCAAAATTACTAGTTAAAATTTTTATATTCAAGTTTTGCTAGCATATCTTTTTCAATTGATAGTATAATTAGTCCCCTTAATCTTTTTTTATGACATTGTGGATCTTAGGCAGGATTTTATCAATTTTAATTTAAAAAAACTTTTTTCTACGGAAGCAACAGTTACACGTATTTTCAATTTTTTTAGTAGGTATATTTATTATATGTAAATTATAACTAATAATATTTACAAATAAAACGAACACTAACTAAAATAAACATATAATATGAGCTTAGAATAAAAAACTTTTGATTTATCAGTATTGGCCATAAAGATTATGGATGTCGATTACTTTTGAATTTGATGCAGCTTCTTTAATATAAAAAAAAGTAAAAACAGATTATATTTGAAATTGTCTTTTATGGATTCCAAGTAGCATAGATGCAGGGAAAACTTGGCAAAATGGAGGATTTTCAAAACAAAAAAGGGATTTCTTGTTTGTAATTTTAGGGTTTTCTTTTTTCATTTAATGAAAACAACTTTTAAATAGTGAAAAGTGACTTTAATGGTTTTTTTTTTTAGTGTGTAAAGATAGTAGCTTCTTTTTTTAGAATGTAAAAAGATGAGAGTTGATTTAATTTCTTTTATGAGGCCTCATTTTTTTCGAGAGAAACAAAAGGATGATAGTTGTTTTTTTTTTTTGGAATTTGAAAACAAGATGTTTTAGTTATTTTTATGGTGCCTTAGTTTTTGGAAATTCAAAAGGGAAGATGACAACTACTTTTTAGGGGTCTTATTTTTCGGGGCTTAAAGCAAAAAAGTTTTTTCTTGTCGAATTATAGGCCCAACATTGTTGTTGTATTTTTTAATTGCGTACGTGACACATCTGGGAAGAGGGGGGAAGTAAAAGCAGCAAAGTAGGCATGAATTGGGGGGAGGGGGGAGTAAAAGAAAAGAGATGTGAAATCCATTAATGTCGGATCCGGTGACTGCGTAGACTCCATGTGAGAGCCAGAGTAGGAGCATGGATGAGTTATATATCAGGTGATTCCTCAAATTTTCTTTTCTAAATGCAGCGTTGCTTTTGCTCGTGACGGTTCGTGGAGCTGCCTCGCCTCGCCTCGCCTCGCCTTGCCTTCTTTCTCGTGACAATCCCTGACCGGCACGTGACCCGCGATACCGACCTTACGCTGCGAGTCTGACCCTTTTTTCCGTACGCTACCAGCAAACTACATGACGAAAATCATATGTTTTAAACTTTATAGCCACGTCGGTCTTCGCCGTCCTCCCAAAGACATTATTTTATCTAATAAAGATTGAAGTAAGCTGATAATAACATATGCTACATTGATCTTATCCAACTGGCTAAGGTCGATCATGGGCTGGTTTGAGATATATCTGAGGAACAGCCTCACTTCTAAACTATACGTCCAACCCGACAAAAGCTTGAATTGGGCGTTACATGACGAGCCCAAGCCCAGCTAGGTGGAACCTAGATATGTTATATAGCCTTGCATAGACATCCATGAACAAAATAAATAAATATATATATATATATATGGGAACCAATTGTGTGAGAATGGTTGTTCCAGTTTTACCGTGCAAACCACCAAGTGGGGTTCACTTAGATATCAAATTTGAAATTAATTTAATACCTCTAACCTCCTCATCCGTGATCCACACGTTTAATATCTTTATATGAAACAATAAAAATTGGCTCTCAATCAAATGGTCCAATCTATTCAAATCGATGGGATTCAGTGACTCGGGGGGTGGCTGTATATGTGTGGTCCATTTAAATGGGTAAGAAGGTGGGCCTCGCTATGCATTCCTCACTTGAGCATTTTTTAGGTGAAATCCATGGAGTTTTTGAGAAGCGCTAGACAACACTGGAGTATTTTTTTAGGCGAAATCACCCCTCCTAGTTGGGCTTATTGATATGCATAATAATCATTGAAGTCCACTAGATGAAAAGATCTATATGAAATCTATCTATATGCAAAATTTTGACCCTATAAGATCAACCTAACCTTTTGATCCATAGCCTTAAAATTTAATAATTTTGAGGCATCATTTTATCATGATTTCAATGCAATGGTGGTGAAAAGTTTGATGAGTGTCAAATTTGGAGTTCTAACTACTCATAAGGGGTGGGTACTGTGTGAAAAGATTAAATTAACTTAAGTTGCCCCTTTAACAAAAAAGGAAAAAAAGAATAAAAGAAAAGCGCGGGGGGGGGGGGGGGGGGGGTGCGGGCGGCGTGGAACAATTTTAAAGTGGGGCATCTTGGAGAATTCCCCCATATATATAGGGTTTTAATCTTATTGAGAAAATTGTTCTCATGTACATACCGTGAGAACATTTTATGGGGCTCACTTGTGGATTCCATTTGGAGAGCAGATCAAAGAGGATGAAAAAATCTACATGGGACCATTTCAAATATCAAGTTTGGCCCCAATCACATGCACCAAACCCTTCATCCGTCGCTTACAATCTAGTCCATTCGGATTGGTGTACAGTTGATCCATCGGTCTATTAAATTTGAATTTGATCGAAAGTAAGGGCATGTGACTATCAGGGGGCTCTCTGTATATTACAAGATTTAGATTAGGTGATAGATGAGTTCCACCTAGACTTTTTAAAAAAAAAGTAGTGAGAGCTAGTTTTTATAGTATCCTAGAGGGTTTGAGAGTGAGAAGAAAAAGCTTACATCGTGCAAAGGAAAGCCAACAAAATTAGGAGAGAGCCTACACAAGTGGGAAGATTGACATACTTAGGAACTGCTTGTTTGGCGACTTGGTGACATATGAGGTTGCTAACTAATTTGAGCAATCTCTTCTTGTTAGGACCGTTATTAGTTGGTTCGCCATTATTGCTAACTTATACATTGTATGAGTAGGTACGAATTTTTAATGAGAAGTGCTTGAACTTATTATATGGTAATTACTCATATATGAGCAAAACAAGCTTGTACATCTATTTTGTGAAGAGCTGCTTACATAAATTTAAGTTTTATTTTCATGGCAATAAATTCATACAAAATCATATTCATTATGTTTAATTTACAAAAAAAATTCTTTAAAAATAATATAAAATGCTTTTACAAAATAAACACATGAACCGTCACATGTAAAATCATATTAATATACGTTAAAATTTATAGAAAGAGCACATCTTGTCTAAGTACCGATTATATTTCCCTTTGATTAATAAAGTTTGATTGGACTGAATTGAATCATTTATTGTAATAAGTTTTCAACTTGTCCCTGGGCTCTGATATCATTATTGTGAGAGTTGCTAACCACTTTATCCCAAATCCTTAAGGCGTCAGGAAGGGCGCAAGCTTACTTTTTAAGGCACTTCCACCAGGTCGGAGTACTCTGAGCCAATGACAGTGCACCGATCGTGTGCCCGCACACATGTGCGACCTATATAAATACATAAAAGTGACAATACAATGAGGTCATATTGTTTCATTTCAAGTATACGGGCAGAGGCGGATAAGTATGATTGTGGACCAAATATTTCTTAAATGATATCCTTATTTACAAACCCTCAAATTCCATTGGTTTTCAAGTCCGACTTTTATTTTTGGCTTTTTAAAAAAACTCTTCTTGTTTTTCACAACAGTGACAAGTGATCCAATTATTCTCAAATTGAGAACCAGTTCACTGTTCACAATTTCACATGGGTAGAGTTAAAAGCATCAATAGATCGAGAGTACATAGAGAAAGAGAGTACACAGAAGGAGGGAGGGAGGGAGAGAGAGAGGCAGTTTTAAAAATCTTATGAATCCACGTACAACACATCTTTTCAGATTTATTCTTTTAATTTTTTTTTAATAATAAGATGACATTACCGCGCCCCTCGCTCCACACCCCCACTTCCTCCGCCCCCTCTCCACCCTCCTCTCTCTCTCCTTCCTCTTCTAAGTTATGTCTGTCCGCCCCCTTCCCACCCTCATCCTCCCATCTCTATTCTCCCTCTCCCTTCTCCCCTCTCCACCTTTCTTTGTTTTTTCGAGAATAGAGGGGGAGGGGGAGGGGGAGGGGCGGAGGACGGTGGGGAGGGGGTGGAGAGAGAAAACAAAAAAGGGAGGTGGGGTGGGGTGGTAAAAAATTTTTTTTAATTGAAAGTCTTGCAATTGCCCTCATCAGTTTGTTAAACTCAAAGGACCAAAATGTCCACACCCTTTTGAAAGTAAAATGCAATTACCTTCTCTGGAGTGTAGTTTGTTCTGTCTCCATCAAACTTTGTGCCTGATGCTGATTTCTGGAGACTCCAAAGTCTTGCAATCGTCTCTCTACTTTAGGCGTGGGAGAAATAGTGACATTCATTAAAAACTGAGAATCTCATGAGAAAGGTTGAAGCTCGGCCTTACAACAAGTGTTTATTAGTGATAATTTGTCAAAACAGTTGCTAGAAAATCCTAACAGCTCATGAAACGCCTATCTTTTGAAGTCAAGCGACGCCTAGACATGCCTCGGCCCAGCAGCCTGAACTGACCATGGCCCCCTCTAACTTTGATTGGTTATAAGAGGTGGTAAGCGGCCCCCACAAGCTTAATGTTATTTTGCTAGGAATGCTCTAGCTCTCTCTCAAAATTTGTGCAGATAGTTTGGCATTATTAATAAAATCTAGGATATCATCAAAATAAAGATTTCATGACTTTTTCACAGTTTGTTTTATCAAATAAAATGCAACTTTGTGTCGTTTTAGTCTGTTTGTTTTAATAAATTTAATATATTTTTGAAGAGATTTTTAGTTTGCTTCGACTAAAACTTGAAAGTATAAAATTTTTTCAATATTTACTAACAGCACAAACTTATAAGACTCAAGTGAACTAGAAGAGGATTGAGGTCTCGGGGATTTAAACAGATGGGGTTTGGTCTTGACAATGGTGGCTTTGGACCGAACACTAAAATGAACTTATTCAAAATCTAACGGCTTGTTTCTTTCATGTAAGGAAATACATGGGAAATATTGTATGGCTTCTATTCTTTAAAAATGGTTAAAATTAAAGAAATAAATGTGAAATTTCAAGAAATGACCACTAACTTATCTTTCATATGAGGAAAATGTATCAAGAGGAGGTGCAGAGGGAATACCTAATTGGTACCTTGTTAATTCAAAGGTTACCGCTGCTTTATATCTTTTGCCCAATTTCTCTTCAATAATCAATAGGTGGACCTAATCTGACTATGCAATCCTACCTATTCAAGAAGAAGGGGTTGCTCTAGTGGTTGGGCACCCCGTTTATCACCTAGCTTGAGAGCGTTCAATCTCTTAGATTTTCTTTCTGCGAGTGTAGACATCTTTTTCCATTGTTGAGACTTAACCGAGAGCAATTTTTTTTTTTTTTTTGGTTTATAGTCTTTATCAAATGCAGATGGTGCACATGGAGCTTGCCATGCACACCTCACTATGGGGTGGGATCCATATGAGGATGAGATTGGGTGGATTGAAAGATTTGTTTATGGCCTACCCATGTGCTAAAAATGGACCATACTTGATCATCCCAAGCCCATGATCAATAGTCCACAAAATTTTACGATTAAATTTAGGTGCACAGTCTATCAAACAATTCAATTCATTCAAATGGGATGCAAACCCAAGGGTTGGGGTACTATCATGGGGTCCTTATGCGTAGTTCATTCAGATGGACCATTAAGTGGGCCCCACTATGTGGAGCAAACGCTTATGTACTAAAAGAAGGTGTGCATAGGATCACTTACCTTATTATTTATGTTGTGTGATTATTTATAATAGTACCAATAATATGATATATTATTAATATATATATACACACTATCTATATCACATGCTTATAAGGATATTTAAATATAAAGCTAAATCAACCAGATTTGATTATTGATCAAGTCAAAAGGAGGTTATATAATCAAAGTTTTGAGTCAAGACCCTTCAATAACTAGGCATTGGGAGGTCTACTAACCGTCTAATGGAAAAATTTTCAAATAAGGCCTCACATTTTTGCCCTATTTCAAAAAAGGATAAAAGTTTAATGTTTTTTCAAATTTGTCCTCAAGTTTTCCAAAAAGTTTTTAATTAAGGATATTTGTTCATTTAAAGCCATTTTCAAGCAATTTTTTCTCAATTTTTTAAATACATAGATTACTCTTTATTGAAATGAAATCTTTATTCACTTCTTTTGTATTCACCTCATTTTCTTCTCCTAAGTTTTCACATTGATTAAGGAAAACTAGCATCACTACAGTGATCGGCTACATGTAGTTGTTACTGAAATCATATCAAGGCTTTAAATGATTGATAATTTTGGTATTTTAGAAAAACTAAGGAAAAAAGTGGCAAAGAAGCACCTTTAACTTATCGGATGTCCTTAATTAAAAATTTACTGAAAAATTTAAAAGCTAATTTGAAAAGTTTTCAAGTTTGTTTTTTTTTTTTTTGAAATAAGGCAAAAAGTTAATGCCTTATTTTGAAATTTTCGGAATAAACACCCATAGACGGTGCACTTATTTACCTCGCCGCAAACAACCGTTTAGAGCCAAAAGTGAGAACTTGGGCGTTGGAACGCATTTCAGAGTTATTAAAGTACAAATTTGTCTCAAACAGCATTTTAAAATTAGTTTTAACCACTTGACTTGTCTGACTTGTATTCTTCAGTATTGTTTTTCTCTATTAAAATAATGCCTTTAAACGCCCTTAAAGGTGTTGGTCGCATTATTGTGCATGATAGCCTGTTCACACATTGTTTATTGAAAAATGAAAACATTGAACATTGTTACAATGAAAGAAGAGAATTGGTGGTGGGGATGGCACAAAGGATTGAGTTCCCTGCTCACACCTTGCATGAAATTGATCTCATATGTATTTTATGTTTATTTGCGCAGGAAATCAAAGACCTTAGAGTTATCCACATCATAAATAATAATAATAAGACGGCATGTACTCTTAGACTTTGGCCAAAAGGATCTATAGAAGGCTAAGGAAGGCCACCTGCTTACTATGGAAAACAATGTGGCATGGTGGTTATGCATCTTAAAAGTTGGTGTTGAACTACAATTACAAATGCTATCTCAATGGGATCTATTAGCATGCATGTTAATAATAAAAGTCCAATGGATGCAAAGCTTTAAATGAGACCTATCAATTTGAAAAATAGAAACTTCACACCCTAAATAATTAAGTGCGGAAAAAAGGGCATTTTAAGAATCTCCTTTAAACGTCGTTCGAGGCAATGCTTGCATGGCTCAAGACTCTCATAACTCCTATTGCTAAAAAATTATCAGTAGAGTCTATTTTTAAAATTTAAATCGCACACCGTCACAACCTCACCTTATTTTATTATAAGGAGAATTTTCATAACTCCTGTTGCTACAAAATTATCAATAGAGCTTATTCTTAAAATTTAAATTGCTCAGTGTCACGATCTTACCTTATTTTATTGTAAAGAAAATTTCACTTCCACTATTATGACCATTGTCAATTTATGTTTAACATAAAATGAGAAAAAAAACTAAGGTCAAATCATGTGTTTAGGGCATGATCAATTCAACAGTAAAAAAAGACATGACCAATTTTAAAACTAACATAATTTTGATTGGATTAAATCTTCCTTCATAATGGGATTCAATTTGGAGGTTTGAATTTCAATGGCGACGCCTTTTGCGGTAAAAATGGAAATATTCAAGTGAGAATAGCTCTCATTGTTTTTTTTTGTGTAAAGTTTATGTGGGGCTCATCTATCACCCAATCCAAATCTTCCAATATATAGGAACCCTTCTGATAGTCACACGTTCCAAGTTTTGGTTAGATCTGAATTTATTGGACCATTAGACCGACTGTGCACTAGTCTGAATGGACTGAATTTGTGAGCAATGAATGAGGGAGTTATGGACATATGATTGGGGCCAAGCTTAATATTTGGAGTGGTCATGCATGGATCTTTTTATCCCCTTGGTCTCATCTCTATATAGGACCTAGAAGTGGACTCTATAAAAAGTTCTCATTACAACTCCATAAGAACTGTTCTCACCTGAATATTGCCATTATATAAAAGAGAAATAATCATGTAAGAATTAATTCTCACCATTTTTTCTTGTAAGAAGTCTAGGTAAAGCTTAATTATTATCCAATCAAAATCTTGCAATATACATGAATCTTCTAATAATCATATGTCCCAAGTTTCAATTAAATTCAAATTTATTAAATTGTTGCATCAACTATGCCCTAATTCAAATGAACTAAATTTATGGGCTATAAATAAAAAAAATTAAAAACATGTGATTGGAACAAAACTTGATATTTAAAGTGGTCCTATATAAACCTTTTTATCCTCCTAATGTTATTCCCAAATGAGATCCATAAAAAAATTTTCACGATAAACATATGAAAACGCTAATTAAAGTTCTCTATATAAATAAGAAAAAAGAAAGAAGAGTGTTAAAAGAATTCTGATTATGGTACAAATAAGTTAAGAGAAACTTTCAACCAATCCTTTCAAGACTTGACTTGTCTATGTACGGCAAAGGTCAGAACCTTTTTGGCCTAGCGGTTGTAAGGCCCCAACTTCAAAAATAATTAAAAGAAAGGGAAACAAACTTTTGAATAAAATAATAACATCTGAGATACCACTTCAATAATGACACGACCCCATTCATTCTGTAATTCTACTTCTTTAGTGATTGTCCAGATTCACTACAATGATTAGCTGGTCTTTCCCTGGGTCAAGTAACTGTGATATCAACATATCCATTGTTTTGATTAATGGGAAGATCCATGGGCAAATAAAGAAGCTTAAGCTTATGAATGTTATCCAATCTTGCTAATTTGCATCGGACGTGATGTCGAATTGAAATAAAAAAGAGCTGCATTTATAATCATTAAATGTGACAGTCCCAAATCAAAGTGTTCTGATGGAGTTGAAATTTTGTACCCAGGCTCATTGCATGTTTTTCTTTTAATCTTCAAATCTCTTTACGATTGGTGAGGCTTTGGGGAGGCCCCAGAGGGGTAAAAACAGTGAGAAAACCCCAAGAAACAAAATGCCATAATTTGTCACAAACAAATGCTCCTTAAGTTTTTCATGCATTAAGCCAGTAATACCCAGCATCCCAAATTTAACACTCATCTGAATTTTGTGGTTCCCCAGTTGATCATGCAAAATTTTGTCAAACCTCTTGGCTCTTTGATTGGAATGACCTGACATGGGCCCACATGTGGATAGCTGCACAATCCCCATGTGGGGGTCATTCTTACCTCAGTTGATACACATATTATTCTGGACACTCCTGTTAATTTGTGGACTTTTCTAGTTTTATATTGAAAATGTGTTGGTCTTTTGACATATGGGCTGTTGCATATTCTGTGGACCACAACTACCGACAGCCACAGTACGTGAAAGCACCAGAGACCGCACTACAAAGTCCTCTCTTTCTCTGTCCCTCTCTCCCTGCTACTTCAAGGGAAGAAGAGGAAGACGAAGCAGAAGCATAAAATACTAGAAGGAAGCAGCTATTTTTTCCCTTATCCATTACACCAAAAAGGTGAAAGACCTTTGCTGCTTATTTGAATGCCCATGCATCTTTTTATGCCTTCTATAGGTGACTTTAGTGGTGGTGTTGGTGTTTTTATATATATTTTTTACCTTGATTTCTCCCTACATTTTTTTGCTTCTTTCAACTATCATTATGGGTTTTTTTTTTTTTTTTTTTTTTTTGTATTGAGTTCCTTGGTCTTTTGTTCTGTACATGTTCCTTAAATTTGGAGAGATTTCCTTGTGATGTAGTTGACTGTTAGCTCTATTTTTACCTTGTTGTTCACCCCTTGATATCTTAAGAGAGTTGATTGAAATTTAGGTGGGTTCTCAAGAATTTCATTTGCTTCTTATGAGCTCTTGGGAGATTTGAAATGAGCCAAAGTAGGTGGCATTAGTTTGATGGGGTAGTTTGGTGGGTGATTTTCCTTTTCTTTTAAAACTTTGAGACCTATTTTTTCTCTGTTTTTTTTTTTAATATGTGTCTGTGCTGGATTATCAGGATGTTGATGCAAGGAGGCAATCTTCAATGCTGTTCACTTAGTGTGAAATGATGCAAAACCAGCTATGGTTTGCCCTGCTGTTGATCTGCTTGGGTGGAGGGATTTTCCCAAAGGCCTCAGAGTTCTGCTCCTTGATGAAGACAGCCTTTCCTCTGCGGATTTGAAATCCAAGCTTGAAGATATGGAGTATATTGGTATAAAAAAATTTAATTCGGTTAAATTTGTCGGCGAATTATCGCTCCTGAATCATATTCTTGTTCTACTCTTTGTTTCTCTCAAAAATTTGCAGCCATCAACTGTACACAAAGTTTTTTGTGAAGGCATCTGGCAGCCCCCAGAAGCATGGACTTGTCCTTAATGTTTGAAATTTTCAATAATGCAATTTTTGTAATATATTGGCTATTCATTTCAGGCCTTACTCTCATTTGCCAATTAGCAATGAGCAATTGGCAAATGAGTGTAGCACTTTTGTCTCTTTTCTTTCTAGAATGACAGAGATTGGCTGTTGGCTTCTTAGAGTACTGAGAAAACTGGGGCATTCTTATTGGATTCTATATATGATATTGTTAACTGTCAGTCTTTATTTTGGTTTAGGAAAAAAAATACTACACTTGGATTTGTACACTTCATATTCCCCTTCATCCAAGAAAGAAAAATCCCTGTTTGTAAGAATTGTGAAGAATTAGTGACAAATTTTTTTTAATTTAAGGTGGCAATTTTAGTAAATGCTCCTATTTATTTTGTTCTAGTGAAATAAGATATGAATATTTGTGGAAATGGGATATGAGCAGTTGGTAAACTCATATTAATGCATATAACTTTTTATTATCTCCAATTTTTCCCAAGTAATTCTGTCTGTATAAATACATTATTTCTTGTACTTTGAAAAAATTAAAAGAAACTTTTCAGTTTCTATTTCATGTACTTAGTTTTCAAGTGCAACGATTTGCTGAGTTCTTCCCAATTTCCATTTCTAATTTCAGCAGAGGCATTCAATCATTTGTTACATTAGATTTTACCTTCTTTTGTCTGCTTACCTTCTGGCATCAAAAGATCTTAAAATCCTCTCTGTTTCTGTCTGTACTACATTTACTCTTGCCCTGATGCATCATGAGTATTCCTTGTAGTTTCTACATTCTGCAATGAGAATGAAGCATTGTCAGCAATTTCAGATAAGGCTGAGAGCTTCCATGTTGCAATAATTGAGGTAGTGAATTTCGAAATCAGCAAGGCAAAGACTATTTCTGTATATGGACTTAAATATTTCTAGCTCGCGCACTAAATTCTTTTGCACATTCATCTTGGGTATAATTCATAATTGCAGGTAAGTAGGGGGAACAGTGATGGCCGTTTTATGTTTTTGGAAGCAGCCAAGGATTTACCTACTATCGGTAAGTGCAAAAACTTCTCAGTGAAATACTAAATCAAAGATAAAGAGATCCCTTTCTTTTTCTTCTAAGTTTAAACTATTTTTTATGTTGAAAGTTTGATTTTAGTCATCTCATTTTCAATGTCAATAGAGTTATTATTATTATTTTGAAAAAAATTAAAGATTCTGTTGTTATATAATTGTCATCAACTTTTGAGCTACTCTAGATTTGGGCCAATGAATTTGTTTCTTTTTGTGTGTGCATGAGAATGTGAGAGAGAGAGAGAGAGAGAGAGAGAGAGAGAGAGAGAGAGAGAGAGAGAGAGAGAGAGAGAGAGAGAGGATTATACCTTCTCAATAAGGAGCGTGAATATTATAATTAATAATAGCAAGACATTTCAAATTTTATGAGTAAATTATTTGTTTTCACTCTGAAATTATACATTGAGATGTCATTAAATTTTTTTCGATATATGTGATATTTCTTATATTTCATTTAAAACTTTATAGTTTTTGCTGGAATGAAGTAATTTTCACTTGTTATATAAACAGTTCTAGTGCAGTTATTCATTGCTCTAGCTTTAAAGCAGGATGGGTTTTCCAATTTAGTCAAAGCTAATGCTTAGGGTGATCTGATTGTCTGGAACTGTGACTATCAACCTTACTGAAATTTCTTTCTGCAGTGATTTCAAACATCCATTGCTTAAGCACCATGATGAAGTGCATAGCGGTGAGCTCGCATCTTCTAATCAATGAATATACTACCCACAAACTTCTACATTAATAAATGTATTTTTTTGTCTTTTAGTTTATGGGACATGTATTTTTGCATGTATAATGCATATGGTGTATGTATATATGGTTGTCTCGTTTTATTAAAATCCTAGAGTTCTTTGAACATTTCAGCTCGGTGCAGCAGAGTTCCTTCAGAAACCTCTATCAGAAGAGAAACTGAGAAATATATGGCAGCACGCCGTTCATAAGGTGATTCTATTAAATTTCTCTCTCACATCAGAAATGCTCAATGAAAGGCTTAATAATGCCAGGTTTCCACCCTTTTCCGGCTGTTGGAAAGTGGCAATAAAATTTAATGCAGCAGCATTCTGCAAGAAGTAATATTGAATCTTGCAAAATATCTGCATCAGCATATGCACTTCCATGAAATATGCATAGTAAAATGTTTCAATCTTGATTTGTTGCTAAATACTGGAATAGTACCCATGTCTCATCGCATGTTATGTTGGTTCTAAGATGTGGGTTCTTCTCTAAACGTTTAGCTTCAAATGTTTCCATCCTGTAATCTTTCCGTTCTTTTAGATTTATGTTCATTGTACCTGCAATCAAGATGGTGAAGGTTTCTGAGCTCAATAGTCCTGAACAGGCCTTCAATGCAGGAGGAAGTGGTCTCTCCAAAACATTGAAGCCCATCAAAGAAACTGTAGCATCCATGCTTCAGCTTCAATCAGAGACTGATGTGGTGAAAAATGAGAACCCGTCTGATACAGAAAACTCAGCGCATGCTGATGACCATGACACTGAACAATCATTAGCAAGCGATAAATATCCAGCACCGTCAACTCCGCAATTAGAACGAGGAAGATCATTGGATGTTGGAGACTGCCAAGATAAAACCAGTTTTGCTGTAAAAAAAGAGAGCGAAGAGCATGACAGAGAGTCTACAGAACTTCGAAAAGTCAGTTGCTCAGAGTCAAAATCTGTCGAAAACACTTGCATCAATTCGGTGGGTGCTGTCGCAGTGAAGGAAGATTCAGTGTCCTCTCCCGGAGTGCCTCTACTGGAAGAGGAGGTGGATTCAGCCGATGGTTCTAAAACCTCTGAATGTAAGGAAACCATTATATCTTCCCATTCACGCAATGGAGACAATTTAGAATCTAGCACAGGTGATGGAAACCAGAAGAAGGCATCAGCTCATCCTAAGTCATGTGGCACAAAGACTAATAAAAAGAAGACTAAGGTAATTTAGCTCATGAACTTCATTCAGGTCTTCAATAACAAGGTCTTGTGGATATATTGTTTTTACTGTCTGGTTTACTTTGTATGCAACAATTCAAATTTTGTATTATAGCATGATTAAATTTTCAGTTGTTGGCAATGTAGGTGGATTGGACGCCAGATCTGCATAGACGATTTGTGCAGGCGGTGGAGCAGCTGGGAATTGACCATGCAATCCCTTCTAAGATTTTGGAATTGATGAAAGTGGAAGGCCTAACAAGGCATAATGTGGCGAGTCACCTTCAGGTTGATGTTATAAGCTTTGCATTGTAGATTTATTCTATTGTGGTCTTTATAGGTAAATTACAAAGTATGTTATTATTATCATCATCTTAGTCTTATCTCATCAACCTGATTAGAAAGTATTTTTTATTGGCTATCCTTACAGCGGGCATGGATGAGCTCCTTATACTCTCTTTGAGTATGTGATGGGATTTCTAACCATTTTTGTATAAGTTTTTGTTTGCTTTCAACTTCAAAAGGTGCAGTTCCAAGGTGCACATTGACGCACCCACAATGTTGTGGGTTGCACTTGTGTTAAAAAAAAATTTAAGTGCATACAATGGATGGAAGCAGAGAAATTACTTTCTTTTGGTTGATAAATGCCACAATATATTGAGCACAACGATGAACCATACAACACTTATCGACCATATGGACTTGGACTATCGGTTTGGGTGATGACCCTCTTGGTGCAGTTTGCTGCAACTTGAAATTAGAGGGCTTGAGGGCATGCACTTGGTTAGACCCATGTAGTACTTGTCTTGTAGACAGAACCATTCAATACAAGAAAGCAAGCTTTAGATAAACTTCTCATATGATGCTCTGTTGTTGTGCAGAAATATCGTATGCATAGAAGGCACATCATGCCAAAAGAAGATGAGAGGAAATGGCAACAGAGGGACACTATGCAAAGAGGCTACATGCATAAACCTCTCATGGCAATGGCAGTCCCTCACTACCATTGCAACAGCAGCGTTCCTGTTGGTCAGATTTACCCTGTGTGGGGCCATCCTAGCTGTCCCACCCCTGGAATGCAAATGTGGGGCCACAACAGATATCCAGCGTGGCAGTCTCCAGAGAACTGGCTTTCGAAGACTTATCCCGGGGTAATATAACACAAATTCAACAATCAATGTTCAATTCTTCTCTCACACACCCACATTCACACACATACATAAATATTCACCTAAGAGCAGTCAGCATGTGGAAGAGAACTTATCACTCTAACGCACATATATGACAAAGACATGCTAAGGATATGACAGGACATGAATTTTGTACACAAAAAGTGAAGTATGATACATAAAAGGACTTGATACATTGCTTGCTTTGAAGTATCCCGTATAATAGCTCATCACCCTAGTGGGGAAGGACTGCTAATATCTATATAATGCAGGTGAGACAAAATAATGGTATTTGTCCCACATGGTAGATCAGCCGTTTAGGACATGGTTGTGTTAGTAAGATTGCTTGTTGGAGTTCCCAATGCATAAAGGAAAATGAAACAATGACATTCAAGCCTCATTTTGTTTGTGATGAGTTTTGGATGCTCCATGTGATGGTATTGCACCCATGATTATCTGATTTGGGATGAATCATTGTTGGTCACCTATAAAGTATAGATACTCCAAAAATGTATACATACCCATACAGTGTACGGATATGGGTATAGCTAAATATGTACTAAATATGGTCAAACGGTCAAATGTACCTAGTATATATTTACTTCGCTTTTAGTGCTTTAGTTTGTAGTTTTTGTTATAATGACATTAATCTCTTGGCTTGTACGTACCTTTCAACATTAAATTATAATTTGTAGGTTGAATTTATGATGGTATTAAGTAATTATTAGTTTGTTACATCTAAGGATTCTAATCTATTCTAATTATTAATATATTATATTATTATAATTTTTAAAAAAATATAATTTTTAATGGACACAGCCGAGCCGTGTCCATATCCCTGCTTCATAGCTGGTCGCTATCAAAACAAAATTTGTCCGCGCGTTTGTCCTATGACATGATGGTGATAGATAGTAAATGTTCATGCATGTCACAACATTTGGTTGATGTCTGTATGTGTTTCATATTGTGTTTCAGATGCACGCTGATGTATGGGGCTGTCCTGTTGTGGCTCCCTATGGTCCTCATGTCTTTCCTCAACCTCAAGTGAGTATAAATTGTTGAAAGCTTTAAGATGGATGCATCCGTGTATTTTATTCGTGTAAATATCTGTGCTAACTGCTCTGTGTGCATGTTAAAATGCAGGATTTTGGTTTTGTGGAGCATAACATGGAGGCATTAAGGAAATCCTTTGATCTCCATCCGGTAATTTTTTACTAGTACCAATCGATTTGTTTTAATATTTTACATCACATATTACATAGACAAGTTTGGAGCTCTAATCCCATTGGAATTTCTCAAAATCACGTTGATTCCTTAATTGTCATTGGGTCAAATTTTAATTGGAGTTGTAGTCCCTTATCGACCTGATCCATTTGACAGTAGATACCACATCATTTAACAATAGGTACCACATTAGTTTTATCATTTCTTTGCATAACGCCCATTTGTCATATTAGTTAAGGAACCTTAACGTCTTCCATTAAGATATCTCTGCACTGTCCCTTCCACATTTCAATCCCTTGGGTTTGCAAGTTGCCATGCTTTAGCCAAAAAAAAAAAAAACCCTTGGTATGCAAGTGATCATATGGATAAGGATTGGTGAAATTTCAGCTTCCTCTAACAATCCTAAGATAATGAGATAAAAGGGTGAAAAGACTTTATTTAGCTTACATAGCAAAAAAACAAAAAGGAGGTTTTGTTATTACTTTAGTTTATATAGCAAAAAAAACAAAAAGGGGGTATTGTAAGTTGTAACATTAACATTCTCTTCCTCTGACTAAAATCAAGAATACAAGTGGGACGTGGACATGTTGAGATAGGCAGTAAAATGGTGAAAAGAACATAATTGGGACATGGACATGTTGAGATCCTACCTATCTACCGCAAGGCTTATCCCAGTAGTGGAGCACAAGTGCGGCGCATATTTGTTTTGGATCTAGCCTCTGATCACCCGAACATTTGTCCCACTGGGGGGTCCTAGAAATAATTCAGTAGCGATCTATAGTGAACTTTTCCAAATTTGATAGTGACGTAGGCCCATTGGCTTTTGCAGTGTCTTCAAAAGTAGTACCAAGTAATGCTTGATGAATGTTTGTAACAGGCAGAAGAAGTGATAGACAACGTGGTGAAAGAGGTGATAAGCCAGCCATGGCTACCTTTGCCCCTGGGCCTCAAACCTCCTTCCACAGACAGCGTCCTCTCAGAACTCCACAACCAGGGCATCAGCACCATCCCATTCCCACCACGCCCACACCACTCCCTCTAAGACGCCCGCCTCCACTTCAGCTTTTCTGATTTCTCTCTCAAGATAGCTCCAGTCATGAAAATAAAACAAAAAGAAAAGAAGAGACAACCTTCACAACTGTTGTGAGTGAAGACTAAAGAGAGAACTGTTCCATCTGATTGATTTGATGGAAGGTATCTTTATCCACATCTACTGCTGAGCTGGTGCAACAGTCACGGTCGATTGCAGGGGTCACCTGACGTCCACGTGTGCGTCCACTGAAACAAGATTTATTTGGAGGAACAGAGAACACGTGTTTAGTTTCTGATCGTAGAATGGATGTGGCTGTGAGAGGAGAAGAATGGAAAAACGGACAAACAGAGGGAGTGGAATATTGAGCTGGGTTTGGACTCTTCTGTTCAGCTTAGTGGAATGTTAGTGGGTGGTGGGACTCGGTTTGGGTTGGGAGGGGTTTGCGGACCTGTGTGCATGTGGTACGCCCAAGTGGAGGCAGCCATGAAACGAGTCAGACGTCAGGTGGGAAGGTCTTTGTCTTTCTATTAACGCTGTCATCATAATGTCATAACAGTAATGAGATGGGTCTCTTTTCCCATCCTCATCTTCTAGTTCCCCTCTCTCTCTCTCTCTCTCTCTCTCTCTCTCTCTTAAAGGTAAAGCTCTCCTTTCATTCATCTGTAGATGCATGAATACATGCGGTTGCATGCATGTGGAACAGTTTTGCAAATATTGCCGTTATTTTAAATTTATCATGATAATGTTATTATACTTTATTAAAACTGTATCATCATGATAAATTTAATTTAGTATTTGATTTGTTTTTACTACATATTAGACATATAAAGTTGGAGAATATTCTTTTATGATAGTGCAGTTGGTTGAGCCCACCTAGAGGCCTACGTCTCAATGGGGGTGGGGTATTAGATGGAAATGTCACCCTCTCCCTAAGCGTCACCAAAATAAGTTGCCCCGTCTATTCATCTTATACTTTGATTTGATAGCCTTCTCGTGGTCTTTTAACTGGAAGAATGTTTTTGCGGGGGGGGGGGGGGGGGGGGGGGGGGGGGGGGATAAGCAACTTTATATATCTTGCCCCACTTATTTTTTATTTGTTTGCATTTTAAGTGTTTGAGATTAAATTGTTCTAGTCCTGATTTTACAATGACTTAATACCTAATATGGGGGCTAAGATAATCCCACCATAGAGACGGGATAACTTGTGTTGGCTTTGAGTGAGGTGTTGGATTAAATTTTTTAGGTCTTTTTGCCCTTTGTCCCCCATTTATCCGGACGGAACCAAACACGGGATTAAATTTATTTATAAGATAAATGGAATCCCATCCCATGCAATTGGATGGGCTTGGATGATACTAGCTATCAAATCCTACTAAGTATTGTCTTTGTAATTAAATTCATCATTAATGGATAAAGATTTGAACTAAGTGAATTTGCTGATAGTAGCTCTAGATCACCGGGGATGAGAGTGTGAAAGGGGTGCACAGGTCAAAAGTCTGTCCAAGTGGCCCCCACCAACTTGTACTGCATATAGTAGAGCATTTCTCTATGAAGAAATAATATGATATTTTCTGTTGACCAAAAGATAAACATAATTTAATTTTGAAATGTTTGTGTGGCAACATTTTTAACAACTTAGTTTTTAGCAAATTTGTTATAATCTGTTTTCCGAGATAGATTTTTTTTTTTCGAAACGTATGCAGTCTTAGATGAGGAGAGGGGTCTACTTGAAACATTTCACTGGAAAACATGTGCCACTCACTTTCTCTTACTATGGTGGAATAAATAGTATTGTGGATTTCACGTGATATACTTGGCCGCTGTGGTTTTTTTGTTTTTGGGGACAGTAACAGAATACTTTATTAATAAAAAAAGATTATAGAAATTAGAGTAAAAAGAGAGGAAAAAGAACAAAAAGGACAGAGGAAGCACTAAAAAGAAAAGAATAACAAGGTACATGAGCATTGTACCTTAGTAGAATCAAATTACTAGATAATATCCTCTCAACCTCCCAAAGAGATATCCTCTGAATCTCTTGTTTAACTAAAGCATCGGCGAAGTAGTTGGTTGATCTAAGTTCATAACAGAAGTGCACATTGATAGAGGAAGACAGCACCCAAATTTCATTAAAGAGGAATTGGAATTTTTATAGGTTGCTTTTCCTATTAGTTACCTATGCAATCACATTAGAGGAGTCACTCCGTACAATAAAAATGCCATGAAAATTTTTTAAAGAAAACGCAGGCCTTTCAAAATGGCTAAGACCTCTATTCATTAGAATTACAAACTCCCACATGCTTGGAAAACATGAATAAAACATCTCCCTTACTATTTCAAAGGACCTTGTCAATTTCTATAGGCCTTAGTTTTCCTTAGTAGCGCCGTCAACGTTAACTTGAAGAGCACCAAGAGGAGGGAAGACCAATGAACGGACTTCCTCATCTTAGAACGGCCACACCACATGCAAGCTTCTCAATTGACAAAAATGTCATTAAGATTAAAATTTGAAAACTCATTTCTGATCGATGCCTAATTTGCAGTCATCAAAGAGATCGAGGCAACCAACTCCTCTAAAGAAGATGAGACATTCTTGAAAATTCTATCCTTTCTTTCTTTCCAAATGGACCATAGAATAACAAAATGAATCAGCTTTCACAACGCACGCTTTCATCTAACAAAAGGACCGCTTGCCAAAACTCTACCGCATCTGCAATATTCTCTGAACTGCACTAAGTGACCCCACACCTACGAAAGAAGTGACCCCAGATACCAGCTGCAACTTCACAAGGTAGAGAACGGTGGTTCACTGTTTTCTCCTTCTTTTGACACATCACACAAATGTCAGAGATATTAGAATTTCTCAATCATCTTCTTTTCAAATTATCTGCCGTAGACACCTTTATTGTAATAGCAAGCAAACAAAATACCTTAACCCTTGAAGGAGCCAACCCCATTCAAACCAAAGAAGAAGAAGGTCTGGAAGTACAGTTCTCCTTCAAAGCGAAATGAAAAGCTCTAGTTGAGAACTCTCCGGATATGGAATGTTTCCAAACCCGAGAGTCCTTGTAATCCCTGCACAAAAATACATTAGAAAGAAGAGTCCACATATTGATCCTCCTCTGACAAGCGGAGCCTTCCCCTAAAAGACACATTTCACATAGTGCCACTATCCCTCAACTCATAGCAATCATTGATGGCAAACTTTTTATTGAACACCATCTAAATAACTGAAGGAATACCTCATATAAATGTTCAACCCCCACCCAATCATTCAACCAGAATTTGACTTCCTTCCCTTCATCCCCCACAAAAACCTACCCATTTTAGACAATACTTTCCTATACTCGGAAGATACATCCCCAACTGAAGCAATGGCACCCTCTTGACCTATGGTGTCTAAAGCCAGGAGAAGGCCACCACCACCCCCAACTATCCTCGCTATATTTAATAACAATGACCTTCCTCCAAAGAGCTTGCATCTCGTCTCCAAACCTCCACCACCACTTCACCAACAATGACCTATTCTTATTGTCCGAACTACCAAGACCCAAACCCCCACTCAACTTTGGCTTGATTACTTCACTCCACTTAAAAAATGTAATTTTTTCTTGTCACACCGACCTTCCAATAAAAAACTCCTACAGATACATTTTTCATTAATAACTTGCTATGAACATAAACAATTTGAAATTATCCTATAGTATCTCCTGCTAATGTTATCCTGGTAACCATAATTACCACAATGCTTGGGAATAGTTTATCAGGGGTGTCAAATAAGAAACAGGGATTAGGTTCAGGGTTAAATGTCCATGCTCCCAAGCCCAATTGTGAATAGGTTCGAAACAGACCCTGAGACATGGATCCACGCCGGCCGAGAAGGGTCGTGGTTCGGTGCTTAGTTTTCGCCGCCGAAGGCCCAGTTTAAGGTCCAAGTTTGATCTATACAGAATTCAACCTTTTTTAGTGGGTTCTGGCTGTGTAAGACCGAGGTCCCTATCAGCCCAAACTAAAATGAAGAGAGTTCTTTGAAAGAGGACATGGAGGATGTTCACGGGGCAATCATATTCACAAATTTAGACACATTATACAATCTGCTAGCTGTTATCTCGAATGCCATAAGGAAGATGATTGCCAGACAAAATAAAGATTCTTTGCACAATCCATTTTGTGGCTTAAGACCCAATTGGTTTCCATAGACCTGTGCTAAGCATGGGCATGAACCATTTGGCTAGGACCTACGCTATATATAATTAGTTTTGACATTTTTCAGTGAATAGATGTTTGAGTGTTATAGTGGTTAGGTTACTAATTAAAATAGAAAGAAGTCATGAGCTCAAGTCCTAGACATATACATTTTATGAGTTTTTTTACTTATTTTTATTTTTACAAAACCGCAATAACAAAGTCATAAAAGAAATCCGATCGAAATTGAAATCAAAACTCTTGTCTTTAATATATTATAATTTTGCAGGTGGCTAGGTCAATACTTCTGATGTTACGATAACACGCAGGATGTTCAATTTGTTTATGCACAGGGAATTGCCCTTTTGTTGCTTTATCATGAAGTCGTAACACTCCAAATTAAGATCAATTAGCCACCACTCTCACTTTGATCCCTATGCGCCGCTGGACGATGTATATTTCCTCAATTTAGGCTATTTGTATAGATTGGCAATGGAAAGCCTAGAATGGGATGTGAATTGTGGTGGGTTTGCATCAGTAGCCCATGTAAATGGGTTGGCCGATATTAGCTTAGAATCTTAAACATGATTTGTTTCAGGTAATAAAATTTTAAAGAATTTTAAGGATTGTATTTTGTAAAAGTGGGTGCAAATGAAAAAAAAAAAAAATAAAGGTTTGATTAGCAAGATTATGATTACAGTCTGCTACGGATTTGAGCTGTGCTACTATATTAGGACCACAGAAAATTTACCCGGCTCTCCTGGGCCTGAAGGAATTAACCCGGCTCAAAGTGCCAAAAAGCCCTCCGTTAAAAAAACAAAAGAAAAAAAAATGTCCACAAATGATGATGAGACAGAAAATGAACAATGGAAGAAGAGAAACACAAGTCCTAGCTATTATTATAGTAGTTCAAATTCTAAGACCTTGCTGTGGGAGGCATAGTGCGGGGTTGATCCCTAATAGAAGCAAGGCGGAATGCAGTTTCTCACATTGGCCATCGAGAAATTAATTTTTATAGTGAACCTCCAAGCCATATCTCCTGGTTCGATCACTTCATGTTGGATTCTATTTTAACCTCCTTGAATTTACCTTTAGTTTGATTCGGCTAAAGTCAGGTTCAAATTAAACTATTTGAGCTTGGAATCGGACTAATGTGCAGCCCACGTGCCCAACGGCCCCGGCTGTTTTAGTTGGGAGTACACAGAGGGTTGAAGAACTACTGGCCACGGAACACACTGCGAATTATATCACTGGCGTAGCAGATAGAGTGGTCTGTCAGTGAGTCACATGGGCCTGACATCCCTGGGACTATCCTATCACCAGTCAGCAGCAGGTCTGATGGAGTTCCCTTTGCAATCAAATGTTGGGTGGGGGTGGGGGTGGGGGTGGTGTTGGTGTGGGGAGCTACTGTCGGTTTTTGATCGGTTTAAAAAACTCAAGGGCCTTCTTTTCTTTCTTACTACTCTACAAAAGAGCTTTGGTAGAATTCAAGGGTCCTCTCTCTCTCTCTCTCTTCCACTTTTAATTCCTGTAAGTGGTCTCTCTCTCTCTTTTCCACTTTTAATTCCTGTAAGTGGATCCAAGTCACTTTGTGCCTTTAGTTTAATGCATGGCTTTATAGCGAAAAATTAAGAGAGCTTTAGTTGTCCCTTGTGTGCGTAAAGGATCCCATATTGACAAAGTGCAAGAGTTTTGAGGGCTATAAAAGCATTTCCTTTCTTTTTACCTTTTGTAGGAGAATTCAATGAATTCCAAATACTTAATAAGGTTAAAAAGGGCTTTTCAAGTGGAAGGAATTTTGAATTCTTATATCAAACAAGGCCATTTGAAACCCCAACATCTCGAATTAAGTTGTTTTAGAACTTTTTATTACAAGCTCTATGCTCACGCCTGAGTCGGGCATGGCTAGGGGGGCTAGATCCACAAAACTTTTAAATGGGCATGTGTCCGCAATGCGCCCCGCAACAGAAAAGTTGAATGAATTAGAAACTTACTATTTATTTGATATTCTTTTGTAGACTAAACGATAACATTGCAACAATTGTAAATGCACATACAATGGAAAGTCTTGAAGTTCAAGACCTTGGTCACTCTTGAAATTTAAGATTCTGGTCACTTTAACTCCAAAAGGCTGTTCAAGCTCAGTCACCTTATCAGTATAATATGCTCATTGAATATATTTAAATGGGGGGATTGTTGGTTTTTGATTGGTTTCAAAAATTCAAAGGGTCTTGTAAATTCAAAGGGTATTCTTTTCTTTCTTACTACTTATAATTTTTTTTGGCAAGTTGGCTTATTTTTGGGATTGGACAAAACTTTCTTGTTTGGGGTTTGTCTCCTGTTTGTGTCCAAATTGATAGCTCTTATTCTTGAATGAGTATTCTTGTAAGGCACAAATTGTGGGTTATAAAAATGAGTTCTCTCAACCCTAAGACAAAGATCTTATATTCTAAGTTGAGAATGCTATTTGGAGGTCATCATTCTCTTCTAAAGCTTCCATTAGAGAATTTGCTTGAGGCTTTTAGTTCTAGAGTTTTGTTGTTTCTTCTTTCTTGTAGGAGATTGTTCATCTTGTAAAGACAAGGTGTTGTGAATCAAGCGCGGAGAGCGGTGCTAGCAAAGTCGAGTTGTGTTGTGGATTCTTATAAGAAAAACTATATACAGTGGTTGAGGGACTAATTGTTTAAGGTTGTAAGTATGTCTTGTAACTGTTCAAAAATAGTGCTTGATTAGTTCGTTGGGGCTTGTGGTTTTCTCCCATAGGGATTTTCACGTAAAAACCCATGTGTCTTCTTCTTATGTGTTTGATTACTTTTTACTTACAAATTTACTTTATTTATTCCCTTGCATATTATTTGACTTGCAATCTGGAAATCCGTGACTCTATAAAATTTAACTACTCATTTACAAAAGAGCTTAGTTGTCTTTTATGTGTGTGTAAAGGATCCTGCATTTGAAAAGTGCAAAAGTTTTGAGGGGTATAAAAGCATTTCCTTGCTCTTTACCTTTAAGTTGTTTTCTAACTTTTTATCACAAACCTTACGCACGTGTACGAGTAGAGCTTTGGCTATGGGGGCTAGACTTGAAAATCATTTAACCGAGTGCATGCCAGCGACGTGCATCCCGCATGATCATCGTGTGTAGGGGGTGCAAATCCAAGTTTGGCCTTCTTTGAAAGACCCATATTCTAATATAGAGTTGGCCACCTTTTGCAAAACAGTTCAATTTATTTTATAATATTTTTCAATTAAATAAATTCATTTATTTTAAAAATGTTATAACCATTTCAAAAACATTCAATTTTTTTATAAAAAAAATTAACATTTTTATTAATTATTCTTAATGGCTTTTAAGAATGATTTTACTTGCTGTTTTAAATGCCCAAATGAAAATATTTCTATATAAAAATATCTAGGGGTTTGCATCAAAAAACTGAAAAAAGCTTTGCTCTTCCTCTGTCCACTTTCTCTCTTCACCCCCCACCCCCCCCCCCCCCCCCCCCCCCCCTTTTTTTCTCTTTTTTGGTGAATATGATCTTCACTTGGTGTGCGACCAATAAAGATCAATTGTGGAGACCATTGTATCCTGGGGGCGGTTTCGGCTGATAACCTTTTACATTTAGATTTAATCTGGATGGGCCGAACTTGTCCTAAAGAAAGTATCGTCCGACGTATCTCGGTGCCAAGATGAAATTCTTCCATTGCTTGCGCAGATCGGTATTGTTGTTCCTTTTCACTGTTTACATATTAGCCTCATATTCTATAGCCGTTGTTTTTTCAACACCTACATATATGGTTTTGGGGGTAGTCCCTGTCAGACCTGGGTCATCTTTTAAAATACTCAAGAAAACTCCAAATCTTTGGGGGTAGTCCCTGTCAGACCTGGGTCATCTTTTAAAATACTCAAGAAAACTCCAAATCTGCTTTCAAAACCCAAATAAAAATAAACATGAATCCGTCTCAAAATTCACATAAAAATTTTGAGTTTGTTTCAATACTCAACTGCCTATTTAGATCCGCCTCCTTTAGATGAAAGTCATAGGTCCAACGATTAATTTGCATGGATGTTTACAGATTTTGCCTTGCATTATCATTTTATTGTAACTCTATAGTGGCCGGTGACAGTTAGAGATGACTGGTGCATATAGAGTCAAGACTGTCGAAGACAGAAAAGCAGAGGATGACAACGACTTACTTAACTCACAGCAAGAGTGGGCCATAGAGAGCAGATCATTGATTTGCCCCCCTACCAGGAACGTTGATTGCAAAGGGCTTTGGTTAAAGGAACTTCAAGACAGTTTGGTTGAGCTGTTGGTTGACACGGTGAAACTCGAATGACTCGGTGGGTATGGGTGCGTCTAGCCAAATTTTTAGCACTGTCCCATTGTGAATATAAATGCATATAATAACCATGCAGAATCGATGGTTGGCCAGAGACGCCTTTATCTTCAAAATCCACAAATGCGCCACTAAGATTTTCATAATAATGAACACACCCTTTTGTCCGACATTCTCAAAGGCTCCCTTTTGAAGGGATTTTAGTGATTCTTTTACCAAAAGCTTTTCCTAAAATGATAGACATTGCCTTGTCTGTCTTTGAGTTAACACACACCTTGAGGACCTTTACCTCCTACCATAGTGAAAGGGGTCTACCAACCTCTTTGCTTGTAGGGTGATCCACGTCTAAAAACATCATTCGAATAATTTTTTTCAATGTACATGAAGCTACCAAATTGATTTCACACTTTCAATATTCAAACATGTGAAGCAATTATTATTGTAAACAGATTTTCCAACTTGAAATTTCTGCAACAAGACTATTCTGTATGTCCACTTTTGAGTGTGTAATCTGAGTCTTCTACTTGCATAAACATATTAGATATTTGCTTATTTTAATACCTTAAGCACGTTTAAGCAAAAACTTACAACTATTGTGTTCTATGATCACAATTTTCAGCCATCAAACTATGTAAAACAAAATCACTGAAATATAAGAAACAGAGGAAGAATTGCAAGTGGTGTGCAAGGAAATTAGAAGTAGTAGAACATGAATTTAATTGTAGTAGTTAATTGTAGTGGTGTTGGAAAAATAAATGTAATACATGTAGTATGTATGTTATCTCAAAATCCTCCCTCAATTCAGGCCCAATAATCACTTTAAATATACTATCATTGACTTGGGTCGTCAATCCAAATACAAAAATACAAATCTAGCAACAAGAAAAATCATAAGAATGAGAAGAATAATGAGATAAATATCATTAAACTATCATGGTAATTCTTTATACAAGATGCAAAAGAAATTTAAAACAAAGAAACTACATTTACTAGGATGGAAAAGAATTTCTCTTTTCTCTTTTTAGTTGGGCACTCAAGGGTGTTGTGTAGCTTTAGAGTTACATCATTGATGACTTGAGATGAATAGGCAAGAGAGAGAGAGATAGAGTGTAGGAAATCTAGAGATATGAGGCAGCCAATTCTTCAATGAGTTGGAATGCTAAAAGGGTGAGCTATTTATATTTTTTTCAGCCCTTTCTTTCCTTTTTTGTTCCCTTGATCATTGCTTGCAATTTTCATACTTGGAAACTTCTTCCTTGCAAAATTTGAGGATTTTCTAAAGAGAATCTTGATTTCTAAACTTGAAAAATCCTTTATACATCCACTTGCTATTCTTGGATTTGAGCAAAAATAACTTTGAATAAGCCCATCTTTAATTTCATTGAGCTTCAAACTTAGCATGAGATGGGACTCACTATATTATTCCAAGCACTACACTTAGATTGAGTTGTGTTCCTCATAATATGGCATGGCCGTAGGTTGAATTAGGTGGCAGGGTTGCATGCCCAGCCACATACTTTTCCTTTATTTTTTTTCTCCTTTGGCCCATTACAAAGCCTTGCTTTCCCATTTTGTGGATTGGCTCTTTTGGGAGATCTTTTAGAAAGACAATTATTCTCAATTGATTGACAAAACCAAAGCAAATCCTTGGGTGAGTTGGACGTGAGGTATGGTGGTTGGATTTTTGCTTTATTTTCTCTTCATTGTTCTCCTCCACACATTGTTTCCACATTGACAAAATTTCCTTTCTTTCTTTGGCTGCTAAGAGATCTAGGAGAGATAATTTCTACAATTGTCTTGGCAAAAATCGCAAGTCAACTCTTTGTTGATGTAGATGTCCACCATGTGTATGCAGTCCTTCCAACTTGAGTAATTCTTTATCTCATGTAAATCCTCCAAGTAAACCTTCCTTTCTTGCATTTTCTTAAGTTTTCTTGAAAAATCTTGAATTATGTTGATACATATTCTGAGATGATGCAAGCATGGATGGTGGTCCCCTCTTGGCCATCCCACATGTGTGACTCACACATGTGCATGTGTGTGGTGGCCCCATGAAGTCATTTTCCAATTTTCTTGAATTTTCTTCTTCTCTACATTTCCTTCTTTCTTTTCTTCAAAAAAGCAATCCTTGCCTTAATCCTATGTTGTGGGACCCAACTCATCATTTTTTGCGAGCTAAAAAAAAGAATTTCATGTGAAAAGACAATTTAACCCTTAATTTACAATTGCATGATCGTGGGTTCAACTCTCATGAGATGATAGCATGAATGCACATCATTATGCATGATTTGACTTGATTAAACTAATGATAATAAAAAGTTACAACATTTCATGAGAAAAACCATTTCCACAAAACTTTCCAAGAATAGATTTAAAAAAATGGCAGGGTTAATGAATTCAAACAAAAAAGTGTGATTTTGGGGCAAATTGTTTATAAAAATACTACAATGAATTTAAAATGAATGAAACCATTATATCACACTAAATGATGCTTTTCTGAATGGATAAGCCCTTAAAATGGTCTAAAATGTATATCAAGATATGTATTTTTAAGGACTTATAATAAGGGTCGGGAGGTTTTGAAATAAAATTAAAAGACAAATAGAGAGAGAGAGAGAGAGAGAGAGAGAAATTATTTAAATGACAAAAAGTTACTCCTCTTGCTTTTGTCATTTTGTACTTTTTAAACATATATTTTTTTATCATTCAGTTCTGTTTAATAGTAGTTTAACTCTATTATCTTTTCTTCTTAGGTTTTTAATTTTATTTTATTCCACCCCTCATGCAAACAAGGAGACCCTACCCTATAGGTGTCACTGTGGCCAGTCTTGAATTTTTCGTCCACTTAAGTTCACGCTAGCCGTCTACAAAAAAACATACGACGTTTTTCTTTTCGTTTATAAAACAAAGAGGGGGTTGAAACTGGACATGGAGACATGCATGGTAAAACACAAGAAGGAAAGCCGCTTTCCCAAAATAGCTCCCCAAGGAGACCGAGTTGGGTTGCTTCAATTCGCAGACGATCTTCTCTTCTTCTTGCATGTGGACACTCGCATTATGATAGGATTAAATATGGTCCTAGCTAAATTTGAACAAGAAGTGGGCCAAAAGATTAGCAGAGAAAAAAGCCAACTCCTATTTTCCGAAAAATGACTCTCCTCAATCCATTAGGGACACAACAGACATTCTTCAAATTCATTCAGCGGTGACTAGGTTAGACTACCTCGACAACCACCTTTCTGTCGGGCAGTCAAAGGGTCGGGCATGGACTAGCACCGTCAAGCGCCTCCACACTCGTATTGCAAATTTGGAAGGCCCGTCAGCTTTTGCCAGTGGGCAGGATCATCCTGATTCATTCAATCCTTTGTACAGTACCCACACACTGGTTGACCCACCAATATCTGCTTGGGAAAGTCCAACATCAACTCCAACAACTGAATGTAGCCGTCCACTAGTCAGGCTCTCCCTAACAAAAGGGGTTTCATCCGATCAAATGGAGCAGTGACACTCGCCCCATAAAGGAGGGCGGTTTGGGTCTGAAAGACCTCGCTACCCAATCCATGGCATTACTCACTCATGTAGTTTGGAGATTCCATACAAACCCATGGTCACATTGGGCTACTCTATTGACCTATAATTACCTTCGGGGCACAATTTTTAGGGAATGTGTTCTAAATCCAAAAGACTCCCTCATTTGGAAAAACATGCTAAAAAACAGAGACCACTTTCTTCAAAATCTGGCTTTGTTAGTTAGGGATGGCCATCGAATTGGCCCCTGGGAGGACCAATGGATTCCTAGACGTGGTCTCCCTAAAACTCTCCTAAGGGACTCAAACACAATCATCACTTCCTTGCTACCTCCTGGTAACCTTAGTCAGTTCATCATCAAGAAACACAACTAATCACCTTGCTTCTCCAATCTCTTCTTCAATGGTGGCCCGCAAACATAGTTGAGCCCGCAAACATAGTTGAGCTTATAGCTTCCATCCCTTTGGGAGGCTCCAACATTCCCTGTTGGAGCAATGAAAGGCAGGCAGCTATTCCGCAAAGGCTCTATACCACTATTTACTCAAGCCTTCTGTAATGTCCGGCCCCAATCCCTAATTTGTATTAGGTATTAATTAATATTTAATTATATGTTTGGTATGTAATTTAGTTAAATAAGATTTTATATCTTTAGTGGGTCTCATTAGGAGGGTTTTAAATGGGCTTAGTGGTTTTGGGTCTTAGGTTGAAGACCAACTCATTTTTTTCCCTCTCGACCTAATTAGAATCCTATTAGAATTTTGCAACCCCAACCCTATTATTATAAATATCTCACTTTTTTGCATAAAACTAATCTTACATAGTGAAGGTTTCTTCTCTCCCAAAACCCTATTTCCTGCAAAACCCTTTTCCCTCACCCAAAACCCATCAGAGAAGAAAGGATCACCAACGTAGAAGTATGAGATTCGACCTCTAGGACATGACTTAGCAGTAAATGCCATCAATTGCGGATTTAAGGCAAGTGTTAGATGTAACTTGATATAGATTTGCTTGCTTTTCCTTGATTTGGTTAGTTCTTGATCATGTAGATTCGTTCCTAGTGCTCTTATGTGGATTAATGTTGGTGATTGTATTTTGATAATATATATATAAATAAAAAAAATAAAAGGGGGGCATACAACAGGCAATGTGGCTGCCCTCGTGCACAGGCAGGGCTACTTGGCATGTAGGCAGCTGCCTCGGGCAAGCAAGCCTGTTGCTTGGCGGGTTGGGCCTACCTGCGCTTGTTTATTTGTGGGGTAAAGTAGAGTAGAGAAGAGTAAATCCAAAATCAAGAAAAAATAATATATGATAGGTTATGATGACTTTTTCTATTTAGTTGCTTAATATAAAATCTTTTTGACTTTTCATATAAAAAGTAGAGAGCTCTTTTTTAATTTAGTAATGACTTTTTGACTTTTTTTTTGAAAAAAGGAGGGAAATTTGAATTTTTAAGAAAAAGAAAGGGGAAATATTAATTTTAAATATTTTAGTTTACTCTACCTTACAAACAAACAAGATATATATATATATATATATGAGGAATTCTAAAAATGCCCCTCTTTTCATCCCTCTTCTTTTTGGTCATGGGGCCTATGTTGATTTAATCGAGCCTTTTCATACACTACACCCTATAAATGGTCATAAGTCCAAGTTTGACACTCATCCAATTTTTTTTCACTGTTGGATTGAAATTATGGTAAAATTATGCTTCTAAATTATTAAATTTTAGGGCCATAGATTGAAAGGTTAAGATTATCTTATGGACTCAAGATTTTGCGTATAGGTAGGCCTCATATGGATCTTCGCATATAATGGAGTTCCATGATTATCATGCATCTCAATGGCCCCCAACAAGGAGGGGCATTTTTTTTTTAAATGCCTAGGCGTTTTATTGTGCTCCCATATATATATATATATAGGGGAATATTTTTGTGTAATGTCCCTCACCAAGGGACCGTGCATACTCCTCTATGGGGCACATGGTGGACCCTAACAAGGGATAAGACGGGGGGGAGGGATGGAAAGATCTATATGGGACCACCTTAGTACCAAGTTTGGCTCTAATCATATGTCCCTAACCTCTTCATTCATGACCTACAAATTCATTTAATTTGAATGTATGCATAGTTGATCCAACGGTTCACTAAATTCGGATTTGACCAAAAATTGGTAAATGGGTTCAATTCAAGGGGGACGTGTGTGTGGTCCATTTGGATGGACCATACAATGGGTCCCACTTAGAGTTCTCACGAAAAAAATGGTGAGAGATATATGCACATGAATATTTCCCATATATATATGGACAAAATTACTATGCATATGTCTTTCATATTATGACAATGAAAACTTTCATTTTTGAAAAGTATTGATGTGCAAAACGACAAAACCATTACACATCATGGTACTTTTTGACCTTGTTAGGTCTAAAAAAGGAACAATACCATATATATATAGCGTTTTCTAGTAAGATTGAAAGATGGGAAGTTACAAAAGTGACTTGTGGGATTAAGATACAATGCCCATGGTCAAAATCAATTGGAGTCTATCTCTATATTGAAAAAATAAAAAATAATCTTCAAATTCTACTAAAAATCAGAAACTATAAAATTTAGCTAAAAGTGAAGACAGAGAAAAGAAAGTACTAATTATCTACAACTTTTATGTTTTGTCCGAGTCCATTCAGATTCATTTAACCCGCTCTTTCATTGAAATTTGTCTGAGTCCATTCAGATTCATTTAACCCGCTATTTCATTGAAATTTGATTGCCAAAGCCTAATTAGGTCAAAACCTCCAAAATCATGGTCAAATTCCAAGTTCTCGAAACAATGTCAAAATTGGGCTTATTGGGAAGTTAATTTAATTTTCCAAACTTTCATCTTTTATGGCATCGCATTTCGTACTACAGTTTGTGAGTTAGAGACCGCACACGAATTTTAATTTTTAATAGGAGTCCTATTAAATTGGACTCTTTAATGCTTAAAATTAGAATCTCAATTTCTCAAATCAATAAGAGAATTTGGCTCAATTTCTCAAATCAACTAGAGAATTTGGCTCAATTTCTTAAATCAATTAGAGAATTCCAAAATCTCAAATCCTATAGCTTTAATATATATTAATTATACAAATATTCTATTAATGAAAAAATACAAGAAAAATCTAAGGTCACCTCAGAATAAGAGGAAAAAACAGATGATATGACATGAAGCTTGAAATTCGCCCTATTTTCTCTTCCTCTTGTCTCCAACAAGCCTTTTAATAGCAGACCCCACCTTACCTATTAAATCTTGAAATCTTCTTGGAGAGAACTTTTGCTAAATATTACTCAATTACGAGTGGGCCTACTTGCATTAAACTTACATTAAATATATTTAAAATATAAAAATATATGTCCTTTTATACATTGGGTCTACTTTATGTGTATAATCCGTTTTGATCTAAAATGTTGAAATTGTGTAGCATAGGGTTTATGATTAAAAAGTCACCGAAAACTAGAAATATAAACTTTTCTACTACTTTCATACTTCTCAATTAAGATAAGTTTTTTCTAGAGATTTTTACAAATAAATTCATTCTAAATATGGATTAGATGATTTGATAATGAAAAATACATATATAATGATTACGGTGTGGTACATTTGTTTTTAACAAATTTGACCTCATAAAGAATGGTAGCGATATTGTTGCCTAAATATTTTATACTTGTGAGGAAAAAATATGTCTGGGTCAAATCTTAATGTCATTTTCTTTGTCTATTCACCTTAGTATAAAAATATTATGACTCGGATGTTGGAAACGAAAATTGGACATAGAATCTATAAAGAAAGGTAACAATATCGTTACTTGAAAATTATATATATGCGAGAAAAAATATTTCTAGATTGATTTTTTTGTTCTTTTTAGTATTATTTAAATTAGGTCTCTCTTTCTCTGTCTCTCTCTCTCTTCCCCCCCCTCTCCCCAAAAAAAACTTTAGTAAACAAAAAATCCAAAAAATTTAAGGCATTAATTTTACACCTAATTTAACTAGCTCTTATTAGATTAGTTTGGAGTTTCACCATGAGGAGAGAGCGTAGTTTGTAGTTTTCAATTGGACCCAAAGAATTGACTTGAGATGTATCGAATTTGAACCACATGATTGTGCAAAGAAATAAAAATATATACATGCTGCTAACTAATGAAATATACATCAATTTGCCAATTATCTTGGCACTTATACAAGATTTCATGTTGACACATCATTTAAAACCTTAAACTATTCAGGCCAAGTCAATCGATCTGACTTAAAGTTTTTGACATTTGCATGATCAATTATAGGCACCGACCGAAACTCAAACTCAAGAAAGTGCATCAAAATAGTTAAAACGCATAAACTTTTTTTTTTTAGATTTTATTTGGGTGCATTATACATGTTTATTCTTGAGTGAGAAATATTCACTTGAGCATCACACTTGACACTACACATCCGAACCATCAAATGAGACGGAACCCATCGGCTGAATTTCATACATATCATCCGAATTGCATAAGTATATGTGAGCATTTTCCTCTTGAGTGAGTACAAAATATTAAATGAGACTTTGCTAAATCTTGTACAACGGACTATGGAGTGAGGATATGCATTTTAGGAAGATCCACCGTGTTGGAGAAATTTCTCAAGAAAAAAATGTAATTTGAAAATAAATAAATAATATGTTACTAAAGGTTTGGGAAAATGCCTCTTAGTGGAATTTAAAAAACATTTATGAGTGTTTTCTCTCTCAACCAAAAAACATTGCAGGATTATTTTTTTCCTCGACTATGTAATTTTCTTATAATGATATCATTACGATTCTTTATAGATTTTATGCCCATTTTTTGTCTTCAACATCTGATCCATAATATCTTTATACAGATGTGCATAAATACTAAAAATGATATTAAAACTTGACCCAAAAATATTTTTTTTCCACGTAAGTATATAATTTGCAAGTAACGACATCGTTACCGTTCTTTATAGATTCTACGTTCAATTTTAGTTTCCAATATCTGAGTCATAGTATCTTTATACTGAGGTGAATAAATATGGAAAATAATATTAGAATTTGACTTAGATATGTTTTTTCCCTAGAAGTATATATTTTTCAAGTAATGATATCGTTACAATTCTTTATGAAGGTAAATTTGTTTAAAAAAATATATACCACACCCTAGTTCGTTATATATGTGTTTTTCTTAATCAAATGGACTAATTCATATTTAGGATGAATTTACTCGTAAAAACTCCTTTTTTTCTATTACGACCATAATTTATACATGGATTGCCTTTCATTAATTATAAATAAAAGAGTCTAAGAAAATCGGGTTAATGTCCAATATTTTTACGCCATCTAAACTGGTTAAATGAATATAATATTTTACAGTGAGCGGTTTTCTCCTAATAAGTGCCTTTCCATTCACGTTTCAAATACCTCTTTAGGTAAGCTGAAAACGTTATTGTTTTTATATACACCATACAATACAATCTGTTCATACTAATGGCTATTTTTTTTTAAAGGAATTTTTCTTGACGATTGTTCTAAGGTCTAATTTAGGTCCACCAACGGTCAAAGTCTTCAAATTCCTACAGAGCTCTCCACGGGGCATGCTATTTCAAATGCGACGTCGTACATATTACTCAATGCGATATTCACATCTTTTGCACCTTTAATGTACGAAGCACTTTGAAAGAGGAAAAATGATCCTACAATAATTAGTTTTCACTACTTTTCTTTTAAAAGTTTAGTGAGATTTACCTATCATCTAATCTAAATTTTGTAATACACAGGAATTTCTTAGATAGTTATGCTCCTTAAATTTCGGTCAAATTCGAAATTTATTGAACCATTGGATCAACTGTACATTAATCAAAATTGATTGGATTAGGAGCCACTAATAAAAGGTGTTAGGGACATGTGGTTGGGGTTAAACTTGATATTTGGAATAGTTCCACATATATCTTTATATCCCATTTGGTTCTATCTTCAAATGAGACCCACAAGTGGCCCCATAAAAAATTTCCAAGGTAGGTGTAGAGAATACTTTTAACAGGATTAAAGCCTTTGAAAAAATATAAAAACTTCATGCAACTATTGCCGGGTAAACGTTAATGATAGCCAGTTATATATTTTGAAAGGAGAGTTGTTAAAACAACATCGATTTTGATTCAGTATAGTCAGCCAAAAAATAAAAATCAAAAATACAAAATACCCCCATCTCCTTCTCTCCCCACACCCCTTTTCTCTCATTCTCTCCCCACTTTCTCTTACAACATGGGATGAGCTTTGATGTAGAGGGGGCTCTCCCTCTTCCTCTTCCTCTTTCCCTCTCTCTATTCCTCTTTTTTCCCCTCTCCCTCCCTGTCGTCGATCTCCCTGCAGCAACGAGATGCATGGGATGAGAGAGGGAGAGAGATAATAGAGGGGGGAAAGAGGAAGAGGAAGAAAAAGAGAAAGAGGAAAGGGAAGAAAGAGGAAAGGAGGAAGAGGGAGAGCCCCATCTGCACTAGAGTTCATCCCCAGCCTGAGGGGAAGGTGGGGAAGGGGAGGAGAGAGGGAGAGGAAAGGGGTGTGGAGAGAGCATGGGCTTGAAAATTTTTGAATTTTGTCTTTTTGGCTGACCATACTGAATTAAAGCCGTTGTTGGAAATCATACCATAAGATTACTTTTTAATAATTTAGAGATTTACTAAAATACCTCACAGTGTTAGAATAGGGAGGGAGAGAGAGAGAGCTCTTATTCATTAGATCTGTTTTGTGTACATAATGGGGGGAGGAGGATCTTATTTATAGAATAAGATTGCTTCCTCCCCAAGCAACCTAATAGGGAAAACCCTAATCCTTAGGAATCCCTTTATCTCATGTGGGTCCCAATGTGGGCATCCACATATGATAATAACATCTTATAACACTCCCCCTTGGATGACCACCATTCAATGACAGTTGCCTCATTAAAACCTTGCAAAGGAAAAACCCAGTGGGATAAAAACCAAAGCGAAGGAAAAAGAGTACAACGTTCTACAGGATCATTGACTTGGTGTTGGACGTGCATAATGCTGCCTCGTTAAAACCTTAACTAGGAAAACCCAGTGGGACAAAACCTAGAGAAGGAAAAAGGGTACAGCGCACATATGTCCTGGGTAGCATACTTCAGGATGCCTCCCCCTGATTGACTACTCCCCCTGATGATAACATCTTTATACATAATTCAGCATGTCAATCTCGTATACAATTTCTAAAATACTGATTTTGACAAGAACTTCGTAAACTGATCAGCCAGGTTGTTGCTTGAACGAACTTGCTTCACTTCAATCTTGTTATCCTTCTGAAGCTCATGAGTGGGGAAGAACTTTGGAGTAATGTGCTTCGGCTTGTCATCTTTAATGTGTCATTCTTTAATCTGTTGAATACATGCCCCATTGTCTTCGAAAATAATGCTCAGGGTACCTGTACTAAGAGGTAATTGACAAGAACTACATATATGCTGAGTTAAATATTTTTGCCATACACATTCCCCACTGGCTTAAAAATCTCAGCATGGTTAGAATAAGTAGCTACCAAAGTCAATTTAGTAGAATACCAAAAACAATGATGGCATTGCCATTAAGAAACATACAATATGTCATAACATTTGTATAATACCAATCCAAAGCTTTGGTGCAAAACTATATATGGGAAGCATATTTATAAAGAGTGAAAAATCTCATTAGAACTTCTCTCGATCTGCGGGTCGAGATAAAGTAGCCCATAGTTTTCTCGAACTCTTCTGGAGTTTCGATTAGATTTATGTTATTTATGTAAATAACATAAACTTCTATTATTATAAATCCATTTAAGGATTGTATAAACAGGAACAAGCAAATGGGATTGTTTTCATGCTCTTCCTTATATAAACATTCACTAAGACGATTGTACCATATTCTTCTGGAATGCTTCAGGCTGTACAATGAACGTCTTACTTATATTGAGTACGTACTCTCTGACTTTGCTTCAGGCAAAGCAAATCCTTCTGGGATTTTCATATATATATATGTCTGTGTATGTTTTCAATCCCAAGTTTCTACAGGAAACCTTATATCATAATTTTGCCTTTCGTTCATTTGCCTTACAAACACCCATTTGTAACCTACAGGGTTAACACCGTTTGGGGTTTGTACTATAGGTTCATATATACCACGTCTATTTAGAGATTGTAATTCCTTAATGGTATCTCTTTATTTTTGGCCAATATATTCTTTGTCGACATTCATTTCTAGAACGTGGTTTTATATCCCAAACAACATTCTTAATTTCCATTGATATTTGAGTAGCTACCGCATATGCAAATGCGTCATCGATGATAATTTCATTTCTATCACATCTCTCTCTTGAATAATTATAAAGTATAGAGATCTCTTTATTTATTGGGTACCCATTGCCTCTTCAGGGGCTTCCAAAGTCTCTTCTGGGACTCATGTCTCTTCCGGGACATTAATTTCTTCAGGAAATTTGGAGAGAGTGGATTTTATCATAAACTCTTCGGGAGTATACCTCTTCTGGAGTATGATTGGGATATGATTGCTCATTTCTCTTCTTCTGGAGAGTTGAGTCCTTGAAACCTATAAGTCTACCATGCTTCTGGCATGTGTAGATTCATTTGCTGCCATATTTGGACTTTGTTCTTCAGGAACATTAATTCGTACTTGTCCTACAGGGACATTAATTCGTGCTTGTGTGTTCGTAACCGATACATGTGACCTAGTCACTTTTGCTGCATCATTAAAAAGCATCAGGGAATTCATTTGTAATTAAGTGCACAATTCTCCGTACTTCATTCTCACATTGTGAAGTACATAAATCTAGATGAGATTGAGTGGAAGTATTCTACATTAATTCTCGCCGTTCTTCAGGAACGGATTGTTCTTCAGGAACAAGGTGTTCTTCAGGAACTCTCTTATCTCCCCCTAACGGCGAGAAGACTGGCTCATCAAGATGACAATCAGCAAAAACGAACAATGAATATATCTCCTGTCATTGGGTCTAGATATCCTATTAATTAGGGTGAAGTATAACCAACATAGAGTCTACGTTCTGAGTTCATGCAGGTCACAAACCTATGCTATCAAGTCTTATAAAAATATATAAAAAAATATGCCCAAGGAAGTGTACCCTAAGTGTAATAATTTGTGCTAATAGGCATGATTTGATAAGTTCACTAATGTCACACTATGCCCTTTTCGAAAAGGATGGTCAATAGATGGTACTCTAAGAAGTACGTAACAGAAGTATCAATAATTTACCAGAGCATACGACCCCTAGAATAACAAGCTTCTGGCTTAACTTCGTCGTTTTGCTCATAATCGAATATGATTCGATTTTTAAAGATTGTCTTGTAATATAGCCTTGAAATATAAGGAGAATGCACTTAGCGTTTCTAGTATCAGCTTCTGGCTGTCAATACTAGTAATGATGTGCAAATACCATTAGGTAGACTCTTCAGGAGCATATAAATATTTGTACGGATACAGCTATGATCGATGCCGTGCACGAATGAAACACTAATTCAGAGAAAAACTTCTGGTTTTTTCAATGTAGTGTGTTTTGTTGCACTGTCTACCGGACAGATATTATCCTCAATTTCATGCTTTCCATGATCCATATAGCAAGTAGTAATAAACTCACATAATTAGTTAATCGCATCACAAAAATAAAAGTAAGAACAACTAAACAATTCAGCATTTAAAGCAAATATAACATAATATACGGGGGATTAAAAAATAAGTCCTACCATTCAACAAAATATCTAAAAACTGAACTTAATACTCAAACTCATAAAAGTAGTTGTAGGTCTTCCAGACCATGTTTGGTGGTTCGCCCAATTTCCAAACAAAATGCCTTCTCAATCACCTCTCCTGGGGTGGTTTATTTCATCTCTACGGGAGAACATATTATATCTACCTCTTCTGGAGGGATTTTAATTGACTAATCTGGCATTTATTTCAAGCGTTAGGTGTATGACCATCTGCTGGTGATCATCCCTCTCTAATGGGGATATAATGGCGCGGAAAATAAGAGCGTATGCCATATCCTTCAGGGATATTTTATTTCCGACTTTGATAATATCACCAAGCCTTTTAGAGTGTGTTAAGATCGATTTACTAATAATAATCAAACAAAAATAGAACTTCAGGTTCTCAATATCTGATGACAAAGTATAATGAAGAATTGGCCAATCAGAAAGTTAGAACTTCAGGTTCTTAACTGATGAATCAGAACTTCTAGTTCTGTCAATACTTCAGGCTAGTGATAGAACTTCAGGTTCTTAGAACTACTGGTTCTATCAAAACTTCAGGTTTGATTTCATGACCGTTGTATCGATCTACACTACTTTGAATCTTTAGAAATCAAAGCTCCAAGTTTGATTATGAATATGAATCTTCGGGTTCATATTCTAAATCTTAGAACTTCTAGTTCTAGATAATGTATGGATCTTCGGGTCCAGATTATTCATTGGATATAGAACTTCAGGTTCTATTATTTGGAACTACTGCTTCTGGCAATAATAAATTCATCAAACTAAAGTTTCATATAATCATATAGTGATAATGATACCGAAGTAATTATATCAAGTATGCAGTACAATGTTATAGAATATAAAAATAAATGTATGTGAGAAACAGAAATAAAATGTAGAACTTCAGGTTCTTAACATTCAATCAAAGATAATAATAAAAATGTGATGAAGAATTTAGAAATTGAAGTTTAGAACATCAGGTTCTCAGCTTAAGAATCAGAACTTCTGGTTCTAAATTAGAATAGTTCATGGATCTTTCAGTACGAGTTAGAACTTCAGGTTCTAGATTAGGATAATTCATGGATCTTCAGGTCCGAGTTAGAACTTCTGGTTCTAGATTAGGATAATTCATGGATCTTCAGGTCCGAGTTAGAACTTCTGGTTCTAAATTAGAATAACTCATGGATCTTCAGGTCCGAGTTAGAACTTCTGGTTCTAAATTAGAATAACATACAGAACTGCAGGTTCAGGTTATTTATTCGATATAGAACTTCTAGTTCTAAGTATCATATGAAACTTCGAATACGTATTGTAGATCTGAAAACTTCTGGTTTCAGAGTAAAATAAACAACGGATCTTCTGGTCCGAATATGAAAGAACTTCTGGTTCATAGATTAAAATAATTTACGGAACTTCGAGTCCGAATTATTGATTCCATATAGAACTTCTGGTTCTAAATATCGTATGGAACTTCGAATACATATTGTAGATCTGAAAACTTCTGGTTTCAGAGTAAAACAACCAACGGATCTTCTGGTCCGGAATCGACGGATCTTCTGGTCCGGATTCAAATGAACTTCTGGTTCATAGGCTAAAAGAATTTATGGAATCTCGAGTCCTAGTTGTTGATTCCATATAGAACTTCTGATTCTAAATATCGTATGGAACTTCGGGTTCCAATTACTTGCATAGAACTTCTGGTTCTATTTATGATCCATGATTTTCAATTTTATCATGATCTCCTTTTGATAAGAAATAATAAATTATTTATCACTCGAATTAAAATTATATATACTTGCAGATCTAAAAGGAATAAAAATAAATGCAAGTGTATGATTATCAAACTAATAAAATATCATAAAATAAAGAAAAATTACTTAACCTTTGAATAACCCTCCTTTTGGTACCAATGTGTAGATCTGCTCGCGAGCTTTCCGTAGGCTCAAACGGATCTCAAATCGGACTCCGGATGATCAAGATATGGCAGAAACAAGTTTCTACCATTGATCCGGTCAAATCTGCCTTTGACCGTACGACTCGCTGACGTCAGCAGGCTGACGTCACCTGGATGACATCAGTCACTGGGCTTTTGGAAATCATGCCTTTACAAACGGGTCGGGTCGACCTATACTTGACCTGGTTCAAGAGAAAACCCTTCTTCCTCTTCGTTTTGATTCTAGGTTCTGGGACAGACCCTGCAACCTTGAGATGGCTGGGCAACTGGGAGCGATGGATTTGTAACATTTCGAGGAAACCGGGCAACTGAAAATCGCCCGAGTCAATCGTGGTGTGCGGAAGGTGGATCCAGTTGGTGAAGCCAATGGACGAGCTGTAAGCCGTGCCCGTGATGAAGACCGAGTGGAAGATGCCATGTTTATGGGCAACCTTGATCGTCCATCCAAAGAAGAAGTCGGAGATGATGCAGATGTGTCTTGTACCTGCACCGTTTCAGAGGTTTCTAGGGCTTGGCTCGACTCATCCGTGTTCGATTCAACAACAACAACTTTAGTTTCTAGGGTTTCTGCTTCTTGATTATCGAAGATCTCATCTAGCGCCTACTGCAGCGCGATCGCCCTGCGGATCACGCCCTTTCTGCAGTCTGTCACCACAAGATCGACTCCGCTCACCGAATCCAACTGAAAGAGAAGAGACATCAGCGTCTCGCCCAACCTAAGCCGCTCCTTCGCATCTCGTGATATCAGATCGAACCTGTGCGAGATCTGATGGTGGATCTCTTCGACTTGGGTTCTGATCGCCGCGATCTTCTTCACGTTCTTCCGCACCGTAAAGCCTCGGAAGAGCTTCTGGATCTTCGTAGCGGCCTCGGATCTGGTCGTGTCGGACCCGACAAATCGGACCGGCATCGGGACGGGCTGCGGAGGAGGTTGGTGGTGTTGACGGGCGGGGCGAGGGCGAGGGCGAAGGCGGCGGCTGCGGCGACATGGCCTTTCTGCCAAATCTCTGCAACTGGTTCGATCGCAGGCTCCCGAGACCACACGTCCGCGCTTTAGGCCCGCGCATCGAGCTCTGTAACGGGAATCTGAGATCTCATAATAGCAAGGCCATGTCGCTCGCTGCATCCTCAACAAGCACAAAACAATAGAGCATTTCGTGCTGATAACGTGTTAGAATAGGGAGGGAGAGAGAGAGAGCTCTTATTCATTAGATCTGTTTTGTGTACATAATGGGGGGAGGAGGATCTTATTTATAGAATAAGATTGCTTCCTCCCCAAGCAACCTAATAGGAAAAACCCTAATCCTTAGGAATCCCTTTATCTCATGTGGGTCCCAATGTGGGCATCCACATATGATAATAACATCTTATAACACACAGGACAAACAACGGTCCTATTTAAGTAGGATATAGGGCAATACCGTAATTTTCATCAACGGCACAGAACCTGTCCTCTGTCCTTACAACCACCGGCCATCTACTGTTTTATTCAACATCAACCGTTCATTTCCTCAACTGCACTCCTCCTCCTTTTTTCTACAGAGCTCTTTGAATCAGCCGAAAGAGAGGAGGAGGAGGAGGAAGAAGAACAACTGATATCTGAGGTTTCGTGTTTTTTGTAAAGGATGGCGTGTCGAGGGTGTTTGGAATGTCTGTTGAAGCTTCTAAATTTTCTGTTGACATTAGCTGGATTGGCGATGGTGGGTTATGGTATTTATTTGCTGGTTGAATGGAAGAGGGTTTCGGAAGTGGAAATGGTCTTACGTGGGATCACAACTGCAAGGGGAGATCATGAATTTTCGATGTTGGGTCGGCCGATGCTTCTCGTCTCTCTCTCAACAAGCATTCTAGACAAGTTACCCAAAGCTTGGTAAGGCCATTTCTTCCCAATTATATGATATAGTAGCATTTGGATTGAGCTGAATCTGTGATTTAATTTTGTGGTCATTTTGATGGAAATGGATATTTAGAATGGCATTTATGTAATGAGCTACAGCTTAATGCATGATAATTTGTTAATTGATTGAATTTCTTTACCATTGTTATTCATGTTGATGGTAATGGGTAGTTACTTAGAGGTATGGACTAGAATAATGTGTCGTATTTGAGCAGATTGATTCAATACTGAAGGCCATATTTCATGTAGTTTGGCATGTGGCGCCAGTCCTAAGCTTGGGGTAAAATTAAACTTTGGTTATACTCTTTCATTAAAGTGTCACTTAACCTACCCTCCGTTGTCCCAAAAAAGGCTGCAGTAGATGAAGATTTGAGCAGATTGATGAATTGGAAATATAAGGGCACTGGGTATGACTATATGAAGAGTTAAAATGGGAGGCAAGGACAGGCATTGCTCTGATGTGGCTCACCAAGGACAGGGAATGCCACAAATGCCTCGAAATCTCCTAGATCAGATCTTAACCCTTCAATTAATGACTAGAGAACAGGTGAGAAGGAAAACTGTTAAGAGAACTCCACATTCAACCAAGCAGAAGGATGAGGGGAGAAATAGGAAAAATTTTCTTTTTTAGATATGTGTTTAAACTATTAAATTTTCAGAAACTTTGGTCGGACCATGGCCACCCGCCATCTCCACTGTGCAAAAAGCTAACATTGGAAGGCTAGTTGCAAGCTTAGACGTCAGGCTCTATATATCAGTGGCCGGAACGCTAATATGTAGTGCTGCTTGGCACTATCCTAATGAAGGCATACAAGATACAAGTATCACATGGGAGAGACCATAAATGGAGATCCTCCAAACCTGAATTTCTTAGGACAGATTGCAACTTCTCTCTTTTTATTTCTTTTTCTTGAAATATTTTCGGACAGTATTTTGTACAACACACTTTGTCAAGCATATAGACTTATATAGTCCATTCTAAATTCTAATTAACTAGTTTATGATGGATTTGAAAAATGATTAGACTTGGAGTAGTGGAGTTGAAGCAGATCCCTCACCTGAGTATGCAAGTCAAATCCTTGAGCTTTTTTAGGATCCATTGTCATGGATTTAACGTAAAAAAAAGAAGCAAAGGTAGTAACTATGTACACTGGATAGAAGTTCCAAAAAAAAAAACAAAAAGTTTGCATGATGGATATGTAGTCCCAAAGGCAGCATGACACTCTAATTATGTTGCATTCCTTTCTTTCAACCCATTTTAACAATAATCTTTTCTTAAGTTGATGCACGCAGAGATTTTAAGTCGTACCCACCCTAATCCTGCAAGATATGGATTTTTAGTGTCACCAATAAATAAATGAATGACATCGTTTTTAGCGTCACAACTCACATCTGAATTGTCAATTTGCAAGATGGATCTGCATTCAACCCTGAAAATATTCTGTAGCTTTATCATTTTTTGTATTATCAGGCATTACCATCTTTCATCACAGGGGAACTGACCATGGGGCCTGTGATGTTCGCACTTGGGAAGATTCAGTAGCGATTGAAATCAATTTTTTTCAGTACCATTAGCTAGATAATATTACTACGACCTAATGATTTTTTGTATGTAATTTTGCAGGTTCATTTACCTATTCATTGCAATTGGAGTTATTCTCTTCGTCATATCTTGTTTTGGCTGTATTGGAATTGTTGCCAGGAACGGATGCTGCCTTACTTGCGTATCCTGATTTATGATTACCTTTACGCTGAATTAATGATAAATTTTGTGTATCTAGATATCAGTTGTGCACTTGCTGGACAGGCTTTGGTTACTTCAGGGTAGGTGGATTAATATAAATGGTGATTTTATTCCACTTCATAATTTAGGGCCGGCTCAAGACAATTTAAAGCCTAAAGCGATAAATTTTTCTATTTTTAATATTATTATAATATTTTATTTAAAATTTATTTTTTTCATTTTTTGTAATGCAACATTACTATTTAAGTTTCTATATTCAAAATTTGCTAACATATTTTTTTTTTCAATTGATAGTATAGCTAATCTACTTTATCTTTTTTGTGACATTGTTGATCTAAATTAGGATTTTATAGATTTTAATTTTGAAAACTTCTTTTTATAAAAGTAATAATTACAGGTATTGTCAATATTTTTCTAGTAGACATATTTAATATTTCTAAATTATAACTAATAATATTTACAAATAAAATGAACACTAACTATAATAAACATATAATATGAGCTTCTAATTAAAATTTTTTAAAAAGCATAAACCACAGAAGTTAATTTAGTGATTTATCAGTGTTGGCCACAAATATTATAAATGCGGATTACTTTTGAATTTTGAATTTGACACAGCTTCTTCAATATGAAAAAAAAAAGATCATATTTAAAGTTGTCTTCTAATGATTTCAAGCAGCATAGATATAGAGGAAAAATTGTACAAATTGAAAGATTTTCATAACAGAAAATGATTTCTTGCTTGTTGTGATTTCAGATTTTTTTTCTTTTAATGGCAATATTTTCTCAATGGTAAAAGTAGTTTTTAATTCTTTTTTTGAAATATAAAAAGATAACACTTGTAATTTCTAGAATGTAAAAAGCTGGCAGTTGCTTTAATTACTTTTATTAGGCTTTATTTTTTAGGAGAAACTAAATGATGACAATTGCTTTGTTTTAAATTTGAAAAGATTAAAGTTGTTACAATTACTTTTTTGACGCTTTATTTTTTTGGATTGAAAAAAAAGATGGAATTTATTTTTTGGGGGGCTTATTTTTTGTGAGGCCTAAAACAAAGGCATTTCTGGCCTAATGGTCGAGCCACCCTGCTTCAAAATACAAACACACACTAAAATATTATATTTAGATCTTTTTAGGCAACTACTATTAATGTCAGACGTCAGTTTTGCGGTCTATGAAACTCGGAACTTTGTGGCCATCTTCCCTCTGTTATAAACAAAGGAAACACTCGTTCTTAACAAACTAAAAAATGGTTCCCTTAACACTAGCAGTATTCTGTATTGGTGATTTTATTAATCTTAGCAGAGCTGGGATGTGCAGCTTTTATATTCTTTGACCACAGCTGGGAAGAGGTGTGTTATTTTTTTTTAGATGTGTAGATTTTAACACTTTCGTTTTTTCCCTGACAACTTTCTAACTACTTGGATAAATGGTTCCTGCAGGCAATCCCAGTTGACAAAACTGGAGATTTTGGCATGATTTATGGTTTCTTGAAGAAAAACTGGAAAATCGCTAAATGGTTTGCTTTAGTAGCTGTTATTTTGGAGGTATACTTGACATGTGATCATTTGCTTGTCATTTCTTTTAATCAAAACCATTTTGATTTTTGTCAGTAGATCCTTTGTTTTGTGTTAAAAATTATGTTCTTTGGCCCTTTGATAACTTTTACGTAGCATAGCATTTCTATCAAAAAATGTATCAAATGCGATAGCTTTTCCTCTTATTCAATGCTAAGGCTTCTAAAAATTACGTTTTCATTCTATAGTATGGCAGCTAAATAGAACCCTGTAATGCTTTTCGAAAATCTTTGCAAATTGCGATAGCTGGGCTGCAATGTTTTATGCCCCTAGAAACCTTTCTCTTTAAGCATGACTTTCCAAGCATGTATGAAACATATTTGAATTCATGGTGTTTGCTTTATGGCCCTTACCAACTACTCGATGGATACCCTCCGTCGTTTGTTTTATTGGTTGTGTTGGTGAGAATGGGCAGTGACATAGAAAATAGAGATTGATTCCACTAAATGATCATACTTGAACTACTGGGCATGTTAAAAAAAGGTAAAGAATTTTTGCCTACCTAGTTATCCACACAGCTTGCGTATACATGTGGCTTATGGCTGTCTACTTTGTAGTGTCGTCAATTGTTTTTGAAAATAGAATTCGTTTTGCAAATTGGTGAAGAGGTTGAATCGAATCAAATCTCAAATTGTATATAAATCTTAGGATCATTCTTAATTTTTTTTGAAGAAATAAAAATAACAAAGGAATTTTAAAAAAAAAGAAAAAGTAGTTATTAATAATCTATTCATATTAGCATCAACATATTTTTTTATTGTAGTAGCATCAATATTATGACAAATAGCACTACGGTACAATCATATAAACAACATCGTTGATATGTCTCAGTATATCATAAATCCAAGGATCCTTCATAATTTTCTTGAAGAAAAAAACATACCAAAAGAATTTTAAAAATTAAGAAAAAGTAGTTATGCATAAACCATTCATAGTTGCATGTATACTAACGATAAAAAAAAGAAAGTTGCATCAATATTATGACAAGTGAGACTATGATACAGCCATTTGAATATCCTCATTGACATGCCTGTCTATCATATATGATATGTATGAGAAATTGAGTACAAATAGTTGAGTATGTTGAGATAACAACATTGCTGGAGAAAATAAACCATTGTAATTTCTCTTTCTCTTTGAATCTATTAAAAAAATCCCAATCTTCAACTATGCATGATCACAATGTGTCTCCAGACTTATTCAATTGATTCATGAAAAAAAATAAAAAGAAGATAAAAAGGATGTAGGATGAAACTCTTTATTATAGTCAAACACTCCAGACTAAGCGTCATCAATTCGCCCGTGGGCCCGTTACCCGGTTCAAGCCCCCCGAGCCAGACGGGTTTAGCCCGGCGCAGGCCCAGTCATTGGGTGGGCTAGCCCAGCCAAATAGTGTTTGGGCTAGGCTTGGGCTTCGGGTTTAAAGCTTAGCCCTACCCGATAGCCCACCCACAAGCCTGCAAGCTTTTCATATAGCAACCTAGCAATGGGTGGTTTTACTTTGTACTTATGCATTCATGTAGGCTTCTAACTGCTTAGACTCATGTCCATTGGTCCATGTAGTAAACTAGCAATGGCTAATGGGTAGTTGTTTGTACTTTGTACTTATGCATAATGCATTCATTTTAAAATGATATTATTAAATGATAAAAAAATAAATAAAAAACCTGGCCTACCCGGCCCTCCAGAAAAAAGCACGATGGGCAGGCTTAGGTTTAGACTTTTCAAACAGAGCCTAGCCTGCCCGGCCTGCCAGAAAAAGAAAAAAACCCAGTGGGAAACCCAGTGGGTAAAGCCTGCGGGCTGGCTTGGGTATCACTTTCACGGGCGAACCCGGCTTGATGACGACCCTTACTCTAGACATACACCTATTCTTTGTTTCTTTCTAAAACTTTTTATGGAATTCCAAAAAGTTTTATCTTAAGAGGTTTATGAGGTAACATCATAAATATAGGACACCCAAAAATGAAGAAGAGAAAGTAAAAGAAAAAGAAAATAAAAATAAAGAAGACTAAGAGTGTGCAATTCTTGTTTTTGTTGTTGTTGTTGTTCTTCTTCTTCTATAGCCTCAAACCTACCCCACCCACCGCAAATTTTCTCCTTCCACCTGAATGTGGTAGAGACAAGCCTTTGGCACAATAGATGGTGCTCACCATTGCAAACTTAAAGGTTGTCATGTTCCCAATAAAGTTAAAAATAAATAAGTATTGAATCATAAGATTTACTTGTAAACATAATTCATTTTATAGATACAAATCGTTTTCCTTGTGATTCAATATGAATCATATGCTTTGTATCTCAAACTTGTGGATTTTGTACTCCTTATCAGGTTTTGGTCCATCGTCATTATTATTGTCAAAGTCTTGTACCAACTATGTTGAGTCGGCTGCATAAATTCTATTTTTCCAGTCCGATCTAGCCAAACTTTGAATAGGTTGCACTTTATTGACATCTATCCTTTACTACTTCCATCCAGGCCGTTTCAGTTCACCCTTTTTTTCTTGGTGCCTCAACCTGCATAAAAACATCCATCTCCCCAACGGCGCCACTGATGCCCTGCATTGGACATTTCAGGTTTTGTTTATCATTTCAATTATATGAAAAGTATGTCAGAAGCTTGAACTTTGACTGGTTTATGAATCCACCTAGTTGACCACATACTTGAGTCCATTTTTTTTCCAGCCGGAAAGGCCCTTTTTTTTGGCTCCAGGAATACTACTTCAGGAATCAACAACCTTAGCTTTTGATTTAAATACTTATTTTTTGCATCATTCTATAGTTTCTGGTCTAATAAATTATAGCAGAACTGAACAAGTGATGTCTACTTTATGCCATGCTTACAAGCATATGGTAGAGTAAATCATTGCACAACTAAGAGAGCGCTCATTAATTTTATACCTTGCTAACAGTTTGTGGTATTCTATACAGTTTGTGGTATTCTATCTTGCGATCTACTTCATGGTTTTCTTCTTCTTCTTCTTCTTCTTCTCAATTGAATAAGTCAGAGATACAAACTCATACGTTAAGTGCTGATGCAATAGCAACCAATGGTTTGTTTAACACTCAGCCAAGATTGTTTCACGAATTATTTACACTTAAAAGAAAATGCATAACTATCAATGCATCTGGGGTAGTCTAGTCATATAATGATCCCAAGTCTGGGATGTTACAGCATTTCTCCAGAGCTGGAAAGAGGAACGAAAGGTATATCAGCCTCCATAAGCTATTCCAGGTGGATGGATGCCTCCTAAAAGATATAGACTCTAACAGCTGGGTCAGATGTCCCATAAATCCAGTGGTACCAAACCTTGCGCTTTTAAACATTGTTTTCAGCCTTCACCACAGATACTGAGTCTCACTTGAAGGACACCAGTAGAGACCATTCAAGTCCATTTATGTTTAATGATAAAGGCTGGATGAATGACAGCATCAATTCACAAATTGCACAACAATGAAAATATTCAGAAACGTGTATTTGTGTGTTAGATTAGTTTTTAGTTTGCAGGATTTGTTTGTTATTGAAGGATCTGTTTGCTATTCAAATAATTTGCATTATCACCTATCATTCACAGGCATTAGCATTCTTGTTGGCTCTTATCGTAAGGGCGTCAAACAGTTCAGCAGACTATGACAGTGATGATGAGTATATAGCCCCAAAATCATCAAGTATCCATCAGCCATTGATAAACAGGCCGCTACCCGGAATAGGAGTGCCTGTTGGTGGCAGCCTAGATCAGCGACCGAGCAGGAACGATTCCTGGAGTATACGGATGAGGGAAAAGGTGCGATCTATTTAAATCCTTCTTGAGATACTTAGATTTTATGTGTTAGGATCTCATTCCCCATTGAGCTACCACTTATCATAAAACCAATTGGTGATGGGAAGCAGAATTATGGTTTTAAGGTCTTTTCAGTTGTATTAGGAAGGTATTCGAGCATCACTCGAACATGGGTGCACACGAGGGTTGTACCAGGACCTAACAATCTCTTGCTCACTGGTACCACCCGAGCAAAGACTTGAACCCCCAACCTCTCCAGGCTCTGATACCAATTGTTGGGATTTCAGACCTCATTGAGCAACCACTTATCTCAAGACTAATTGGCGATGAAAAAGGTAGAACAATGGTTTTATGGTCTTCTTGGTTGTGTTAGAAAAGCATTCAAGCATCACTCCAATACGGGTGCACACGAGGGTTGTAGTAGGACTTAACATTATGCATGTTTTAATCATTAATATTTTCGTGTTCTTTTACTGTCACCTCATAACAGTATAGGCTCAACACATCTGATTTCACATACAATCCCTCAGACAATGTAACAGCACCACAGTCAGAAGGAAGGAGCCGTTGCAATATAATGTAAAAGTCTACTTCTGAAGTTTTTTGAGGTTGGATGTCGCTTGCTACAGATATTTAACTAGAAGCTCTAGAGTATGTATGTTTCAAACAAACAGATTTTAACGGAATTGGTGTTCAGTTGCTTCTTTATATTTGTGAGTGACTGGTTTGTTTTTGGGAATGATGGTCCTCTACAATCTTTTGAGGGACCTTCATTTCATCACGTCGAACTTTATCTTCTTTAGAAACATTTGTTGCCAAGTTACTTTTTAAGAGCTAGTACGGCTGCATAGTAGTATGTTTTTTCCAGGTAATATAGATGTTTTTGTTAAAGAATCATCATCAAAATAATACTACCAAACGGCAAACACGGTCACGGAGCTGTCCATCTAGATTATTGCAAAACGCTGACCATCTTTCAATTGAGCTTTTTCATTACTGAGAATACAAAAAGGGGGTTTACATTCTTTAGAAGGGGCAACAGGGTTGGTCCAGGAAGAACCCAAGAGGCCGGTGGTAGTCCATGCTGACCACACCACAATAAGGTGCAGTCTTCTTTTTGCCACCACCAGTCATGGCGCTTGGCGAGGGTAATGTTCTGATCAAGATCTTTCTGTTCTCTCCATTAGAGGGAACCAAAGATTTAATGGTTCAAACTTATGGCTACCCAATCTAATGGTAGATATGAATATAATCAGGATTGAATTTTGGCCAAATGTAGTGGTGGGGCTGAAGCAGGTTAGTGTAAAGGGATTAGATTGGCCATAAAATCTGTTCATGTAGTTGGTTGCTGTTTACTATTTTTTTTAATGACTTCGGGTATTCCTCACGAGTTCAACGTTAATCTTTTGGCATCCGAACCAGGGGTTACTCAATTCTAACGAGTAAGGACTATTTCATGAGGCGTACATACATAGCCACACATAGTACCTGAGTAACGCAAGGAGCTAGAGCTAAACTTAAAACCTTAGAAAGCAAATCCAAATCTCAAACCAACTAAACTATTGCCTTATTTACCATTTTTTAAGGAGATAGGCGAAAATTGAATGATTAAAAACATCCAAAATCCATTAGATGTTTGGAACATTAGATTGACATAACCCTATAAAAGTCCTGAGCATTTGTCATCCACAACCCTAAAAAATGGGGCCCATTTGTTTGCTTCGATTTGATTTTAGAGGAATTTACATGCAAATGGGCTCCCAAGTTCCAACAAAGGATCATTGAAGACTCCAGTGGTGAATAATACAAGGCAGTGATGTAGATCGGACCCATATTTTTTAGGACCTTTTGCATGTTGACAATATGAATGTATGGGTGCTGTCATTCGCAGGCCCATATTAATTAATCAGTGGAAGTAGGCCCTCATTCAATAGCACAATTTCTTGCCCAAAAAATATAAAAACGGATTGCACAGATTTGGGTCCGTTGACCACATGGAGGTTGGGTAATAAATGGGTCAGAAATGGTTTGAATATGAACCTACAAACCCTCATCAACCCAGAAATTTGCATAAAACCATTTGATGAGGATTCCACCTTCCCCTTGGGCTTTTCTCAACTAAAACCCATCGGGTCAAATCCTCCCCCTTTAGGTGGGGTCTTGTATCACCTCCATAACAGTAAAATTCACTGGTGAATACTGAAGCAGTGAAAATGACAATGGTCAACCAGCTCGCATATTTTACCACGAATCACTACTGTTCCGATCCAATGGCCAATCAGTCCGATCACAGTGGAAATAGTTATCCCCACTAGAGATTTTACCGGCTCTGCTGACCTGGCAAGATACAGGTGGTCAATTTTCTTTACTAAAAGCATGAAACAGAGAAAAGATAAGCAAAAAAGACTACTTTTTTCTGTGAAAAGTCCTTCACTGCGATATTAAGCACGGCAACTAAGAGATAATCACTCTCAAAATCTAATTCTCGGTTGCGGAATATCTCTGGAAAGCCTGTTAAGTTACCTGTTGAGCATGATAGGCCTTGTGTCACAATTGAGGTGCACTTGCTATCCCGTGTGACAGGCCCACCCTTCACTATAATAACCATGACCATAATAAATACACCCATGAATTCTATTATCAATCTACCACCCAACTGAAAGCCGTCCAGTATAATGAACCTGCTAGATCAGGTTTATAATGATCGTCCTGGTTGGGATATAGCTAAAAAATCGTCAAATCTTGTTAAAGGTTCAGAAAATTCCAGTGGTGGTGCCATTGACAGAACAAAATGAACTACTCATGATATGATACAGAGAGGAAATTTGGAATCATCCATGCAAAATTTGTAACGAAAGCAATGTAGAAGATATTCCAAACAAGGTGGTGAATCCCGGATGGATAGGGTTCACAACTGGTGGAATCGATGACTTTGGAGACATCAAGGAGAGTTATCAGTAGTTTTTGGGAAGTTGTACCATCAAATGCGAGACCAGGCCCAGGTGTTTTTGTAACTGTTATTAGGAAAAAAAAAAAAAAAGGAAATGGTAACTGTAATTAGAAGAAAAAGGCAAGCAGTATAAGAGGATTATTCTGGTAAGCATACAGCCAATGAGGAACAATATAGCATGACACAAACCCAAAGGAGAACAAAAACTATGAAGAAAAGAACACCAACAATTATGAAGAATAGAACAACACCAACTAAGTGCAGAACCAACAGAGATCATCAAAAGAAACATCCTGCTTCTGTTGTTCAGGCATATCGAGAGCGACTTCCTTCTGATCCCTCACAATTTGATCTAGTGAGTCTCCCTCAAAACAAAGTGCCCAGGTGTTGATATCCCACAACCAAGGGCTTTGTTGCCCTACATCCTTTTCTGGTCCTACTCACTGTCAATTTAGCTTGGTTCCTCCTAAAATAGAGTACAGAGCAACAACATTCAGAATGGAGAAACAAAGTAAAACCAATCTCATAAAAGCTTTCCCAAGAAGGCTTGAAGCATGCACTATTATAGCAAATGATTTAAAACAAAAGTACACACAAAAGAAAAAGAAAATTATCAGAAAGCCAAATTTAGATCCACCAAACGCATTTGCAAACTTGTGAGCAAGGTTCATCTTAGTCATGCTCTGTTAATAAGAAGAGATGGCTGCTATCATTATCTGAACTGTATACTTGCTAAAAATGGCAATCACTATCTTGGAAAAGGTAAGGGAACCAAATGCCTCATAAAATTCTTACAGATACACCAACTGGAGAAAATGTATAGGCAAAATGAGACAGAAGTTTGTAGGGAGGTCTTTAGGATTAGAAGCTTCTCATATCTGAAGTAGCTCCAACAGGAGATAGTTAAACAACTTTGTGTGAGAAAGAGTTTGAAAATTCAAGCTAGAGGCATGTTCAACCAAAAACACGGAATTACAAGTGAATGATCAAAGCATATGCATAGCTTCTTCACATGTTCATTTAACCTGAACAGGTGGGACTAATAGCTTGGAAAATCAGATTATTGATCTGGCTGGCAATGCTGGATAGACCAGAGCCCAAAAGTTTACCTTATGGGATGTGCAAAAGATTAGATGGCCTGGAATGGATACTACAATCTGTGAAAGTTTTGAGGCACAATACAGTCACCACTGTGAGTCATCAGTAAACAGGTCCACATTTTAGATAGCCTAATGCCCTAATCATAGCCATTTAGGGAGTCTGAAACCATGGACACCATGGATACCCATGCATTTGCCCTTCTGCACATTCTTCTTGCATACTAATAAAATCATGTTAAATAGCCAATATGATATACTTCCAAAATAGAACAGTGTTCTCATTGCTACCTCTGGAGACCGATGAGCGTGCGATGTAGAATTAAGCTGGCAGGTTTCCATATTTGAAAGCAACTGGACTACAGTCTTTAGATGAGGAACACTGTAGAGAATGAAATTTGCGGATTAGCCCCAAAATCCAATATGGCCTAAATAAACTTGTTTCAGTATACATTTTTGGACTGGCTTAGACAGGCTTTAGCCTGGGTCAAGCAGCTTCTTTACAACCAAAGACACCCTAAAGGCCAGGGGTCAAAGAGCTTATGGACATGTGGGCGTACAGGTGTTTGTGTTAGAAACATAGTGGCAGAAGAAATCTACACTCAAACATTATAGTTGATACAAGCAATGGATCCAGACCATTCATTCAATGAGGCTCACCATGGATTAGCCACTCTCCAAAAGTCCATCCACTCAGATAAGAACACTGAGTTTCAAGACATGGTTTTCTTAATTGCTTCAATGGGAAAACTGGATGACTGACCTTCGTAAGCCGCTTTCCATATTGATGCAGCCCTAGGGTTAGGGGTTGCGTGGAGGTGCCTAAGCACGTGTCCAAGGACACTTCGAACCGTCAAGATGACTTCAACACACACGAGGAAACACCTCTGGGAAAAACCCAATTCTATTAATCAACCAAATCTGAGAATTTCTTCTCTACAATGCCATATATATAGTAAAACAAACTTAATAAGCAAGAAAACCCTAGGCTAAAAATGGAAACTTTCCTAATAACAATAATAATCCTAATCTAATTTGAAGAGGGGCTGCTGGGGCCTAGACTGCATCATCCTCCCCTGGTTGAAAGAAGAGTTCGTCCTCGAACTCGATTCTGCTTCGGATTGCCAGTGTAAATATGTTGAACATGAAGGATTTCCTTTGTGGCAGCTTTCCAGGAATTCTTCTTTGGCGGTTGTGGGTTTTCAGGATAAAGAGTAACTTGCTGTCCACCATGCATGAATGTATAGGTGTTGTCGCGCATACCATGAATCTCATTCTTGTCATACATCCATGGACGGCCCAATAAGATATCACCACTATCCATAGGTAGCACATCACACCAGATTATATCCTTGTAAGTCTCACCAATGGCAAAAGTAACTTTACAAGTATGTCGAACATGCGCTTGATCATCATTCATTAGCCATTTGACAAAATAAGGACGGTTATGCTTATAAACTTTCAGTTGGAGGCGATCAACAAGAGCCTGGGAGATGAGATTTTCACAACTTTCACTGTCAATAACAACTGTGCAGTTTTGTCCCTGAATCATTCCTGCGGAACGAAAAATATTTTTGCGCAACCACTTATGCTCAATAGTTGGTGAAGCATTCTTGAGGACAATAAGAGCTTCATCTGGGGGCTCTGCATCGATGAATTCAATTTCCGCAGTGTCAATATTCTTGGAATTGTCAATATCCTTAGGATCAGTGTCAGTACCCTTAATATCATCTCGGATATTATTATCAGCACCTTCAATCTCAATCAAATGTATTCGCTTTGGACAGTCTGCTGCTCGATGCCCGTGCTGATGACAATGAAAACAAACCATCTTATTTTGACCTTCACTCCTAGCAAAAATCTGTCAATTGGATTTAGCTTCTTGTAGAGATGAATTCTTCGGAGAAACCCATTTGGATTTTTGTACTTGATGATTTGCAATTCCCTCAGCCTTGATAGCATGTTGGATGAGTTCATCGACAGTATCAAAATGTTGGAAGGCAAGGATATGCTGAATGTCTAGTCTCAATCCATTGAAAAATCTATCAACTACCACATCATCCTCTTCATTCAAGCCACAACGAGCTTGCAGAGTTAAAAATTCCTCGGAATACTTAACAACACTCTTGGACCGTTGTTTCAAGTTTTGAAAACTGGAACGGAGATCTCTTGCATAGTTGACAGGGAGGAATTTTTGTTTCAAAATATTTTTCATCTCAGTCCATGTATCAACAGGGTCCATGTTCTGATTCCTCCGTTTTCTTTGCATTTCAGCCCACCAAGTTGCAGTATAATTACAAAATCTAGTAGCAATCAGTGTGATTTTGTGATGCTCAGTCATTGGCTTATGTGCGAAAATATTTTCCACGCACACTAACCAATCCATGAATTCAGCAGGCTGCAATTTTCCATCATATTCGGGAATCACAATTTTAATTCCTAAATCTCGATCAGGATTATGGACCGGTGGATCCCGTTGATTCCGAATATTTGCACCATCATCACGGTGGTGATGCATACGTTGATTATTTTCTAGATTTGTCACTCTAATGTCCAATTGTTGCAGGGTGGTGTGCATGCCGTCAACTTTGGCAGTTAATTCTCTAATAGTATTAGCCAAATCTTCAAGTGAAGAAGATGACGATTCAACATCTACTTGCTTCTTAGGAGGCATTTTTTTTTTTCAGAACAAGAAGGCGGGTCGGGTCGGGTTGGACTTGTGAGGAGCCGAACCAACTTAGGCCCGTTTAGAAATCAATGGGTCGGGTTACACTTGCTCGGGTCGGGTGTCGTGCACGTATCTCCCTCTTCCTTAGTTTCGGGTGTCGTGCAGAGAAAAGAAATAAAGAGAGCGGAGGGGAAACTTATCTGCAAGGAGAAACAGAATGCCGTCAAACAGATTGGAAGGGGGAATAACAGCGGCTTGTGCTCGTTGACGAAGATCGTCTGGAGGTGGTGAAGATCGACAGTGGTGGTGACGACGAAAGCAACTGGATGAGGAGACGATCGGAGGGAGCGCGCTGGATCTGACGCATGACGCAACAGAGACCCTAGCTGCAGTGAGATGCGGCGGCAGATGCTGACGGCGACGATGAAGCCAGAGGAAACCGACGACAATAGAAGCCGCGGTGCCAGGTACGTTGTCTTGCCACTGTCTTTGCTTCTTCTCTCCGCGCTCTCTCTCTCCGGGGGTATGGACTACTGCGATTGAGGGTTGAAACAGAAGGCGGGGGTGAAGGGATGGCCGATCCGTGAGCGGATGGGATCGGTGCAGGAATAGGGATTGGTTTCCAGAAGGGGCCGACTGTTATGTATAGGAAAGGGTTTCGGGACAGGTTTTTTTTTTTTTATTCTGGTTTGGGGAAGTTGGCCGAACAGGGGGTTTGAAGAAAATTTCTGGGTGTGGGGGCGAGGTCAGTAAGTGGGATATGAGTTTGCGGTGGTGGATCAGGGTGAGGGTTACTGATGGGGGTTTGATGGGTTCTGACGAATGGGTTTTGACAGAGGCGTGTGTTTAGGGCTTCTGTTTGGTGTGGGATTTTGGGGATTTGGGTACGGTAAGGGTAGGGTTGGGGATTTGGGAAAGAGGTAGGGAGATGGGTTCCGGTGGTTCGGTTCGGCTGGGACGGAAGGGTCGTCTGGGGTGCAGGGTGATGACAGACTAGGGTCGGGAAGGGGAGTACGATGGTGAGCGAAGATGGGGAGGACGAGAGAGGGTAGCACGCGCCGATCGACTGTCTCTTATACCAATCTGATGCAGCCCTAGGGTTAGGGTTTGCGTGGAGGTGCCTAAGCACGTGTCCAAGGACACTTCGAACCATCAAGATGACTTCAACACACACGAGGAAACACCTCTGGGAAAAACCCAATTCTATTAATCAACCAAATCTGAGAATTTCTTCTCTACAATGCCATATATATAGTAAAACAAACTTAATAAGCAAGAAAACCCTAGGCTAAAAATGGAAACTTTCCTAATAACAATAATAATCCTAATCTAATTTGATGAGGGGCTGCTGGGGCCTAGACTGCATCACATATCCGCATCCAATGATGAAATGACCCTCGGCATCTGCTCCAGCACCTGTACAAAAACCCATAGTTACAATGAATGAATGGAGTTGGGGATCAGCAACAGTGCCACACCATACCTGCCCCGTGTTCTTGACAGTAGAGGCTTTGGCTAGAAGGTTCTTTGGAAGCTTTATTAGGAGGGCCTGCAAGTAAAGAAGAACAGCAACAATTCACACATGATTCATCGAATGCAAGATGAGTCCAATAAAACCCTAGAACCGATCTAGTTTATAAGAATCTGAGATTTTTAGCATTTGCCCTAATTTCAGTAGAGAGACCTGGGAAGGGGAGGATTGGTGCATGATGTGAAGGAGATTAGAGATGGATTGGACGGCTTGGGATATCTGATCGGCAACATTCGCTTTGGCACTTCCTTCTCTTCTCACTTCCTTTTCCTTCGTCCCCATCGCCATCGCCATTTGATCTGCAAATGAAACTGTTGTATCTGCTTCCTTGGTCCATTTGGGCCTCTGGCTTGGTGTTTTTATAGCTCATGATGATGAGCACGATGGCGCCCGTCCTCGCAAAATGGCCCAAAAATTAGGACCCACCAATTGTTAGGGAGATTTTCAGAAAAGGATTTAAGTTTTTGACTCATTTTTAAAAAGGTCACGAGTTTTAATACTTTTCAATTCAGCTCTTAAATTTTTTTTTTTGTGAAGTTTTCAATTAAGACATCCATCCATTTAAAACTATTTTCAGCAACCTTTTCCATCAAATTTTTTTAAAGACCCAAATTAATTATCCTTCTTACTTCCTCTATATCCTCTTTTAAATACCCAAATTAATTATCAAGGACCTTCTCGAAACAGGGCAGCCTGTTTCTTGATTCATTGTGCGTACTTTGAAGAAACCTAAGCTTAAGAGATGAACTAAATTTTGGTTAATTTTAGGTTGATTTTATTATTTGCTGGCTGTTCTTTTTTCTACACATCTTTGTTGATATTTGATATTTAAATTATGTATACATACACTTCAACATTCACTTAGGTTTAACATATTTTTCATAAGTTTTGTAAAGGTGGACTAGTGGACTGAATTTCAACTGTTTTTGTCTTTTTTTCACTACTTGAAGATTAATTATTGAATTGCGAAGCGTGAGGAGGTGTTAATTAAGATTTTTTGCACACTTACCTATAGAATTTCGCTCTCTGAGGATTACCAAGACCTAAAATCCATAAGGAACTCGTGGCAGAAGCTTGTGTGAGCCATTTATAATATAAAAACACATGATGCAACACAATAATATGGCATTGGTAGACTGGATACTTGAAAAGAACATATTTTCATTAATTACATTTCAGTTGCAAAATAACAAAAGTTAGTTTAATTACAACCCACAAAATAACGAACTTACAAAACTCTGGCCGAAATACCGAAATAACAAAATAACAAAAGATAAGATTCCCAAAAATAAATCCAAAGTCCGTCATGTTGAACTCCGGTGCCTTTGATGCTTCACATTACATTGTCGGTCATCCATTCTTCGATCTCTGGCATATCTTCTTCAATTGCTAGAATCTCCTCGACAAAGGCAAGGGGATCGTCACCTACAACACCAAGTATAGAGTTAGACCTGAACGCCTGACAAGTGTTCAAAATAGATAAGTGTTCAAAATAGATAACACAGTATGTATATCAAATTAAGGACATGTATAATTTCAAGATAAAAAGTAAACAAATAAACTAAGCATGTTTTTGCAAAGTGAGTAGATAAAAACATGAATCATAAATATCATGCTGCAAGTATAATCCTACAAAAAATGGCAATCATAGAACTACATTCCAGTGGTCATAACATGGGTACACGTCTCATACCTTTGAGTACACAACACAATATCAAGGGCATACTAGTCTTAAAAGTAAGGATAGCAATGCAATGTTGAGGTCGCATACTACTCTTAAAAATAAAGATAGCAATGCAATGTTGAGGTCATATTGTCCAGCCATGAGGACATCATCGAGCACAAATGTACTGTTCTTTACAGGATTAGCAGAACGTGTAATATTAAAGGCATATTTACGCACACCAAGGAGCATAACGCAATAACCACATGAGACAAGCTAAGTGATGTCGAAATTGTGTATTCTCGTAGAAATGGCCTACATGGCTTTGAATCTAACAAATACCCAAAATAACGTAATTACATTGATACTAGGAATTCAAGTGAGGAAAGGGACTATTCCACAAAAATTCTCTTTTACATGATGGAACCGGCAAAGTACACATGATAGCCAAGCATGATCGAGTAATAGAGATGCAAAACAAATCAAGACAAGTCCTTTATACTTTGTCTCTTGAAGCTAAACATTAAGAATATCATGAAAATTGGGTAGCATTTTAGCTATAGAAATGAGTATCCCAAAAGCGTAGAAAATGTATGGTGATTTGGGTAACTCGTAAGGAAGCAAGATCATGTGCCCACTGGCCAACCCAAGAAACCCTTTGTAGATCCCATCAATCCAAAGGACAAAAAGCAAGGCAGCGAATGGGCGCTAGTTCCCATGGAGACCACAAGTCTGACAAGTCTAAAGCCAAGAGAGATAGTAGAAAATTTTGTTTCATTTAGGATCATTTGTTAATTTTATATGTGATGTGAAAATGCTTTACATATGAAAATGACTCATATGCAGGTCATTTATATATGCAAATTACTTATATGTGAAATATAAGTTTTGTTTGTTATTTTACACCCCTTCAAATATGAATGTAATTACACCAATGGTTGATATGTATTTTTAAAATATATCAAGATCCATGTTGAATCAATACTTGAAATTTGACTTCCTAGCTGAAAGTGACCTTTTGAACAAGATTAATAGTTCGGATCATGAAAATAGGGCCTAAAAAAATCCCAGAAATTAAGGTCAACGGCTTGAATTGTTTCATAAATATCTCACAATGTAAGATGATTCAATGGTTGAAATTTTGTACCATGGTCGTTTTCATCATTTCAAACATGTTAGACGATTCAGATCTTGCATTTGAAGCATACAAGGTACAAAAATTAAAAAAAAAAGCGGACTGGCAATTTAACTAATGGAGTGCACGGTGTGCATCTAATGGTTGAAATGTTCTTTTTAAGATAACTCAAGATCTATAATGATGAATATCTAAATTTTGGCTTCTTAGCTGAAAATGGCATTTTGAATGAGATAAAACGGTTCGGATTGTCTAACAGGGCCCACAAAATCCCAAAAATAAAGATCAACGGCCTTATTTGTGTAATAAACATCTCATAATGTAAGATGACCCAACGGTTGATTTTTGCACCATAGCCATTCTTGGCATTCTAAATATGATGGACAGGTTTTTATCATGATTTGGGGGGGGGGGGGGGGGGGGGGGGTGGGGTGGGGGCCAAAAAGTAAAAAAAAAAAAAAAAAGGCATGCTGGGCATGAAGCACTATTTAGCATTTGTACCAGTGCTTATTGTAAGTTGGGTGTAAAACATTTTCACACCTACTGAGGTATGAAAAGTTTTAAACCCTTTTGCATGCTATTTACACACCAAAACCATATAGAATTTATGCAGCACATGTGTAAAATTTAAAAACAAATATGAATGTGTGAAACCATTTCACATACGTAATGTTTACATATGTAAATGGCAAAACACAATCAACCCCTTAGGCCGAAACGGCCCGAATTTTCTTTCCGATCCTTTGGCTGAAACAAAATAAGGGGTAAAAAAATTTTAATTTGAATTTCGGTCCATTTTAGTCCATTCCGGTCATTTCGGTCCATATCGGTCAGCCATTCTAATCTATTTGATGCAATACGGACCAAATATTGACCCACAGGTCAACCCGATTCATTGGGTTCAGCCATAGACCCAATTGGCGGAGAGCTACTATAGTATCTTCTATAATTATCATACTACTATTATTATCTCTTGCTTAATAGGATTCAAAAGTACTTTGTTTTAATACAAAAACTAAGTTTGCTACTCTATAAATAAGAGTAACATTGTAATTGCTTATACATTGATAATTAATAATATCTAGATCGGATTTTCTCTCTAATTATGTTTCTTGGTTATGGTTATGCAGCTGGGCAAGAATCTTAGATTCAATCAATCATTTGGAAGATTGATCTATTCTTCTTAATCGTGGATTGCGGCTGCGCCAATTGGTATACAAGACAAAGAGCAATCACTGGAAAGACCCGTGTCCTTTCTAGAAATTCTTTCCCTCGTCAGTCATCCCCATTCCTACCCAATCTTCTCTAAACCCTAATTCCCTCAACCAAAATCTTTAGCATCATCCCAAGCCCAGACCCCAGAATCACCCCTTTTCTAGTTCAAATGCCTCACCACTGCTACAACCACAATTCTTACAAAACTCTACCATCAAACCAACCCACCTGCCACCCCAATCGGACCCCCCCTCTTCTGCAAGCAATCCCCACCTCATCCCAAACCCATTCCCGGTCCCTACCTTCCCCACAAAACCCTTTACCCTACACCATCCTCATCTCCCAAAACCCTCTTCCCCAAACCCTAACCCAACTTTCTGCCCCTGTCCAAGCCCAAACCCTTTCGAACCTAACCCATCTTACCCTTCCTGATCAGACCCACCCATGAAATCCTTAACCCTTTTCTCCCCTCCATCAACCCACCCGCATTATCCCGAACCAAACCTAGCCTTTTCAGCCCACCGGAAACGCTATCATCCCATCAAAGCAACCAATAAATGACCAACACCCATCGTACCTTGCACCATTTCCAGAAAAACTTTGTAAGTGAAACCCTAACCTTATCTTTGCCAAACCCTTATCGACCCATCCTTGATCTTATGCAAGTCCACTTAAACCCACACAGCCCTACACTACTTCCCCATATCCCAAAACCCACTTTCACAACTTCTCGTCAACCATCTCAGCCTTTATCGATGGCCTCAGCACATTCTCGAAACCCGCCGACCCCCATCTTGACCCTTAAGCCCTCGCCAAAACCCCTATCATGAAACCATCTTTGACAGCCCTACCCAATAAAACCCTCACCCCACCCCTCCCCATTGCCACAATTACCATCCCCCACCCCACCTTCAAATGGAAAAAGAATAAGAAGAAGAAGAAGAAGAGGAAGGAGAAGAGTGAGGGGAGAGCGTACCTAGATTGTCTTCATCACTGAGCTTCCGTTACCCATCGTTAGAATCCAACATCGCCAGAATTGCACACAGCCACATCCAGAGTCGACCTCCCATCCTTTCTCTCGTCGTAGTCTAGCTTCGAGACAGAGCCTTCTTTTTTCATCTTTCCGTCCTTTTTTTGGAATTGTCCCACGTGCACCCATCATTCACTGTAGTTAGGGCCCACAATTTTGGCCCTGACTTGACCCGAATGTGCTTTGAGCAAAAGTCAGTTGGCCCTGCAAGTTCAGGTTTGACCTAACCCACATTTGGATCCACAACCATTTAATAAAAAACTTTTTCCATCGTGGTTACCCTCACTGGTCAACCTTTTTCGTGGTAGACTCATTATATGCGCGAGTGGAAGCTTTACAAACCACAGTCAATGAACTCAGCAGAGCTTCCATTAACACTAACGGTGAATCTTCCAGCACTATTGGCACACAAACTCGAAGGTTTCAATTGGAGACTGGTCTCGTGAATTGGTCCAAGAGTTTCTTCAACATCTCTTTGATGAAAGGGACCTTAATATTGTCCTACATGTTCCATGACAAGATGACCTCTCAACAAGGGTCAAGTTGGAGGTTCTAGATTTTTCCGGGCAACCTAATGCTCGAGGCTTCCTTGATTGGTTGACTTCGATTGAGGATTAGCTCACATGATATCATATCAATGATCCTCAACAAGTTACTTTTGTCAAGATGAAGCTCAAAGGTCCTACTGGAATTTGGTAAAAAAATATAGATGATCATAATGAACAGATAGGATGCCCACCTATCACTAGAAAAGAAATTATGAAATAAAGGTTGGAGGAAAAATTTTTGCCATCTGATTATATTAATATCTTCCAACGAGAACTCATCCATCTTCAATAAGGCTCCATGACCATTGATGAATATACTCACAAATTTCATGAACTTTACATCCATTACAGAGCAAGTGAAACAGATAACATGATGGCCACCTGTTATCGAGAGAGATTGTGCCCAAACATAAATAGTGCAATAGTAATATTTGATTTTACCAGTATTGATGATATCTCTTGCAAAGCACGAAGAGATGAACAAGAGTTACTTCAACAATGCTTTAGAAACCAAGCTAGGGAGACCACTTATAAAAGGGGTCTTGATCCTAATTTCAATCGGACAACACCGCTTGGGTTTGAACCTCCCCCTAGTTAACCACAAAATCAACTTCAAAAACAGCCACAAGCCCCCTTGGGACAAGTAAATCCTCAACAAATTCAAAAATAGATGCCAAATCAGAATAATCTTTGAGCACCAACCTGAACAGAAAAATGGGATATTATTTGTCATTCCTGCAAGCAATAGGGACATTATGCTAAAGAATGTCCACATAGAAATTTGCATTGTGAAGGTGATACACATGATGATGAGCAGCATGATGAGCGCATTGAAATTTTATCTCCTAATTGGGTTCCGCAACTTGAGCTGAATAGCCAGTTGAAGTTTCTGACCCCACTGAAAATGGCCCATTGCTTTTACTTCATTGATGCCTTTTACTTGCAGATAATGTAGGGGACAATGATGATGAGAATCTAGCTTCTAGTTTTCGTAACTCGAGTTACTTACAAAAATAGCCGATGTAACATCATTATTAATGGTGGTAGTGTTATGAATGTCATATCCAAATAAGCAGTTGATAAGTTGCACTTGACGACTACAAAGCATCCAAAGCCTTATCAAGTTGCATGGGTTTATGATTATGCTTTCCAATCCGGCAACAGTGCATTGTTCTAATCAAGATGGGCTCTTATGAAGATATTATCAAGTGTGATGTTATTTTGATAAATGTTTCGCACATCTTGCTTGGCCACCTTTAACTCCGTCGTCTTAAGGTCATCATTGATCATGAAAATAATACTCATTCTTTTACATGGAATGGCATAAGAATGCTATAGCGGCCCCTAACAATCCCATTTTCATCACCAAAGGCAGCTCTTCAAGCATCTCCCCACATCCTTACAATGCACAAATTTGAAGTTAAAAGTAAAGAACTAGGTATGATGTATGCTCTAGTAATTAAACAAGTACCTGATTCCAATGAAGATTCAAAGTCATCTATTCCCTAAGAGGTAACTCCATTACTTCATTATTTTTTTGATTTAATTCCTAATTAACTTCCACATGAATTGCTACCAATAAGAAATATTCAATATGCTATTGATTTGCTTCCTAGAGCATCTCTTCCTAATTTAAGTGTTTATCGAATGAGCCTGTTTGAACATGCTGAACTCAAAAAGCAAGTGGATGATCTATTACAATGGGGATATATTCAGGAAAGCCTAAGTCCATGTATAATATCTACTCTCCTTACACCAAAGAAGGATGGAAGCTAGCGTAGATGGGTGGACAGTCGTACCATTAACAAAATCACTATAAAGTATCGCTTCTCCATCCCTAGACTTGATGACATGCTTGATCTTATGCTTCGCGCTTTTATCTTTTCAAATATTAATATTTGTAGTGGCTACCATCAAATCAGACGTAGGCTAGGTGATGAGTGGAAAACAGCTTTTAAGACTACAGATGGCCTTTTTGATTGGTTAGTTATGCCTTTTGAACTGTCTAATACTTCTAGTACTTTCGTGTGTGTGATAAACCAAATGTTGAAACCTTTCATTGGAAAGTTTGTAGTTGTCTACTTTGATGATATCTTGATTTATAGCAAATCACGAGAGAAGCATTTTGATCATTTTCGAGGTATATTTCAACTTCTTCGCAAAGAATGGTTCTATATCAATTTAAAAAAGTACAATTTCATGAGCACTTTTGTGATTTTTATGGGCTTCATTATGTTGTCAAAGGAAATCGCAATGGATCCTTCTAAAGTGTCAGCTATTCTTGATTGGCCTCATCCAACAACTCTGACTAAAGGTCGCAGTTTTCATGGACTCGCTACTTTCCATAAAAGATTCATTTGTGATTTCAGCAACATTATGGCCCCACTGACTGACTATATGAAAAAAGGTGACTTTAAATAAACATCTGCAGCTATAAGAACATTAAGAAAATTAAGCAAAAGATCACGAAAGCACCTGTGTTGTGCCTTCCAAATTTTGACACAGTTTTCGAAGTTGCTTGTTATGCTTTTAATGTTGGCATTGGTAGATTTCTTAGTCAAGAAGGTCATCCAATGGCATTTTTCAATGAGAAGCTTTTGGATGCCTAACGCAAATATTCTATATATGATTTGGAATTTTATGTAGTGGTGCAAGTATTGTGACATTGGCAATCTTATTTGGTGGGAAACTTATGAAGCATTAAAACAGCTTATTCCTAGCAACATATGACTAATCGTCACGTTAAGTAGAGTGCTTTTCTTTAGAAGTTTACTTTTATCCTTCGACATAAAGTAGGCAAAGAGAATCTTGCAGCTGATGCATGAAGTCGTTGGAAACACCTTCTTACGACTATGGTAGTCACAGCTCCAGGGTTTGAGAAAGTGAAATAAGAGTATGTTACAAACAAAGATTTTGGCATTATTTATTCAAATCTTTTCAATGGAGAATATGACAAACATTCACATTATAGCATACATAATGGTTTCTTATTCAGAGGTACAAACTTTGTCTTTTTGCTACATCTATTAGCGTGAATTGCATTCTGGAGGTTGTAGTGGTCACTTGGGCCGTGATAAGACACTTGCTCTTGTGGATGATCATTATTAACCGTGCATGAAGTTCAATGTTATCACTATCTGTGAAAGATGTCACATCTGTTAGTTGTCCAAAGGTAACAAAAATATATATATATAGGGTAGTAGCAACCATTACCAATTCCTAATGTTCCTTGGGAAGATATTAGTATGGATTTTGTTTTAGGCTTGCCTAAGACTGCCCGCAAAATGGATTAAATTCTTGTTGTTGTAGATCGCTTCTCTAAAATAGCTTATTTTATCCTTTGCAATCTAACAGCTGATGCTTACAAAGTAGCTTAAATATTCTTCAAGGAAATTGTTCATCTTCATGGATTTCCAAAGACAATCGTTTCAGATCGTGACACTAAATTCATGTGTTACTTTTGGAAGACTTTGTGGCTGACGGTAAAGACAAAACTCCATTTTTCTACTGCCTATCATCCTCAGACTAATGGACCGCCCAAAGTTGTCAATCATAGTCTTGGTCAGTTATTAAGGTGTCTTTTTCGCGACAATACTTCTACTTAAGATCAAGTTCTACCCATAGTTGGGTTTGCTTATAATAATTAAGTTAAGCACTCCATAGCCATATCTCCATTTGAAGCAAGTCATAGGTGTTTGTCTAATCTAACCTATTGATCTTGTTCCACTACCTCTTGAAACGTGCCCAAGTGTTGAGGCAGATAACTTTATCAAACATATACATCAAATACATGATGAAGTTTGATGCCATCTCACTGCTAGGAATGAAAGTTACAAAGCTCATGCAGACAAGTATCGTCGTTTTCTCGAGTTTTTTTAAGGCAACATGGTTATGATTCATATCCATCCAGAAAGGTTACAACTTGGAGCAAATAAAAAACTACATCTCCAAAATGCTAGACCATTCAAAGTTCTGAAGAAGCTCAGCTCTAATGCCTAAATGTTGGAATTACTACTAGATCTTAGCATCAGTCTAACATTCATTATTGCAGACCTCACATTCTACCGTGGCCATGACAATGATAAAGACTCTGAAGAACATGCAATTGTTTTAACAGTTCCTCCTCCAACTGAAGATAAACTTGTTGATGTTATTGATGATCAACTTATTTCTACACATTAATGAGGATATCAGAAATTTCCTGTCCAATGGCAAAACCGACGTATCTTCGATGCTACTTGGATTACTGCATCCGACTTTTAGCGTCTGAATCCAAATCTTTATGAACAATATCAAGCTATTAACTTGTTGAAGTCGTGTGTTTTCAAAATAGGAAGAGTTGATACATTACGGACGCAGCCCAAGAAGGCAACTAGGCCTAAACATTGACCGTTAGGTCAACCCGGTCTATTGGGTTCAACCATAGGCTCAATTGGTTGAGAGCTACTAAGACACCTTCTATAATTATCCTATTGCTATTATTATCTCTTGTTTAATAAGATTAGGAAGTACTTTGTTTTAATTAGTAAGTCTTGATTCCCAAGAACTAGATTTGCTACTCTATAAATAAGAGAGACTTTCATTGTAGTTGCTTATGCATTAATAATTAATAATATTCATATATAATTTTCCTTCTAGTTTGGTGTTGTTTCTTGGTTATGGTTATGCCTTAGGACAAAAATTCAATCTTGAATTCGATTAATCCTTTGGGAGATTGATTTATCTTTCTCGATTGTGGATCGTAATTCGCTACTATGTTTGCCCATTTTGGTTTGTAACACAATTTTCACCAAATTTTTTTTCTCAATATTCATATCAAGAAACTTTCATAATTTATAATTTATTTTTATTATTCTATTTTTACATAAATGCATGCATTTTTTTAATTCTAATTATTCCAAAAGTTACTTTAAAAAGTTTTACCAAAATTATAAAATACCAAAATATACTATCTTGGAGGGCAAACCTAAATGATTGCAGAAATGGAATTGACAACTATGTCGATAGGTCCATGGTTGAGACGGGTACGCATAAAATTAAAATAAGGAAAAGTATGCACATATAAATATGATTTGGTGCAACAAGATGGTGAGGAGATCCCAAACCCTAAATCAAACCCTAAATCAAGGATCGCTTCTTGGCATGCAACCGTACAGACGTTTGCATTTATGCGCACTTAGATTTCAGATGTTGAATTGTCATTACACTTGGTGCAATTAGATGGTGAGGACATCCCAAACCCTAAGTTCAAGTAGAATGAGCCCCATCGAGTTCCACATGCTTCCAAGCAGTGTAGAAAGCATATGTTAGCTCAAGACATAACTTTCTACATATTTCAAGTGTTGGTCAAAGTTTAGGCTCAATGTTCCACCAGTGTCTAAGTTGCGCACCACCGTGACCAAAATGTAGGTCAAGGTCCCTAGTGAGATTACTGGGGATGCATAGGGGGCAGCGTGCCCATACTACGGATTTAGGGGCAACATCCCCGAAATAAAGGCGGATTTTCCATCAGGTTGTACAAGGTTTTACGGAAAATTTTACTTTAGCATCACACCTATGGTTTGCCAAGGGTTAAGAGTGGTTCCACATTAATTTCCAAAGAAATGGAGGTCAAAACATGCAAGAAAGTGCCTATTGGAGGGACTAAGGCTGATGGTTGGCCCCTCACTATGCTGGCTTGTAGTTTAGTGCAGGAATGCACTCCATTGCTGGCCAGCTTGTTGACAGACGGCCAACTTACCGGGCCAAGCGTCAGTAGGCAAAGGTGGCTTCTTGTTAGTAGAGTGCAGGAGACTATTCCTGTCACGCCCCCAAAACTGGGCCGGATCCAAACCCGGTTCCAGGGGTGTAAGAATTGGGGCCAATTAAAATTTTTCTAAACATAAACAGCACGGGCCCCAATTCCGGGTGGATCGAAGTCCTTCGTGAGGCTATGCTTGGTGATCAAGCAACCATAATCACACGTGGAACTAAAATCCATGCTCATCGCAGACGGATATTACATCACAATAAGATAATCAATCTCATTAATAAATAAACCAGAGTCAAGTGCTTCGAAGCATCACAATTAGAGTTAAAATCTCAAAACAACCAAACTTAAATTAATAAACTAATGGCCCAAACATGGCCTTATTACATAATCTAAAGTTTTTGAGCTCAGCACCGCCCTAGGACATCTCAGATGATGTCATCGGTGCTCCACTCAACAACTCCGCCATCTGGCGGAATTTCCTGCATCGCCTGACCCTCCGGTTCGGCACCGGCAACGGAACCTAGACACCCAAAAGTAGTGGGTCAGATTGACATAATCTGGCAAGAGGGTAAGCTGCAACAATGGATTAATCAACTGAATTAAATGATATATTCATTAAGAACCAAAATAAATCAGATGCAAACCCCAATGGCATGAATGTATAGAAACGGGTATTCCCGCAGATAAATATACAGAAACGGGTAAATCCCGCATACAGATAACAGAAACGGGTAATCTCGTAAATAATAACAGAAACGGGTAATCCCGCATATAATAACAGAAACGGGTAATCCCGCAAATAACACCTCAGTGCCATTATCAGCTGTTAACTTCACTGTCTTGGCACGACAATTCATAACTGCACTATGAGTAGCAAGCCAATCCATACCCAAAATGGCGTCAAAGTCATTCATCGTCAATAGTATCAAATTGGCCTTAAACACAACTCCACTTATCACCAATTTACAATTAGGGTAGTATTTCAAACAACTAACCTTTTTACCCATCGGGGTGGCCACAATAAAAAAATTCGGGACATGACATCTCACCCCCCTTAAAGGACATTTGGTCCTCCAAATGACTAACATACCTCTGGAAGAAGGTGCAGATACTGACGCTGCACTTCGTCTCTAAGCTCCCACGTTGCTTGCTCCGGGCGATGATGACTCCATTGAACCTTCACCCAGTGGATGACATGGTTTCTCAACACTTGCTCCTTGGTATCGACAATCCCCACCGGTTGTTCAGTGTACGTTGTATCATCCTGCACTTGCAATAGCTCATATTGCAGCACGTGTGAAGGGTCTGCTACATATTTCCTCAACATAGAAACATGGAAGACGTTGTGAACACCCGACAACTCTGGTGGCAGTGCTAACCGATAAGCCACGTCATTAATCTTGCTGATAATTTGGAACGGTCCCACATATCTTCGGGAAAGCTTCCCTTTCTGCCCAAACCGCAATGTACCACGCATAGGTGATACCTTCAAAAATACATGGTCACCAACCTCAAACTTCAACTCTCTCCTCCTTTTATCAGCATAACTCTTTTGACGACTGCGGGCAACCTTCAACCTTTCCCGAATCTGTCTTATCTTGTCACTAGACTCTCCAACCACAGACGGTCCATGAAAACCACGAGCTCCAAAATTCGACCAACATATAGGGGTTCGACATCTCCTTCCGTACAAAGCTTCAAAAGGCGCCATGCCAATGCTAGAGTGGTAACTGTTGTTGTACGCGAATTCACATAGAGCCACACTTTCATCCCAACTAGTCTTGAAATCCAAGACACATGCCCTTAGCATATCCTCCAATGTTTGATTTGTCCGCTCTGTTTGTCCGTCTGTTTGAGGATGATAGGCTGTACTAAAACTCAGTTTGGTTCCTAAGGCTTCCTGCAGTGATACCCAAAACCGAGATACAAACTTACTATCCCGATCGGAGACAATAGAAACCGGTGCTCCATGCAATCTTACCACTTCCTTAATATACAAATCTGCCATTTTCTCCATTCCTTGACCAGTCTTGAATGGTACAAAGTGGGCTGACTTGGTCAAACGGTCCACTATCACCCAAATAGCATCAAATCCCTTTCTAGTATGAGGCAATCCAGACACGAAGTCCATAGTAACGTGCTCCCACTTCCATTGAGGAATCTCCAACTGATGCAAAAGACCCGGGGGTCTCCTATAATCTGCTTTAATCTGCTGGCAGACCAAACATTTTCCAACAAATTCTGCAATATCCTTTTTCATATTCTTCCACCAATAGTGATCCTTCTTGGTACTGCCTGGATGAATAGTATACCGAGTATAGTGTGCCTCGACCATGATTTTATCCTTCAATTATGGAAAATCAGGCACACAAATTCTGCCTTTATAATGTAAAATATTATCTTCCAATTTAAAATCGAGCCTCTCCTCCATATGATCTTTGATTCTTGTAATCTCGGGGTCTAGTAGCTGGTATTCTCTAATCCTCGGGAGTAATTCGGGTTCCCACGAGAATAAACTAGCTAATACTGCTTGCTCACTGATAGGCTGAAAGTAAACATCCATATCTTCCAAACATCGAATCCAGAAGTATTCCGCAATTAATCCTCCAGTGAACGCTACTTTTCTACTTAGAGCATCTGCCACTACATTAGCCTTTCCTGGATGGTACTTCAACCCAAAATCATAATCCTTAATATACTCCATCCATCTCCTCTGTCTCATATTCAAATCACCCTGTGTAAAGAGATATTGAAGGCTTTTATGGTCTGAATGTACTTCAAAAGTGGCTTCGTAAAGGTAATGTCTCCACATTTTCAAAGCAAAGACCACTGCAGCAAGTTCCAAGTCATGGGTTGCATACTTTCGTTCATGATCCTTCAACTGTCTAGACCCATAAGCCATAAAAGCTACTGGAGCGTTCGTCAACCCAAACGACATCACCAAAAATTCGTAGTGACCATATCTAGTTCTGAATGCAGTTTTTGGAATATCTTGATCTCGTACCCTCAACTGATGATATCCTAACCTCAGATCAATCTTAGAAAAATATTGATCACTTTGCAATTGATTAAACAATTCATCGATTCGCGGTAGAGGGTACTTATTCTTGATGGTCACTTGATTTAGTTGTTTATAATCAATGCACATTCTCATAGAACCATCCTTTTTCTTCACAAATAACACTGGAGCTCCCCAAGGAGAGAAACTCGGTCTAATAAAACCCTTGTTTAACAACTCCTGCAATTCCTCTTTGAGTTCTCTCAACTCCACTGGGGCCATTCTATAAGGGGCTTTTGAGATTGGGGCTGTGCCTGGAACAAGCTCAATTGAAAAATCAATTTCACGGACCGGTGGCAATCCGGGAATATCATCGGGAAAAACATCCAGAAACTCAGACACCACCGGTATCTCCTCCACCGCTTTAGTCTGTTTATCCTCCGTGATAAACGCAATATACCCCTCAGAACCTTTCATCAATAATTTCATAGCCTTAATGACCGAGACCACATGGGTAACAACCTTTTTCTTAGATCCCGCAAATAATAACAGAAACGGGTAATCCCGCAGGTAATAACAGAAACGGGTAATCCCACAGATAATAACAGAAACGGGTAATCCCGCAAATAACACCTCAGTTCCATTATCAACTGTTAACTTCACTGTCTTGGCACGACAATTCATAACTGCACTATGAGTAGCAAGCCAATCCATACCCAAAATGGCGTCAAAGTCATTCATCGTCAATAGTATCAAATTGGCCTTAAACACAACTCCACTTATCACCAATTTACAATTAGGGTAGTATTTCAAACAACTAACCTTTTTACCCATCGGGGTGGCCACAATAAAAAAATTCAGAACATGACAATTCCCAGCACTACAATTGGCAGATTTGCTTAGGATAGGGTTTTATCACCATGTTTTTAACCTCTTAAGCATGTTTGGTAAACCGAGAGGAATCCTATGTCTAAAAGATTCATTCATTCCATTGAAACAATGCTATCATCTCTTAGGATTTTTATAAGAAAATCATTGTATCCCAAGTTTGAGAAACACATATGATTCACTCTCAATTAATTTTTTGCCTCCCTGGATTTATAAAATTCGATGTGAGGAGGTGGAGACGGAGAAAACAATGGAATAGAGGATTTTTGTAGGTTAAGAGAATTGTGATAATCTTTTTAAAGTTCTCTTCTATTCAATCAAACTAGGATTTTTTTACAATGAAGGAAAATCAAACAGGATTCCTATGTGAGGATGGTATCCAAACATGCTTAGGGTTTCCAAGGCATGGAAAAATCTCTAAACACATAAAAAGACTTAATCAAACCCAATCAGATTTGTTAAATAAAATTAAAGCTCATGAAATAGAGTCTAACTCGTGTACCTAAAACACAAGAGACAGTCACATACAATACATGTCATGGTTTCTTAAATCAACACTTACCCTGGCCTCCTAGGACACCCAATCAACTCCCAAACATGCTGAAAACTAGCCTGAGCTCTTCCTACAGAAATCCCCAAAATCTACAAACAATAATCCCCAAAAATAAAAATCCATGAAAACGTTGGCGAGAGCCCTTGCATGTCAAGATCTTCGAGTAAATTGGGCTCCCTAATACAAAAAAGACTAAGGAATTGTGAGATCTCACCTCTAGAAGGTCCGTCGACAAGCTTAGGGGCTGCCCTTCCCTGATAACGCCGCTAGAGAGTGTTGGAAAACATTTGAAGGCTTGAGGAAGGTAGAGGAGGGAGAGAGAAGTATGAAATTGATTTAAGGCAAAACGGTTAAAAAATGAGCGAGAGAGGGGATGAGAACCTCCAACAACTGACGGTTTTGGTCTTTCAAAAGCTGGGATCAACGGGGGAAGAAGAAATTAGGGAGAAAAAGGGGAGGGCCAGTTTATATGTAGGCTGTCTAAGTAGGCCCCATTACTTGCCCAAACTTTGACCGCAAACAACGAGGGTCTTTTGGACCTCGGACGGACTTAGGCCAACAATGAAAGTTTTTTAAAATTAAAAGATCTTTCTAACAGGCTGGGTTTGAAAAATCTTTTGAGATCATTTGTAAAAACACAATTCATTTTTAGAAACGACGTTTTATCCCTAGCTAGTGAAAAATAGGAAAATCTGGGTTTTGCGACTTCCAATGGACGAGGGTTGAAGATAAAATATTGGGATATTGAGACCTAACTTCTTAACCCATTTTTTTAAAGAAATTTCATAATACTCCTGATTTTTTCAAAAAGCCGAACTAGATTGGTCTAAGTACCGAACTTGATTTGACACCTCTTATAGCTTTTCAAAATTTCTAGAACACTCTCTCAACGAATTAAACTACTCAACTAACGTATAAACATGCACCATTAACTATTAGTCATAATTAATTAATGCTAATCACAAAGATTAAGAATTGGGACCTTACACTTTTACTTTGATTATTCCGAGAATTTAGAATATACAATGATTGTAAATTTTCTTTTGAGAAATTTCTTTCATTTTCAATTTTGATATTATTTTAAAAAAAAAATTAGGCATATTCATTGCAAACCCTCATAACATATAATTCATCCACTATGATAACTCTTGAAGAGTGTCATTTAATTGGAATTTTAGAATGCCTAGGACTAATTAGCATTCCAAAACATGGACATTTGAGAATTCTACTTGGTAGAACATTCATTTTGGAATGCCACTTTAAAGAATTCTTCTTAATCAAACAAGGTGTTTAGAATTCAAAGAGACAACATCTGCACTTTGACAGAAATTTTAAAGAGAAATCTTAACAGAAATGCTTACAAGCAAACAGGCCCTAAGAAATATTTTCATAAAAGTGGAAAAAATTAAAGAAACAAAGATAAATAAAATGGCTATCAAATTATCTCTTCTTTGCAATACACTCATAGCAGAGTGGTGTTAGCACCTTGATATCATAGCCCCGAGATCGATCCCCACGTCTTTTAGGCTTGTAGTATCACTCTCGGCAAATAGGCCAAGCATGAAAAAAAGTCTCTCCTTTAATGGAAATTGAATCAAAGACAAGAGGAAAAATTAATACCCATCCATCATCTAAGTAGCATGAAGAAACTGGCAAATCCCATCCACAACACCATTCTATATTCTTCATCTCTTAAATATTTCATTGTTGGAAACCATTTGACTATGAATTAGTAGGATTTCAATTCCAAGCAACAATTGGACAGTTACCTTTGGAGAAAGAAGTTTTTCAAAGTTGAAGTTGATCAAACTTACCTTCAGTCAATCATGTCATAAGAAAGATTGAATGGATTAGCTATGCTATATATTGAGAAGGATTTGATAGAGAAACTTAATTATGCAAGTTCAATTAGTAATTTTGCTTCTAAAATGCAAGAAGAGTAATGTTTAAGTAATACTTTTGTAGTTGGTTCAATTTTTTTTTTTAGTATTGTAGCTTTGGATTGTGTATGAAGGTTTTTCCTTCAGTTTATTTAAGCGAATTTTAATACACAATTTTACTATTTAAGTGTGTGAATGCATGTGTTCAAATTTAGTGTTGATACTAACAAATGATGTGATATTTTGAGTACTTACCGTTACACCCATAATTTTATATAAATATATATAGGGGCCCCATCTTAAAACTTCACTTTACGCCCTAAAAATCTCAAGGCTGACTTTGGACCCATCCCATTTCCATGTAGGATTCTTGGATAAATGAACTTAAAAAGTTCAAATGATTGTCATGTAGTTCTATCAAATCTTGATGTCTAACATCTCCATAAAGCTAAGTAAGAATGGTCATGGATAAATGTTTAAAAAATCAAAAATTATAAAGAAAAATATTTAAAGGCTAATATTTCATTTACTACATTGTCAAGTTGTTCAGTTATCTATTTGTCCTTTGTATTTATCTGCACTTGCAATTGAGTAGGAGGAAGTCAAATACTTGAGAAAAGATCCATTTCAAATTAATATGTTTGTAATCCGTTACCTTTGAGAATTTTGTAAGCCACTCCACAAGAAAGGGATTTACGTCGATATTAAACAAAATTCAATATAAGATGGTTGCTGTTCTTTGTTGGGACCAATATTTTTCAGTATACTGGGTAATTTATAATAAAAGAAATGAAATGTTAAGTAGGAATAAATTTTATAGGCATATAATGACTAGTTATACCAGCCATCTATCGACCTTCAAACGTAGAAACTGTCATCTCATTCTTTGAACTGCTAGATGAATTCGGATTTGGCAGACTTGTGGTAATGAAGGCAGGTTGTTTTGGTGCTTGGAGAGTTGTTGTTTCACTGATAAACATGATAACGACTGATGCCATGGTTGGTCGATCTGCCGAATTTTCCTGCACACACAAGAGGCTTATTTGCAAGCACCTTTTCAATTCGACTAATTCGCACTCCTTAGATAAGTTTACATCTATGAAATCCACCCACTTTTCCTCCTTCCATAATTGCCATGCCTGAGATAATGTAAAGTAAGTAAGAATAACTGGAACATGGAACCATTATTGTGTAGAATAACTGGAACATAAAACCATTAGTGTGTAAAAATATGTTCCTACTTACCTGTCCTAGTAGTGTCAAAGACTCCTTGTTATGAAAAATAAGGGAGTTCTTCTTTCCACTTATCATCTCAAGAAGTATGACTCCAAAACTGAAGACATCAGATTTCACCGAGAAAAGCCCATGAAAGGCATACTCCGGAGACATATAACCACTGGATTTAATCATATAAAAAAGTCAATTTCTAACATTAGTATTTCTTCTATTGTGTCAAAGAAAACTATCATGTAAAACATAATATAGAAAGAAAGCAAGTATATATACAATGAAGGTGGATGTTGAAAGCTTACTATGTTCCAACCACTCTATTAGTATTTTCAGGATTCTGATTTCCAGCATATATCCGTGCCAAACCAAAATCTGAAATTTTAGGATTCATTTCCTCATCGAGAAGAATATTACTAGTTTTGAGATCTCTGTGAATAATTCTTAATCTAGAATCTTCATGAAGATAAAGAAGTCCTTTGGCGATTCCCAGAATAATATTGTAGCGCTTTTCCCAACATAATAACTTAGATCGATCTTGATCTATCAAGCATTCAAGAAAGGTTCAATAATAAATTAGAGCTAACAAAAATATGAGTTCATGCCATAAATAACTTAAAAGTTGTGAAAACCAAGTAAACAAAAGTATTTGGGATTTGGGTCATAGGTGCGAACCGAAGAGGAAATAGTCCAAGCTTTTATTTGGCATGTACTCATAGAGTAATATTAGCTCATCGTCATCTTTAATACAATAACCTAAGAGCCGAACAAGATTTCTGTGTTGAAGTTTCGCAATCAGCATAACCTCATTCTTAAACTCCTCTTGGCCCTGTCCTGAGTTTCTGGAAAGTCTTTTCGCTGCTACTTCCTGCCCTTCGGGCAACTTTCCCTATAATATTATTAGTCAAATAAAATAGAAAAAAGGTGGCAGAAAGATGCGAGTCAGCATATTCAAGATGCAATCCAAAATAAGATATAAAGGAATTAAGATTTAATCATAGAAAACACAAAATCAAAAAGAAAAGACATGACCACATGAGGCATGAAGGCAACTAAGAATTGCAGAACTAGAAAACATTGTTGCACATGAACTATTACTCAGTCTATTAAGAATTAAGAACAAAATAAAAAAGGAAAGACATGATCGCATGAAGCATGAAGGCAATTAAGAAATGTTGAACTAGAAAACACTATTGCACATGCACTATTACACAGTCTACGAATAATTTATTTGAGGGTCAAATAATAAATAAATATATAAAAGTCAAAAAATTACCAAAATAGTTAAATTAATGGACCATAGAATTTCTCCTTTGTGGGTCAACATATCAACAATGACATTTATTGGTGTGATGCTATGATGAACTTTGTTGGGTCACTATAGATTCACCTCATGATTTAGTTTCTCAACATGCCATTGCCCTAAAAAAAAACATATGATCTCATGGAATATGTTGCTCCTATTAGCTAAAAAGCAACAATTTATGGGGCCCGCCAATGCCCGCTATCTTCAAGGAGATCCCTCATCACCATCCATCCCCCTACAAAATTATCATCATTCACCAAAATTTAGCACTCATTCTTGTTGGATTGATGACCCTCTTTTAACACTTTTTGCACCAGTGATTCTGAGGTCCAAAAGTCCATATCGTACTTTGCCTATTAGGTATATTTAGTCTCTCTTATCTAAGCATAAACCTTATCATAGCATTGATTGTTTGTGGACAAAGTTCAGCCTCAAAATGTTGCATCCATGTCAGTGTATCACTGCAATGTCATACGGGATATATTCTCACTAGTGTGTTGGTATGTATCTCAGTGGTACCAAGTCATTGTCATTCTAGTTTGCCCAATTAGACCCTCACGACAAACCAATAGTTATGTTTCCTCCTTCATTAGAAATGTACCTAAAGTTCACAAGAAATGCAATGTTATTATAATAGCCATTCGGCCCTCATTAGTACACAACAAACCATTAGTTATGCTCTTCCCCCCCTTGGTTGTCAATGGACCTAGAAATCACATCAATTGCTATGGCATTATAGTTAGATTGAATAATGTCAAGATCTGAATAAAATTAATAGTCCCTATAACAATATCCAACAACTACACTTTCGCACAATCTAATTTTTAGTCATATTATGAACCAAGAAATAATGTTCATATGCAAAAGTTGTCAAGATTAATTAAGGGATCTATAAGTCATTGTCAAGTTTGCACCATGACATAGATTTCTTTCTTATAAGCCAATTGATTTATTGTGCTCTGATTTAACTTGGTTGTCTGTATTCAGATGAGAAGTGTGAAAACCTCTATTTAGTAGAAAAGGTTAAAGCATATACCTTATATACATGACCAAATCCCCCCCGTCCAAGCTTATTTGAATCTGAAAAGTTCTCTGTAGCTTGTAGTACACATTCAAATTCATAAAATGGCACATCTAGGTCTCTCCTCTTATTTTCCCCAAACATTGAGACATCTAGAAATTCATGCGACTTGATATCACCTGAGACAAAAATTCAACAAATATTATCTTATTTCTAACAGAGAATAAGTAAATTGCTATCAAAAGAAGGTTGCAAACCAATTCCCTTTTTTGACCTACCCTTTTTCTTGATCTTTCTCCACAAGCAGTAGACAATTGTCGCTGACAAAATAACGCCTGCAATAACTGTTGTTGAAATTATAATCGGCAACATTTTCTTTCTACCTGAAAAGCTCAATCCTTGAGGAGCGTAATCTGTAATAAAAACAAGAACTTGTTAACTTGTCACTGATTATGACTTTAGCAAAAGTAAAAAAAGAAAAAAAAGAAGAAAGAAGAAGAAGAAGACAAGAAAAACATAAGATTATGAATTCTGTATGGGATATACAAAATTCTTACTCTTCTTAACATATTAAGAATTTTGAGTATCAATTCAATGTGTTCATGCCAATGACAATAGATTAAGCTGACGTACTTCAGTAAATGAATGGGGGCAGTATCCTGATAAGTACCATTCAAACATCAGCTGGACCAACCTACACTCAAGCCCACACTGCAACTTAAAAGAACCAGTCATCTGGAAATTCTCAATAACTCCAACAATTTACCTAGTCAAATAGGATGTTACTCATCTTATCTACCTACATTCTATTACTAAAATAATGTGGAATCAATTGTAACTCTAGTATATAGTATAATTAAACTACAACCCAATAAAAGGTAGAAGGTTGAATACCAAATACTCTTTCGTAGTGTGGTCTCATAGCACACAAAAGCACCCATGTGCATCACAACCTCACAGCTACAGTTCTTTTTCTAACTCCTCAAACCTCTCAACCATGACTTCATCAAACTCAAGATCCTCCACCTCAGCATCTCCAAGTTTTGTCATCTCAAATATTGCTCATCTTATTCCCATAAAACTTGACAAAACCAATTTTTTTCATTGTAAATCCTTGTTTCAACCCGTTTTATGAAGCCATCACTTACAAAGCTTCGTTGATGGATTCAAGCCAACCCCACCTCAGGAATCACTATTTCAGGTCGCAAATTAGCCCCCAACCCAAAATATTGAGAGTGGTTAAAACATGATAACCCTTTCGGGCTCTACTCTTCCCTACATCGTTGGCTTGAACATAGCAAAGGAAGCAAGGGACTCTCTGGCACGTCGATATGCATCACTTTCATGTTCCCACATCATTGAACTTAAAAAGCGCTTACAACAAGTCAAGCAAGGCTCTTCAGCCATGCAAGATTATCTACCTCAAATCAAGGTTATCTCTAATAAACAAGCAACATGAAGTGCCTTGGTGAGGAAGATCTTATATTCCATACTTTGACAGGTCTGTTACCTATATATTGCCCCTTTCAAGCGTCCATTAGAACAAGACCTTGTCATGAGCCCATCTCATTGGCAGGGCTGGCCCTTAGATTTTTGGGGCCAAAAGCGAAGTTCTATGATGGGGCCCCTATATATATTCATATAAAATTATGGTTGTAACAGTAAGTACTCAAAAACTAGTGCAGGTTCCCACAGGTTCTATCTTGTACATTCAACTAGTGCAGATCCTCTAAGGATTCTTATTTTGGCTAAATTCATGTATTGGGAAAAACTTGAGTCCATTGATTTGTATTTCATATTCTTAAGTATGGACTGTTGAATGCATCGCAAAAAATGTTGAATTGAAGAAAATCAAAAACATTGCACGAGCTCGAGTGGGCATTCTCACATGCTCGAGTGGGCTAGACACATATGACTGTGCTCAAGGCTATAAAGGCCGCTCTCGAGCCTAACAAGAAAATTACAAATAACTAGATGTGAGTAGCACGCACTCGAGCGGATGCTCACATGTGCTCGAGCGCATAAGCGGTAGAAGCCTAGAGGATTGCACAAATTTCTTTTCTATTTATGGCAGACTTACTTATTTCACTTGGATTTGGTTTCTAACCCTAAGGCACGAATTTTGGGCTTTAAATAAGGCGTTCCTCTCAACCCTATACACACCTTCTCCATATTCTGAGTTGAGAGATCACATTGGAGATACTATCTAGAGTTTTTATGAGAGATTGGGTTGAAGGCTTTAAGTTCTAGAGTTGATTATTCTACCTTTTCATACGAGATTTGTTGCTTCTATTTTCTTTTAGAAGATTGTTCTCCTGTTGAAGAGACTCGTTCGTTGTGAAGATCAAGGCAATAATAGTGGGGCAGCAAAGGACTATGTATTGTGAAGTTCCATCAAGAACAACTGTAATGCCTTGTGTTAAAGGATAAAACTATAGGGTTGTCAGTATATCTTATATAATGGAAGTTAGTGATTGATTTTGTCCACTTTGCACTAATAGTTTTTTCCCGTTTGGCTTTCCACATTAAATTGTGTGTTGTCTTCTTTATCTGTTTGATTGCTTTGATTTTTTCACTACATAGAAGTAGTAATCAAATCACAATTTATAATAAATCCCGGGCATTAAAAACTTTCAATTGGTATCAGAGAAGGTCACACTAAATTATTGTGTGTTGATCTAAGGGATTTTCTAGAATGGCAATGATGAATGTTTTTCTACTGTGAAACCTTCTTTATTGAATGGTGCCATTAATTATGCTTATTGGAAAGCAAGTATGATGATATTTTTGAAGTCAGTAGATGAAAGGGTTTGGAAAATAATGTTAACCGGGTATTCCTTGTCCACTGTTACTGTTGATGAACAAACTACTGAAAAGCCAATGGCTCAATGTTCCAAAAATGAAACCTATGCCTGGAATTGTAACAATAAAGCAATTCATGCAATTCATAATAGAGTATCAATGACTGAATTTCATATGATCTCCACTTGTAAGAATGCGAAAGAAGCAAGGGACATCCTTCAAACAGTTCATAAGGGTATTAAAAAGGTGAAATAATCTAAGATGGAAAGCTTATCATCTACTTTTGAACTATTGAGGATGAGTGATGGGGAGAGGTTTGATAACTCTTACACTAAATTGAGTAATGTCAATTCAAGTCACAACTTAGGGGAATCAATTGCTGAAGAGAAGATTGCGAAAATGATCCTTAGGTCTCTCTCAGTTAGTTTCAATCCCAAGATTATTGCAATTGTTGAACCAACAAACTGAAAACTTTAAGACTTGTTGAGTTGTTATAACGTACAAGCCTTTGAGATTGAATTTATTAATGGCCAGTCAAAACCTTCTGGACTTGGATTGAAAGCTTCCAAATCTTACAAGTTTTCCAAAAGTTCGAAAAAAAGTGGAAGTTGCATCTGAATCTGATTCTGAAGAAGGGGATATGTAACTGTCTTCTGAGTTTGTACAATCGTTGAACAAGTTGATGACAAGAAAGAAGATTAGATTCAAACTAGTGCCAATTGGAAAGACTAGCTCTTCAAAGGGAGTTAAGTGCCTTGAATGTCAAGGTTATGGGAATATAGCTAACAATTGTGCAAATAAGAAGAAGAAACCCATAGTCATTAGCAATAAAGCCCTAAAAATCACTTGAGATATTGATCATTTTATTGATGAAGAAGAATCCCCCGAACCTGAACCTGATTCGGCTGAAAGAGGGAATGAAAAGTTTATTACTTCATGGCTACATCATCACCATCTGATGCTAATTTTGATGATAATAATGATAGTGAAGAAGTCTCATGAGAATGTTGATTGGAAGCTTACTATAAATTTTTGTATGGTCCAAGTTAAAAACTGGGCAAACATGCTGCAAAATTTGTGAAACAAGCTAAAGATGCTGAAGTTGAAATTCTATTTCTTAAGAAGAATCTAGAAGCAGCACATGCATAGATCATCTTAGTTAAAGGTCATAAAGGCTCTTTGCTTGAGAGCTTGACTTCTAAGAAACAAGAATATGAATCTTTGATAACAGAAGTACTAAAAAACCGGGCTATGATTAATGATCTAAATGTCAAGTTGAAGATGGCATTGACTAAGTTGGATGCTCCAATAGTAACACATGCTAGTTTGACTACACTTGACCACATTTTGAGTGTTCAGAAACTACATATTGACAAGACTGGTCTTGGATATTCTAACGGTGCATCAGCATCTATATTTGTTAAAAGCACTGTGAATGCATCATTGGAAAACATACTGCATTAAAGAATCCTATTGATTGTACATCAAAGAGTTGGTCTAGTTCTAAATCTGCACGAGCACTCACATGCCATTATTGTGGAAAACAAGGACACATTTGTTTCCATTATAACAAGATGAAAGCTATGCAAAAAAAAAAAAAAAAAAAGCAATGGAAAGCTCAGTTTCCTGCACCCACATCAAGTGCAATCTAGGTTAAGAAGGAAGATTTGCCATCTACTTTGGTTAACACTATACTGAAATTCTTTAATTCACCAAGTGTAGGTATCAAAATTTAAGTGCCCCTGATCAAGAAAATCAAGCGCCCCACCACCCCCCCCCCCCCAACCTAATGCTAACACGAGGATATCTTTGAGGTGAAGCTACTGCCAGATCCTGATTGACAATCCTATTGCAAGATGACACCATATATTTGCCAATTATGTACAAAAAAGGAGAGAGAGCAATTGGGGGGATTTTTAGAGTTTTTAAAATGAGAGCCGAAGTTGAAAATTTCAATTGATATGTTCTTCAATTGACAACAGAGCTGATAGTACAATTTTTTTGCAATTTTAATTTAGTCAATGTATTTTTTGAATTTACTTTTTAGTAGATTGAATTTATAGAAAGTTTTGTCCATGAATTGTTAAAGGGGAAGATCGTAAGGATTTTTGTTTTGGCTAAATTCATGTATTAGACAAAACTTGAGTCCATTGATATGTATTTCATATTCTTAAGTATAGACTATTGAACACATCACAAGAAGTGCGGAATTGAAGAAAACCATAAACACTGTACACGCTGGAGTGGGTTATACAGAGACGACCACATCCAAGCCCATGGATTTCTTTTCTATTTGAGCCAGACTTGGCTGTTTCACTCGGATTTGGTTTCCAACCCTAATGCACTAATTTTGGGCTTTAAATATGGTTTTCCTCTCAACCTTAAACACATGTTCTCTATATTCTGAGTTGAGAGATCACATTGGAGATGTTGTCTAGAGCTTCCATGAGAGATTGGGCGAAAGGCTTTAAGATCTAGAGTTGATATTTTTACTTTTTCATAAGAGATTCGTTGCTTCTACTTTCTTGTAAAAGATTGTTCTCCTATTGAAGAGACTCATTCGTTGTGGAGATCAATGCACTAATAGCAGGCTATTGAGGGATTGCGTGCCATAGAGATCCATCAAGAACAACTACAACGCCTTGTGTCGAGAAGTTGACTGTAAGGTTGTAAGTATATCTTGTGTTGCGAAACTTAGTAATTGATTTTGTCCACTTTGGACTCGTGGTTTTTTTTCGTTTGGGTTTTTACGCTAAATTGTGTGTTGTCTTCTTTGTATGTTTGATTGCTTTGATTTTTCCACTACATAAAAGTAGAAATTAAATCACAATCTAGAATAAATCCCGAACATTAAAAAATTTCAGATCCCACAAATGCCATCTTAAGGACTTCTTTAGCTACTGACCCTCCATTTGAAAATCATTCTATTTGGCCTTCATTATCCCTTCGACATCTATCCCTCCTACCCGAACTCATTATATGTGAACATGGTCCCAATCCGGCATTACTAAGAAAAAGATGTGGGTTATGCTAGGATTATTTAAGCGTTGGCTAATTCATGGGTTGCGGATAAAACTCGGGGTCCAATTGAGTTGTAATTTTTATATTTTTTTAGATTAGAGTACTATGGCTTGAGTCACCAGGTGAACTGAAGTGAAGAAACTATAGAAATTCATGAAGAAAACAAGTTGGAGACAGAACTTAAGCTCGCTCAACTGAACTTAGAGCCCACTCGAGCAAGTGACGTCAATTGAGCTTGCGCAGAATGCCATTCAGAACTTAAGTTCACTCGAGCGAGTGACAAACAAAACCCAATTTCCTTGCATGAATTAATTTCCTTTTTCAATTGGGACTATTTGTTTGAGGTTATCTTTAAGGCATGAAATTTGAGTTATAAAAAGGGTTATTCTCTCAACCATAGTATGCCATCACCTTGTTCTAACCTAGACACCATATTGGAGATTCTCTTTCTCCCTAGAGCACTCATTGGAGAGCTGTACTGATCTTGAAGAGCCTCAGAGTGTTGTTGCTTCTACCCCTGTGGAAGATCATTCGTCTTGCGGCATCAAGACATTATTGATTCAAACACGGGGAGTGGTTAATGAGGTGGTTGGCAGTAAGAAGAATTACAGTCCTTAGGTTGTGGTCAAGTCGTAAAGGGCTATGAGTATATCTTGTAATTGCTCATTTTTCTAGTGCTTTGTTTCTTTTAGACCAGGTGATAGGTCTAGTGGTTTTTCCTGTATGTGGGTTTTCCATGTAAAAAATCATGGTGTCTTCTTCTTATGGTGTAATTAATTGATTGATTTATAGTTCTTTTAATTTCTGTTTAATTGGACTGCCTACTAAAAATCCAGATTGGGACATTGAACATGTAATTTTTGCCGGTTCTAAAAAACCCTTAAGTTAGTACTAGACACCTACTCCACAAAAACTAATTTTCCAAGAACTTCAATCTGAGCCTACATCTTATATTTGGGGTGCTAAATCTTCAGAAGAAGTCATGGATTAAGAATTCACTGCATTACAGTGATGTGGAATGTGGACCTCATTCCTTGTGAGCCACACATGAACTTGGTTAGTTGCAAATGGGTTTATCTTATAAAAAGGAACCTTGATGGCTTAATAAACCAATACAAAGCACGCCTAGTTGCTAAAGGATTTCATTAACAACCCAGCATCAACTTGCTTGACACATTCAGTCTTGGGGTGAAACACACCACCATCCATGTCATCTTGTCTTAAGCCTTAGCTAATAATTGGCCAGTAAGACAATTGGATGTAGAGTGCGTTTTTTTACATGGTGATATTCATGAAGAGGTGTATATGACACAACTGCAAGGTTATATGGACCTTGACAAGCCCTCATATGTACATATGAAAAATCCCATTTATGGCCTTCGTCAAGCCTCTAGAGCTTGCTATGAGAAGTTCACTTCTCGATTGTTGGACTTGGGCTTTCTTCTCCCCATCTCAAATCAATTTCTCTTCATTCAATCTATCAATGGCAACACCGCATATCTCCTCCTATATGTAGATGATATTATCATCACTGGCAATTACTCCATCAACTCATTCATCCACCAATTGGGTCTACATTTTAAAATGAAAGATTTGGACACATTGGCATATTTTCTCAGTATAGAAGTCCAGTCCACCATAACAACAATGGCCTTTTTCTTTCCCAAACCAAGTATATCACTGATTTTCTAGTAAAAGTAGACATGGCAGGGTGCAAACCAGTTGGCTTTTTTGCTCTAAAACACAAGTTAAGCACAATTGATGAACCTCTTCTTGATGGTCCCACAACATTTAGAAGCATTATGGGAACACTCCAATATATTTCTCTAACAAAACTAGACATTACCTTCATAATTAATCAAGTATGTTAGTATACGCATGCCCCCACTGAGGTTCCCATTGCTGCTACTAAGTGAATACTTTGTTACCTCAAAGGGGCTCGTACATATGGGCTTCATTTCTATACTGGCCCATTATATCTCGACGCTTATTTGATGTAAATTGGGATAGCTCTCCTTCTGATCGATGGTCTACTACTAGCTACTGTGTATTTTTTAGGTCAAATCCTATCTCGTGGTCTGTTAAAAAACAAAACATGGTCGTTCGTTCACCTACCAAAGCTAAATATCCATGTATGGCCCATATGGTTGCAGAATTCACATGGCTGTGTTCTCTCTTCCATGATCTTCACATTCCTTTATTTGAGGTCCCTTTTATTGGTGCAATAATGTTAGTGTTTTGTCATTTGCATTCAAACATGCTTAGAAAAATTGCATAGAAATCAACTATCACTTTGTCTTTGAAAAGGTGATCCATAAAGAGCTTGATGTTCGGTTCGTTTCCTCCTCAAACCCGATCACTAACATCTTTACCAAGGGACTTCCCTCTCAATGTGTCCAATATCTATAGGCCAAGTTTCGTGTTCGGGATAGTCCCCTCAGCTTGGAGGGAGGAGGTGTTGATAATGGTGCCTGAAAGTTCATCCCAACTGTGATTTTTAGGTTGCAGTTCAATTTAATATGCAGCGAAAGAATAAAATAACTAGCAAATCCATTAATCAACCACAAGCATGAAGACCCACGACTTTTATGTGGAAAACCCTAATAAAAAAAGACTATGAGTCCTCTTCAGACTAGCAAAAATCAAGCACTGATCACGAATAGTCACAAGATTTACTCACAAGCCCTTTCCAGTGTCCTCGACCTAAGTACTGTGGTTGTTCTTGTAACTGTTCGTGATTAGTGTTTGATTTTTGCTAGTCCTAGGAGGACTCATGGTTTTTTATGGTTAGGGTTTTTCACATAAAAACCGTGTATCTTCATGCTGGTGGTTGATTGACTCATTTGCTAGTTAGTTTATTTTTCCACTACATGTTAAATTAAACTACAACCTATAAATCATAGTTTGGACAAACTTTCAATAGCATCAGAGGGGGTCACACTAATTTGTTGTTTGTTGATCTATTATGATTTCTATAATGGAATTCAACAACTATAAAGGCACATCCACTACCAAATCTTCAATGATGAAAGATAGGAAATATGGCTTGAAGATGTTCAAATCTAAGTTTGAGAAGAAAACCCCTAGTTTTATTCAATGCTTTGAATGTAAAAGGTTTGGTCATAGAGCATCTGAGTGCGCTAATAGGAAAAAGAAGAGATTTAGTAAAGTTCTGAATTTAACATGGGATGATTTTGAAGATGAAACACCGTAAGTTCAAAGTATGTTGCTTTCATGGCTAGATCTTAGAAAGATTTGTCTGATAATGGCTCCGATGATAAAGTATTAGATACTGAACCAGATTGGGAGGAGAAGTACAAATCCTTGTTGCGAAAATCCTTGAAGTTGACTAAATTCAATGAGAATGTCATCTCAAAGTGGAAGCTGCAAAAGAACATATTACCTCTCTTAAGGAAGAGTTACCAAAGTATGTTGAAAAGGTAAATCTATAGGAATATTAAAAGAATCCAATGGCTAAGGTTGCTCAGAAATATGGTGTATTGTATGATGATTATGACAAACTTGAGCAGGAGATTGAGAACTTGAAGAAATAGTTGTAGACATCCAAGGTGGAAAAAGATGAGCTGAATGGAAAATTGAAGATGTTACAAAATCTTCTCTGAACAAGATGAACATTGGCTCAAAGAAACTTGAAGACATCTTGTGCAATCAGAAGTCGCATAATGACGAACATGGTCTTGGTTATGATTATGATGCATCTACTTTAAAGACTAAAAGTAAAACTATCTCTGTTAAAAGCACTACACAGAATACTCTACATGTTGCACAAGTTAATCATGTTAGGAGTTCTTCAAAGAAGCATGTGTCACATTCTGCATCTACACCCACATGTCACTATTGTGGAATTAATGGACACATTCGACTTCATTGCAATAAATAATGAAGTTTATCGAAAAATAAGCAATGGAAAAAGCAATTGTCTACACCCACGACCAAGAAAAGAGTTATTTGGATCAGAAAATCTAATTTGCATGCCGAATTGATACAGATTGCATTGACATCTCCAAATTCTCAAGTGTGGATACCAAGATCTCAAGGTCTTTGATCAAGAAGATCAAGCTCCCACCCCTAGTGCTGGAAAGAGGATGGCATTAAGGGGGAGTCATAATTGAAGGGGAGCTGCTGGATCTTGATTGACAGATATGCTGCATCCTGACATCATTATTTTTTTTTATCAATTATGGATGAAAAGGAGGAGAAGATTCAAATATTCAGGAAGAGCTGAAGACAGTTTAAGCAGAGACAGTTTGAAGCTGATGATGCATTTATTTTATTAATTCACTAAATGTTATTTTGTTTTTCATTTTTGGGTAGATTGTTAGTATTTTTTAGTATTGGCTAATTCATGGGTTAGACAAAACTTTAGGTCCATTGAATTGTATTTTATATTTCTTTTAGAATGAATTGTGGTTTGCATTGCTAGAAGAACTAAAGAAATTAGAGATTTGGCTCGGTGCTCAAGTGGACACACATGCATTCAAGCGAATGGTCACTGAAGCTCATGTGCTTAAGGTGAATGCTTAAGAGTTCAAGCGGGCTTAACAGGAATTGCTTTGAATTAAAATAACTAAAGGTTTTATTCACACACTCGAGCGGATACTCACACGAGCTCGAGTGCACGGTATAACACCCCATCCCACATCGTTTAGGAATGAAATATGAGTTTGATATCTAATGAACCATGTAGCTTACTACTAGTAACTTTAAGGATTTTTGATAATGTGATAAGCTCACCAAGTTATTGGGCCAGTAAGCTACTCAAGTCGTGAAAATGGTATCAAAGATTATCACCAACTGGAAATGTGGGGCTCCAATCTCATTGGGTAATCCCTTGAGGTAAGATTAGGGCCAGAGTCAGAGTGCGCGAGCCTGTGAGTCAAGATAAGAGAATCAGCTAGGGATACAGGTGTGGAATGCTTTAGTCCCGTATTGTCGAGTGAAGTTATAAGGATCCACATGGGGACGTGTGGCCTTAAGGGGGGTAGATTGTAGCGCCCCATCCCATATCATTGAGGAATGAAATATAAGTCTTGTATATAATGAACCATGTAGATTTCATCTAGTAACTAGGGCTTAAGAATTTTTGACTATATGACAGGCTCACCAAATTATTGGGCCAGTGGGCTACTTGGGTCGCGACAGCACATATATATGTCCACTTGAATGCCTAGCCAAATCTCTGATTTCTTCATATCAAGTTTTCTTGCGAAGCGAACCATAGTCCATTCTAAAAGAAATATAAAATACTTCATGAATTAGCCAACACTCAAAAATACTGAGGGCCTGTTTGGATGGGCAAGAAAACATAAGAAAGTAATTTTTTGGATAACATAATCTTTTAGTTTCTAAAATAAAAAAATCTTGTGCATTTGGCAACCCAAGAAAAAATGTAAAGAAAAGATCATTTCCTTTTAAAAAGCTCAATTTTTTTTTCTACATCTCTCCTTTGAAGAAAACTTTCTACAATATAAAAATCTTTCAAAATGAGAGTTACATAGTGGTAAAGCAAATTTTTTCTTCACCAAATCTATCATGATATATTTGTTTATATGTATAGTGAAGTAAAGTAAAGGTAAATGTCACATCTTAGTGAAGGTGAGGTACAATAGCGGTCAGATAAAGTACGTGGTGAGGTAAAGTGAAAGAGTGGTAAAGTATTTTCTTTTTTTGTTATTTTACTTTATCATACTTTTCTGTAGCTTTATATTGTAATGAAAAAGTGACTTGTGATGAAGTTTGTGGTTAAAAAGTGAGGGCTTTTCATCTAAACATGGTGAAGGGATACATATGTGGTAAAGTAAAATAAAGATTGATGTCACATCATGGTAAAAGGTGAGGTAATATAAGATGAGATGAAATATGTTGTGAAGTAAAGTGGGGGAGAAAGTTGTAAAATAGTTGTTTTTTGTTTACTATACTTTACCATGGTTTTATATGTAAAGAAAAGTAATTTATGATAAAAAAAAATATGGCAGTTGAATTTAACTTTACCACTCTACTTTTTCATTCAAACATGGTAAATTACAAGTAAATTAACATGTTTACTTAGAAATTATTCTAACAATGAACTTTAATATGATCAATAATAGTAATTTATTTTTATTTTGAATTTTTAATATATATTAAAATCTGTAGCGTCTTCCGAACAACTTAATTTAAAATCTACAATATTCTTCAAAAGTTGCCAAACAACAAAAATATCACAATATTTTAATATTATACTATTCTATTATGTACTATTTTATTCTTATAATATTTAAATGTAGAAATATTTTATTATGTAAACATCCAAACGGGCCCTAGAGTGACATTCTAACATCAGCTAAGGAGATTAAGTCATCTGGAAGCTCTCACTAACCCAACAACTTACCCAGTCAAATAGGATGTTACTCATCTTATCTACATGCGTCTGTTACGAAACTAACGTGGAATCGATTGTTAGTCTGGTACATGGTGTAAATAAAACTACAGTCCAGTAAAGGCGGAAGGTTGAATACCAAATACTCTTTTAGTGTTTATATCCAAGAAAAGGTATATGTAATTAATAATTAGACGACCAACTGTATAGATAAAAAAAAAATTACCTGGCAGAGGTTCCCAACGAACTTCAACTCCCTCCCACAACTCGTATTGGCTTCTTAAACTCAAGCCAACAATGGTAGCATAAGCATTGCACCCGGTGCTTGAGACCCCAACTGTATATGGAGAATCTTCAACAACAGAACTACAACAGTCCTGTAGATTATAACAAGTCTTGTTTCTTCCTCGCATATATCTGTTACAGGCACTGGAATCTTTACAATTTAAGGCTGAATCTTCTGGAGGAGAGCAACTAAACAGCAAAATCATGTTATTGTTTGTCACATGGAAAGGCTGACTCCTATTCAGGCTTAGATCACTTATCTTTGTTCTCCGAGCCAAACAGAGATCTACATCTGGATTGATCACTAATGTTCGAGCATCTGGATTGATGCTACTGACATTGTATAACCCACTGAGTGTGCGGAAGTAAAGCTGACCACTGTCGTAATTGCAATTGAGCACTCTGTAGTTTGGATGACCACAGTGGGAATCAGTACTTAAAGGATATGGAATTACATATCCACCACAGTTGCTACATTGTATTGGGTTCAGCTCTGTAACAAAAGAATTGCATCCATGATCAGTACTAGAGCAAGTGCCTTAGAAGTTAGGACTACTAGTTTACATAATTGAAAAGACAGTAATAAATGTATGAATATACCTGTAGTCTCAGAAGCTGCAAGGCGGATATAGAGATCATTTCCACTGTTATTAGATGCTACTCGGAGATTGAACAAATCTCCGCTCCATATCGAACAGCCACCATCATAGGCATAAGCAGTACAATTACAGTTGTTCAAGCAAGCCCATTTACAGTCATCAAAGCCACTGACTGTCAAAGAAATTGGGTTCGCTGGAAACAGCATGTCAGACATCTGTAAAAACTTGTCATCTTCTCCATTAACAGAGCTATTGCTCTCACAACGCAAACCGGCTCTCCTCACACACCCACCTGACCAGTCGCTCAAATTCCATTGTTTTGGTGACCTGGGTTGAAAACCTCGCACACAACCACAAGAGGGCAAGGTCTTATCATTGCACATGCCAAAAGCGCCACAAACAGAAAAGACCTCACACTGAGCTCTCGGCTCAGACCAGAACAAATTCCATTGTTTGGTTCGATCCAACCATGACAGTTGCTTGATTTGTCCAGACAAATCTATCACAAATCTTGAAATTATTGAAGGATTTTTAACAGAGTAAGTGAAATAGTTTCCCTCTTGGTCTGATTTGAAGCTGTAGTTGTATATATAGTTCAGTGTCATTTCAGGAACTAAGCTGAAAATCTGCCCATTCCACTCTCCACTGGTCCAATACTGTCGGGATCCGTTCCACACTATGAAATACTGGCTCGTTCCATTTGGGTCTATCTCAATAGAGAAACGACCGGGGGCCGGATCGTCACTGCTTCGCCACGATGTGAGGCGCTGGTTCCGACCAGTGATCTTGTTCAATCCAAGCCATCCAGTGGGCAGCCATGTGTCAGTTGGGTAATCAAAGCTCTGCCAAATTACAGCAGAAGAATTCGATCCATCACTCAAGACGAGATTCCCATTGTCACGAAGCACTGCAATTGTGGAATTTGAGGTGGCGGAATTCGAATTTGTAGACCAAACAGGGATGCTGGTCTGGTTGAGGAGGACCAGATTGCCATCCTCTGAGATGTTTAGTTGGGAAGATTTGTCAGGCAGGGGAGTTTCTCTGTTAGCTACCCAAACTACAGTTTGTGGTTGGACTTTCTTGTACCAAATTCCTATGTAGTACTTGTTAGAGACACCAGGTGTGAAGAAGCCCAGCTCAAAGTTGCCTTCCTTGGAGGTTATGGACTGGTCCCCTGTGAGAGATTGGCCCGGAGAGATGCTGTCAGCTGCGTTGGAAAGACGGGCATCGAAGCAGAAGCAGCAGCAGAAGAGAAAGGCAGGAAGGAGGGACAACTTCATGATCATGCTAATTCCCAATCTGTGTGAGTTTGCAGTTCTGTTTGAATATCCAACGGCGGATCGTACCAGTCTACACGTTTTTACGGGTCAACAATTCCACTGTCGAGGCTCGCCGCCTTGGACGACCACCCTAGTCCGCAGCCGCAGTCGTCTCCACTATGTATTGGATCTTGACGGGCCCAGCTGCGGGCTAGTTGGAGTCAACCTGACCCGGCCGAGCCCGTAAAAAATGCAAACTTTGTTCCATCCAGATCAGTACTAGTTTAATCCAACCCAAAACCTAACAAGAAGCAGCAGCACCAGAAGCAACATCAACAGTCCCACTCACCATGTTAAGGTTTCGGAGGATTTTGTTTTTGTTTTTTTTTTCTTGGCTTATTTACTAAAAGATTAAATGATCCAAGAAAATGTCTTTTGCTTCCTTGAGCTATCATCATATTAAAAAAAAAACTTATTTTATATTTGATCAATATGATGGTAGGTTCCATAAGATTTAATGCAATCAATCATGATAGGATCAATCATCATAGGACTGGAGGGAAATAACATGAAATCAATAAAATGCAGGAAAGTGTCAAGAGAGAATAAAATATGATACGGTCTAATTATAATATAATGACCTTTTTTATTTTAGTAGTTTGAAAAAGAATTTTTCTTTACTTTTTGCTTAAAAAATAGATGATTATTTGTCATTTAGTTGCTTAAGAATATTATTTTTGAATTTTTTAGGGTAAAGGTAGAAGAATTTTTTGAAATTTTAAAATAGAGCTCAACTTTTGAATACATTTCAAAAAAGGGAAGAAACAAAGTACATTTCAAATCAAGATTTAAGTTTTTTGCATTTCATTCGGATGGTGGCCGCATTTTGCATTTTCGGACCATTTTTTCCGTTATTTTTAAGCATTCGAATCTTTCAACGATGTATTTTGGGATTAGTTTCTTGTGCAAAGAAGAAGAGGAGGAAGAGATTCGAGGATTGAAGAGGAGTTTTGTAGGGGAAGGTGGTCGGGTGAAGCTCATTTTGGAGATTAAAATGAAAATCCAACCCAATTTGTTGGCACACGTAGACAATTAGAAGAAAATCAAAGAGAAGAGAGACGAGAAGGTTCCTCTCTCTCTGGGGCTTGAAGGAGGAGCGTTTCCTTATTTCAAAGTCCCTGGAACCTATTCCGGGTCGATTGGGTTTAACCCCGATGGCTTTGTCTATCTCCATGGTAATGTAATTCTACTTTCTATTATTCTGTGTGCAATTTGATATCCTTCAAATCGCAATCCAAAAGGGTGTTATTTTTATTTACTCTGTTCTTGTTTGGACCTTTTCACTAGCATAAAGCTGGTGTTTGAAGTAGAGGAACGAGATTGGAGAGGCACAAACAAGGTCATGGGTTGCATATTCGATCTCGGTCAGAAGACGGTCCTCGTCATGGTCGATTCCAAGCTAGTGCACGTAATCCACTGCAAACCAGAAGAATTTGGAAGCTCCCTTTATCCAATACTCGCTTCGAATGCCGATATAACGGTTTTGGTGAACATGGGTCAGACCACTTTCAAATACGCTCCTGCTAATCTACATCGAACCCCGAATCCTTCCTTCTTCTACCTGATACCCGATATTGCTTCTCCTGCTTTATGTATGGGGTATGAAGAAGACAGTCGTGAGCTTTTTCCCAATGGGAACGATTGATTCAAAGTGGCTTGGGGGTAGGAATAAGAACAGATATGGAAGCGATGAGAATACACTGGTAGATGTTGATGCAGAATCTGAAATCGATGAACTATTAAAAATTGCGTTGGATGATTGAAGTAGAAATTGGTAGAGAGACGCATGATCTTACTTATACCGCACCGACCTTGGGGGATGCTCGAGCTCATTTATCGCCGTCCGATCCTCGAGTAGCCTGACTGCTGAGCCCACACAAGCCGGCCTCAACTTCGTTAAAAGATTAAAATATATGAGGTGTTAGAATAGAAAACTGAAGAGTAGAGGGAGGGAGAGAGAGAGCTCTTATTCATGAGATTTCTGTGTGTACATAATGGGGGGAGGAGGATCTTATTTATAGAATAAGATTGCTTCCTCCCCAAGCAACCTAATAAGGAAAACCCTAATTCTTAGTAATCCCTTTATCTCATGTGGGTCCCAATGTGGGCATCCACATATGATAATACATCTTATAACACTCCCCCTTGGATGACCACCATTCAATGACAGTTGCCTCATTAAAACCTTGCAAAGGAAAAACCCAGTGGGATAAAAACCAAAGCGAAGGAAAAAGAGTACAACGTTCTACAGGATCATTGAATTGGTGTTGGACGTGCATAATGCTGCCTCGTTAAAACCTTAACTAGGAAAACCCAGTGGGACAAAACCTAGAGAAGGAAAAAGAGTACAGCGCACATATGTCCTGGGTAGCATACTTCAGGATGCCTCCCCCTGATTACTACTCCCCCTGATGATAACATCTTTGTACATAATTCAGCATGTCAATCTCGTATACAATTTCTAAAATACTGAGTTTTGGCAAAACTTCGTAAACTGGTCAGCCAGGTTGTTGCTTGAACGAACTTGCTTGACTTCAATCTTGTTATTCTTTTGAAGCTCATGAGTGAAGAGGAACTTTGGTGTAATGTGTTTCGTCTTGTCATCTTTAATGTATCAGTCTTCAATCTATTAAATACATGCCCCATTGTCTTTGCAAATAATGCTCGGAGTACCTGTACTAAGAGGTAATTGACAAGAACTACATCTATGCTGAGTTAAATATTTTTTCCATACACATTCCCCACTGGCTTAAAAATCTCAGCATGGTTAGAATAAGTAGCTATCAATAGTCAATTTAGTAGAATATCAAAAATAATGATATTGACATGAAGAAACATATAACATGTCTATGATCGATCCTTATGAGGATCAGGGATATATCCTGAATCTGTATATCCTACAAAATTTGGTTTCAACCATAAAACAGACATAGATATCATAACGTTTGTTTAATACCAATCCAAAGCCTTGGTACAAAACTATATATGGGAAGCATATTTATAAAGAATAAAAATCTCATTAGAACTTCTCTCGATTTGCGGGTCGAGATAAAATAGTCAATAGTTTTCTCGAGCTCTTCTAGAGTCTCGATTAGATTTATGTTATTTATATAAACTTCTTCCATTATAAATCCATTTAAGGATTGTATAAACAGGAACAGGCAAATGGAATTGTTTTCATACTCTTCCTTATATAAACATTCACTAAGACGATTGTACCATATTCTTCTGGAATGCTTCAGGTTGTACAATGAACGTCTTACTTATATTGAGTACGTACTCTCTGACTTTGCTTCAGGCAAAGCAAATCCTTCTGGGATTTTCATATATATAACTGTGTATGTTTTCAATCCCAAGTTTCTACAGGAAACATTGTCTCACAAGTTTGCCTTTCGTTCATTTTCTTTACAAACACCCTTTGTAACCTACAGGGTTAACACCTTTGGGGTTTGTATTATAAGTTCATATATACCACGTCTATTTAGAGATTGTAATTCCTTAATGGTATCTCTTTATTTTGGCCAATATGTTCTTTGTCGACATTCATTTATAGAACGTGGTTTTATATCCCAAAACAACATTCTTAATTTCCATTAATATTTGAGTAGCTACCGCATATGCAAATGCGTCATCGATGATAATTTCATTTCTATCCCATCTCTCTCTTGAATAATTATAAAGTATAGAGATCTCTTTATTTTATTGGGTACCCATTGCCTCTTCAGGGGCTTCCAGAGTCTCTTCTGGGACTCATGTCTCTTCCGGGACATTAATTTCTTCAGGAATTTTAGAGAGAGTGGATTTTGTCATAAACTCTTCGGGAGTATACCTCTTCTGGAGTATGATTGGGATATGATTGCTCATTTCTCTTCTTCTGGAGAGTTGAGTCTTTGAAACCTATAAGTCTACCATACTTCTCGCATGTGTAAATTCATTTGCTGCCATATTTGGACTTTGTTCTTCAGGAACATTAATTCGTACTTATCCTACAGGGACATTAATTCGTGCTTGTGTGTTCATAGCCGATACATGTGACCTAGTCACTTTTGCTGCATCATTGAAAGCATCAAGGAATTCGTTTGTAATTAAGTGCACAATTCTCCGTACTTCATTCTCACATTGTGAAGTACATAAATCTAGATGCGATTGAGTGGAAGTATTCCACATTAATTCTCGCCGTTCTTCAGGAACGAATTGTTCTTCAGGAACAAGGTGTTCTTCAGGAACTCTCTTATCTCACCCTAACGGCGAGAAGACTGACTCATCAAGATGACAATTAGCAAAAAACGAACAATGAATATATCTCCTGTCATTGGGTCTAGATATCCATTAATTTGGGTGAAGTATAACCAACATAGAGTCTACGTTGCAAGTCACAAACCGATGATATCAAGCCTTATAAATTTAATAACATGCTTAAGGATGTGTATCCTAGGTTTAATAATATGTGCTAATGGGCAGGATTAGATAGGTTCACAAATGTCACACAATATCCTTTGCGAAGAGGATGGTCAATAGATGGTACTCTAAGGAGTACGTAACAGAAGTATCAATAATTTACCAGAGCATAGGACCCCTAGAATAACAAGCTTCTGGCTTAACTTTGTCGTTTTGCTCATAATCGAATATGATTCGATTTGTAAAGATTGTCTTGTAATATAGCCTTGAAATATAAGGAGAATGCACTTAGCTTTTCTAGTATCAGCTTCTGGCTGTCAATACTAGTAATGATGTACAAATACCATTATGTAGACTCTTCCGGAGCATTCAAGTATTTGTACGGATACATCTATGATCGATATCGTGCACGAATTAAACATTACTCAGAGAAAAAACTTCTGGTTTTTTCAATGTAGTGTGTTTTGTTGCACTGTCTACTGGACAGATATTATCCTCATCTTCATGCATTCCATGAGCTATAGAGCAAGTAATAATGAATTCACATAACTAGGTAATCGCATTGCAAAAATAAAACTAAGAACAACTAAACAATTCAGCATTCAAAGCAAATATAAAATAATATATGGGGGAGTAAAGATAAGTCCTAGCATTCAACAAAATATCTAAGAACTGAACTCAATGTTCAAACTCATAAAAGTAGTTGTAGGTCTTCCAGACTATGCTTGGTGGTTCGCCTAATTTCCAAACAAAATGCCTTCTCAATCACCTTTCCTGGGGTGGTTTATTTCATCTCTACGGGAGAATATATTATATCTACCTCTTCTGGAGGGATTTTAATTGACTAATCTGGCATTTATGTCAAGCATTGGGTGTATGACCATCTGCTGGTGATCATCCCTGTCTAATGGGGATATAATGGTGCGGAAAATAAGAGCGTATGCCATATCCTTCAGGGATGTTTTATTTCCGACTTTGATAGTATCACCAAGTCTTTTAGAGTGTGTAAAGGTCGATTTACCAATAACAATCAAATAAAAATAGAACTTCGGGTTCTCAATATCCCATGACAAAATATAATGAAGAATTGGCCAATCAAAAAGTTAGAACTTCGGGTTCTTAACTGATGAATCAGAACTTCTAGTTCTGTCAATACTTCAGGCTAGTGATAGAACTTCAGGTTCTTAGAACTACTGGTTCTATCAAAGCTTCAGGTTTGAATCACAACTTCTGGTTCTATCAAAACTTCAGGTTTGATTTCATGGCCGTTGTATCGATCTACACTACTTTGAATCTTTAGAAATCAAAGCTCCAAGTTTGATTATGAATATGAATCTTCAGGTTCATATTCCAAATCTTAGAACTTCTGGTTCCAGATAATGTATGGATCTTCAGGCCCACGTTATTCATTGGAAATAGAACTTCAGGTTCTATTATACACAACTACTGCTTTGGCAATAACAAATTCATCAAGAGTAAAATTTCATATAATCATATAGTGATAATGATACCTAAGTAATTATATCAAGCATGCAGTACAATGTTATAGAATATAAAGATAAATGTATGTGAGAAACATAAATAAAATGTAAAACTTCAGGTTCTTAACATCCAATCAAAGATAATAATAAAAATGTAGAACTTTAGGTTCATAGATCTTTCAGTACGAGTTAGAACTTCAGGTTCTAGATTAGGATAATTCATGGATCTTCAGGTCCGAGTTAGAACTTCTGGTTCTAGATTAGGATAATTCATGGATCTTCAGGTCCAAGTTAGAACTTCTGGTTCTAAATTAAAATAACATACAGAACTGCATGTTCAGATTATTTATTCGATATAGAACTTCTAGTTCTAAGTATCATATGAAACTTCGAATACGTATTGTAGATCTAAAAACTTCTGGTTTCAGAGTAAAATAACCAACGGATCTTCTGGTCCGGATTCAAATGAACTTCTGGTTCATAGGCTAAAAGAATTTATGGAATCTCGAGTCCGAGTTGTTGATTCCATATAGAACTTTTAGATCTAAATGTCATATGGAACTTCCGGTCCAAATTACTTGCATAGAACTTCTGGTTCCATTTATGATCAATGATTTTCAATTTATCATGATCTCCTTTTGATAATTTTATCACTCGAATTCAAATTATAAATACTTGCATATCGAAAAAGGGATAAAAATAAATGCAAGTGTATGATTATCAAATTAATAAAAGACCATAAAATAGGGAGAAATTACTTAACCTTTGAATTGTCCTAGTTTTGGTACCAATGTGTAGATCTGCTCGCGAGCTTTCCGTGGGCGCAAACGGATTTCAAATCGGACTCCGGATCGTCAAGATATCGCAAAAACAAGTTTTTGCCATCGATCCGGTCAAATCTGGCTTTGACCGTACGACTCGCTGACGTCAGCAGGCTGATGTCAGCACTCTCTTCAAACTGGACTGCTGCAAACGGGTTCAGGTCGAACTGACCCGACCTAAACTACAACTGCTTCAAATGCTGGGCTGTGTGAAGCGAGTCAGGTCAGAACTGACCCGCACTCGACCTGGAATCCTGTCTCATGGCTGGGCTCTTGAAAAAAACAGACCAGGTCAACCTGATTTGACCCATATTGGAACCTTCTTCAAGATTTTGCCTTGGACCACGGGTTAGGTGGAACTGACCCAAAGCCCAACCTCCTTCTTCTTCAAGTTTCTGATATGAGCGATATTCGTCTGTTCCACAGATCCGGCTCGCAGATCCGTGTCCAAGGCTTGTGCGATCAAATCTGAGTAGAAACGCTTGAAGGAGTTCATATCAGAGCAGATCTGAAGGAGATCGTCTCCACGCTTGCTTAGATCTAAAGGGTTTTTGCTCTGTTCTGATATCAGAAACGCTCAGATCCGTCTCCACGCTTGCTCTGCTTTGTTTCTTCTTCAGATCCAGTATGCGTGTCAAACCCTCAACGCCGCAGAGTTCGACGATCTACGAGACGACCGCCTCGTAGACGACTTCTTCCTTAGATCCAGTCACATGTCTTCACAGATGGCATCTTCTTCAAATCCGATTTGTAACAGAGCAGAGCAGAAACCCTTCAACAAGGTCATCTCGCAGATGGCTCCTTCTTCAGATCCAGTCGGCGTGTCAAACCCTCGACACCGCAGAGTTCTTCGTGAGCAGCAACTTTAATCTGAGCTCTTCGTGAGGGTGGTGCCGCCGAGGTTGAAGGAGGACCCATGATGGAGTCGTGGCCGAGGCCGAAGACGAGGAAGTTTCAGCAATCCAGCGGCGCGGCGAGGGGGCCGGGGAAGATGGGGCGGCGGCATAGCGACCGCGGGTCGCAGGACGAGTCAGAACCGAGTGGACCCGTTCTGTGCAGAGAGAGCGTGCACACAGTTTGGGAGTTCCAGAAACATGGCTATTTTCAGCGGCGATGATGAAACTGCACCCTTCTTCATCGGGTTCCTCATCGTGCTGATAACGTGTTAGAATAGAAAACTGAAGAGTAGAGGGAGGGAGAGAGAGAGCTCTTATTCATGAGATTTCTGCGTGTACATAATGGGGGGAGGAGGATCTTATTTATAGAATAAGATTGCTTCCTCCCCAAGCAACCTAATAAGGAAAACCCTAATTCTTAGTAATCCCTTTATCTCATGTGGGTCCCAATGTGGGCATCCACATATGATAATACATCTTATAACATGAGGGCATTTTTGGGTTTTTGACAAAAATAAGGAAAAAAATGGCCAAAAGAATGGGAAATTCAGCCATTTGTCCTCATCCGAAGAAAATGTGAAAAACTTAAGTCCTAATTTAAAATATAAATTTTTTCTGTTCTAATTTGAAATGTGATAAAAAAAATTAGGCCCTACTTTAAGATTTTCCCTTTAGTTATCTTGAAATGATATTTGACTTCATTTTATTAGTAAAGTGAATTTACCAAATACACCCAGGTCTTTTGAGTATACAATGTGGGTTGTTGGTTGTTCTTTGAGTGGGATTTGCAACTCTTTTTGACTAAAGGCATGTCACACCAATCCTATAAAATGAAGTGAGTTACCACGTATCCCTAATAGGATTCATCCTTCGTAATTAGAGATTCTAATTGCAATAGGATGCCTCTTTTATTTTCTGAGTTCATAGCTTAAAACAAGCAAAAGACGCCCATCAAATCCAGAAGGGTCATATCCAACAAGTCCTATTTTCTCCCTTGTCAACCACTATATAGAGAGAACCATAAGCTTCGAGTAAGACTAGCTAAGCCCATTGCAGTTGTCATAAGGGCAGACTTAAATGACCCAACCCAAATATGTTTAATAATCTAGTTTTAAAATCCGTCATGGGCTAACCTAACTAAAGGCCCATTGATTTATCTGGGCAAAGCGAAATTTTCTCCTTTGGAGCCCGGACATGTGGCGGTGTGGCAATGTGGGATTTTAGATCCCTATCATATACAAAAACGGCCCCTCCTAAATTAAACGTGCATACCGAATTTCTTCATGCAAACTCCCACAGGAGAAAATTGCTTTTTGGATAAATATTAGGCCAGTGACTAATTATCTGCAACTTTATAATACTCTTCTGTGACCGGCCTATTCGGACTACAACTGGGCTGCTATTGAAGGTTATTACGGCTCAGCCCTTTCACAAATTCACATATATCAAATTATGGGCTCCCCAGCCACAGCCTAGTGAAAAAGAGCCCAAGCACAGGAAATTGAACCTGAATCCGTATCTTCTAAAGGCAGAACCAATAGAATTATTTCACTTGGCAGTATGAAGAAACTAGCAAATCCCATTTACAACTCCATTTTATATTCTTCACCTTTTAAATATTTCATTGTTACCCATTTGACTATGAATTAGTAGGATTTCAATTCCAAGCAACAATTAGACCCACCCAGGGCCGGCCTTAAGCAAACTGTGGCAAAGCCATGGCTTCAGGCACCCTAACATGATTAAAAAATATATATATGGGCCCTATATTTAGCTGACTCTATATACTTGGTCTAAGGATAAAAAGCTCAATCCTAAATAAGCGGCTTGGTAGCCTGGGTCCAAAAGTAAAAAACAAAATTAGCTAATCCTAAATCTAAATGGAGACAACCAAAATTACACAAAGAAAATAGGTTAGATTGATGGGCCTGATGGTGTATTGTGGAAACAAAGGAGGGTCAAGTATGAGAGTAAGAGAGATTTTAAAAAATAGAAAGAAAAAGAAAATAAGCAACAAGAGTACGAGAGCCTTCAATGCCATGACAAGTGACTACTGTTAATGTTGTTAGCAAGACCTTTCAGAAAGAAGATATGCATGTTGATATTGCCATTTATCAGTTAAAAGGACTCATTGCTTTTTTTTTTTTAGATTATAGAGAAACTGAACTTGAGAAGGCCATGATCGAAGCTAAAACAATTGCAGCTGAAATGGAAATTTACCCTGTATTTCATGGAAAACCATGGCATTTGCAGAAAGAAATAGTTTGACAAAAGTGATAGTAAAGAGATAATACAATCAGCTGAAGAATCCTTCAAATTTAATTAATTCTTATATAAAGTATATAAAGCTCTTTTTTTAATTAAGAGTAGGTTTTATCAATTTCAAAGTTGTGAAAAAGCTTTTGGATTTTTGTTTAATTTGAAGAAGTTTGATTCCACCAATGATGAATATTTAAAGACTTTTTGTGCCAACCTTGAGGATTCTCTAAAACATGACGGACTTTTAGATGCTGATGGAAGAGATCTATTTTCAGAATTGAGTCTTAAAAGAAGTTTTACCAATAGAAACAAAAAGGCCAATTAAAGTATTAAATTACCTAAAAATGCGGGATGATTGTTTTCCGAATGCATGGATTGCTTACAAAATATTGTTGACTATACCAGTTACAGTTGTCTCTGGAGAAAGAAGTTTTTTGGAGTTGAAGTTGATCAAACTTACCTTTGGTCAACCATGTCATAAGAAAGATTGAATGGATTAGCTATTCTATCTATTGAGAAGTATTTGATAGAGAAACTTGATTATACAAGTTCAATTAGTAATTTTGCCTCTAAAAATGAAAGAAGAGTAATGTTTAAGTGATACTTTCTGTAGTTGGTTCAATTTCTTTTTGGTATTATAGTTTTGGATTGCGTATGGTCGTTTTTCCTTCAGTCTATCTACATGAATTTTAATACACAATTTTAATAATTATATATGTAAATGCGTGTGTTCAGATTTCATGTTGATACTAACAAATGATGTGATATTTTGAGTATTTACCGTTACACCCATAATTTTATGTAAATATATATATGGGCCCCATCATAGAACTTCACTTTACGCCCCAAAAACCTCAAGGCTAGCTTTGGACCCACCCCATTTCCATGTAGGATTCTAGGATAAATGAAGTTAAAAAGTTTGAATGATTGTCATGTAGTTCTATCAAATCTTGATGTCTAACATCTCCATAAAGCTAAGTATGAAAGGTCATGGCCAAATGTTTAAAAAATCAAAAATAAATTTTAAAGAAAAATATTTAAAGGCTAATATTTCATTTACTATATTGTCATGTTGTTCAGTTATCTATTTGTCCTTTTTATTTATTTGCAGTTGCAATTGAGTAGGAGGAGGTCAAGTACTTGAAACAAGATCTATTTCAAATTAATATGTTCGTAATCAGTTAGCTTCGAGAATTTTGTGAGCCACTCTACAAGAAAGGGATTTACGTATATATTAAACAAAATTCAATACAAGATGGTTGCGGTTCTTTGTTGGTACCAATATTTTTCACTATACTGGGTAATTTATATTAAAAGAAATGAAATGTTAAGTATGAATAAACTTTATAGGCATATAATGACTAGTTATACCTGCTATCTATCGACCTTCAAACGTAGAAACTGTCATCTCATTCTTTGAACTACTAGATGAATTTGGATCAAGTAAACTTGTGGTAATGAAGGCAGGTTGTTTTAGTACTTGGAGAGTTGTTGTTTCACTGATAAACATGCTAACGACTGATGCCATGGTTGGTCGATCTGCTGAATTTTCCTGTACACACAAGAGGCCTATTTGCAAGCACCTTTTCAATTCAAGTAATTCGCATGCCTTAGGTAAGTTTATATCTACGAAATCTACCCACTTTCCCTCCTTCCATAATTGCCATGCCTGAGATAATGTAAAGTAAGTAAGAAAAATGAGAACATAAAACCATTAGTGTGTAAAAATATGTTTCTACTTACTTGTCCTAGTAGTGTCAAAGACTCATTGTTATGAAAAACAAGGGAGTTCTTTTTTCCACTTATCATCTCAAGAAGTATGACCCCAAAACTGAAGACGTCAGATTTCACCGAGAAAAGGCCATGAAAGGCATACTCCGGAGACATATAACCACTAGATTTAATCATATAAAAAAGTTAATTTTTGATATAAGTATTTCTTCTAAAGTGTCCAAGATAACTATCATGTAAAACATCATATAAAAAGAAAGCAAGTATATCATATACAATGAAGGTAGATGTTGAATGCTTACTATGTTCCAACAACTCTATTAGTATTTTCAGGATTTTGATTTCCAGCATATATCCGTGCCAAACCAAAATCTGAAATTTTAGGATTCATTTCCTTATCAAGAAGGATATTACTAGTTTTGAGATCTCTGTGAATAATTCTTAATCTAGAATCTTCATGAAGATAAAGAAGTCCTTTGGCGATTCCTAGAATAATATTGTAGCGCTTTTCCCAACATAATAACTTAGATCGATCTGAATCTGTCAAGTGTTCAAGAAAGGTTCAGTAACAAATTAGAGCTAACAAAAATATGAGTTCATGCCATAAGTAACTAAAAGGTTGTGAAAACCAACTGAACGAAAGTATTTGGGATTTGGGTTATTGGTGTGAACCAAAGAGGAAATAGTCCAAGCTTTTATTTGGCATGTACTCATAGAGTAATATTAGCTCATCATCATCTTTAATACAATAACCTAAGAGCTGAACAAGATTTCTGTGTTGAAGTCTTGCAATCAGCATAACCTCATTCTTAAACTCCTCTCGGCCCTGTCTTGAGTTTCTGGAAAGTCTTTTCGCTGCTATTTCCTGCCCTTCAGACAACTTCCCCTAAAATATTAATGTCATGGTCAAACAAAATACAGCAAAGGTAGCAGAAATATGCAAGTCAGTATATTCAAGATGCAATCCAAAATAAGATGTAAAGGAATTAAGATTTTATTATAGAAAGAACAAAATCAAAAAGAAAAGACATGACCACGTGAAGCATGAAGGCAATCAGGAAATACTGAACTAGAAAACATTGTTGCACATGAACTATTACTTAGTCTACTAAGAATTAAGAACAAAATAAAAAAGAAAAGACATGAGCACATGAAGCATGAAGGCAACTAGGAAATGTTGAACCAGAAAACAGAATTGCACATGCACTATTACATAGTCTACCAATAATTTATTTGTTGGTCAAATAATAAATAAATATATAAAAGTTAAAAAAACTGCTAAAATAGGTCAATTAATGGACCATAGAATTTTTCCTTTGTGGGTCAACATATAAACAATGACATTATTGGTGTGATGCTGCAATGAACTTTGTTGGGTCACTATAAGTTCACCTCAAGATTTGGTTTCTCACATGCCATTGCACTACAAAAACATATGATCTCATGGAATATGTTGCTCCTATTAGCTGAAAAGCAACAATTTATGGGGCGCACTAATGCCCGCTATCATGAAGGAGACCCCTCATCACATCCCCCTCCAAAATTATAGTAATTCACCAAAATTTGGCACTCATTCTTGTTGGCTTGACGACCCTCTTTTAACACTTTCAGCACCATTGATATTGAGGTCCAAAAGTCCATATCATACTTTGCCTATTAGTTATATTTAGTCTCTCTTATCTAGCATAAACCTTATCATCGCCTTGATTGTTTGTGGACAAAGTTTAGCCTCAAAGTGTTGCATCCATGTCAGTGTGTCACTACAGTGTCATACGGGATATATTCTCACTAGTGTGTTGGTATATATCTTAGTGGTACCGTGTCATTGTCATTCTAGTTTATCCAGTTGGACCCACATGACAAACCAATAGTTATGGCTTCTCTCCTTCATTAGAAATGTAGCTAAAATTCACAAGAATTGCAATGTTATTATAGTAGCCATTGGGCCCTAATTAATTAGTACACAACAAACCATTAGTTATGGCTCTCCTTTGTGATACCCAGATACTCCAGATGCCCTGTGGTACCCATACCGACACAATACAATATGGATATGGGTATGGGATAAGGCAAGATACGGTTTGGATATGGTTTCCAATTTTAGTTAGGAGACGGCTATACAATATTTTTTGCCCAAAATTAAGACAGATTTTGTCAATTTTGACCAAATTACTCCTAAATGAGCCCTTTCTTAGTTTGATCAAAAGAAAAGAAAAAAGAAGGAGAAGAGGAGGAGGAGAAGGTAGTAGTGAGGAAGAAGATAACTAACCAGATAGGGGTTACTACTTTCGTTTTGACGGGTTGCTTTTTCAACTAGATGGTAGACCATTGTATTGCTTTCTGCTACTGTCGTTGGTTCAAGTTTCTAGCTTCAGGTATCATGTATCCCTCTTCTTTTTCTTATTTATTCTTCTTCTTCTTTTTCATTCGATTATGCCCCAGAGACGCGAAAAAGGCAATGGAACCCGTCGCATTTTATTAATGAGAATGGGCCCATTAGGCCTTTTTTTTATTTCTTTTTATTTTAATGTTGAGCTATTAGGCCAACCAAGACACTTGACCCATTTTTTTTTTCTTCTATGTTAAGATACTGTCAGGCCCACCTCATTGAAATTTGATCCACACAGTGGGGCTCGTAATATTTGAGCCCTAAAATAAGTATTTATATGTATATATTTTTTAAAATGCCTCACCCGTATCCGTATCCTAAAATTTTCAAGTTGTCATATAGAACCCTTGTTCCCCGTGTCCGTATCCATACCCGTGTCCATATCTAGGCATCATAGGCGATACCCCCTTGGTTGTCAACGGACCTAGAAATCACATCAATTGCTATGTCATTATGATTAAATTGAACAATGTCAAGATCTGAATAAAATTAATAGTCTGTATAACAATATCCAACAACTACACTTTGGTACTATCTAGTTTTTAGTCATATTATGAACCAAGAAATAATGTGCATATGCAAAAGTTGTCAAGATTAATTAATGATCTATAATTCATTGTCAAGTTAGCAACATGACATAGCGTTCTTTCTTATAAGCTAGTTGATTTATTGTGTTTTGATTTAACTTGGTTGTTTGGATTCAAATGAGAGGTGTGAAAACCTCTATTTAGTAGAGAAGTTTAAAGCATATACCTTATATACATGACCAAATCCCCCCCGTCCAAGCTTATTTGAATCTGAAAAGTTCTCTGTAGCTTTTAGTACACATTCAAATTCATAAAATGGCACATCTAGGTCTCTCTTATTTTCCCCAAACATTGATACATCTAGAAATCCATGCGGCATGATATCTCCTGAGATAAAAATTCAACAAATATTATCTTATTACTACATTTAAATAGAGAATAAGTAAACTACTATCAAAAGAAGGTTGCAAACCAATCCCCTTTTTTGACCTACCCTTTTTCTTGGTCTTTCTCCACAAGCAGTAAAAAATTGTCGCTGACAAAATAACGCCTACAATAACTGTTGTTGAAATTATAATCGGCAACATTCTCTTTCTACCTGAAAAGCTCAATCCTGGAGGAGCGTAATCTGCAATAAAAACAAGAACTTGTCACTGATTATGACTTTAGCCAAAAAAAAAAAAAAAAGAAGAAGAAAGAAAGAAGAAGAAGAAAAGAAAAACATAGATTAAGAATTTTGTATGGGATATATAACATATTAAGAATTTTTAGAATCAATTCAATGAATTCATGCAAATGGCAATAGATTAAGTTGACGTACATTAGGAAATGAATAGGGGCTATATCCTACTAAGTACCATTCTAACATCAGTTGGGCCAACCTGCACTCAGGCCCACACTGCAACTTAAAAGACCAAGTCATTTGGAAATTCTCAATAACTCCAATTTACCCAGTCAAATAGGATGTTACTCATCTTATCTACCTACATTCAGTTACTAAAATAATGTGGAATCGATTGTAACTCTGGTACATAGTATAATTAAACTACAACCCAATAAAGGTAGAAGGTTGAATACCAAATACTCTTTCACAGTATGGTCTCATAGCAAACAAAAGCACCCACGTGCATCACAACCTCACAGCTATAGTTCTTTATCTTCCTCCTCAAACCTCTCAACCATGACTTCATCAAACTCAAGATCCTCCACCTCAACATCTCCAAGCTTTGTCATCTCAACTATTGCGCATCTTATTCCCATAAAACTTGATAACACCAATTTTTTTGTGTGTAAATCCTTGTTTCAACCCTTTTTATGAAGCCATCACTTAGAAAGCTTCGTTGATGGATCCAAGACAGCCCCACCTCAAGAAATCACTGTTTGAGGTGGCAAATCAGCCCCCAACTCAAAATATTAAGAGTGGTTAAAACGTGATCAAACCCTCCTTTCGTGGATCAATGCCACCCTTTCGGACTTTGCTCTTCCCTACATCGTTGGCATGAACATAGCGAAGGAAGCAAGGGACTCTCTGGAACATTGATATGCATCACTTTCGTGTTCCCACATCATCAAACTTAAGAAGCGCCTACAACAAGTCAAGCAAGGCTCTTTAGCCATGTAAGATTATCTGCATCAAATCAAGGTTATCTTTAATAAACAAGCACTATGAGGTGCCTCAGTGAGGAAGATCTTATATTCCATACTTTGTGTAACACTCCGGCCTAACTTAATCCGGTTTAACGTCTAATTAACCCTCCTTGTGGTTATGTTCCAGTGGATTAGTTTCATGCATGTTGTTTTATCGTTTTGAATTCTATTTCGGGTCATGGATAGGTAGTTAGGTTGAGTTTGACCTGGATTAGGTAGACATGAGCCCTTTTTTGTACTTTTAGATTTTGTCGGATGTTGTCAGTGATGCATCATCTTGGTGTCAACACGTGTATCTCGTTGAGCTCGTTACTTTCCATAACTAACCCGTATGTAAACGACTTCGTTTGTTTCTGTTAGACCGTTAACCAACTCAAATTGTAATTCTCTTGAAAGGTTGGACTTTTATCTCATTTTCTTAATCCTTATCTTATATTAGCCAAGTGCATGGGCCAACCTTCATCTTATTCAACGTTTTCTTCATCTTTCTCTCCCTTCCTTCGTTTCTTCTTTTCTTTTTCTTTCTCTTCTCCATGATTAAGTCAAGGAAAGGGGGGATTTGGTGCACTCACCATATCCGATATCTCCTTGTGTGTGTTGAGGTAAAAGTTGAGTTCGTGGTCAACTCGAATTCATTTCCTTCTCCACTGCATGCACTCATTTCTCCCTCCTTTTCTCATGCATGGGTGTTAGAACAGCGTGTAGCTAGTGAATTTGAGCCCAAGGACAACAAGTAATGTGTAAAAGCTCAGTTGAGGCAAGTATAAGCACAATATGGATGAACACCTGTTGGTAACCTTTGATTGCTTTTACTTTCATATCTCTTGCATGATTTGGTGTTTTATAACCCTCTTGGATTAGATTCTATATGGTTATTATCTTTGTTTTCATTCTTGCCCAAATTCCAGTTTTTCTGTAACAGGTTCAAACGTTCAGTTTCTGAAACTTACGGCTAAGCCATAAAGTGTTACGGTTCAATGTTCAGAGAGCTGCAAAACCGAAGTTTACTCTATGGTAAGGCTATGGCTAAGCCGTAGAATGTACTACGGCTAAGCCATAGGCTAACCATGACCCAGTCGTAGGTCAAGTTACGGTTGGATGTCCAGAGAGTTGAAGTTTCAGAAGACCTTCTATGGCTAAGCCATGTAATGTATTACAGCTAAGCCGAACCCTCACCGTGGCTAAGCCGTAGAACAAAATAAGGCTAAGCCGTAGAACAAAACAGGGTTAAGCCGTAAATGCAGATGAACACTGAGGGGAACCACAGCTGAGCCGCAATGCATAGTACGGTTAAGCCATAAGATGCCTACAGCAAAGCCGTAAGTTACCTTACGGCTAAGCCATGAGACCACAGAAATGGTGAAAAAGATAGGATAATGATGAGACCTTATAGGGCCTTCATATGGAATTCCCAAACCTTTCAACTTGCCCAATGGACCACCTAAATAGCATGAATGGTCTTGAGGGCTGTGATTCATTCATGTGTGTTGTCCAGTTGTTAAGCACCTCCCCATGGTTGTTGGTTTAAGGGACCTTGATACATGTTTCCTAATACATTGCAACACCAATAAGCCGAACAACTATGTATCGAATAACTTAAAACTACATCATCATGCATGGTTAGAAACATTGGACAACTAGCTTAGGGTTGGCTAGTAAACAACTGTAATTCACAGTAATAACTAGACTTGCATGGCATATTGATTTTGATTATTGCCTTCTATGCTCTTATCCTTGTTCGACTTGTATTGGTATTGAATTGGTCTTGCATTGGTAATGAACGAATTGACTCTGGTGTTTAACCCTAGCATGATGCACATACTGTACCGCCTGTTTGTGATATGATTGTACTGCCTGCATGTGACATTGATTCGATGTACATCATCTAATATGACTGAAATGGTCTGACTCTACTCAGCCTCAGCCTTAGGATACCCAACGAGGTTGACTTTAGTATAGCCTGCTTGTTACTATTGCAGTGTGCCCCTGTCCTGGGATTTTGGACCCTGGAAACTAGAGACCCATTCGAACCCTGGCCCGGTCGATGGTGTTCTCGTCCTACTTGCTCTCAATGGGGAGACTATGGCAAATGTAGCAGCCACCTAGCCAGTACATCTGTTTTATGATTCTAATAGCATGTTTTATTCTTATGCACAATTTGCCTAGTAGACTAACGTAAAAATCAATGCAATCTTATTTGTTTTATTCTGCTAGACACAACGTGTTTTACCTTATTGTCTACTTATGCTTTGCTGAATCGTTGTATTCATTTAGTTGTTTTTGGTGTTGCAGGCTCAGATCCCTCTACCGACCCACTGTCAGTCAGCCAGACTCTAGGAGAGACCCAGGAGGCCCAGTCAGGGCTAGAGGAGTGGATTTGATCCCTCCCATGGAAAGCGGTCTTACATGGCAACAGTTCCTCATTTTGTGTGTGTGGGGCCTACATTAACTTTTGTACCAGGGTTTTTGGTTACACCTTGTAATTGCCTCTAAGAAATTGTTTCCCGATGTTGTATTATACATTTTGTAACTAATGTAACCTTTTGCAGTTATTGTTCCTATTTGTATATCCTCCTTCGATGCAATGATACGTACAGCTTCCGCGTACACCCATGTGTGCACGTGTGAGTATCCCTTGTGTGTGTACACTTAAACAAGGTTTAGGTGTGCGTGCACGAGAGTACGTATGTCATTGGTTAGGTTTGAACTAACCCCCGATTTCTAGGCTTGGGTTGTGACACTTTGGCAGGTCTGTTACTTATATATTGCCCCTTTCAGACGTCCATCAGAATAAGACCTTGTCATGAGCCCATCTCATTGGCAGGGCCGGGCTTGAGATTTTCGGGGCCAAAAGCGAAGTTCTATGATGGGGTCCTTATATATATATATATTCATATAAAATTATGGCTATAACGGTAAGTACTCAAAAACTAATGCAGGTTCCCACAGGTTCTATCTTGTACATTCAACTAGTGTAGATCCTGTAAGGATTTTTATTTTGGCTAAATTCATGTATTGGGAAAAAATTGAGTTCATTGATCTGTATCTCATATTCTTAAGTATGGACTGTTGAACGCATTGCAAGGAGTGCTAAATTGAAGAATATTAGCAACGCAGCATGAGCTCGAGCGGGCATTCTCACATGCTCGAGCGGGCTAGACAGAGACAACTATGCTTAAAGCCATGAAGACCGTGCTTAAGCCTAACAAAAAAATTACAAATAGCTGGATGTGAGCAGCATGTGCTCGAGCGGGCGCTCATATGTGCTCAAGCGCACAAGCGGCAGAAGCCTAGTGGATTACACGAATTTCTTTCCTATTTGTGCTAGACTTCCTATCTCACTTGGATTTGGTTTTTGACCCTAAAGCGTGAATTTTGGGCTTTAAATAAGGTGTTCCTCTCAACCTTATACACACCTTATCCATATTTTGAGTTAAGAGATCACATTAGAGATATTGTCTGCAGCTGTTATGAGAGATTGCGATGAAGGTTTCAAGTTCTTGAATTGATTCTTCTACTTTTTCATATGAGATTTGTTGGTTCTCCTTTCTTGTAGAAGATTGTTCTCTTGTTGAAGAGAATTATGCGTCGTGGAGATCAAAGCACTAATAGTGGGGCACCGAGGGATTGCGTATTGTGAAGATCCATGAAGAGCAACTACAACGCCTTATGTTAAAGGATTGACTATAGGGTTGAGAGTATATTTTATACTACAAAAGTTAGTGATTGATTTTGTCCACTTTGGACTTGTGGTTTTTCCCATTTTAGGTTTCCATATTAAATTGTGTGTTGTCTTCTTTATGTGTTTAATTGCTTTGATTTTTCCTTTGCATAGAAGTAATAATCAAATCATAATTTATAATAAATCCCAGGCATTAAAAGCTTTCAATTGGTATCAGAGTAGGTTACATTAAGTTATTGTGTGTTGATTTAAGGGATTCTCTATAACAAATTCGACAATGATAAAGGTTCTTCTACTATGAAACCTTCTTTGTTGAATGATGCCATTAATTATGCTTATTGGAAAGCACATATGATGATATTTTTGAAACCAGTAGATGAAGGAGTTTGGAAAATAGTGCAGGCTGGATATTCTTTGCCCACTGTTACTGTTGATGAACAAACTATTGAAAAGCCAATGGCTCAATGGTCCAAAGATAAAACCTATGCCTGCAATAGTAACAATAAAGCCATGAATGCAATTTACAATGGAGTATCAATGACTGAATTTCATAGGATTTCCACTTGTAAGAATGCAAAAAGGCAAGGGACATCCTTCAAACAGCTCATGAGGGTACTGAAAAAGTGAAAGAATCTAAGATACAAAGCTTATCATCTATTTTTGAAATGTTAAGGATAAGTGATAAGCAGAGGTTTGATGACTTTTACACTAAATTGAGTAATATTGTTAATTCAAGTCACAACTTAGGGGAATTAATTCCTGAAGAGAAGATTGTAAAAAAGATCCTTATGTCTTTCTCAATTAGTTTCAATCCCAAGATTATTGCAATTGTTGAAGCCAATAAATTGAAAACTTTGAGACTTGATGAGTTGGTTGGTAACATGCAAACGTTTAAGACTAAATTTATTAATCATCGTCAAAACCTTTTGGACTTGCATTAAAAGCTTCCACATCTTACAAGTTTTCCAAAGGTTTGAAGAAAGTGGAAGTTGCATCTGAATATGATTCTGAAGAAAAGGATATGTAACTGTCCTCTAAGTTTGTGCAACATTTTAACAAGCTGATGACAAGAAAGAAGATTGGATTCAAACTAGTGCCAACTTGAAACTAGCTCTTCAAAGGCAGTTAAGTGCTTTGAATGGCAAGGTTCTGGGAATATAGCTAATGATTATGCAAATAAGAAGGTGAAGCCCATAGTCAGCAGCAATAAAGCTTTGAAAATCACTTGGGATAGTGATCATTTTACTGATGAAGAAGAACCCCTGATCCTGAACCTAATTCGATTGAAAGAGGAAATGAAAAGTTTATTGCTTCATGGCTACATCTTCACCATCTGATACTAGTTCTTATGATAATAATGATGGTGAAGAACTTTCATGAGACTGTAGACTGGAAAGCTCAATATAAATTTTTATAAGGTCAAAGCTAAAAACTGGGCAAACATGTTGTAAAACTTAAAGTGCAATACTAGCTCTCACCAGGTCCCCGAGGGGGGGGGGGTGTGAATAGGACTATTTAAAAATATTTCCAATTATAAGACTAATTTAGAGTACAAACTGATGATACAATCAATATTATAGAGGCACAAGTTTGGTCAAGTAAGATGCTTAGAATGTGTGTGCTTACAATATGTAGATATTCTAATTAAACAAAGATGACTTAGCATAAGACAGATGATCAACACATGAGAATAAGATTATCAAGCATTCATCACAAAATAAAGCAATCCACTAGACAGAGAGTTTATAGTGATTCGGTCCCAGACCTACTAAAGATGAGGTAACTACACAAATACACCTCCTATAATAGTTTTTGATACGGTGATTGTCTTCCACCAATAAGAATTTTAATCTGGTGATTTGATCCAAGATTTATTCCACCAACCACAATGATTTTTTGATGTAGTGATTCATCTTCCCCCATATACAGTAGATAAATGAAAATAGAAAGAACTCCCAAATAAATAACTAATTACCTTAACTTTGAAAGGTGCTCTTGAAGCTTAAAAGAAAAACTCCAAGCTTTGACCTTTTGAACTTTCTCCTTGGTGAAGATGATCTCCCAATGAGTGCACAGCCAAGGTAAAAGGATTTTTAGGTTTAGGAAGGCTAAAGTTTTCCTAAATTAAAATTTAAGGCTTTCCTAGATGGTTACCTACTCTTCTCACAACATTAATGTCACTTTAATTTGGAAAAGAAGATGGTAGTTGGAGCTTGGTACAAATTTCACTAAGGGTACAAGGGCTCAGTTGCTATAAAAATATTTTTCTGAAGAAGTTTATGCTCGGGGAGGAAAAAGTACTTCTCTTAAATAGAGAAAAATTCCAACGGTTGGATCTACAGCTAAGAAAAAGTTGGTCTATGGCTTAGCCATATGCCCAGACAAAGTACAATGGCTAGTTTGACCCAGATTCACTATTTTCTTTTTTACAATTATGCTTAGGGCTTAGCCATGAATCTTTCTACGGCTTAGCCTTGTGATTTTATGGCTTAGTCATAAGGTTAACCATAGGCAAAATGGCCATAAGTTTTCTCTGTGGAAGATGGCTCGTAAACTCTATGGCTTAGTGATAAATCATGCTTCGACTTAGCTGTAAGCACCTTACGGCGTAGCCGTAAGGCCAGTCATAGATCAAAAGCTCAAAAATGTGTTCTTTGGATTGTGAGCCGAGAGTTTTTCGGCTTAGCCGCGGTCTAAGCCATAGTTATGTACAAAAAAAAGTTGAAAAGCATTTTCCAACCTTTTTCTATGGTTTTTTTTAATATGTTACTAAGGGTTAATATTACCTTAGCACTCATTGAAGATCTTCCGGATAAAGGACCTGATTGATCTTGATTTTCCTTGATCTTACTTGATCTTCGTTGAAGTTACTTGATCTTCCTTGATCTTGCTTGATCTTCTTTGATTTTACTTGATAACCAGTCTTGATGCATATTTGATTTGGACTTAACTTGGGACACGGAATTGACAACAGAGATTGGTGAATCTTACTATTGTACTAATAAAAACTTGTAAAGCAAGCTAAAGATGCTAAAGCTAAAATTTTATTTCTTAAGAAGAATCTAGAAGCAGCACATGCACAGATCATCCTAGTTAAAGGTCATAAAGGCTCTCTATTTGAGATTTTGACTTCTAAGAAACAAGAACATGAATCTTTGATAATAGAAGTATTAAATAACTGGGCTGCAATTGATGATCTCAATGTCAAGTTGAAGATGGCATTGACTAAGCTGGATGCTCCAATAGTAACACATGCTAGTTGACTGCACTTGACTACATTTTGAGCGTTCAAAAGCTACATATTGACAAAATTGGTCTTGGATATTCTAATGGTGCATCAACATCTATTTTTGTTAAAAGTACTATGAATGCATCACTACACAACATATTGCATCAAAGAATCCTATTGATTATGCATCAAAGAGTTGGTCTAGTTCCAAATCTGCATGAGCACCCACATGTCATCATTGTAGAAAACAAGGACGCATCCATCCCTATGGTAACAAGTTTAAAGCTATACAAAAAAATAAGCAATGGAAAGCTCAGTTTCCTGCACCCACATTAAATACAATCTAGGTTAAGAAGGAAGATTTGCCATCTATTTTGGTTCACACTATGCTAAAATTCTTTAATTCACAAGTGTGGGTACCAAAATTCAAGTGCCCCTAATCAAGAAGAGCAAGCACCCCTCCCCAATGTTGATACAAGGATATCATTGAGGGGGAGCTACTGCTGGATCCTGATTGACAATCATGTTGCAAGATGACATCATATACTTGTCAATTATGTACAAAAGGGAGAGAGAACAATTGACGGGGAGTTTTAGAGTTTTAAAGATGAGAGTTGAAGTTGAAATTTTCAATTGGTATGTTCATCAATCGATTGTAGAGCTGATGGTACAATTTTTTTACAATTTTAATTTACTCAATGGATATTTTGGATTTACTTTTGAGTAGATTAAAGACATAGAAAATTTTGTCCATGATTTGCTAAAGGGAGAGATCGTAAGGATTTTTGTTTTGGTTAAATTCATATATTGGACAAAACTTAAGTCCATTGAAAAGTATTTCATATTCTTAAGTATAACTATTGAACGCTTCACAAGAAGTACTGAATTGATGAAAATCATAAACACTGCACGTGCTCGAGCGCGCTAGATAGAGATGACCACACTCAAGCCCACAGACTTCTCTCCTATTTGTGCCAAACTTGCCTATTTCACTTGGATTTGATTTCCAACCCTAATGCACTAATTTTGGTCTTTAAATATGGTGTTCCTCTCAACCCTAAACACATGTTCTTCATATTTTGAGTTGAGAGATGACATTGGAGATGTTGTCTAGAGCTTCCATGAGAGATAGGGATAAAAGGGTTTAAGTTCTAAAGTTGATACTTCTACTTCTTTATAGAAGATTTGTTATTATCACTTTCTTGTAAAAGATTGTTCTCTTGTCAAAGAGACTCATTCATTGTAGAGATTAATGCACTAATCACAGGGCACCGAGGGACTGTGTGCTATGAAGATCCATCAAGAACAATTACAATGCCTTGTGTCAAATGGTTGACTGTAGGGTTCTAAATATATCTTGTACTGCGGAAGTTAGTAATTAATTTTGTCCACTTTGGACTTGTGGTTTTTTCCCATTTGGTTTCCACGTTAAATTGTGTGTTGTCTTCTTTATTTGTTTGATTGCTTTGATTTTTTATGCTACATAAAAGTAGAAATTAAATCACAATCTAGAATAAATCGCGGACATTAAAAAATTTCAGATCCCACAAATGCCATCTGAGGGACTTCTTTAACTACTGACCCTCCATCTGAAACTCATCCTATTCGGCCTTCATTATCCTTTCCATATCTATCCCTCCTATCCAAACTCATCATATGTGAACATGGTCCCAATCCGGCATTACTAAGAAAAAGATGTGGGTCATGTTAGGATTATTTGAGCGTTGGTTAATTCATGGGTTGTGGACAAAATTTGGGGTCCAATTGAGTTGTAATTTTTATATTTTTTTAAATTGGATTGTGGCTTGAGTCACCGGATGAACCAAAGTGAAGAAACTATCGAAATTTATAAAGAAAACAAGTCGGAGAAAAAACATGAGTTCGCTCAAGTGAACTTAGAGCCCACTCAAGCAAGCGACATCAATCAAGCCTATACAGAATGCCATTCAGAACTTAAGTTTGCTCGAATGAGCGATAAACAAAAACCAGTTTCCTGGCGCGAATTAATTTCCTTTTTCAACTGGGACTGTTTGTTTAAGTCATTTGAGGCATGAGATTTGAGTTATAAAAAAGGGTTATTATCTCAACCATAGTATGCCATCTCCTTGTTCTAACCTAAACACGATATTGGAGATTCTCTCTCTCTAGAGCACTCATTGGAGAGCTGTACTGATCTTGAAAAACCTTAAGAGTGTTGTTGTTTCTACTCCTGTGGAAGATCATTCATCGTGTGGCATCAAGACATTATTGATTCAAACATGAGGAGTGGTTAACAGCATGGTCGTCAGCAAGAAGAATTACAGTCCTTAGGTCGTAGTCAAGTCGTAAAGGGCTATGAGTATATCTTGTAATTGCTCAATTTTCTAGTGCTTGGTTACCTTTGGACAAGGTGATAGGTCTAGTGATTTTTCCCGTATTTGGGTTTTCCACATAAAAATCATGGTGTTTTCTTCTTATGGTGTAATTGATTGATTACAATTCTTTTAATTTTTGTTTAATTAGACTGCCTACTAGAAATTCAGATTGGGACCTTGAACACGTCATCTTTAGCGGTTCTAAAAAACCCACAAGTTAGTACTAGACACCCACTCCCATAAGAACTAATTTTCTAGGAACTTCAATTTGAGCCTACATCTTATACTCGGGCTACTAAATCTTCAGAATCACAAGAAGTCATGGATCAAGAATTCATTGCATTACAACGATGTGGAACGTGGACCTCGTTCCTTGTGAGCCACACATGAACTTGGTTAGTTGCAAATGGGTTTATCATATAAAAAGGAACCTTGATGGCTCAATAAACCACTACAAAACATCCCTAGTTGCTAAAGGATTGCATCAACAATTTGGCATCGACTTTCTTGACACATTCAGTCTTGTAGTTAAACACACCACTATCTGTGTCATCTTGTTTTAAGCCTTAGCTAATAATTGGCTAGTAAGACAATTGGATGTAGAGTGCACTTTTTTACAAGGTGATCTTCGTGAAGAGGTTTATATGACACAACCCCAAGGCTATATGGACCCTGACAAGCCCTCCTTTGTACATATGAAAAAGCCCATTTATGGCCTTCATCAAGCCCCTAGAGCTTGGTATGGGAAGTTCACCTCTCGATTGTTGGACTTGGGCTTTTTTCTCCCCATCTCGGATCCAATTTCATTCGATGTATCAATGGCAGCATCGCATCTCCTTCTATATGTGGATGATATTATCATCATTGGCAATCACTCCAACTTCATCAACTCATTCATCCACCAATTGGGTCTACATTTTAAAAAGAAAGATTTGGACACATTGGCATTTTTTCTCGAAATAGAAGTCCAGTCCACCGTAACAACAATGGCCCTTTTCTTTCCCAAACCAAGTATATCACTGATTTTCAATTAAAAGCATAAATGGCAGGGTGCAAACCCATTGGCTCTTTGGCTGTGAAACATAAGTTAAGCGCAATGGATGAACCACTTCTTGATGATCCAACAACATTCAGAAGCATTGTGGGAGCACTCCAATATGTTTCTCTTACAAGACCAGACATTACCTTCATAATTAATCAAGTATGTCGGCACATGCATGCCCCCACCAAGGTTCACATTGCTGCTACTAAGTGAATACTTTGTTACCTCAAAGGCTCTCTTACATATGGGCTTCATTTCTATACTGGCCCATTTCATCTCAACAGTTATTGTGATATAGATTGGGCTGGCTCTCCCTCTGATCGATGGTCTACTAGTGGCTACTCTGTATTTTTAGGGCCTAATCCTATCTTGTGGTCTGCTAAAAAACAAAACATGGTTGCTCGTTCGCCTACCAAAGCTGAATATCGATGCCTGGCCCATACGGTTGTAGAATTCACATGGCTATGTTCTCTCCTCCATGATTTTCACACTCCTTTATTTGAGGTCCCTTTCATTTGGTGCAATAATGTTAGTGTCTTTCACTTGCATTCAACCCTCTCTTACATGCTCAGAAAAAGCGCATAAAAATCAACTGTCACGTTGTCTGTGAAAAGGTGATCCATAAAGAGCTTGATGTTCAATTCGTCTCCTCCTCAGACCAAATCACTAACATCTTCACCAAGGGACTTCCCTCTCAGTATGTCCAATATCTACAGGCCAAGTTTCGCATTTGGGATAGTCCCCTCAACTTGGTGGGAGGGGGTGCTGATAATGGTGCCTAAAACCTCATCCCAATTGTGATTTTTAGTTTGCAATTGAATTCAATATGCGGTAGCGGAAATGAAAATGCTTAGGTGGATGTGTAGTAAAACTAGAAATGATAAAATTAAAAATGAGCGCTTTCGAGAACATTTAGGGGTAGCACCAATAGGGGATAAGATTAGAGAAACCTATTTAAGATGGTTTGGGCATGTTGAACGTAGGCCAGTAATGGCACCGGTGAGAAAAAGTGTGGCTATACAGGTAGAGAGCCCATCAAGAGGTAAGGGCAGGCCGAAAAAAATATAGATGGAAGCCATTAATTCAGGTTTGAAGAAGTTTCACTTATCGAAAGATTTAGCTCAAAATAAAACGGAATAGAATAGAATTCAAGTAGCCGACCCCAACATGCTTGGGATAAGGCTTTGATGATGATGATGATGATGATGATGAATTGAATTCAATATGCAGTGGAAAAATAAACTAACTAGCAAATCAATCAATCAACCACAAGCATGAGGACCCACGATTTTTATGTGGAAAACCCTAATCGATGAAAAAACCACGAGTTCTCATTAGACTAGCAAAAATCAAATACTAATCACGAACAGTTACAAGATTTACTCACAAGCCCTTTCCAGTCTTTCAGACCTAAGAACTATCTTGAATTATATGCCCCAATTAGTACATCGAATTTGTCAAATTTAAGTTACGAATTAAGCGAATAGAAAAACGAATCAAAAGAGTCCTACCAGTACGAATTTCGAAATTGGATTAAATGTTAAATTACGAACTGCGAAATCGAATACGAATTAATCAAACAATGAATCAGGTAACTCACTAGGACTACTAGTTTACATAATTGAAAATAACAGTAAAAAATGCATGAATATACCAGTAGTCTCAGAAGCTGCAAGACGGATATAGAGATCATTTCCACTGTTATTTGATGCTGCTCGGAGATTGAACAAATCTCTGCTCCATATCAAACAGCCACCATGATATGCATAAGCAGTACAATTACAGTTGTTCAAGCAAGCAGATTTGCAGCCATCAACACCACTGACTGTCAAAGAAATTGGGTTTTCCGGAAACAGCATGTAAGACATCCGTAAAAACTTGTCATCTTCTCCATTAACAGAGCTGTTGCTCTCACAACGCAAACGGGATCTCCTCACACACCCACCTGACCAGTCGCTAAAATTCCATTGTTTTGGTGACCTAGGTTCAAAACCTGGCACACAAGCGCAAAAGGGAACGGTCTTATCATTGCACATGCCAAAGGCGCCACAAATAGAAAATACCTCACACTGAGCTGTCGGCCGAGACCAGAACAAAATCCATTTTTCGAACCTATCAAACCATATCAGTTGCTTGACTTGTCCAGACACATCTATCAAAACTCTTGAAATTATTGAAGAATTTATAACAGAGTAACTAAAATAGTTTCCCTCTTGGTCTAATCTGTAGCTGTAGTTGTTTATGTAGTTCAGTGCCATTTCAGGAACTAAGCTGAAAATATGCCCATTCCACTCTCCGCTGGTCCAATACCGTCGGGATCCGTTCCACACTATGAAATACTGGATCGTTCCATTTGGGTCTATCTCATAAGAGAAAGGACCGGGGGCCGGATCGTCACTGCTTCGCCACGATGTGAGGCGCTGGTTCCGACCAGTGATCTTGTTCAATCCAAGCCATCCAGTGGGCAGCCATGTGTCAGTTGGGTAATCAAAGCTCTGCCAAATTACAGCAGAAGAATTCGATCCATCACTCAAGACGAGATTCCCATTGTCACGAAGCACTGCAATTGTGGAATTTGAGGTGGCGGAATTCGAATTTGTAGACCAAACAGGGATGCTGGTCTGGTTGAGGAGGACCAGATTGCCATCCTCTGAGATCTTTAGCTGGGAAGATTTGTCAGGCAGAGGAGTTTCTCTGTTAGCTACCCAAACTACAGTTTGGTTTTGGACTTTCTTGTACCAGATTCCTATGTAGTACTTGTTAGAGAGACCAGGTGTGAAGAAGCCCAGCTCAAAGTTCCCTTCCTTGGAGGTTATGGTCTGGTCCCCTGTGAGAGATTGGCCCGAAGAGATGCTGTCAGCTGCGTTGGAAAGACGGGCATCGAAGCAGAAGCAGCAGCAGAAGAGGAAGGCAGGAAGGAGGGACAACTTCATGATCATGCTAGTTCCCCGTCTGTGTGAGCTTGCGGATCTGTTTGAATATCCAACGGCGGCTGCAACCAGTCTACACGTTTTTACCAGTCAACAATTTCACTGTTGTGGCTCACCGACTTGGACGACCACCATTAATTAGTCGCACCGGTCGCACTCCACACTAGCCAGTCTTCCCCGCTGTTTATTGGATCTTGACGGGCCCAGCTCGGGGCTAGTTGGAGTCAAACTGACCCGGCTGAGCCCGTAAAGCATGCAAACTTTGGACCATCCATATCAGTACTAGTCTAATCCAACCCAAAACCTAACAAGAAGAAGCACCACCAGAAGCACTCCTAACAAGAAGAAGCACCGCCAGAAGCACAGTCCCACTCACCAGGTCAAGGTTGGGAGGACTTTCTTTTTCCATGGCTTACTAAAAGAGTATAAATGATTCAAGAAAATGTTTTTCGCTTCTTTGAGCTATCACTATATTAAAAAGAAAATAAAATTTATTTTACATTTGATCAATATGATGGTAAGCTCCATCAGATTTAATGCAATCAATCATGATAATATCAACCATCATAGAATTGGAGGGCAATAACTCGAAATCAATTAAATGTAGTATCAAGAGAGAATAAAATATGATGAGGTCTAATTATAATATAATAAATTTTATTTATTTTAGTAGCTTGAAAAGGAATTTTTTTAACTTTTTGTTAAAAAAGTAAATGATTTTTTGTCATTTAATTGTTTGAAAATGTTATTTTTTAATTATTTAGCATAAAGATAGAAGAATTTTTTGAGATTTCAAAATAGGCCCAACTTTTCAACACATTTCAAATTAATCCGTTTTGTTGGCAGACGTTGACAATTAGAAGAAAATCGTATGGAAGAAAGACGAGCAGGTTCCTCTTTGTCTCTGGCGCTTGATGGAGGAGCGTTTCCTCTTTTCAAACTCCCTGGAACCTATCCCAGGTCGATCGGGTTCAACACCTATGGCTCTGTCTATCTCATTGGTAATTTAATTCTACTTTCTACTATTCTGGGTGCGGTTGGATGTCCTTTAAATCACATTCCAAAAAGGAGTTATTTTTATTTACTCTATTCTTATTGGGACCATTTCACAGGCATAAAGCAAAGGAACGAGACTGGAGAGGCACAAACCAGGTCATTGGTTGCGGATTCAGTCTCGGTCGGAAGAGGGTCTTCTGTTGATTCCAAGCTAGTGCATGTATCCACTGCAAGCCAGAAAATTCAGAAGCTCCCTTTATCTGATACTCGCTTCAAATACCGATATAACGATGTTGGTGAATATGGGTCGGACCACTTTCAAATACGCTCTTGGCAATCCACATCAGACCCAAATCCTTGCTTCTTCTGCCCGATACCCGATATCGCTTCTCCTGATCTACATGTGGAGTATGAAGAAGATAGTCATGAACTTTTTCTCAATGGGAAGGATTGATTCGTAGTGGCTTGGGAGTAGGAATAAAAACTGTATGGAAGCGATGAGAATACAATGGTAGATGTTGATGCGAGTATGAAATCGATGAATTGTTTGAAATTGTGTTGGATGAACGACGTAGATTCAGTAGAGAGACGCATGATCTTACTTATTACGCATAAACCCTGTGGCATGCTCAAGTTCATTTGCCACCATCGGATCCTCGAGTAGCTTTATTGCTGAGCTCGCACAAGTTGGCCCCAACTTCGTTGAAAGATTAAAATATCTGAGTGCATTTTTGGGTTTTTTAGAAAAGAAAAGGGAAAAAATGGCCGAAAGAATGTGAAATTCAACCGTTTATCCTCATCTAAAGAAAATGTGGAAAACTTAAGTCCTGATTTGAAATGTAATTTTTTTCTGTCCTAATTTGAACTATGCTAAAAAAAAAAAAATAGGCCCTACTTTAAGACTTTCCCTTTAGTTATCTTGAAATGACATTTCACGTTATTTTATTAATGAAGTGAATTTACCAAATACACCCAAGTCTTTTGAGTATGCAGTGTTGGTTGTTGGTTGTTCTTTGAGTGGGATTTACAACTCTTTTTGACTAATGGGATGTCAAGGCAATCCTATGAAATGAAGTGAGTTACCACAGATCCCTAATGGGATTCATCCCTCTTAATTAGAGATTCTGATTGCAATAAGATGCCTCTTTTATTTTCCAAGTTCATAGCTTAAAACAAGCAAAAGACGCTCATCAAATCCGGAAGGGTCATATCCAACAAGTCTTATTATCTCCCTTATCAACTACAATATATCTATAGAACTATAAGCTTCGAGTAAGACCAGCTCAGCCCATTGCAGTTGTCAAAAGGGCAGACTTAAATGACCCAACCCAAGAGGCCACACAAGTGGCAGTGTGGCAATATGGGATTTTAGATCCCTACCATATACCAAAACGGGCCCTCCTAAATTAAAAGTGCCTACCAAATTCCGTCATGCAAACTTCCAAAGGAGAAAATTGCATTTTGGCTACATGCTAAGCTAGTTGTTGTAATAGCAGGGGTAGAAAGAGAGAAAAAATCTTATTAAGAGAGATGTGTTGGTTCTTCCCCAAGCAGAAAAAATCTTATTGAGAGAGATGTGTTGCTTCTTTCCCAAGCAAGCTAATATGGTAGGACTCTAACCCTAAGTGCATTCTTTATCTAATGTTGGCCCCACTCTGACCCTAAGTGCATTTCTTATCTAATGTGGTTCCCAATGTGGGCATTCACATATGATAATACCTCTTATAACACTCTTCCTTGAATGACCGTCATTCAATGACAGTTGCCTCATTAAAACCTTGCAAAGGAAAAATCCGATGGGATACAAACCAAAGAGAAGGAAAAAGAGTACAACATTCTTAGGATTATTGAATTGGTGTTAGACGTGCATAATACTACCTAGTTAAAACCTTAACTAGGAAAGCCCAAGGGAATAAAACCTAGAAAAGTAAAAAAGGTACAGTGCACATATGTTATGGGTAGCATGCTTCAGGATGCATACCTCTAATCAGTTACTCTCCTTGACAAAAATAACCTTTACATTGGTTGATGATAGACTCTACCCATGCTGATCTCATGTACAAGCTTCTAAAAGGAGCCTGTGCAGAATGCCATTCAAAACTTAAGTTTGCTCAAGCGAGCAACGAACAAAACTGTCACAACCCGAGCCCAGGAGATCGGGGGTTAGCAAAAACCTAACCAGCGACACACGTACTCCCGTGCATATGCACTTAGACCCGGTCTAGACGCACAAACACAAGGGAAAACACACGTGCAAAACATGTATGCAGAAGCTAAAAATATCAACAAGAGACACGAGGCACATAAGAAGAAAGACATAATATCCAAAGGCTGATACAAAAGTCTGAACATACACACGGGATCCAATCACAATGTATAGAACATGAGTACAATCAATGACATGAAAAGAAAACAAGATGAATGCATGCAGAGAACAGTCGCGCTCTAATGGAGTGATAGCACACACCCCGCGAACCTTAAGAGACAGCTGGAGTCTCTCAAGCAAACTGGCGACCGACAAGAATACGGTCGAGGGTACCTGAGCCTGCAACACCAAGGACAACTCATGAATACAACAATTCAGCAAAGTATAAGCAGTATCAAGTTAACACGTATGGTCTCTAATAGAATAAAAGACATAAACAATTACAACAAGTCAATGTAGTAGTCTAGGCACTTGTGCATTCAAATTAACATATGCTCTGTGTGAATCAATGGATCGATAACATGTACATACTAGGTGGCTACTACGTACGCCATATGCTCCCAAAATAGGGATCTTATAAACATGCTGAGAACACCATGGGCCAGATGGGTCTCGGTTTCCTGGAGTCCGGATTCCATAAGACGTGTCCTTCTGCAGTAAGGCCATATAAACTATACCCAAGTCACCCCGTCGGGATCCTAAGGCTGAGGCTCAGTAGTGCCCCACTATATCAAGTCAATCAATATAAGAACATGCATATTATAACGTGCATATCATAACGTGCATAGCTGAACATATATCTTATCAGAACGTGACGTGCATGTCTTGTTAAGTATATATCAACAACCATATCCAACTGAACAGATCAAACCAACAAGATAATAGATGATAACGAAGTAAAGGCATCTCAACTCATGTATATTAAATAGTAAGATCGAACATGTAAGACCCATGTTCCACCCGGGATTAACCATGGACAGAGCTAGAAATATCCAACCGTGTGCCCCAGCATAGAACGGTATAAAAGGACAAGAACCGAAATCAATATGCCATGCGATCAGATTTCCTTGTAAGGATCACGAGCTTTTACTAGCCAATCCTATTCTAGTTATCCAGCGTCTCTAACCGTGCATGATGATGTAGTTTTAAGTTGTCAGATGCACTTTGTCTAGGGTTGCAGTGTATTGGGAATGTGCACCGGAGTCCCTTAAACCAACACCCATGGGGAGGTGCTAAACAACTGGATAACGTGCATGAATGATTCGCACCCCTCGAGATCATTCATGTCATACACTCATACCATTGGACAAGTCTAGGCGATCTACATTCTATCATGAAGGCCATATCAGTCTCTTTCTTAATCCTATCCTTTCATTCATTTCTCAGGAGTGGCACTGCTTAGCCGTAGGTGAACATACGGCTTAGCCGTAGGTATCTTACGGCCTAGCCGTAATCTGCACTGCGGCTCCACCGCGGTTCCCTTTACTGTTCATCCGCAATTACGGTTCACCCGTATTTTGTTCTACGGCTTAGTCGTGTGCTGTTCTACGGCTTAGCCGTGGCTAGGCTGTAAAAGGTCTGTCAATTGCTTACTTTCAGTTAATCTAGAAACAGGCACCCTGTATTGATCTACGGCTGGGTCACGGCTGAACTACGGCTTACCCGTAGGACAATATACGGCTTAGCCGTGTCCTGACCGTAGAGGAAAACTGGGTTTTTCCCCTCTCTGGACTCTAAGCCGAAGGTGAGTTACGGCTTAGCCGTGGTACACACGAAGCAGTTTCTGAACTGATTATAGAGTCATCGAAACATGACCAAACTGACGAAATCACTTAGAGTAGAAGGAAATGATCACGAAATGGGCTGTAAACACCATTCATACTCAAGAATACATGATTTAATCTTAATCAAATACATACCCACATGGTTAAACCGAGTTATGCTTATACTTGCCTCAAATGGAGTCTAACACCCTCTTTGTTGTCCTTGGGCTCAATCACACTGCCAACAAGCTTCTAATCGCCATGCATGCAAAAGAAGAGGAAGAAGAGGAAACGAGAAGCGTGAGTACAGTACCAAGCAATCATGAGAACAAGAGGAAGAAGGAAGAGAAGAAGCACAGCAAGAAACTCAAGCTCACCTCCAATCACACGAGTGATACTCGACGTGGACATGCACCGATGCTCTCCCTGACTTCAAAGCAAGGAGAAACGAGAAGAAGAAGGAGAAAAAGCCTGGAGAGAAAAAAAAACAGAACAGTGAGAGTGAACAGGAGACGAAGAACGTCTGTGGCTTATAAGGATAAATGTCAAGGCCATTTGCAATAAAGTCCAATCGTTTCAATGTAATTCCAGTTCAATTCAATTGCGGGTCTAACGGAAACAAATGACATATTTGGCAAACGACGTAGTCACGGGAATCAACAAGCATAACAAAAGACACGCGTTAATACCAAGATGATGCATGAATGACGACATCACACAAAATGCAATATTACGAAAAAGGGCTTTTGTCTACCTAAACCAAGTCAAACTCAACCCAACTACCTATCCAGAACCTGAAACGAAACAAACACAAGAACAAAACACCATTAGCAACCAAATCATCCGAAATTAGCCGCTAATCCAGATCAACTCGGGTCGAAGTGTTACAAAAACCCAGTTTCCTTGCGCGAATTAATTTCCTTTTTCAACTGGGATTGTTTGTTTGAGTCTATCTTTGAGGCATGAAATTTAAGTTATGAAAGGGTTATTCTCTTAACCATAGTATGCCATCTCCTTGTTCTAATGTAAACACCATATTGGAGATTCTCTTTCTCTCTAGAGCTCTCATTGGAGAGCTGTACTAATCTTGAAGAGCCTCAAAGTGTTGTTGCTTCTACTCCTATGGAAAATCATTCGTCTTGCGGCATCAAGACATTATTGATTCAAACACAATGAGTGGTAAATGGCTGTGACAACCCGAGCCCAGAAGATCGAGGATTAAGACTAAACCTAACCAGTGACACACATACTCCCGTGCATATATACTTAGACCTTGTCTAAATGCACACGCACAGGGAAAATCACACGTGCCAATACATGTACGCGGAAGCTGTAGGTATCAAACCATAACAAGAGAAATACACGGGAACAAAATAATATATATATATAAGATTACATAAAGGTCTTAGTTATACAAAATGGGCCAACAAACAAAATATACAAATCACGAATAAACTCAAAATGTCACTGAGATCACAAAATAAGAAAGACCATATGCATGTATGACACTAACGCGCTCTGATGGAGGGATCACATCCACTCCTCTAATCCTAATGGGATGTCTGGGGTCTCCTCTGGAGTTTGATTGACCGACAAGGGGTCGGTCGAGGGATCTGAGTCTGCAACACCAAGGACAATTCATGAATACAACGATTCAGCAAAGTGTAAGCAATAACAAGTTAACACATGTTGTGTCTAACAGAATAAGTAACAACTGATAAATCATAGAGTTCAATTTCGTACACTAAGCAGTCGTGCAACAAATTAAATGTGCTATTAGAATCAATGTGATCATAATGTGTGCATAACTAGGTTGCTACTACATTTGCCAAATGCTCCTAAAAAGAGATCTTACATATATACTGAGAACACCATCGACTGGGCCAGGGTACAAATGGGTCTCGGGTTTCTGGGGTCCAGAAGCCCTAAGACAATCCCTAAGACATAAACTCACTGCAGCAGTGCCATATAAACTACACCAAATTGAACCCTGTCGGGTATCCTAGGGCTGAGGCTAAGTAGTGCTTGACCATATGGAATCAAACAGATAGTAGAACTTGAATTAAGCGTGCATTTCCTATCAAACATATATCATGCATTCATACATTCAACTCATACGTACAATACTTAAGTTACTCGAAACATGGAAACATATCGAATAAATCAACCAAGCCGAACAGACCGTATCAAAAAGGCATAACGAAGACTATGCAAACATACAGAAGAGTGGAGGTCACCAATCGTCCATGCAAGATGTCATGTAACTCAATTTACTCGAATCAAGATCATTTACTAGCCAACTCTAATTTAGTTATCCAGTGTTTCTAACTGTGCATGATGATGTAATTTTAAGTTATCCGATACACCATTGTCGGGTGTTGCATTGTATCGTGAGGGTGTATCAGAATTCCTTAAACCAACACCCATGGGAAGGTACTTAACAACTGGATAACGTACATGAATGAGTCGCAGCCCTCGAGATCATTCATACAATTCTTAGTACATTCTATTGGGTAAGTCAGGGTTGCCTACATACTAATTTAAAAGCCCTACAAGGTCTCTTCAATAACCATTTTTTTGCTTACTTTTCAAATTTCTTACGGCTTAGTCGTGGATGACCTTACGACTTAGCCGCAACATGCACTGTGGCTCAGCCGTGGTGCCCTTACTATTCATTCGCATTTTCGGCTTAGTCTTATTTTTGTTTTCCGACTCAGCCACAATGAGGGTATGGCTTAGCCGTAAAACACCTCACGGCTTAGCCGTGGCTAGACCGTAAAAGGTCTGCCAAAATGTTGACTCTCAGATAATCCAGATAATCCAACCCTGTATTGATCTACGGCTGAGTCACGACTGTCCTACGGCTTAGTCATAGTACATTATACGGCTTAGCCGTGGCCTCACCATAGAAGAAATCTGGGTTTTGCAGGTCTCTGGACTTTGAGCCGTAGATCGTTTACGGCTTAGTAGTGAACTACACGGGATCAGTTTTCTGAACCTGTTACAGAACCAATTGGGAATGTACAAAACTGAATTAACACACTCAATGAAATAGAAATTAACACAACTGGGCTATAAAACATCATTCACATGCAAAATTAAGACAATTATCTATAATCAAACATATACCAACATGGTTCATCCAAGTCATGCTTATACTTGCCTCAAATGGGTTTTGACAAACTCTTTGTTGTCCTTGGGCTGAAATCACACGTCTAACCACTGATCTAACCCCCATGCATGCAAAAGAAGAAAGCAAGAGAGGGAGAGACATGAGTGCAGGTCAAGAAACTGACGTGGAGGAGAAGAAGAAGAAAATCAAAATGCAAAGCTTACCTTAATCAAACCACACAAGAAAGAATTCAAGAATATAAGTGCACAAAATCCCCCTTCCTTAACTTGATCGAGAAGAAAAAAGAAAAAAAAGGAAAAAAAAAGGAGAGGAACGTTGAGAGAAGAAAGAAGCTAATGGTCGGTGCATGTATCTTGACTAATATGAGGATAAGTATGAACAAATTGCAAGAAAGTCCAATAATTTATACGAATTACAGTTAGAGTCAAATACGGGTCAAACAAAGGCAAACGACATCTTTTGCAAATGAGGTAGTTATAGAAATTAACGAGTTCAATAATAGACACGTATTGACGCCAAAATGATGCATGAATGACAACATTGTATGAAATCTAAAATTACGAAAAAGGGCTCATGTCTATCCAAACCAAGTTAAACTCAACCCAACTACCTATTCATAACCCGGAATGAAACAAAAACAAAGTCAAAACACAATTAACAACTAATTCGTCATTAATTAGTCACTAAACCAGATAAAGTTGGGTCAAAGGGTTACAATGGCGTGGTTATCAGCAAGAAGAATTACAGTCCTTAGGTTGTGGTTAAGTCGTAAAGGGCTATACGTATATCTTGTAATTGCTCAATTCTCTAGTGCTTGGTTTCCTTTAAAACAGGTGATAGGTTTAGTGGTTTTTCCCATATTTGGGTTTTCCACATAAAAAACCACGGTGTCTTCTTCTTGTGGTGTAATTGATTGATTACTATTATTTTAATTTCCGTTTAATTGGACTACCTACTAGAATTCCAGATTGGGACCTTGAATACGTCATCTTTGGTAGTTCTAAAAAAACCTCAAGTTACCCACTCCCACAAGAACTAATTTTCCAGGAACTTCAATCTAAGCATACATCTTATACTTGGGCTGCTAAATCTTCAGAATAACAAGAAGTCATGGATCAAGAATTCATTGTATTACAACAATGTGGAACACGGACCTCATTCCTTGTGAGCCACATATGAACTTGGTTAGTTGCAAATGAGTTTATTATATAAAAAAGAACCTTGATGGCTCAATAAACCACTACAAAGCATCCCAAGCTACTATAGGATTTCATCAACAACCTGGCATCGACTTTCTTGACACATTCAGTCATGTGGTGAAACACACCACCATCCGTGTCATCTTGTCTTAAACCTTAGCTAATAATTGGCCAATAAGACAATTGGATGTAAAGTGAGCTTTTTTACATGGTGATCTTCGTGAAGAGGTTTATATGACACAACCCCAAGGTCATATGGACTCTAACAAGCCCTCCTATGTACATAATGAAAAAGCCCATTTATGGCCTTCGTCAAGCCCTAGAGCTTGGTATGAGAAGTTCACCTCGCGATTGTTGGACTTCGGCTTTCTGCTCCCCATCTTAGATCCATTTTCATTCGATGTATCAATGGCAGCATCGTATCTCCTCCTATATGTGGATGATATTATCATCACTGGCAATCACTCCAACTTCATCAACTCATTCATCCACCAATTAGGTCTACATTTTAAAATGAAAGATTTGGACACATTGGCATATTTTCTCGGTGTAGAAGTCCAGTCCACCGTAACAACAATGGCCTTTTTCTTTCCCACACCAAGTATATCACTGATTTTCTAGTAAAAGCATAAATGGCAGGGTGCAAACCAGTTGGCTCTTTGGCTCTGAAACATAAGTTGCGTGCAATGGATGAACCTCTTCTTGATGATCCAACAACATTTAGAAGCATTGTGGGAATACTCTAATATGTTTCTGGCACAAGACCAGACATTACCTTCACAATTAATCAAGTATGTCAATATATGCATGCCCCCACCAAGGTTCACATTGCCGCTACTAAGTGAATACTTTGTTACCTCAAAGGCGCTCCTACATATGGGCTTCATTTCTATACTTGCACATTACATCTCAAAGCTTATTGTGATGTAGATTGGGCTGGCTCTCCCTCTGATTGATGGTCTACTGGTGGCTACTGTGTATTTTTGGGGCCTAATCCTATCTCGTGGTCTGCTAAAGAAACAAAACATGGTCGCCGTTCGCCTACCAAAGCTAAATATCAATGTATGGCCCATACGGCTGCAAAGTTCACATGACTATGTTCTCTCTTCCATGATCTTCACATTCCTTTATTTGAGGTCCCTTTCATTTGGTGCAATAATGTTGGTGTTTTTTTTCACTTGCATTCAACTCTCTTTTACATGCTTAGAAAAAGCGCATAGGAATCGACTATCACTTTGCCCGTGAAAAGGTGATCCATAAAGAGCTTGATGTCCAGTTCATTTCCTCCTCAGACCAGATCACTAACATCTTCACCAAGGGACTTCCCTCTCAATGTGTCCAATATCTACAGGCTAAGTTTCGCATTTGGGATAGCCCCCTTAGCTTGGTGGGAGGGGGTGCTAATAATGGTGCCTAAAAGCTCGTCCCATCTGTGATTTCTAGTTTGCAATTTAATTTAATATGCAGTAGAAAAATAAAATAACTAGCAAATCAATCAATCAACCACAAGCATGAAGATACACGATTTTTATATGGAAAACCCTAATCGGTGAAAAAACCACAAGCCTTCCTCGGACTAGCAAAAATCAAGTACTAAACACAAACAGTTACAAGATTTACTCACAATCCCTTTCCAGTCTCAACCTAAGAACTGTCTTGAATTATATGCCCCAATTACTACATCGAATTTGTCAAATTCGAGTTACAAATTAAGTGAATAGAAAAACAAATCAAAAAGAGTCCTAGCGGTACGAATTTCCAAATTGGATTAAATGTTGAATTACAAACTGTGAATTCGAATCCGAAGTAATCAAACAATGACTCAACTAACTCACTAGGACTACTAGTTTACATAATTGAAAATAACAGTAATAAATGCATGAATACAGCTGTAGTCTCAAAAGCTGCAAGACGGATATAGAGATCATTTCCACTGTTATTTGATGCTGCTCAGAGATTGAACAAATCTCTGCTCCATATCAAACAGCCACCATGATATGCATAAGCAGTACAATTACAGTTGTTCAAGCAAGCCCATTTGCAGTCATCAACGCCACTAACTGTCAAAGAAATTGGGTTTTCTGGAAACAGCATGTAAGACATCCGTAAAAACTTGTCATCTTCTCCATTAACAGAGCTGTCGCTCTCACAATGCAAACGGGTTCTCCTCACACACCCACCTGTTCAGTCGCTAAAATTCCATTGTTTTGGTGACCTAGGTTCAAAACCTAGCACACAACCACAGAAGGGAATGGTCTTATCATTGCACATGCCAAAATCGCCAGAAATAGAAAATACCTCACATTGAGCCCCCTCGGCTGAGACCAGAACAAATTCCATTGTTTGGAACCATCAAACCATTTCAATTGCTTGATTTGTCCAGACACATCTATCAAAACTCTTGAGATTTTTGAAGGATCTTTAACAAAGTAAGTCAAATAGTTCCCCTCTTTGTCTGACTTAAAGTTGTAGTTGTGTATAATTAGTTCCCTGATATTTTAGGAACTAAGCTGGGACTCTCCCCATTCCACTCTCCAGTGGTCCAATACCGTTGGAATCCGTTCCACACTATGACATACTGGCTCGTACCATGTGGGTCTATCTCAAAAGAGAAAGGACCGGGGGCTGGATCGTCGGTGCTTCACCACAATGTGAGGCGCTGGTTCCGACTAAGGATCTTGTTCAATCCAATGTAAGCCAAAATGGCCCCTTTAGAAAGATTTTAACGGATTAGATTTGCATTCTAATGGTATGATTTGCATTATGAAAGATAACCAATTTAAGAGCATACCAGAACCCATCGCAAACGGAGAAGAAATCCACAGAACTTTAACTCTCTCTTCTCGTAATGCTAGCTAATTGATGGGAATGCTAAGCAACTATATGTGTGAAGATGAGAGAATTCCCATGCCCTTTAATAGGCTGCGTTAATACTTTCCTTCCCATCAACAGAAAGCACTCCCACTTCTGCATGAATGGAGTTTTTCCAAGAACGTAACTTAATTGGAGAAGACATCCATTGTTGAAAAAATCAAACAAGTGGTGGTCATGTGGACCACCACCTATGATCTCCAACAATCTCCCACTTGGTCCATATAACCACCATTCATTCCCCTTTTATTTTATAAAACTTTGTTTGCAAATATAATAAATTTTGAAAATAACTTTAACTGATGCGCATCATTTGAAAATATCGCTTTTTCATGTAACTTTAATGTTAAGATCTTTGAATCTGTGATTAAGTTAGTTTATTAATGCGGACTGTAGCAGTTACTCATCTTAGTGACATGCTTCCTTCCACAATCACAACGTTAATATTCTTGCCTAATCTAGCACTTAATGAGTATTTTTAATATAACTTACTTTAATGGGAACTGTAACGTTATAATACTTTTATATTCTTACTTTATTTCACAATTACCACATGTGACTTCATAACAAAGTAAAAATTGCAAAATCGTTTCTTTACTTGATCAATATATAGAGTATCATACATCATTGACTCTTACAAGACATTTCATTTAAGCCCATATTTATTATATGGTCTTTAAAATCCTTTGGTGCCAATGCCTTTGTAAATGGATCAGCAATCATGAGCTTCGACTAAGCTCTAACAATTAACACTGAATGATCTCGTACTTTCTTTTTTAGTACAAGATACTTTACTTCCAAATATTTTGATTTGCTAGAATACTTGTCATTTTGCGCGAAACGCCTAGCAGCATCATTGTCACAGTAAATCTTTATCGGTTCATATATATTGCCCATAATTTTAAGTCCCATGATATAGTTATGCATTCATAATGCGTGGCCTGTGGCTTCAAAACATGCCACATACTCTACATCAAATGTAGATGGAGTGATTAGCATCTGCTTTGCACTTCTCCACGATATTGCCCCACCAGCCAACAGAAAAATTAACATAATGTTGACCTCTTTGTATTAAGACATCTTGCAAAGCCTAAATCTGAATATCTAATGACCTCCAGTTGATTGGATCTTTGATAGATGAGCATATATTTTCTTGTTCTGTTCAGGTAACGCATCATTTTCTTGACAGCTACCCAATGAGGTAAGCCGGGATTACTTTGATATCTACTGAGCATTCTGACTGCAAAGCTAATGTCTCGCCTTGTGCAAATTTGTAAGTACATTAGACTTCCTACTGCTGCTGCATAGGGAAATTTATTCATCTCTAACTTTTCTAAGTCAGTCATGGGGCATTGTTCCTTACTAAACTTGTCTCACTTAGAAATAGGTGCATTTTATGATTTGCTACTTTTCATTCGGAAACGTTTGAGAATAATTTTGATATAGGTTTCTTGATATAACCCAAGTAATCCCCAAGATTGATCTCTAAATATCTCGATTCCTATTATAAATGTTGCTTCACCCATTTTTTTCGTATCAAAATTATTCTCAAGATATGTTTTAATTTCTAGAATCATACTTAAGTCATTACTGGCTAGTAAAATATCATTTACATACAACACTAAAATAAGAAATTTGCTCCCACTGACCTTACGATATATACAATGGTTAACTTGATTTTCGGTAAAACCGAACGATTTAATAGTATGATTAAATTCTAAGTATCACTGTCTGGAAGTTTGTTTTAGCTTGTATATCGAATTTTTTAATTTACAAACCAGTTTCTTTTCATTACCTCGTTGAACAAACCTTTTTGGTTATTCCATATGCACTTCTTCATCTAGATTCCCATTTAAGAAGGCAGTTTTAACATCCATCTGATATAGTTATAGGTCATAATGAGCTACAAGTGCCATAACAATTCTGAATAAATCTTTCTTAGACACCGAAGAGTAGGTTTCATAATAATCGAGACCTTCTTTTTTAGTGAATCCTTTGCTACAAGTCGGGCCTTAAATCGTTCAACTGTCTTGGACCCTTCAAGTAGTTCAACAAGATCCAAGACTTCATTTATAGCTATGGATTCTAACTCTTCGTTCATAGCATCTAACCACTTACCAAAATTTTCACTTTCTACTACCTCTCTAAAAGTGTTTAGGTCTTCTTTAACTCCAATATTTGATTTTTCGAGATACACAATATAATCATCTGAAATAGCTGGCCTTCTCATACGAGTTGACCTTCTTAATTCCTTTGGATGTTCTTGTAACACTTTGACGCAGCTTAATCCGGTTTAACGTCTAATTAATCTTCTTTTGGTCTTTTTTAGCGAATTCATTTAGTAATTGTTATTTTGTCTTTTGGGGTTACGTGCGGGTTATGGATAGGTAGTTGGGTTGAGTTTAACCTGGATTAGGTAGATATGAACCCTTTTTTGTAATTTTTGATTTTGTAAGATTTTGTCATTCATGCATCATCTTGGTGTCATCATGTGTATCTCGTCAAGCTTGTTAATTTCCATAACTGACTTGCATGCAATCCACTTCGTTTTGTTTCCGTTAGACAATTATTTGACTTGAACTATAATTTCTCTAAGTCTTTGAACCTTTTTATAATTTCCCATCATCCTTATCTTTTAATATGAGGATGCATGCACCAACTCTCCTTTTTATTCTCTCAACTCAACGTCTCCTTCTCTCTTCCTCTCACGGTTTCACTTTCTTGTCGATCTTCTTTGTCTTTGCGTTGTTAGGAGCTTGCGTACACCTTCCTTGCTGGTCATCTCCTTGCCCATCAGTCCATGTAGCAAACTAGCAATGGCCAATGGATAGGTGTTTGTACTTTGTACTTATGCATAATGCATTCATTTTAAAATGATGTATTAAATGATAAAAAAATAAATAAATAACCAGGCCTACTCGACCCTCTAGAGAAAAGCACAATGGGCGGGCTTGGGCTTAGACTTTTCAAATAAAGCCTAGCCTGTCCGGCCCTCTAAAAAAAAAGCCCAGTGGGTAAAGCCCACTGGCGGGCTTGGGTATCACTTTCATGAGCCAGCCCAGCCTGATGACAACCCTTACTCCAGACGTACACCTATTCTTTGTTTCTTTCTAAAACTTTTGATGGAATTCCAAAAAGTTTTATCTTAAGAGGGTTCCTTCATCAACCGCTAAACCTCATAAATATAGGACACCTAAAAATGAAGAAGAGAAAGTAAAAGAAAAAGAAAATAAAAATAAAGAAGACTAAGAGTTTTTGTTGTTGTTGTTGTTCTCTTTCTTCCATAGTCTCAAACCTACCCCATCCACCATAAATTTTCTCCTTCCACCTGAATGTGGTAGAGACAAGCCTTTGGCACAATAGATGGTGCTCACTAGTGCAAACTTAAAGGTTGTCATGTTCCAAATAAAGTTAAAAATTTAAAAGTATTGAATTGTAAGATATACTTGTAAACATTATTCATTTTATAGATACAAATCGTTTTCCTTGTGATTCAATATGAATCATATGCTTTGTATCTCAAATTTGTGGATTTTGTACACCTTATCAGGTTTTGGTTCATCATCATCAGTATTATCAAAGTCTTATCCCAACTATATTAGAGTCGATTACATTAATTTTATTTTTCCAGTCCGATCTAGCCAAACATTGGATAAGTTACACTTTAGTGGCATCTATCCTTTACTACTTCCATCCAGACCATTTTGGTCCACCCTTTTTTTCTTGGTGCCTCAACCTGCATAAAAAATCCATCTTCCCAAGGGCGCCGCTGATGCCCTGCATTAGACATTTTGGGTTTTGTTTATCATTTCAATTATATGAAAAGTATGTCAGAAACTTGAACTTTGACTGGTATATGAGTCTACTTAGCTGGCCACATACTTGAGTCCATATTTTTTCCAGCCGGAAAGGCCCTTTTTTTGGCTCCAGGAATACTACTTCAGGAATCAACAACCTTAGCTTTTGATTTAAAAACTTATTTTTTGCATCATGCTATAGTTTATGGTTTAATAAATTATTGTAGAACTGAACAAGTGATGTCCACTTTATGCCATGCTTACAAGCATATGGTAGAGTAAATCATTGTACAACTAAGAGAGCGTTCATTAATTTTATACCTTGCTCACGGTTTGTGGTATTCTATCTTGCGATCTACTTCATGGTTTTCTTCTTTTTCTTCTTCTTCTTCTTCTTCTTCTTCTTCTTCTTAATTGAAAAAGTCTAAGTCAAAGAGATACAAACTTATACGTAATTGCTGATGCAATAGCAACCAATGGTTTGTCAGCCAAGATTGTTTCACAAATTATTTACACTAAAAAGAAAATGCAAAACTATCAATGCATTGTTGTGATTTTGACATCACCCGTTGTGCACATACATCAATCACAAGATCAACAAAAAAAAAAACAACCACACACAAGAAGAGACACACAGATTTACGTGGTTTACCTTAACAGGGCTACATCCATGGGCACAGAGACGATCATCTCCACTATGACAAGTAAAGCATACAGAGACTCACTCTCTCACATCGCCTCTCCTACATGGTGTGAGAACACCACATGCAAGAAAGCTCTCATCTCTCTTCAGCACAATATCTAGGGTTACAGACTATACACATATATAATCTCCACTTTCTTGGCCACCAAGAAAGCTCTGGTACAATTACCAAAATGCCCTTGACCTTAAACCAGTCATTGGCTAACCCAGCAAACTCATTTGGCTAAACCGGAATACAAGACATATACCCAACAATATTTACCTTGGCTTAGATTTCGTACAACTTGACCCACCAGTAGATAAAACCAGCAATGTCTTCACATACCTTGTTAAATGGTACGTCACTGCACCGACAATGCAGTCTTCTTCTTTCAATACTTTGACATGTTGAACCAGCACATGAACTTTGAGCAAAGTTCATCTTCTCGTTAAACTCCACCTCGAGCTTAAAGCTCGACTCCATTGATGAATCTAAGTGATATCGACTCCATTGATGAATCACTCACCATTCTGCCCCATCTTCAACATCACTATGAAGATCCAATCACCACAAGCATGCAAGCAAAACAGATTGGGAATACAAGTTCAGATGACTTTACAATTGCAAAATAACCTTTGCCTCCAAGCGGTCAAAAAACTCCATTTGACCTGGCCTCCGATCAATCAAACACATGTGTAACAACTGATGATGCATCAACTCCTCCTTGCTGTTTCTTCATTGGCTTGGCTTTGGCAAGATAAACAACATCACATGCGATCTAGAAAACATGTGAACCCCAAACAAACAACTTTGTTTGAATCAACAAACCCTTTGCAACTAGGCCTAGGACTCCTACTATTGCATTTGCAATAACAACCAGGTTGAGTAAACTCAATTCTAAACTGAACCCACATTTGTTCAGATTTTCTCCATAATAGAAGTTGGTGCTGCTTGAAACTCCTTCCTTTTGTAACCAAGGCAGGACGTCTCCTAGCAAGGTATGCAGATCCAGATTTTTCTGATTTAGGTGAGTGGAGAGCAACAATCTTCTATTTTCAATATTTCTACACCAAGCTATAGATCTCGTCACAACGAGCACGTTGGAAGAAACAGATCTGAAATCTAACATCGGATGGCTCCGATCTCACAGAAACAAGTTTCTACGCTCCAATTGATCAAACCTCCTCATTGATTGTCAAATAGCCAATTACCGTATTCCACCGATTAGATCTATTCAAACGAGTCCATAGGCACAAACAAATCTTCGATCAGACATCGGATGATCAAGATATTGCGGAAACAATTTTAGCCTTTGAAACTAGCCAAACCTGGCTATTGACCGACGCTGATGTCATTGTTGACGTCAGTTCTGCTCTTTGCTGGGCTTATGAAACGGACCAAGTTAGAACTGACCTGAAACTAAACTTGAACAGGGCCTATTTGCAGATTGGGCTTGACCATAAGTTGGGTCAACCTGAATCCGGCTTGACGGATTGCTGTATCTTTTTTCTGGGCAAGGCTTCCTCCTAACAGGTCAGGTCTAACTGTGACCCACCCCGACCTGACTGTCCTTCTAGCTGGCCTATTGCTAACAGGTCAACTCAACCTAACCTGAGCTCAACCAGGCCCAACATGGCCTGAACCCTTCTCCTACCTTTCTCGTTCTGTTTCGTTGCAAAAACCGGAGATAGAGGATAATGCTCCCTACGGTTTTCCTCTGCACACTGTCCTCACTGACAACAGCAGACGGCGTACCGGCAGAAGTTGGTCCGGCGACGCTACACTGTGAAGCAAACGGTGGGACGGCGACCTAAGGTTGACAATCGCAGCAGCGGCGGCACGATGAGGACCAGTAGTGCAGTTAGAAAAAACAAGCCCCCTTTTTCTCCAGTCTTCTTCCTCAAAAAATCTGGCAGCCAGAAACCCCTCGATCTTCTCCGACGAAGATCGCAAGCAACATAACCTAACTCTATCTTCACCGATCATGTGGCCCAAATAGAGAACAGTCGATCCCTCTGCTTCTCTGTTTCTGAAAAACATATTCGAATCCTTCACAAGGATTCAACTTCGTCGATCTTCATGCACAAGCGAGCCCCCAAAAAACCCAAGCACTAAATGATGATCGCTGGCATTGAACGATCTCCACCTTGCTCAAAAACCCGAGGAACATCACCTCGGCTCTGATATCACGTGTTGTGATTTTGACATCACCCATTGTGCGCATACATCAATCACAAGATCAACAAAGAAACAACCACACAGAAGAAGTGACACAGAGATTTATGTGGTTCACCCTAACAGGGCTACATCCATGGGCACAAAGACAAGCATCTTCACTATGACAAGTAAAGCATACAGAGACTCATTCTCTCACATCATCTCTCCTACGTGGTGTGGGAACACCACGGGTAAGAGAGCTCTCACCTCTCTTCAGCCCAAGATTTAGGATTACAGACTCTATACATATATAATCTCTGCTTTCTTGCCACCACGAAAGCCTCAGTATAATTACCAAAATATTCTTGACTTTAAACCAGTTACTGGCTAACCCAGCGGACTCATTTGGCTAAATTAGAATACAAGATATAAACCCAACAATCATCTGGGGTAGTCTAGTCATATAATGATCCCAAGTTTGGGATTTTGCAGCATTTCTCTAGAGCTGGAGGGGGGAACGAAAGGTATATCAGCCTCCATAAGCTATTCCAGGTGGATGGATGCCTTCTAATAGATATAGACTTTAACAGCTGGGTCAGATGCCTCATAAATCCAGTGGTTCCAAACCTTGTGCTGTTAAACATTGTTTTCAGCCTTCAGCACAGATATTGAGTCTCACTTGAAGAACACCAGTAGAGACCATTCAAGTCCATTAATGTTTAATGATAAAGGATGGATGAATGACAGCATCAATATTCAGAAACGTGTATTTGTGCGTTAGATTAGTTTTTTGTTTGCAGGATTTGCTCGTCATTGCAGGATTTGTTTGTTATTCAAATAATTTGCATTATCATCTATCATTCACAGGCATTAGCATTCTTGTTAGCTCTTATTGTAAGGGCGTCAAACAGTTCGATGATTATATAGCCCCAAAACCATCAAGTATCCATCAGCTATTGATAAACAGGCCGGTACCTGTAACAGGGGTGCCTGTTGTGGCAGCCTAGATCAGCGACCGAGTAGGAACGATTCTTGGAGTACACAGATGAGGGAAAAGGTGTGATCTGTTTAAATCCTTCTTGAGATACTTGGATTTTATGTGTTAGGATATCATACTCAATTGAGCTATCACTTATCCCAAAACCAATTGGTGATGGGAAGTACAACAATGGTTTTAAACACGGGTCCACACGAGGGTTATACCACAGGACCTAACAATTCCCCCCTCACTGGTACCACCCGAGCAAAGACTCGAACCTCCAACCTCTCCAAGCTCTGATACCACTTGCTGGGATTTCAAACATCATTGAGCTACCATTTATCTCAAAACCAATTGGTGATGAAAAAGACAGAACAATGGTTTTATGATCTTCTTAGTTGTATTAGAAAGGCATCCGAGCATTACTCCAACATGGGTGCACACGAGGGTTGTAGTAGGACCTAACATTATGCATGTTTTAATCATTAATATTTTCTTGTTCTTTTACTGTCACCTCATAACAGTATGGGCTCAACACATCTGATTTCACATACAACCCCCTCAGACAATGTAACAGCACCACAGTCAGAAGGAAGGAGCCGTTGCAATATAATGTAAAAGTCTACTTCTGAAGTTTTTTGAGGTTGGATGTCGCTTGCTACAGATATTTAACTAGAAGCTCTAGAGTATGTATGTTTCAAACAAACACATTCTAACGGAATTGGTGCTCAGTTGCTTCTTTATATTTGTGAGTGACTGGTTTGTTTTTGGGAATGATGGTCCTTTACAATCTTTTGAGGGACCTTCATTTCATCACGTCGAACTTTATCTTCTTTAGAAACATTTGTTGCCAAGTTACTTTTTAAGAGCTAGTACGGCTGCATAGTTGTATGTTTTTCCGGGTAATATAGATGTTTTTGTTAAAGAATCATCACCATCATCATCATCATCATCAAAATAATACTACCTAAGGGCAAACACAGTCACGGAGCTGTCCATCTAGATTATTGCAAAATGCTGACCATCTTTCAATTGAGCTTTTTCATTACTGAGAATACAAAAAGGGGGTTTAGATTCTTTAGAAGGGGCAACAGGGTTGGTCCAGGAAGAAGCCAAGAGGCTGGTGGTAGTCCATGCTGACCACACCACAATAAGGTGCAGTCTTCTTTTTGCCACCACCAGTCATGGTGCTTGGTGAGGGTAGTGTTCTGATCAAGATCTTTCTGTTCTCTCCATTAGAGGGAACCAAAGATTTAATGGTTCAAACTTATGGCTACCCAATCTAATGGTAGATATGAATATAATCAGGATTGAATTTTGGCCAAATATAGTTATGGGGCTGAAGCAGGTTAGTGTAAAGGGATTAGATTGGCCATAAAATCTGTTCATGTAGTTGGTTGTTGTTTACCATTTTTTTCTTTTATGACTTAGAGTATCCCTTGCGAGTTCAACGTTAACCTTTTGGCATCCAAATCAGGGGTTACTCAATTCTAACGAGCAAGGACTATTTCATGGGGCGTACATACATGGCCACACATAGTACCTGAGTAACGCAATGAGCTAGAGTTAAACTTAAGACTTGGAAAGTAAACCCAAATATCAAACCAATTGAACTATTGCCTTATTTACCATTTTTTAAGGAGATAGGCGAAAATTGAATGATTAAAAACATCCAAAACCCATTAGATGTTTGGAACATTAGATTAACCAAACCCTATAAAAGTCCTGAACATTTGCCATCCACAACCCTAAAAAATGGGGCCCATTTGTTTGCTTGGATTTGATTTTAGAGGAATTTACATGCAAATGGGCTCCCAAGTTCCAACAAAGGATCATTGAAGAGTCCAGTGGTGAATAATACAAGGCAGTGATGTAGATCGAACCATATTTTCCAAGACCTTTTGCATGTCAACAACATGAATGTATGCGCGTTGCCATTGGCAGGCCCATATTAATTAATCAGTGAAAGTAGGCCCTTATTCAAAAGCACAATTTCTTGCCCTAAAAATTTATTAACGGATTGCACAGGTTTGGGTCGGTTGACCACAAAGAGGTTGGGTAATAAATGGGTCAGAAATGGTTTGAATATGAACCTAGAAACCCTCATCAACCGCGAAATTTGCATAAAACCATTTGATGAGGATTCCACCTTGGCCTTGGGCTTTTCTCAACTAAAACCCATCAAGTCAAATCCTACCCCTTTAGTTGGGATCTTGTATCACCTCCATAACAGTAATATTCACTGGTGAATACTGAAGCAGTGAAAATGACAATGGTCAACCGGCTCGCGTATTTTACCACGAATCACTACTGTTCCGATCCAATGGCCAATCAGTCTGATCACAGTGGAAATAGTTATCCCCACTAGAGATTTTACCGGCTCTGCTGACCTGGCAAGAAACAGGAGGTCAATTTTCTTTACTAAAAGCATGAAACAGAGAAAAGACCAGCAAAAAAGACTACTTTTTTCTGTGAAAAGTCCTTCACTACGATACTAAGCACGGCAACTAAGAGATAATCACTCTCAAAATCTCATTCTCAGGTGCGGAATATCTCCAGAAAGCCAGTTAAGTTACCTGCTGAGCATGATAGGCCTTGTATCACAAATGAGGTGCACTTGCAATCTCGTGTGACAGGCTCACCCATTCACTACAATAACCATGACCATAATACAGACCCATGAATTCCATCATCACATCCACCATCCAACTGAAAGCCGTACAGTATAATGAATCTGCTAGATCAGGTTTCTAATGATCATCATGGTTGGGATATAGCAAAAAAATCATCAAATCTTGTTAAAGGTTCAGAAACTTCCCAGTGGCGGTGCCATTAACAGAACAAAATGAACTACTAATGATATGAGAGAGTGAGAGAGGAAATTTGGAATCATCCATGCAAACTTTGTAACGAAAGCAAGGTAGAAGAGATTCCAAATAAGGTGGTGAATCCCGGATGGATCGGGTTCACAACCGGTGGAATCGATGACTTCGGAGACATCAAGGAGAGTTATCAGTAGTTTTTGGCAAGTTGTAGCATCAAATGCAAGACTGGGCCGAGGTGTTTTTGTAACTGTTATTTAGAAAAAAAAAAAAGGAAATGGTAACTGTAATTAGAAGAAAAAGGCAAGCAGTATAAGAGGATTATTCTGGTGAGCTTACAGCCAATAAGGAACAATATAGCATGACACAAACCCGAAGGAGAACAACAATTATGAAGAAAGGAACACCAACAATTATGAAGAAAAGAACACCACCAACAAAGTGCAGAACCAACAGAGATCATCAAAAGAAACATCCTGCTTCTGTTGTTCAGGCATATCGAGAGCGACTTCCTTCTGATCCCTCACAATTTGATCTAGTGAGTCTCCCTTAAAACAAAGTGCCCAGGTGTTGATATCCCACAACCAAGGGTTTTGTTGCCCTACATCCTTTTCTGGTCCTACTCACTGTCAATTAGCTTGGTTCCTCCTAAAATAGAGCACAGAGCAACAACATTCAGAATAGAGAAACAAAGCAAAACCAATCTCATAAAAGCATTTCCCAAGAAGGCTTGAAGCATGCACTATTATAGCAAATGATTTAAAACAAAAGTACATACAAAAGAAAAAGAAAATTATCAGAAAGCCAAATTTAGATCCACCAAATGCATTTGCAAACTCGTGAGCAAGGTTCGTCTTAGTCATGCTCTGTTAACAAGAAGAGATGGCTGCTATCATTATCCGAACTGTATGCTTGCTAAAAATGGCAATCACTATCTTGGAAAAGGTAAGGGAACCAAATGCCTCATAAATTTCTTACAGATACACCAACTTGAGAAAATGTAAAGGTAAAATGAAAACAGCAGTTTGAAGGGAGGTCTTCCTAGGAATGGATTAGAAGCTTCTCGTATCTGAAGTAGCTCCAACAGGAGATAGTTAAACAACTTTGTGTGAGAAAGAGTTCGAAAATTCAAGCTAGAGGCTTGTTCAACCAAAAACAAGGAATTGCAAGTGAACGATCAAAGCATATGCATAGCTTCTTCACATGTTCATTTAACCCTAACAGGTGGGACTAATAGCTTGGAAAATCAGATTATTGATCTGGCTGGCAATACTGGATAGACCATAGCCCAAAAGTTTACCTTATGGGATGTGCAAAAGATTAGATGGCCTGGAATGGATACTACAATCTGTGAAAGTTTTGATGCACAATACAATCACCACTGTAAGTCATCAGTAAACAGGTCCACATTTTAGATAGCCTACTGCCCTAATCATAGCCATTTACGGAGTCTGAACCCATGGACACCATGGATATCCATGCATTTGCACTTCTAAACATTCTTCTTGCATACTAATAAAATCATGTTAAATAGCCAATATGATATACTTCCAATATAGAACAGAGTTCTCATTGCTACCTCTGGAGACCGATGAGCGTGCGATGTAGAATTAAGCTGGCAGGTTTCCATATTTGAAAGCAACTGGACTACAGTCTTTAGATGAGGAACACTGTAGAGAATGAAATTTGCGGATTAGCCCCAAAATCCAATATGGCCTAAATAAACTTGTTTCAGCATACATTTTTGGACTGGCTTAGACAGGCTTTAGCCTGGGTCAAGCAGCTTCTTTACAACCAAAGACACCCTAAAGGCCAGGGGTCAAACAGCTTATGGACATGTAGGCGTACAGGTGTTTGTGTTAGAAACAAAGTGGCAGAAGAAATCTACACTCAAACATTATAGTTGATACAAGCAATGGATCCAGACCATTCATTCAATGAGGCTCACCATGGATTAGCCACTCTCCAAAAGTCCATCCACTCAGATAAGAACACTGAGTTTCAAGACATGGTTTTCTTAATTGCTTCAATGGGAAAACTGGATGACTGACCTTCGTAAGCCGCTTTCCATATCCGCATCCAATGATGAAATGACCCTCGGCATCTGCTCCAGCACCTGTACAAAAACCCATAGTTACAATGAATGAATGGAGTTGGGGATCAGCAACAGTGCCACACCATACCTGCCCCGTGTTCTTGACAGTAGAGGCTTTGGCTAGAAGGTTCTTTGGAAGCTTTATTAGGAGGGCCTGCAAGTAAAGAAGAACAGCAACAATTCACACATGATTCATCGAATGCAAGATGAGTCCAATAAAACCCTAGAACCGATCTGGTTTATAAGAATCTGAGATTTTTAGCTTTTGCCCTAATTTCAGTAGAGAGACCTGGGAAGGGGAGGATTGGTGCATGATGTGAAGGAGATTAGAGGTGGATTGGACGGCTTGGGATATCTGATCGGCAACATTCGCTTTGGCACTTCCTTCTCTTCTCACTTCCTTTTCCTTCGTCCCCATCGCCATCGCCATTTGATCTGCAAATGAAACTGTTGTATCTGCTTCCTTGGTCCATCTGGGCCTCTGGCTTGGTGTTTTTATAGCTCATGATGATGAGCACGATGGCGCCTGTCCTCGCAAAATGGCCCGAAAATTAGGACCCACCAATTGTTAGGGAGATTTTCGAATAAGGATTTAAGTTTTTGACTCATTTTTAAAAAAGGTCACGAGTTTTAATACCTTTCAATTCAGTTCTTAAATTTTTTTTTGTGAAGTTTTCAATTAAGACGTCCATCCATTTATAATTATTTTCAGCAACCTTTTCCATCAAAATTTTTTAAAGACCCAAATTAATTATCCTTCTTACTTCCTCTATATCCTCCTCAATTCTTTTATCGCCGTCTCCATGGTGATTAAGGACCGTTTGAAAATAGGGCAGTCTGTTTCTTCATTCATTTTGCTTACTTTGAAGAAACCTTAGCTTAAGAGATGAACTGAATTTTGGTTAATTCTAGGTTGATTTTATAATTTGTAGGCTTTTCTTTTTTTTGCACATCTTTGTTGATATTTGATGCTTAAATTATGTAAACATACACTTCATCATTCACTCGGGTTTAACATATTTTTCAAAAGTTTTCTAAAGGTGGACTAGTGGACTGAATTTCAACTTTTTTTTTGTCTTTTTTTCGCTACTCAAAGATTAATTAATGAATCACAGTGCGTGAGGAGGTGTTAATTAAGAATTTTTACGCACTTACACGTAGAACTTCGCTATGTGAGGATTACCAAGCCCTAAAATCCATTAGAGATTCGTGGCAGAGGGTTGTGCGAGCCATTTATAACATAAAAACACATGATGCAACCCAATAATATGGCATTGGTAGACTGGATACTAGAAAAGAACATATTTTCATTAATTACATTTTAGCTGCAAAATAACAAAAGTTAGTTTAATTACAACCCACAAAATAATGACCTTACAAAACATTGGCCTAAATAACAAAATAACAAAATAACAAAAGATAAGATTCCCAAAAATAAATCCAAAGTCCGTCATGTTGAACTCCGGTGCCTTTGATGCTTCACATTACATTGTTGGTCATCCATTCTTTGATCTTTGGCATATCTTCTTCAATTGCTAGAATCTCCTCAACAAAGGCAGGGGGATCGTCACCTACAACACCAAGTATAGAGTTAGACCTGAACGCCTGACAAGTGTTCAAAATAGATAACACAGTATGTATATCAAATTAAGGACACGTATAATTTCAAGATAAAAAGTAAACAAATAAACTAAGCATGTTTTTGCAAAGTGAGTAGATAAAAACATGAATCATAAATATCATGCTACAAGTATAATCCTACAAAATATGGCAATCATAGAACTACATTCCAGTGGTCATAACATGGGTACACGTCTCATACCTTTGAGTACACAACACAATATTAGGGGCATACTAGTCTTAAAAGTAAGGATAGCAATGCAATGCTGAGGTGGCATACTACTCTTAAAAATAAGGATAGCAATGCAATGCTGAGGTCATATTGTCCAGTCGTGAGGACATCATCGAGCACAAATGTACTGTTCTTTACAGGATTAGCAGAACATGTAATATTAAAGGCATATTTACTCACACCGAGGAGCAGCAACGCAATAACAACATGAGATAAGCTAAGTGACGTCAAAATTGAGTATTCTCGTAAAAAAGGCCTACACGGCTTTGAATCGAACAAATACCCAAAATAACGTAATTACATTGAAACTAGGAATTCAAGTGAGCAAAAGGGACTATTCCACAAAAATCATCTTTTACATGATGGAACTGGCAAAGTACACATGATAGCCAAGCATGATCGAGTAATAGAGATGCAAAACAAATCAAGACAAGTCCTTTATACTTTGTCTCTTGAAGCTAAACATTAAGAAAACCACAAAAATTGGATAGCATTTTAGCTATAGAAATGAGTATCCCAAAAGTGTAGAAAATGTATGGTGATTTGGGCAGCTGGTAAAGAAGCAGGATCATGTGCTCGCTAACCAACCCAAGAAACCCTTTGTGGATCCTATCAATCCAAGGACAAAAAGTAAGGTAGCGAATGGGAGCTAATTCCCATGGAGACCGCAAGTGTGACATGTTTAAGGCCAGGAGGCAGAGTAGTCAATTTTGTTTCGTTTATGGGTCGTTTGTTAATTTTACATGTGATATGAAAATGACTCACATGTGAGTTATTTACACATTGTAACACTCTGGCCTAGCTTAATCTGATTTAACGACTAATTAATGTGGTTTTGAGTTATTTTCGTGTAAATGCGTTGTATGCTTGTTGTTTTATTCTTTTGAGATTCGTTTTGGGTCATGGATATGTAGTTCGTTTGAGTTTAACTTGATCAAGGTAGACATTAGCCCTTTTTTGTAATTTTTGATTTTGTACGAGTTTGTCCTTCATGCATCATCTTGGTGTCAACACGTGTATTTCGTCGAGCTCATTAACTTCCGTAACTGATTCGTATGTGAACGACATCGTTTGTTTCCGTTGGACCGTTAATTGACTCAAATTGTAAATCTATTCAACTTGTGGACCTATCTATAAATTCAGTTCATCCTCATCTTATATAAGAGAGGGTGCACCACCGACCTTCTCCCTTCTTCAACGTTTTCTCTCTCTCAACACCAGGTTTCTCTCCTTCTTCCCTGTTTTTCATCTCTTTTTTCCTTTCCTTCTTCTTCTTCGCAATCAAAGGAAAAAAAGGGGGAAACTTTTGAGCGAGTAGTTGAGGCGTCTTCTCTTCTTTTTTTGTTTCTTCTGCTCGCTTCTTGGAGCACTCTGAGGTAAGAGAGGGTTCTTGCTCATCTTGATGTGTTTTCACGTTTCCTCCTTTGTTTCTTCTTCTACTCCTCTTCTTCTTCGCTTATTGGGTGTTCTATGGTAAGCTTTGAAGTCATGTTATTCTAAGGAGTTCGAGTGTTTTGCACTGTATGCACCCTTTTGCTTTTGCTTACTCTTGGCATGCATGGTATTAGGACTGCATTTCTGAGATCGATTGGGCTAAAGAATAACTAAGTTAAGGAAAAAGCTCGTGTAAGGCAAGTATAAGCACAGTAGGGATGGACACATGTTGATACATGTTAACTGATATTGTTTCTTCTACTTTTTCTTTCAAGTGTGTTGTGTTGACAGCCCTTTTGAATTGTATAAACTTGATACATGTTGTTTTTGTGAGTGTAAAGACTTCAATACAATCATTTTGTTCTATACAGCATTCTGTTACTCGACCCATTGGGCCTGGGGTCTAACCGATCGGATACTTCCAGAACCGAAATCTGGCCGATCGGGCTTCAGAGCCGACCAGTCGGCCTAAAGCACTTTTGCTTTGGGAGATTTAGGGTCCAACTGAATCCTATTCTCGCTCATTCCTTTTTTTTTTTCTTGCTTTCTTAATACCTAGAGGACCTTTTTATGCTACCTTTTGGTCTCTCTGCTCTTTAATGAATTGGAGAAAAGATAGGGTTACTGATAAGACCTTGTAGGACCTTCACCTGGAATTCTCAACCACATAACTTGCCCAACAAACTACCTTAAAAGGCTGTGACACGTTCATGTGTGTTGTCCAATTGTTAAGCAGCTCCCTATGAGTGTTGGTTTAAGGGACTTCGATACACGTTTATTGATACAGTACAATACCCACAAAATGAGCAACTATGTCTCGAATAACTTAAAACTACATCATCATACACAGTTAGAAACATTGGACAACTAGCTTAGGGTTGGTTAGTAAACAATGCGATTCTCAATACTAACTTGACTCGCTTACATTGCATATTAAGTATGATTATTGGCTTCCATGCTCTTACTCTTGTTTCTTGCTTCAACATATAATTATTCGCGTCACTTGTAATTGTTTGCTTTTAACGGTATTGCCCGAATTGAGTTGGTGTTTGATCCAGTGTGATGCATGTACTGTATTGCCCGACTGTAACATGACATGATACATGTACTGAACTGCCTGACCGACTGACATTGACTTGACGTGCATCATATTACATGACTGATCTTGTTTGTTTGGCTCTACTCAGCCACAGCCTCAGGATACCCGACGAGGTTGACTTTGGTGTAGCCTATTTGTTGCCTCTGCAGAGTGCTCTTGTCCTGGGATCCCAGACTCCGGGAAACCAGAGACCCATTCGTACCCTAGCCCGGTCAATAGTGTACTCGTCTTATTTGCTCTCGATATGGAGAATATAACAAATGTAGTAGCCACCTAGCCAGTATATCTGTTTTATGATTCTGATAGCATATTTATTTATTTGCATGACTTGCTTAGTATACGGATGTGACCTCTCTACACTATTAGCTATTAACTATGCAGCTAGACACAACGCGTGTTAACTTATTGCTGCTTATGTTTTGTTGAATCGTTGTATTCATGAGTTGTTCTTGGTGTTGCAGGCCCAGATTCCTCTATCGACCACTCGTCAGTCTGCCAGACTCTAAGAGAGACGCAAGAAGCCCATTCAGGGCTAGAGGAGTGGATATAATCCCTCTAGGGGAGAGCGGCCCTGCATTTGCATTAGATCTATCGTCCTGGGTGTGTGGGGCTTGAGTTGGCTTTGGGGTTCCCTTGTATTCCTTGTATTTTATCCTGTGCATGCTGTTTCTCATTTTGTTTGTACATTCTGTAATTAGTATCATCTTTTACAGCTATTGTTCCTATTTTTGTTTCTTCTTGTCATGCAATGATACGTGCAGCTTTCGCGTACATCTGGTTTGCACGTGTGAACATCTCTTATGTGTGTACACTTAGACAAGGTCTAGGTGTGCGTATACGGGAGTACGTATGTTACTGGTTAGGTTTTAATTAACCCTCGATTTCTGGGCTCGGGTCATGACACATATACAAATGACTTACATGTAAAATATAAGTTTTGTTTGTTATTTCACACCCCTTCATATATGAATCTACTTACACCAATGGTTGATATGTATTTTTAAGATGTCTCAAGACCCATGCTGAATCAACACCTAAAATTTGACCTCCTAACTGTGAGTGACCTTTTGAACAAGATTAACGATTCGGATCATGAAAATGGGGCCCACAAAATCCCAGAAATTAAGGTCAACAGCTTAAATTGTTTCATAAATATTTCACAACGTAAGATGATCCAATAGTTGGAATTTTGTACTATGACCATTTTCATCATTTCAAACATGTTGGGCGGTTTAGATCTTCAATTTGAAGTGTACAAGATACAGAAATTTAAAAACAAGCGGACTAGCAGTTCAATTAATAGAGTGCACAATATACATCTAGTGGTTGAAATGTTCTTTTTAAGATATTTCAAGATCTATAATGATGAACATCTAAGTTTTGACTTTCTAGCTAAAAATGGCATTTTGAATGAGATTAACGGTTCAGATTGTCAAAACAAAGCCCACAAAATCCTAAAAATGAAGATCAACGGTCTGATTTGTGTCATAAATATCTCATAATGCAAGATGATCCAATGGCTGATTTTTTGCACCATAGCCGTTCTTGGCATTCCAAATATGATGGATGGTTTCTGGTCATGATTGGGGGGGCCAAAAAGTTAAAAACAAAAAGGCGTGTTGGGCGTGAAGCATTGTTTAGCATCTGTACCAGCGCCTATTGTAAGCTGGGTGTGAAACATTTTTACACCTTTTGAGCTATGAGAAGTTCTAACCCCTTTTGCATGCTATTTACACACCAAAACCATATGAAATTTACACACCACGTGTAAAATTTAAAAATAAATATAAATGAGTGAAACCATTTCACATGTATAGTGTTACATATGTAAATGGTAAAAAACAAATGACCCATTAGGCCGAAATGGCCAGAATTTTTCGTTCTGGTCCTTCGTTCTAGCCATTTTGGCTGAAACAAAATAAGGGGCAAAAAATTTCAATTTGAATTTTGGTTAATTTTAGTCCATTTTGGTCATTTCGGTCCATTTTGGTCATCCATTCTGGTTTATTTGATACAGTATGGACCCAACCCAAGAAGGCAGCTGGCCCAAATATTGACCCACAGGTTAACCCGATCCATTGGGTAGACCCAATTGCCTGAGAGCTACTATGGCACCTGTTATAATATCCTACTACTATTATTATCTCTTGCTTAATAGAATTCAGAAGTACTTTGTTTTAATTAGTAAATCTTACTTATCTAAAACTAGGTTTGCTACTTTATAAATAAGAGAGACTTTCATTGTAGTTGCTTATGCATTAATAGTTAATAATATTTAGATTAGATTTTCCCTCTAATCATGTTTCTTGGTTATGGTTGTGCATAAGGGTAGGAATCTATCTTAGATTCAATCAATCATTCTAGAGATTGATCTATTCTTCTCGATCGTGGATTTTGGTTGCGCCAATTGGTATAAAAGGATCACTGGAAAGACCCGTGTGTCCTCTCCAAAAATTCTTTCCCTCCTCAATCATCCCCATTCCCACCCAATCTTTTCTAAACCCTAATTCCCTCAACCAAAACCTTTAGCATCATCCCAAGCCCAAAACCCAAAATCACCCCTTTCTAGTTCAAATCCCTCACCACTGCTGCAACCACAATTCTTACAAAACCCTACCATTAAACCAACCCATCTGCCACCCCAATCGCGACCCCCTCTCTTCCGCAAGCAATCCAGACCTCATCCCAAACCCATTCCCGATCCCCACCTTCCCCACAAAACCCTCTCCGCTACACCATCCTCATCTCCCAAAACCCTCTTCCCCAAACCTTAACCCAACTTTCTCCCCCTTATCCAAACCCAAACCCTTTCGAACCTAAACCATCTTACCCTTCCTGATCAGACTCATCCATGAAATCCCCAAACCTCTTCTCCCCTCCATCAACCCACCCGCATTATCCCAAACCAAACCTAGCCTTTTTCAACCCACTAGAAACCCTGTCATCCCACCGAAGGAACCAACAAACGACCAACACCCATTGTACCTTGCACCATTTCAAGAAAAACCCCGTAAGTGAAACCTTAACCTCATCTTCGCCAAACCCTTATCGACCATTCCTGATCTTATCCCAGTCCACTTAAACCCACACAGCCCTACACAACTTCCCTATATCCCAAACCCACTTCCGCAACTTCCCGTCAACTATCTCAGCCTTTACTAATGGCCTCAGCCTATTCTCGAAACCCCCAACCCCTATCCCGACCCTCAAGCCCTCGCCAAAACCCCTACCACGAAACCATTTCCAACAGCCCTACCTAACAAAACCCTCACCCCACAACCCCCGCCACAATTACCATCCCCCACCCCACCTTCAAAAGGAAGAAGACGAAGAAGAGAGGAAGGAAAAGAGTGAGGGCAGAGGGTACCTAGATTGTCTTCATCACGAGCCTCCCTCACCCATCGCTAGAATCCAGCATCGCCAAAATTGCACGCAGCCACATCCAGAGTTGACCTCCCCATCCCTTCTCTCATTGCAGTCCAGCTTTGAGACAGAGCCTTCTTTTTTGATCTTTCCTTCCTTTTTTTGGAATTGTCCCACGTGCACCCATCATTCACTGTAGATGGGGGCCACAATTTTGGCCCTGACCTAACCCGAGTGTGCTTTGAGCAAAAGTTAGTTGGACCTCCAAGTTCATGTCTGACCTAACCCACATCTAGATCCACAACCATTAAAAAAGAGAAAAAAACTTTTTTCCACATGGCTACCCTCATTGGTCAACTTTTTTTGCAGTAGACTCATCGATACTCAGCACGACAATTGTATAGTCAATTTATATGCGCGAGTGGAAGCTTTACAAACTACAATCAATGAACTCAGCAAAGCTTCCACTAACACTAACAGTGAATCTTTCAGCACTACTGGCACACAAACTCAAAGATTTTAGTTGGAGATTGGTCCTTGCGAATTAGTTCATGACTATCTTCAACAACTTTTTGATGAAAGGGACCTTAATAATGTCCTGCATGTCCCATGACAAGATGACCTCTTAAAAAGGGTCAAGTTGGAGGCTTTAAATTTTTTCGTGCAATTTGACGCTCAAGGCTTTTTTGACTGGTTGACTTCGATCAAGGATTAGCTCATGTGGTATCATATCGTTGATCCTCAACGAGTTACTTTTGTCAGGATGAAGCTCAAAGGTCCTACTAGAATTTGGTGAAAAAAATATAGATGATCATAATGAACAGATGGGATGCCCTCTTATCACTCAATAAGAAATTATGAAATAAAGGTTGGAAGACAAATTTTTGCCATCTGATTATATTAATATCTTCCAACAAGAGCTCATCCATCTTCAACAAGGCTCCGTGACCATTGATGAATATACTCACAAATTTCATGAACTTTGTATCCGTTGCAAAACAAGTGAAACAAATAACATGATGGCCATCCGTTATTAAGAGAGATTGTGCCCAAACATAGAAAGTGCAACAACAATATTTGATTTTACCAGTATTGATGATATCTCTTGCAAAGCGTGGAGAGATGAACAAGAGCTTCGTCAACAACGCTTTGGAAATCAAGTCGGGGAGACCACCTATAAAAGGGGTCCTGATCCCAATTTTAATCGGACCACACAGCTTGGGTTCGAACTTCCCCCTAGTTAACCCCAAAATCACCCCTAGAACACGTAAATCCTCAACAAACTCAAAAATGGCTGTCAAATTAGAATAATCTTCGAGCACTAACCCGAACAAAAAGACAGGATATTATCTGTTATTCTTGCAAGCAATGGGGACATTATGCTAAGGAATGTCCACATAGAAATTTGCATTATGAAGGATGATGCACATGATGATGAGTAGCATGATGAGTGCATTGAAATTTTATCTTTTGATTGGGTTCCGCAACTTGAAGCTGAATAACCAGTTGAAGTCTTAGACCCCACTGAAGATGGCCCATTGCTTATACTTCATCGACGCTTTTTACTTGCAGATAATGTAGGGGACGATGATGATGAGAATCTAGCTCCTATTTTTTGAACTCGAGTTACTTACAAAGGTAACCGATGTAACGTCATTATTGATGGTGGTAGTGTTATGAATGTTTTCTCCAAATAAGCAGTTGATAAGTTGCACTTGGCAACTACAAAGCATCCGAAGCCTTATCAAGTCGTATGGGTTGATGATTATGCTTTTCCAGTCCGGCAACAGTGCATTGTTCCAATTAAGCTGGGCTTTTATGAAGATATTATCAAGTGTGATGTTATTCCCATAAATGTTTCCCACATCTTGCTTGGCCACCCTTAGCTCCATCGTCTTAAGGTCATCATTGATCATGAAAATAATACTTATTCTTTTACATGGAATGGCATAAGAATGCAATGGCGGCCACTAACAATCCCGTTTTTATCACTAAAGGCAGCTTTTCAAGCATCTCTCCACATCCATATAATGTGCAAATTTGAAGTTGAAAGTAGAGAACAAGGTGTGATGTATGCTTTAGTAACTAAACAAGTGCCTGATTCCAATGAAGATTCAAAGTCATCTCTTCCCAAAGAGGTAACTCCGTTACTTCATTATTTTTCTGATTTAATTTCTAATAAACTTTCACATGAATTGCCACCAATGAGAAATATTCAACATGCTATTGATTTGCTTTCTAGAGCATCTCTTCCTAATTTAAATACTTATCGGATGAGCCTATTTGAACATGCTAGACTCAAAAGGCAAGTGGATAATCTGTTACAAAGGGGATATATTTGGGAAAGCCTAAGTCCATGTGCAATACCTACTCACCTTACACCAAAGAAGGATGGAAGCTAGCGTATATGGGTGGACAGTCGTGCCATTAACAAAATCACTATAAAGTATCGCTTCTCTATCCCTAGACTTGATGACATGCTTCATCTTATGCTTGGTGCTTATATCTTTTCAAAGATTAATCTTCGTAGTGGCTACCATCAAATCAGAATTAGGCAAGGCGATGAGTGGAAAACAGCTTTTAAAACTACAAATGGCCTTTCTGAATGGTTAGTTATGCCTTTTGAACTGTCTAATGATTCTGGTACTTTCTTACGTATGATGAACCAAATGTTGAAACCTTTCATTGGAAAGTTCATAGTTGTTTACTTGGATGATATCTTGATTTATAGCAAATCACAAGAGAAGCAATTTGATCATTTATGAAGTATTTTTCAACTTCTTCGCAAAGACCGGTTCTATATAAATTTAAAAAAGTACAATTTCATGAGCAGCTCTGTGAGTTTTATGGGCTTCATTATGTCGTCAAAGGAAATCGCAATGGATCCTTCTAAAGTGTAGGCTATTCTTGATCCAACTACTTTCTGACTAAAGTTTTCAGTTTTCATGGACTGGCTACTTTCTATGAAAAATTCATTTGTGGTTTCAGTAACATTATGACCCCCCCTCACTGACTATATGAAAAAAGTGACTTTAAATAGAAATTTGCAGCTATAAGAGCATTGAGAAAATTAAGCAAAAGATCACGAAAGCAGTCGTTTTGTGCCTTTCAAATTTTGACATAGTTTTCGAAGTTGCTTGTGATGCTTTCAATGTTGGCATTGGTAGATTTCTTAGTCAAGAAGGTCATCCAATGGCATTTTTCAGTGAGAAGCTTTTCGATGGCTAACATAAATATTCTACATATGATTTGAAATTTTATGTAGTGGTGCAAGCATTGCGACATTGGCGATTTTATTTAGTGGGAAACTTATGAAGCATTAAAACATCTTATTCCCATATGACTAATCGTCATGTTAAGTAGAGTGCTTTTTTTAGCAGTTTACTTTTAGCCTCCAACATAAAATAGGCAAAGAGAATCTCGTGGCTGTTGCATTAAGTCGTTGGAAACACCTGTAAGGTCCAAACCCAAGTTAATCATGATTTACCTTAATTAATCTTATTTTTACTCTAATTAATCATGTTTTGTCTTAATTAGGCTAATTGAGCCCAAATTTCAAGAGGTTTGGATCATGGATAGGTAGTTAGGTCAGGTTCGAACCTTACTAAGTAGTCCAGGACCTTTTTGTATTTTAACATTTTCATGGTTTTATATCATTAATGAATCATATTAGTTGCATTGGGTGAGTTTCATCTTGTGGGACATCTTTTATGTTTAGCCCAATTTCATTTGGACTCATTTTGGCCCAGTGCAAGCGCATTTGATCTAATTTGAGAAATCAGGAAAACCTTGGACCTGCTTGTAATTTTAGAAAACTCACCCCCTTCAAAAGACCCTAACCCAACGCCCCTTCTCCTTCTTCCCTCTTAAATTGCTGTAGCCTTCTCCTCTCCTCTTCCAAGCTCTTTCTTTCTCTCTCTCTCTCCCTCATCTTGTTGTGATTTGAAAGCTTGGGTCGTTACATGTAAGAGGTTAGAGTGTCTTCTTCTTCAATCTCTTTCTCCTCTTTTGTTCTCCTTCCAGAGATTTACAATCTCATCTTCTTTTTTTGAGCTGACATAGGCCTTGAGGTATGGAAACCCCATCTCCATTTGAGTCATTGGGTTCATCGGGGGCAAGGAAACCCAAGGATCTGGAATGCATGCATCTCATGCTTCTGTATTTCCATGCATGTTCTAGATCTTCTTCCTAGGAGAGCTTTTTCTACCTCTACACCAAGGAGTAGATTGATTTGAGTGAAACACCACGCATAAGGCAAGTATAATGATACATTTTCTTTACATGCATGGCTGATTTCTTGATCCTTAATATATTATTGTGATTTGCCCTTTTTACAACTCTTCTAATCTTTAATGGATAATGCATGGAATTGATTCATGATTTTAATGATTTCGGGATGAATAAAATGATAGTGGTCATTAGGAGACCTAAGAATGTGGAATGGAAGCCTCTATATTGGTTTGAATGCAGGTGGAATAGATGAGTGGAAGAGAAAATCAGTTGGGAAATTGAATACACCCGTAACAAAGTGTTTCAGGGCCGATCGGTCTGTCCTAAAGCTCGATCGGTCTAATTGCCTCTTTGGGTAGTCCGACCGGTCGGCCAATCTGCCAGACTAGTCAAATTTCGTTTCTAAATACGGTCCGACCGGTCAAATCAGTACTCAATCGGTCGAGTAAGCCTAACTTTTATATTATAGGAATGTGTTCCAAAATGAATTTCAAGCTTGACTATGGACTTTCTATAGTCTACGAAATCGCCTAATGATGGGTTATACCCTTTAACCTTAGAAAGAGACCGAGGTATCCACCTACCCTTATTATAGGTTGTAGGTTTAACCCAAGACCATTTATGACCATAGAAGTGGGATCTTTGCTACACCAAACTAGCCCAACGGTAACTAAACATGGAGAAGGAAGAGTGTTGAGCTGTCACTCCTTCTCTCTTGATTCTCTGGTTAGTTTTCAATGTCACGTCATGGGTGTTGGCATAAGATCAAGTGTCCTTCCCATATATAACGTAACACTAAGAATGGTAACACAATGGCACGAACGTCTTATGAATATACCGTATTGAGTGACCTTGGAAACCCAGATTATCTAGCATAGGGTTAGCTAGTAACTACTCTTGATAACCTCTCAGTCTAATTGCATTCATATTGATAGCAACCTTGACCTCAACATGATAGTTCATATCAGTATGCATTATTGATGATTAGTATTCTACTTAATTATGATTCTATGATTAGTATTTTCATCAAGACTGAAATACATTTTTGTATGAGTATAAACAGATCAGTATACGATGAGTATGGGTTTCAAATTAATTCCAATATACTTGGAGTCGGCACCATTTAGCTTATACCCCATAGGAGGTTCGAGGGGACGGAAGGGGAGTATTTTATCAGTTATCTACTACAGTAGTTATCAGAAGAGTGAGTCGATGCCCTTAGGGTAACTAGTCGGTCTTTGGCCCAATCGCTAGTGATTTTTCACGGATCAATATACTCTCTTATTAGAGAGAAGATAGCTATGTGGTTGCCATTTGGTAGGATGTGCTTTTTATTCATGATTCCTTATTCATGCTTACTCATATGCATAAGTGCTTAGATTTCGATATTGCTCTCTTTTAATCATTACATCATTTTAATTCAATTGTTATATCATGTTAAGCTTATGTATTCTTATCTTTGCTTAACCGTCGTGTTAACAAGGTTACCTTCATGTTACAGGTACAGAACCCATTGCTAGTTCAGCACTTAGCGCCCCTTGGAGGGAACCCCAGCGTTACCTCAGGATGTGAACGAGTGGAACGAGGAAGATATCTTTTCTTGATCCTCCTCAATAGCGCAAAACAGGCTTATTTTGGGTTGACTTAGCTTAGCCATGGATTAGCTTAGGGTTCATCTTGACACTTGACATTTTGTATTATTTATGGATTTTTCATACCTTATACATGTAGTCAGGATAGTTAACATACTTTGTTTTATTAATAAACTGAAGTGAATGTTTTATTGATGCCTATGATATTTATAGGTGAATTCTTCAAGTTTCTGCTTAATTACTTATACTTGTTAATACGTGTTTACGGATCTTCCTCATACGTACTTATGGGATCACCCTTGTGACAGTTCATACGCCCTTGTGACAGTTCATACGTGTCATGTTATGGCACGAATTGTCACGGGTACGTGTGTTATGCCTCGGAATCCACAATAAATTCCCAATTCTCGGATTCGGAGCATGACAACACCTTCTTACGACTATGGCAGTCACAGCTCCAGGCTTTGAGAAAGTGAAATAAGAGTATGCTACAAACAAAGATTTTGGCATTATTTATTTAAATTTTCTCAATGAAGAATATGACAAACATTCACATTACAGCATATGTCATGCCCCAAAATCCGAGGTCCTTGGGATCCTCAAATCACGAGGTACGACGGGTCCACAAAAGTAAAGCAAAAAAAAATTTTTTATTAATAAATCTCATTATGCAATAGTTACATGAACAAATAACTCACATGCTACTAATGTTTAAAATGAAATTCTTGCAACTCATTCCTCAATCCTGGTCCCGCATGCAAGCTAAATATCCTTCATGTCTAGCTCAACTGCTAAAATCTGGGAAAAAACAAAGGGAGGTGAGTACAACTATGCAAGTACTATGAAACTGCAGCAAACGGGTAACAATCAAGGAATCAAATTTATGAGCCACAGCTTCGAACTAATTACCAAGGAGCGAAATATGGCAATTTCAAAGATGATAAGATTAGAACAAATACAAATTAGCAAAGTTGGAATTCAGCAAAATTTACACAAGACGGAGGAAACAAACAAGATAATCCATTAATTAATCAAAACATCACAAATAAGGAGCAACATCCTAAAACCAAACTAAGATAAGGCATCGCTGTATTAAACAAAATAATAAAGTGTGCTCGTCAGAGTTAAGCCTGCGCCAAGCACAAGGTACCCATAGGTACAAGCCATTTCATATCCAAAGTGGCATGAAGCCTGAGATTCTGGTAATCTCCAAAATAAAGTGGGACTAGCTGCAGACTAGAAATATCATACAAAGGGGTCCCAATCCCAATGTCATACCCAAAAAGAGCTAAAATCTAAGTGTGAGCGTCCCGACGGTGCGTTGCCCATACATTAGAGAATGCCTTAAGGTCAAAGATGTATGAGCAACAAAATCCAATAATTCACAAATTTCCAATTTACAAGCAAAGGTCAGGTTAGAAACACAAATCAAACCATACATCATCGAGTCTTTAAACAAATCCAACATTCTCAATCAAGTATCAATAATTCATTGAGAAATTTAATTCATAACAGAATGGTGTCCAAGGATCAATATCAAATCTAACAATGAACAAATACACAACAAATCAATTGACAAATTTCTGACATCAATGACAGCACGATGATATCAATAAAATATCAAATCCAATGATCATCACATCAAAGGTGAGAAAATTCCTCGGAACTCTATGATTATTTCAACAAATTTTAAAATTACAATTTAAAGCATGATTGAGACAAGAAATAGAAAACACAAGTACTAGGGTAACATAGTAAGACTACTCGCCTGGATCAATGGTGAGTAACGGATCTGACCTGATCTGGATGTCCAAGTGTCCCAATATGAATGCTTGTGAATGATCGGTCAACAATAATTAAGATTTGGGCTCATGTACAAATTAATGGGTCAAGTTTGGGTACATGTTTCCATGCAATTGGTTGACACACCTTAGTTTGGGACCAAGTTTGGATATGCGAGTAGGCCCTAGGTGATATCATGTTATGCACAAATCTAAGGTGGGCCAGAAATAGAGTGGGTTGTATGCATGCTTATAAACTGAGTGGGTTTGGGCTTACATATCATGAGTGAAATGTTGGATCAGATGGGTCCTATGACATGATGATGAAGTGGCTGTGATGATGGTGGGGATGGGTAACTGGGTTTGACAAGGAGAACAGAGATGCAGTGCTGGTTATCGTGCAGGTAGGCCCAAATCGGGTGGGTTGATGGTGTAGATTGAAGTGGCTATCATGAAGATCATGCGATGCTTAATTTACAAATGAAGAAAGTGTTGCAGGGCCAGGAAGGGTTTGGCCATGGTGGAAGAAGATAAGAAGGAAAGAGGAGTAACAGAAATAAAAGAAAAGAAACAAAGAAGGAGGAGCGAAAATGACGCAGTGGAGATGTATCTAAGAGGGAGGTGAAAATGAGTGCTCGGTGTCATGCCCCCAAAACTGGGCTGGATCCAAACCCAGTTCCAGGGGTGTGAGAATTGGGGCAAATTAAAATTTTTCTAAACATAAACATCACGGACCCCAATTCCGGGTGGATCGAAGTCCTTCGTGAGGCTATGCTTGGTGATCAAGCAACCATAATCACACATGGAACTAAAATCTATACTCATCGCAGACGGATATCACATCGCAATAAGGTAACAAATCTTATTAATAATAAAACCAGAGTCAAGTGCTTCGAAGCATTACAATTAGAGTTAAAATTTCAAAACAACCAAACTTAAATTAATAAACTGATGGCCCAGACATGGCCTTGTTACATAATCTAAAGTTTTCGAACTCTGCACTGCACTAGGATACCTCAGATGATGTCATCGGTGCTCCACTCAACAACTCCGCGATCTGGCGGAATTTCCTGCGTAACCTGACCCTCTGGTTCGGCACCGGTAACAGAACCTAGACACCAAAAGTAGTGGGTCAGATTGACATAATCTGGCAAGAGGGTAAACTGCAAGCAATGGATTAATCAACTGAATTAAATAGGAGTATTCATTATGACCAAAAATATATCAAATGCAACTCCCAATGGCATGAATGCACAGAAACGGGTATTCCCGTGGATAAATATACAGAAACGGGCAATCCCGCATACAGATAACAGAAACGGGTAATCCTGCATACAGATAACAGAAACGGGTAATCCCGCAGATAATAATAGAAACGAGTAATCCCGCATATAGATAACAGAAACGGGTAATCCCGCAGATAATAACAAAAGGCACAGTTGTATACTATAATCCACAGTACACGCTAACCCGATGGCGTACGTCCACCTCCAAACTGCAGTCGGTCAAATATATATATACATATATATATATACAAATGCATATATATACCGATGCAGAATGAATCATAATATGACACCCTTAATCCCAATATTCATATCATTAACAATTTGGGTACGTAAACTTTTACAATTGAAAACGCATTATGTACACGTGTCAATTCTAGTTTTTCCAAGGGTAAGCACTAAACCACCTAACGGTCATAGTTAATTAAATATACACATGAGAACCAACCCTTTTTCACAATGAAAATGTGAGTCTATGATGCCGATATACTACTTTTGGTGCCTATCATGTGATGCATCCCGAATCTCACATTCCCATTCTGCATGTAGTCTAATTCTCATGTGAACATTCAACTAACTTTCTTAAAGACATAATTCATCTAATCCAATTATGTATATTTAGTGTGTTTTGCAAATTAGGTAAAAGATGTTCAACTTCCAAATCCAAAGTTAAATTAAGTTATGATCAAAAGGGGAAAGGGAATAATTAATTCCTTAATGTCATTTTTGTGTATAAATACACCTTATTAATTTATACAAAACTAAAGGTACAAATCTCGGGCCCCAGTTTGAAATCAAACTCAAATTAAAAAAAATCCAAATTAGAATCATAAATACAATCTTTGTAAGATTTATTAATTACCACATACATCTTAGTTAATCTCAAATCAATCTAAATAAATATTAATCAAAATTATATAATTCTCAATTAGATTTATAAATAATCTAAGCTAAATTTCAAATAACATCGAAATAAAAATTAATTTAATGAAATCAAATCTCTATTAGCATAATATAACCATTACCAAACTATAACCCTCTAAATATTATAATTAATATTCAAAAACTCTAATCATCTCTATTTCTATAAATCTACATGTATTTATTTTTTTTATTTTTTTATTTTTGAAAAAAACTGGGCAACGGGCTCAGACCCGCACCCGGGCCCGCCAGGCGGCCGGCCCAGCCTAGCCGGGCCGGGCAGCAGGCCCGCTGCCGCCTGGCATGCGCAGGCAGCAATGCTGCCTGTGCATGCTAGGCAGCGCTGCTGCCTGCCATGTGCAGGCAACGCTGCTGCCAGCAAAAATTTTTTTAATATAAATATATATATATTTAAATATATATGTATAAATCAAATATAGATTCAAAGGCATTAAATCTTAACTACATGCTTGGTTTCAATCAAAATCAATCTTCATTGTTAATCTCTTAATCAAAACCAAAAACATTAAACCAAACAAATCATTCATGTTTTGAGCATATGATTAAACAAAGTAACCAAAAAGATATTGTTTGCAGTTATCTACTTGCCTGGATCTCGAAGCCAAAAGTAAATCTGAAGAGCAGAAGATCCAACCTTGGTTTCCCCCTGGAGAACTTCTAGGGCTTGGTTGCAGAAGAGAGGGGAAGAAGATGGAAGAATGGGGAAAACCCTAAGAGTAGAGTTTATATATAGAGAGAGGGTTTTTTCCAAATTACAAGGGAGGGCTCCCTGCTTTCTAGTGGGTTTTATGAAATTCCAAAAAGAGTCCTTTGGCCTAAAAGGGTCCAATAACTCAGGCCCAATTGTGTTAATTCAATCCATTTGACCCTCTTAACCTAACTCAAACTCGACAAACCGGTATGACCCAATATAAAAATTTGGGACTTGACACTCGGCAGTGGAGAAGAAAGGAAAAATAACAGAAAAGCAAAGAAACGGAAAGAAGAAAATGCAGAGAAGAGGGAGAGAAGAGAGGGAAAGAATAGCGAAAGAAGAAAGAAAAAGAAACAATAAGGGAAGGGAGATGGGCTCACCGGTTTTTGGACTAGTCAGGAATAGGAAGAGGAAAGAACAGGAGAAGAGGAGAAAGAACAGGGGAGAAGAATGGAAATCAGAGAAGAAGGAAGATGGGAGAAAAAGACGACAAAACGATGGAAGGCATAAAGTGAAGATAAGTTTTGTAATGGGTGGCGAAGGAAAAAAGAAGCATAAAAAAAAAGGAGTAGGAAACATGAAGAATTGGGTTGATCTAACAGCAGAGAGGAAACCAACAGTAGTTGGAGAAGATGATGAAGATGGGCTTTGTTTGGATGGAAGGAAACCAGATAAGAAGAGGATAAAAAGAGAAGAAACAGAAGGAACAAGGAGATTAACGAGAAGAAGAAATTGAAGAGGAAGAAGTAGGAGAAAAAGAAGATTAAAGAGATAACACGAGGAAGAAGAAGGAGGGGTGAGGAGAAGATGGGTTCGTTTATGGTGGTTTCATGGTGGATATGGCTCGGTTGGAGAACAAAGATAACAGGAGAGGAAGAGAAGATGAGCAGGGAAGAACCCACAAAGAAAAAAGGGAGGAAGATGGCTTCAGTCGGTCACGGAATCCTATGTCTAGAAGATTCATTCATTCCATTAGAACAATGCTATCCTCTCTTAGAATTTTTTATAAGAAAAATATCCCAGGTTTGGGAAATATATATGACTCACTCCAAATTACTTTTTTGCCTCCCTGGATCTATAAAATTCAATGTGGGGGACGTGGAAACAGAGGAATCAATGGAATAAAGGATTTTTGGTGGATTAAGAGGATTGTGACAATCTTTTCCAAGTTATCTTCTCTTCAATCAAACTAGGATTTTTTTACAATTAAGAAAAATCAAAGAGGATTTCTATGTAAGGATGGTATCAAAACATGCCCTTAAGGTTTCCGAGACTTGGAAAAATCTCTAAACACATAAAAAGACTTAATCAAACCCAATTAGATTTGTTAATTAAAAATAAAGCTCATGAAATAGAGTCTAACACGTGTACCCAAAACACAAGACATGATCACATACAATAAATGTCACGTTTTTCAAATCAACACTTACCCTGGCCTCCTAGGACTCCCAATTAACTCCCAAACATGATGAAAACTCATTGGAGCTCTTCCTACAGAAATCCCCAAAATCTACACACAATAACCCCCAAAAATAAAAATCCACGAAAACGTTGGAGAGAGCCCTTGCATGCCAAGATATTCAGGCAAATCGGGCTCCCGAATACAAAAAAAGACCAAGGAATTGTGAGATCTCACCTATAGAAGGTCCGTCCACAAGCTTAGGGGCTGCCCTTCCCTGCTAACACCGCTATAAAGTGTTGGAAAACATTTGAAGGCTTGAGGAAGGTAGGGGAGGGAGAGAGAGAGAAGTATGAAGTTGATTTAAGGCAAAACGGTTAAGAAATGAGCGAGAGAGGGGCTAAGAACCACCAACAACCAACGGTTTTGGTCTTTCAAAAGCTGGGATCACAGGGAGAAGAAGAAATGAGGGAGAAAAAAATAAGGGGGTCAGTTTATATATAGGTTGTCTAGGTGGGCTCCATTACTTGCCCAAAATTCGACCACAAAAACGAGGGTCTTTTGGATGGTGGATGGACTTAGGCCAAGAACGAAAGTTTTTTAAAATTAAAAGATCTTTCTAACAGGCTGGGTTTGGAAATCTTTTGAGATCATTTGTAAAAACACAATTCATTTTTAAAAACGACATTTTATCCCTAGCGAGTGAAAAATAGGAAAAAATGGGTTTTTGCGACTTCCAATGGACAAGGGTTGAAGACAAAAGATTGGGATATTGAGACCTAACTTCTTAACCGATTTTTTTAAAAAAAATTTCATGATACTCGCGATTTTTTTCGAAAAGCAGAACTAGATCGGTCCAAGTACCAAACTTGGTTTGAAACCTCTTACAATTTTTCGAAATTTCGTGAACACTCTCTCAACGCATAAAACTACTCAATTAAAGTATAAACATTCACCATTAACTATTAGTCATAATTAATTACTGCTAATCACCAAAATTAAGGATTGGGACCTTACACTTTTACTTTGATAATTCCGAGAATTTAGAATATACAATGATTGTAAATTTTCTATTGAGAAATTTCTTTTGTTTTCGATTTTGATATTATTTTGAAAAAAAATTTAGGCATATTCATTGCAAACCCTCACGAGATACAATTTGTCCACTATGATAACTCTTGGAGAGTGTCTTTTAAGAGGAATTTTAGAATGCCTACGGTTGATTAGCATTCCAAATCATGGACATTTGAGAATTCTACATGGTGGAACATTCATTTTTGAATGCAACTTTCAAGAATTCTTCTTATTTAAACAAGGAGTTTAGAATTCAAAAAGACAACATCTGCACTTTTTCAGAAATTTTAAAGAGAAATCTTAGCAGAAATGTTTACAAGCAAATAGGCCCTCAAAAATGTTTTCATAAAAGTGGAAAAAATTAAAGAAACGTAGATAAATAAAATGGCCATCAAATTATCTATTCTTTGCAACACATTCATAGCAGAGTGGTGTTAGCGCCTAGATATCATAGCCCTGAGATGGATCCCCACGTCTTTTAGGCTGGTAGTATCACTTTGGGCAAATAGGCCAACCATGAGAAAAAAATCTCTCCTTTAATGGAAATTGAATCAAAGACAAGAGGAAAAATTAATACCCATCCATCATCTAAGTAGTATGAAGAAACTGGCAAATCCCATCTACAACTCCATTCTATATTCTTCACCTCTTAAATATTTCATTGTTGGAACCCATTTGACTATGAATTAGTAAGATTTCAATTCCAAGCAACAATTGGATAGTTGCCTCTGGAGAAAGAAGTTTTTCGAAGTTGAAGTTGATCAAACCTACCTTCGGTCAACCATGTCACAAGAAAGATTCAATGGATTAGCTATGCTATTTATTAAGAAGGATTTGATAGAGAAACTTAATTATGCAAGTTCAATTAGTAATTCTGCTTCTAAAAATGCAATAAGAGTAATGTAAAAGTAATACTTTTTGTAGTTGGTTCAATTTTTTTTTGGTATTGTAGCTTTGGATTGTGTATGATGGTTTTTCCTTCAGTCTATTTAAGTGATTTTAATAATTAAGTATGTAAATGCGTGTGTTCAGATTTCGTGTTGATACTAACAAATGATGTGATATTTTGACTGCTTACCGTTACACCCATAATTTTATGTAAATATATATAGGGGCCCCACTGTAGAACTTCACTTTACGCCCCAAAAATCTCAAGCCTAACTCTGGACCCACCCATTTCCATGTAATATTCTTGGATAAATGAAATTAAAAAGTTTAAAATGTAGCTCTATCAAATCTTGATGTCTAACATCTCCATAAAGCTAAGTAAGAAAGGTCATGGCTAAATGTTTAAAAAATAAAAAATTTTAAAGAAAAATATTTAAAGGCTAATATTATATTTACAACATTGTCATGTTGTTTAGTTATCTATTTGTCCTTTGTATTTATCTGCACTTGCAATTGAGTAGGAGGATGTCAAGTACTTGAAACAAGATCCATTTGAAATTAATATGTTTGTAATCCATTAGCTTTGAGAATTTTGTGAGCCACTCCACTAGAAAGGGATTTACGTAGATATTAAACAAATTCAATACAAGATGGTTGTTGTTCTTTGTTGGCACCAATAATTTTCAGTATACTGGGTAATTTAAAATAAAAGAAATGAAAAGTTAAGTATGAATAAATTTTATAGGCATATAATGACTAGTTATACCAGCTATCTATCGACCTTCAAACGCAGATACTGTCATCTCATTCTTTGAACTGCTAGTTGAATTTGGATTAGGCAGACTTGTGGTAATGAAGGCAGGTTGTTTTGGTGCTTGGAGAGTTGTTGTTTCACTGATAAACATGATAACGACTGATGCCATGGTTGGTCGATCTGCCGAATTTTCCTGCACACACAAAAGGCCTATTTGCAAGCACCTTTTCAATTCAACTAATTCGCATGTCTTAGATAAGTTTACATCTATGAAATCCACCCACTTTTCCTCCTTCCATAATTGCCATGCCTGAGATAATGTAAAGTAAATAAGAATAACTGGAACACAGAACCATTAGTGTGTAGAATAACTAGAACATAGAACCATTAGTATGTAAAAATATGTTTCTACTTACATGTCCTAGTAGTGTCAAAGACTCCTTGTTTTGAAAAATAAGGGAGTTCTTCTTTCCACTTATCATCTCAAGAAGTATGACCCCAAAACTGAAGACATCAGATTTCACCGAGAAAAGCCCATGAAAGGCATACTCCGGAGACATATAACCACTAGATTTAATCATATAAAAAAGTCAATTTCTAACATAAGTATTTCTTCTAAAGTGTCAAAGAAAACTATCATGTAAAACATCATATAGAAAGAAAGCAAGCATATCATATACAATGAGGGATGTTGAAAGCTTACTATGTTCCAACCACTCTATTAGTATTTTCAGGATTCTGATTTCCAGCATATATTCGTGCCAAACCAAAATCTGAAATTTTAGGATTCATTTCCTCATCGAGAAGAATATTACTAGTTTTGAGATCTCTGTGAATAATTCTTAATCTAGAATCTTCATGAAGATAAAGAAGTCCTTTTGCAATTCCCAGAATAATATTGTAGCGCTTTTCCCAACATAATAACTTTGATCGATCTGGATCTGTCAAGCATTCAAGAAAGGTTCAGTAATAAATTAGAGCTAACAAACATATGAGTTCATGTCATAAATAACTAAAAAGTTATGAAAACCAACTGAATGAAAGTATTTGGGATTTGGGTTATAGGTGCGAACCAAAGAGGAAATAGTCCAAGCTTTTATTTGGCATGTACTCATAGAGTAATATTAGCTCATCATCATCTTTAATACAATAACCTAAGAGCCGAACAAGATTTCTATGTTGAAGTTTTGCAATCAACATAACCTCATTCTTAAACTCCTCTTGGCCCTGTCCTGAGTTTCTGGAAAGTCTTTTCGCTGCTACTTCCTGCCCTTCGGGCAACTTGCCCTAAAATATTATCAGTCAAATAAAATGGAATAAAGGTAGCAGAAAGATGCGAGTTAGTATATTCAAGATGCAATCCAAAATAAGATGTAAAGGAATTAAAATTTGATCATAGAAAGAACAAAATCAAAAGAAAAGACATGACCACATGAAGCATGAAGACAATTAGGAATTGCTGAACTAGAAAAAAATGTTGCATGTGAACTATTACTCAGTCTACTAAGAATTAAGAATAAAATAAAAAAGAAAAGACATGAGCACATAAAGCATGAAGGCAATTAGGAAATGTTGAACTAGAAAACACTATTGCACATGCACTGTTACACAGTCTACCAATAATTTATTTGAGGATCAAATAATAAATAAATATGTAAACGTTAAAAAATTACCAAAATAGTTAAATTAATGGACCATAGAATTTTTCCGTTGTGGGTCAACATCTAAACAATGACATTTATTGGTGTGATGCTGTGATGAACTTTGTTGGGTCACTATAGATTCACCTCATGATTTAGTTTCTCAACATGCCGTTGCACTACAAAAACATATGATCTCATGGAATATGTTGCTCCTATTAGCTGAAAAGCTACAATTTATGGGGCTCGCCAATGCCCACTATCATCAAGGAGACCCATCATCACCATCCATCCCCCTACAAAATTATCGTCATTCACCAAAATTTAGCACTCGTTCTTGTTGGATTGAAGACCCTCTTTTAACACTTTCTGCACTAGTGATTTTGTTGTCCAAAAGTCCATATCGTACTTTGCGTATTAGGTATATTTAGTCTCTCTTATCTAGGCATAAACCTTATCATAGCCTTGATTGTTTGTGGACAAAGTTCAGCCTTAAAATGTTGCATCCATGTTAGTGTGTCACTGCAGTGTCATACGGGATATATTGTCACTAGTGTTGGTATGTATCTCAGTGGTACCAAGTCATTGTCATTCTAGTTTGCCCAATTGGACCCACATGACAAACCAATAGTTATGGCTCCTCCTTCATTAGAAATGTACCTAAAATTCACAAGAATTGCAATGTTGTTATAATAACCATTGGGCCCTCATTAGTACACAACAAAACATTAGTTATGGCTCTCCCCCCTTGGTTATCAATGGACCTAGAAATCACATCAATTGCTATGGCATTATAGTTAGATTGAATAATGTCAAGATCTGAATAAAATTAATAGTCCCTATAACAATATCCAACAATTACACTTTGGTACAATCTAGTTTTTAGTCATATTATGAACCAAGAAATAATGTTCATATGCAAAAGTTATCAAGATTAATTAAGGGATCTATAAGTCATTATCAAGTATGCAACATGACATAGCTTTCTCTCTTATAAGCTAGTCGATTCTTTATGCTTTGATTTAACTTGATTGTCTGGATTCAGATGAGAGGTGTGAAAACCTCTATTTAGTAGAGAAGTTTAAAGCATATACCTTATATACATGACCAAATCCCCCCCGTCCAAGCTTATTTGAATCTGAAAAGTTCTCTGTGGCTTGTAATACACATTCAAATTCATAAAATGGCACATCTAGGTCTCTCCTCTTATTTTCCCCAAACATTGATACATCTAAAAATTCATGCGACTTGATATCACCTGAGACAAAAATTCAACAAATATTATATTATTACTACATTTAAACAGAGAATAAGTAAACCGCTATCAAAAGAAGGTTGCAAACCAATCCCCTTTTTTGACCTACCCTTTTTCTTGATCTTTCTCCACAAGCAATAGACAATTGTCACTAACAAAATAGCGCCTGCAATAACCGTTGTTGAAATTATAATCGGCAACATTCTCTTTCTACTTGAAATGCTCAATCCTTGAGGAGCATTATCTGCAATAAAAATAAGAACTAGTCACTGATTATGACTTTAACAAAAAAAAAAAAAGAAAAGAAAAGAAAAGAAAAAAATAAGAAAAAAGAAGAAGAAGAAAAGAAAAGCATAGATTAAGAATTTTGTATGGGATATGCAAAATTATAATTCTTCTTAACATATTAAGAATTTCAGTATCAATTCAATGTATTCATGCCAATGACAATAGATTAAGCTGACGTACTTTAGTAAATGAATAGGGGTTGTATCCTAATAAGTACCATTCAAACATCAGTTGGGCCAACCTACACTCAGGCCCACACTGCAACTTAAAAGACCAAGTCATCTGGAAATTCTCAATAACTCCAACAGTTTACCCAATCAAATAGGATGTTACTCATCTTATCTACCTACATTCTATTACTAAAATAATGTGGAATCGATTGTAAATCTGGTACACAGTATAATTAAACTCAACCCAATAAAGGTAGAAGGTTGAATACCAGATACTCTGTCACAGTATGGTCTCATAGCACCCAAAAGCACCCACGTGCATCATAACTCATAGCTACAATTCTTTTTCTTCCTCCTCAAACCCCTCAACCACGACTTCATCAAACTCAAGATCCTCCACCTCAACATCTCCAAGCTTTGTCATTTCAACTATTGCTCATCTTATTCCCATAAAACTTGACAACACCAATTTTCTTCATTATAAATCCTTGATTCAACCTTTTTTTATGAAGCCATCACTTAGAAAGCTTCGTTGATGGATCCAAGCCAGCCCCACCTCAGGAATCACTGTTTCAGGTGGCAAATCAGCCCTCAACCCAAAATATTAAAAATGGTGTAAACGTGATCAAACCCTCGTTTCATGGATCAATGCCACCATTTCGGACTTTGCTCTTCCTTTCATTGTTGGCATGAGCACAGCAAAGGAAGCAAGGGACTCTCTGGAACGTCGATATGCATCACTTTCATGTTCCCACATCATCGAACTTAAGAAGCGCCCACAACAAGTCAAGCAAGACTCTTCAATGATGCAAGACTATCTACATCAAATCAAGGATATCTCTAATAAACGAGCAACATGTGGTGCATCAGGGAGGAAACTCTTAAATTCCATACTTTTGCAAGTCTGGTACCCATATATCACCCCTTTCAGACGTCCATCGGAAAAAGATCTTGTCATGAGCCCATCTCAGTGGCAGAGCCGGCCTTGAGATTTTTGGGGCCAAAAGCGAAGTTCTATAATGGGGCCTCTATATATGTTCATATAAAATTATGGCTGTAACGGTAAATACTCAAAAACTAGTGCAAATTCCCACAGGTTCTATCTTGTACATTCAACTAGTGTAGATCCTATAAGGATTTTTATTTTGGCTAAATTCATGTATTGAGAAAAACTTAAGTCCATTGATCTGTATTTCATATTCTTAAGTATAGACTGTTGAACGCATTATAAGAAGTGCTGAATTAAAGAAAATTAGAAACACTGCATGAGCTCGAGCAGGCATTCTCACTTGTTCGATCAGACTAAACAAAGATGATTGCGCTCAAGGCCATGAAGACCATGCTCAAGCCTAATAGGAAAATTACAAATAATTGGATGTGAGCAGCACGTGTTCGAGCGGGCGCTCACACCTGCTTGAGTGTAACACTCCGGCCCAGCTTAATCTGGTTTAGCGATTCATTAATGTGTTTTTGGGTACATTTCTAGTGAATTAGTTTTATGCTTGTTATTTTGTCCTTTTGAGTTTCGTTTCGAGTCATGGATAGGTAGTTGGGTTGAGTTTAATCTGGAATAGGTAGACATGAGCCATTTTTCATAATTTTAGACTTTGTGTCTGTTGTCTTTCATGCATCATCTTGGTGTCAACACGTGTATCTTGTCAAGCTCGTTGACTTCTGTAACTGACTCACATACAAACGACTTTGTTGTTTCAGTTGGACGGTTATTTGACTTGAACTGTAATTATCTTCACCTTTTGGACTTTTATATAATTTCTGTCATCCTTATCTTATAAATTAGATACATGCACCGACTTCCTCTCCATTTCCTCTCCCTCTTCAACGTCTTCTTCTCTCTCTCTTCTTTGCTCTTCGTTTTTTCCTTTCCTTTTCTTCTTCTTCACGATCAAAGAAAAGGGGAACTTCTTGTGCACCCAGTTTCCTTGTGGGTTCGAAGGTGAGAGTTGGTTTCTTACTCATCTTTATGAGCTTCACTTCTTCTCCTCTCTCCTCCTGCTTATGCACTACATGCACTTAACACCTCTTCCTTCTTACATGGTTGTTAGAGTTACGCATAGCGGTTGATTTGAGCCAAAGGACAACTATTTCATGGAAAAAAAAACTCATTTGATGTAAGTATAAGCACACTAAGGATGAGCACATGTTGGTACATGGTGATTGGTATTAGTCTCCTTTAATCGCACAAGTGTGTTGTGCCTTACAGCCCTTTTGTAGTCTTTATTTTTATACTTGTTGTTACCATGGTGCAAATGATGCCATTTTAGTCGCTCTGTAACAAAGTTCTATTACCCGACCGATCGGGCTTCAGGACCGACTGGTCGGCCCTGAAGCAGTTCGCTCTGAGAGATTTAGTTTCTGACCGACTCCTTTTCTTACTCATCCTCATTTTCTTGCATTTAAACGCTAAGAGGACCCTTTTTATACTACATTCCCGGGTCTCTCTGCTCAATTAATTAATAAATTGGAGGACAGGATAGAGTTAATGATGAGACCTTATAGGGCCTTCACATGGTTTTTCTCAGCTTCTTAACTTGGCCAATGGACTACCTTCATAGCATGAATGGTCTTGAGGGCTGTGAATCATTCATGTGTGTTGTCCAATTGTTAAGTACCTCTTCATGGGTGTTGGTTTAAGGGACTTTGATACACATTTCTTGATACTTTGCAACACCCACAAAACAGATAATTGTGTATCAAAAAACTTAAAACTATATCATCATGCACGGTTAGAAACAATGGACAACTAGTTTAGGGTTAGCTAGTAAATGCTTATGACTCCCTAAACTAACTTGACTTGCATTGTATGTTGATTGCGGTTATTGCCCCCCATTTATTATTATTGTTTCGACCTGTAATTGTATTTGTCTGTTATTGTCTTGAAAGAGTTGATACTGGTATTGACCTTAATGTGATATGATGTGATGCACGTACTGCACCGCTTGCATGTGACTTGTATTGGTGTGCATTATATGACATGATTGATACAGTCTGGCTCTACTCAGCCTTAGCCTCAGGACACCCGATAGGCTTGACTTTGGCGTAGCATGCTTGTTACCACTGCAGTGTGTTCCTATCCTGGGACTTCTAGACCCCGGGAACCAGAGACTCATTTGAATTTTGGCCTAGTCGATGGTGTTCTCAACGCCTTCTCTCAATAGGGAGAATACAGCAAATGTAATAACCATCTAGCAAGTATATCTGTTTTATGATTCTGATAACATGCTTTATTCTTATGCACGACGAGCCTAGTATACAAAAGTGAAACTCATTGCACCATTACCTGTTTGCTTAGTCTTATAGATACAATGCGTGTTACCTTATTGTTTCCTTATGCTTTGCTGAATCATTGTATTCATTAGTTGCCCTTGGTGTTGCAGGCTCAGATCCTGTTACCGACCCCTCGTCGGTCGGCAAGACTGCAGAAGAAATAGTAGAAGCCCCATCATGGCTAGACGAGTGGGTGTGATCACTCCACCGGAGAGCGAATTGGCACTTGCATAAGTCTCTTTCTATTGTTTGAGTCGCATTTAGTTTTGTAACATGGGATTGGTCTATGATTTCCATTTTGTATCTCCTCATATAGACAATGTTTCCTCACTTTTGGTTTCTACATCTTGTAATTCATGTAATCTTGTGTACATATTGTTTTGCATATTATGTCCTTCATGCAATGATACTTATAGCTTCCGCGTATACTATGTTTGCACGTGTGAAATATTCTCTTGTGCATGTGCATTTAGACGAGGTCTAAGTGTATATGCACGGGAGTACGTGTGTCACTGATTAGGTTTTCCCTAATCCCCAATTTCTGGGCTCGGGTCGTGACATCGAGCGCACAGGTAGAAGCCTAGAGGATTGCACAAATTTCTTTCCTATTTGTGGTAGACTTGCCTATTTCACTTTGATTTGGTTTCTAACTCTAAGGCACGAATTTTGGGCTTTAAATAGGGTGTTTCTTTTAACCTTATGCACACCTTCTCCATATTCTGAGTTGAGAGATCACATTGGAGATATTGTCTAAAGCTTTTATGAGAGATTAGATTGAAGGCTTTAAGTTCTAGAGTTGATGATTCTACTTCTTCATACGAGATTTGTTGATTCTCCTTTCTTTTAGAAGATTGTTCTCTTGTTGAAGAGACTCGTTCGTTGTAGAGATCAAAGCACTAATAGCGGGGCACCAAGGGACTGTGTGTTGTAAAGATCCATCAATAACAACTACAATGCCTTGTGTTAAAAGACTAACTATAGGGTTGTGAGTATATTTTATACTGTGGAAGTTGGTGATTGATTTTGTCGACTTTGGAATTGTGGCTTTTTCTTGTTCAGCTTTCCACGTTAAATTATGTGTTGTCTTCTTTATATGTTTGATTGCTTTGATTTTTCCACTACATAGAAGTAGTAATCAAATCACAATCTATAAGAAATCCCGGATATTAAAAACTTTCAATTGGTATCAGAGAAGGTCACACTAAATTACTGTGTTGATCTAAGGGATTTTCTAGAATGGAAATCAATAATGATGAAGGTTCTTCTACTGTGAAACCTTCTTTGTTGAATCGTGCCATTAACTATGCTTATTGGAAAGCAAGTATGATGATATTTTTGAAGTCTATAGATGAAGGAGTTTGGAAAATAGTGCTAACTGGGTACTGTTGATAAACAAATTACTGAAAAGCTAATGGCTTAATAGTCCAAAGATGAAACCTATGCCTGCAATTATAACAATAAAGCAATACATGCAATTTACAATGGAGTATCAATGACTGAATTTCATATGATCTCCACTTATAAAAAAGTGAAAGAGGTAAGGGACATCCTTCAAACAGTTCATGAGGGTACTGAAAAAGTGAAAGAATCTAAGATGTAAAGTTTATCATCTGCTTTTGAACTATTGAGGATGAGTGATGAGGAGAGGTTTGATAACTTTTACACTAAATTGAGTAATATTGTCAATTCAAGTCACAACTTAGGGGAATTAATTCCTAAAGAGAAGATTGTGAAAAAGATCCTTAGGTCTCTCTCAATTAATTTCAATCCCAAGATTATTGCAATTGTTGAAGCTAACAAACTGAAAACTTTGAAACTTGATGAATTGGTTGATAACATGCAAACCTTTGAAACTGAATTTATTAATCGTCAGTTAAAACCTTCTAGACTTGCGTTGAAAGCTTCCAAATCTTACAAGTTTTCTAAAGGTTCGCAGAAAGTGGAAGTTGCATTTGAATTTGATTTTGGAGAAGGGGATATGAAACTGTCTTCTGAGTTTGTGCAACCGTTTAACAAGTTGATGATAGGAAAGAAGATTGGATTCAAACTAATGTCAATTGGAAAGATTAGCTCTTCAAAGGGAGTCAAGTGCTTTGAATGTCAAGGTTATGGGAATATAGCTAATGATTGTGCAAGTAAGAAGAAGAAGCCCATAGTCAGCAGTAATAAAGCCCTGAAAATCACTTGAGATATTGATCATTCTACTGATGAAGAAGAATCCCCCGAACCTGAACCTAATCCGAGTAAAAGAGGAAATAAAAAGTTTATTACTTCATGGCTATGTCATCACCATTTAATGATGATTCTAATGATAATAATGATAGTGAAGGAGTCTCATGAGAATGTTGATTGGGAAGCTCAATGTAAATTTCTGTATGGTTAAAACTAAAAACTGGGCAAGCATGCTACAAAATTTGTGAAACAAGCTAAAGATGCTGAAGTTGAAATTCTATTTCTTAAGAAAAATTTAGAAGCAGCACATGCACAGATCATCCTAGTTAAAGGTCATAAAGGCTTTTTTCTTGAGAGTGTGGCTTCTAAGAAATAAGAATATGAATATTTGATAACAGAAGTATTAAAGAACTGGGCTGCAATTGATGATCTAAATATCAAGTTGAAGATGCTATTAACTAAGTTGGATGCTCCAATAGTAACACATGCTAGTTCGACTGCACTTGACCACATTTTAAGCATTCAGAAGCTACATATTGACAAGACTGGTCTTGGATATTCTGACAGTGCATCAACATCCATTTTTGTTAAAAGCACTGTGAATGTATCATTACAAAACATACTGCATCAAAGAATCCTATTGATTGTGTATCAAAGAGTTGGTCTAGTTCTACATCGCACGAGCACCCACATGTCATCATTGTGAAAACCAAGGACACATCTGTCCTCATTGTAACAAGTTGAAAGCTATGCAAAAAAAATAAGCAATGGAAAGCTCAGTTTCCTATAGCCACATCAAGTGCAATCTAGGTTAAAAAGGAAGATTTGCCATCTATTTTGGTTCACACTATGCTGAAATTCTTTAATTTAAAAGTGTAGGTACCAAAAGTCAAGTGCCCCTGACCAAGAAGATCAAGTCCCTGCTAGTGCTGATACGAGGATATCTTTGAGAGGGAGCTACTGCTGGATCCTGATTGATAATTTAATTGCAAGATGACACCATATATTTGTCAATTATGTACAAAGGGGGAGAGAGCGATTGAGGGGGATTTTTAGAGTTTTAAAGATGAGAGCTAAAGTTGAAATTTTCAATTGGTATGTTCTTCAATTGATTGCAGAGTTGATGGTACAATTTTTTTTCAATTTTAATTTACTTAATATATTTTTGGATTTACTTTTGGGTAGATTGAATGTATAAAAAGTTTTGTCTATGAATTGTTAAAAGGGGGAGATCGCAAGGATTTTTGTTTTGACTAAATTCATGTATTAGACAAAACTTGAGTCCATTGATATGTATTTCATATTCTTAAGTATAGACTATTGAACGTATCCCAAGAAGTGCGGAATTGAAGAAAATCATAAACACTGCACGCACTGAAGCGGGTTAGACAAAGATAACCATGTTCAAGCCCATGGATTTCTTTCCTATTTGTGCTAGACTTTGCTATTTTACTCGGATTTGGTTTTTAACCCTAATGCACTAATTTTGGGCTTTAAATATGGAGTTCCTCTCAACCCTAAACACATATTCTCCATATTCTGAGTTGAGAGATCACATTGGAGATGTCTAGAGCTTCCATGAGAGATTGGGCTAAAGGCTTTAAGTTCTAGAGTTAATGCTTTTACTTCTTAATAAGAGATTTGTTGCTTCTACTTTCTTGTAAAAGATTGTTTTCCTGTTGAAGAGACTCATTCGTTGTAGAGATCAATGCACTAATAGCAAGGCACTGAGGGACTGCGTGCTGTGGAGATCGATCAAGAACAATTACAACGCCTTGTGTTGAGGGGTTGACTATAGGGTTGTAAGTATATCTTGTGCTGCAAAAGTTAGTAATTGATTTTGTCCACTTTGGATTTGTAGTTTTTTCCCATTTGGGTTTTTATGCTAAATTGTGCGTTATCTTCTTTGTGCGTTTGATTGCTTTGATTTTTCTACTACATAAAAGTAGAGATTAAATCACAATTTAAAATAAATCCCGGACATTAGAAACTTTCAGATCCCACAAATGCCATCTTAGGGACTTTTTTAGTTACTTACCCTCCATTTGAAACTCATCTTATTCGGCTTTCATTATCCCTTCCACATCTGCCCCTCCTACTTGAACTCATCATATGTGAACATGGTCCCAATCAGGCATTACTAAGAAAAAGATGTGGGTTATGTTAGGATTATTTGAGCATTGGCTAATTCATGGGTTGTGGATAAAACTTAGGGTTCAATGGAGTTGTGATTTTTATATTTTTTTACATTGGACTGTGGCTTGACTCCTCGGATGAACCGAAGTGAAGAAACTATAGAAATTCGTGAGGAAAACAAGTCAAAGACAAAACTTGAGTTCGCGCAAGTGAACTCAGAGCCCACTTGAGCAAGTGACGTCAATCGAGCCTGCACAGAATGCCATTCAGAACTTAAGTTCGCTCGAGCGAGCGACAAACAAAACCCAGTTTCCTTGCGCGAATTAATTTCCTTTTTCAACTAGGACTGTTTGTTTGAGTCTATCTTTAAGGCATGAAATTTGAGTTATAAAAAGGGTTATTCTCTCAACCATAGCATGCCATCTCCTTGTTATAACATAGACACCATATTGGAGATTCTCTTTCTCTCCAGAGCACTCATTGGAGAGCTGTATTGATCTTAAAGAGCCTTAGAGTGTTGTTGATTTTACTCCTGTGGAAGATCATTTGTCTTGCGGCATCAAGACATTATTGATTCAAACAGGGGGAGTGGTTAACGGCGTGGTCGTCAGCAAGAAGAATTGCAGTCCTTAGATTGTGGTCAAGTCATAAAAGGCTATGAGTATATCTTGTAATTGCTCAATTTTCTAGTGCTTGGTTTCCTTTGGACCAGGTGATAGGTCTAGTGGTTGTTCCCGTATTCGGGTTTTCCACGTTAAAAAATCATGGTGTCTTCTTCTTGTGGTGTAATTGATTGATTTACAGTTCTTTTAATTTCCATTAAATTGGACTGCCTACTAGAAATTCAGATTGGAACCTTGAACACGTCATTTTTGGTGGTTCTAAAGAAACCCTCAAGTTAGTACTAGACACCCACTCCCACAAGAACTAATTTTCCAGGAACTTCAATCTGAGCATACATCTTATACTCGGGTTGCTAAATCTTCAGAATGACAAGAAGTCATGGATCAAGAATTCACTGCATTACAGTGATGTGGAACGTGGACCTCGTTCCTTGTGAACCACACATGAACTTGGTTAGTTGCAAATGGGTTTATCGTATAAAAGGGACCTTGATGGCTTAATGAACCACTACAAAGCACGCCTAGTTGCTAAAGGATTTCATCAACAACCTGGCATCGACTTTCTTGACACATTCAGTCTTGTGGTGAAACATACCACCATCCATGTCATCTTGTCTTAAGCCTTAGCTAAAAATTGGCTAGTAAGACAATTGGATGAAGAGTGCGTTTTTTTACATGGAGATCTTTGTGAAGAGGTTTATATGACAGAACCCCAAGGTTATATGGACCCTGACAAGCCCTCCTATGTACAAATGAAAAAGCCCATTTATGGCCTTCGTCAAGCCTCTAGAGCTTGCTATGAGAAGTTCACCTCTCGATTGTTGGACTTGGGCTTTCTTCTCCCCATCTCGGATCCATTTCTCTTCATTCAATGTATCAATGGCAGCATCGCATATCTCCTCCTATATGTGGATGATATTATCATCACTGGCAATCACTCCAACTTCATCAACTCATTCATCCACCAATTGGGTCTACATTTTAAAATGAAAGATTTGGACACATTGGCATATTTTCTTAGTATAGAAGTCCAGTCCACCATAACAACAATGGCCTTTTTCTTTCCTAAACCAAGTATATCACTGATTTTCTAGTAAAAGTAGACATGGCAGGGTGCAAACTAGTTGGCTTTTTGGCTCTAAAACACAAGTTAAGTGCAATTGATGAACCTCTTCTTGATGATCCAACAACATTTAGAAGCATTATGGGAGCACTCCAATATGTTTCTCTCACAAGACCAAACATTACCTTCACAATTAATCAAGTATATCAGTATATGCATGCCCCAACTGAGGTTCACATTCTTGCTACTAAGTGAATACTTTGTTACCTCAAAGGCGCTCGTACATATGGGCTTCATTTCTATACTAGCCCATTACATCTCGATGCTTATTGTGATGTACATTGGGCTAGCTCTCCCTCTGATTGATGGTCTACTAGTGGCTACTGTGTATTTTTGGGGCCAAATCCTATCTCGTGCTCTACTAAAAAACAAAACATGGTCGTTCGTTTGCCTACCAAAGTTGAATATCGATGCCTAGCACATACGGCTACAGAATTCACATGGCTATGTTCTCTCCTCCATGATCTTCACATTCCTTTATTTGAGGTCCATTTCATTTGGTGCAATAATGTTAGTGTTTTTTCACTTGCATTCAACCCTCTTTTACATGCTCAGAAAAATTGCATAGAAATCAACTATCACTTTGTCCATGAAAAGGTGATCCATAAAGAGCTTGATGTTCAGTTCGTTTCCTCCTTAGACTAGATCACTAACATCTTCACCAAGGGACTTCCCTCTCAGTGTGTCCAATATCTGCAGGCCAAGTTTCCTGTTTGGGATAGTCCCCTCAGCTTGGAGGGAGGGGGTGTTGATAATGGTGCCTGAAAGTTCGTCCTAACTGTGATTTCTAGGTTGTAGTTTAATTTAATATGCAGCAAAAAAATAAACTAACTAGATCAATCAATCAACCACAAGCATGAAGACCCACGATTTTTATGTGGAAAACCCTAATTGGAAAAAACCACGAGTCCTCCTTGGACTAGCAAAAGTCAAGCACTAATCACGAACAGTCACAAGATTTACTCACAAGCCCTTTTTCAGTCTCCTCAACCTAAGGACTGTAGTTGTTCTTGTAACTGTTCGTGATTAGTGCTTAATTTTTGCTAGTCCTAGGAGGACTCATGATTTTTTCCGATTAGGATTTTCCACATAAAAACTGTGTGTCTTCATGCTTGTGGTTGATTGATTCATTTGCTAGTTAGTTTATTTTTCCACTGCATGTTAAATTAAACTACAACCTATAAATCATAGTTTGGACAAACTTTCAATGGTATCAGAGAGGGTCACACTAATTTATTGTTTGTTGATCTATTATGATTTCTATAATGAAATTCAACAACTGTGAAGGCACATCCACTACCAAACCATCAATGATGAAAGATAAGAAATATAGCTTGAAGATACTTAAATCTAAGTTTGAGAAGAAAACCCCTGGTTCTATTTAATGCTTTGAATGCAAAAGGTTTGGTCATAAAGCATCTGAGTACGCTAATAGGAAAAAGAAGAGATTTGGTAAAGTTCTAAATGCAACATGGGATGATTCTGAAGATGAAGTTGACACTGATGTCTCTAACACCGTAAGTTCAAAATATGTTGCTTTCATGGATAGATCTTAGCAGGATTTGTTTGATAATGGCTCTAATGATAAAGTATTAGATACTGAACTAGATTAGGAGAAGTACAAATCCTTGTTGCGAGAATCCTTGAAGTTGACCAAATTCAATGAGAACGTCACCTTGAAGGGAAGCTGCAAAAGAACATATTACCTCTTTTAAGAAAGAGTTGCCAAAGTATGTTGAAAAGATAAATCTCTAGGAATGTTAAAAGAACTCAATGGCTAAGGTTGCTCAGAAATATGATGTATTTTATAATGATTATGACAAACTTGAGCAATAGATTGAGACCTTGAAGAAAGAGTTGTAGACATCCAAGGTTGAAAAAGATGATCTGAATGGAAAATTGAAGCCAATTTTGTCTGAACTAGATGTTCCGAAATCTTCTCTGAACAAGATGAATATTGGCTTGAAGAAACTTGAAGACATCCTATGCAATCAGAAGTTACATAATGACAAACACGGTCTTCATTATGATCATGGTGCATCCACTTTAAAGACTAAAGTTAAAACTATTTCTGTTAAACGCACTACACCCACTACTCCACATGTTGCACGTGTTAATCATGTTGGGAGTTCTTCAAAAAAGCATGTGTCACATTCTGCATCTACACCTACATGTCACTATTATGGAATTAACGGACACATTCGACTTCACTGTAATAAACTATGAAGTTTACCGAAAAATAAGCAATGGAAGAAGCAATTGTCTACACCCAAGATCAAGAAAAGAGTTGTTTGGGTCAAAAAATCTAATTTGCATGCTAAATTGATACACACTGCACTAACATCTCCAAATTCTCAAGTGTGGATACCAAGATCTCAAGGTCCCTAATCAAGAAGATCAAGCTCCCACCTCTAGTGCTGAAAAGAGGATGGAATTAAGGGGGAGTCACAATTGAAGGGGAGTTGCTGGATCTTGATTGACAGATATGTTGCATCTTGACATCATTATTTTTTGTCAATTATGGATGAAAGGGGGAGAAGATTTAGATATTTAGGAGGAGCTGAAGACAATTTAAGCAGAGACAATTTGAAGCTAATGGTACATTTGTTTTATTAATTTACTAAATGTTATTTTGGTTTTCATTTTTGGGTAGATTGTTAGTATTTTTTAGTGTTGACTAATTCATGGGTTAGACAAAACTTTAGGTCTATTGAGTTGTATTTTATATTTCTTTTAGAATGGATGGTAGTTTGCATTGCTAGAAGAACTAAAGAAATTAGAGATTTGGCTTGGTGCTCGAGCGGAAATGCACGCACTCGAGCGGATGGTCACTAAAGCTCACGTGTTCAAGGAGAATGTTTATGAGCTCAAGCCGGCTTTACAAAAATTGCGTTGAGTTAAAATAACTGAAGGTTTTATTCACACGCTCGAACAGATGCTTACATGCGCTCAACCGCATGGTGCAACACCCCATCCCACATCATTTAGGAATGACATATGAGTCTAGTATATAATGAACCATGTAGCTTACTACTAGTAACTTGGGCATAAGAATTTTTTGCCATGTGATAGGCTAACTAAGTTATTAGGCCAGTGGGCTATTCAAGTTGTGAAAATGGTATCAAAGACTATCACCAACCGGAAATGTGGGAGCCCCAATCTCATTGGGTAATCCCTTGAGGTGAGATTAGGGCTAGAGCTAGAATGTATGAGCCTGTGAGTCAAAATAAGGGAATCAGCTGGGGATATAGGTGTAGAATGCTTCGGTCCTATATCGCCTGATGAAGTTAGAAGGATCCACACAGGGACGTGTGGCCTTAAGGGGATAGATTGTAATGCCCCATCCCACATCGTTTAGGAATGAAATATAAGTCAGGTATATAATGAACCATGTAGATTACATCTAGTAACTTGGGTATAAGAATTTTTGGCCACATAATAGGCGCACCAAGTTACTGGGCCAGTGCGCTACTTAGGTCGCGATAGCACATGTATGTGTCCACTCGAGTGCCTAGCCAAATCTCTGATTTCTTCACATCAGTTTTTCTTGCAAAGCGAACCACAGTCCATTCTAAAAGAAATATAAAATACCTCATGAATTAGCCAACACTCAAAAATACTAAGGGCTTGTTTGGATGCTTAAGAAAACATAAGAAAGTAATATTTTATATAACATAATCTTTTAGTTTCTAACATAAAAAAATCTTGTGCATTTGCCAACCCAAGAAAAAATGTAAAGAAAACATCATTTTCTTTTAAAAAGCTCAATTTTTTTTTTACATCTTCCCCTTGAAGAAAACTTGCTACAATATAAAAATCTGTCAAAACAAGGGTTACAAAGTGGTAAAGCAAAGTAAAGCCTTCTCTTCACCAAATCTATCATGATATATTTGTTTATATGTATGGTGAAGTAAAATAAAGGTAAATGTCACATCTTAGTGAAGGTAAGGTACAATAAAGGTCAGATAAAGTCCGTGGTGAGGTAAAGTGAAAGAGTGGTAAAGTATTTTTTTTTTTTTTTGTTACTTTACTTTATCACACTTTTCTATAGTTTATATTGTAATGAAAAAGTGACTTGTGATGAAGTTTGTGGTTAAAAAGTGAGGGCTTTTCATCTAAACATGGTGAAGGGATACATGTGTGGTAAAGTAAGATAAAGATTGATGTCACACCATGGTCAAAGGTGAGGTAATATAAGATGAGATGAAATATGTAGTGAAGTAAAGTGGGGAAGAGAGTTGTAAAATAGTTGCTTTTTGTATTGACTTTACTATACTTTACCATGCTTTTACAAGTAAAGAAAAGTAATTTATGATAAAAAAAAATGTGGCACTTGAGTTTAACTTTACCACACTACTTTTTCATCCAAACATAGTAAATTACAAATAAATTAACATGTTTACTAAGAAAGTATTTTAATAATGAACTTTAATATGATCTATAATATTAATTTATTTTTATCTTGAATATTTAATATATATTAAAATCTGTAGCATCTTTGGAACAACTTAATTTAAAATCTACAATACTCTTCAAAAGTTGCCAAACAACAAAAATATCACAATATTTTAATATTATACTATTGTATTATGTTCTTTTTTATTCTTGTAATATTTAAATCTATAAGTATTTTATTCTGTAAACATCCAAACGGGGCCCTAGAGTGCCATTCTAACATCTGCCAAGGAGATTAAGTCATCTGGAAACTCTCACTAGCCCCAACAACTTACCCAGTCAAATAAGATGTTACTCATCTTATCTACATGCATCTGTTAACTAAAATAATGTGGAATCGATTGTTACTCTGGTACATAGTGTAAATAAAACTACAATCCACTAAAGGCAGAAGGTTGAATACCAAATACTCTTTTACTGTTTATATCTAAGAAAAGGTATATGTAATTAATAATTAGACTACTAACTGTATAGATAAAAAAAAATTACCTGGCAGAGGATCCCAACGAACTTCAACTCCCTCCCACAATTCGTATTGGCTTCTTAAACTCAAGCCAACAATGGTAGCATAAGCATTGCACCCGGTGCTTGAGACCCCAACTGTATAAGGAGAATCTTCAACAACAGAACTACAACAGTCCTGTACATTATAACAATTCATGTTTTTTCCTTGCATATATCTATAACAAGCACTGGAATCTTTACAATTTAAGGCTGAATCTTCTGGAGTAGGGCAACTAAACCGCAAAATCATGTTATTGTTTGTCACACGGAAAGGCCGTCTCCTATCCAGGTTTACATCACTTATCTTTGTTCTCCGTGCCAAACAGAGATCTACATCTGGATTGATCACTAATGTTCGAGCATCTGGATAGATGCCACTGACATTGTATAAGCCACTGAGCGTGCGGAAGTAAAGCCGACCACTGTCATAATTGCAAAAGAACACTCTGTAGTTTGGATGACCACAATTAGACTCAGTACTTAAAGGATATGGAATTACATATCCTCCACAGTTGTCACATTGCATTGGGTTCAGATCTGTAACAAAAGAATTGCATTCATGATCAATTCCGAAGGAAGCCTAAAACATCAACAACAGCAATAATAATAATTTTTCCAACATTAAGGATAAGTTAGTAACACCAGTAGCGATTGGTTCTGCACCTCCAACTAATGGGTCAATTACTAGAACAAGTGTCTTAGGACTACTAGTTTACATAATTGAAAAGAAAAGTAATAAATGCATGAATATACCTGTAATATCAGAAGCTGCAAGACGGATATAAAGCTCTTTTCCACTGTTATTAGATGCTCGGAGATTGAACAAATCTCCGCTCCATATGACACAGCCACCATCATAGGCAAAAGCAGTACAGTTACAGTTGTTCAAGCAAGCCAATCTGCAGTCATCAACGCCAATGGCTGCCAAAGAAATTGGTTTTTCGGGAAACAGCATGTCAGACATCTTTAAAAACCCTTCATCTTCTCCATTAAAAGTGCTTTTGCTCTCACAAGGCAAACGCTTTCTCCTCACACACCCACCTGACCAGTCGCTCAAATTCCATTGTTTTGGTGACCTGGGTTCAAAACCTCGCACACAAGCACAGGAGGGCAAGGTATTCTCATTGCACACGCCAAAAGCGCCACAAACAGAGTAGACCTCACACTGATCTCTCGGCTGAGCCCAGAACAAATTCCATTGTTTGGTTTGATCCAACCATGACAGTTGCATGATTCGTCCAGACACATCAATAAAAAATCTTGAAATTATTGAAGGATTTTTAACAGAGTAAGTGAAATAGTTTCCCTCTTGGTCTGATTTGAAGCTGTAGTTGTATATATAGTTCAGTGTCATTTCAGGAACTAAGCTGAAAATCTGTCTCTGCCCATTCCACTCTCCACTGGTCCAATACATTCGGGATCCGTTCCACACTATGAAATACTGGCTCGTTCCATCTGGGTCTATCTCAATAGAGAAACGACCGGGGGCCGGATCGTCACTGCTTCGCCACGATGTGAGGCGCTGGTTCCGACCAGTGATCTTGTTCAATCCAAGCCATCCAGTGGGCAGCCATGTGTCAGTTGGGTAATCAAAGCTCTGCCAAATTACAGCAGAAGAATTCGATCCATCACTCAAGACGAGATTCCCATTGTCACGAAGCACTGCAATTGTGGAATTTGAGGTGGAGGAATTCGAATTTGTAGACCAAACAGGGATGCTGGTCTGGTTGAGGAGGACCAGATTGCCATCCTCTGAGATCTTTAGTTGGGAAGATTTGTCAGGCAGGGGAGTTTCTCTGTTAGCTACCCAAACTACAGTTTGTGGTTGGACTTTCTTGTACCAAATTCCTATGTAGTACTTGTTAGAGACACCAGGTGTGAAGAAGCCCAGCTCAAATTTGCCTTCCTTGGAGGTTATGGACTGGTCCCCTGTGAGAGATTGGCCCGGAGAGATGCTGTCAGCTGCGTTGGAAAGACGGGCATCGAAGCAGAAGCAGCAGCAGAAGAGAAAGGCAGGAAGGAGGGACAACTTCATGATCATGCTAATTCCCAATCTGTGTGAGTTTGCAGTTCTGTTTGAATATCCAACGGCGGATCCTACCAGTCTACACGTTTTTACGGGTCAACAATTCCACTGTCGAGGCTCGCCGCCTTGGACGACCACCCTAGTCCGCAGCCGCAGTCGTCTCCGCTATGTATTGGATCTTGACGGGCCCAGCTGCGGGCTAGTTGGAGTCAACCTGACCCGGCCGAGCCCGTAAAACATGCAAACTTTGTACCATCCAGATCAGTACTAGTTTAATCCAACCCAAAACCTAACAAGAAGCAGCACCACCAGAAGCAACATCAACAGTCCCACTCACCATGTTAAGGTTTCTGAGGATTTTGTTTTTGTTTTTTTTTTCTTCGCTTACTTACTAAAAGATTAAATGATCCAATAAAATGTCTTTTGCTTCTTTGAGCTATCATCATATTAAAAAAAAAAAAACTTGTTTTATATTTGATCAATATGATGGTAGGTTCCATAAGATTTAATGCAATCAATCATGATAGGATCAATCATCATAGGACTGGAGGGAAATAACATAAAATCAATTAAATACAGGAAAGTGTCAAGAGAGAATAAAATATGATACGGCTTAATTATAATATAATGACCTTTTTTATTTTAGTAGTTTGAAAAAGAATTTTTCTTTACTTTTTGCTTAAAACATAAATGATTATTTGTCATTTAGTTGCTTAAGAATATTATTTTTGAATTTTTAGGGTAAAAGTAGAAGAATTTTTTGAAATTTTAAAATAGAGCTCAACTTTTCAATACATTTCAAAAAATAGAAGAAACAAAGTACATTTCAAATCAAGATTTAAGTTTTTTGCATTTCATTCGGATGGTGGCCGCATTTTGCATTTTCGGACCATTTTTTCCGTTATTTTTAAGCATTCGAATCTTTCAACGATGTATTTTGGGATTAGTTTCTTGTGCAAAGAAGAAGAGGAGGAAGAGATTCGAGGATTGAAGAGGAGTTTTGTAGGGGAAGGTGGTCGGGTGAAGCTCATTTTGGAGATTAAAATGAAAATCCAACCCAATTTGTTGGCACACGTAGACAATTAGAAGAAAATCAAAGAGAAGAGAGACGAGAAGGTTCTTCTCTCTCTGGGGCTTGAAGGAGGAGCGTTTCCTTATTTCAAAGTCCCTGGAACCTATTCCAGTTCGATTGGGTTCAACTCCGATGGCTTTGTCTATCTCGATGGTAATGTAATTCTACTTTCTATTATTCTGTGTGCATTTTGATATCCTTCAAATCGCAATCCAAAAGGGTATTATTTTTATTTACTCTGTTCTTGTTTGGACCTTTTCACTAGCATAAAGCTGGTGTTTGAAGTAGAGGAACGAGATTGGAGAGGCACAAACAAGGTCATGGGTTGCATATTCGATCTCGGTCAGAAGACGGTCTTCGTCATGGTCGATTCCAAGCTAGTGCACGTAATCCACTGCAAACCAGAAGAAATTGGAAGCTCCTTTTATCCAATACTCGCTTCGCATGCCGGTATAACGGTTTTGGTGAACATGGGTCAGACCACTTTCAAATACGCTCCTGCCAATCTACATTGAACCCCGAATCCTTCCTTCTTCTACCCGATACTCGATATTGCTTCTCCTGCTTTATGTATGGGGCATGAAGAAGACAGTCGTGAGCTTTTTCTCAACGGGAACGATTGATTCAAAGTGGCTTGGGGGTAGGAATAAGAACGGATATGGAAGCGATGAGAATACAGTGGTAGATGTTGATGCAGAATCTGAAATCGATGAACTATTAAAAATTGCGTTGGATGATTGAAGTAGAAATTGGTAGAGAGACGCATGATCTTACTTATACCGCACCGACCTTGTGGGATGCTTGAGCTCATTTATCGCCGTCCGATCCTCGAGTAGCCTGACTGCTGAGCCCACACAAGCCGGCCTCAACTTCGTTGAAAGATTAAAATAAATGAGGGCATTTTTGGGTTTTTGACAAAAATAAGGAAAAAAATGGCCAAAAGAATGGGAAATTCAGCCGTTTGTCCTCATATGAAGAAAATGTGAAAAACTTAAGTCCTAATTTAAAATATAATTTTTTTCTGTTCTAATTTGAAATGTGATAAAAAAAATTAGGCCCTACTTTAAGATTTTCCCTTTAGTTATCTTGAAATGATATTTGACTTCATTTTATTAGTGAAGTGAATTTATCAAATACACCCAGGTCTTTTGAGTATACAATGTGGGTTGTTGGTTGTTCTTTGAGTGGGATTTGCAACTCTTTTCGACTAAAGGCATGTCACACCAATCCTATAAAATGAAGTGAGTTACCACGTATCCCTAATAGGATTCATCCTTCGTAATTAGAGATTCTAATTGCAATAGGATGCCTCTTTTATTTTCTGAGTTCATAGCTTAAAACAAGCAAAAGACGCCATCAAATCCAGAAGGGTCATATCCAACAAGTCCTATTTTCTCCCTTGTCAACCACTATATAGAGAGAACCATAAGCTTCGAGTAAGACTAGCTAAGCCCATTGCAGTTGTCAAAAGGGCAGACTTAAATGACCCAACCCAAATATGTTTAATAATCTAGTTTTAAAATCTGTCATGGGCTAACCTAACTAAAGGCCCATTGATTTATCTGGGGAAAGCGAAATTTTCTCCTTTGGAGCCCGGACATGTGGCGGTGTGGCAATGTGGGATTTTAGATCCCTATCACATACAAAAACGGCCCCTCCTAAATTAAACGTGCATACCGAATTTCGTCATGCAAACTCCCACAGGAGAAAATTGCTTTTTGGATAAATATTAGGCCAGTGACTAATTATCTGCAACTTTATAATACTCTTCTGTGACCGGCCTATTCGGACTACAACTGGGCTGCTATTGAAGGTAATTACGGCTCAGCCCTTTCACAAATTCACATCTATCAAATTATGGGCTCCCCAGCCACAGCCTAGTGAAAAAGAGCCCAAGCACAGGAAATTGAACCTGAATCCGTATCTTCTAAAGGCAGAACCAATAGAATTATTTCACTAGGCAGTATGAAGAAACTAGCAAATCCCATTTACAGCTCCATTTTATATTCTTCACCCTTTAAATATTTCATTGTTACCCATTTGACTATGAATTAGTAGGATTTCAATTCCAAGCAACAATTAGACCCACCCAGGGCCGGCCTTAAGCAAACTGTGGCAAAGCCATGGCTTCAGGCGCCCTAACATGATTAAAATATATATATATGGGCCCTATATTTAGCTGACTCTATATACTTGGTCTAAGGATAAAAAGCTCAATCCTAAATAAGCGGCTTGGTAGCCTGGGTCCAAAAGTAAAAAACAAAATTAGCGAATCCTAAATCTAAATGGAGACAACCAAAATTACACAAAGAAAATAGGTTAAATTGATGGGCCTGATGGTGTATTGTGGAAACAAAGGAGGGTCAAGTATGAGAGTAAGAGAGATTTTAAAAAATAGAAAGAAAAAGAAAATAAGCAACAAGAGTACGAGAGCCTTCAATGCCATGACAAGTGACTACTGTTAATGCTGTTAGCAAGACCTTTCAGAAAGAAGATATGCATGTTGATATTGCTATTGATCAGTTAAAAGGACTCATTGCTTTTTTTTTTTTTAGATTATAGAGAAACTTAATTTGAGAAGGCCATGATCGAAGCTAAAACAATTGTAGCTGAAATGGAAATTTAACCTGTATTTCATGGAAAACCATGGCATTCGCAGAAAGAAATAGTTTGACAAAAGTGATAGTAAAGAGATAATACAATCAGCTGAAGAATCCTTCAAATTTAATTAATTCTTATATAAAGTATATAAAGCTCTTTTTTTAATTAAGAGTAGGTTTGATCAATTTCAAAGTTGTGAAAAAGCTTTTGGATTTTTGTTTAATTTGAAGAAGTTTGATTCCACCAATGATGAATATTTAAAGACTTTTTGTGCCAACCTTGAGGATTCTCTAAAACATGACGGACTTTTAGATGCTGATGGAAGAGATCTATTTTCAGAATTGAGTCTTAAAAGAAGTTTTACCAATAGAAACAAAAAGGCCAATTAAAGTATTAAATTACCTAAAAATGCGGGATGATTGTTTTCCGAATGCATGGATTGCTTACAAAATATTGTTGACTATACCAGTTACAGTTGTGTCACAACCTGAGCCCAGGGTTCGGGGGTTAGCAAAAGCCAAACCTAATGACACACGTACTCCCGTGCATGTACACGTAGACCGAGTCTAAATGCACACGCACAAGGGAACATTCACACGTGCCAAACATGTACGCGAAAGCTGTAAATATTAGAAACATCAAACTAACAGTGCAAGAAGAGAATACCAAGAAAGAACTGACATAATTACATATGAAGGTCTTACAAAAAGAACAAAATAATATATACAATCATGACATGTACACAAATGTGCAAATCCTCAAAAACAAGGCTCCAATGCCATGCATGCCAAGAACGCTCTCCCGTGGAGTGATCACATCCACTCCTCTAGGCCTGATGGGGCCTCGGGGGTCTCATCTGGAGTCTGGCTGACCGGCGAGGGTTCGGCAGGGGTATCTGAGCCTGCAACACCAAAAACAACTATGAATACGACGATTCAGCAGAGTATAAACCATAGCAAGTTAACACACGTTGTATCTAATAGAATAAAGAACATCATGTAAATTAGATAAGGTAATTTCGTATACTAGGCTGTCATGCAAGAAGGAAATATGCTATGCGAATCAATGGACACATGCTGTGGGCAGAACTAGTGGCTACTACATTGCCATATGCTCCCAAAAGAGGGATCTTATATCGTGCAAAGAACACCATTGTCCGGGCCAGGGTACAATGGGTCTCGGTTTCCTGGGGTCCGGTTCCCCAAGACATTTCCTTACTGCAGCAAGGCCATATAAACTATACCAAATTCACCTCGTCGGGATCCTAAGGCTGAGGCTAAGTAGTACCTGACCATACAGAGTCAATCATGAAAACCCTGAGTAGATCGTGACAACATATCATACGTGCATATCTGTGAGTGAACATATTATACATGCATACTTAAGGCGGAACACAAGTAATCATATCAGAGAGTTGAGATCAATGATCGAATGCAATATGTTATGCAACAAATCATGCGAAATCGGATCATTTTTATTTACAAACCAATTCTAATCTAATTATCCGGTGTTTCTAACCGTGCATGATGATGTAGTTTTAAGTTTCGATGCACCGTTGTCTAGTGTTGCATTGACTCGAGCAGTGCACGAAGCCCCTTAAACCAACACCCATGGGGAGGTGCTTAACATCCGGATAACGAACATGAATGATTCGCAGCCCTCGAGATCATTCACGCGTTGTATCACATTCCGTTGGGCAGGTCTAGGTGCTCTACATTCTATTATGAAAGCCATATCGGTCTTTTCCTTACACCTATCCTTGTTTTTCATTAGTCTAGTGTGGATACGGCTCAGCCGTGTGTGTTCTAGAAGGTCTGTCAATTTGGTTGCTCTCAGTTAATCCAGAAAAATGCACCCTGTATTGATCTACGGCTGGGCCACGGCTGAGGTTCGGCTTAGCCGTAGGGCAATACACGGCTTAGCCGTGCCCTAGCCGTAGAGGAAAACTGGATTTTCACCCTCTCTGGACTTTAAGCCGTAAGTGACATACGGCTTAGCCGTACCTGCACGAAGTCAAAATGCTGAAGCACATACAGAAAGTCTGGGAACTCATCAGAATTGCAATTTTCCAATGGAAAGAGATAGAATACTAACCAAATGGGCTGGACACACATTTTTCCATACAAACTCATGTGAACTAACCAAAATCAAATGCATACCAACATGGGTTCTTACAAGTTATGGTTATACTTGCCTCAATTTGAATTCAATTGCACGACTGAAGTCCTTGGGTCCAAACACAACCTAACACCAATTAAAACAACATGCATGCATGAGAAATGGAAGGAATTTCAAAGCACAGACACACCATGCAATAGGGAAACAAGAAGGAGAAAAAATAGAGAAAGAAGATGAGAGAGATGGAAGGATTTCCAACTCACCTCAATGCAAAGAACCAAACTTCCTCAATTGAGCTTGAGCGATGGAGATGGTCGATGGAGGAGAGAATTCAAGAGAGGGAGAGAAACTCCACGTGCACCGTGAGGAAACTGAGGGAGAGAACGTGAGTTTGTGATGGTATGGAATTATATAAGCTAATGGGGAAGTCCAAATTACAAAAGAGTCCAAGTCATAATTCTATTTTTCAGTTTGAGTCAAATCCAGGTCCAATGGAATCGCACGACATCGGTTGCAAACGACGTAGTTATGAAAGTTAACGAGCTCAACGAAAGACACGTGTTGACATCAAGATGATGCAAAAATGACCATGTCTTAGAAAAGCTAAAATTACGAAAAAGGGCTTGGTCTACTTAATCCAGGTCAAACTCAACCCAACTACCTATCCATGACCCGTAACGAAAATAAAAACACAAACAAAACACGATTAGCAACGAAAACAAGATTAATTAGCTGCTAAACGAGGTCAAGCTGGGTCGGAGTGTTACAAGTTGTCTCTGGAGAAAGAAGTTTTTCGGAGTTGAAGTTGATCAAACTTACCTTTGGTCAACCATGTCATAAGAAAGATTGAATGGATTAGCTATGCTATCTATTAAGAAGTATTTGATAGAGAAACTTGATTATACAAGTTCAAGTAGTAATTTTGCCTCTAAAAATGAAAGAAGAGTAATGTTTAAGTGATACTTTCTGTAGTTGGTTCAATTTTTTTTGGTATTATAGTTTTGGATTGCGTATGGTGGTTTTTCCTTCAGTCTATCTACATGAATTTTAATACACAATTTTAATAATTATATATGTAAATGCGTGTGTTCAGATTTCGTGTTGATACTAACAAATGATGTGATATTTGGAGTATTTACCGTTACACCCATAATTTTATGTAAATATATATGGGCCCCATCGTAGAACTTCACTTTACGCCCCGAAAACCTCAAGGCTGGCTTTGGACCCACCCCATTTCCATGTAGGATTCTAGGATAAATGAAGTTAAAAAGTTTGAATGATTGTCATGTAGTTCTATCAAATCTTGATGTCTAACATCTCCATAAAGCTAAGTATGAAAGGTCATGGCCAAATGTTTAAAAAATCAAAAATAAATTTTAAAGAAAAATATTTAAAGGCTAATATTTCATTTACTATATTGTCATGTTGTTCAGTTATCTATTTGTCCTTTTTATTTATTTGCAGTTGCAATTGAGTAGGAGGAGGTCAAGTACTTGAAACAAGATCCATTTCAAATTAATATGTTCGTAATCAGTTAGCTTTGAGAATTTTGTGAGCCACTCTACAAGAAAGAGATTTACGTATATATTAAACAAAATTCAATACAAGATGGTTGTTGTTCTTTGTTGGTACCAATATTTTTCACTATACTGGGTAATTTATATTAAAATAAATGAAATGTTAAGTATGAATAAATTTTATAGGCATATAATGACTAGTTATACCAGCTATCTATTGACCTTCAAACGTAGAAACTGTCATCTCATTCTTTGAATTGCTAGATGAATTTGGACCAAGTAAACTTGTGGTAATGAAGGCAGGTTGTTTTGGTGCTTGGAGAGTTTTTGTTTCACTGATAAACATGATAACGACTGATGCCATGGTTGGTCGATCTGCTAAATTTTCCTGCACACACAAGAGGCCTATTTGCAAGCATCTTTTCAATTTGAGTAATTCGCATGCCTTAGGTAAGTTTACATCTACGAAATCCACCCACTTTTCCTCCTTCCATAATTGCCATGCCTGAGATAATGTAAAGTAAGTAAGAAAAACGAGAACATAAACCATTAGTGTGTAAAAATATGTTTCTACTTACTTGTCCTAGAAGTGTCAAAGACTCATTGTTATGAAAAATAAGGGAGTTCTTTTTAGCGCTTATCATCTCAAGAAGTATGACCCCAAAACTGAAGACGTCAGATTTCACCGAGAAAAGGCCATGAAAGGCATACTCCGGAGACATATAACCACTAGATTTAATCATATAAAAGGGTTAATTTCTAATATAAGTATTTCTTCTAAAGTGTCAAAGATAACTATCATGTAAAACATCATATAAAAAGAAAGCAAGTATATCATATACAATGAAGGTGGATGTTGAATGCTTACTATGTTCCAACAACTCTATTAGTATTTTTAGGATTTTGATTTCCAGCATATATCCGTGCCAAACCAAAATCTGAAATTTTAGGATTCATTTCCTCATCGAGAAGAATATTACTAGTTTTGAGATCTCTGTGAATAATTCTTAATCTAGAATCTTCATGAAGATAAAGAAGTCCTTTGGCGATTCCCAGAATAATATTGTAACGCTTTTCCCAACATAATAACTTAGATCGATCTGAATCTGTCAAGTGTTCAAGAAAGGTTCAGTAACAAATTAGAGCTAACAAAAATATAAGTTCATGCCATAAATAACTAAAAAGTTGTGAAAACCAACTGAACGAAAGTATTTGGGATTTGGGTTATAGGTGCGAACCAAAGAGGAAATAGTCCAAGCTTTTATTTGGCATGTACTCATAGAGTAATATTAGCTCATCATCATCTTTAATACAATAACCTAAGAGCTGTAACACTCCGATCCCCTTTGAGCCGGATTAGTGGCTCATTAGTGTGTTTTGTTTTGTTTATTTCTTTCGGATTTGGTTTTGGGTCTTGGATAGGTAGTTGAGTAACCTTTGACCTGAGATAGGTAGTTCTAAGCCCTTTTTCGTAATTTCGCTTTTGCTTTGCTTGCATCATCTTTGCATCATCTTGGCGTCAGCACGTGTATTTTGTAGAGCTCGTCAAGTTCCGTAACTGTGTCAAATCCATTCGGAGTACATCGGAGAAATTGGACCTTCGTGTGACTTAAACTGTAAATAGCTTAAACTCTTTGGCCCTTGATTTAAACTCCAAAACTATATATATACAGGTCATGAGCCCAGGTGTCTCTCCCTGCTCATTCCATTTGCCTTAGTCGTTGCATGCAGCTCAGCCACGTCCGTTCTTCTTCTTCCTCTTCTCTTCACTTCTCTTCTCGGTCTCTAGTGGTAGTGGGAGTTGATTCGATTGGGTTCTTCCTCTTTCTCTCTCATCTCTGTCTGTGTTTTGTGGCTTGAGGTGAGTGGGTTCTCTGCAACTCTTTCTTCTTCATCTCCAATTGCACCTCTCTTTCTCTGTTGCTGTGTCTTCATCTCATGCATGGTTTATTTCTTTGATTTGTTTTGATTTTAGTTGATTTGGAGCTTGATTCAGTGGATTGTCAGAGTTTTGAGGCAAGTATAAGTACAGGCTTTGATAACACATATGGGTGTATTGTTTGATTGCTTTGATTCCTTCTTATTCTTTGTATAAAATGTTTTACAGCCAGTTTCTAAGATGTTAGGATCAGATGAGCTTGTTTTGATGACATTTCTGTACCAAATTTCCGTTTCTATAACTATCCCGAATTGGTTCTCTGTATTGTACGGCTAAGCCGTAACTTTCTACGGCTTAGATTCCAGAGACTTGAATTTTCGTATTTTGTTCTACGGCTAGGCTACGGCTGAGCCGTAAATTGTTCTACGGCTGAGCCGTAAGCTAGCAGTGACCCAACCGTGACCCCGCCGTGAATTAAATCTCTGATCAGTCGAAACTTTCCCGATACAGTACTTTTACGGTGTGGCTACGGCTAAGCCGTGGATTGGTCTACGGCTAAGCCGTATACTGAACCGTAGCTCAGCCGTAAAGGTATCAGATCAGAGGTGGAAGATGACCAGTTTAGCTGTGTTTTGAAGGGAACCACGGTTCAGCCATAGTGCATGTTACGGCTAGCGCGTAATATGTCTTTGGCTAAGCCGTAGGTCACCCATAGCCAAACTGTAAAACCCGTAAAATATGAATTAAACTTAGGATAAAGGTGTGACCTTGTAGGGCTTATATTCAAGGAACCATACACGTAAACATGCCCAATGGACTCTTTGGACCGCATGAATAGTTTGTTAGGCTGTGACTTATTCATGTGAGCGTGATTTACTGTTAAGCACCTCCCCATGGGTGTTGGTTTAAGGGACTTCGGTGCACGTGAGGATTACATGGCAACACTAAGATGGCAACGGTGTATCGAATAACTTAAAACTACATCAACATGCATGGTTAGTGACAGTGAACAACTAGATTAGTATGGGCTTGTAATTAACCTTGATTCCGTATTAATCTGAGATGCATTGCATATTGTTTACAGTTTTGCCCTCTGTTCTGCAAATCTATGTCTATGCATTACAAGGTCATTTTGCTTTCGTCCTGTATATCTGTTCTATTCTTCGTTCCGCACTAAGCTTTGATCTATGCTGTGCTTTGGCTTAATATATGCTTTGTTGGCTTTGTGTGTCTTTGATTATTGGGTATTCCCTGGTGGCTCTGCCCAGAGATTAATACGTGAGGATAAGATCCGGTCTTTGCCATCGGTGAGTCCAAAGCGGATAATCCCCCTTCTTTTGGATTTGATTTGATTGGTATTAGTCTGGCTCTACTCAGCCTCAGCCCTAGGATGCCCGACTGGGTTACCTTTGGCTTAGATCTCTGTATCTCTGTATCACTGCAGTGTCGCTTTGTCTTGGGACCCCGGAACCCAGGAAACCGAGACCCACTTGTACCCTGGCCCGGTCAGTGGTGTTCTCATCTGCTCTGCTCTGCTCTCTATTGGAGAGAATATGGTTAACGTAGTAGCCACTTAGTTCAGTATTACTATGTTTTGACTCACTTATCATGCTTTACTTCTACGCACGATTTGCTTAGCATACTAAGATGGAACTCTGTATTTAATCTTCTGTCATTATTCTATTTGATACTATGAGTGTTTCATCCCTATTACTTGTATTTGCTGGATCGTTGTATTCATTTGTGTTGTCTGTGGTGTTGCAGGCACAGATCCCTTGCCCAGCTCCCCGGCGGTTGAGGAGGCTGCAGGGCCGAGTTTAGAGGCACCCTCCGGTTTGGCAGAGTGGGCCTGATCACCTCTGCCGAGTGCGTACATGCATATCATCAGTGGCCTCGTTGTTTGGTTTTGAGATTTTGTATTTTGACACTTTGGACTTTGTACTCTGTATCATGTTGTATATCGCTATTTTGGTGTGTACTCAGTTTTGTATATGGTTTTTCGAGTTTTATTTATATCGTTGTCTTTTCCGTTTCGCATTTGTTTTGGCTTCCGCTTTTCCTTTGTTGCTTGCTACGATATGTACAGCTGTCGCGTACGCTTAGTTCGCACGTGTTAGATCCCTTGTGTGTGTGCATCTGGACTGGGTTTGGATGCACGTGCACGGGAGTACGTGTGTCACTAGTTTAGCTTTTCGCTAACCCCCGATTTCTGGGCTCGGGTCGTGACAAGAGCTGAACAAGATTTCTGTGTTGAAGTTTTGCAATCAGCATAACCTCATTCTTAAACTCCTCTAGGCCCTGTCCTGAGTTTCTGGAAAGTCTTTTCGCTGCTATTTCCTGCCCTTCAGACAACTTCCCCTAAAACATTAATGTCATAGTCAAATAAAATAGAGCAAAGGTAGCAGAAATATGCAAGTCAGTATATTCAAGATGCAATCCAAAATAAGATGTTAAGGAATTTAGATTTTATTAAAGAAAGAACAAAATCAAAAAGAAAAGACATGACCACGTGAAGCATGAAGGCAATCAGGAAATGTTAAACTAGAAAACATTGTTGCACATGAACTATTACTCAGTCTACTAAGAATTAAGAACAAAATAAAAAAGAAAAGACATGAGCACATGAAGCATGAAGGCAACTAGGAAATGTTGAACCAGAAAACAGTATTGCACATGCACTATTACAGTCTACCAATAATTTATTTGTTGGTCAAATAATAAATAAATATATAAATGTAAAAAAACTGCCAAAATAGGTCAATTAATGGACCATAGAATTTTTCCTTTGTGGGTCAACATATAAAAAATGACATTTATTGGTGTGATGCTGCCATGAACTTTTTTGGGTCACTATAGATTCACCTCATGATTTGGTTTCTCAACATGCCATTGCACTACAAAAACATATGATCTCATGGAATATGTTGGTCCTATTAGCTGAAAAGCAACAATTTATGGGGCCCGCTAATGCCCGCTATCATCAAGGAGACCCCTCGTCACATCCCCCTCCAAAATTATAGTAATTCACCAAAATTTAGCACTCATTCTTGTTGGATTGAAGACCCTCTTTTAACACTTTCAGCACCATTGATATTGAGGTCCAAAAGTCCATATTGTACTTTACCTATTAGGTATGTTTAGTTTCTCTTATCTAGCATAAACCTTATCATCGCCTTGATTGGTCGTGGACAAAGTTCAGCCTCAAAGTGTTGCATCCATGTCAGTGTGTCACTGCAGTGTCATACGAGATATATTCTCACTAGTGTGTTGGTATGTATCTTAGTAGTACCATGTCATTGTCATTCTAGTTTACCCAGTTGGACCCACACGACAAACCAATAGTTATGGCTCCTCTTCTTCATTAGAAATGTAGCTAAAATTCACAAGAATTGCAATGTTATTATAATAGCCATTGGGCCCTCATTAGTACACAACAAACCATTAGTTATGGCTCTCCTTTATGATACCCCGGTGCTCCAAATGCCTTGTGGTACTCATACCGACACGATACAATATGGATATGGGTATGGGATAAGACAACATATGGCTTGATATGGTTCCCAATTTTAGGATATGGTTTTGCAATATTTTTTGCCCAAAATTAAGATAGATTTTGTCCATTTTGACCAATTTACTCCTAAATGAGCCCTTTCTTAGTTTGATCAAAAGAAAAGAAAAAAAGAAGGAGAAGAGGAGGAGGAGAAGTTGGTAGCGAGGAAGAAGATAACTAACCAGATAGGGGCTAGTACTTTTGTTTTGACGGGTTGCTTCTTCAACTAGGTGGTAGACCATTATGTTGCTTTTTGCTACTATTGTTGGTTCAAGCTTCTAGCTTCAGGTATCATGTACGCCTCTTCTTCTTCTTATTCATTTATTCTTCTTCTTTTTCGTTTGATTATGCCCCAGAGATGCAAAAGGGGCAATAGAACCAATTGCATTTTATTAATGAGAATGGGCCTATTAGGCTTTTTTTTATTTCTTTCTATTTTAATGTTGAGCTACTAGGCCAACCAAGACACTTGACCCACTTTTTTTTTCTTTTCTTTTATTTTCTTCTATGCTAAGATACTGTCAGGCCCACCTCATTGAAATTTGATCCACACAGTGGGGCTCGTAATATTTGAGCGCTGCAATAAGTATTTATATGTATATATTTTTTAAAATGCCGCACCCGTATCCATATCCTAAAATTTTCAAGTTGTCATATCGAACCCTTGTTCCCCGTGTCCGTATCCATACCCGTGTCCATATCTAGGCATCATAGGCGATACCCCTTTGGTTGTCAACGGACCTAGAAATCACATCAATTGCTATGTTTATCAAGATCTGAATAAAATTAATAGTCCGTATAACAATATCCAACAACTACACTTTGGTACTATCTAGTTTTTAGTCATATTATGAACCAAGAAATAATGTTCGTATGCAAAAGTTGTCAAGATTAATTAAGGATCTATAATTCATTGTCAAGTTAGCAACATGACATAGCGTTCTTTCTTATAAGCTAGTTGATTTATTGTGTTTTGATTTAACCTGGTTGTTTGGATTCAAATGAGAGGTGTGAAAACCTCTATTTAGTAGAGAAGTTTAAAGCATATACCTTATATACATGACCAAATCCCCCCCGTCCAAGCTTATTTGAATCTGAAAAGTTCTCTGTAGCTTTTAGTACACATTCAAATTCATAAAATGGCACATCTAGGTCTCTCTTATTTTCCCCAAACATTGATACATCTAGAAATCCATGCGGCATGATATCTCCTGAGACAAAAATTCAACAAATATTATCTTATTACTACATTTAAATAGAGAATAAGTAAACTACTATCAAAAGAAGGTTGCAAACCAATCCCCTTTTTTGACCTACCCTTTTTCTTGGTCTTTCTCCACAAGCAGTAAAAAATTGTCGCTGACAAAATAATGCCTACAATAACTGTTGTTGAAATTATAATCAGCAACATTCTCTTTCTACCTGAAAAGCTCAATCTTGGAGGAGCGTAATCTGTAATAAAAACAAGAACTTGTCACTGATTATGACTTTAGCCAAAAAAACAAAAAACAAAAAAAAAAAAAAAAGAAGAAAGAAAGAAGAAGAAGAAAAGAAAAACATAGATTAAAAATTTTGTATGGGATATATAACATATTAAGAATTTTTAGAATCAATTCAATGAATTCATGCAAATGACAATAGATTAAGTTGACGTACATTAGGAAATGAATAGGGGCTATATCCTACTAAGTACCATTCTAACATCAATTGGGCCAACCTGCACTCAGGCCCACACTCCAACTTAAAAGACCAAGTCATTTGGAAATTCTCAATAACTCCAATTTACCCAGTCAAATAGGATGTTACTCATCTTATCTACCTACATTCAGTTACTGAAATAATGTGGAATCGATTGTAACTTTGGTACATAGTATAATTAAACTACAACCCAATAAAGGTAGAAGGTTGAATACCAAATACTCTTTCACAGTATGGTCTCATAGCAAACAAAAGCACCCACGTGCATCACAACCTCACAGTTATAGTTCTTTATCTTCCTCCTCAAACCTCTCAACCATGACTTCATCAAACTCAAGATCCTCCACCTCAACATCTCCAAGCTTTGTCATCTCAACTATTGCACATCTTATTCCCATAAAACTTGATAACACCAATTTTTTTGTGTGTAAATCCTTGTTTCAACCCTTTTTATGAAGCCATCGCTTAGAAAGCTTCGTTGATGGATCTAAGACAGCCCCACCTCAAGAAATCACTGTTTGAGGTGGCAAATCAGCCCCCAACTCAAAATATTAAGAGTGGTTAAAACGTGATCAAACCCTCCTTTCGTGGATCAATGCCACCCTTTCGGACTTTGCTCTTCCCTACATCGTTGGCATGAACATAGCGAAGGAAGCAAGGGACCCTTTGGAACATTGATATGCATCACTTTCGTGTTCCCACATCATCAAACTTAAAAAGCACCTGCAACAAGTCAAGCAAGGCTCTTTAGCCATGCAAGATTATCTACATCAAATCAAGGTTATCTCTAATAAACAAGCAATATGAGGTGCCTCAGTGAGGAAGATCTTATATTCCATACTTTGTGTAACTCTCCGGCCTAGCTTAATCCGGTTTAATGTCTAATTAACCCTCCTTGTGGTTATGTTCCAGTCGATTAGTTTCGTGCATGTTGTTTTATCGTTTTGAATTCTATTTCGGGTCATGGATAGGTAGTTAGGTTGAGTTTGACTTGGATTAGGTAGACATGAGCCCTTTTTTGTACTTTTAGATTTTGTCGGATGTTGTCAGTGATGCATCATCTTGGTGTCAACACGTGTATCTCGTCGAGCTCGTTACTTTCCATAATTAACCCATATGTAAACGACTTCGTTTGTTTCCGTTGGACTCTTAACCAACTCAAACTGTAATTCTCTTGAAAGGTTGGACTTTTATCTCATTTTCTTAATCCTCATCTTATATTAGCCAAGTGCATGGGCCAACCTTCATCTTATTCAACGTTTTCTTCGTCTTTCTCTCCCTTCCTTCGTTTCTTCTTTTCTTTTTCTTTTTTTTTTCTTCTCCATGATTAAGTCAAGGAAAAGGGAGAGTTTGTGCACTCACCATATCCGATATCTCCTTGTGTGTGTTGAGGTAAAAGTTGAGTTCGTGGTCAACTTGAATTCATTTCCTTCTCCACTGCATGCACTCATTTCTCCCTCCTTTTCTCATGCATGGGTGTTAGAACAGCGTGTAGCTAGCGAATTTGAGCCCAAGGACAACAAGTAACGTGTAAAAGCTCAGTTGAGGCAAGTATAAGCACAATATGGATGAACACCTGTTGGTAACCTTTGATTGCTTTTACTCTCATATCTTTTGGATGATTTGGTGTTTTATAACCCTCTTGGATTAGATTCTATATGGTTATTATCTTTGTTTTCAGTCTTGCCCAAATTCCAGTTTTTCTGTAACAGGCTCAAACGTTTAGTTTCTGAAACTTACGGCTAAGCCATAAAGTGTTACGGCTCAATGTCCAGAGAGCTGCAAAACCGAAGTTTACTCTATAGTAAGGCTATGGCTAAGCTGTAGAATGTACTACGGCTAAGCCATAGGCTAACCATGACCCAGTTGTAGGTCAAGTTACGGTTGGATGTCCAGAGAGTTGAAATTTCAGAAGACCTTCCACGGCTAAGCCGTGTAATGTATTACAGCTAAGCCGAACCCTCACCGTGGCTAAGCCGTAGAACAAAATAAGGCTAAGCCGTAGAACAAAACAGGGCTAAGTCGTAAATGCAGATGAACAGTGAGGGGAACCACAGCTGAGCCGTAGTGCATAGTACGGTTAAGCCATAAGATGCCTACAGCAAAGCCGTAAGTTACCTTACGGCTAAGCCATGAGACCACAGAAATGATGAAAAAGATAGGATAATGATGAGACCTTAGAGGGCCTTCATATGGAATTCCCAAACCTTTTAACTTGCCCAATGGACCACCTAAATAGCATGAATGGTCTTGAGGGCTGTGATTCATTCATGTGTGTTGTCCAGTTGTTAAGCACCTCCTCATGGGTGTTGGTTTAAGGGACCTCGATACACGTTTCCTAATACATTGCAACACCAATAAGACGAACAACTATGTATCGAATAACTTAAAACTACATCATCATGCATGGTTAGAAACATTGGACAACTAGCTTAGGGTTGGCTAGTAAACAACTGTAATTCATAGTAATAACTAGACTTGCATGGCATATTGATTTTGATTATTGCCTTCTATGCTCTTATCCTTGTTCGACTTGTATTGGTATTGAATTCGTCTTGCATTGGTAATGAACGAATTGACTCTGGTGTTTAACCCTAGCATGATGCACATACTGTACCGCTTGTTTATGATATGATTGTACTACCTACATGTGACATTGATTTGACGTACATCATCTAATATGACTGAAATGGTCTGGCTCTACTCAGCCTCAGCCTTAGGATACCCAACGAGGTTGACTTTGGTATAACCTGCTTGTTACTATTGCAGTGTGCCCCTGTCTTGGGATTTTGGACCCTGGGAACTAGAGACCTATTTGAACCCTGGCCTGGTCGATGGTGTTCTCGTCCTACTTGCTCTCAATGGGGAGACTATGGCAAATGTAGTAGCTACCTAGCCAGTACATCTGTTTTATGATTCTGATAGCATGTTTTATTCTCATGCACAATTTGCCTAGTAGACTAACGTAAAAATCATTGCAATCTTATTTGTTTTATTCTGTTAGACACAACGTGTTTTACCTTATTGTCTACTTATGCTTTGCTGAATCGTTGTATTCATTTAGTTGTTTTTGGTGTTGCAGGCTCAGATCCCTTTACCGACCCATTGTCAGTCGGCCAGACTCCAGGAGAGACCCAGGAGGCCCAGTCAGGGCTAGAGGAGTGGATTTGATCCCTCCCATGGAAAGCGGTCTTACATGGCAACAGTTCCTCATTTTGTGTGTGTGGGGCCTACATTAACTTTTGTACTAGGGTTTTTGGTTACACCTTGTAATTGTCTCTAAGAAATTGTTTCCCCATGTTGTATTATACATTTTGTAATTAATGTAACCTTTTGCAGTTATTGTTCCTATTTGTATATCCTCCTTGGATGCAATGATACGTACAGTTTCCGCGTACACCCATGTGTGCACGTGTGAGTATCCCTTGTGTGTGTACACTTAGACAAGGTTTAGGTGTGCATGCACGAGAGTACGTGTGTCATTGGTTAGGTTTGAACTAACTCCCGATTTCTAGGCTCGGGTTGTGACACTTTGGCAGGTCTGTTACTTATATATTGCCCCTTTCAGACGTCCATCAGAACAAGACCTTGTCATGAGCCCATCTCATTGGCAGGGCCGGGCCTGAGATTTTCGGGGCCAAAAGCGAAGTTCTATGATGGGTCCTGATATATATATTCATATAAAATTAGGGCTGTAACGGTAAGTACTCAAAAACTAATGCAGGTTCCCACAGGTTCTATCTTGTACATTCAACTAGTGTAGATCCTGTAAGGATTTTTATTTTGGCTAAATTCATGTATTGGGAAAAAATTGAGTTCATTGATCTGTATTTCATATTCTTAAGTATAGACTGTTGAACGCATTGCAAGGAGTGCTAAATTGAAGAATATTAGCAACATAGCATGAGCTCGAGCGGGCATTCTCACATGCTCGAGCGGGCTAGACAGAGACAACTACGCTTAAAGCCATGAAGACCGCGCTCAAGCCTAACAAAAAAATTACAAATAGCTGGATGTGAGCAGTATGTGCTCGAGCAGGTGCTCATATGTGCTCAAGCGCACAAGCGGCAAAAGCCTAGCGGATTACACGAATTTCTTTCCTATTTATGCTAGACTTCCTATCTCACTTGGATTTGGTTTTTGACCCTAAAGCGCGAATTTTGGGCTTTAAATAAGGTGTTCCTCTCAACCTTATACACACCTTATCCATATTTTGAGTTAAAAGATCACATTGGAGATATTGTCTGCAGCTGTTATGAGAGATTGCGATGAAGGTTTCAAGTTCTTGAATTGATTCTTCTACTTTTTCATATGAGATTTGTTGGTTCTCCTTTCTTGTAGAAGATTGTTCTCTTGTTGAAGAGAATTATGCGTCGTGGAGATCAAAGAACTAATAGTGGGGCTCCGAGGGATTGCGTATTGTGAAGATCCATGAAGAGCAACTACAACGCCTTATGTTATTAAAGGATTGACTATAGGGTTGAGAGTATATTTTATACTACAAAAGTTAGTGATTGATTTTGTCCATTTTGGACTTGTGGTTTTTCCCATTTAGGTTTCCATATTAAATTGTGTGTTGTCTTCTTTATGTGTTTAATTGCTTTGATTTTTCCATTGCATAGAAGTAATAATCAAATCATAATTTATAATAAATCCCAGGCATTAAAAGCTTTCAATTGGTATCAAAGTAGGTTACACTAAGTTATTGTGTGTTGATTTAAGGGATTCTTTATAACAAATTCGACAATGATAAAGGTTTTTCTACTGTGAAACCTTCTTTGTTAAATGATGCCATTAATTATGCTTATTGGAAAGCACATATGATGATATTTTTGAAACCAGTAGATGAAGGAGTTTGGAAAATAGTGTAGGCTGGATATTCTTTGCCCACTGTTACTATTGATGAACAAACTATTGAAAAGCCAATGGCTCAATGGTCCAAAGATAAAACCTATGCCTGCAATAGTAACAATAAAGCCATGAATGCAATTTACAATGGAGTATCAATGACTGAATTTCATAGGATTTCCACTTGTAAGAATGCAAAAAGGCAAGGGACATCCTTCAAACAGTTCATGAGGGTACTGAAAAAGTGAAAGAATCTAAGATACAAAGCTTATCATCTATTTTTAAAATGTTAAGGATGAGTGATAAGTAGAGGTTTGATGACTTTTACACTAAATTGAGTAATATTGTTAATTCAAGTCACAACTTAGGGGAATCAATTCCTGAAGAGAAGATTGTAAAAAAGATCCTTATGTTTTCCTCAATTAGTTTCAATCCCAAGATTATTGCAATTGTTGAAGCCAACAAATTGAAAACTTTGAGACTTGATGAGTTGGTTGGTAACATGCAAACGTTTAAGACTAAATTTATTAATCGTCGTCAAAACCTTTTGGACTTACATTAAAAGCTTCCACATCTTACAAGTTTTCCAAAGGTTTGAAGAAAGTGGAAGTTGCATCTGAATATGATTCTGAAGAAAGGGATATGTAACTGTCCTCTAAGTTTGTGCAACATTTTAACAAGCTGATGACAAGAAAGAAGATTGGATTCAAACTAGTGCCAACTCGAAACTAGCTCTTCAAAGGCAGTTAAGTGCTTTGAATGGCAAGGTTCTGGGAATATAGCTAATGATTATGCAAATAAGAAGGTGAAGCCCATAGTCAGCAGCAATAAAGTCTTGAAAATCACTTGGGATAGTGATCATTTTACTGATGAAGAAGAACCCCTGATCCTGAACCTAATTCAATTGAAAGAGGAAATGAAAAGTTTATTGCTTCATGGCTACATCTTCACCATCTGTTACTAGTTCTTATGATAATAATGATGGTGAAGAACTTTCATGAGACTGTAGACTGGAAAGCTCAATATAAATTTTTATAAGGTCAAAGCTAAAAACTGGGCAAACATGTTGTAAAACTTAAAGTGCAATACTAGCTCTCACCAGGTCCCCGAGGGTGGGGGGGTGTGAATAGGACTATTTAAAAATATTTCCAATTATAAGACTAATTTAGAGTACAAACTAATGATACAATCAATATTATAGAGGCAAAAGTTTGGTCAAGTAAGATGCTTAGAATGTGTGTGCTTACAATATGTAGATATTCTAATTAAACAAAGATGACTTAGCATAAGACAGATGATCAACACATGAGAATAAGATTATCAAGCATTCATCACAAAATAAAGCAATCCACTAGACAGAGAGTTCATAGTGGTTCGGTCCCAGACCTCCATTTACTCTCAAGAGCAAACACTCTTGGTTCTACTAAAGATGAGGTAACTACACAAATACACCTCCTATAACAGTTTTTGATACGGTGATTGTCTTCCACCAACAAGAATTTTAATCTGGTGATTTGATCCAAGATTTATTCCACCAACCACAATGATTTTTTGATGCAGTGATTCATCTTCCCCCATATACAGTATATAAATGAAAATAGAAAGAACTCCCAAATGAATAACTAATTACCTTAACTTTGAAAGGTGCTCTTGAAGCTTAAAAGAAAAACTCCAAACTTTGACCTTTTGAACTTTCTCCTTAGTGAAGATGATCTCCCAATGAGTGCACAGCCAAGGTAAAAGGATTTTTAGGTTTAAGAAGGCTAAAGTTTTCCTAAATTAAAATTTAAGGCTTTCCTAGATGGTTACCTACTCTTCTCACAACATTAATGTCACTTTAATTTGGAAAAGAAGATGGTAGTTGGAGCTTGGTACAAATTTCACTAAGGGTACAAAGGCTCAGTTGCTGTAAAAATATTTCTCTGAAGAAGTTTATGCTCGGGGAGGAAAAAGTGCTTCTCTTAAATAGAGAAAAATTCCAACGGTTGGATCTACAGCTAAGAAAAAGTTGGTCTACGGCTTAGCCATATGCCCAGACAAAGTACAATGGCTAGTTTGACCCAGATTCACTATTTTCTTTTTTACAATTATGCTTAAGGCTTAGCCATGAATCTTTCTACGGCTTAGCCTTGTGATTTTACCGCTTAGTCATAAGGTTAACCATAGGCAAAATGGCCATAAGTTTTCTCTGTGGAAGATGGCTCGTAAACTCTATGACTTAGTGATAAATCATGCTTCGACTTAGCTGTAAGCACCTTACGGCATAGCCGTAAGCCAGTCATAGATCAAAAGCTCAAAAATGTGTTCTTTGGATTGTGAGCCGAAAGTTTTTCGGCTTAGCCGTGGTCCAAGCCGTAGTTATGTACAAAAAAAAGTTGAAAAGCATTTTCCAACCTTTTTCTATGGTTTTTTTTAATATGTTACTAAGGGTCAATATTACCTTAGCACTCATTGAAGATCTTCCGGATAAAGGACCTGATTGATCTTGATCTTTCTTGATCTTACTTGATCTTCATTGAAGTTACTTGATCTTCCTTGATCTTGCTTGATCTTCATTGATCTTACTTGATCTTCTTTGATTTTACTTGATAACCAGTCTTGATGCATATTTGATTTGGACTTAACTTGGGACACGGAATTGATAACAGAGATTGGTGAATCTTACTATTGTACTAATAAAAACTTGTAAAGCAAGCTAAAGATGCTAAAACTAAAATTTTATTTCTTAAGAAGAATCTAGAAGCAGCACATGCACAGATCATCCTAGTTAAAGGTCATAAAGGCTCTCTGTTTGAGATTTTGACTTCTAAGAAACAAGAACATGAATCTTTGATAATAGAAGTATTAAATAACTGGGCTGCAATTGATGATCTCAATGTCAAGTTGAAGATGGCATTGACTAAGTTGGATGCTCCAATAGTAACACATGCTAGTTGACTGCACTTGACCACATTTTGAGCATTCAAAAGCTACATATTGACAAAATTGGTCTTGGATATTCTAATGGTGCATCAACATCTATTTTTGTTAAAAGTACTATGAATGCATCACTACACAACATATTGCATCAAAGAATCCTATTGATTATGCATCAAAGAGTTGGTCTAGTTCCAAATCTACATGAGCACCCACATGTCATCATTGTAGAAAACAAGGACGCATCCATCCCTATGGTAACAAGTTGAAAGCTATACAAAAAAATAAGCAATGGAAAGCTCAGTTTCCTGCACCCACATCAAATACAATCTAGGTTAAGAAGGAAGATTTGCCATCTATTTTGGTTCACACTATGCTGAAATTCTTTAATTCACAAGTGTGGGTACCAAAATTCAAGTGCCCCTAATAAAAAAGAGCAAGCACCCCCCCTCCCCAATGTTAATACAAGGATATCATTGAGGGGGAGCTATTGTTGGATCCTGATTGACAATCATGTTGCAAGATGACATCATATACTTGTCAATTATGTACAAAAGGGAGAGAGAGCAATTGACGGGGAGTTTTAGAGTTTTAAAGATGAGAGTTGAAGTTAAATTTTTCAATTGGTATGTTCTTCAATCGATTGTAGAGCTGATGGTACAATTTTAATTTACTCAATGGATATTTTGGATTTACTTTTGAGTAGATTAAAGGTATAGAAAGTTTTGTCCATGATTTGCTAAAGGGAGAGATCGTAAGGATTTTTGTTTTGGTTAAATTCATATATTGGACAAAACTTAAGTCCATTGAAAAGTATTTCATATTCTTAAGTATAACTATTGAACGCTTCACAAGAAGCACTGAATTGATGAAAATCATAAACACTGCACGTGCTCGAGCGCGCTAGACAGAGACGACCACACTCAAGCCCACAGACTTCTCTCCTATTTGTGCCAGACTTGCCTATTTCACTTGGATTTGATTTCCAACCCTAATGCACTAATTTTGGGCTTTAAATATGGTGTTCCTCTCAACCCTAAACACACGTTCTTCATATTTTGGGTTGAGAGATGACATTAGAGATGTTGTCTAGAGCTTCCATGAGAGATAGGGATAAAAGGCTTTAAGTTCTAAAGTTGATACTTCTACTTCTTTATAGAAGATTTGTTATTATTACTTTCTTGTAAAAGATTATTCTCTTGTTGAAGAGACTCATTCATTGTAGAGATTAATGCACTAATCACAGGGCACCGAGGGACTGTGTGCTATGAAGATCCATCAAGAACAACTACAATGCCTTGTGTCAAATGGTTGACTATAGGATTGTAAGTATATTTTGTACTGCGGAAGTTAGTAATTAATTTTGTCCACTTTGGAATTAATTTTGTCCACTTTGGACTTGTGGTTTTTTCCCATTTGGTTTCCACGTTAAATTGTGCGTTGTCTTCTTTATTTGTTTGATTGCTTTGATTTTTTATGCTACATAAAAGTAGAAATTAAATCACAATCTAGAATAAATCGCGGACATTAAAAACTTTCAGATCCCACAAATGCTATCTGAGGGACTTCTTTAACTACTGACCCTCCATCTGAAACTCATCCTATTCGGCCTTCATTATCCTTTCCATATCTATCCCTCCTATCCAAACTCATCATATGTGAACATGGTCCCAATCCAGCATTACTAAGAATAAGATGTGGGTTATGTTAGGATTATTTGAGCGTTGGCTAATTCATGGGTTGTAGACAAAATTTGGGGTCCAATTGAGTTGTAATTTTTATATTTTTTTAAATTGGATGGTGGCTTGAGTCACTGGATGAACCAAAGTGAAGAAACTATAGAAATTTATAAAGAAAACAAGTCGGAGAAAAAACATGAGTTCGCTCAAGTGAACTTAGAGCCCACTCAAGCAAGCGACATCAATCAAGCCTATACAGAATGCCATTCAGAACTCTTAAGTTTGCTCGAATGAGCGATAAACAAAAACCAGTTTCCTGGCGCGAATTAATTTCCTTTTCAACTGGGACTGTTTGTTTAAGTCATTTGGGGCATGAGATTTGAGTTATAAAAAAGGGTTATTCTCTCAACCATAGTATGCCATCTCCTTGTTCTAACCTAAACACGATATTGAAGATTCTCTTTCTCTCTAGAGCACTCATTGGAGAGCTGTACTGATCTTGAAAAACCTTAAGAGTGTTGTTGTTTGTACTCCTGTGGAAGATCATTCATCGTGCGGCATCAAGACATTATTGATTCAAACATGAGGAGTGGTTAACAGCATGGTCGTCAGCAAGAAGAATTACAGTCCTTAGGTCGTAGTCAAGTCGTAAAGGGCTATGAGTATATCTTGTAATTGCTCAATTTTCTAGTGCTTGGTTACCTTTGGACAAGGTGATAGGTCTAGTGATTTTTTCCGTATTTGGGTTTTCCACATAAAAATCATGGTGTTTTCTTCCTATGGTGTAATTGATTGATTACAATTCTTTTAATTTTTGTTTAATTAGACTGCCTACTAGAAATTCAGATTGGGACCTTGAACACGTCATCTTTAGTGGTTCTAAAAAACCCACAAGTTAGTACTAGACACCCTCTCCCATAAGAACTAATTTTCTAGGAACTTCAATTTGAGCCTACATCTTATACTCGGGCTACTAAATCTTCAGAATCACTAGAAGTCATGGATCAAGAATTCATTGCATTACAACGATGTGGAACGTGGACCTCGTTCCTTGTGAGCCACACATGAACTTGGTTAGTTGCAAATGGGTTTATCGTATAAAAAGGAACCTTGATGGCTCAATAAACCACTACAAAACATCTCAAGTTGCTAAAGGATTGCATCAACAATCTGGCATCGACTTTCTTGACACATTCAGTCTTGTGGTTAAACACACCACTATCTGTGTCATCTTGTTTTAAGCCTTAGCTAATAATTGGCTAGTAAGACAATTGGATGTAGAGTGCACTTTTTTACATGGTGATCTTCATGAAGAGGTTTATATGACACAACCCCAAGGCTATATGGACCCTGACAAGCCCTCCTATGTACATATGAAAAAGCCCATTTATGGCCTTCATCAAGCCTCTAGAGCTTGGTATGGGAAGTTCACCTCTCGATTGTTGGACTTGGGCTTTTTTCTCCCCATCTCGGATCCAATTTCATTCGATGTATCAATGGCAGCATCACATCTCCTCCTATATGTGGATGATATTATTATCATTGGCAATCACTCCAACTTCATCAACTCATTCATCCACCAATTGGGTCTACATTTTAAAAAGAAAGATTTGGACACATTGGCATTTTTTCTCGAAATAGAAGTCCAGTCCACCGTAACAACAATGGCCCTTTTTTTTCCCAAACCAAGTATATCACTGATTTTCAATTAAAAGCATAAATGGCAGGGTGCAAACCCATTGGCTCTTTGGCTCTAAAACATAAGTTAAGCGCAATGGATGAACCACTTCTTGATGATCCAATAACATTCAGAAGCATTGTGGGAGCACTCCAATATGTTTCTCTTACAAGACCAGACATTACCTTCATAATTAATCAAGTATGTCAGCACATGCATGCCCCCACCAAGGTTCACATTGCTACTACTAAGTGAATACTTTGTTACCTCAAAGGCTCTCTTACATATGGGCTTCATTTCTATACTGGCCCATTTCATCTCAACACTTATTATGGTATAGATTGGGCTGGCTCTCCCTTTGATCGATGGTCTACTAGTGGCTACTCTGTATTTTTAGGGCCTAATCCTATCTTGTGGTCTGCTAAAAAACAAAACATGGTTGCTCGTTCGCCTACCAAAGCTGAATATCGATGCCTGGCCCATACGGTTGCAGAATTCACATGGCTATGTTCTCTCCTCCATGATTTTCACATTCCTTTATTTGAGGTCCCTTTCATTTGGTGCAATAATGTTAGTGTTTTTCACTTGCATTCAACCCTCTCTTACATGCTCAGAAAAAGCGCATAAAAATCGACTGTCACGTTGTCTGTGAAAAGGTGATCCATAAAGAGCTTGATGTTCAATTCGTCTCCTCCTCATACCAAATCACTAACATATTCACCAAGGGACTTCCCTCTCAGTGTGTCCAATATCTACAGGCCAAGTTTCGCATTTGGGATAGTCCCCTCAACTTGGTGGGAGGGGGTGTTGATAATGGTGCCTAAAAGCTCATCCCAACTGTGATTTTTAGTTTGCAATTGAATTCAATATGCGGTAGCGGAAATGAGAATGCTTAGATGGATGTGTAGTAAAACTAGAAAGGATAAAATTAGAAATGAGCGCTTTCGAGAACATTTAGGGGTAGCACCAATAGGGGATAAGATTAGAAAAACTTATTTAAGATGGTTTGGGCATGTTGAACGTAGGCCAGTAATGGCACTAGCGAGACAAAGTTTGGCTATACAGGTAGAGGGCTCATCAAGAGGTAAGGGCAGGCTGAAAAAAAACATGGATGGAAGCCATTAATTCAGATTTGAAGAAGTTTCACTTATCGAAAGATTTAGCTCAAAATAAAACAAAATAGAGAAATAGAATTCAAGTAGCCGACCCCAACATGGTTGGGATAAGGCTTTGATGATGATGATGATGATGATGAATTGAATTCAATATGCAGTGGAAAAATAAACTAACTAGCAAATCAATCAATCAACCACAAGCATGAGGACTCACGATTTTTATGTGGAAAACCTTAATCGATGAAAAAACCACGAGTCCTCGTTAGACTAGCAAAAATCAAATACTAATTATGAACAGTTATAAGATCTACTCACAAGCCCTTTCCAGTCTTTCAGACCTGAGAACTATCTTGAATTATATGCCCCAATTAGTACATTGAATTTGTCAAATTTGAGTTACGAATTAAGCGAATAGAAAAATGAATCAAAAGAGTCCTACCAGTACGAATTTCGAAATTGGATTAAATGTTAAATTACGAACTGCGAAATCGAATACGAATTAATCAAACAATGAATCAGGTAACTCACTAGGACTACTAGTTTACATAATTGAAAATAACAGTAAAAAAATGCATGAATATACCAGTAGTCTCAGAAGCTGCAAGACGGATATAGAGATCATTTCCACTGTTATTTGATGCTGCTCGGAGATTGAACAAATCTCTGCTCCATATCAAACAGCCACCATGATATGCATAAGCAGTACAATTACAGTTGTTCAAGCAAGCAGATTTGCAGTCATCAACACCACTGACTGTCAAAGAAATTGGGTTTTCCGGAAACAGCATGTAAGACATCCGTAAAAACTTGTCATCTTCTCCATTAACAGAGCTGTTGCTCTCACAACGCAAACGGGATCTCCTCACACACCCACCTGACCAGTCGCTAAAATTCCATTGTTTTGGTGACCTAGGTTCAAAACCTGGCACACAAGCGCAAAAGGGAACGGTCTTATCATTGCACATGCCAAAGGCGCCACAAATAGAAAATACCTCACACTGAGCTGTCGGCCGAGACCAGAACAAAATCCATTTTTCGAACCTATCAAACCATATCAGTTGCTTGACTTGTCCAGACACATCTATCAAAACTCTTGAAATTATTGAAGAATTTATAACAGAGTAACTAAAATAGTTTCCCTCTTGGTCTAATCTGTAGCTGTAGTTGTTTATGTAGTTCAGTGCCATTTCAGGAACTAAGCTGAAAATCTGCCCATTCCACTCTCCGCTGGTCCAATACCGTCGGGATCCGTTCCACACTATGAAATACTGGATCGTTCCATTTGGGTCTATCTCATAAGAGAAAGGACCCGGGGCCGGATCGTCACTGCTTCGCCACGATGTGAGGCGCTGGTTCCGACCAGTGATCTTGTTCAATCCAAGCCATCCAGTGGGCAGCCATGTGTCAGTTGGGTAATCAAAGCTCTGCCAAATTACAGCAGAAGAATTCGATCCATCACTCAAGACGAGATTCCCATTGTCACGAAGCACTGCAATTGTGGAATTTGAGGTGGCGGAATTCGAATTTGTAGACCAAACAGGGATGCTGGTCTGGTTGAGGAGGACCAGATTGCCATCCTCTGAGATCTTTAGCTGGGAAGATTTGTCAGGCAGGGGAGTTTCTCTGTTAGCTACCCAAACTACAGTTTGGTTTTGGACTTTCTTGTACCAGATTCCTATGTAGTACTTGTTAGAGAGACCAGGTGTGAAGAAGCCAAGCTCAAAGTTCCCTTCCTTGGAGGTTATGGTCTGGTCCCCTGTGAGAGATTGGCCCGAAGAGATGCTGTCAGCTGCGTTGGAAAGACGGGCATCGAAGCAGAAGCAGCAGCAGAAGAGGAAGGCAGGAAGGAGGGACAACTTCATGATCATGCTAGTTCCCATCTGTGTGAGCTTGCGGATCTGTTTGAATATCCAACGGCGGCTGCAACCAGTCTACACGTTTTTACCAGTCAACAATTTCACTGTTGGGGCTCACCGACTTGGACGACCACCATTAATTAGTCGCACCGGTCGCACTCCACACTAGCCAGTCTTCCCCGCTGTTTATTGGATCTTGACGGGCCCAGCTCGGGGCTAGTTGGAGTCAAACTGACCCGGCTGAGCCCGTAAAGCATGCAAACTTTGGACCATCCAGATCAGTACTAGTCTAATCCAACCCAAAACCTAACAAGAAGAAGCACCACCAGAAGCACTCCTAACAAGAAGAAGCACCGCCAGAGGCACAGTCCCACTCACCATGTCAAGGTTGGGAGGACTTTCTTTTTCCGTGGCTTACTAAAAGATTATAAATGATTCAAGAAAATGTTTTTCGCTTCTTTGAGCTATCACTATATTAAAAAGAAAATAAAATTTATTGTACATTTGATCAATATGATGGTAAGCTCCATCAGACTTAATGCAATCAATCATGATAATATCAACCATCATAGGATTGGAGGGCAATAACATGAAATCAATTAAATGTAGTATCAAGAGAGAATAAAATATGATGAGGTTTAATTATAATATAATAAATTTTATTTATTTTAGTAGCTTGAAAAGGAATTTTTTTAACTTTTTGTTAAAAAAGTAAATGATTTTTTGTCATTTAATTGTTTGAGGATGTTATTTTTTAATTATTTAGCATAAAGATAGAAGAATTTTTTGAGATTTCAAAATAGGCCCAACTTTTCAACACATTTCAAATTAATCCGTTTTGTTGGCAGACGTTGACAATTAGAAGAAAATCGTATGGAAGAAAGACGAGCAGGTTCCTCTTTGTCTCTGGCGCTTGATGGAGGAGCGTTTCCTCTTTTCAAACTCCCTGGAACCTATCCCAGGTCGATCGGGTTCAACACCTATGGCTCTGTCTATCTCATTGGTAATTTAATTCTACTTTCTACTATTCTGGGTGCGGTTGGATGTCCTTTAAATCACATTCCAAAAAGGTGTTATTTTTATTTACTCTATTCTTATTGGGACCATTTCACAGGCATAAAGCAAAGGAACGAGACTGGAGAGGCACAAACCAGGTCATTGGTTGCAGATTCAGTCTCGGTCGGAAGAGGGTCTTCTGTTGATTCCAAGCTAGTGCATGTATCCACTGCAAACCAGAAAATTCAGAAGCTCCCTTTATCTGATACTCGCTTCAAATACCGATATAACGATGTTGGTGAATATGGGTCGGACCACTTTCAAATACGCTCTTGGCAATCCACATCAGACCCAAATCCTAGCTTCTTCTGCCCGATACCCGATATCGCTTCTCCTGATCTACATGTGGAGTATGAAGAAGATAGTCATGAACTTTTTCTCAATGGGAAGGATTGATTCGTAGTGGCTTGGGAGTAGGAATAAGAACTGTATGGAAGCGATGAAAATACAATGGTAGATGTTGATGCGAGTATGAAATCGATGAATTGTTTGAAATTGTGTTGGATGAACGACGTAGATTCAGTAGAGAGACGCATGATCTTACTTATAACGCATCAACCCTGTGGCATGCTCAAGTTCATTTGCCACCATCGGATCCTCGAGTAGCTTTATTGCTGAGCTCGCACAAGTTGGCCCCAACTTCGTTGAAAGATTAAAATATCTGAAGGCATTTTTGGGTTTTTAAAAAAAAGGGAAAAAATGGCCGAAAGAATGTGAAATTCAACCGTTTGTCCTCATCTAAAGAAAATGTGGAAAACTTAAGTCCTGATTTGAAATTTAATTTTTTTCTGTCCTAATATGAACTATGCTAAAATATATATATATAAGCCCTACTTTAAGACTTTCCCTTTAGTTATCTTGAAATGACATTTCACGTTATTTTATTAGTGAAGTGAATTTACCAAATACACCCAAGTCTTTTGAGTATGCAGTGTTGGTTGTTGGTTGTTCTGAGTGGGATTTACAACTCTTTTCGACTAATGGGATGTCAAGGCAATCCTATGAAATGAAGTGAGTTACCACAGATCCCTAATGGGATTCATCCCTCTTAATTAGAGATTCTGATTGCAATAGGATGCCTCTTTTATTTTCCAAGTTCATAGCTTAAAACAAGCAAAAGACGCTCATCAAATCCGGAAGGGTCATATCCAACAAGTCTTATTATCTCCCTTATCAACTACAATATATCTATAGAACCATAAGCTTCGAGTAAGACCAGCTCAGCCCATTGCAGTTGTCAAAAGGGCAGACTTAAATGACCCAACCCAAATATGTTTAATAACCCAATTTTAAAATCTATCATGGGCTAAACTAACTAAAAGGCCGATTGGTGTATCTTGGCAAAGCGAAATTCTCTCCTTTAGAGCCCACACAAGTGGCAGTGTGGCAATATGGGATTTTAGATCCCTACCATATACCAAAACGGGCCCTCCTAAATTAAAAGTGCCTACCAAATTCCGTCATGCAAACTTCCAAAGGAGAAAATTGCATTTTGGCTACATGTTAAGCTAGTTGTTGTAATAGTAGCGGTAGAAAGAGAGAAAAAATCTTATTAAGAGAGATGTGTTGGTTCTTCCCCAAGCAGAAAAAATCTTATTGAGAGAGATGTGTTGCTTCTTTCCCAAGCAAGCTAATATGGTAGGACTCTCACCCTAAGTGCATTCGTTTTCTAATGTTGGCCCCACTTTGACCCTAAGTGCATTTCTTATCTAATGTGGTCTCCAATATGGGCATTCACATATGATAATACCTTTTATAACACTCTCCCTTGAATGACCGCCATTCAATGACAGTTGCCTCATTAAAACCTTGCAAAGGAAAAATCCGATGGGATAAAAACCAAAGAGAAGGAAAAAGAGTACAACATTCCTAGGATTATTGAATTGGTGTTAGACGTGCATAATACTACCTAGTTAAAACCTTAATACTACCTAGTTAAAACCTTAACTAGAAAAGCCCAAGGGAATAAAACCTAGAAAAGGAAAAAAGGTACAGTGCACATATGTTATGAGTAGCATGCTTCAGGATGCATACCTCTAATCAGTTACTCTCCTTGACAAAAATAACCTTTACATTGTTTGATCATAGACTCTACCCATGCTGATCTCATGTACAAGCTTCTAAAAGGAGCTTGTGCAGAATGCCATTCAAAACTTAAGTTTGCTCAAGCGAGCAACGAACAAAACCCAATTTCCTTGCACGAATTAATTTCCTTTTTCAGCTGGGATTGTTTGTTTGAGTCTATCTTTGAGGCATGAAATTTGAGTTATAAAAGGGTTATTCTCTTAACCATAGTATGCCATCTCCTTGTTCTAATGTAAACACCATATTGGAGATTCTCTTTCTCTCTAGAGCTCTCATTGGAGAGCTGTACTAATCTTGAAAAGCCTCAAAGTGTTGTTGCTTCTACTCCTATGGAAAATCATTCGTCTTGCGGCATTAAGACATTATTGATTCAAACACGATGAGTGGTAAATGGCTGTGACAACCCGAGCCCAGAAGATCGGGGATTAAGACTAAACCTAACCAGTGACACACATACTCCCGTGCATATATACTTAGACCTTGTCTAAATGCACACGCACAGGGAAAATCACACGTGCCAATACATGTACGCGGAAGCTGTAGGTATCAAACCATAACAAGAGAAATACACAGGAACAAAATAATATATATATATATAAGATTACATAAAGGTCCTAGTTATACAAAATGGGCCAACAAACAAAATATACAAATCACGAACAAACTCAAAATGTCACTGAGATCACAAAATAAGAAAGACCATATGCATGTATGACACTAACGCGCTCTGATGGAGGGATCACATCCACTCCTCTAATCCTAATGGGACGTTTGGGGTCTCCCCTGGAGTTTGATTGACCGACACGGGGTCGGTCGAGGGATCTGAGTCTGCAACACTAAAGACAACTCATGAATACAATGATTCAGCAAAGTATAAGCAATAACAAGTTAACACATGTTGTGTCTAACAGAATAAGTAACAACTGATAAATCATAGAGTTTAGTTTCGTATACTAAGCAGTCGTGCAACAAATTAAATGTGCTATTAGAATCAATGTGATCATAATGTATGCATAACTAGGTGGCTACTATATTTGCCAAATGCTCCCAAAAAGAGATCTTACATATATACTGAGAACACCATCGACTGGCCCAGGGTACAAATGAGTCTCGGGTTTCTGGGGTCCGAAAGCCCTAAGACATAAACTTACTGCAGCAGTGCCATATAAACTACGCCAAATTGAACCCTATCGGGTATCCTAGGGCTGAGGCTGAGTAGTGCTTGACCATATGGAATCAAACAGATAGTAGAACTTGAGTTAAGCGTGCATTTCCTATCAAACATATATCATGCATTCATACATTCAACTCATACGTACAATACTTAAGTTACTGGAAACATGGAAATATATCAAATAAATCAACCAAGCCGAACAGACCGTATCAAAAGGGCATAACGAAGACTATGCAAACATACAGAAGAGTGGAGGTCACCAATCGTCCATGCAAGATGTCATGTAACTCAATTTACTCGAATCAAGATCATTTACTAGCCAACTCTAATCTAGTTATCTAGTGTTTCTAACCGTGCATGATGATGTAGTTTTAAGTTATCCGATACGCCATTGTCGGGTGTTGTATTGTATCGTGAGGGTGTATCAAAATTCCTTAAACCAACACCCATGGGAAGGTACTTAACAACTGGATAACGTACATGAATGAGTCGCAGCCCTCGAGATCATTCATATAATTCTTAGTACATTCTATTGGGTAAGTCAGGGTTGCCTACATGCTAATTTAAAAGCCCTACAAGGTCTCTTCAATAACCATTTTTTTGCTTACTTTTCAAAGGTCTTACGGCTCAGCCGTGGATGACCTTACGGCTTAGTCGTAACATGCACTGCGGCTCAGCCGTGGTGCCCTTACTATTCATCCGCATTTTCGGCTTAGTCCTATTCTTGTTTTCCGACTCAGTCACAATGAGGGTATGGCTTAGCCGTAGAACACCTCACGGCTTAGCCGTGGCTAGACCGTAAAAGGTCTGCAAAAATGTTGACTCTCAGATAATCCAGATAATCCAACCCTGTATTGATCTACGGCTGGGTCACAACTGTCCTACGGTTTAGCCATAGTACATTATACGGCTTAGTCGTGGCCTCACCATAGAAGAAATCTGGGTTTTGCAGGTCTCTGGACTTTGAGCCGTAGATCGTTTACGGCTTAGCAGTGAACTACACGGGATCAATTTTCTGAACCTGTTACAGAACCAATTGGGAGTGTACAAAACTGAATTAACACACTCAATGAAATAAAAATTAACACAACTGGTCTATAAAACATCATTCAAATGCAAAATTAAGACAATTATCTATAATCAAACATATACCAACATGGTTCATCCAAATCATGCTTATACTTGCCTCAAATTGGTTCTGACAAACTCTTTGTTGTCCTTGGGCACAAATCACACGTCTAACCACTGATCTAACCCCCATGCATGCAAAAGAAGAAAGCAAGAGAGGGAGAGACGTGAGTGCAGGTCAAGAAACTGACGTGGAGGAGAAGAAGAAGAAAATCAAAACCCAAAGCTTACCTTAATCAAACCACACAAGAAAGAATTCAAGAATATAAGTGCACAAAATCCCCCTTCCTTAACTTGATCGAGAAGAAAAAAGAAAAAGAAGGAAAAGAAAAGGAGAGGAACGTTGAGAGAAGAAAGAAGCTAATGGTCGGTGCATGTATCTTGACTAATATGAGGATAAGTATGAACAAATTGCAAGAAAGTCCAATAATTTATATGAATTATAGTTAGAGTCAAATACGGGTCAAACAAAGGCAAACGACATCTTTTGCAAATGAGGTAGTTATAGAAATTAACGAGTTCAATAATAGACACGTATTGACGCCAAAATGATGCATGAATGACAACATTGTATAAAATCTAAAATTACGAAAAAGGGCTCATGTCTATCTAAACCAAGTTAAACTCAACTCAACTACCTATTCATAACCCGGAATGAAACAAAAACAAAGTCAAAACACAATTAACAACTAATTTGTCATTAATTAGTCGCTAAACCAGATAAAGTTGGGTCAGAGGGTTACAATGGTGTGGTTATTAGCAAGAAGAATTACAGTCCTTAGGTTGTGGTTAAGTCGTAAAGGGTTATAAGTATATCTTGTAATTGCTCAATTCTCTAGTGCTTGGTTTCCTTTAAACCAGGTGATAGGTTTAGTGGTTTTTCCCATATTTGGGTTTTCCACATAAAAAACCATGGTGTCTTTCTTCTTGTGGTGTAATTGATTGATTACAATTATTTTAATTTCCGTTTAATTGGACTACCTACTAGAATTCCAGATTGGGACCTTGAATACGTCATCTTTGGTAGTTCTAAAAAAACCTCAAGTTACCCACTCCCACAAGAACTAATTTTCCAGGAACTTCAATCTAAGCATACATCTTATACTTGGGCTGCTAAATCTTCAGAATAACAAGAAGTCATGGATCAAGAATTCATTGTATTACAACAATGTGGAACACGGACCTCATTCCTTGTGAGCCACATATGAACTTGGTTAGTTGCAAATGAGTTTATCATATAAAAAAGAACCTTGATGGCTCAATAAACCACTACAAAGCATCCCAAGCTACTATAGGATTTCATCAACAACCTGGCATCGACTTTCTTGACACATTCAGTCATGTGGTGAAACACACCACCATCCGTGTCATCTTGTCTTAAACCTTAGCTAATAATTGGCCAATAAGACAATTGGGTGTAAAGTGAGCCTTTTTACATGGTGATCTTCGTGAAGAGGTTTATATGACACAACCCCAAGGTCATATGGACTCTAACAAGCCCTCCTATGTACATAATGAAAAAGCCCATTTATGGCCTTCGTCAAGCCCTAGAGCTTGGTATGAGAAGTTCACCTCTCGATTGTTGGACTTCGGCTTTTTGCTCCCCATCTCATATCCATTTTCATTCGATGTATCAATGGCAGCATCGTATCTCCTCCTATATGTGGATGATATTATCATCACTGGCAATCACTCCAACTTCATCAACTCATTCATCCACCAATTGGGTCTACATTTTAAAATGAAAGATTTGGACACATTGGCATATTTTCTCGGTGTAGAAGTCCAGTCCACCGTAACAACAATGGCCTTTTTCTTTCCCACACCAAGTATATCACTGATTTTCAATTAAAAGCATAAATGGCAGGGTGCAAACCAGTTGGCTCTTTGGCTCTGAAACATAAGTTGCGCGCAATGGATGAACCTCTTCTTGATGATCCAACAACATTTAGAAGCATTGTGGGAATATTCTAATATGTTTCTGGCACAAGACCAGACATTACCTTCACAATTAATCAAGTATGTCAATATATGCATGCCCCCACCGAGGTTCACATTGCCGCTACTAAGTGAATACTTTGTTACCTCAAAGGCGCTCCTACATATGGGCTTCATTTCTATAATTGCACATTACATCTCAAAGCTTATTGTGATGTAGATTGGGTTGGCTCTTCCTCTGATTAATGGTCTACTAGTGGCTACTGTGTATTTTTGGGGCCTAATCCTATCTCGTGGTCTGCTAAAGAAACAAAACATGGTCGCTCATTCGCCTACCAAAGCTAAATATCAATGTCTGGCCCATACGGCTGCAAAGTTCACATGACTATGTTCTCTCTTCCATGATCTTCACATTCCTTTATTTGAGGTCCCTTTCATTTGGTGCAATAATGTTGGTTTTTTTTTTTCACTTGCATTCAACTCTCTTTTACATGCTTAGAAAAAGCGCATAGGAATCGACTCTCACTTTGCCCGTGAAAAGGTGATCCATAAAGAGCTTGATGTCCAGTTCGTTTCCTCCTCAGACTAGATCACTAACATCTTCACCAAGGGACTTCCCTCTCAATGTGTCCAATATCTACAGGCCAAGTTTCGCATTTGGGATAGCCCCCTTTGCTTGGTGGGAGGGGGTGCTAATAATGGTGCCTAAAAGCTCGTCCCATCTGTGATTTCTAGTTTGCAATTTAATTTAATATGCAGTAGAAAAATAAAATAACTAGCAAATCAATCAATCAACCACAAGCATGAAGATACACAATTTTTATATGGAAAACCCTAATCGGTGAAAAAACCACAAGCCTTTTTCGGACTAGAAAAAATCAAGTACTAAACGCGAACAGTTACAAAATTTACTCACAATCCCTTTCCAGTCTCAACCTAAGAATTGTCTTGAATTATATACCCCAATTACTACATCGAATTTGTCAAATTCGAGTTACAAATTAAGTGAATAGAAAAACAAATCAAAAAGAGTCCTAGCGATACGAATTTCCAAATTGGATTAAATGTTGAATTACAAACTGTGAATTCGAATCCGAATTAATCAAACAATGACTCAGCTAACTCACTAGGACTACTAGTTTACATAATTGAAAATAACAGTAATAAATGCATGAATACAGCTGTAGTCTCAAAAGCTGCAAGACGGATATAGAGATCATTTCCACTATTATTTGATGCTGCTCGGAGATTGAACAAATCTCTGCTCCATATCAAACAGCCACCATGATATGCATAAGCAGTACAATTACAGTTGTTCAAGCAAGCCCACTTGCAGTCATCAACGCCACTAACTGTCAAAGAAATTGGGTTTTTTGGAAACAGCATGTAAGACATCCGTAAAAACTTGTCATCTTCTCCATTAACAGAGCTGTCGCTCTCACAATGCAAACGGGTTCTCCTGACACACCCACCTGTTCAGTCGCTAAAATTCCATTGTTTTGGTGACCTAGGTTCAAAACCTAGCACACAACCACAGAAGGGAATGGTCTTATCATTGCACATGCCAAAATCGCAAGAAATAGAAAATACCTCACATTGAGCCCCCTCGGCTGAGACCAGAACAAATTCCATTGTTTGGAACCATCAAACCATTTCAGTTGCTTGATTTGTCCAGACACATCTATCAAAACTCTTGAGATTTTTGAAGGATCTTTAACAAAGTAAGTCAAATAGTTCCCCTCTTTGTCTGACTTAAAGTTGTAGTTGTGTATAATTAGTTCCCTGATATTTCTGGAACTAAGCTGAGACTCTCCCCATTCCACTCTCCAGTGGTCCAATACCATTGGAATCCGTTCCACACTATGACATACTGGCTCGTACCATGTGGGTCTATCTCAAAAGAGAAAGGACCGGGGGCTGGATCGTCGGTGCTTCACCACAATGTGAGGCGCTGGTTCCGACTAAGGATCTTGTTCAATCCAATGTAAGCCAAAATGGCCCCTTTAGAAAGATTTTAACGGATGAGATTTGCATTCTAATGGTATGATTTGCATTATGAAAGACAACCAATTTAAGAGCATATCAGAACCCATCGCAAACGGAGAAGAAATCCACAGAACTTTAACTCTCTCTTCTCATAATGCTAGCTAATTGATGGGAATGCTAAGCAACTATATGTGTGAAGATGAGAGAATTCCCATGCCCTTTAATAGGCTGCGTTAACACTTTCCTTCCTATCAACAGAAAGCACTCCCACTTCTATATGAATGGAGTTTTTCCAGGAACGTAACTTAATTGGGGAAGACATCCATTGTTGAAAAAATCAAACAAGTGGTGGTCATGTGGACCACCACCTATGATCTCCAATAATCTCCCACTTGGTCCATATAACCACCATTCATTCCCCTTTTATTTTATAAAACTTTGTTTGCAAATATAATAAATTTTGAAAATAAATCTAACTGATGCGCATCATTTGAAAATATCGCTTTTTCATGTAACTTTAATGTTAAGATCTTTTAATCTGTGATTAGGTTAGTTTATTAATGCGGACTGTAGCAGTTACTCATCTTAGTGACATGCTTCCTTCCACAATCACAACGTTAATATTCTTGCCTAATCTAGAACTTAATGAGTATTTTTAATATAACTTACTTTAATGGGAACTGTAATGTTATAATACCTTTATATTCTTACTTTATTTCACAATTACCACATGTGACTTCAGAACAAAGTAAAAATTACAAAATCGTTTCTTTACTTGATCAATATATATAGTATCATACATCATTGACTCTTACAAGACATTTCATTTAAGCCCATATTTATTAAATGGTCTTTAAAATCCTTTGGTGCCAATGCCTTTGTCAATGGATCAGCAATCATGAGCTTTGACTAAGCTCTAACAATTAACACTAAATGATCTCGTACTTTCTTTTTTAGTACAAGATACTTTACTTCCAAATACTTTGATTTACTAGAATACTTGTCGTTTTGAGCGAAATGCCTAGCAGCATCATTGTCACAATAAATCTTTATCGGTTCATATATACTGCCCATAATTTTAAGTCCCATGATGTAGTTATGCATTCATAATGCGTGACCTATGGCTTCAAAACATGCCACATACTCTACATCAAATGTAGATGGAGTGACTAGCATCTGCTTTGCACTCCTCCACGATATTGCCCCACCAGCCAACAGAAAAATGTAATATAATGTTGACCTCCTTGTATTAAGACATCTTGCAAAGCCTAAATCTTAATATCCAATGACCTCCAGTTGATTGGATCTTTGATAGATGAGCATATATTTTCTTGTTCTGTTCAGGTAACGCATCACTTTCTTGACAACTACCCAATGAGGCAAGCCGGGATTACTTTGATATCTACTGAGCATTCTGACTGCAAAGCTAATGTCTCGCCTTGTGCAAATTTGTAAGTACATTAGACTTCCTACTGCGCTGCATAGGGAAATTTATTTATCTCTAACTTTTCTCAGTCAGTCATGGGGCATTATTCCTTACTAAACTTGTCTCACTTAGAAATAGGTGCATTTTATGATTTGCTACTTTCCATTCGGAAACGTTTGAGAATAATTTTGACAAAGGTTTCTTGACATAACCCAAGTAATCCCCAAGATTGATCTCTAAATATCTCGATTCCTATTATAAAGGTTGCTTCACCCATTTCTTTCGTATCAAAATTATTCTCAAGATATGTTTTAATTTCTAGAATCATACTTAAGTCATTACTAACTAATAAAAAATCATTTACATACAACACTAAAATAATAAATTTGCTCCCATTGACCTTAAGATATATACAATGGTTAACTTGATTTTCGGTAAAACCGAACGATTTGATAGTATGATTAAATTCTAAGTATCACTGTCTGGAAGTTTGTTTTAGCTGGTATATCGATTTCTTTAATTTACAAACCAGTTTCTTTTCATTACCTCGTTGAACAAACCTTTTTGGTTGTTTCATATGCACTTCTTCATCTAGATTCCCATTTAAGAAGGCAGTTTTAACATCTATCTGATATAGCTATAGGTCATAATGAGCTACAAGTGCCATAACAATTCTGAATAAATTTTTCTTAGACACCGAAGAATAGGTTTCATGATAATCGAGACCTTCTTTTTTAATGAATCCTTTGCTACAAGTCGGGCCTTAAATCTTTCAACTGTCTTGGACCCTTCAAGTAGTTCAACAAGATCCAAGACTTCATTTATAGCTATGGATTCTAACTCTTCGTTCATAGCATCTAACCACTTACCAAAATTTTCACTTTCTACTACCTCTCTAAAAGTGTTTGGGTCTTCTTTAACTCTAATATTTGATTCTTCGAGATACACAATATAATCATCTGAAATAGCTGGTCTTCTCATACGAGTTGACCTTCTTAATTCCTTTGGATGTTCTTGTAACACTTTGACGCAGCTTAATCCGGTTTAACATCTAATTAATCTTCTTTTGGTCTTTTTTAGCGAATTCATTTAGTAATTGCTATTTTGTCTTTTGGGGTTACGTGCGGGTTATGGATAGGTAGTTGGGTTGAGTTTAACCTAGATTGGGTAGATATGAACCTTTTTTTGTAATTTTTGATTTTGTAAGATTTCGTCATTCATGCATCATCTTGGTGTCATCATGTGTATCTCGTCAAGCTTGTTAATTTCCATAATTGACTTGCATGCAATCCACTTCGTTTTGTTTCCGTTGGACAATTATTTGACTTGAACTGTAATTTCTCTAAGTCTTTGAACCTTTTTATAATTTCCCATCATCCTTATCTTTTAATATGAGGATGCATGCACCAACTCTCCTTTTTATTCTCTCAACTCAACGTCTCCTTCTCTCTTCCTCTCACGGTTTTGCTTTCTTGTCGATCTTCTTTGTCTTTGCATTGTTAGGAGCTTGCGTACACCTTCCTTGCTGGTCATCTCCTTGCCCATCAGTCCATGTAGCAAACTAGCAATAGCCAATGGATAGGTGTTTGTACTTTGTACTTATGCATAATGCATTCATTTTAAAATGATGTATTAAATGATAAAAAAAATAAATAAAAAACCAGGCCTGCTCGACCCTCTAGAGAAAAGCACAATGGGCGGGCTTGGGCTTAGACTTTTCAAATAAAGCCTAGCCTGTCCGGCCCTCTAGAAAAAAAAGCCCAGTGGGTAAAGCCCACTGGCGGGCTTGGGTATCACTTTCACGAGCCAGCCCAGCCTGATGACAACCCTTACTCCAGACGTACACCTATTCTTTGTTTCTTTCTAAAACTTTTGATGGAATTCCAAAAAGTTTTATCTTAAGAGGGTTCCTTCATCAACCGCTAAACCTCATAAATATAGGACACCTAAAAATGAAGAAGAAAAAGTAAAAGAAAAAGAAAATAAAAATAAAGAAGACTAAGAGTTTTTGTTGTTGTTGTTGTTCTCCTTCTTCCATAGTCTCAAACCTACCCCACCCACCATAAATTTTCTCCTTCCACCTGAATGTGGTAGAGACAAGCCTTTGGCGCAATAGATGGTGCTCACTAGTGCAAACTTAAAGGTTGTCATGTTCCCAATAAAGTTAAAAATTAAAAATTATTGAATTGTAAGATATACTTGTAAACATTATTCATTTTATAGATACAAATCGTTTTCCTTGTGATTCAATATGAATCATATGCTTTGTATCTCAAATCTGTGGATTTTGTACACCTTATCAGGTTTTGGTTCATTATCATCAGTATTATCAAAGTCTTATCCCAACTATATTGGAGTCGATTACATTAATTTTGTTTTTCCAGTCCGATCTAGCCAAACATTGGATAATTTATACTTTAGTGGCATCTATCCTTTACTACTTCCATCCAGACCATTTTGGTCCACCCTTTTTTTCTTGGTTCCTCAACCTGCATAAAAAATCCATCTCCCCAAGGGCGCCGCTAATGCCCTGCATTGGACATTTCGGGTTTTGTTTATCATTTCAATTATATGAAAAGTATGTCAGAAACTTGAACTTTGACTGGTATATGAGTCTACTTAGCTGGCCACATACTTGAGTCCATTTTTTTTCCAGCCGGAAAGGCCCTTTTTTTTTTGCTCTAGGAATACTACTTCAGGAATCAACAACCTTAGCTTTTGATTTAAAAACTTATTTTTTGCATCATGCTATAGTTTATGGTTTAATAAATTATTGTAGAACTGAACAAGTGATGTCCACTTTATGCCATGCTTACAAGCATATAGTAGAGTAAATCATTGTACAACTAAGAGAGCGTTTATTAATTTTATACCTTGCTCACGGTTTGTGGTATTCTATCTTGCGATCTACTTCATGGTTTTCTTCTTCTTCTTCTTCTTCTTCTTCTTCTTTTTCTTCTTAATTGAATAAGTCTATGTCAAAGAGATACAAACTTATACGTAAGTGCTGATGCAATAGCAACCAATGGTTTGTCAGCCAAGATTGTATCACAAATTATTTACACTAAAAAGAAAATGCAAAACTATCAATGCATTGTTGTGATTTTGACATCACCCGTTGTGCACATACATCAATCACAAGATCAACAAAAAAACAACCACACACAAGAAGAGACACAAAGATTTACGTGGTTTACCCTAAATAGGGCTACATCCATGGGCACAGAGACAATCATCTCCACTATGACAAGTAAAGCATACAGAGACTCTCACTATCACACATCGCCTCCCTACATGGTGTGAGAACACCACATGCAAGAGAGCTCTCATCTCTTTTCAGCGCAATATCTAGGGTTACAGACTATACACATATATAATCTCCGCTTTCTTAGCTACCAAGAAAGCTCTAGTACAATTACCAAAATACCCTTGACCTTAAACCAGTCATTGGCTAACCCAGCAAACTCATTCGGCTAAACCGGAATACAAGACATATACCCAACAATCTTTACCTCGGCTTAGATTTCGTACAACTTGACCCACCAGTAGATAAAACCAGCAATGTCTTCACATACCTTGTTAAATAGTACGTCACTGCACTGACAATGCAGTCTTCTTCTTTCAATACTCTGACATGTTGAACCGGTACATGAACTTTGAGCAAAGTTCATCTTCTCGTTAAACTCCACCTCGAGCTTAAAGCTCGACTCCATTGACGAATCTTAGTGATATCGATATTTGAATCACTCACCATTCTGCCCCATCTTCAACATCACTATGAAGATCCAATCACCACAAGCATGCAAACAAAACAGATTGTGAATATAAGTTCAAATGACTTTACAATTGCAAAACAACCTTTGCCTCTAAGCGGTCAAAAAACTCCATTTAACCTGGCCTCCGATCAATCAAACACATGTGTAACAACTGATGATGCATCAACTCCTCCTTGCTGTTTCTTCATTGGCTTGGCTTTGGCAGGATAAACAACATCACATGCGATCTAGAAAACATGTGAATCCCAAACAAACAACTTTGTTTGAATCAACAAACCCTTTGCAACTAGGCCTAGGACTCCTACTATTGCGTTTGCAATAACAACTAGGTTGAGTAAACTCGATTCTAAACTAAACCCACATTTGTTCAGATTTTCTCCATAATAGAAGTTAGTGCTGCTTGAAACTCCTTCCTTTTGTAACCAAGGCAGAACGTCTCCTAGCAAGGTATGCAGATCCAGATTTTTCTGATTTAGGTGAGTGGAGAACAACAATCTTCTCTTTTCAATATTTCTACACCAAGCTATAGATCTCGTCACAACGAGCACGTTGGGAGAAACAGATCTGAAATCTAACATCGGATGGCTCCGATATCACAGAAACAAGTTTCTACGCTCCAATTGATCAAACCTCCTCATTGACTGTCAAATAGCCAATTACCGTATTCCACTGATTAGATCTGTTCAAACGAGTCCATAGGCACAAACAAATCTCCGATCAGATATCGGATGATCAAAATATTGCGGAAACAATTTTAGCCTTTGAAACTAGTCAAACCTGGCTGTTGACCGACGTTGACGTCATTGTTGACGTCAGTTCTGCTCTTTGCTGGGCTTATGAAACGGACCAAGTTAGAACTGACCTGAAACTAAACTTGAACAGGGCTTATTTACAAATTGGGCTTGACCATGAGTTGGGTCAACCTGAATCCGACTTGACGGATTGCTGTATCTTTTTTCTGGGCAAGGCTTCCTCCTAACAGGTCAGGTCTAACTGTGACCCACCCCGACCTGACTGTCCTTCTAGCTGGCCTATTGCTAATAGGTCAACACAACCTGACCTGAGCTCAACCCAAGCCCAACATGGCCTGAACCCTTCTCCTACCTTTCTCGTTCTGTTTCGTTGCAGAAACCGGAGATAGAGGATAATGCTCCCTAGGTTTTCCTCTGCACACTGTCCTCACTGACAACGGCAGACGGCGTACCGGTAGAAGTAGGTCCGGCGATGCTGCACTATGAAGCAAACGGTGGGACGGCGACCTACGGTGGACAATTGCAGCAGCGGCGGCACGATGAGGACCAGTAGTGCAGCTAGAAAAAACAAGCCCCCTTTTTCTCCGGTCTTCTTCCTAAAAAAATCTGGCAGCCAGAAACCCCTCGATCTTCTCCGACGAAGATCGCAAGCAACATAACCTAACTCTGTCTTCACCTATCATGTGGCCCAAACAGAGAACAGTCGATCCCTCTGCTTCTCTGTTTCTGAAAAACATATTCGAATCCTTCACAAGGATTCAACTTCGTCGATCTTCATGCACAAGCGAGCCCCCAGAAAACCCAAGAACTAAATGATGATCGCTGGCACTGAACGATCTCCACCTTGCTCAAAAACCCGAGGAACACCACCTCGGCTCTGATATCACGTGTTGTGATTTTGACATCACCCGTTGTGCGCATACATCAATCACAAGATCAACAAAGAAACAACCACGCACAAGAAGTGACACAGAGATTTACGTGGTTCACCCTAACAGGGCTACATCCATGGGCACAAAGACAATCATCTTCACTATGACAAGTAAAGCATACAGAGACTCATTCTCTCACATCGTCGCTCCTACGTGGTGTGGGAACACCACGGGTAAGAGAGCTCTCACCTCTCTTCAGTGCAAGATTTAGGATTACAGACTTTATACATATATAATCTCTGCTTTCTTGGCCACCACGAAAGCCTCAGTATAATTACCAAAATATTCTTGACTTTAAACCAGTTACCGGCTAACCCAGCGGACTTATCTAGCTAAATTAGAATACAAGATATAAACCCAACAATCATCTGGGGTAGGCTAGTCATATAATGATCCCAAGTTTGGGATTTTGCAGCATTTCTCTAGAGCTGGAGGGGGGAACGAAAGGTATATCGGCCTCCATAAGCTATTCCAGGTGGATGGATGCCTCCTAAAAGATATAAACTCTAACAGCTGGGTCAGATGTCTCATAAATCCAGTGGTACCAAACCTTGCGCTTTTAAACATTGTTTTCAACCTTCACCACAGATATTGAGTCTCACTTGAAGAACACCAGTAGAGACCATTCAAGTCCATTAATGTTTAATGATAAAGGCTGGATGAATGACAGCATCAATTCACAAATTGCACTACAATGAAAATATTCAGAAACGTGTATTTGTGTGTTAGATTAGTTTTTTGTTTGCAGGATTTGCTCGTCATTGCAGGATTTGTCTGTTATTCAAATAATTTGCATTATCATCTATCATTCGCAGGCATTAGCATTCTTGTTAGCTCTTATTGTAAGGGCGTCAAACAGTTCAGCAGCTATGACAGTGATGATGATTATATAGCCCCAAAACCATTAAGTATCCATCAGCCATTGATAAACAGGCCGGTACCTGTAACAGGGGTGCCTGTTGTGGTAGCCTAGATCAGCAACCGAGCAGGAACGATTCCTGGAGTACACAGATGAGGGAAAAGGTGCGATCTGTTTAAATCCTTCTTGAGATACTTGGATTTTGTGTGTTAGGATATCATACTCAATTAAGCTATCACTTATCCCAAAACCAATTGGTGATGGGAAGTACAACAATGGTTTTAAACATAGGTCCACACGAGGGTTATACCACATGACCTAACAATTCCCCCCTCACTGGTACCACCCGAGCAAAGACTCGAACCTCCAACCTCTCCAAGCTCTGATACCACTTACTGGGATTTCAAACATCATTGAGCTACCATTTATCTCAAAACCAATTAGTGATGAAAAAGAAAGAACAATGGTTTTATGATCTTCTTAGTTGTATTAGTTGTATTAGAAAGGCATCCGAGCATTACTCCAACATGGGTGCACACGAGGGTTGTAGTAGGACCTAACATTTTGCATGTTTTAATCATTAATATTTTCTTGTTCTTTTACTGTCACCTCATAACAGTATGGGCTCAACACATCTGATTTCACATACAACCCCCTCAGACAATGTAACAGCACCACAGTCAGAAGGAAGGAGCCGTTGCAATATAATGTAGAAGTCTACTTCTTAAGTTTTTTGAGGTTGGATGTCGCTTGCTACAGATATTTAACTAGAAGCTCTAGAGTATGTATGTTTCAAACAAACACATTTTAACGGAATTGGTGTTCAGTTGCTTCTTTATATTCGTGAGTGACTGGTTTGTTTTTGGGAATGATGGTCCTTTACAATCTTTTGAGGGACCTTCATTTCATCACGTCGAACTTTATCTTCTTTAGGAACATTTGTTGCCAAGTTACTTTTTAAGAGCTAGTACGGCTGCATAGTTGTATGTTTTTTCCAGGTAATATAGATGTTTTTGTTAAAGAATCATCACCATCATCACCATCATCAAAATAATACTACCTAACGGCAAACACAGTCACGGAGCTGTCCATCTAGATTATTGCAAAATGCTGACCATCTTTCAATTGAGCTTTTTCATTACTGAGAATACAAAAAGGGGGTTTAGATTCTTTAGAAGGGGCAACAGGGTTGGTCCAGGAAGAAGCCAAGAGGCCGGTGGTAGTCCATGCTGACCACACCACAATAAGGTGCAGTCTTCTTTTTGCCACCACCAGTCATGGTGCTTGGTGAGGGTAGTGTTCTGATCAAGATCTTTCTGTTCTCTCCATTAGAGGGAACCAAAGATTTAATAGTTCAAACTTATGGCTACCCAATCTAATGGTAGATATGAATATAATCAGGATTGAATTTTGGCCAAATATAGTTGTGGGGCTGAAGCAGGTTAGTGTAAAGGGATTAGATTGGCCATAAAATCTGTTCATGTAGTTGGTTGTTGTTTACCATTTTTTTCTTTTATGACTTATGGTATCCCTTGCGAGTTCAACGTTAACCTTTTGGCATCCAAATCAAGGGTTACTCAATTCTAACGAGCAAAGACTATTTCAGGAGGCATACATACATGGCCACACATAGTACCTGAGTAACGCAATGAGTTAGAGTTAAAACTTAAGACTTGGAAAGTAAACCCAAATATCAAACCAATTGAATTATTGCCTTATTTACCATGTTTTAAGGAGATAGGCGAAAATTGAATGATTAAAAACATCCAAAACCCATTAGATGTTTGGAACATTAGATTAACCAAACCCTATAAAAGTCCTGAGCATTTGCCATCCACAACCCTAAAAAATGGGGCCCATTTGTTTGCTTGGATTTGATTTTAGAGGAATTTACATGCAAATGGGCTCCCAAGTTCCAACAAAGGATCATTGAAGAGTCCAGTGGTGAATAATACAAGGCAGTGATGTAGATCGAACCCATATTTTCTAAGACCTTTTGCATGTCAACAACATGAATGTATGCGCGTTGCCATTGGCAGGCCCATATTAATTAATCAGTGAAAGTAGGCCCTTATTCAATAGCACAATTTCTTGCCCTAAAAATATATTAACGGATTGCACAGGTTTGGGTCGGTTGACCACAAAGAGGTTGGGTAATAAATGGGTCAGAAATGGTTTGAATATGAACCTAGAAACCCTCATCAACCGCAAAATTTGCATAAAACCATTTGATGAGGATTCCACCTTGGCCTTGGGCTTTTCTCAACTAAAACCCATCAAGTCAAATCCTACCCCTTTAGTTGGGGTCTTGTATCACCTCCATAACAGTAATATTCACTGGTGAATACTGAAGCAGTGAAAATGACAAGGGTCAACCGGCTCGCGTATTTTACCACGAATCACTACTGTTCCGATCCAATGGCCAATCAGTCCGATCACAGTGGAAATAGTTATCCCCACTAGAGATTTTACCGGCTCTGCTGACCTGGCAAGAAACAGGAGGTCAATTTTCTTTACTAAAAGCATGAAACAGAGAAAAGACAAGCAAAAAAGACTACTTTTTTCTGTGAAAAGTCCTTCACTACGATACTAAGCACGGCAACTAAGAGATAATCACTCTCAAAATCTCATTCTCAGGTGCGGAATATCTCCAGAAAGCCAGTTAAGTTACCTGCTGAGCATGATAGGCCTTGTATCACAAATGAGGTGCACTTGCAATCTCGTGTGACAGTCCCACCCATTCACTACAATAACCATGACCATAATACAGACCCATGAATTCCATCATCACATCCACCATCCAACTGAAAGCCGTACAGTATAATGAATCTGCTAGATCAGGTTTCTAATGATCGTCATGGTTGGGATATAGCAAAAAAATCATCAAATCTTGTTAAAGGTTCAGAAACTTCCCAGTGGCGGTGCCATTAACAGAACAAAATGAACTACTAATGATACGAGAGAGTGAGAGAGGAAATTTGGAATCATCCATACAAACTTTGTAACGAAAGCAAGGTAGAAGAGATTCCAAATAAGGTGGTGAATCCCGGATGGATAGGGTTCACAACCGGTGGAATCGATGACTTCGGAGACATCAAGGAGAGTTATCAGTAGTTTTTGGCAAGTTGTAGCATCAAATGCAAGACTGGGCCGAGGTGTTTTTGTTAACTGTTATTTAGAAAAAAAAAAGGAAATGGTAACTGTAATTAGAAGAAAAAGGTAAGCAGTATAAGAGGATTATTCTGGTAAGCATACAGCCAATGAGGAACAATATAGCATGACACAAACCCAAAGGAGAATAACAATTATGAAGAAAAGAACACCAACAATTATGAAGAATAGAACAACACCAACAAAGTGCAGAACCAACAGAGATCATCAAAAGAAACATCCTGCTTCTGTTGTTCAGGCATATCGAGAGCGACTTCCTTCTGATCCCTCACAATTTGATCTAGTGAGTCTCCCTTAAAACAAAGTGCCCAGGTGTTGGTATCCCACAACCAAAGGCTTTGTTGCCCTACATCCTTTTCTGGTCCTACTCACTGTCAATTTAGCTTGGTTCCTCCTAAAATAGAGTACAGAGCAACAACATTCAGAATAGAGAAACAAAGTAAAACCAATCTCATAAAAGCTTTCCCAAGAAGGCTTGAAGCATGCACTATTATAGCAAATGATTTAAAACAAAAGTACACACAAAAGAAAAAGAAAATTATCAGAAAGCCAAATTTAGATCCACCAAATGCATTTGCAAACTTGTGAGCAAGGTTCATCTTAGTCATGCTCTGTTAATAAGAAGAGATGGCTGCTATCATTATCTGAACTGTATACTTGCTAAAAATGGCAATCACTATCTTGGAAAAGGTAAGGGAACCAAATGCCTCATAAAATTCTTACAGATACACCAACTTGAGAAAATGTATAGGCAAAATGAGACAGAAGTTTGTAGGGACGTCTTTCTAGGAATGGATTAGAAGCTTCTCATATCTGAAGTAGCTCCAACAGGAGATAGTTAAACAACTTTGTGTGAGAAAGAGTTTGAAAATTCAAGCTAGAGGCATGTTCAACCAAAAACATGGAATTACAAGTGAATGATCAAAGCATATGCATAGCTTCTTCACATGTTCATTTAACCTGAACAGGTGGGACTAATAGCTTGGAAAATCAGATTATTGATCTGGCTGGCAATGCTGGATAGACCAGAGCCCAAAAGTTTACCTTATGGGATGTGCAAAAGATTAGATGGCCTGGAATGGATACTACAATCTGTGAAAGTTTTGATGCACAATACAATCACCACTGTGAGTCATCAGTAAACAGGTCCACATTTTAGATAGCCCACTGCCCTAATCATAGCCATTTACGGAGTCTGAACCCATGGACACCATGGATATCCATGCTTTTGCACTTCTACACATTCTTCTTGCATACTAATAACATCATTTTAAATACAGCCAATATGATATAGTTCCAGAATAGAACAGAGTTCTCATTGCTACCTCTGGAGACATATGAGCGTGCGATGTAGAATTAAGCTGGCAGGTTTCCATATTTGAAAGCAACTGGACTACAGTCTTTAGATGAGGAACACTGTTGAGAATTAGATTTGCAGATTAGCCCCAAAATCCAATATGGCCTAAATAAACTTGTTTCAGTATATATTTTTGGATTGGCTCAGACAGGCTTTAGCCTGGGTCAAGCAGCTTCTCTACAACCAAAGACACCCTAAAGGTCAGAGGTCAAACAGCTTATTGACATGTAGGCGTACAGGTGTTTGTGTTAGAAACATAGTGGCAGAAGAAATCTACACTCAAACATTATAGTTGATACAAGCAATGGATCCAGACCATTCATTCAATGATGCTCAGCATCGATTAGCCACTCTCCAAAAGTACATCCACTCAGATAAGAACACTGAGTTTCAAGACATGGTTTTCTTAATTGCTTCAATGGGAAAACTGGATGACTGACCTTCGTAAGCCGCTTTCCATATCCGCATCCAATGATGAAATGACCCTCGGCATCTGCTCCAGCACCTGTACAAAAACCCATAGTTACAATGAATGAATGGAGTTGGGGATCAGCAACAGTGCCACACCATACCTGCCCCGTGTTCTTGACAGTAGAGGCTTTGGCTAGAAGGTTCTTTGGAAGCTTTATTAGGAGGGCCTGCAAGTAAAGAAGAACAGCAACAATTCACACATGATTCATCGAATGGAAGATGAGTCCAATAAAACCCTAGAACCGATCTGGTTTATAAGAATCTGAGATTTTTAGCTTTTGCCCTAATTTCAGTAGAGAAACCTGGGAAGGGGAGGATTGGTGCATGATGTGAAGGAGATTAGAGGTGGATTGGACGGCTTGGGATATCTGATCGGCAACATTCGCTTTGGCACTTCCTTCTCTTCTCACTTCCTTTGACTTCGTCCCCATCGCCATCGCCATTTGATCTGCAAATGAAACTGTTGTATCTGCTTCCTTGGTCCATCTGGGCCTCTGGCTTGGTGTTTTTATAGCTCATGATGATGAGCACGATGGCGCCTGTCCTCGCAAAATGGCCCCGAAAATTAGGACCCACCAATTGTTAGGGAGATTTTCGAATAAGGATTTAAGTTTTTGACTCATTTTTAAAAAGGTCACGAGTTTTAATACTTTGCAATTTAGTTCTGAAATTTTTTTTTGTGAAGTTTTCAATTAAAGTCGTCTATCCATTTAAAGCTATTTTCGGCAACTTTTTCCCTCAAAATTTTTTAAATACCCAAATTAATTATCCTTCTTACTTCCTCTATATCCTCCTCAATTCTTTTATCGCTGTCTCCATGGTGATTAAGGACCGTTTGAAAACAAGGCAGCCTATTTCTTCATTTATTTTGCTTATTTTGAAGAAACCTTAGCTTAAGAGATGAACTGAATTTTGGTTAATTCCAAGTTGATTTTATAATTTGTAGGCTTTTCTTTTTTTTGCACATCTTTGTTGATATTTGATACTTAAATTATGTAAACATACACTTCATCATTCACTCAGGTTTAACATATTTTTCAAAAGTTTTCTAAAGGTGGACTGGTGGACTGAATTTCAACTTTTTTTTGTCTTTTTTTCACTACTCAAAGATTAAGATTAATTAATGAATCACAGTGCGTGAGGAGGTGTTAATTAAGATTTTTTGCACACTTACACATACAACTTCGCTATGTGAGGATTACCAAGCCCTAAAATCCATGTTGGATTTGTGGCAGAAGCTTGTGCGAGCCATTTCTAATATAAAAACACATGATGCAACCCAATAATATGGCATTGGTAGACCGGATACTAGAAAAGAACATATTTTCATTAGTTACATTTCAGCTGCAAAATAACAAAAGTTAGTTTAATTACAACCCACAAAATAATGACCTTACAAAACATTGGCCTAAATAACAAAATAACAAAAGATAAGATTCCCAACAATAAATCCAAAATATGTCATGTTGAACACTAGTGCCTCTGATGCTTTATATTCCATTGTTGGTCATCCATTCTTTGATCTCTGGCATATCTTCTTCAATTGCTAGAATCTCCTCGACAAAGGCAGGGGGATCGTCACCTACAACACCAAGTATAGAGTTGACCTGAGCGCTTGACAAGTGTTCAAAATAGATAACACAGTATGTATATCAAATTAAGGACATGTATAATTTCAAGATAAAAAGTAAACAAATAAACTAAGCATGTTTTTGCAAAGTGAGTAGATAAAAACATGAATCATAAATATCATGCTACAAGTATAATCCTACAAAATATGGCAATCATAGAACTACATTCCAGTGGTCATAACATGGGTACACGTCTCATACCTTTGAGTACACAACACAATATTAAGGGCATACTAGTCTTAAAAGTAAGGATACCAATGCAATGCTGAGGTGGCATACTACTCTTAAAACTAAGGATAGCAATGCAATGCTGAGGTCATATTGTCTAGTCATGAGGACATCATCGAGCACAAATGTATTGTTCTTTACAGGATTAGCAGAACATGTAATATTAAAGGCATATTTACTCACACCGAGGAGCAGCAACGCAATAACCACATGAGATAACCTAAGTGACGTCGAAATTGGGTATTCTCGTAAAAAAGGCCTACATGGCTTTGAATCGAACAAATACCCAAAATAACGTAATTACATTGAAACTAGGAATTCAAGTGAGCAAAAGGGACTATTCCACAAAAATTATCTTTTACATGATGGAACTGGCAAAGTACACATGATAGCCAAGCATGATCGACTAATAGAGATGCCAAACAAATCAAGATTAGTCCTTTATACTTTGTCTCTTGAAGCTAAACATTAAGAATACCACAAAAATTGGATAGCATTTTAGCTATAGAAATGAGTATCCCCAAAGTGTAGAAAATGTATGGTGATTTGGGCAACTGGTAAGGAAGCAGGATCATGTGCTCGCTAGCCAACCCAAGAAACCCTTTGTGGATAATCCAAGGACAAAAAGTAGGGTAGCAAATGGGCGCTAATTCCCATGGAGACCGCAAGTGTGACAAGTTTAAGGCCAGGAGGCATAGTAGTCAATTTTGTTTCGTTTATGGGTCGTTTGTTAATTTTACATGTGATATGAAAATGACTCACATGTGAGTCATTTATATATTGTAACACTATGGCCCAGCTTAATCCGGTTTAACAACTAATTAATGTGGTTTTGAGTTATTTTCGTGTAAATGCGTTGTATGCTTGTTGTTTTATTCTTTTGAGATTCGTTTCGGGTCATGGATATGTAGTTCGGTTGAGTTTAACCTGATCAAGGTAGACATGAGCCCTTTTTCGTAATTTTTGATTTTGTACGAGTTTATCCTTCATGCATCATCTTAGTGTCAACACGTGTATTTTATCAAGCTCGTCAACTTCCGTAATTAACTCGTATGTGAACGACATCGTTTGTTTCCGTTGGACCATTAATTGACTCAAATTGTAAATCTATTCAACTTGTGGACCTATTTATAAATTCAGTTCATCCTCATCTTATATAAGAGAGGGTGCACCACTGACCTTCTCCCTTCTTCAACGTTTTCTCTCCCTTAACACCAGGTTTCTTTCCCTCTTCCCTGTTCTTCATCTCTTCTTTCCTTTCCTTCTTCTTCTTCGCAATCAAAGGAAAAAAAAGGGGAAAAGTTTAAGCGAGTAGTTGAGGCGTCTTCTCTTCTTTCTTTGTTTTTTCTGCTCGCTTCTTGGAGCACTCTGAGGTAAGAGAGGGTTCTTGCTCATCTTGATGTGTTTTCACGTTTCCTCCTTTGTTTCTTCTTCTACTCCTCTTCTTCTTCGCTTATTGGGTGTTCTATGGTAAGCTTTGAAGTCATGTTATTCTATGGAGTTCGAGTGTTTTGCACTGTATGCACGCTTTTGCTTTTGCTTACTCTTCGCATGTATGGTATTGGGAGTGCATCTCCGAGATCGATTGGGCTAAAGAACAACTTAGTTAAGGAAAAAGCTTGTGTAAAGCAAGTATAAGTACAGTAGGGATGAACACATGTTGATACATGTTGACTGATATTGTTTGTTTTACTTTTTCTTTCAAGTGTGTTGTGTTGACAGCCCTTTTGAATTGTATAAACTTGATACATGTTGTTTTCGTGAGTGTAAAGACTTCAATACAATCATGCTGTTCTGTACAGCATTTTGTTACTCAACCAATTGGGCTTGGGGTCTAACCGATCGAACACTTCCAGAACTGAAATCTGGCCGATCGGGCTTCAGAGTCGACCGGTCAGCCTAAAGCACTTTTGCTTCGGGAGATTCAGGGTCCAGCTGAATCCTATTCTCGCTCATTCCTTTTTTTTCTTGCTTCCTTAATACCTAGAGGACCTTTTCATGCTACCTTTTGGTCTCTCTGCTCTTTAATGAATTGGAGAAAAGATAAGGTTACTGATAAGACCTTATAGGACCTTCACCTGGATTTCTCAACCACATAACTTGTCCAACGAACTACCTTAAAGGGCTGTGACATATTCATGTGTGTTGTCCAATTGTTAAGCACCTCCCCATGAGTGTTGGTTTAAGGGACTTCGATACACGTTTATTGATACAGTGCAACACCCACAAAATGAGCAATTGTGTCTCGAATAACTTAAAACTACATCATCATGTACGGTTAGAAACATTGGACAACTAGCTTAGGGTTGGCTAGTAATCAATCGTGATTCTTAATACTAACTTGACTCGCTTACATTGCATATTAAGTACGATTATTGGCTTCCATGCTCTTACTCTTGTTTCTTGCTTCGACTTATAATTATTCGCGTCACTTGTAATTGTTTGCTTGTAACGGTATTGCCCGAATTGAGTTGGTGTTTGATTCGGTGTGATGCACGTACTGTATTGCCTGACTGTGACATGACATGATACATGTACTGCATTGCCTGACCGACTGACATTGACTTGACGTGCATCATATTAGATGACTGATATTGTCTATTTCGCTCTACTCAGCCTCAGCCTCAGGATACCCGACAAGGTTGACTTTGGCGTAGCTTATTTGTTGCCTCTGCAGAGTGCTCTTTGTAACACTTCGATTCCCTTTGAGCCAGATTAGTGGCTCATTAGTGTGCTTTTCTGTTATTTAATCCTTTTGGACTTGGTTTTGGGTCTTGGATAGGTAGTTGAGTAACCTTTGACCTGCGATAGGTAGTTCTAAACCCTTTTTCGTAATTTTGCTTTTGCTTTGAGTGCATCATATTTGCATCATCTTGGTGTCAGCACGTGTATTTCGTTGAGCTTGTTATTTTCCGTAACTATCTCAGACCCATTCGGAGTTAATTGGAGAAGTTGGACCCTCGTGTGACTTGATTTGTAAATAACAGAATTTCACTGGACTTTGTTCTAAACTTCAGAAAACTATATAAGAGTCATGAGCCCAGGTGTCTCTTTCCTGCTCATTTTCCTTCGACGACTGCATGCACAGCTCTGGGAGAGCCACGTCCCTTCTTCTCTTCTCTTCATTCTCATCTTCAGTCTTGTGGTGTTGGGAGTTTGCATCTTTGTCGATTGGGTTTTTACTCTCTGTTTGGTTGGGTTTTTTCTCTTTTCTCATCTCTGTCTATACTTGAGGTAAGTGGGTTCTCTCCAATTCTTTTTCTCCAATTAGATCTCTCATCTCTCTCTCTCTTTCTATGCATGCTCATGGATTGTGTTTTGCCTTGCTTTGCTTGGGTTTTAGTTGATTTGGAGCTTGATCTCAGTGGATTTGACAGAGCTTTGAGGCAAGTATAAGTACAGGATTGTATAACACATATGGGTGTTCTGTTTGATTGCTTTGATTTCATCTTCTTTTATATATAGGATGTTTTACAGCCAAACTCTGTGGTGTTGGAACTTCTGGAGCTTGTTTTGTTAAGTTTCTGTACCAAATTTCAGTTTCTGTACTCACTTCAGTTTCATGTTCTGTATTGTACGGCTAAGCCGTAACTTTGTACAGCTCAGATTCCAGAGACTTGAAATTTTGAATTTTGTTCTACGGCTAGGCTACGGCTGAACCGTAAATTGTTCTACGGCTGAGCCGTAAGCTAGCCGTGACCCAGCCGTGAATTATTCCCCTGATCAATCGAAACTTTCTGATTTCAGTATTCTTACGGTGAAGCTACGGCTAAGCCATGGATTGGTCTACGGCTAAGCCGTGGATTGGTCTACGGCTAAGCCGTGGACTCCACCGTAGCTCAGCCGTGAAATGTATCAGATCAGAGGTGGAAGATGACAGTTTAGCCGTGTTCTGAAGGAAACCACGGCTAAGCCGTAGTGCATGTTACGGCTAGGCCGTAAGATGTATACGGCTAAGCTGTAGGTCACCCATGGTTAAACCGTAAGACCTGGAAAATCTGAAATAAAACTTAGGATAATGGTGTGACTTTGTAGGGCTTTTCACACAGGTTAACCACCCATGTAAACCTGCCCAATGGACTCTTTGGACCACATGAATAGTCTGTTAGGCTGTGACTTATTCATGTGAGCGTTGATTTACTGTTAAGCACCTCCCCATGGGTGTTGTTTAAGGGACTTCGGTGCACGTGAGGATTACATTGCAACACTTTGATGGCAACGGTGCATCGAATAACTTAAAACTACATCATCATGCACGGTTAGTGACAGTGGACAACTAGATTAGTGTTGGCTTGTAATTAACCTTGATTCCGTATTAATCTGAGACGCATTGCATATTGCTTACAGTTTTGCCCTCTGTTATGCTAATCTATGTTTATGCATTACGAGGTTATTTTGCTTTCGCCCTATATATCTGTTTTATTCTTCGATCTGCACTATGCTTTGATCTATGCTGTGCTTTGATTTAGTTTATGCTCTGGCTCTGTATATCTCTGGCTCTGTATATCTCTGGCTTTGTATATCTCTGATTCACCAGGTATTCCTAAGTGGCTCTGCCCAGAGATTAATACGTGAGGATAAGATCCGGTCCTTGTCATCGGTGAGTCCAAAGCGGATAATCTCCCTTTTTTTGGATTTGATTTGATTGGTATTAGTCTGGCTCTACTCAGCCTCAGCCCTAGGATGCCCGACGGGGTTACTCTGGCTTAGATCTCTGTATCTCTGTATCACTGCAGTGTCGCTTTGTCTTGGGACCCCGGAACCCAGGAAATCGAGACCCACTTGTACCCTTGGCCCGGTCAGTGGTGTTCTTATCTGCTCTGCTCTGCTCTGCTCTCTATTGGAGAGAATATGGTTAACGTAGTAGCCACCTAGTTTAGTATTTCTATGCTTTGATTCACTTATCATGCTTGACTTCTATGCACGATTTGCTTAGCATGCTAATATGAAACTCAGTAATTCATATTCTGTCATTATTCAATTTGATACTATGAGTGTTTCGTCTCTGTTACTTATATTTGCTGGATCGTTGTATTCACTGGTGTTGTTTGTGGTGTTGCAGGCACAGATCCCTTGCCCAGCTCCCCGGCGGTCGAGGAGGCTACAGGGCAGAGCTTAGAGGCACCCTCTGGGTTGGCAGAGTGGGCCTGATCACCTCTGCCGAGTGCGTACATGCATATCATCAGTGGCCTAGTTGTTTTGGTTTTTGGAGATTTTGTATTTTGTACTTCGGACTTTGTTACTCTGTATATTTGTACATCTTGACTTTGTCGTGTACTTAGATTTGTATCTATCTTTGTCTTTACCGTTCCGCATTTTTCGGCTTCCGCTATTTCTTTGTTGCTTGCTATGATATCTACAGCTTCCGCATTCGCTTGTTTCGCACGTATTAGATCCCTTGTGTGTGTGCATCTGGACTGGGTTTGGATGTACGTGCACGGGAGTACGTGTGTCACTGGTTTGGCTTTTCGCTAACCCCAATTTCTGGGCTCGGGTTGTGACACTCTTGTCTTGGGATTCTAGACCTCGAAAAACCAGAGACCCATTTGTACCCTAGCTCGGTCAATAGTGTTCTCGTCCTATTTGCTCTCAATATAGAGAATATGACAAATGTAGTAGCCACCTAGCCAGTATATCTGTTTTATGATTCTGATAGCATGTTTATTTATTTGCATGACTTGCCTAGTATATGGATATGACCTCTCTACACTATTAGCTATTAACTATGCAGCTAGACACAACGTGTGTTAACTTATTGCTGCTTATGCTTTGCTGAATCGCTGTGTTCATAAGTTGTTCTTGGTGTTGCAGGCCCAGATCCCTCTACCGACCACTCGTCAGTCTGCCAGACTCCAGGAGAGACGCAAAAGGACCATTCAGGGCTAGAAGAGTGGATATAATCCCTCTAGGGGAGAGCGGCCCTGCATTTGCATTAGATCTATTGTCCTGGGTGTGTGGGGCTTGAGTTGGCTTTGGGGTTCTCTTGTATTCCTTGTATTTTGTCCCGTGCATGCAGTTTCCCATTTTGTTTGTACATTCTGTAATTAGTATCATCTTTTACAGCTATTGTTTCTATTTTTGTTTCTTCTTGTCATGCAATGATACGTACAGCTTTCGCGTACACCTGGTTTGCACGTGTGAACATCTCTTGTGTGTGTATACTTAGACAAGGTCTAGGTGTGCGTACACGGGAATACGTATGTTACTGGTTAGGTTTTAACTAACCCTCGATTTCTGGGCTCGGGTCGTGACACATATACAAATGACTTACATGTAAAATATAAGTTTTGTTTGTTATTTCACACCCTTTCATATATGAATCTAATTACACCAATGGTTGATATGTATTTTTAAGATATCTCAAGACCCATGCTGAATCAACACCTGAAATTTGACCTCCTAGCTGTGAGTGACCTTTTGAACAAGATTAATGATTCGGGTCATGAAAATGAGGCCCACAAAATCTCAGAAATTAAGGTCAACAGCTTAAATTGTTTTATAAATATCTCACAACGTAAGATGATCCAATAGTTGGAATTTTGTACCATGGCCATTTTCATCATTTCAAACATGTTGGGCGGTCTAGATCTTCAATTTGAAGCATACAAGATACAAAAATTTAAAAAAAGCGGACTAGCATTTCAATTAATAGATTGCACAGTATACATCTAGTTGTTGAAATGTTCTTTTTAAGATATTTCAAGATCTATAATGACGAACATCTAAGTTTTGACTTCCTAGCTAAAAATGGCATTTTGAATGAGATTAACGGTTCAGATTGTCATAACAGAGCCCACAAAATCCTAAAAATGAAGATCAACGGCCTGATTTGTGTCATAAATATCTCATAATGCAAGATGATCCAACGGCTGATTTTTTGCACCATAGCCGTTCTTGGCATTCCAAATATGATGGATGGTTTCTGATCATGATTGGGGGGGCCAAAAAGTTAAAATCAAAAAGGCGTGTTGGGCATAAAGCATTGTTTAGCATCTGTACCAACGCTTATTGTAAGTTGGGTGTGAAACATTTTTACACCTGTTGAGGTATGAGAAGTTCTAACCCCTTTTGCATGCTATTTACACACCAAAACCATATGGAATTTACACACCACGTGTAAAATTTAAAAATAAATATGAATGAGTGAAACCATTTCACATGTATAGTATTTACATATGTAAATTGTAAAAAACAAATGACCCCTTAGGCCAAAATGGCCAGAATTTTTCGTTCTGGTCCTTCGTTCTGGCCATTTTGGCTGAAACAAAATAAGGGGCAAAAGATTTCAACTTGAATTTCGGTCAATTTTAGTCCATTTTGGTCATTTCAGTCCATGTTGGTCATCCATTCCGGTTTATTTGATGCAGTACGAACCCAACCCAAGAAGGCAGCTGGCCCAAATATTGACCCACAGGTCAACCCGATCCATTGGGTAGACCCAATTGCCTGAGAGCTACTATGACACCTGCTATAATTATCCTACTACTATTATTATCTCTTGCTTAATAGAATTCAGAAGTACTTTGTTTTAATTAGTAAGTCTTACTTGTCTAAAACTAGGTTTGCTACTTTATAAATAAGAGAGACTTTCATTGCAGTTGCTTATGCATTAATAATTAATAATATTTAGATTGGATTTTCCCTCTAATCATGTTTCTTGGTTATGGTTGTGCATAAGGGCAGGAATCTATCTTAGATTCAATCAATCATTCTAGAAATTGATCTATTCTTCTCGATCGTGGATCATGGTTGCGCCAATTGGTATAAAAGGATCACTGGAAAGACCCGTGTGTCCTCTCCAAAAATTCTTCGTGGTTGCGCCAATTGGTATAAAAGGATCACTGGAAAGACCTGTGTGTCCTCTCCAAAAATTCTTTCCCTCCTCAATCATCCCCATTCCCACCCAATCTTTTCTAAACCCTAATTCCCTCAACCAAAACCTTTAGCATCATCCCAAGCCCAGAACCCAAAATCACCCCTTTCTAGTTCAAATCCCTCACCACGGCTGCAACCACAATTCTTACAAAACCCTACCATTAAACCAACCCATCTGCCACCCCAATCGCGACCCCCCTCTCTTCCACAAGCAATCCCGACCTCATCCCAAACCCATTCCCGAACCCTACTTTCCCCACAAAACCCTCTCCCCTACACCATCCTCATCTCCCAAAACCCTCTTCCCCAAACCCTAACCCAACTTTCTCCCCCTTATCCAAACCCAAACCCTTTCGAACCTAACCCATCTTACCCTTCCTGATCAGACCCATCCATGAAATCCCCAACCCTCTTCTCCCCTCCATCAACCCACCTGCATTATCCCAAACCAAACCTAGCCTTTTTCAACCCACCAGAAACCCTGTCATCCCACCGAAGGAACCAACAAACGACCAACACCCATTGTACCTTGCACCATTTCCAGAAAAACCCCGTAAGTGAAACCTTAACCTCATCTGCGCCAAACCCTTATCGACCCATCCCTGATCTTATCCCAGTCCACTTAAACCCACACAGCCCTACACAACTTCCCCATATCCCAAACCCACTTCCACAACTTCCCGTCAACTATCTCAGCCTTTATTAATGGCCTCAGCCCATTCTCGAAACCCCCAACCCCTATCCTGACCCTCAAGCCCTCGCCAAAACCCCTACCACGAAACCATCTCCAACAGCCCTACCCAACAAAACCCTCACCCCACAACCCCCGCCACAATTACCATCCCCCACCCCACCTTCAAAAGGAAGAAGAAGAAGAAGAAGACGAAGAAGAGAGGAAGGAAAAGAGTGAGGGCAGAGGGTACCTAGATTGTCTTCATCACGAGCCTCCCTCACCCATCGTTAGAATCCAGCATCGCCAGAATCGCACGCAGCCACATCCAGAGTTGACCTCCCCATCCCTTTTCTCATCGCAGTCCAGCTTTGAGACAGAGCCTTCTTTTATCATCTTTCCTTCCTTTTTTTGGAATTGTCCCACATGCACCCATCATTCACTGTAGTTGGGGGCCGCAATTTTGGCCCTGACCTGACCTGAGTGTGCTTTGAGCAAAAGTCAGTTGGACCTCCAAGTTCATGTCTGACCTAACCCACATCTAGATCCACAACCGTTAAAAAAGAAAAAAAAAACTTTTTCCCACATCGCTACCCTCATTAGTCAACTTTTTTTGTAGTAGACTCACCGATACTCAGCACGACAATTGTATAGTCAATTTATATGCATAAGTGGAAGCTTTACAAACCACAATCAATGATCTCAACAAAGCTTCCACTAACACTAACAGTAAATCTTTGAGCACTACTGGCACACAAACTCAAAGATTTCAGTTGGAGATTGGTCCTCGCGAATTAGTTCAAGAGTTTCTTCAACAACTTTTTGATGAAAGGGACCTTAATAATGTCCTACATGTCCCATGACAAGATGACCTCTTAAAAAGGGTCAAGTTGGAGGTTCTAAATTTTTTCGTGCAATTTGACGCTCAAGGCTTTCTTGACTGGCTGACTTCGATCAAGGATTAGTTCACGTGGTATCATATCGTTGATCCTCAACGAGTTAACTTTTGTCAAGATGAAGCTCAACGGTTCTACTAGAATTTGGTGAAAAAATATAGATGATCATAATGAACATATGGGATGCCCTCCTATCACTCAATAAGAAATTATGAAATAAAGGTTGGAAGACAAATTTTTGCCATCTGATTATATTAATATCTTCCAACAAGAGCTCATCCATCTTCAACAACGCTCCATGACCATTGATGAATATACTCACAAATTTCATGAACGTTGCATCCGTTGCAAAACAAGTGAAACAAATAACACGATGGCCATCCGTTATTAAGAGAGATTGTGTCCAAACATAAAAAGTGCAATAACATTATTTGATTTTACCAGTATTGATGATACCTCTTGCAAAGCGTGGAGAGATGAACAAGAGTTTCGTCAACAACACTTTGGAAATCAAGCCGGGGAGATCACCTATAAAAGGGGTCTTGATCCCAATTTTAATTGGACCACACAGCTTGGGTTCGAACTTCCCCCTAGTTAACCACAAAATCACCCCTAGAACACGTAAATCCTCAACAAACTCAAAAATGGCTGTCAAATTAGAATAATCTTCGAGCACTAACCTGAACAAAAAGACAGGATATTATTTGTTATTCTTGCAAGCAATGGGGACATTATGCTAAGGAATGTCCACATAGAAATTTGCATTATGAAGGATGATGCACATGATGATGAGTAGTATGATGAGCGCATTGAAATTTCATCTCCTGATTGGGTTCCGCAACCTGAATCTGAATAACCAGTTGAAGTTTTAGACCCCACTGAAGATGGCCCATTGCTTTTACTTCATTGACGCTTTTTACTTGCAGATAATGTAGGGGACGATGATGATGAGAATCTAGCTCCTATTTTTTGAACTCGAGTTACTTACAAAGGTAACCGATGTAACGTCATTATTGATGGTGGTAGTGTTATGAATGTTATCTCCAAATAAGTAGTTGATAAGTTGCACTTGACGACTACAAAGCATCCGAAGCCTTATCAAGTCGCATGGGTTAATGATTATGCTTTTCCAGTCCGGCAACAATACATTGTTCCAATCAAGCTGGGCTTTTATGAAGATATTATCAAGTGTGATGTTATTCCCATAAATGTTTCCCACATCTTGCTTGGCCACCCTTGGCTCCATCGTCTTAAGGTCATCATTGATCATGAAAATAATACTTAATCTTTTACATGGAATGGCATAAGAATGCAATGGCGGCCACTAACAATCCCGTTTTCATCACCAAAGGCAGCTTTTCAAGCATCTCTCCACATCCTTACAATGTGCAAAATTGAAGTTGAAAGTAGAGAACAAGGTGTGATGTATGCTTTAGTAACTAAACAAGTGCTTGATTCCAATGAAGATTCAAAGTCATCTCTTCCCTAAGAGGTAACTCCGTTACTTCATTATTTTTCTAATTTAATTCCTAATAAACTTCCACATGAATTGCCACCAATTAGAAATATTCAACATGCTATTAATTTGCTTTTTAGAGCATCTCTTCCTAATTTAAATACTTATTGGATGAGCCTGTTTGAACATGCTAGACTCAAAAGGCAAGTGGATAATCGGTTACAAAGGGGATACATTTGGGAAAGCCTAAGTCCATGTGCAATACCTACTCACCTTACACCAAAGAAGGATGGAAGCTAGCATATATGGGTGGATAGTCGTGCCATTAACAAAATCACTATAAAGTATCGCTTCTCTATCCCTAGACTTGATGACATGCTTCATCTTAATGCTTGGTGCTTATATCTTTTCAAAGATTAATCTTCGTAGTGGCTACCATCAAATCAGAATTAGGCTAGGCGATGAGTGGACAACAGCTTTTAAAACTACAAATGGCCTTTCTGAATGGTTAGTTATGCCTTTTGAACTGTCGAATGCTTCTAGTACTTTCTTGCGTATGATGAACCAAATGCTGAAACCTTTCATTGGAAAGTTCATAGTTGTCTACTTTGATGATATCTTGATTTACAGCAAATCACAAGAGAAGCAATTTGATCATTTACGAAGTATATTTCAACTTCTTCGCGAAGACCGGTTTTATATAAATTTAAAAAAGTACAATTTCATGAGCAGTTCTGTGCGTTTTATGGGCTTCATTATGTTGTCAAAGGAAATCGCAATGGATCCTTCTAAAGTGTAGGCTATTCTTGATTAGCTTCATCCAACTACTCAGACTAAAGTTTGCAGTTTTCATGGACTCATTACTTTCTATAAAAAAATTCATTCGTGATTTCAGCAACATTATGACCTCCCTCACTGACTATATGAAAAAAAGTGACTTTAAATAGAAATTTGCACCTATAAGAGCATTGAGAAAATTAAGCAAAAGATCACGATAGCAGCCGTTTTGTGCCTTTCAAATTTTGACATAGTTTTCGAAGTTGCTTGTGATGCTTTCAATGTTGGCATTGGTAGATTTCTTAGTCAAGAAGGTCATCCAATGGCATTTTTCAGTGAGAAGCTTTTCGATGCCTAAAATAAATATTCTACATATGATTTGGAATTTTATGTAGTGGTGCAAGCATTGCGACATTGGCGATTTTATTTAGTGGGAAACTTATGAAGCATTAAAACATCTTATTCCCATATGACTAATCGTCATGTTAAGTGGAGTGCATTTTTTTAGCAGTTTACTTTTAGCCTCCGACATAAAGTAAGGAAAGAGAATCTCGTGGCTGTTGCATTAAGTCGTTGGAAACACTTGTAAGGTCCAAACCGGAGTTAATCATGATTTACCTTAATTAATCTTATTTTTTCTCTAATTAATCTTGTTTTGTCTTAATTAGGCTAATTAAGCCCAAATCTCAAGAGGTTTGGGTCATGGATAGGTAGTTGGGTTGGGTTTGAACCTTACTAGGTAGTTCAGGACCTTTTGTATTTTAACATTTTCATGGTTTTGTGTCATTAATGAATCATATTGGTTGCACTGGGTGAGTTTCATCTTGTGAGACATCTTTTATGTTTGGTCCAATTTCATTTGGACTCATTTCAGCTTAGTGCAAGCCCATTTGATCTAATTTGAGAAATCAGGAAAACCTTGGACCTGCTTGTAATTTTAGAAAACTCACCCCCTTTAAAAGACCCTAACCCAACGCCCCTTCTCCTTCTTCCCTCTTGGTTGCTGTAGCCTTCTCCTCTCCTCTTCCAAGCTCTTTCCTTCTTCCTTTCTTTCTCTCTCTCTCCCTCATCTTGTTGTGATTTGAAAGCTTGGGTCGTTGCATGCAGGAGGTTAGAGTGTCTTCTTCTTCAATCTCTTTCTCTTCTTTTGTTCTCCTTCCAGAGATTTGCAGTCTCATCTTCTTCTTTTGAGCTTACATAGCCCTTGGGGTATGGAAACCCCATCTCCATTTGAGTCATTGGGTTCATTAGGGGTAAGGAAACCCAAGGATTTGGCATGCATGCATTTCATGCTTTTGTATTTCCATGCATGTTCTAGATCTTTTTCCTAGGAGAGCTTTTTGTACATCTACACCAAGGAGTAGATTGATTTGAGTGAAGTACCATGCATAAGGCAAGTATAAGGATACATTTTCTTTACATGCATGGCTGATTTCTTAATCCTTGATATATTCTTGTGATTTGCCCTTTTTACAACTCCTCTAATCTTTAATGGATAATGCATGGAATTGATTCATGATTTTAATGATTTTAGGATGAATAAAATAATAGTGGTCATTAGGGGACCTAAGAATGTGGAATGGAAGCCTCTATATTGGCTTGAATGCAGGTGGAATAGAAGAGTGGAAGAGAAAATCAGTTGGGAAACTGAACACACCTGTAACAAAGTGCTTCAGGGCTGATCGGTTGAATTACCTCTTTGGTTAGTCTGACCGGTCAGCCAATCTGCCCGACCAATCGAATTTCGTTTCTGAATATGGTCCGACCGGTTAAACCAATACTCAATCGGTCGGGTAAGCCTAACCTTTAGATTATAGGAATGTGTTCCAAAATGAATTTCAAGCTTGACTATGGACTTTTTATAGTCTACGGAATAGCTTAATGATGAGTTATACCCTTTAACCTTAGAAAGAGACTGAGATATCACCTACTGCTATTATAGGTTGTAGGTTTAACCCAAGATCATTTATGACCATAGAAGTGGGATCCTTTGTTACACCAAACTAGCCCAACGGTAACTAAACATAGAGAAGGAAGAGTGTTGAGCTGTCACTCCTTCCTTCTTGATTCTCTGATTAGTTTTCAATGTTACGTCATGGGTATTGGCATAAGATGAAGTGTCCTTTCCATATATAACGTAACGCTGAGAATGGTAACACAATGGCACGAACGTCTTATGAATATACCGTATTGAATGACCTTGAAAACCCGGATTATCTAGCATAGGGTTGGCTAGTAACTGTCACAACCTGAGCCCAAGAGTTCGGGGGTTAGCAAAAGCTAAACCGATGACACACGTACTCCTGTGCCTGTACACGTAGACCCGGTCTAAATGCACATGCACAAGGGAAGGTTCATTCATGCCAAACATGTACGCGGAAGCTGTAGATATCAAAACATCACACTAAACCATATAAGAAGAGAGTCCGAAAACAGAGCTGACATATATAGATAAAGGTTTTACAAAATGAGGCAAAATAAACATGTACAAATCATGATAGGACGCAATCGTGACAAATCTCAAAATGATGAAGACTTATATGCAATGATCCATGGCGCTCTCCAATGGAGTGACTACATCCACTTTTTTAGTCCGGATGGGACCTCGGGGGCCTCACTTGGAGTCTGGTCGACCGACAAAGGGTCGGTTTGGGTATGTGAGCCTACAACACCAAAAACAACTCGTGAATACAACGATTCAACAATTTATAAGCCATAACAAGTTAACACATCCTATGTCTAATAGAATAAAGAACATCATGTAAATCATAACAGGTCACATTCGTATACTAAGCTGTCGTGCAGGAAAGAAACATGCTATGTGAATCAATGTATACATGCGGTGTACATAACTAATTGGCGACTACATTGGCATATGCTCCTAAAAGAGGAATCTTATATCCGTGCTGAGAACACCATTGACCGGGCCAGGGTACAAATGGATCTCTGGTTCCTGGAGTTCGGATTCCCCAAGATGTTTCCTTACTGCAGCAAGGCCATGAAATCTATGCCAAATTCACACCGTCGGGATCCTAAGGCTGAGGCTAAGTAGTGCATGACCATACAGAGTCAATTATGAAAATCCTGAGTAGATCGTGACAAGCATATCATGCGTGCATATCCGAGAACATGTCTTATACGTGTAACATACATGCATACTCAAGGTACAGAAAACATAGTAGTATAATTAATAATGCGAGATTAGCTGAACCAAGCAATCATTCTAAAAAGTGGAGATCAATGATCGTCATACAACATGTCATACAAGCAAATCTTAGCATATCGAATCAAGTTCATTTACTACCCAACTCTAATCTAATTATCCAATGTTTCTAACCGTGCATGATGATATAATTTTAAGTTATCCGCTGCACCATTGTCTAATATTGCATTGTATCATATGGTGCACCGAAGTCCCTTAAACCAACACCCATAAGGAGGTGCTTAAGAACTGGATAACGAACATGAATGATTCGTAGCCCTCGAGATCATTCACGTATGTTTACATAATCCGTTGAGCAAGTCCATGTTGCCTACCTTCTATATCACAGGTCTTATGGGTCTCATTCCTTTCATAACTTTCTTACTGTTCAGGTCAGCCAGCTCAGCCGTGGATAACCTTACGACTTAGCCGTGGCTGGGCCGTAGAAGAGTTGCTGATTTGCATACTTTCAGTTATTTCCAGGTGTTACCCTGTATTGATCTACTACTGGGTTCATGGTTAGGTCACGGCGTAGCCGTAGTGCACTTGACGGCTCAGCCGTAGCACATTTCACGGCTTACCCGTGAATGCACTGCGTCGATTTCTTAAACTACTATAGAAGAACGGGGAAGACACCAAAGTAGCAAAAACACATCTAAAAGAAGGAAATGAGCTCAATTTGGGCTGTAACCATTCTAGGCATGCAAGATTATGAGAATCATCAAAAAATCAAGCATATATCAACATGGGTTCATACAAATTATGCTTATACTTGCCTTAATGGAGTTCAAACACACCAATTGTTGTCCTTGGGGCTTAATTCACATCCAAACACCACTCACAGCTATCATGCATGAGAAAGAGAGAGGGAGGTCATGAGTACAGTCATGGAAAATGAGAAAAAGAAAGGAGAGAAGAAACCAATACACATATACATACCATGAATCAGAGGAGGAAGGAGAGAAGACAAGCGGATCTTTCAATCTCCTTCTAGCTTGACTGAATCAAGGGAGAAAGGAAAGAGGAAAATCGAGAGAGAGAGAGAGAGAGAGAACCTTCAACGTGAGGGAAGAGAAGAGAGTGAGGGAGTTGAGTCGGTGATGGCTTATATTGGATAAGATTAAAGATAAAATTGCAATGGAGTCCAGTTCAAGAACCTATTTATAGTTTGAGTCAAATCCGGTCCAATGGAATCAGACGATATCTTTTGCAAACAACGTAGTTACGAAAGTTAACGAGCTCAACGAAAGACACGTGTTGACACCAAGATGATGCGAAAAAGACCACGCCTTATAAAAGCTAAAATTACGAAAAAAGGCTTGGTCTACCTAATTCAGGTCAAACTCACTCCAACTACCTATCCATGACCCGCAACGAAAGCAAAACAAAAGCAAAACACAATTAACAACTAAAGCAACATTAATTAGTCGCTAAATGAGGTTAAGCTGGGTTGGAGTGTTACAGTAACTATTCTCGATAACCTCTCAATCTAATTGCATTCACATTGATTGCAACCTTGAACTCAACATGATAGTTCACATCAGTATGCATTATTGATGATTAGTATTCTACTTAGTTGTGATTCTATGATTGGTATTTTCATCAAGACTGAAATACATTTCTGTATGAGTATAAACAGATCAGTATACGATGAGTATGGATTTCAAATTAATCCCAATATACTTCGAGTTGGCACCACTTAGATTATACCCCATAGGAGGTTCGAGGGGACGGAATGAGAGTATTTTATCGGTTATCTACTACAGTAGTTATCAGAAGAGTGAGTCGACGCCTTTAGGGTAGCTAGTCGGTCTTTGGCCCGATCGCTAGTGATTTTCCACGGATCAGTATACTCTCTTATTAGAGAGAAGATAGCAATGTGGTTGCCATTTGGTACAATGTGCTCTTTATTCATGATTCCTTATTCATGCTTACTCATGCATAAGTGCCAAGATTTTGATATTGCTTTCTTTTAATCATTACGTCATTTTAATTCAATTGTTATATCATGTTAAGCTTATGTATCCTTATCTTTGCATAATTGTCGTGTTAACAAGGTTACCTTAGTGTTATAGGTACAGAACCCGTTACTAATTCGGCACTCAGCGTACCCCCGGAGGGAACCCCAGCGTTACCTCAGGATGTGAACGAGTAGAACGATTAAAATATCTTTTTTTGATTCTCCTTAATAGCGCGAAACAGGCTTATTTTGGGTTGACTTAGCTTAGCCATGGATTAGCTTAGGGTTCATCTTAACACTCGACATTTTGTATTATTTATGAATTTTTCATACCTTATACATGTAGTAAGGATAATTAACAGACTTTGTTTTATTAATGAACTGAAGTGAATGTTTTATTGATGCATATGATATGTACAGGTGAATTCTCCAAGTTTCCACTTAATTAATTATACTTGTTAATACGTGTTCACGGATCTTCCTCATACGTACCTGTGTGATCACCCTTGTGACAGTTCATACGTGTCTTGTTATGGAAGGAATTGTCACGGGTACGTGTGTTACTCCTCGAAATCTACAATAAATCCCCAATTCTCTGATTCGGAGCGTGACAACACCTTCTTACGACTATGGCAGTCACAGCTCCAGGCTTTGAGAAAGTGAAACAAGAGTATGCTACAAACAAAGATTTTGGCATTATTTATTTAGATTTTTTCAATGGAGAATATGACAAACATTCACATTACAGCATATGTCACGCCCCGAAATTCGAGGTCCTTGGGACCCTCAAATCACGAGGCACGATGGGTCCACAAATGTAAAGCAAAAAAATTTTTTTATTAATAAATATCATTATGCAATAGTTACATGAACAAATAACTCTTATACATGCGACTAATGTTTAAAACAAAATTCTCGCAACTCATTCCTCAATCCTGGTCCCGCATGCAAGCTAAATATCCTTCATGTTCGGCTCAACTGCTAAAATCTGGGGAAAAACAAAGGGAGGGTGAGTACAACTCTGCAAGTAGACCCATTATGAAACCGTAGCAAACTGGTAACAATCAAGGAATCAAATTTATGAGCCACGGTTTCGAACAAATTATCAAGGAGCGAAATATGGCAATTTCAAAGATGATAAGATCAGATCAAATACAAATTGGCAAAGTCGGAATTCAGCAAAATTTACACAAGACGGAGGAAACAAACAAGATAATCTATTAATTAATCAAAACATCACAAATTATGAGCAACATCCTAAAACCAAACTAAGATAAGGCATCGCCGCAGTAAACAAAATAACAAAGTGTGCTCGTCAGAGTTAAGCCTGCGCCAAGCACAAGGTACCCGCTAGGTACAAGCCATTTCATATCCAAAGTGGCATGAAGCCTGAAATTCTGGTAATCTTCAAAACAAAGTGAGGCTAACTACAGACTAGAAATATTGCACAAAAGGGTCCCAATCCTAATGTCATACCCAAAAAGGGCTAAAATCCAAGTGTGAGCATCCCTACAGTGCATTGCCCATACTTTAGAGAATGCCTTGAGGTCAAATATGTATGAGCAAAAAAATCCAATAATTCACGAATTTCCAATTTACAAGCAAAGGTCAGGTTGGAAATACAAATCAAACCATATATCATCGAATCTTTAAACAAATCCAACCTTCTCAATCAAGTATCAATAATTCACTAAGAAATTTAGTTCATAACAAAATGGTGTCCAAGGATCAATATCAAATCTAACAATGAACAAATACAAAACAAATCAACTAACAAATTTCTGACATCAATGACAACACGATGATATCAATAAAATATCAAATCCAATGATCATCACATCAAAGGTGACAAAATTCCTCGGAACTCTATGATTATTTCAACAAATTTTAAAATTACAATTTAAAGCATGATTGAGACAAGGAATAGAAAACACAAGTACTAGGGTAACTTAGTAAGACTACTCGCCTGGATTAATGGTGAGTAGCGGATCTGACCTGACCTGGATGTCCAAGTGTCTCAATGTGAATTCCTATGAATGATCGGTCAACAATAATTAAGATTCGGGCTCATGTACAAATTAATGGGTCAAGTTTGGGTACATGTTTCCATGCAATGGGTTGACACACCTTAGTTTGGGACCAAGTTTGGCTATGCGAGTAGGCCCTAGGTGATATCATGTTATGCACAAATCTAAGGTGGGCCAGAAATAGAGTGGGTTGTATGCATGCTTAGAAACTAAGTGGGTTTGGGCTTACATATCATGAGTGAAATGTTGGATCAGATGGGTCCTATGACATGATGATGAAGTGGCTGTGATGATGGTGGGAATGGGTAACTGGGTTTGACAAGGAGAACAGAGATGCAGTGCTGGTTATCGTGCAGGTAGGCCCAAATCGGGTGGGTTGATGGTGTAGATTGAAGTGGGTATCATGAAGATCATGCGATGCTTAATTTACAAATGAAGAAAATGTTGCAGGGCAAGGAGGGGTTTGGCCATGGTGGAGGAAGATAAGAAGGAAAGAGGAGAAACAAAAATAAAAGAAAAGAAACAAAGGAGGAGGAGAGAAAATGACACAGTGGAAATGTATCTAAGAGGGAGGTGAAAATGAGTGCTCGGCGGTGGAGAAGAAAGGAAAAAGAACAGAAAAGCAAAGAAACGGAAAGAAGAAAATGCAGAGAAGAGGGAGAGAAGAGAGGGAAAGAACAGCCGAAAGAAGAAAGAAAAAGACACAAGACGGGAAGGGAGATGGGCTCACCGATTTTTGGACTAGCTAGTCAGGAATAGGGAGAGGAAAGAATAGGAGAAGAGGAGAAAGAACAGGGGACAATAATGGAAATCAGAGAAGAAGGAAGGTGGGAGAAAAAGACGACAAAACGATGGAAGGCAGAAAGTGAAGACAAGTTTTGTAATGGGTGGCGAAGGAAAAAAGAAGCATAAAAAAAAGGAGTAGGAAACATGAAGAACTGGGTTGATCTAACAGCAGAGAGGAAACCGACAGCAGTTGGAGAAGATTATGAAGATGGGCTCTGTTTGGATGGAAGGAAACCAGATAAGAAGAGGATGAAAAGAGAAGAAACAGAAGGAACAAGAAGGGAAACGAGAAGAAGAAACTGAAGAGGAAGAAGTAGGAGAAAAAGAAGATTGCAGAGATAACACGAGGAAGAAGAAGGAGGGGTGAAGAGAAGATGGGTTCGTTCATGGTGGTTTCATGGTGGATATGGCTTGGCTGGAGAATAAAAGATAGCAGGAGAGGAAGAGAAGATGAGCAGGGAAGAACCCACAAAGAAAAAAAGGAAGAAGATGGCTTCAGTCGATCACGGTTTCAGGTGCACGGTCAAGATGGGTTTAACAGAGGTGGGTGTAGTGAGAGAGAGAGAATGAAGAAGAAACATCAAAAGAAGAAGTTGTAGAAGGAAAATAGAGAAAAAGGAAAAGAGTGTAAGAGAGAAAATCCTACAAAAACAGGAGGAGGAGAAGAAGAACATGAATGAAAAAGGCGAGAAAAAAGGTTGGCAGGGAGAGGAAGAAGGCCATGCAGAGGAGATAGCCAACGTGGCTGGACTAGTACCGAGATGGGTACCAGTTCTGGGCTGGGCTCTTCGGCCAGGAACAGGGAGAGAACAAGAGGAGGGAGAAAAGGAGAAGGAAAGAAAACAAGGAGAAAAAAAGATCAGGCGACGATGAAATAGAGAGAGGCATTGGAGGGAGATGAAGAAGAAGAAAAGCCGGTTGCAGGCCCAGGTCAGGATGAAGTCAGGTCTAACCTAGCTGTTCGGTGCGGTCTGGGTTGGGGTACCTCGGGTGATGGAGGTTGAATCGGTGAGTTGTGATGAAGGGCTCAGATAATGCTCTTGATGATAGGGTGCAAAAGGCTATGCATCACAGATCCAATGCAAGGTGAAGGCACTGATTTAGGTGGCATGGCATGGATGAGACAAACATGATAGAATTTGAAAATCTTTATTACCATGTAAGGGAATTAAAATAACCTACTATAATAGTAACTATTGAAAGAAAGAGATAAAAAAAGAGAGGGACCATACCTTAAGAAAAGGTGAAAACTCTATACCAAAGAGGGAGAGGGCTTATGTTCATAGATGTGATTTCAAAGGAGAAGGTGGCTTTCTATTTATAGGAAAAATAAAAGCAAGGTCTCAAACGAATTTTAGTCTTAGCCAAACTTAGCCAATAGAAGATTAGTTTGAATTGAATTTCATCCTCAAGTAGGATTAGGATAACTCCATACAATTAAAGAGGTTTAATCCAATAAAACTCCAATTTGAACACAACTCTATGATTCTCAAACTCTAATAATTTACGGGACCTACATAGTAACTAATTAATTATCTAAATTTTAAATAGCTTAAAATTTTAAAAATAATAATAATGACAATCACCTATGGGGTCCATCAAGATTAAATCAAGGGTCAGGATTACTTCAAATTTAAAATTAAAATTCTGGTCATTACACTTTCATTGTAGTTGCTTATGCATTAATAATTAATAATATTCAGATTCAATTTTCCCTTTAGTTTGGTGTTGTTTCTTGGTTTTGATTATGCCTTAGGGCAGAAATTCAATCTTGGATTCGATTAATCCTTCGAGAGATTGATCTATTTTTCTCAATCATGGATTATGGTTTGCCACTATTTTGGCCCATTTTGGTTTGTAACACAATTTTCACCAATTTTTTTTCTTAATATTCATATCAAGAAACTTTCATAATTTATAATTTATTTTTATTATTTTATTTTTACATATATGTATATATTTTTTAATTTTAATTATTTCAAAAAGTTACTTTAAAAAGTTTCACCAAAATTATAAAATAACAAAATATTCTATCTTGGAGATCAAACTGAAATGATTACAGAAATGGAATTGACAACTACGTCGATAGGTCCATGGTTGAGACAGGTACGCTTAAAATTAAAATAAGAAAAAGTATGCACATATATTGTAGGCGAGTAATGTATAAATATGATTTGGTGCAACATGATGGGGAGGACATCCCAAACCCTAAATCAAGGATTGCTTCTTGACATGCAATCGTATTGACATTCGCATCTACACGCACTTAGATTTCAGATGTTGAATGTTCATTATACTTGGTGCAATCAGATGGTGAGGACATCCCAAACCCTAAGTTCGAGTAGAATGAGCCCCATCGAGTTCCACATGCTTCCAAAAAGTGTAGAAAGCGTATGTTAGCACAAGACATAGCTTTCTACATGTTTCAAGTGTTGGTCAAAGTTTAGGCTCAATGTTCCACCAGTGCCTAAGTTGCGGACCACTGCGACCACAATGCAGGTCAAGGTCCCTAGTAAGATTACTGGGGATGTATAGGGCAGCGTGCCCATACTAAGGTTTTAGGGGCAACGTCCCCGAAATAAAGACCGATATTCCATCAGGTTGTACAGAGGTTTTACGGAAAATTTTACGTTAGCATCACACCTATGGTTTGCCAAGGGTTAAGAGTGGTTTCATATTAATTTCCAAAGAAATGGGGTTCAAAACATGCAAGAGAATGCCCATTGGAGGGACCAAGGCTGATGGTATGCCCCTCACTATGCTGGCTTGTAGTTTAGTGCAGGAATGCACTCCATTACCGGCCAGCTTACTGACAGACGGCCAGCCAACCAGGCCAAGCGTCCGCAGGCAAAGGTGGCTCGTTTGTAGCAGAGTGCAGGGGACTGTTCCCTGCACTACAATTCAAAGAGAAATCAAAGAGAATTCCTATGTGAAGATGGTATGCAAACATGCCCTTAGGGTTTCCAAGGCTTGGAAAAATCTCTAAACACATAAAAAGACTTAATCAAACCCAATTAGATTTGTTAATTAAAAATAAAGCTCATGAAATAGAGTCTAACACGTGTACCCAAAACACAAGAGACAATCACATACAATAAATGTCATGTTTTTCAAATCAATACTTACCTTGGCCTCCTAGGACTCCCAATTAACTCCCAAACATGCTGAAAACTCATTGGAGCTCTTCCCACAGAAATTCCCAAAATCTACACACAATAACCCCCAAAAATAAAAATCCATGAAAACGTTGGAGAGAGCCCTTGCATGTCAAGATATTCGCGTAAATCGGGCTCCCGAATACAAAAAAAGACCAAGGAATTGTGAGATCTCACCTATAGAAGGTCCGTCCACAAGCTTAGGGGCTGCCCTTCCCTGCTAACACCGCTAGAAAGTGTTGGAAAACATTTGAAGGCTTGAGGAAGGTAGAGGAGGGAGAGAGAGAGAAGTATGAAATTGATTTAAGGCAAAACGGTTAAGAAATGAGCGAGAGAGGGGATAAGAACCACCAACAACCAACGGTTTTGGTCTTTCAAAAGCTGGGATCACGGGGAGAAGAAGAAATGAGGAAGAAAAAAAGAAGGGGGTCAGTTTATATATAGGTTGTCTAAGTGGGCTCCATTACGTGCCCAAAATTCGACCACAAAAACGAGAGTCTTTTGGACCTTGGATGGACTTAGGCCAAGAACGAAAGTTTTTTAAAATTAAAAGATCTTTCTAACAGGCTGGGTTTGGAAATTTTTTGAGATCATTTGTAAAAACACAATTCATTTTTAGAAACGACATTTTATCCCTAGCGAGTGAAAAATAGGAAAAAATGAGTTTTCGCGACTTCCAATGGACAAGGGTTGAAGACAAAATATTGGGATATTGAGACCTAACTTCTTAACCAATTTTTTTAAAAAAAATTTCATGATACTCGCGATTTTTTTCGAAAAGCCGAACTAGATCGGTCCAAGTACCAAACTTGGTTTGAAACCTCTTACAAATTTTCAAAATTTCATGAACACTCTCTCAACGCATAAAACTACTCAATTAAAGTATAAACATTCACCATTAACTATTAGTCATAATTAATTAATGCTAATCACAAAAATTAAGGATTGGGACCTTACACTTTTACTTTGATAATCCCGAGAATTTAGAATATACAATGATTGTAAATTTTCTTTTGAGAAATTTCTTTTGTTTTCGATTTTGATATTATTTTGAAAAAAAAATTTAGGCATATTCATTGCAAACCCTTACGAGATACAATTTGTCCACTATGATAACTCTTGGAGAGTGTCTTTTAAGAGGAATTTTAGAATGCCTAGGGTTGATTAGCATTCCAAATCATGGACATTTGAGAATTCTACATGGTGGAACATTCATTTTTGAATGCCACTTTCAAGAATTCTTCTTATTTAAACAAGGAGTTTAGAATTCAAAGAGACAACATCTGCACTTTGTCATAAATTTTAAAGAGAAATCTTAGCAGAAATGTTTACAAGCAAATAGGCCCCCAGAAATGTTTTCATAAAAGTGGAAAAAATTAAAGAAACATAGATAAATAAAATGGCTATCAAATTATCTCTTCTTTGCAACACATTCATAGTAGAGTGGTGTTAGCACCTAGATATCACAGCCCTGAGATGGATCCCCACGTCTTTTAGGCTGGTAGTATCACTTTCGGCAAATAGGCCAACCATGAAAAAAAAATCTCTCCTTTAATGGAAATTGAATCAAAGACAAGAGGAAAAATTAATACCCATCCATCATCTAAGTAGTATGAAGAAACTGGCAAATCCCATCTACAACTCCATTCTATATTCTTCACCTCTTAAATATTTCATTGTTGGAACCCATTTGACTATGAATTAGTAAGATTTCAATTCCAAGCAACAATTGGATAGTTGCCTCTGGAGAAAGAAGTTTTTCGAAGTTGAAGTTGATCAAACCTACCTTCGGTCAACCATGTCACAAGAAAGATTCAATGGATTAGCTATGCTATTTATTAATAAGGATTTGATAATTATGCAAGTTCAATTAGTAATTTTGCTTCAAAAAATGCAAGAAGAGTAATGTAAAAGTAATACTTTTTGTAGTTGGTTCAATTTTTTTTGGTATTGTAGCTTTCGATTGTGTATGATGGTTTTTCCTTCAGTCTATTTAAGTGAATTTTAATAATTAAGTATGTAAATGCGTGTGTTCAGATTTCGTGTTGATACTAACAAATGATGTGATATTTTGACTGCTTACCTTTACACCCATAATTTTATGTAAATATATATAGGGGCCCCATCGTAGAACTTCACTTTACACCCCAAAAATCTCAAGCCTAACTCTGGACCCACCCATTTCCATGTAATATTCTTGGATAAGTGAAATTAAAAAGTTTAAAATGTAGCTCTATCAAATCTTGATGTCTAACATCTCCATAAAGCTAAGTAAGAAAGGTCATGGCTAAATGTTTAAAAAATAAAAAATTTTAAAGAAAAATATTTAAAGGCTAATACTTCATTTACAACATTGTCATGTTGTTTAGTTATCTATTTGTCCTTTGTATTTATCTGCACTTGCAATTGAGTAGGAGGATGTCAAGTACTTGAAACAAGATCCATTTCAAATTAATATGTTTGTAATCCATTAGCTTTGAGAATTTTGTGAGCCACTCCACAAGAAAGGGATTTACGTAGATATTAAACAAATTCAATACAAGATGGTTGTTGTTCTTTGTTGGCACCAATAATTTTCAATATACTGGGTAATTTAAAATAAAAGAAATGAAAAGTTAAGTATGAATAAATTTTATAGGCATATAATGACTAGTTATACCAGCTATCTATCGACCTTCAAACGCAGATACTGTCATCTCATTCTTTGAACTGCTAGTTGAATTTGGATCAGGTAGACTTGTGGTAATGAAGGCAGGTTGTTTTGGTGCTTGGAGAGTTGTTGTTTCACTGATAAACATGATAACAACTGATGCCATGGTTGGTCGATCTACCGAATTTTCCTGCACACACAAAAGGCCTATTTGCAAGCACCTTTTCAATTCGACTAATTCGCATGTCTTAGATAAGTTTACATCTATGAAATCCACCCACTTTTCCTCCTTCCATAATTGCCATGCCGAGATAGTGTAAAGTAAATAAGAATAACTGGAACACAGAACCATTAGTTTGTAGAATAACTAGAACATAGAACCATTAGTATGTAAAAATATGTTTCTACTTACATGTCCTAGTAGTGTCAAAGACTCCTTGTTTTGAAAACTAAGGGAGTTCTTCTTTCCACTTATCATCTCAAGAAGTATGACCCCAAAACTGAAGACATCAGATTTCACCGAGAAAAGCCCATGAAAGGCATACTCCAGAGACATATAACCACTAGATTTAATCATATAAAAAAGTCAATTTCTAACATAAGTATTTCTTCTAAAGTGTTAAAGAAAACTATCATGTAAAACATCATATAGAAAGCAAGCAAGCATATCATATACAATGAGGGTGGATGTTGAAAGCTTACTATGTTCCAACCACTCTATTAGTATTTTCAGGATTCTGATTTCCAGCATATATTCGTGCCAAACCAAAATCTGAAATTTTAGGATGCATTTCCTCATCAAGAAGAATATTACTAGTTTTGAGATCTCTGTGAATAATTCTTAATCTAGAATCTTCATGAAGATAAAGAAGTCCTTTGGCAATTCCCAGAATAATATTGTAGCGCTTTTCCCAACATAATAACTTTGATCGATCTAGATCTGTCAAGCGTTCAAGAAAGGTTCAGTAATAAATTAGAGCTAACAAACATATGAGTTCATGTCATAAATAACTAAAAAGTTGTGAAAACCAACTGAATGAAAGTATTTGGGATTTGCGTTATAGGTGCGAACCGAAGAGGAAGTAGTCCAAGCTTTTATTTGGCATGTACTCATAGAGTAATATTAGCTCATCATCATCTTTAATACAATAACCTAAGAGCCGAACAAGATTTCTGTGTTGAAGTTTTGTAATCAACATAACCTCATTCTTAAACTCCTCTTGGCCCTGTTCTGAGTTTCTGGAAAGTCTTTTCGCTGCTACTTCCTGCCCTTCGGGCAACTTGCCCTAAAATATTATCAGTCAAATAAAATGGAATAAAGGTAGCAGAAAGATGCGAGTCAGTATATTCAAGATGCAATCCAAAATAAGATGTAAAGGAATTAAGATTTGATCATAGAGAGAACAAAATCAAAAGAAAAGACATGACCACATGAAGCATGAAGACAATCAGGAATTGCTGAACTAGAAAACAATGTTGCACATGAACTATTACTCGGTCTACTAAGAATTAAGAATAAAATAAAAAAGAAAAGACATGAGCACATGAAGCATGAAGGCAATTAAGAAATGTTGAACTAGAAAACACTATTGCACATGCACTATTACACAGTCTACCAATAATTTATTTGAGGGTCAAATAATAAATAAATATGTAGAAGTTAAAAAATTACCAAAATAGTTAAATTAATGGACCATAGAATTTTTCCTTTGTGGGTCAACATCTAAACAATGACATTTATTGGTGTGATGCTGCGATGAACTTTGTTGGGTCACTATAGATTCACCTCATGATTTAGTTTCTCAACATACCGTTGCACTACAAAAAACATATGATCTCATGGAATATGTTGCTCCTATTAGCTGAAAAGCTACAATTTATGGGGCCCGCCAATGCCCGCTATCATCAAGGAGACCCATCATCACCATCCATCCCCCTACAAAATTATTGTCATTCACCAAAATTTAGCACTTGTTCTTGTTGGATTGAAGACCCTCTTTTAACACTTTCTGCACCAGTGATTTTGTTGTCCAAAAGTCCATAGCGTACTTTGCCTATTAGGTATATTTAGTCTCTCTTATCTCGGCATAAACCTTATCATAGCCTTGATTGTTTGTGGACAAAGTTCAGCCTTAAAATGTTGCATCCATGTTAGTGTGTCACTGCAGTGTCATACGGGATATATTGTCATTAGTGTTGGTATGTCTCTCAGTGGTACCAAGTCATTGTCATTCTAGTTTGCCCAATTGGACCCACATGACAAACCAATAGTTATGGCTCCTCCTTCATTAGAAATGTACCTAAAATTTACAAGAATTGCAATGTTGTTATAATAACCATTGGGCCCTCATTAGTACACAACAAAACATTAGTTATGGCTCTCCCCCCTTGGTTGTCAATGGACCTAGAAATCACATCAATTGCTATGGCATTATAGTTAGATTGAATAATGTCAAGATCTGAATAAAATTAATAGTCCGTATAACAATATCCAACAATTACACTTTGGTACAATCTAGTTTTTAGTCATATTATGAACCAAGAAATAATGTTCATATGCAAAAGTTATCAAGATTAATTAAGGGATCTATAAGTCATTATCAAGTTTGCAACATGACATAGCTTTCTCTTATAAGCTAGTCGATTCTTTATGCTTTGATTTAACTTGGTTGTCTGGATTCAGATGAGAGGTGTGAAAACCTCTATTTAGTAGAGAAGTTTAAAGCATATACCTTATATACATGACCAAATCCCCCCCGTCCAAGCTTATTTGAATCTGAAAAGTTCTCTGTAGCTTGTAATACACATTCAAATTCATAAAATGGCACATCTAGGTCTCTCCTCTTATTTTCCCCAAACATTGATACATCTAGAAATTCATGCGACTTGATATCACCTGAGACAAAAATTCAACAAATATTATATTATTACTACATTTAAACAGAGAATAAGTAAACTGCTATCAAAAGAAGGTTGCAAACCAATCCCCTTTTTTGACCTACCCTTTTTCTTGATCTTTCCCCACAAGCAATAGACAATTGTCACTAACAAAATAGCGCCTGCAATAACTGTTGTTGAAATTATAATCGGCAACATTCTCTTTCTACTTGAAAAGCTCAATCCTTGAGGAGCATTATCTGCAATAAAAATAAGAACTAGTCACTGATTATGACTTCAACAAAAAAAAAAGAGAAAAAAAAAGAAAAAAATAAGAAAGAAGAAGAAGAAGAAAAGAAAAGCATAGATTAACAATTTTGTATGGGATATACAAAATTCTTACTCTTCTTAACATATTAAGAATTTCAGTATCAATTCAATGTATTCATGCTAATGACAATAGATTAAGCTGATGTACTTTAGTAAATGAATAGGGGTTGTATCCTGATAAGTACCATTCAAACATCAGTTGGGCCAACCTACACTCAGGCCCACACTGCAACCTAAAAGACCAAGTCATCTGGAAATTCTCAATAACTCCAACAGTTTACCCAATCAAATAGGATGTTACTCATCTTATCTACCTACATTCTATTACTAAAATAATGTGGAATCGATTGTAACTCTGGTACACAGTATAATTAAACTCAACCCAATAAAGGTAGAAGGTTGAATACCAGATACTCTGTCACAGTATGGTCTCATAGTACACAAAAGCACCCACGTGCATCACAACCTCATAGCTACAATTCTTTTTCTTCCTCCTCAAACCCCTCAACCACGACTTCATCAAACTCAAGATCCTCCACCTCAGCATCTCCAAGCTTTGTCATTTCAACTATTGCTCATCTTATTCCCATAAAACTTGACAACACCAATTTTCTTCATTATAAATCCTTGTTTCAACCTTTTTTTATGAAGCCATCACTTAGAAAGCTTCGTTGATGGATCTAAGCCAGCCCCTCCTTAGGAATCATTGTTTCAGGTGGCAAATCAGCCCTCAACCCAAAATATTAAAAATGGTGTAAACGTGATCAAACCCTCGTTTCGTGGATCAATGCCACCATTTCGGACTCTGCTCTTCCTTTCATCGTTTGCATGAGCACAGCAAAGGAAGCAGGGGACTCTCTGGAACGTCGATATGCATCACTTTCATGTTCCCACATCATCGAACTTAAGAAGCGCCTGCAACAAGTTAAGCAAGACTCTTCAACGATGCAAGACTATCTACATCAAATCAAGGATATATCTAATAAACGAGCAACATGTGATGCATCAGGGAGGAAAATCTTAAATTCCACACTTTGGCAAGTCTGGTACCTATATATCACCCCTTTCAGACGTCCATCAGAAAAAGATCTTGTCATGAGCCCATCTCAGTGGCAGAGCCGGCCCTGAGATTTTTGGGGCCAAAAGCGAAGTTCTATAATAGGGCCTCTATATATGTTCATATAAAATTATGGTTGAAATGGTAAATACTCAAAAACTAGTGCAGATTCCCACAAGTTCTATCTTGTACATTCAACTAGTGCAGATCCTATAAGGATTTTTATTTTGGCTAAATTCACGTATTGGGAAAAACTTGAGTCCATTGATCTGTATTTCATATTCTTAAGTATAGACTGTTGAACGCATTATAAGAAGTGCTGAATTAAAGAAATTTAGAAACACTGCATGAGCTCAAGCAGGCATTCTCACTTGTTCGATCGGGCTAAACAAAGATGACCGCGCTCAAGGCCATGAAGACCATGCTCAAGCCTAATAGGAAAATTACAAATAATTGGATGTGAGCAGCACGCGCTCGAGCGGGCGCTCACACCTGCTTGAGTGTAACACTCCGGCCCAGCTTAATCTGGTTTAGCGGTTCATTAATGTGTTTTTGGTTACATTTCTAGCGAATTAGTTTTATGCTTGTTGTTTTGTCCTTTTGAGTTTCGTTTCGAGTCATGGATAGGTAGTTGGGTTGAGTTTAATCTGGAATAGGTAGACATGAGCCATTTTTCATAATTTTAGACTTTGTGTCATGTTGTCTTTCATGCATCATCTTGGTGTCAACACGTGTATCTCGTCAAGCTCGTTGACTTCTGTAACTGACTCACATACAAACGACTTTGTTTGTTTCAGTTGGACGGTTATTTGACTTGAACTGTAATTATCTTCACCTTTTGGACTTTTATATAATTTCTGTCATCCTTATCTTATAAATTAGATACATGCACCGACTTCCTATCTATTTCCTCTCCCTTTTCAACGTCTTCTTCTCTCTCTCTCTTTTTCGCTCTTCGTTTTTTCCTTTCCTTTTCTTCTTCTTCACGATCAAAGAAAAGGGGAACTTCTTGTGCACCCAGTTTCTTGCCCATCTTTATGAGCTTCACTTCTTCTCCTCTCTCCTCCTGCTTATGCACTACATGCACTTAACACCTTTTCCTTCTTACATGGTTGTTAGAGTTACGCTTAGCGGTTGATTTGAGCCAAAGGACAACTATTTCACGGAAAAAAAAACTCATTTAAGGCAAGTATAAGCACACTAAAGATGAGCACATGTTGGTACATGGTGATTGGTATTAGTCTCCTTTAATCGCACAAGTGTGTTGTGCCTTACAGCCCTTTTATAGTCTTTATTTTTATACTTGTTGTCACCGTAGTGCAAATGATGCCATTTTAGTTGCTCTGTAACAAAGTTCTGTTACCCGACCGATCGGGTATGGTGTTTGACCAATTGGACGCCTTCCAAAACCGAAATCCGACCGATCGGGCTTCAGGATCGACTGGTTGGCCCTGAAGCATTTCACTCTGAGAGATTCAGTTTCTGACTGACTCCTCTTCTTACTCATCCTCATTTTCTTACTTTTAAACGCTAAGAGGACCCTTTTTATACTACATTCCCGAGTCTCTCTGCTCAATTAATTAATAAATTGGAGGACAGGATAGAGTTAATGATGAGACCTTATAGGGCCTTCACATGTTTTTTCTCAGCTTCTTAACTTGGCCAATGGACTACCTTCATAGCATGAATGGTCTTGAGGGCTGTGAATCATTCATATGTGTTGTCCAATTGTTAAGTACCTCGTCATGGGTGTTGGTTTAAGAGACTTCGATACACGTTTCTCGATACTTTGCAACACCCACAAAATAGATAACTGTGTATCAAAAAACTTAAAACTACATCATCATGCACGGTTAGAAACAATGAACAACTAGTTTAAGGTTGGCTAGTAAATGCTTATGACTCCCTAAACTAACTTGACTTGCATTGTATGTTGATTGCGGTTATTGCCCTCCATTTATTATTATTGTTTCGACTTGTAATTGTATTTGTCTGTTATTGTCTTGAAAGAGTTGATACTGGTATTGACCTTAATGTGATATGATGTGATGCATGTACTGCACCGCTTGCATGTGACTTGTATTGGTGTGCATTATATGACATGATTGATACAGTCTAGCTCTACTCAGCCTTAGCTTCAGGATACCCGATGGGCTTGACTTTGGCGTAGCCTGCTTGTTACCACTGTAGTGTGCTCCTATCCTCAGACTTCCAGACCCCGGGAACCAGAGACTCATTTGTGCCTTGGCCCGGTCGATGGTGTTCTCAACGCCTGCTCTCGATAGGGAGAATACAGCAAATGTAGTAGCCATCTAGCAAGTATATCTGTTTTATGATTCCGATAGCATGTTTTATTCTTATGCACGACGAGCCTAGTATATAAAAGTGAAACTCATTGCACTATTACCTGTTTGCTTAGTCTTATAGATACAATGCGTGTTACCATATTGTTTCCTTATGCTTTGCTAAATCGTCGTATTCATTAGTTGCCCTTGGTGTTGTAGGCTTAGATCCCACTACCGACCCCTTGTCAGTCGGCAAGACTGCAGAAGAGATAGTAGAAGCCCCATCAAGGCTAGAGGAGTGGGTGTGATCACTCCACCGGAGAGTGGATTGGCACTTGCATAAGTCTTTTTCTGTTGTTTGAGTCGCATTTAGTTTTGTAACATGGGATTGGTCTATGATTTCCATTTTGTATCTCCTCATATAGACACTGTTTCCTCACTTTTGGTTTCTACATCTTGTAATTCATGTAATCTTGTGTACATATTGTTTTGCATAGTGTGTCCTTCATGCAATGATACTTACAGCTTCCGCGTATACTATGTTTTGCATGTGTGAAATATTCCCGTGTGCATGTGCATTTAGACGAGGTCTAAGTGTATATGCACGGGAGTACGTGTGTCACCGATTAGGTTTTCCCTAATCCCCGATTTCTGGGCTCGGGTCGTGATATCGAGCGCACAGGTAGAAGCCTAGAGGATTACACAAATTTCTTTCCTATTTGTGGTAGACTTGCCTATTTCACTTGGATTTCGTTTCTTACCCTAAGGCACGAATTTTGGGCTTCAAATAGGGTGTTTCTTTTAACCTTATGCACACCTTCTCCATATTCTGAGTTGAGAGATCACATTGGAGATATTGTCTAGAGCTTTTATGAGAGATTAGATTGAAGGCTTTAAGTTCTAGAGTTGATGATTCTACTTCTTCATACGAGATTTGTTGATTCTCCTTTCTTTTAGAAGATTGTTCTCTTGTTGAAGAGACTCGTTCGTTGTAGAGATCAAGGCACTAACGGCGGGGCACCAAGGGACTGCGTGTTGTGAAGATCCATCAAGAACAACTACAATGCCTTGTGTTAAAAGACTAACTATAGGGTTGTGAGTATATTTTATATTGTGGAAGTTGGTGATTGATTTTGTAGACTTTGGAATCGTGGCTTTTTCCTATTCGGCTTTCCACGTTAAATTGTGTGTTGTCTTCTTTATATGTTTGATTGCTTTGATTTTTCCATGACATAGAAGTAGTAATCAAATCAAAATCTATAAGAAATCTCGGATATTAAAAACTTTCAATTGGTATCAGAGAAGGTCACACTAAATTACTGTGTTGATCTAAGGGATTTTCTAGAATGGAAATCAATAATGATGAAGGTTCTTCTACTGTGAAACCTTCTTTGTTGAATCGTGCCATTAATTATGCTTATTGGAAAGCAAGTATGATGATATTTTTGAAGTCAATAGATGAAGGAGTTTGGAAAATAGTGCTAACTGGGTACTGTTGATAAACAAATCACTGAAAAGCTAATAGCTTAATAGTCCAAAGATGAAACCTATGCCTGCAATTATAACAATAAAGCAATACATGTAATTTACAATGGAGTATCAATGACTGAATTTCATATGATCTCCACTTGTAAAAAAGCGAAAGAGGCAAGGGACAGCCTTTAAACAGTTCATGAGGGTACTAAAAAAGTGAAAGAATCTAAGATGCAAAGTTTATCATCTGCTTTTGAACTATTGAGGATGAGTGATGAGGAGAAGTTTGATAACTTTTACACTAAATTGAGAAATATTGTCAATTCAAGTCACAACTTAGGAGAATTAATTCCTAAAGAGAAGATTGTGAAAAAGATCCTTAGGTCTATTGCAATTAATTTCAATCCCAAGATTATTGCAATTGTTGAAGCCAACAAACTGAAAACTTTGAGACTTGATGAATTGGTTGATAACATGCAAACCTTTGAGACTGAATTTATTAATCATTAGTTAAAACCTTCTAGACTTGCGTTGAAAGCTTCCAAATCTTACAAGTTTTCTAAAGGTTCAAAGAAAGTGGAAGTTGCATTTGAATCTGATTCTGGAGAAGGGGATATGAAACTGTCTTCTGAGTTTGTGCAACCGTTTAACAAGTTGATGACAGGAAAGAAGATTGGATTCAAACTAATGCCAATTGGAAAGATTAAGTCTTCAAAGGGAGTCAAGTGTTTTGAATGTCAAGGTTATGGGAATATAGCTAATGATTGTGCAAATAAGAAGAAGAAGCCCATAGTCAGTAGCAATAAAGCCCTGAAAATCACTTGAGCTAGTGATCATTCTACTGATGAAGAAGAATCCCCCGAACCTGAACCTAATCCGAGTAAAAGAGGGAATAAAAAGTTTATTACTTCATGGCTGCATCATCACCATTTAATGATGATTCTAATGATAATAATGATAGTGAAGAAGTCTCATGAGAATGTTGATTGGGAAGCTCAATATAAATTTCTGTATGGTTAAAGCTAAAAACTGGGCAAGCATGCTGCAAAATTTGTGAAATAAGCTAAAGATGCTAAAGTTGAAATTCTATTTCTTAAGAAAAATCTAGAAGCAGCACATGCACAGATCATCCTAGTTAAAGGTCATAAAGGCTTTTTTCTTAAGAGTGTGGCTTCTAAGAAATAAGAATATGAATATTTGATAATAGAAGTATTAAAGAATTGGGCTGTAATTGATGATCTAAATATCAAGTTGAAGATGCTATTAACTAAGTTGGATGCTCCAATAGTAACACATGCTAGTTCGATTGTACTTGACCACATTTTAAGCGTTCAGAAGCTACATATTGACAAGACTGGTCTTGGATATTCTGATAGTGCATCAACATCTATTTTTGTTAAAAGCACTGTGAATGTATCATTACAAAACATACTACATCAAAGAATCCTATTGATTGTGTATCAAAGAGTTGGTCCAGTTCTACATCTGTACGAGCACCCACATGTCATCATTGTGAAAAACAAGGACACATCTGTCCTCATTGTAACAAGTTTAAAGCTATGCAAAAAAAAAAAAGCAATGGAAAGCTTAGTTTTCTACACCCACATCAAGTGCAATCTAGGTTTAAAAGGAAGATTTGCCATCTATTTTGGTTCACACTATGTTGAAATTCTTTAATTTACAAGTGTAGGTACCAAAATTCAAGTGCCCCTGACCAAGAAGATCAAGCCCCTACTAGTGCTGATAGGAGGATATCTTTGAGAGGGAGCTACTGCTAGATCCTGATTGACAATTTAATTACAAGATGACACCATATATTTGTCATCTTATACCGCACCGACCTTGTGGGATGCTTGAGCTCATTTATTGCCGTCTGATCCTCGAGTAGCCTGACTGCTAAGCCCACACAAGCCGGCCTCAACTTCATTGAAAGATTAAAATATATGAGGGCATTTTTGGGTTTTTGACAAAAATAAGGAAAAAAATGGCCAAAAGAATGGGAAATTCAGCCGTTTGTCCTCATCTGAAGAAAATGTGAAAAACTTAAGTCCTAATTTAAAATATAATTTTTTTCTGTTCTAATTTGAAATGTGATAAAAAAAATTAGGCCCTACTTTAAGATTCTCCCTTTAGTTATCTTGAAATGATATTTGACTTCATTTTATTAGTGAAGTGAATTTACCAAATACACCCAAGTCTTTTGAGTATACAATGTGGGTTGTTGGTTGTTCTTTGAGTGGGATTTGCAACTCTTTTCGACTAAAGGCATGTCACACCAATCCTATAAAATGAAGTGAGTTACCACGTATCCCTAATAGGATTCATCCTTCGTAATTAGAGATTCTAATTGCAATAGGATGCCTCTTTTATTTTCTGAGTTCATATCTTAAAACAAGCAAAAGACGCCCATCAAATCCAGAAGGGTCATATCCAACAAGTCCTATTTTCTCCCTTGTCAACCACTATATAGAGAGAACCATAAGCTTCGAGTAAGACTAGCTAAGCCCATTGCAGTTGTCAGAAGGGCAGACTTAAATGACCCAACCCAAATATGTTTAATAATCTAGTTTTAAAATCTATCATGGGCTAACCTAACTAAAGGCCCATTGATTTATCTGGGCAAAGCGAAATTTTCTCCTTTGGAGCCCGGACATGTGGCGGTGTGGCAATGTGGGATTTTAGATCCCTATCATATACAAAAACGGCCCCTCCTAAATTAAACATGCATACCGAATTGCGTCATGCAAACTCCCACAGGAGAAAATTGCTTTTTGGATAAATATTAGGCCAGTGACTAATTATCTGCAACTTTATAATACTCTTCTGTGACCGGCCTATTCGGACTACAACTGGGCTGCTATTGAAGGTTGTTACGGCTCAGCCCTTTCACAAATTCACATCTATCAAATTATGGGCTCCCCAGCCACAGCCTAGTGAAAAAGAGCCCAAGCACAGGAAATTGAACCTGAATCCGTATCTTCTAAAGGCAGAACCAATAGAATTATTTCACTAGGCAGTATGAAGAAACTAGCAAATCCCATGTACAACTCCATTTTATATTCTTCACCTTTTAAATATTTCATTGTTACCCATTTGACTATGAATTAGTAGGATTTCAATTCCAAGCAACAATTAGACCCACCCAGGGCCGGCCTTAAGCAAACTGTGGCAAAGCCATGGCTTCAGGCACCCTAACATGATTAAAAAAAATATATATGGGCCCTATATTTAGCTGACTCTATATACTTGGTCTAAGGATAAAAAGCTCAATCCTAAGTAAGCGGCTTGGTAGCCTGGGTCCAAAAGTAAAAAACAAAATTAGCTAATCCTAAATCTAAATGGAGACAACCAAAATTACACAAAGAAAATAGGTTAGATTGATGGGCCTGATGGTGTATTGTGGAAACAAAGGAGGGTCAAGTATGAGAGTAAGAGAGATTTTAAAAAATAGAAAGAAAAAGAAAATAAGCAACAAGAGTACGAGAGCCTTCAATGCCATGACAAGTGACTACTGTTAATGCTGTTAGCAAGACCTTTCAGAAAGAAGATATGCATGTTGATATTGCTATTGATCAGTTAAAAGGACTCATTGCTTTTTTTTTTTAGATTATAGAGAAACTGAACTTGAGAAGGCCATGATCGAAGCTAAAACAATTGCAGCTGAAATGGAAATTTAACCTGTATTTCATGGAAAACCATGGCATTTGCAGAAAGAAATAGTTTGACAAAAGTGATGGTAAAGAGATAATACAATCAGCTGAAGAATCCTTCAAATTTAATTAATTCTTATATAGAGTATATAAAGCTCTTTTTTTAATTAAGAGTAGGTTTGATCAATTTCAAAGTTGTGAAAAAGCTTTTGGATTTTTGTTTAATTTGAAGAAGTTTGATTCCACCAATGATGAATATTTAAAGACTTTTTGTGCCAACCTTGAGGATTCTCTAAAACATGACGGACTTTTAGATGCTGATGGAAGAGATCGATTTTCAGAATTGATTCTTAAAAGAAGTTTTACCAATAGAAACAAAAAGGCCAATTAAAGTATTAAATTACCTAAAAATGCGGGATGATTGTTTTCCGAATGCATGGATTGCTTACAAAATATTGTTGACTATACCAGTTACAGTTGTCTCTGGAGAAAGAAGTTTTTCGGAGTTGAAGTTGATCAAACTTACCTTTGGTCAACCATGTCATAAGAAAGATTGAATGGATTAGCTATGCTATCTATTGAGAAGTATTTGATAGAGAAACTTGATTATACAAGTTCAATTAGTAATTTTGCTTCTAAAATGAAAGAAGAGTAATGTTTAAGTGATACTTTCTGTAGTTGGTTCAATTTTTTTTGGTATTATAGTTTTGGATTGCATATGGTGGTTTTTCCTTCAGTCTATCTACATGAATTTTAATACACAATTTTAATAATTATATATGTAAATGCGTGTGTTTAGATTTCGTGTTGATACTAACAAATGATGTGATATTTTGAGTATTTACCATTACACCCATAATTTTATGTAAATATATATATGGGCCCATCATAGAACTTCACTTTACGCCCCGAAAACCTCAAGGCTGGCTTTGGACCCACCCCATTTCCATGTAGGATTCTAGGATAAATGAAGTTAAAAAGTTTGAATGATTGTCATGTAGTTCTATCAAATCTTGATGTCTAACATCTCTATAAAGCTAAGTATGAAAGGTCATGGCCAAATGTTTAAAAAATCAAAAATAAATTTTAAAGAAAAATATTTAAAGGCTAATATTTCATTTACTATATTGTCATGTTGTTCAGTTATCTATTTGTCCTTTTTATTTATTTGCAGTTGCAATTGAGTAGGAGGAGGTCAAGTACTTGAAACAAGATCCATTTCAAATTAATATGTTCGTAATCAGTTAGCTTTGAGAATTTTGTGAGCCACTCTACAAGAAAGGGATTTACGTATATATTAAACAAAATTCAATACAAGATGGTTGTTGTTCTTTGTTGGTACCAATATTTTTCACTATACTGGGTAATTTATATTAAAATAAATGAAATGTTAAGTATGAATAAATTTTATAGGCATATAATGACTAGTTATACCAGCTATCTATCGACCTTCAAACGTAGAAACTGTCATCTCATTCTTTGAATTGCTAGATGAATTTGGACCAGGTAAACTTGTGGTAATGAAGGCAGGTTGTTTTGGTGCTTGGAGAGTTTTTGTTTCACTGATAAACATGCTAACGACTGATGCCATGGTTGGTCGATCTGCTGAATTTTCCTGCACACACAAGAGGCCTATTTGCAAGCATCTTTTCAATTCAAGTAATTCGCATGCCTTAGGTAAGTTTACATCTACGAAATCCACCCACTTTTCCTCCTTCCATAATTGCCATGCCTGAGATAATGTAAAGTAAGTAAGAAAAACGAGAACATAAAACCATTAGTGTGTAAAAATATGTTTCTACTTACTTGTCCTAGAAGTGTCAAAGACTCATTGTTATGAAAAATAAGGGAGTTCTTTTTTCCGCTAATCATCTCAAGAAGTATGACCCCAAAACTGAAGACGTCAGATTTCACCGAGAAAAGGCCGTGAAAGGCATACTCCGGAGACATATAACCACTAGATTTAATCATATAAAAGGGTTAATTTCTGATATAAGTATTTCTTCTAAAGTGTCAAAGATAACTATCATGTAAAACATCATATAAAAAGAAAGCAAGTACATCATATACAATGAAGGTGGATGTTGAATGCTTACTATGTTCCAACAACTCTATTAGTATTTTTAGGATTTTGATTTCCAGCATATATCCGTGCCAAACCAAAATCTGAAATTTTAGGATTCATTTCCTCATCGAGAAGAATATTACTAGTTTTGAGATCTCTGTGAATAATTCTTAATCTAGAATCTTCATGAAGATAAAGAAGTCCTTTGGCGATTCCCAGAATAATATTGTAGCGCTTTTCCCAACATAATAACTTAGATCGATCTGAATCTGTCAAGTGTTTAAGAAAGGTTCAGTAACAAATTAGAGCTAACAAAAATATGAGTTCATGCCATAAATAACTAAAAAGTTGTGAAAACCAACTGAACGAAAGTATTTGGGATTTGGGTTATAGGTGCGAACCAAAGAGGAAATAGTCCAAGCTTTTATTTGGCATGTACTCATAGAGTAATATTAGCTCATCATCATCTTTAATACAATAACCTAAGAGCTGAACAAGATTTCTGTGTTGAAGTTTTGCAATCAGCATAACCTCATTCTTAAACTCCTCTAGGCCCTGTCCTGAGTTTCTGGAAAGTCTTTTCGCTGCTATTTCCTGCCCTTCAGACAACTTCCCCTAAAACATTAATGTCATAGTCAAATAAAACAGAGCAAAGGTAGTAGAAATATGTGAGTCAGTATATTCAAGACGCAATCCAAAATAAGATGTTAAGGAATTAAGATTTTATTATAGAAAGAACAAAATCAAAAAGAAAAGACATGACCATGTGAAGCATGAAGGCAATCAGGAAATGTTGAACTAGAAAACATTGTTGCACATGAACTATTACTCAGTCTACTAAGAATTAAGAACAAAATAAAAAAGAAAAGACATGAGCACATGAAGCATGAAGGCAACTAGGAAATGTTGAACCAGAAAACAGTATTGCACATGCACTATTACAGTCTACCAATAATTTATTTGTTGGTCAAATAATAAATAAATATATAAATGTTAAAAACTGCCAAAATAGGCCAATTAATGGACCATAGAATTTTTCCTTTGTGGGTCAACATATAAAAAATGACATTTATTGGTGTGATGCTGCGATGAACTTTTTTGGGTTACTATAGATTCACCTCATGATTTGGTTTCTCAACATGCCATTGCACTACAAAAACATATGATCTCATGGAATATGTTGGTCCTATTAGCTGAAAAGCAATAATTTATGGGGCCCGCTAATGCCCGCTATCATCAAGGAGACCCCTCATCACATCCCCCTCCAAAATTATAGTAATTCACCAAAATTTAGCACTCATTGTTGTTGGATTGAAGACCTTCTTTTAACACTTTCAGCACCATTGATATTGAGGTCCAAAAGTGCATATTGTACTTTGCCTATTAGGTATGTTTAGTCTCTCTTATCTAGCATAAACCTTATCATCGCCTTGATTGTTCGTGGACAAAGTTCAGCCTCAAAGTGTTGCATCCATGTCAGTGTGTCACTGCAGTGTCATACGGGATATATTCTCACTAGTGTGTTGGTATGTATCTTAGTGGTACCATGTCATTGTCATTCTAGTTTACCCAGTTGGACCCACATGACAAACCAATAGTTATGGTTCCTCTTCTTCATTAGAAATGTAGCTAAAATTCACAAGAATTGCAATGTTATTATAATAGCCATTGGGCCCTCATTAGTACACAACAAACCATTAGTTATGGCTCTCCTTTATGATACCCCGGTGCTCCAAATGCCTTGTGGTACCCATACCGACACGAAACAATATGGATATGGGTACGGAATAAGACAAGATATGGCTTGGATATGGTTCCCAATTTTAGGATACGGTTTTGCAATATTTTTTGCCCAAAATTAAGATAGATTTTGTCCATTTTGACCAATTTACTCCTAAATGAGCCCTTTCTTAGTTTGATTAAAAGAAAAGAAAAAAAGAAGGAGAAGAGGAGGAGGAGAAGTTGGTAGCGAGGAAGAAGATAACTAACTAGATAGGGGCTACTACTTTTGTTTTGATAGGTTGCTTCTTCAACTAGGTGGCAGACCATTATGTTGCTTTTTGCTACTATTGTTGGTTCAAGCTTCTAGCTTCAGGTATCATGTACGCCTCTTCTTCTTCTTATTCATTTATTATTCTTCTTTTTCATTTGATTATGCCCTAGAGATGCAAAAGGGGCAATAGAACCAATTGCATTTTATTAATGAGAATGGGCCCATTAGGCTTTTTTTTTATTTCTTTCTATTTTAATGTTGAGCTACTAGGCCAACCAAGACACTTGACCCACTTTTTTTTTCTTTTCTTCTATGTTAAGATACTGTCAGGCCCACCTCATTGAAATTTGATTCACACAGTGGGGCTCGTAATATTTGAGCCCTAAAATAAGTATTTATATGTATATATTTTTTAAAATGCCGCACTCGTATCCGTATCCTAAAATTTTCAAGTTGTCATATCGAACCCTTGTTCCCCGTGTCCGTATCCATACCCGTGTCCATATCTAGGCATCATAGGCGATACCCCCTTGGTTGTCAACGGACCTGGAAATCACATCAATTGCTATGTCATTATGGTTAAATTGAACAATGTCAAGATTTGAATAAAATTAATAGTCCGTATAACAATAGCCAACAACTACACTTTGGTACTATCTAGTTTTTAGTCATATTATGAACCAAGAAATAATGTTCATATGCAAAAGCTGTCAAGATTAATTAATGATCTATAATTCATTGTCAAGTTAGCAACATGACATCGCGTTCTTTCTTATAAGCTAGTTGATTTATTGTGTTTTGATTTAACTTGGTTGTTTGGATTCAAATGAGAGGTGTGAAACCTCTATTTAGTAGAGAAGTTTAAAGCATATACCTTATATACATGACCAAATCCCCCCTGTCCAAGCTTATTTGAATCTGAAAAGTTCTCTGTAGCTTTTAGTACACATTCAAATTCATAAAATGGCACATCTAGGTCTCTCTTATTTTCCCCAAACATTGATACATCTAGAAATCCATGCGGCATGATATCTCCTGAGACAAAAATTCAACAAATATTATCTTATTACTATATTTAAATAGAGAATAAGTAAACTACTATCAAAAGAAGGTTGCAAACCAATCCCCTTTTTTGACCTACCCTTTTTCTTGGTCTTTCTCCACAAGCAGTAAAAAATTGTCGCTGACAAAATAACGCCTACAATAACTGTTGTTGAAATTATAATCGGCAACATTCTCTTTCTACTTGAAAAGCTCAATCCTGGAGGAGCGTAATCTGCAATAAAAACAAGAACTTGTCACTGATTATGACTTTAGCCAAAAAAAAAAAAAAAAAGAAGAAGAAAGAAAGAAGAAGAAGAAAAGAAAAACATAGATTAAGAATTTTGTATGGGATATATAACATATTAAGAATTTTTAGAATCAATTCAATGAATTCATGCAAATGACAATAGATTAAGTTGACGTACATTAGGAAATGAATAGGGGCTATATCCTACTAAGTACCATTCTAACATCAGTTGGGCCAACCTGCACTCAGGCCCACACTGCAACTTAAAAGACCAAGTCATTTGGAAGTTCTCAATAACTCCAATTTACCCAGTCAAATAGGATGTTACTCATCTTATCTACCTACATTCAGTTACTGAAATAATGTGGAATCGATTGTAACTCTGGTACATAGTATAATTAAACTACAACCCAATAAAGGTAGAAGGTTGAATACCAAATACTCTTTCACAGTATGGTCTCATAGCAAACAAAAGCACCCACGTGCATCACAACCTCACAGCTATAGTTCTTTATCTTCCTCCTCAAACCTCTCAACCATGACTTCATCAAACTCAAGATCCTGCACCTCAACATCTCCAAGCTTTGTCATCTCAACTATTGCGCATCTTATTCCCATAAAACTTGATAACACCAATTTTTTTGTGTGTAAATCCTTGTTTCAACCCTTTTTATGAAGCCATCACTTAGAAAGCTTCGTTGATGGATCCAAGATAGCCCCAGCTTAAGAAATCACTGTTTGAGGTGGCAAATCAGCCCCCAACTCAAAATATTAAGAGTGGTTAAAACGTGATCAAACCCTCCTTTCGTGGATCAATGCCAACCTTTCGGACTTTGCTCTTCCCTACATCGTTGGCATGAACATAGCAAAGGAAGCAAGGGACTCTCTGGAACATTGATATGCATCACTTTCGTGTTCCCACATCATCAAACTTAAGAAGCGCCTACAACAAGTCAAGCAAGGCTCTTTAGCCATGCAAGATTATCTACATCAAATCAAGGTTATCTCTAATAAACAAGCAATATGAGGTGCCTCAGTGAGGAAGATCTTATATTCCATACTTTGTGTAACACTCCGGCCTAGCTTAATCCGGTTTAACGTCTAATTAACCCTCCTTGTGGTTATGTTCCAGTGGATTAGTTTCGTGCATGTTGTTTTATCGTTTTGAATTCTATTTCGGGTCATGGATAAGTAGTTAGGTTGAGTTTGACCTGGATTAGGTAGACATGAGCCCTTTTTTGTACTTTTAGATTTTGTCAGATGTTGCCAGTGATGCATCATCTTGGTGTTAACACGTGTATCTCGTCGAGCTCGTTACTTTCCATAACTAACCCGTATGTAAACGACTTCGTTTGTTTCCGTTGGACCGTTAACCAACTCAAACTGTAATTCTCTTGAAAGGTTGGACTTTTATCTCATTTTCTTAATCCTTATCTTATATTAGCCAAGTGCATGGGCCATCCTTCATCTTATTCAACGTTTTCTTCGTCTTTCTCTCCCTTCCTTCGTTTCTTCTTTTCTTTTTCTTTTTTTTCTCCACGATTAAGTCAAGGAAAAGGGGGATTTTGTGCACTCACCATATCCGATATCTCCTTGTGTGTGTTGAGGTAAAAGTTGAGTTCGTGGTCAACTCGAATTCATTTCCTTCTCCACTGCATGCACTCATTTCTCCCTCCTTTTCTCATGCATGGGTGTTAGAACAGCATGTAGCTAGCGAATTTGAGCCCAAGGACAACAAGTAACGTGTAAAAGCTCAGTTGAGGCAAGTATAAGCATAATATGGATGAACACCTGTTGGTAACCTTTGATTGCTTTTACTCTCATATCTCTTGCATGATTTGGTGTTTTATAACCCTCTTGGATTAGATTCTATATGGTTATTATCTTTGTTTTCAGTCTTGGCCAAATTCCAGTTTTTCTGTAACAGGTTCAAACGTTCAGTTTCTGAAACTTACGGCTAAGCCATAAAGTGTTACGGTTCAATGTCCAGAGAGCTGCAAAACCGAAGTTTACTCTATGGTAGGGCTATGACTAAGCCGTAGAATGTACTACGGCTACGCCATAGGCTAACCATGACCCAGTCGTAGGTCAAGTTACGGCTGGATGTCCAGAGAGTTGAAATTTTAGAAGACCTTCCACGGCTAAGCCGTGTAATGTATTACAGCTAAGCCAAACCCTCACCGTGGCTAAGCCGTAGAACAAAATAAGGCTAAGCCGTAGAACAAAACAGGGCTAAGCCGTAAATGCAGATGAACAGTAAGGGGAACCACAGCTGAGCCGCAGTGCATAGTACGGTTAAGCCATAAGATGCCTACAGCAAAGCCGTAAGTTACCTTACGGCTAAGCCATGAGACCACAGAAATGGTGAAAAAGATAGGATAATGATGAGACCTTATAGGGCCTTCATATGGAATTCCCAAACCTTTTAACTTGCCCAATGGACCACCTAAATAGCATGAATGGTCTTGAGGGCTGTGATTCATTCATGTGTGTTGTCCAGTTGTTAAGCACCTCCCCATGGGTGTTGGTTTAAGGGACCTCGATACACGTTTCCTAATACATTGCAACACCAATAAGACGAACAACTATGTATCGAATAACTTAAAACTACATCATCATGCATGGTTAGAAACATTGGACAACTAGCTTAGGATTGGCTAGTAAACAACTGTAATTCACAGTAATAACTAGACTTGCATGGCATATTGATTTTGATTATTGCCTTCTATGCTCTTATCCTTGTTCGACTTGTATTGGTATTGAATTCGTCTTGCATTGGTAATGAACGAATTGACTCTGGTGTTTAACCCTAGCATGATGCACATACTGTACCGCCTGTTTGTGATATGATTGTACTGCCTGCATGTGACATTGATTTGATGTACATCATCTAATATGACTGAAATGGTCTGACTCTACTCAGCCTCAGCCTTAGGATACCCAATGAGGTTGACTTTGGTATAGCCTGCTTGTTACTATTGCAGTGTGCCCCTGTCCTGGGATTTTGGACCCTGGGAACTAAAGACCCATTCGAACCCTGGCCCGGTCGATGGTGTTCTCGTCTTACTTGCTCTCAATGGGGAGACTATGGCAAATGTAGTAGCCACCTAGCCAGTACATCTGTTTTATGATTCTGATAGCATGTTTTATTCTTATGCACAATTTGCCTAGTAGACTAACGTAAAAATCAATGCAATCTTATTTGTTTTATTCTGCTAGACACAACGTGTTTTACCTTATTGTCTACTTATGCTTTGCTGAATTGTTGTATTCATTTAGTTGTTTTTGGTGTTGCAGGCTCAGATCCCTCTACCGACCCATTGTCAGTCGGCCAGACTCCAGGAGAGACCCAGGAGGCCCAGTCAGGGCTAGAGGAGTGGATTTGATCCCTCCCATGGAAAGCGGTCTTACATGGCAACAGTTCCTCATTTTGTGTGTGTGGGGCCTACATTAACTTTTGTACCAGGGTTTTTGGTTACACCTTGTAATTGTCTCTAAGAAATTGTTTCCCCATGTTGTATTATACATTTTGTAACTAATGTAACCTTTTGCAGTTATTGTTCCTATTTGTATATCCTCCTTGGATGCAATGATACGTACAGCTTCCGCGTACACCCATGTGTGCACGTGTGAGTATCCCTTGTGTGTGTACACTTAGACAAGGTTTAGGTGTGCGTGCACAAGAGTACGTGTGTCATTGGTTAGGTTTGAACTAACCCCCGATTTCTTGGCTCGGGTTGTGACACTTTGGCAGGTCTGTTACTTATATATTGCCCCTTTCAGACGTCCATCAGAATAAGACCTTGTCATGAGCCCATCTCATTGGCAGGGCCGGGCCTGAGATTTTCGGGGCCAAAAGAGAAGTTCTATGATGGGGTCCTTATATATATATTCATATAAAATTATGGCTGTAACGGTAAGTACTCAAAAACTAATGCAGGTTCCCACAGGTTCTATCTTGTACATTCAACTAGTGTAGATCCTGTAAGGATTTTTATTTTGGCTAAATTCATGTATTGGGAAAAAATTGAGTTCATTGATCTGTATTTCATATTCTTAAGTATGGACTGTTGAACGCATTGCAAGGAGTGCTAAATTGAAGAATATTAGCAACATAGCATGAGCTCGAGCGGGCATTCTCACATGCTCGAGCGGGCTAGACAGAGACAACTACGCTTAAAGCCATGAAGACCGTGCTCAAGCCTAACAAAAAAATTACAAATAGCTGGATGTGAGCAGCATGTGCTCGAGCGGGCGCTCATATGTGCTCATGCGCACAAGCGGCAGAAGCCTAGTGGATTACACGAATTTCTTTCCTATTTGTGCTAGACTTCCTATCTCACTTGGATTTGGTTTTTGACCCTAAATCGCGAATTTTGGGCTTTAAATAAGGTGTTCCTCTCAACCTTATACACACCTTATCCATATTTTGAGTTAAGAGATCACATTGGAGATATTGTCTGCAGCTGTTATGAGAGATTGCGATGAAGGTTTCAAGTTCTTGAATTGATTCTTCTACTTTTTCATATGAGATTTGTTGGTTCTCCTTTCTTGTAGAAGATTGTTCTCTTGTTGAAGAGAATTATCCGTCGTGGAGATCAAAGCACTAATAGTGGGGCACCGAGGGACTGCTTATTATGAAGATCCATGAAGAGCAACTACAACGCCTTATGTTAAAGGATTGACTATAGGGTTGAGAGTATATTTTATACTACAAAAGTTAGTGATTGATTTTGTCCATTTTGGACTTGTAGTTTTTCCCATTTAGGTTTCCATGTTAAATTGTGTGTTGTCTTCTTTATGTGTTTAATTGCTTTGATTTTTCCATTGCATAGAAGTAATAATCAAATCATAATTTATATAAATCCCAGGCATTAAAAGCTTTCAATTGGTATCAGAGTAGGTTACACTAAGTTATTGTGTGTTGATTTAAGGGATTCTCTATAACAAATTCGACAATGATAAAGGTTCTTCTACTGTGAAACCTTCTTTGTTGAATGATGCCATTAATTATGCTTATTGGAAAGCACATATGATGATATTTTTGAAACCAGTTGTAACACTCCAATCCCCTTTATGTATATGGTTTTCGAGTTTTATTTATATCGTTGTCTTTTCCGTTCCGTATTTGTTTTGGCTTCCGCTATTTGTTTCGTTGCCTGCTATGATATGTACAGCTTCCGCGTACTCTTAGTTCGCACGTGTTAGATCCCTTGTGTGTGTGCATCTGGACTAGGTTTGGATGTACGTGCACGGGAGTACGTGTGTCACTGGTTTAGCTTTTCGCTAACCCCCGATTTCTGGGCTCGGGTCGTGACATACGTATTGTATGGTATCAGAGCATGCTAGTTATAAGCATGTAGACATCTAAGATCGTGGTGAGATAACGCTTCGACTATTTGACTCGAAGTCTAATATGTTGACTCTTGGGATTTGACTAACTCAGGGCATTTTATATTTGTGTGCTATGTTTCTTTTCCTTTTGCAGGATGGCATCAGGATCCGGATCTCGGGATGAGAATCAACAGGGCCATAACGGTGATAGTGGATCGTTACCCCCACATATAAGTAGTGAGGAGCGTATGATGATGATGATGCAGTCTATGCAGTCATTGCAGGCTCAGATGGCATCCATGGTGGATAGGCAGAGTCAGGCTGCTGCGTCAGCATCACCTCGTGTGGACCAGCAAGTGATCTTCCATCCCAAGGAAGCAGATCCAAATGCTCTTTTTGATAAGTTCCGTAAGCGAGGGGCGACTGAGTTCCATGGGATAGAGGATGCATTGCAAGCTGAGCAATGGTTGGAGCAGACTGAAGAGCTATTTGATACAATTGTGTGTAGCAACAAACAGAAGGTAGTTCTCACAGCCTCTATGCTTCGGAGTGTAGCCAAGACATGGTGGAGGAGTGTCAAGAGCTCATTCCAGACTATGCCCAGTGCCACAGTTTGGGAGACCTTCAAGCAGCAATTCCGTCGGAAGTTCATGCCTCTCCATATTCAGCGAGCCAAGGAAGTGGAATTCTTCAACCTTCAGCAGAGACAGATGTCGGTTGCAGATTATGTACACAAGTTTACAGAGTTGTCTCACTTTGCAGAGGACATGGTGAACACTGAGTATAAAAAGGTGACTCGCTTCGTCAACGGCCAGAACCCGAGACATAAACGCCACGTAGTTGCATGTATGTGGCCGGCTACCTTGGATGACGCTATTGACAGGGCCTATGATGCAGAAGCCATATTTGAGGAGGAGCGAACTGAGGCTAAGAGGGCGGCAGGTTCCAGTGGCAGAAGTCAGTTTCAGAAGAAGTTCAAGGGTAAGCAGGGTAGTTCGAGCAGTACTCAGGTGGTTTGCAGTCATTGTGGGAAGGATTACCCTACAGATAGATGTTGGAGGAAGAGTGGGGCTTGTTTCGGTTGTGGCTCCACGGACCACAAGGCCCAATGCCCGAAGTTTCAGTCCTCTCCACAGACGAGATCTGCAGGATCTACAGCGCAGGGCAAATCCCAGCCAGCTCGCCCAGCCCAGAAGCAGAACCGCCAGACAGCCCGAGCCTATGCTACTACGCATGAGGGCGCGGAGGAGGCTACGGTCGTGGAAGGTAAAATTTTAATTTCTGATGCTGAAGCTTTAGCCTTATTTGACTCCGAGTCCACGCGTTCGTACGTAGCACCCCATTTTGTTGTGCAGCTTCGACAGCGACCCACACCGCTCCCATACTTGTTGCTAGTATCCACTCCGGTTGGTAAACGGGTGGAGTACAGTGTCTTCTACCCTCAGTGTGATGTGCGGATAGCTGGTCATCAGCTCCCGGTAGACCTCGTGTTGCTCACGACACTGGATTTTGATGTGATTCTTGGTATGGACTGGCTTGCGAGATATCATGCGTGTATTAATTGCTACAGTAAGGCTATCTATTTTGATCTGGGCAGCGGATTTCGATTTGAAGGCAGCCAGACGAAGTGCCCAAGGCGTGTGATCTCTGCTTGTAAAGCAGACAGGATGCTTCGTAGGGGATGTGAGGGATTTCTTGCATTCATTTCAGAGAAGAAGGATCAGCGACAGCTCAGTGAGATCCCAGTAGTCAGCGAGTTTCCGGATGTCTTCCCGGAGGATGTGCCAGAGTTGCCACCAGTTCGAGAGGTAGAGTTCTCGATCGACGTGATGCCGGGTACAGCACCCATCAGTAGAGCTCCATATCGTATGGCACCTGCAGAGTTGTTGGAATTGAAAAAACAGTTGCAGGATCTGTTGGATAAAGGGTTCATACGCCCAAGTGTTTCACCTTGGGGAGCTCCTGTATTGTTTGTCAAGAAGAAGGATGGCAATTTCCGGATGTGCATTGACTACAGACAGTTGAACAAAGTGACCATCAAGAACAAATATCCATTACCTAGGATCGATGAGTTTTTCGATCAGCTTCAGGGTGCAGCTTACTTCTCGAAGATTAACTTAAGGTCAGGATATCACCAGCTCCGGGTGAAGGATGAGGATGTTCCTAAGACAGCTTTCAGGACTCAGTATGGACACTACGAGTTCCTTGTCATGCCATTTGGTTTGACGAACGCACCTGCAGCTTTTATGGCATTGATGAATAGGGTGTTTACTTCCTTTTTGGACCAGTTTGTTGTGGTATTTATAGATGACATATTGGTCTATTCGAAGACTGCTGAGGAGCATACAGATCATCTGAGAAAAGCATTGCAACTGCTTAGGGATCACAAGTTGTATGCAAAGTTGTCTAAGTGTGATTTCTGGTTAGAGCAAGTTGCATTTTTGGGACATGTGATTCCTAGAGAGGGATTGATGGTGGATCCAGCTAAGATTGAGGCAGCAGTCCATTGGCCCCGTCCTAGATCAGTGACAGAGATTCGGAGTTTTCTGGGATTTGTGGGATATTACCGCAGGTTTGTGCAGGACTTCTCGAAGATTTCAGCCCCGCTGACTCAGTTGACCCGGAAGAAGGTCCCGTATGAGTGAACAGAGAAGTGTGAGCGTAGTTTTTAGATGTTGAAAGAAAAGCTCACTACGGCGCCAGTGTTGACTCTCCCGGATGGTAGTGAGGGATTCGTGATTTATTCCGATGCTTCTCGAGTTGGACTAGGCTGTGTACTGATGCAGAATCAGAAAGTGATTGCATATGGATCCAGACAGCTGAAAGAGCATGAGAAGAACTATGCCACACATGACTTGGAGCTAGCAGCCATTATATTTGCACTGAAGTTGTGGCGACATTACTTGTACGGTGTGAAGTTCGAGGTCCATTCCGATCATCACAGTCTGCAGTACCTGTTTGATCAGCATGACTTGAATATGAGGCAGCGGAGGTGGTTGGAGTTTATCAAGGACTACGACTTTCCGATCAAGTACCATCCAGGCAAAGGGAATGTAGTTGCAGATGCGCTTAGCAGGAGGACAGACAGTCTTCAGGTGTTGGCAGGATTCTATATGCTTGTGCATGATCAGCCTGTTGAGGTTCGGATGGTAGGAGAATTGGTGACATTAGCTACTACCGTCGTGTTTCAGCCTGAGGTGATTCAGCAGATCAAGGATCGCCAGTTTGAGGACCCTCTCCTGGTGAAGTTCAGAGATCGGATTGCAGATCGACCAGATTTCAGCCTGGTAGATGGAGTTTTGTACTTCAGGAATAGATTGTGTGTTCCCGCTGTGGATGAGCTGAAAGAAAAGTTGATGACAGATGCGCACGATGCCCGATATGTGATGCACCCCGGGAGTAAGAAGATGTACCGGAACTTGAAAGATAGATTTTGGTGGAATAATATGAAGCGGGAGATCGCAGGGTTCGTAGCTCGATGTTTGACCTGTCAGAGGGTGAAAGCTGATCATCAGCGACCTCCGGGATCATTGCATCCATTACACATTCCGCAGTGGAAGTGGGAGCACATTACCATGGATTTCGTCTCCGGTTTTCCGCCGACCAGTAGAAAGAACAATGCGATCTGGGTAATAGTGGACAGATTGACGAAGTCAGCACATTTCCTTCCGTTCAAGAAAGGGATGACATTCACAGAGATGGCCAGGAAGTTTGTTGACGAGATAGTCAGATTGCATGGCACCCCAGTATCGATTGTGTCTGATCGCGACAGTCGTTTTGTGTCTTCGTTCTGGAGAGCATTTCAGGAAGCTATGGGCACGAAGTTAAGCTTTAGTATGGCATACCACCCCCAGACCGATGGGCAGTTGGAGCGTACCATTCAGACGTTGGAGGATATGCTCCGAGCGAGCGTGCTGAACTTTGAGAAGGAATGGGATACGCATCTGGCATTGTGTGAGTTTGCCTACAACAACAGCTTCCACGAGAGTATTGGTATGGCACCATATGAAGCTCTATACGGACACAAGTGCAGAACCCCTGTGTGCTGGGAAGAGGTAGGAACAAGAAGTTTCCATGGTCCGACAATCATTGCTGAGACGACAGAGAAAGTGCAGAAAGTGATAGAGAATCTGAAGATTGCTCGATCCAGGCAGAAGAGCTATGCGGATACTCGGAGGAGACCGTTGGCATTCCAAGTCGGAGATTGGGTATTTCTTAAAGTTTCTCCGATGAAGGGCACGGTACGGTTTGGTCAGAAGGGCAAGTTAGCTCCAAGATATGTGGGCCGTTCGAAGTTAAAAGCCGAGTTGGAGATTTAGCCTATCGGTTAACGCTTCCAGTTGAGTTCTCCGGTGTTCACGATGTATTCCATGTGTCGATGCTCCGTAAGTACGTGCCAGATCCGAGCCATGTGATTCGCTACGATGACATTCAGATTCAGCCTAATGCAACTTACGTTGAGCGTCCGCTTCGCATCGTTGGTACACGAGAGCAGATCCTCCGTACCAGGACTATCAGATGGGTTAAAGTGTTGTGGGAGCATCACGGTCCAAATGAGGCTACATGGGAGCTAGAGGAGCAGCTAGCGCGCCAGTACCCTCAGCTCTTTGCGCAGGTAGGTGGTCATTCCGAGGACGGAATGATTCCTAATGGGGGAGGATGTAACACTCCGATCCCCTTTGAGCCGGATTAGTGGCTCATTAGCGTGTTTTTCTGTTGTTTTATTCTTTTGAACTTGGTTTTGGGTCTTGGATAGGTAGTTGAGTAACCTCTGACCTGAGATAGGTAGTTCTAAGCCCTTTTTCGTAATTTTGCTTTTGCTTTGCTTGCATCATCTTTGCATCATCTTGGGTCAACATGTGTATTTTGTTGAGCTCGTCAATTTCTGTAACTGTGTCAAATCTATTCGGAGTACATTGGAGAAGTTGGACCTTCGTGTGACTTAAACTGTAAATAGTTTAAACTCTTCGGACCTTGTTTTAAACTCCAAAACCTATATATGTTGACTCATCAGCCAGATGTCTTGTTCATTTCATGGATCGACTGCATGCAACTCCAGAGCACTCCACGTTTTCTCTTCCACTTCTTCTCCCTTCTTCATTCTCTACTTCGGTCTTGTTGGTGTGAGAGTTACATCTCTTCCGAGTGGGTTTTTTCTTCTCTCTTATCTCTGTCTATTGCTTCTTCTCTGCGATTCTTCCTTCTTCTTCTCCAATTGCATCTCTCCTTCTCTGATTTCTGTATTCTCATCTCATGCATGGGTTGTTTCTTTGATTTGCTTTGATTTTAGTTGATTTGGAGCTTGATTCAGTGGATTGACAGAGTTTTGAGGCAAGTATAAGTACAGGATTGTTTAACACATATGGGTGTTTTGTTTGATTGCCTTGATTCATCCTTATGCTTTGTATAAAATGTTTTACAGCCAATTTCTAAGATGTTAGGATCAGATGAGCTTGTTTTGGAGACATTTCTGTACAAAAATTCCAGTTCTGTAACTCTCCCGATTCGTTCTCTGTATTGTACGGCTAAGCCGTAACATTGTACGGCTCACATTCCAGAGACTTGAAATTTCACTTTTGTTCTACGGCTAGACTACGGCTGAGGCGTAATTTGTTCTACGGCTGAGCCGTAAGCTAGCCGTGACCCAACCGTGACTAAGCCGTGAATTAAATCTCTGATCAGTCGAAACTTTTCAGATACAGTACTCCTACGGTGTGGCTACGGCTAAGCCGTGGATTGGTCTACGGCTAAGCCGTATACTGAACCGTAGCTCAGCCGTAAGAGGCATCAGATCAGAAGTGGAAGATGACCAGTTTAGCTGTGTTTGAAGGGAACCACTGTGAAGCCGTAGTGCATGCTATGGCTAGCCCATAGGATGTCCTCGGCTAAGCCGTAGGTCACCCATGGCTAAACCATAAGGCATGGCAAATCCGAAATAAAACTTAGGATAATGGTGAGACTTGTAGGGCTCAAATACAGGTTAACCACCCATGTAAACCGGCCCAATGGATTCTTTGGATTACATGAATAGTCTGTTAGGCTGTGACTTATTCATGTGAGCGTTGATTTACTGTTAAGCACCTCCCCATGGGTGTTGGTTTAAGAGACTTCGGTGCACGTGAGGATTACATTGCAACACTTTGATGGCAACGTTGCATTGAATAACTTAAAACTACATCAACATGCACGGTTAGTGACAGTGAACAACTAGATTAGGGTTGGCTTGTAATGAACCTTGACTCTGTACTAATCTGAGATGCATCGCATATTGTTTACAGTTTTGCCTTCTGTTCTGCAAATCTATGTCTATGCATTACGAGGTTATTTTGCTTTCGTCCTGTATATCTGTTTTATTCTTCGATCTGCACTAAGCTTCGATCTATGCTGTGCTTTAGCTTAATAGATGCTTTGTTGGCTTTGTCTATCTCTGATTTTTGGGTATTCCCTGGTGGCTCTGCCTAGAGATTAACACGTGAGGATAAGATCCGGTCTTTGTCATCGGTGAGTCCAAAGCGGATAATCTCCCTTCTTTTAGATTTGATTTGATTGGTATTAGTCTGGCTCTACTCAGCCTCAGCCCTAGGATGCCCGACGGGGTTACCTCTGGCTTAGATCTCTGTATCTCTGTATCACTGCAGTGTCGTTTTGTCTTGGGACCCCGGAACCCAGGAAACTGAGACCCACTTGTACCCTGCCCCGGTCAGTGGTGTTCTCCTCTGCTCTGCTTTGCTCTGCTCTCTATTGGAGAGAATATGGTTAACGTAGTAGCCACTTAGTTCAGTATTTTGATGTTTTGATTCACTTATCATTGCTTTACTTCTATGCACGATTTGCTTAGTATACTAAGATGGAACTCTGTATTTAATCTTCTGTCATTATTCTATTTGATACTATGAGTGTTTCATCCCTGTTACTTGTATTTGCTGGATCGTTGTATTCATTTGTGTTGTCTGTGGTGTTGCAGGCACAGATCCCTTGCCGAGCTCCCCGGCGGTCGAGGAGGCTGCAGGGCCGAGTGTAGAGGCACCCTCCGGTTTGGCAGAGTGGGCCTGATCACCTCTGCCGAGTGCGGACCTGCATATCATCAGGGGCCTAGTTGTTGGTTTTTGAGATTTTGTATTTTGGCACTTTGGACTTTGTACTCTGTATTATTTTGTATATCGCTATTTTGGCGTGTACTCAGTTATGTATATGGTTTTCGAGTTTTATTTATATCGTTGTCTTTTCCGTTCCGCATTTGTTTTGGCTTCCGCTATTTGTTTCGTTGCCTGCTATGATATGTACAGCTTCCGCGTACGCTTAGTTCGCACGTGTTAGATCCCTTGTGTGTGTGCATCTGGACTGGGTTTGGATGTACGTGCACGGGAGTACGTGTGTCACTGGTTTAGCTTTTCGCTAACCCCCGATTTCTGGGCTCGGGTCGTGACACCAGTAGATAAAGGAGTTTGGAAAATAGTGCAGGCTGGATATTCTTTGCCCACTGTTACTGTTGATGAACAAACTATTGAAAAGCCAATGGCTCAATGGTCCAAAGATAAAACCTATGCCTAGTAACAATAAAGCCATGAATGCAATTTACAATGGAGTATCAATGACTGAATTTCATAGGATTTCCACTTGTAAGAATGCAAAAAGGCAAGGGACATCCTTCAAACAGTTCATGAGGGTACTGAAAAAGTGAAAGAATCTAAGATACAAAGCTTATCATCTATTTTTGAAATATTAAGGATAAGTGATAAGCAGAGGTTTGATGAATTTTACACTAAATTGAGTAATATTGTTAATTCAAGTCACAAGTTAGGGGAATCAATTTCTGAAGAGAAGATTGTAAAAAAGATCCTTATGTCTTTCTCAATTAGTTTCAATCCCAAGATTATTGCAATTGTTGAAGCCAACAAATTGAAAGCTTTGAGACTTGATGAGTTGGTTGGTAACATGCAAACGTTTAAGAATAAATTTATTAATCGTCGTCAAAACCTTTTGGACTTGCATTAAAAGCTTCCACATCTTACAAGTTTTCCAAAGGTTTGAAGAAAGTGGAAGTTGCATCTGAATATGATTCTGAAGAAAGGGATATGTAACTGTCCTCTAAGTTTGTGCAACATTTTAACAAGCTGATGACAAGAAAGAAGATTAGATTCAAACTAGTGCCAACTCGAAACTAGCTCTTCAAAGGCAGTTAAGTGCTTTGAATGGAAAGGTTCTGGGAATATAGCTAATGATTATGCAAATAAGAAGGTGAAGCCCATAGTCAGCAGTGATAAAGCCTTGAAAATCACTTGGGATAGTGATCATTTTACTGATGAAGAAGAACCCCTGATCCTGAACCTAATTCGATTGAAAGAGGAAATGAAAAGTTTATTGCTTCATGGCTACATCTTCACCATCTGATACTAGTTCTTATGATAATAATGGTGGTGAAGAACTTTCATGAGACTGTAGACTGGAAAGCTCAATATAAATTTTTATAAGGTCAAAGCTAAAAACTGGGCAAACATGTTGTAAAACTTAAAGTGCAATACTAGCTCTCACCAGGTCCCCGAGGGGGGGGGGTGTGAATAGGACTATTCAAAAATATTTCCAATTATAAGACTAATTTAGAGTACAAACTGATGATACAATCAATATTATAGAGGCACAAGTTTGGTCAAGTAAGATCTTAGAATGTGTGTGCTTACAATATGTAGATATTCTAATTAAACAAAGATGACTTAGCATAAGACAGATGATCAACACATGAGAATAAGATGTATCAAGCATTCATCACAAAATAAAGCAATCCACTAGATAGAGAGTTTATAGTGGTTCGGTCCCAGATCTACATTTACTCTCAAGAGCAAACACTCTTGGTTCTACTAAAGATGAGGTAACTACACAAATACACCTCCTATAACAGTTTTTGATACGGTGATTGTCTTCCACCAACAAGAATTTTAATCTGGTGATTTGATCCAAGATTTATTCCACCAACCACAATGATTTTTTGATGTAGTGATTCATCTTCCCCCATATACAGAAGATAAATGAAAATAGAAAGAACTCCCAAATAAATAACTAATTACCTTAACTTTGAAAGGTGCTTTTGAAGCTTAAAAGAAAAACTCCAAGCTTTGACCTTTTGAACTTTCTCCTTGGTGAAGATGATCTCCCAATGAGTGCACAGCCAAGGTAAAAGGATTTTTAGGTTTAGGAAGGCTAAAGTTTTCCTAAATTAAAATGTAAGGCTTTCCTAGATGGTTACCTACTCTTCTCACAACATTAATGTCACTTTAATTTGGAAAAGAAGATGGTAATTGGAGCTTGGTACAAATTTCACTAAGGGTACAAGGGCTCAGTTGCTGTAAAAATATTTTTCTGAAGAAGTTTATGCTCGAGGAGGAAAAAGTGCTTCTCTTAAATAGAGAAAAATTCCAACGGTTGGATCTACAGCTAAGAAAAAGTTGGTCTATGGCTTAGCCATATGCCCAAACAAAGTACAATGGCTAGTTTGACCCAGATTCACTATTTTCTTTTTTACAATTATGCTTAGGGCTTAGCCATGAATCTTTCTACGGCTCAACCTTGTGATTTTACGGCTTAGTCATAAGGTTAACCATAGGCAAAATGGCCATAAGTTTTCTCTGTGGAAGATGGCTCGTAAACTCTATGGCTTAGTGATAAATCATGCTTCGACTTAGCTGTAAGCACCTTACGGCGTAGCCGTAAGGCCAGTCATAGATCAAAAGCTCAAAAATGTGTTCTTTGGATTGTGAGCCGAGAGTTTTTCGGCTTAGCCGTGGTCCAATCTATAGTTATGTACAAAAAAAAGTTGAAAAGCATTTTCCAACCTTTTTCTATGGTTTTTTTTAATATGTTACTAAGGGTCAATATTACCTTAGCACTCATTGAAGATCTTCCGGATAAAGGACCTGATTGATCTTGATCTTCCTTGATCTTACTTGATCTTCATTGAAGTTACTTGATCTTCCTTGATCTTGCTTGATCTTCATTGATGTTACTTGATCTTCTTTGATTTTACTTGATAACCAGTCTTGATGCATATTTGATTTGGACTTAACTTGGGACACGGAATTGACAACAGAGATTGGTGAATCTTACTATTGTACTAATAAAAACTTGTAAAGCAAGCTAAAGATGCTAAAGCTAAAATTTTATTTCTTAAGAAGAATCTAGAAGCAGCACATGCACAGATCATCCTAGTTAAAGGTCATAAAGGCTCTCTGTTTGAGATTTTGACTTCTAAGAAACAAGAACATGAATCTTTGATAATAGAAGTATTAAATAACTGGGCTGCAATTGATGATCTCAATGTCAAGTTGAAGATGGCATTGACTAAGTTGGATGCTCCAATAGTAACACATGCTAGTTGACTGCACTTGACTACATTTTGAGCGTTCAAAAGCAACATATTGACAAAATTGGTCTTGGATATTCTAATGGTGCATCAACATCTATTTTTGTTAAAAGTACTATGAATGCATCACTACACAACATATTGCATCAAAGAATCCTATTGATTATGCATCAAAGAGTTGGTCTAATTCCAAATCTGCATGAGCACCCACATGTCATCATTGTAGAAAACAAGGACGCATCCATCCCTATGGTAACAAGTTGAAAGCTATACAAAAAAAATAAGCAATGGAAAGCTCAGTTTCCTACACCCACATTAAATACAATCTAGGTTAAGAAGGAAGATTTGCCATCTATTTTGGTTCACACTATGCTGAAATTCTTTAATTCACAAGTGTGGGTACCAAAATTCAAGTGCCCCTAATCAAGAAGAGCAAGCACACCCCCCCCCCTCCCCAATGTTGATACAAGGATATCATTGAGGGGGAGCTACTGCTGGATCCTGATTGACAATCATGTTGCAAGATGACATCATATACTTGTCAATTATGTACAAAAGGGAGAGAGAACAATTGACGGGGAGTTTTAGAGTTTTAAAGATGAGAGTTGAAGTTGAAATTTTCAATTGGTATGTTCTTCAATCGATTGTAGAGCTGATGGTACAATTTTTTTACAATTTTAATTTACTCAATGGATGTTTTGGATTTACTTTTGAGTAGATTAAAGACATAGAAAATTTTGTCCATGATTTGCTAAAGGGAGAGATCGTAAGGATTTTTATTTTGGTTAAATTCATATATTGGACAAAACTTAAGTCCATTGAAAAGTATTTCATATTCTTAAGTATAACTATTGAACGCTTCATAAGAAGTACTGAATTGATGAAAATCATAAACACTGCACGTGCTCGAGCGTGCTAGATAGAGACGACCACACTCAAGCCCACAGACTTCTCTCCTATTTGTGCCAGACTTGCCTATTTCACTTGGATTTGATTTCCAACCCTAATGCACTAATTTTGGGCTTTAAATATAGTGTTCCTCTCAACCCTAAACACACGTTCTTCATATTTTGAGTTGAGAGATGACATTGGAGATGTTGTCTAGAGCTTCCATGAGAGATAGGGATAAAAGGCTTTAAGTTCTAAAGTTGATACTTCTACTTCTTTATAGAAGATTTGTTATTATTACTTTCTTGTAAAAGATTGTTCTCTTGTCGAAGAGACTCATTCATTGTAGAGATTAATGCACTAATCACAGGGCACCGAGGGACTGTGAGCTATGAAGATCCATCAAGAACAACTACAATGCCTTGTGTCAAATGGTTGACTGTAGGGTTGTAAGTATATCTTGTACTGCGGAAGTTAGTAATTAATTTTGTCCACTTTGGACTTGTGGTTTTTTCCCATTTGGTTTCCACGTTAAATTGTGCGTTGTCTTCTTTATTTGTTTGATTGCTTTGATTTTTTATGCTACATAAAAGTAGAAATTAAATCACCATATAGAATAAATTGCGGACATTAAAAACTTTCAGATCCCACAAATGCCATCTGAGGGACTTCTTTAACTACTGACCCTCCATCTGAAACTCATCCTATTCGGCCTTCATTATCCTTTCCATATCTATCCCTCCTATCCAAACTCATCATATGTGAACATGGTCCCAATCCGGCATTACTAAGAAAAAGATGTGGGTTATGTTAGGATTATTTGAGCGTTGGCTAAGTCATGGGTTGTGGACAAAATTTGGGGTCCAATTGAGTTGTAATTTTTATATTTTTTTAAATTGGATTGTGGCTTGAGTCACCGGATGAACCAAAGTGAAGAAACTATAGAAATTTATAAAGAAAACAAGTCGGAGAAAAAATATGAGTTTGCTCAAGTGAACTTAGAGCCCACTCAAGCAAGCGACATCAATCAAGCCTATACAGAATGCCATTCAGAACTTAAGTTTGCTCGAATGAGCGATAACAAAAAACCAGTTTCCTGGCGCGAATTAATTTCCTTTTTCAACTGGGACTGTTTGTTTAAGTCATTTGAGGCATGAGATTTGAGTTATAAAAAAGGGTTATTCTCTCAACCATAGTATGCCATCTCCTTGTTCTAACCTAAACACGATATTGGAGATTCTCTTTCTCTCTAGAGCACTCATTGGAGAGCTGTACTGATCTTGAAAAACCTTAAGAGTGTTGTTGTTTCTACTCCTGTGGAAGATCATTCATCGTGTGGCATCAAGACATTATTGATTCAAACATGAGGAGTGGTTAACAGCATGGTCGTCAGCAAGAAGAATTACAGTCATTAGGTCGTAGTCAAATCTAAAGTGCTATGAGTATATCTTGTAATTGCTCAATTTTCTAGTGCTTGGTTACCTTTGGACAAGGTGATAGGTCTAGTGATTTTTCCCGTATTTGGGTTTTCCACATAAAAATCATGGTGTTTTCTTCCTATGGTGTAATTGATTGATTACAATTCTTTTAATTTTTGTTTAATTATACTGCCTACTAGAAATTCAGATTGGGACCTTGAACACGTCATCTTTAGCGGTTCTAAAAAACCCACAAGTTAGTACTAGACACCCACTCCCATAAGAACTAATTTTCTAGGAACTTCAATTTGAGCCTACATCTTATACTCGGGCTGCTAAATCTTCAGAATCACAAGAAGTCATAGATCAAGAATTCATTGCATTACAACGATGTGGAACGTGGACCTCATTCCTTGTGAGCCACACATGAACTTGGTTAGTTGCAAATGGGTTTATCATATAAAAAGGAACCTTGATGGCTCAATAAACCACTACAAAACATCCCTAGTTGCTAAAGGATTGCATCAACAATATGGCATCGACTTTCTTGACACATTCAGTCTTGTGGTTAAACACACCACTATCTGTGTCATCTTGTTTTAAGCCTTAGCTAATAATTGGCTAGTAAGACAATTGGATGTAGAGTGCACTTTTTTACATGGTGATCTTCGTGAAGAGGTTTATATGACACAACCTCAAGGCTATATGGACCCTGACAAGCCCTCCTATGTACATATGAAAAAGCCCATTTATGGCCTTCATCAAGCCCCTAGAGCTTGGTATGGGAAGTTCACCTCTCGATTGTTGGACTTGGGCTTTTTTCTCCCCATCTCGGATCCAATTTCATTCGATGTATCAATGGCAGCATCGCATCTCCTCCTATATGTGGATGATATTATCATCATTGGCAATCACTCCAACTTCATCAACTCATTCATCCACCAATTGGGTCTACATTTTAAAAAGAAAGATTTGGACACATTGGCATTTTTTCTCGAAATAAAAGTCCAATCCACCGTAACAACAATGGCCCTTTTCTTTCCCAAACCAATTATATCACTGATTTTCAATTAAAAGCATAAATGGCAGGGTGCAAACCCATTGGCTCTTTGGCTCTGAAACATAAGTTAAGCGCAATGGATGAACCACTTCTTGATGATCCAACAACATTCAGAAGCATTGTGGGAGCACTCCAATATGTTTCTCTTACAAGACCAGACATTACCTTCATAATTAATCAAGTATGTCGGCACATGCATGCCCCCACCAAGGTTCACATTGCTGCTACTAAGTGAATACTTTGTTACCTCGAAGGCTCTCTTACATATGGGCTTCATTTCTATACTGGCCCATTTCATCTCAACACTTATTGTGATATAGATTGGGCTGGCTCTCCCTCTGATTGATGGTCTACTAGTGGCTACTCTGTATTTTTAGGGCCTAATCCTATCTTGTGGTCTGCTAAAAAACAAAACATGGTTGCTCGTTCGCCTACCAAAGTTGAATATCGATGCCTAGCCCATACGGTTGTAGAATTCACATGGCTATGTTCTCTCCTCCATGATTTTCACATTCTTTTATTTGAGGTCCCTTTCATTTGGTGCAATAATGTTAGTGTTTTTCACTTGCATTCAACCCTCTCTTACATGCTCAGAAAAAGCGCATAAAAATCGACTGTCACGTTGTTTGTGAAAAGGTGATCCATAAAGAGCTTGATGTTCAATTCGTCTCCTCCTCAGACCAAATCACTAACATCTTCACCAAGGGACTTCCCTCTCAGTGTGTCCAATATCTACAGGCCAAGTTTTGCATTTGGGATAGTCCCCTCAACTTGGTGGGAGGGGGTGTTGATAATGGTGCCTAAAACCTCATCCCAACTGTGATTTCTAGTTTGCAATTGAATTCAATATGCGGTAGCGGAAATGAAAATGCTTAGGTGGATGTGTAGTAAAATTAGAAAGGAAAAAATTAGAAATGAGCGCTTTTGAGAACATTTAGGGGTAGCACCAATAGGGGATAAGATTAGAGAAACCTATTTAAGATGGTTTGGGCATGTTGAACGTAGGCCAGTAATGGCACCGGCGAGAAAAAGTTTGGCTATACAGGTAGAGGGCTCATCAAGAGGTAAGGGCAGGCCGAAAAAAATATGGATGGAAGCCATTAATTCAGATTTGAAGAAGTTTCACTTATCAAAAGATTTAGCTCAAAATAAAACGGAACAGAGAAATAGAATTCAAGTAGCCGACCCCAACATGGTTGGGATAAGGCTTTGATGATGATGATGATGATGATGAATTGAATTCAATATACAGTGGAAAAATAAACTAACTAGCAAATCAATCAATCAACCACAAGCATGAGGACCCACGATTTTTATGTGGAAAACCCTAATCGATGAAAAAACCACGAGTCCTCATTAGACTAGCAAAAATCAAATACTAATCACGAACAGTTAGAAGATTTACTCACAAGCCCTTTCCAGTCTTTCAGACCTAAGAACTATCTTGAATTATGTGCCCCAATTAGTACATCGAATTTGTCAAATTTGAGTTACGAATTAAGCGAATAGAAAAACGAATCAAAAGAGTCCTACCAGTACGAATTTCGAAATTGGATTAAATGTTAAATTACGAACTGTGAAATCGAATACGAATTAATCAAACAATGAATCAGGTAACTCACTAGGACTACTAGTTTACATAATTGAAAATAACAGTAAAAAATGCATGAATATACCAGTAGTCTCAGAAGCTGCAAGACGGAGATAGAGATCATTTCCACTGTTATTTGATGCTGCTCGGAGATTGAACAAATCTCTGCTCCATATCAAACAGCCACCATGATATGCATAAGCAGTACAATTACAGTTGTTCAAGCAAGCAGATTTGCAGTCATCAACACCACTGACTGTCAAAGAAATTGGGTTTTCCGGAAACAGCATGTAAGACATCCGTAAAAACTTGTCATCTTCTCCATTAACAGAGCTGTTGCTCTCACAACGCAAACGGGATCTCCTCACACACCCACCTGACCAGTCGCTAAAATTCCATTGTTTTGGTGACCTAGGTTCAAAACCTGGCACACAAGCGCAAAAGGGAACGGTCTTATCATTGCACATGCCAAAGGCGCCACAAATAGAAAATACCTCACACTGAGCTGTCGGCCGAGACCAGAACAAAATCCATTTTTCGAACCTATCAAACCATATCAGTTGCTTGACTTGTCCAGACACATCTATCAAAACTCTTGAAATTATTGAAGAATTTATAACAGAGTAACTAAAATAGTTTCCCTCTTGGTCTAATCTGTAGCTGTAGTTGTTTATGTAGTTCAGTGCCATTTCAGGAACTAAGCTGAAAATCTGCCCATTCCACTCTCCGCTGGTCCAATACCGTCGGGATCCGTTCCACACTATGAAATACTGGATCGTTCCATTTGGGTCTATCTCATAGGAGAAAGGACCGGGGGCCGGATCGTCACTGCTTCGCCACGATGTGAGGCGCTGGTTCCGACCAGTGATCTTGTTCAATCCAAGCCATCCAGTGGGCAGCCATGTGTCAGTTGGGTAATCAAAGCTCTGCCAAATTACAGCAGAAGAATTCGATCCATCACTCAAGACGAGATTCCCATTGTCACGAAGCACTGCAATTGTGGAATTTGAGGTGGCGGAATTCGAATTTGTAGACCAAACAGGGATGCTGGTCTGGTTGAGGAGGACCAGATTGCCATCCTCTGAGATCTTTAGCTGGGAAGATTTGTCAGGCAGGGGAGTTTCTCTGTTAGCTACCCAAACTACAGTTTGGTTTTGGACTTTCTTGTACCAGATTCCTATGTAGTACTTGTTAGAGAGACCAGGTGTGAAGAAGCCCAGCTCAAAGTTCCCTTCCTTGGAGGTTATGGTCTGGTCCCCTGTGAGAGATTGGCCCGAAGAGATGCTGTCAGCTGCGTTGGAAAGACGGGCATCGAAGCAGAAGCAGCAGCAGAAGAGGAAGGCAGGAAGGAGGGACAACTTCATGATCATGCTAGTTCCCATCTGTGTGAGCTTGCGGATCTGTTTGAATATCCAACGGCGGCTGCAACCAGTCTATACGTTTTTACCAGTCAACAATTTCACTGTTGTGGCTCACCTACTTGGACGACCACCATTAATTAGTCGCACCGGTCACACTCCACACTAGCCAGTCTTCCCCGCTGTTTATTCGATCTTGACGGGCCCAGCTCGGGGCTAGCTGGAGTCAAACTGACCCGGCTGAGCCCGTAAAGCATGCAAACTTTGGACCATCCAGATCAGTACTAGTCTAATCCAACCCAAAACCTAACAAGAAGAAGCACCACCAGAAGCACTCCTGACAAGAAGAAGCACCGCCAGAAGCACAGTCCCACTCACCATGTCAAGGTTGGGAGGACTTTCTTTTTCCGTGGCTTACTAAAAGATTATAAATGATTCAAGAAAATGTTTTTCGCTTCTTTGAGCTATCACTATATTAAAAAGAAAATAAAATTTATTTTACATTTGATCAATATGATGGTAAGCTCCATCAGATTTAATGCAATCAATCATGATAATATCAACCATCATAGGATTGGAGGGCAATAACTTGAAATCAATTAAATGTAATATCAAGAGAGAATAAAATATGTTGAGGTCTAATTATAATATAATAAATTTTATTTATTTTAGTAGCTTGAAAAGGAATTTTTTTAACTTTTTGTTAAAAAAGTAAATGATTTTTTGTCATTTAATTGTTTGAGAATGTTATTTTTTAATTATTTAGCATAAAGATAGAAGAATTTTTTGAGATTTCAAAATAGGCCCAACTTTTCAACACATTTCAAATTAATCCGTTTTGTTGGCAGACGTTGACAATTAGAAGAAAATCGTATGGAAGAAAGACGAGCAGGTTCCTCTTTGTCTCTGGCGCTTGATGGAGGAGCGTTTCCTCTTTTCAAACTCCCTGGAACCTATCCCAGGTCGATCGGGTTCAACACCTATGGCTCTGTCTATCTCATTGGTAATTTAATTCTACTTTCTACTATTCTGGGTGCGGTTGGATGTCCTTTAAATCACATTCCAAAAAGGTGTTATTTTTATTTACTCTATTCTTATTGGGACCATTTCACAGGCCTAAAGCAAAGGAACGAGACTGGAGAGGCACAAACCAGGTCATTGGTTGCGGATTCAGTCTCGGTCGGAAGAGGGTCTTCTGTTGATTCCAAGCTAGTGCATGTATCCACTGCAAGCCAGAAAATTCAGAAGCTCCCTTTATCTGATACTCGCTTCAAATACCGATATAACGATGTTGGTGAATATGGGTCGGACCACTTTCAAATACGCTCTTGGCAATCCACATCAGACCCAAATCCTTGCTTCTTCTGCCCGATACCCGATATCGCTTCTCCTGATCTACATGTGGAGTATGAAGAAGATAGTCATGAACTTTTTCTCAATGGGAAGGATTGATTCGTAGTGGCTTGGGAGTAGGAATAAGAACTGTATGGAAGCGATGAGAATACAATGGTAGATGTTGATGCGAGTATGAAATCGATGAATTGTTTGAAATTGTGTTGGATGAACGACGTAGATTCAGTAGAGAGACGCATGATCTTACTTATTACGCATAAACCCTGTGGCATGCTCAAGTTCATTTGCCACCATCGGATCCTCGAGTAGCTTTATTGCTGAGCTCGCACAAGTTGGCCCCAACTTCGTTGAAAGATTAAAATATCTGAGTGCATTTTTGGGTTTTTTAGAAAAGAAAAGGGAAAAAATGGCCGAAAGAATGTGAAATTCAACCGTTTATCCTCATCTAAAGAAAATGTGGAAAACTTAAGTCCTGATTTGAAATGTAATTTTTTTCTGTCCTAATTTGAACTATGCTAAAAAAAAAAAAAAATAGGCCCTACTTTAAGACTTTCCCTTTAGTTATCTTGAAATGACATTTCACGTTATTTTATTAATGAAGTGAATTTACCAAATACACCCAAGTCTTTTGAGTATGCAGTGTTGGTTGTTGGTTGTTCTTTGAGTGGGATTTACAACTCTTTTTGACTAATGGGATGTCAAGGCAATCCTATGAAATGAAGTGAGTTACCACAGATCCCTAATGGGATTCATCCCTCTTAATTAGAGATTCTGATTGCAATAAGATGCCTCTTTTATTTTCCAAGTTCATAGCTTAAAACAAGCAAAAGACGCTCATCAAATCCGGAAGGGTCATATCCAACAAGTCTTATTATCTCCCTTATCAACTACAATATATCTATAGAACTATAAGCTTCGAGTAAGACCAGCTCAGCCCATTGCAGTTGTCAAAAGGGCAGACTTAAATGACCCAACCCAAATATGTTTAATAACCCAATTTTAAAATCTATCATGGGCTAAACTAACTAAAAGGCCGATTGGTGTATCTTGGCAAAGCGAAGTTCTCTCCTTTAGAGGCCACACAAGTGGCAGTGTGGCAATATGGGATTTTAGATCCCTACCATATACCAAAACGGGCCCTCCTAAATTAAAAGTGCCTACCAAATTCCGTCATGCAAACTTCCAAAGGAGAAAATTGCATTTTGGCTACATGCTAAGCTAGTTGTTGTAATAGCAGGGGTAGAAAGAGAGAAAAAATCTTATTAAGAGAGATGTGTTGGTTCTTCCCCAAGCAGAAAAAATCTTATTGAGAGAGATGTGTTGCTTCTTTCCCAAGCAAGCTAATATGGTAGGACTCTAACCCTAAGTGCATTCTTTATCTAATGTTGGCCCCACTCTGACCCTAAGTGCATTTCTTATCTAATGTGGTTCCCAATGTGGGCATTCACATATGATAATACCTCTTATAACACTCTTCCTTGAATGACCGTCATTCAATGACAGTTGCCTCATTAAAACCTTGCAAAGGAAAAATCCGATGGGATACAAACCAAAGAGAAGGAAAAAGAGTACAACATTCTTAGGATTATTGAATTGGTGTTAGACGTGCATAATACTACCTAGTTAAAACCTTAACTAGGAAAGCCCAAGGGAATAAAACCTAGAAAAGTAAAAAAGGTACAGTGCACATATGTTATGGGTAGCATGCTTCAGGATGCATACCTCTAATCAGTTACTCTCCTTGACAAAAATAACCTTTACATTGGTTGATGATAGACTCTACCCATGCTGATCTCATGTACAAGCTTCTAAAAGGAGCCTGTGCAGAATGCCATTCAAAACTTAAGTTTGCTCAAGCGAGCAACGAACAAAACTGTCACAACCCGAGCCCAGGAGATCGGGGGTTAGCAAAAACCTAACCAGCGACACACGTACTCCCGTGCATATGCACTTAGACCCGGTCTAGACGCACAAACACAAGGGAAAACACACGTGCAAAACATGTATGCAGAAGCTAAAAATATCAACAAGAGACACGAGGCACATAAGAAGAAAGACATAATATCCAAAGGCTGATACAAAAGTCTGAACATACACACGGGATCCAATCACAATGTATAGAACATGAGTACAATCAATGACATGAAAAGAAAACAAGATGAATGCATGCAGAGAACAGTCGCGCTCTAATGGAGTGATAGCACACACCCCGCAAACCTTAAGAGACAGCTGGAGTCTCTCAAGCAAACTGGCGACCGACAAGAATACGGTCGAGGGTACCTGAGCCTGCAACACCAAGGACAACTCATGAATACAACAATTCAGCAAAGTATAAGCAGTATCAAGTTAACACGTATGGTCTCTAATAGAATAAAAGACATAAACAATTACAACAAGTCAATGTAGTAGTCTAGGCACTTGTGCATTCAAATTAACATATGCTCTGTGTGAATCAATGGATCGATAACATGTACATACTAGGTGGCTACTACGTACGCCATATGCTCCCAAAATAGGGATCTTATAAACATGCTGAGAACACCATGGGCCAGATGGGTCTCGGTTTCCTGGAGTCCGGATTCCATAAGACGTGTCCTTCTGCAGTAAGGCCATATAAACTATACCCAAGTCACCCCGTCGGGATCCTAAGGCTGAGGCTCAGTAGTGCCCCACTATATCGAGTCAATCAATATAAGAACATGCATATTATAACGTGCATATCATAACGTGCATAGCTGAACATATATCTTATCAGAACGTGACGTGCATGTCTTGTTAAGTATATATCAACAACCATATCCAACTGAACAGATCAAACCAACAAGATAATAGATGATAACGAAGTAAAGGCATCTCAACTCATGTATATCAAATAGTAAGATCGAACATGTAAGACCGCTGTTCCACCCGGGATTAACCATGGACAGAGCTAGAAATATCCAACCGTGTGCCCCAGCATAGAACGGTATAAAAGGACAAGAACCGAAATCAATATGCCATGCGATCAGATTTCCTTGTAAGGATCACGAGCTTTTACTAGCCAATCCTATTCTAGTTATCCAGCGTCTCTAACCGTGCATGATGATGTAGTTTTAAGTTGTCAGATGCACTTTGTCTAGGGTTGCAGTGTATTGGGAATGTGCACCGGAGTCCCTTAAACCAACACCCATGGGGAGGTGCTAAACAACTGGATAACGTGCATGAATGATTCGCACCCCTCGAGATCATTCATGTCATACACTCATACCATTGGACAAGTCTAGGCGATCTACATTCTATCATGAAGGCCATATCAGTCTCTTTCTTAATCCTATCCTTTCATTCATTTCTCAGGAGTGGCACTGCTTAGCCGTAGGTGAACATACGGCTTAGCCGTAGGTATCTTACGGCCTAGCCGTAATCTGCACTGCGGCTCCACCGCGGTTCCCTTTACTGTTCATCCGCAATTACGGTTCACCCGTATTTTGTTCTACGGCTTAGTCGTGTGCTGTTCTACGGCTTAGCCGTGGCTAGGCTGTAAAAGGTCTGTCAATTGCTTACTTTCAGTTAATCTAGAAACAGGCACCCTGTATTGATCTACGGCTGGGTCACGGCTGAACTACGGCTTACCCGTAGGACAATATACGGCTTAGCCGTGTCCTGACCGTAGAGGAAAACTGGGTTTTTCCCCTCTCTGGACTCTAAGCCGAAGGTGAGTTACGGCTTAGCCGTGGTACACACGAAGCAGTTTCTGAACTGATTATAGAGTCATCGAAACATGACCAAACTGACGAAATCACTTAGAGTAGAAGGAAATGATCACGAAATGGGCTGTAAACACCATTCATACTCAAGAATACATGATTTAATCTTAATCAAATACATACCCACATGGTTAAACCGAGTTATGCTTATACTTGCCTCAAATGGAGTCTAACACCCTCTTTGTTGTCCTTGGGCTCAATCACACTGCCAACAAGCTTCTAATCGCCATGCATGCAAAAGAAGAGGAAGAAGAGGAAACGAGAAGCGTGAGTACAGTACCAAGCAATCATGAGAACAAGAGGAAGAAGGAAGAGAAGAAGCACAGCAAGAAACTCAAGCTCACCTCCAATCACATGAGTGATACTCGACGTGGACATGCACCGATGCTCTCCCTGACTTCAAAGCAAGGAGAAACGAGAAGAAGAAGGAGAAAAAGCCTGGAGAGAAAAAAAAACAGAACAGTGAGAGTGAACAGGAGACGAAGAACGTCTGTGGCTTATAAGGATAAATGTCAAGGCCATTTGCAATAAAGTCCAATCGTTTCAATGTAATTCCAGTTCAATTCAATTGCGGGTCTAACGGAAACAAATGACATATTTGGCAAACGACGTAGTCACGGGAATCAACAAGCATAACAAAAGACACGCGTTAATACCAAGATGATGCATGAATGACGACATCACACAAAATGCAATATTACGAAAAAGGGCTTTTGTCTACCTAAACCAAGTCAAACTCAACCCAACTACCTATCCAGAACCTGAAACGAAACAAACACAAGAACAAAACACCATTAGCAACCAAATCATCCGAAATTAGCCGCTAATCCAGATCAACTCGGGTCGAAGTGTTACAAAAACCCAGTTTCCTTGCGCGAATTAATTTCCTTTTTCAACTGGGATTGTTTGTTTGAGTCTATCTTTGAGGCATGAAATTTAAGTTATGAAAGGGTTATTCTCTTAACCATAGTATGCCATCTCCTTGTTCTAATGTAAACACCATATTGGAGATTCTCTTTCTCTCTAGAGCTCTCATTGGAGAGCTGTACTAATCTTGAAGAGCCTCAAAGTGTTGTTGCTTCTACTCCTATGGAAAATCATTCGTCTTGCGGCATCAAGACATTATTGATTCAAACACAATGAGTGGTAAATGGCTGTGACAACCCGAGCCCAGAAGATCGAGGATTAAGACTAAACCTAACCAGTGACACACATACTCCCGTGCATATATACTTAGACCTTGTCTAAATGCACACGCACAGGGAAAATCACACGTGCCAATACATGTACGCGGAAGCTGTAGGTATCAAACCATAACAAGAGAAATACACGGGAACAAAATAATATATATATATATATAAGATTACATAAAGGTCCTAGTTATACAAAATGGGCCAACAAACAAAATATACAAATCACGAATAAACTCAAAATGTCACTGAGATCACAAAATAAGAAAGACCATATGCATGTATGACACTAACGCGCTCTGATGGAGGGATCACATCCACTCCTCTAATCCTAATGGGATGTCTGGGGTCTCCTCTGGAGTTTGATTGACCGACAAGGGGTCGGTCGAGGGATCTGAGTCTGCAACACCAAGGACAATTCATGAATACAACGATTCAGCAAAGTGTAAGCAATAACAAGTTAACACATGTTGTGTCTAACAGAATAAGTAACAACTGATAAATCATAGAGTTCAATTTCGTACACTAAGCAGTCGTGCAACAAATTAAATGTGCTATTAGAATCAATGTGATCATAATGTGTGCATAACTAGGTTGCTACTACATTTGCCAAATGCTCCTAAAAAGAGATCTTACATATATACTGAGAACACCATCGACTGGGCCAGGGTACAAATGGGTCTCGGGTTTCTGGGGTCCAGAAGCCCTAAGACAATCCCTAAGACATAAACTCACTGCAGCAGTGCCATATAAACTACACCAAATTGAACCCTGTCGGGTATCCTAGGGCTGAGGCTAAGTAGTGCTTGACCATATGGAATCAAACAGATAGTAGAACTTGAATTAAGCGTGCATTTCCTATCAAACATATATCATGCATTCATACATTCAACTCATACGTACAATACTTAAGTTACTGGAAACATGGAAACATATCGAATAAATCAACCAAGCCGAACAGACCGTATCAAAAAGGCATAACGAAGACTATGCAAACATACAGAAGAGTGGAGGTCACCAATCGTCCATGCAAGATGTCATGTAACTCAATTTACTCGAATCAAGATCATTTACTAGCCAACTCTAATTTAGTTATCCAGTGTTTCTAACTGTGCATGATGATGTAATTTTAAGTTATCCGATACACCATTGTCGGGTGTTGCATTGTATCGTGAGGGTGTATCAGAATTCCTTAAACCAACACCCATGGGAAGGTACTTAACAACTGGATAACGTACATGAATGAGTCGCAGCCCTCGAGATCATTCATACAATTCTTAGTACATTCTATTGGGTAAGTCAGGGTTGCCTACATACTAATTTAAAAGCCCTACAAGGTCTCTTCAATAACCATTTTTTTGCTTACTTTTCAAATTTCTTACGGCTTAGTCGTGGATGACCTTACGACTTAGCCGCAACATGCACTGTGGCTCAGCCGTGGTGCCCTTACTATTCATTCGCATTTTCGGCTTAGTCTTATTTTTGTTTTCCGACTCAGCCACAATGAGGGTATGGCTTAGCCGTAAAACACCTCACGGCTTAGCCGTGGCTAGACCGTAAAAGGTCTGCAAAAATGTTGACTCTCAGATAATCCAGATAATCCAACCCTGTATTGATCTACGGCTGAGTCACGACTGTCCTACGGCTTAGTCATAGTACATTATACGGCTTAGCCGTGGCCTCACCATAGAAGAAATCTGGGTTTTGCAGGTCTCTGGACTTTGAGCCGTAGATCGTTTACGGCTTAGTAGTGAACTACACGGGATCAGTTTTCTGAACCTGTTACAGAACCAATTGGGAATGTACAAAACTGAATTAACACACTCAATGAAATAGAAATTAACACAACTGGGCTATAAAACATCATTCACATGCAAAATTAAGACAATTATCTATAATCAAACATATACCAACATGGTTCATCCAAGTCATGCTTATACTTGCCTCAAATGGGTTTTGACAAACTCTTTGTTGTCCTTGGGCTGAAATCACACGTCTAACCACTGATCTAACCCCCATGCATGCAAAAGAAGAAAGCAAGAGAGGGAGAGACATGAGTGCAGGTCAAGAAACTGACGTGGAGGAGAAGAAGAAGAAAATTAAAATGCAAAGCTTACCTTAATCAAACCACACAAGAAAGAATTCAAGAATATAAGTGCACAAAATCCCCCTTCCTTAACTTGATCGAGAAGAAAAAAGAAAAAAAAGGAAAAAAAAAGGAGAGGAACGTTGAGAGAAGAAAGAAGCTAATGGTCGGTGCATGTATCTTGACTAATATGAGGATAAGTATGAACAAATTGCAAGAAAGTCCAATAATTTATACGAATTACAGTTAGAGTCAAATACGGGTCAAACAAAGGCAAACGACATCTTTTGCAAATGAGGTAGTTATAGAAATTAACGAGTTCAATAATAGACACGTATTGACGCCAAAATGATGCATGAATGACAACATTGTATGAAATCTAAAATTACGAAAAAGGGCTCATGTCTATCCAAACCAAGTTAAACTCAACCCAACTACCTATTCATAACCCGGAATGAAACAAAAACAAAGTCAAAACACAATTAACAACTAATTCGTCATTAATTAGTCACTAAACCAGATAAAGTTGGGTCAAAGGGTTACAATGGCGTGGTTATCAGCAAGAAGAATTACAGTCCTTAGGTTGTGGTTAAGTCGTAAAGGGCTATACGTATATCTTGTAATTGCTCAATTCTCTAGTGCTTGGTTTCCTTTAAAACAGGTGATAGGTTTAGTGGTTTTTCCCATATTTGGGTTTTCCACATAAAAAACCACGGTGTCTTCTTCTTGTGGTGTAATTGATTGATTACTATTATTTTAATTTCCGTTTAATTGGACTACCTACTAGAATTCCAGATTGGGACCTTGAATACGTCATCTTTGGTAGTTCTAAAAAAACCTCAAGTTACCCACTCCCACAAGAACTAATTTTCCAAGAACTTCAATCTAAGCATACATCTTATACTTGGGCTGCTAAATCTTCAGAATAACAAGAAGTCATGGATCAAGAATTCATTGTATTACAACAATGTGGAACACGGACCTCATTCCTTGTGAGCCACATATGAACTTGGTTAGTTGCAAATGAGTTTATTATATAAAAAAGAACCTTGATGGCTCAATAAACCACTACAAAGCATCCCAAGCTACTATAGGATTTCATCAACAACCTGGCATCGACTTTCTTGACACATTCAGTCATGTGGTGAAACACACCACCATCCGTGTCATCTTGTCTTAAACCTTAGCTAATAATTGGCCAATAAGACAATTGGATGTAAAGTGAGCTTTTTTACATGGTGATCTTCGTGAAGAGGTTTATATGACACAACCCCAAGGTCATATGGACTCTAACAAGCCCTCCTATGTACATAATGAAAAAGCCCATTTATGGCCTTCGTCAAGCCCTAGAGCTTGGTATGAGAAGTTCACCTCGCGATTGTTGGACTTCGGCTTTCTGCTCCCCATCTTAGATCCATTTTCATTCGATGTATCAATGGCAGCATCGTATCTCCTCCTATATGTGGATGATATTATCATCACTGGCAATCACTCCAACTTCATCAACTCATTCATCCACCAATTAGGTCTACATTTTAAAATGAAAGATTTGGACACATTGGCATATTTTCTCGGTGTAGAAGTCCAGTCCACCGTAACAACAATGGCCTTTTTCTTTCCCACACCAAGTATATCACTGATTTTCTAGTAAAAGCATAAATGGCAGGGTGCAAACCAGTTGGCTCTTTGGCTCTGAAACATAAGTTGCGTGCAATGGATGAACCTCTTCTTGATGATCCAACAACATTTAGAAGCATTGTGGGAATACTCTAATATGTTTCTGGCACAAGACCAGACATTACCTTCACAATTAATCAAGTATGTCAATATATGCATGCCCCCACCAAGGTTCACATTGCCGCTACTAAGTGAATACTTTGTTACCTCAAAGGCGCTCCTACATATGGGCTTCATTTCTATACTTGCACATTACATCTCAAAGCTTATTGTGATGTAGATTGGGCTGGCTCTCCCTCTGATTGATGGTCTACTGGTGGCTACTGTGTATTTTTGGGGCCTAATCCTATCTCGTGGTCTGCTAAAGAAACAAAACATGGTCGCTCGTTCGCCTACCAAAGCTAAATATCAATGTATGGCCCATACGGCTGCAAAGTTCACATGACTATGTTCTCTCTTCCATGATCTTCACATTCCTTTATTTGAGGTCCCTTTCATTTGGTGCAATAATGTTGGTGTTTTTTTTCACTTGCATTCAACTCTCTTTTACATGCTTAGAAAAAGCGCATAGGAATCGACTATCACTTTGCCCGTGAAAAGGTGATCCATAAAGAGCTTGATGTCCAGTTCATTTCCTCCTCAGACCAGATCACTAACATCTTCACCAAGGGACTTCCCTCTCAATGTGTCCAATATCTACAGGCTGAGTTTCGCATTTGGGATAGCCCCCTTAGCTTGGTGGGAGGGGGTGCTAATAATGGTGCCTAAAAGCTCGTCCCATCTGTGATTTCTAGTTTGCAATTTAATTTAATATGCAGTAGAAAAATAAAATAACTAGCAAATCAATCAATCAACCACAAGCATGAAGATACACGATTTTTATATGGAAAACCCTAATCGGTGAAAAAACCACAAGCCTTCCTCGGACTAGCAAAAATCAAGTACTAAACACAAACAGTTACAAGATTTACTCACAATCCCTTTCCAGTCTCAACCTAAGAACTGTCTTGAATTATATGCCCCAATTACTACATCGAATTTGTCAAATTCGAGTTACAAATTAAGTGAATAGAAAAACAAATCAAAAAGAGTCCTAGCGGTACGAATTTCCAAATTGGATTAAATGTTGAATTACAAACTGTGAATTCGAATCCGAAGTAATCAAACAATGACTCAACTAACTCACTAGGACTACTAGTTTACATAATTGAAAATAACAGTAATAAATGCATGAATACAGCTGTAGTCTCAAAAGCTGCAAGACGGATATAGAGATCATTTCCACTGTTATTTGATGCTGCTCGGAGATTGAACAAATCTCTGCTCCATATCAAACAGCCACCATGATATGCATAAGCAGTACAATTACAGTTGTTCAAGCAAGCCCATTTGCAGTCATCAACGCCACTAACTGTCAAAGAAATTGGGTTTTCTGGAAACAGCATGTAAGACATCCGTAAAAACTTGTCATCTTCTCCATTAACAGAGCTGTCGCTCTCACAATGCAAACGGGTTCTCCTCACACACCCACCTGTTCAGTCGCTAAAATTCCATTGTTTTGGTGACCTAGGTTCAAAACCTAGCACACAACCACAGAAGGGAATGGTCTTATCATTGCACATGCCAAAATCGCCAGAAATAGAAAATACCTCACATTGAGCCCCCTCGGCTGAGACCAGAACAAATTCCATTGTTTGGAACCATCAAACCATTTCAATTGCTTGATTTGTCCAGACACATCTATCAAAACTCTTGAGATTTTTGAAGGATCTTTAACAAAGTAAGTCAAATAGTTCCCCTCTTTGTCTGACTTAAAGTTGTAGTTGTGTATAATTAGTTCCCTGATATTTTAGGAACTAAGCTGGGACTCTCCCCATTCCACTCTCCAGTGGTCCAATACCGTTGGAATCCGTTCCACACTATGACATACTGGCTCGTACCATGTGGGTCTATCTCAAAAGAGAAAGGACCGGGGGCTGGATCGTCGGTGCTTCACCACAATGTGAGGCGCTGGTTCCGACTAAGGATCTTGTTCAATCCAATGTAAGCCAAAATGGCCCCTTTAGAAAGATTTTAACGGATTAGATTTGCATTCTAATGGTATGATTTGCATTATGAAAGATAACCAATTTAAGAGCATACCAGAACCCATCGCAAACGGAGAAGAAATCCACAGAACTTTAACTCTCTCTTCTCGTAATGCTAGCTAATTGATGGGAATGCTAAGCAACTATATGTGTGAAGATGAGAGAATTCCCATGCCCTTTAATAGGCTGCGTTAATACTTTCCTTCCCATCAACAGAAAGCACTCCCACTTCTGCATGAATGGAGTTTTTCCAAGAACGTAACTTAATTGGAGAAGACATCCATTGTTGAAAAAATCAAACAAGTGGTGGTCATGTGGACCACCACCTATGATCTCCAACAATCTCCCACTTGGTCCATATAACCACCATTCATTCCCCTTTTATTTTATAAAACTTTGTTTGCAAATATAATAAATTTTGAAAATAACTTTAACTGATGCGCATCATTTGAAAATATCGCTTTTTCATGTAACTTTAATGTTAAGATCTTTGAATCTGTGATTAAGTTAGTTTATTAATGCGGACTGTAGCAGTTACTCATCTTAGTGACATGCTTCCTTCCACAATCACAACGTTAATATTCTTGCCTAATCTAGCACTTAATGAGTATTTTTAATATAACTTACTTTAATGGGAACTGTAACGTTATAATACTTTTATATTCTTACTTTATTTCACAATTACCACATGTGACTTCATAACAAAGTAAAAATTGCAAAATCGTTTCTTTACTTGATCAATATATAGAGTATCATACATCATTGACTCTTACAAGACATTTCATTTAAGCCCATATTTATTATATGGTCTTTAAAATCCTTTGGTGCCAATGCCTTTGTAAATGGATCAGCAATCATGAGCTTCGACTAAGCTCTAACAATTAACACTGAATGATCTCGTACTTTCTTTTTTAGTACAAGATACTTTACTTCCAAATATTTTGATTTGCTAGAATACTTGTCATTTTGCGCGAAACGCCTAGCAGCATCATTGTCACAGTAAATCTTTATCGGTTCATATATATTGCCCATAATTTTAAGTCCCATGATATAGTTATGCATTCATAATGCGTGGCCTGTGGCTTCAAAACATGCCACATACTCTACATCAAATGTAGATGGAGTGATTAGCATCTGCTTTGCACTTCTCCACGATATTGCCCCACCAGCCAACAGAAAAATTAACATAATGTTGACCTCTTTGTATTAAGACATCTTGCAAAGCCTAAATCTGAATATCTAATGACCTCCAGTTGATTGGATCTTTGATAGATGAGCATATATTTTCTTGTTCTGTTCAGGTAACGCATCATTTTCTTGACAGCTACCCAATGAGGTAAGCCGGGATTACTTTGATATCTACTGAGCATTCTGACTGCAAAGCTAATGTCTCGCCTTGTGCAAATTTGTAAGTACATTAGACTTCCTACTGCTGCTGCATAGGGAAATTTATTCATCTCTAACTTTTCTAAGTCAGTCATGGGGCATTGTTCCTTACTAAACTTGTCTCACTTAGAAATAGGTGCATTTTATGATTTGCTACTTTTCATTCGGAAACGTTTGAGAATAATTTTGATATAGGTTTCTTGATATAACCCAAGTAATCCCCAAGATTGATCTCTAAATATCTCAATTCCTATTATAAATGTTGCTTCACCCATTTTTTTCGTATCAAAATTATTCTCAAGATATGTTTTAATTTCTAGAATCATACTTAAGTCATTACTGGCTAGTAAAATATCATTTACATACAACACTAAAATAAGAAATTTGCTCCCACTGACCTTACGATATATACAATGGTTAACTTGATTTTCGGTAAAACCGAACGATTTAATAGTATGATTAAATTCTAAGTATCACTGTCTGGAAGTTTGTTTTAGCTTGTATATCGATTTTTTTAATTTACAAACCAGTTTCTTTTCATTACCTCGTTGAACAAACCTTTTTGGTTATTCCATATGCACTTCTTCATCTAGATTCCCATTTAAGAAGGCAGTTTTAACATCCATCTGATATAGTTATAGGTCATAATGAGCTACAAGTGCCATAACAATTCTGAATAAATCTTTCTTAGACACCGAAGAGTAGGTTTCATAATAATCGAGACCTTCTTTTTTAGTGAATCCTTTGCTACAAGTCGGGCCTTAAATCGTTCAACTGTCTTGGACCCTTCAAGTAGTTCAACAAGATCCAAGACTTCATTTATAGCTATGGATTCTAACTCTTCGTTCATAGCATCTAACCACTTACCAAAATTTTCACTTTCTACTACCTCTCTAAAAGTGTTTAGGTCTTCTTTAACTCCAATATTTGATTTTTCGAGATACACAATATAATCATCTGAAATAGCTGGCCTTCTCATACGAGTTGACCTTCTTAATTCCTTTGGATGTTCTTGTAACACTTTGACGCAGCTTAATCCGGTTTAACGTCTAATTAATCTTCTTTTGGTCTTTTTTAGCGAATTCATTTAGTAATTGTTATTTTGTCTTTTGGGGTTACGTGCGGGTTATGGATAGGTAGTTGGGTTGAGTTTAACCTGGATTAGGTAGATATGAACCCTTTTTTGTAATTTTTGATTTTGTAAGATTTTGTCATTCATGCATCATCTTGGTGTCATCATGTGTATCTCGTCAAGCTTGTTAATTTCCATAACTGACTTGCATGCAATCCACTTCGTTTTGTTTCCGTTAGACAATTATTTGACTTGAACTATAATTTCTCTAAGTCTTTGAACCTTTTTATAATTTCCCATCATCCTTATCTTTTAATATGAGGATGCATGCACCAACTCTCCTTTTTATTCTCTCAACTCAACGTCTCCTTCTCTCTTCCTCTCACGGTTTCGCTTTCTTGTCGATCTTCTTTGTCTTTGCGTTGTTAGGAGCTTGCGTACACCTTCCTTGCTGGTCATCTCCTTGCCCATCAGTCCATGTAGCAAACTAGCAATGGCCAATGGATAGGTGTTTGTACTTTGTACTTATGCATAATGCATTCATTTTAAAATGATGTATTAAATGATAAAAAAATAAATAAATAACCAGGCCTACTCGACCCTCTAGAGAAAAGCACAATGGGCGGGCTTGGGCTTAGACTTTTCAAATAAAGCCTAGCCTGTCCGGCCCTCTAAAAAAAAAGCCCAGTGGGTAAAGCCCACTGGCGGGCTTGGGTATCACTTTCATGAGCCAGCCCAGCCTGATGACAACCCTTACTCCAGACGTACACCTATTCTTTGTTTCTTTCTAAAACTTTTGATGGAATTCCAAAAAGTTTTATCTTAAGAGGGTTCCTTCATCAACCGCTAAACCTCATAAATATAGGACACCTAAAAATGAAGAAGAGAAAGTAAAAGAAAAAGAAAATAAAAATAAAGAAGACTAAGAGTTTTTGTTGTTGTTGTTGTTCTCTTTCTTCCATAGTCTCAAACCTACCCCATCCACCATAAATTTTCTCCTTCCACCTGAATGTGGTAGAGACAAGCCTTTGGCACAATAGATGGTGCTCACTAGTGCAAACTTAAAGGTTGTCATGTTCCAAATAAAGTTAAAAATTTAAAAGTATTGAATTGTAAGATATACTTGTAAACATTATTCATTTTATAGATACAAATCGTTTTCCTTGTGATTCAATATGAATCATATGCTTTGTATCTCAAATTTGTGGATTTTGTACACCTTATCAGGTTTTGGTTCATCATCATCAGTATTATCAAAGTCTTATCCCAACTATATTAGAGTCGATTACATTAATTTTATTTTTCCAGTCCGATCTAGCCAAACATTGGATAAGTTACACTTTAGTGGCATCTATCCTTTACTACTTCCATCCAGACCATTTTGGTCCACCCTTTTTTTCTTGGTGCCTCAACCTGCATAAAAAATCCATCTTCCCAAGGGCGCCGCCGATGCCCTGCATTAGACATTTTGGGTTTTGTTTATCATTTCAATTATATGAAAAGTATGTCAGAAACTTGAACTTTGACTGGTATATGAGTCTACTTAGCTGGCCACATACTTGAGTCCATATTTTTTCCAGCCGGAAAGGCCCTTTTTTTGGCTCCAGGAATACTACTTCAGGAATCAACAACCTTAGCTTTTGATTTAAAAACTTATTTTTTGCATCATGCTATAGTTTATGGTTTAATAAATTATTGTAGAACTGAACAAGTGATGTCCACTTTATGCCATGCTTACAAGCATATGGTAGAGTAAATCATTGTACAACTAAGAGAGCGTTCATTAATTTTATACCTTGCTCACGGTTTGTGGTATTCTATCTTGCGATCTACTTCATGGTTTTCTTCTTTTTCTTCTTCTTCTTCTTCTTCTTCTTCTTCTTCTTCTTAATTGAAAAAGTCTAAGTCAAAGAGATACAAACTTATACGTAATTGCTGATGCAATAGCAACCAATGGTTTGTCAGCCAAGATTGTTTCACAAATTATTTACACTAAAAAGAAAATGCAAAACTATCAATGCATTGTTGTGATTTTGACATCACCCGTTGTGCACATACATCAATCACAAGATCAACAAAAAAAAAACAACCACACACAAGAAGAGACACACAGATTTACGTGGTTTACCTTAACAGGGCTACATCCATGGGCACAGAGACGATCATCTCCACTATGACAAGTAAAGCATACAGAGACTCACTCTCTCACATCGCCTCTCCTACATGGTGTGAGAACACCACATGCAAGAAAGCTCTCATCTCTCTTCAGCGCAATATCTAGGGTTACAGACTATACACATATATAATCTCCACTTTCTTGGCCACCAAGAAAGCTCTGGTACAATTACCAAAATGCCCTTGACCTTAAACCAGTCATTGGCTAACCCAGCAAACTCATTTGGCTAAACCGGAATACAAGACATATACCCAACAATATTTACCTTGGCTTAGATTTCGTACAACTTGACCCACCAGTAGATAAAACCAGCAATGTCTTCACATACCTTGTTAAATGGTACGTCACTGCACCGACAATGCAGTCTTCTTCTTTCAATACTTTGACATGTTGAACCAGCACATGAACTTTGAGCAAAGTTCATCTTCTCGTTAAACTCCACCTCGAGCTTAAAGCTCGACTCCATTGATGAATCTAAGTGATATCGACTCCATTGATGAATCACTCACCATTCTGCCCCATCTTCAACATCACTATGAAGATCCAATCACCACAAGCATGCAAGCAAAACAGATTGGGAATACAAGTTCAGATGACTTTACAATTGCAAAACAACCTTTGCCTCCAAGCGGTCAAAAAACTCCATTTGACCTGGCCTCCGATCAATCAAACACATGTGTAACAACTGATGATGCATCAACTCCTCCTTGCTGTTTCTTCATTGGCTTGGCTTTGGCAAGATAAACAACATCACATGCGATCTAGAAAACATGTGAACCCCAAACAAACAACTTTGTTTGAATCAACAAACCCTTTGCAACTAGGCCTAGGACTCCTACTATTGCATTTGCAATAACAACCAGGTTGAGTAAACTCAATTCTAAACTGAACCCACATTTGTTCAGATTTTCTCCATAATAGAAGTTGGTGCTGCTTGAAACTCCTTCCTTTTGTAACCAAGGCAGGACGTCTCCTAGCAAGGTATGCAGATCCAGATTTTTCTGATTTAGGTGAGTGGAGAGCAACAATCTTCTATTTTCAATATTTCTACACCAAGCTATAGATCTCGTCACAACGAGCACGTTGGAAGAAACAGATCTGAAATCTAACATCGGATGGCTCTGATCTCACAGAAACAAGTTTCTACGCTCCAATTGATCAAACCTCCTCATTGATTGTCAAATAGCCAATTACCGTATTCCACCGATTAGATCTATTCAAACGAGTCCATAGGCACAAACAAATCTTCGATCAGACATCGGATGATCAAGATATTGCGGAAACAATTTTAGCCTTTGAAACTAGCCAAACCTGGCTATTGACCGACGCTGATGTCATTGTTGACGTCAGTTCTGCTCTTTGCTGGGCTTATGAAACGGACCAAGTTAGAACTGACCTGAAACTAAACTTGAACAGGGCCTATTTGCAGATTGGGCTTGACCATAAGTTGGGTCAACCTGAATCCGACTTGACGGATTGCTGTATCTTTTTTCTGGGCAAGGCTTCCTCCTAACAGGTCAGGTCTAACTGTGACCCACCCCGACCTGACTGTCCTTCTAGCTGGCCTATTGCTAACAGGTCAACTCAACCTAACCTGAGCTCAACCAGGCCCAACATGGCCTGAACCCTTCTCCTACCTTTCTCGTTCTGTTTCGTTGCAAAAACCGGAGATAGAGGATAATGCTCCCTACGGTTTTCCTCTGCACACTGTCCTCACTGACAACAGCAGACGGCGTACCGGCAGAAGTTGGTCCGGCGACGCTACACTGTGAAGCAAACGGTGGGACGGCGACCTAAGGTTGACAATCGCAGCAGCGGCGGCACGATGAGGACCAGTAGTGCAGTTAGAAAAAACAAGCCCCCTTTTTCTCCAGTCTTCTTCCTCAAAAAATCTGGCAGCCAGAAACCCCTCGATCTTCTCCGACGAAGATCGCAAGCAACATAACCTAACTCTATCTTCACCGATCATGTGGCCCAAATAGAGAACAGTCGATCCCTCTGCTTCTCTGTTTCTGAAAAACATATTCGAATCCTTCACAAGGATTCAACTTCGTCGATCTTCATGCACAAGCGAGCCCCCAAAAAACCCAAGCACTAAATGATGATCGCTGGCATTGAACGATCTCCACCTTGCTCAAAAACCCGAGGAACATCACCTCGGCTCTGATATCACGTGTTGTGATTTTGACATCACCCATTGTGCGCATACATCAATCACAAGATCAACAAAGAAACAACCACACAGAAGAAGTGACACAGAGATTTATGTGGTTCACCCTAACAGGGCTACATCCATGGGCACAAAGACAAGCATCTTCACTATGACAAGTAAAGCATACAGAGACTCATTCTCTCACATCATCTCTCCTACGTGGTGTGGGAACACCACGGGTAAGAGAGCTCTCACCTCTCTTCAGCCCAAGATTTAGGATTACAGACTCTATACATATATAATCTCTGCTTTCTTGGCCACCACGAAAGCCTCAGTATAATTACCAAAATATTCTTGACTTTAAACCAGTTACTGGCTAACCCAGCGGACTCATTTGGCTAAATTAGAATACAAGATATAAACCCAACAATCATCTGGGGTAGTCTAGTCATATAATGATCCCAAGTTTGGGATTTTGCAGCATTTCTCTAGAGCTGGAGGGGGGAACGAAAGGTATATCAGCCTCCATAAGCTATTCCAGGTGGATGGATGCCTTCTAATAGATATAGACTTTAACAGCTGGGTCAGATGCCTCATAAATCCAGTGGTTCCAAACCTTGTGCTGTTAAACATTGTTTTCAGCCTTCAGCACAGATATTGAGTCTCACTTGAAGAACACCAGTAGAGACCATTCAAGTCCATTAATGTTTAATGATAAAGGATGGATGAATGACAGCATCAATATTCAGAAACGTGTATTTGTGCGTTAGATTAGTTTTTTGTTTGCAGGATTTGCTCGTCATTGCAGGATTTGTTTGTTATTCAAATAATTTGCATTATCATCTATCATTCACAGGCATTAGCATTCTTGTTAGCTCTTATTGTAAGGGCGTCAAACAGTTCGATGATTATATAGCCCCAAAACCATCAAGTATCCATCAGCTATTGATAAACAGGCCGGTACCTGTAACAGGGGTGCCTGTTGTGGCAGCCTAGATCAGCGACCGAGTAGGAACGATTCCTGGAGTACACAGATGAGGGAAAAGGTGTGATCTGTTTAAATCCTTCTTGAGATACTTGGATTTTATGTGTTAGGATATCATACTCAATTGAGCTATCACTTATCCCAAAACCAATTGGTGATGGGAAGTACAACAATGGTTTTAAACACGGGTCCACACGAGGGTTATACCACAGGACCTAACAATTCCCCCCTCACTGGTACCACCCGAGCAAAGACTCGAACCTCCAACCTCTCCAAGCTCTGATACCACTTGCTGGGATTTCAAACATCATTGAGCTACCATTTATCTCAAAACCAATTGGTGATGAAAAAGACAGAACAATGGTTTTATGATCTTCTTAGTTGTATTAGTTGTATTAGAAAGGCATCCGAGCATTACTCCAACATGGGTGCACACGAGGGTTGTAGTAGGACCTAACATTATGCATGTTTTAATCATTAATATTTTCTTGTTCTTTTACTGTCACCTCATAACAGTATGGGCTCAACACATCTGATTTCACATACAACCCCCTCAGACAATGTAACAGCACCACAGTCAGAAGGAAGGAGCCGTTGCAATATAATGTAAAAGTCTACTTCTGAAGTTTTTTGAGGTTGGATGTCGCTTGCTACAGATATTTAACTAGAAGCTCTAGAGTATGTATGTTTCAAACAAACACATTCTAACGGAATTGGTGCTCAGTTGCTTCTTTATATTTGTGAGTGACTGGTTTGTTTTTGGGAATGATGGTCCTTTACAATCTTTTGAGGGACCTTCATTTCATCACGTCGAACTTTATCTTCTTTAGAAACATTTGTTGCCAAGTTACTTTTTAAGAGCTAGTACGGCTGCATAGTTGTATGTTTTTCCGGGTAATATAGATGTTTTTGTTAAAGAATCATCACCATCATCATCATCATCATCAAAATAATACTACCTAAGGGCAAACACAGTCACGGAGCTGTCCATCTAGATTATTGCAAAATGCTGACCATCTTTCAATTGAGCTTTTTCATTACTGAGAATACAAAAAGGGGGTTTAGATTCTTTAGAAGGGGCAACAGGGTTGGTCCAGGAAGAAGCCAAGAGGCTGGTGGTAGTCCATGCTGACCACACCACAATAAGGTGCAGTCTTCTTTTTGCCACCACCAGTCATGGTGCTTGGTGAGGGTAGTGTTCTGATCAAGATCTTTCTGTTCTCTCCATTAGAGGGAACCAAAGATTTAATGGTTCAAACTTATGGCTACCCAATCTAATGGTAGATATGAATATAATCAGGATTGAATTTTGGCCAAATATAGTTATGGGGCTGAAGCAGGTTAGTGTAAAGGGATTAGATTGGCCATAAAATCTGTTCATGTAGTTGGTTGTTGTTTACCATTTTTTTCTTTTATGACTTAGAGTATCCCTTGCGAGTTCAACGTTAACCTTTTGGCATCCAAATCAGGGGTTACTCAATTCTAACGAGCAAGGACTATTTCATGGGGCGTACATACATGGCCACACATAGTACCTGAGTAACGCAATGAGCTAGAGTTAAACTTAAGACTTGGAAAGTAAACCCAAATATCAAACCAATTGAACTATTGCCTTATTTACCATTTTTTAAGGAGATAGGCGAAAATTGAATGATTAAAAACATCCAAAACCCATTAGATGTTTGGAACATTAGATTAACCAAACCCTATAAAAGTCCTGAACATTTGCCATCCACAACCCTAAAAAATGGGGCCCATTTGTTTGCTTGGATTTGATTTTAGAGGAATTTACATGCAAATGGGCTCCCAAGTTCCAACAAAGGATCATTGAAGAGTCCAGTGGTGAATAATACAAGGCAGTGATGTAGATCGAACCATATTTTCCAAGACCTTTTGCATGTCAACAACATGAATGTATGCGCGTTGCCATTGGCAGGCCCATATTAATTAATCAGTGAAAGTAGGCCCTTATTCAAAAGCACAATTTCTTGCCCTAAAAATTTATTAACGGATTGCACAGGTTTGGGTCGGTTGACCACAAAGAGGTTGGGTAATAAATGGGTCAGAAATGGTTTGAATATGAACCTAGAAACCCTCATCAACCGCGAAATTTGCATAAAACCATTTGATGAGGATTCCACCTTGGCCTTGGGCTTTTCTCAACTAAAACCCATCAAGTCAAATCCTACCCCTTTAGTTGGGATCTTGTATCACCTCCATAACAGTAATATTCACTGGTGAATACTGAAGCAGTGAAAATGACAATGGTCAACCGGCTCGCGTATTTTACCACGAATCACTACTGTTCCGATCCAATGGCCAATCAGTCTGATCACAGTGGAAATAGTTATCCCCACTAGAGATTTTACCGGCTCTGCTGACCTGGCAAGAAACAGGAGGTCAATTTTCTTTACTAAAAGCATGAAACAGAGAAAAGACCAGCAAAAAAGACTACTTTTTTCTGTGAAAAGTCCTTCACTACGATACTAAGCACGGCAACTAAGAGATAATCACTCTCAAAATCTCATTCTCAGGTGCGGAATATCTCCAGAAAGCCAGTTAAGTTACCTGCTGAGCATGATAGGCCTTGTATCACAAATGAGGTGCACTTGCAATCTCGTGTGACAGGCTCACCCATTCACTACAATAACCATGACCATAATACAGACCCATGAATTCCATCATCACATCCACCATCCAACTGAAAGCCGTACAGTATAATGAATCTGCTAGATCAGGTTTCTAATGATCATCATGGTTGGGATATAGCAAAAAAATCATCAAATCTTGTTAAAGGTTCAGAAACTTCCCAGTGGCGGTGCCATTAACAGAACAAAATGAACTACTAATGATATGAGAGAGTGAGAGAGGAAATTTGGAATCATCCATGCAAACTTTGTAACGAAAGCAAGGTAGAAGAGATTCCAAATAAGGTGGTGAATCCCGGATGGATCGGGTTCACAACCGGTGGAATCGATGACTTCGGAGACATCAAGGAGAGTTATCAGTAGTTTTTGGCAAGTTGTAGCATCAAATGCAAGACTGGGCCGAGGTGTTTTTGTAACTGTTATTTAGAAAAAAAAAAAAGGAAATGGTAACTGTAATTAGAAGAAAAAGGCAAGCAGTATAAGAGGATTATTCTGGTGAGCTTACAGCCAATAAGGAACAATATAGCATGACACAAACCCGAAGGAGAACAACAATTATGAAGAAAAGAACACCAACAATTATGAAGAAAAGAACACCACCAACAAAGTGCAGAACCAACAGAGATCATCAAAAGAAACATCCTGCTTCTGTTGTTCAGGCATATCGAGAGCGACTTCCTTCTGATCCCTCACAATTTGATCTAGTGAGTCTCCCTTAAAACAAAGTGCCCAGGTGTTGATATCCCACAACCAAGGGTTTTGTTGCCCTACATCCTTTTCTGGTCCTACTCACTGTCAATTAGCTTGGTTCCTCCTAAAATAGAGCACAGAGCAACAACATTCAGAATAGAGAAACAAAGCAAAACCAATCTCATAAAAGCATTTCCCAAGAAGGCTTGAAGCATGCACTATTATAGCAAATGATTTAAAACAAAAGTACATACAAAAGAAAAAGAAAATTATCAGAAAGCCAAATTTAGATCCACCAAATGCATTTGCAAACTCGTGAGCAAGGTTCGTCTTAGTCATGCTCTGTTAACAAGAAGAGATGGCTGCTATCATTATCCGAACTGTATGCTTGCTAAAAATGGCAATCACTATCTTGGAAAAGGTAAGGGAACCAAATGCCTCATAAATTTCTTACAGATACACCAACTTGAGAAAATGTAAAGGTAAAATGAAAACAGCAGTTTGAAGGGAGGTCTTCCTAGGAATGGATTAGAAGCTTCTCGTATCTGAAGTAGCTCCAACAGGAGATAGTTAAACAACTTTGTGTGAGAAAGAGTTCGAAAATTCAAGCTAGAGGCTTGTTCAACCAAAAACAAGGAATTGCAAGTGAACGATCAAAGCATATGCATAGCTTCTTCACATGTTCATTTAACCCTAACAGGTGGGACTAATAGCTTGGAAAATCAGATTATTGATCTGGCTGGCAATACTGGATAGACCATAGCCCAAAAGTTTACCTTATGGGATGTGCAAAAGATTAGATGGCCTGGAATGGATACTACAATCTGTGAAAGTTTTGATGCACAATACAATCACCACTGTAAGTCATCAGTAAACAGGTCCACATTTTAGATAGCCTACTGCCCTAATCATAGCCATTTACGGAGTCTGAACCCATGGACACCATGGATATCCATGCATTTGCACTTCTAAACATTCTTCTTGCATACTAATAAAATCATGTTAAATAGCCAATATGATATACTTCCAATATAGAACAGAGTTCTCATTGCTACCTCTGGAGACCGATGAGCGTGCGATGTAGAATTAAGCTGGCAGGTTTCCATATTTGAAAGCAACTGGACTACAGTCTTTAGATGAGGAACACTGTAGAGAATGAAATTTGCGGATTAGCCCCAAAATCCAATATGGCCTAAATAAACTTGTTTCAGCATACATTTTTGGACTGGCTTAGACAGGCTTTAGCCTGGGTCAAGCAGCTTCTTTACAACCAAAGACACCCTAAAGGCCAGGGGTCAAACAGCTTATGGACATGTAGGCGTACAGGTGTTTGTGTTAGAAACAAAGTGGCAGAAGAAATCTACACTCAAACATTATAGTTGATACAAGCAATGGATCCAGACCATTCATTCAATGAGGCTCACCATGGATTAGCCACTCTCCAAAAGTCCATCCACTCAGATAAGAACACTGAGTTTCAAGACATGGTTTTCTTAATTGCTTCAATGGGAAAACTGGATGACTGACCTTCGTAAGCCGCTTTCCATATCCGCATCCAATGATGAAATGACCCTCGGCATCTGCTCCAGCACCTGTACAAAAACCCATAGTTACAATGAATGAATGGAGTTGGGGATCAGCAACAGTGCCACACCATACCTGCCCCGTGTTCTTGACAGTAGAGGCTTTGGCTAGAAGGTTCTTTGGAAGCTTTATTAGGAGGGCCTGCAAGTAAAGAAGAACAGCAACAATTCACACATGATTCATCGAATGGAAGATGAGTCCAATAAAACCCTAGAACCGATCTGGTTTATAAGAATCTGAGATTTTTAGCTTTTGCCCTAATTTCAGTAGAGAGACCTGGGAAGGGGAGGATTGGTGCATGATGTGAAGGAGATTAGAGGTGGATTGGACGGCTTGGGATATCTGATCGGCAACATTCGCTTTGGCACTTCCTTCTCTTCTCACTTCCTTTTCCTTCGTCCCCATCGCCATCGCCATTTGATCTGCAAATGAAACTGTTGTATCTGCTTCCTTGGTCCATCTGGGCCTCTGGCTTGGTGTTTTTATCGCTCATGATGATGAGCACGATGGCGCCTGTCCTCGCAAAATGGCCCGAAAATTAGGACCCACCAATTGTTAGGGAGATTTTCGAATAAGGATTTAAGTTTTTGACTCATTTTTAAAAAGGTCACGAGTTTTAATACTTTTCAATTCAGTTCTTAAATTTTTTTTTTTTTTTGTGAAGTTTTCAATTAAGACATCCATCCATTTAAAACTATTTTCAGCAACCTTTTCCATCAAATTTTTTTAAAGACCCAAATTAATTATCCTTCTTACTTCCTCTATATCCTCTTCAATTCTTTTATTGCAGTCTCCATGGTGATTAAGGACCGTTTGAAAACAGGGCAGTCTATTTCTTCATTCATTTTGCTTACTTTGAAGAAACCTTAGCTTAAAAGATGAACTGAATTTTGGTTAATTCTAGGTTGATTTTATAATTTGTAGGCTTTTCTTTTTTTTTGCACATCTTTGTTGATATTTGATGCTTAAATTATGTAAACATACACTTCATCATTCACACGGGTTTAACATATTTTTCAAAAGTTTTCTAAAGGTGGACTAGTGGACTGAATTTCAACTTTTTTTTTTGTCTTTTTTTCACTACTCAAAGATTAATTAATGAATCAAAGCGCGTGGGGAGGTGTTAATTAAGAATTTTTACACACTTACACATAGAACTTCGCTATGTGAGGATTGCCAAGCCCTAAAATCCATGAGAGATTCGTGGCAGAAGGTTGTGCGAGCCATTTATAATATAAAAACACATGATGCAACCCAATAATATGGCATTGGTAGACTGGATACTAGAAAAGAACATATTTTCATTAATTACATTTTAGCTGCAAAATAACAAAAGTTAGTTTAATTACAACCCACAAAATAATGACCTTACAAAACATTGGCCTAAATAACAAAATAAAAAAATAACAAAAGATAAGATTCCCAAAAATAAATCCAAAGTCCGTCATGTTGAACTCCAGTGCCTTTGATGCTTCACATTACATTGTCGGTCATCCATTCTTTGATCTTTGGCATATCTTCTTCAATTGCTAGAATCTCCTCAGCAAAGGCAGGGGGATCATCACCTACAACACCAAGTATAGAGTTAGACCTTAACGCCTGCCAAGTGTTCAAAATAGATAACACAGTATGTATATCAAATTAAGGACATGTATAATTTCAAGATAAAAAGTAAACAAATAAACTAAGCATGTTTTTGCAAAGCGAGTAGATAAAAACACGAATCATAAATATCATGCTACAAGTATAATCCTACAAAATATGGCAATCATAGAACTACATTCCAGTGGTCATAACATGGGTACACGTCTCATACCTTTGAGTACACAACACAATATTAAGGGCATACTACTCTTAAAAATAAGGATAGCAATGCAATGCTGAGGTCATATTGTCCAGTCATGAGGACATCATCGAGCACAAATGTACTATTCTTTACAGGATTAGCAGAACATGTAATATTAAAGGCATATTTACTCACACCGAGGAGCAGCAACGCAATAACCACATGAGATAAGCTAAGTGACGTCGAAATTGAGTATTCTTGTAGAAAAGGCCTACATGGCTTTGAATCGAACAAATACCCAAAATAACGTAATTACATTGAAACTAGGAATTCAAGTGAGCAAAAGGGACTATTCCACAAAAATTATCTTTTACATGATGGAACTAGCAAAGTACACATGATAGCCAAGCATGATCGACTAATATGATCGACTAATAGAGATGCAAAACAAATCAAGACAAGTCCTTTATACTTTGTCTCTTGAAGCTAAACATTAAGAATACCACGAAAATTGGATAGCATTTTAGCTATAGAAATGAGTATCCCAAAAGTGTAGAAAATGTATGGTGATTTGGGCAACTGGTAAGGAAGCAGGATCATGTGCTCGCTAGCCAACCCAAGAAACCCTTTGTGGATCCTATCAATCCAAGGACAAAAAGTAGGGTAGCGAATGGGCGCTAATTCCCATGGAGACCGCAAGTGTGACAAGTTTAAGGCCAGGAGGCATAGTAGTCAATTTTGTTTCGTTTATGGGTCGTTTGTTAATTTTACATGTGATATGAAAATGACTCACATGTGAGTCATTTACATATTATAACACTGTGGCCCAGCTTAATCTGGTTTAATGACTAATTAATGTGGTTTTCAGTTATTTTCGTGTAAATGCGTTATATGCTTGTTGTTTTATTCTTTTGAGATTCGTTTCGCATCATGGATATGTAGTTCGTTTGAGTTTAACCTGATCAAGGTAGACATGAGCCATTTTTTGTAATTTTTGATTTTGTACGAGTTTGTCCTTCATGCATCATCTTGGTGTCAACACATGTATTTCGTCGAGCTCGTCAACTTCTGTAACTGACTCATATGTGAACGACATCGTTTGTTTCCGTTGGACCGTTAATTGACTCAAATTGTAACTCTATTCAACTTGTGGACCTATCTATAAATTCAGTTCATCCTCATCTTATATAAGAGAGGGTGCACCACCGACCTTCTCCCTTCTTCAACGTTTTCTCTCTCTCAACACCAGGTTTCTCTCCCTCTTCCCTGCTCTTCATCTCTTCTTTCTTTTCCTTCTTCTTCTTTGCAATCAAAGGAAAAAAAGGGGGAAAAGTTTGAGCGAGTAGTTGAGGCGTTTTCTCTTCTTTCTTTGTTTCTTCTGCTCGCTTCTTGGAGCACTCTGAGGTAAGAGAGGGTTCTTGCTCATCTTGATGTGTTTTCACGTTTCCTCCTTTGTTTCTTCTTCTACTCCTCTTCTTCTTCGTTTATTGGGTGTTCTACGGTAAGCTTTGAAGTCATGTTATTCTATGGAGTTTGAGTATTTTGCACTGTATGCACCCTTTTGCTTTTGCTTACTCTTGGCATGCATGGTATTAGGACTACATCTCTGAGATCGATTGGGCTAAAGAACAACTAAGTTAAGGAAAAAGCTCGTGTAAGGCAAGTATAAGCACAGTAGGGATGGACACATGTTGATATATGTTGACTGATATTGTTTCTTCTACTTTTTCTTTCAAGTGTGTTGTGTTGACAGCCCTTTTGAATTGTATAAACTTGATACATGTTGTTTTTGTGAGTGTAAAGACTTCAATACAATCATTCTGTTCTGCACAGCATTCTGTTATTCGACCAATTGGGCCGGAGTCTAACCGATCGGATACTTCCAGAACCGAAATCCGGCCGATCGGGCTTCAGAGCCGACCGGTCGGCCTAAAGCACTTTTGCTTCAGGAGATTCAGGGTCCAACTGAATCCTATTCTCGCTCATTCCTTTTTTTTCTTGCTTCCTTAATACCCAGAGGACCTTTTTATGCTACCTTTTGGTCTCTTTGCTCTTTAATGAATTGGAGAAAAGATAGGGTTACTGATAAGACCTTATAGGACCTTCACCTAGATTTCTCAACCACATAACTTGCCCAACAAACTAGCTTAAAAGGCTGTGACACGTTCATGTGTGTTGTCCAATTGTTAAGTAGCTCCCCATGAGTGTTGGTTTAAGGGACTTCGATAAACGTTTATTGATACAGTGCAATACCCACAAAATGAGCAACTGTGTCTCGAATAACTTAAAACTACATCATCATGCACAGTTAGAAACAATGGACAATTAGCTTAGAGTTGGCTAGTAAACAATGCGATTCTCAATACTAACTTGACTCGCTTACATTGCATATTAAGTACGATTATTGGCTTCCATGCTCTTACTCTTGTTTCTTGCTTCAACTTATAATTATTCGCGTCACTTGTAATTGTTTGCTTGTAACGGTATTGCCCGAATTGAGTTGGTGTTTGATCCAATGTGATGCACGTACTATATTGCCCGATTGTAACATGACATGATACATGTACTACATTGCCTGACCAACTGACATTGACTTGACGTGTATCATATTACATGACTAATCTTGTCTGTTTGGCTCTACTCAGCTTCAGCCTCAGGATACCCAACGAGGTTGACTTTGGTGTAGCCTATTTGTTGCTTCTGCAGAGTGCTCTTGTCCTGGGATTCCAGACCCCAGGAAACCAGAGACCCATTCATACCCTAACCCGGTCAATAGTGTACTTGTCCTATTTGCTCTCGATATGGAGAATATGAAAAATGTAGTAGTCACCTAGCCAGTATATCTGTTTTATGATTCTGATAGCATGTTTATTTATTTGCATGACTTGCCTAGTATACGGATATGACCTCTTTACACTATTAGCCATTAACTATGCAGCTAGACACAACGCGTGTTAACTTATTGCTACTTATGCTTTGTTGAATCGTTGTTGTTTTTGGTGTTGCAGGCCCAAATCCCTCTACCGACCACTCGTCAGTCTGCCAGAGTCTAGGAGAGACGCAAGAAGCCCATTCAGGGCTAGAGAAGTGGATATAATCCCTCTAGGGGAGAGCGGTCCTGCATTTGCATTAGATCTATTGTCCTGGGTGTGTGGGGCTTGAGTTGGCTTTGGGGTTCTCTTGTATTCCTTGTATTTTATCTCGTGCATGCTGTTTCCCATTTTTTTTGTACATTCTATAATTAGTATCATCTTTTACAGCTATTGTTCCTATTTTTGTTTCTTCTTGTCATGCAATGATACATATAGCTTTCGCGTACGCCTGGTTTGCACGTGTGAACATCCTTTATGTGTGTACACTTAGACAAGGTCTAGGTGTGCGTACACGGGAGTACGTATGTTACTAGTTAGGTTTTAACTAACCCTCGATTTTTGGACTCGAGTCATGACACATATACAAATGACTTACATGTAAAATATAAGTTTTGTTTGTTATTTCACACCCCTTCATATATGAATCTAATTACACCAATGGTTGATATGTATTTTTAAGATATCTCAAGACCCATGCTGAATCAACACCTGAAATTTGACCTCCTAACTGTGAGTGACCTTTTGAACAAGATTAACGATTCGGATCATGAAAATGGGGCCCACAAAATCCCAGAAATTAAGGTCAACAGCTTAAATTGTTTTATAAATATCTCACAACGTAAGATGATCAAATAGTTAGAATTTTGTACCATGGCCATTTTCATCATTTCAAACATGTTGGGCGGTTTAGATCTTCAATTTGAAGTATACAAGATACAGAAATTTAAAAAAAGCGGACTAGCAGTTCAATTAATAGAGTGCACAGTATACATCTAGTGGTTGAAATGTTCTTTTTAAGATATTTCAAGATCTATAATGATGAACATCTAAGTTTTGACTTTCTAGCTAAAATGGCATTTTGAATGAGATTAACGGTTCAGATTGTCATAACAAAGCCCACAAAATCCAAAAAATGAAGATCAACGGTCTGATTTGTGTCATAAATATCTCAAAATGCAAGATGATCCAACAGCTGATTTTTTGCACCATAGCCGTTCTTGGCATTCCAAATATGATGGATGGTTTCTGATCATGATTGGGGGGGCCAAAAAGTTAAAAACAAAAAGGCGTGTTGGGCGTGAAGCATTGTTTAGCATCTGTACCAGCGCCTATTGTAAGCTGGGTGTGAAACATTTTTACACCTGTTGAGGTATGAGAAGTTCTAACCCCTTTTGCATGCTATTTATACACCAAAACCATATAGGATTTACACACCATGTGTAAAATTTAAAAATAAATATGAATGAGTGAAACCATTTCACATGTATAGTGTTACATATGTAAATGGTAAAAAACAAATGACCCCTTAGGCTGAAATGGCCAGAATTTCTCGTTCTAGTCCTTCGTTCTGGCCATTTTGGCTGAAACAAAATAAAGGGCAAAAAATTTCAATTTGAATTTTGGTCAATTTTAGTCCATTTTGGTCATTTCGGTCCATTTTGGTCATCCATTCTGGTTTATTTGATGCATTACGGACCCAACCCAAGAAAGCAGCTGGCCCAAGTATTGACCCACAGGTTAACCCGATCCATTGGGTAGACCCAATTGCCTGAGAGCTACTATGGCACCTGTTATAATTATCCTACTACTATTATTATTTCTTGCTTAATAGAATTCAGAAGTACTTTGTTTTAATTAGTAAATCTTACTTATCTAAAACTAGGTTTGCTACTTTATAAATAAGAGAAACTTTCATTGTAGTTGCTTATGCATTAATAATTAATAATATTTAGATTGGATTTTCCCTCTAATCATGTTTCTTAGTTATGGTTGTGCATAAGGGTAGGAATCTATCTTATATTCAATCAATCATTCTAGAGATTGATTTATTCTTCTCGATCGTGAATTTTGGTTGCGCCAATTGGTATAAAAGGATCACTGGATAGACCCGTGTGTCCTCTCCAAAAATTCTTTCCCTCCTAAATCATCCCCATTCCCACCCAATCTTTTCTAAACCCTAATTCCCTCAACCAAAACCTTTAGCATCATCCCAAGCCCAAAACCCAAAATCACCCCTTTCTAGTTCAAATCCCTCATCATTGCTGCAACCACAATTCTTACAAAACCCTACCATTAAACCAACCCATCTGCCACCCCAATCGTGACCCCCCTCTCTTCCGCAAGCAATCCCGACCTCATCCCAAACCCATTCCAGATCCTTACCTTCCCCACAAAACCCTCTCCACTACACCATCCTCATCTCTCAAAACCCTCTTCCCCAAACCCTAACCCAACTTTCTCCCCCTCATCCAAACCCAAACCCTTTCGAATCTAAACCATCTTACCCTTCCTGATCAGACCCATCCATGAAATCCCCAACCCTCTTCTCCCCTCCATCAACCCACATACATTATCCCAAACCAAACCTAGCCTTTTTCAACCCACCAAAAACCCTGTCATCCCACCAAAGGAACCAACAAACGACCAACACCCATTGTACCTTGCACCATTTCCAGAAAAACCCCGTAAGTGAAACCTTAACTTCATCTTCGCCAAACCCTTATCGACCCATCCTTGATCTTATCCCAGTCCACTTAAACCCACACAGCCCTACACAACTTCCCCATATCCCAAACCCACTTCCACAACTTCCCGTCAACTATCTCAGCCTTTATTAATGGCCTCAGCCCATTCTCAAAACCCCCAACCCCTATCCCGACCCTCAAGCCCTCGCCAAAACCCCTACCACGAAACCATCTCCAACAGCCCTACCTAACAAAACCCTCACCCCACAACCCCCGCCACAATTACCATCCCCCACCCCACCTTCAAAAGGAAAAAGACGAAGAAGAAGACGAAGAAGAGAGGAAGGAAAAGAGTGAGGGCAGAGGGTACCTAGATTGTCTTCATCACGAGCCTCCCTCACCCATCGCTAGAATCCAGCATCGCCAGAATCGCACGCAACCACATCCAGAGTTGACCTCCCCATCCCTTCCTTCATTGCAGTCTAGCTTTTAGACAGAGCCTTCTTTTTTGATCTTTCCTTCCTTTTTTTGGAATTGTCCCACGTGCACCCATCATTCACTGTAGATGGGGGCCACAATTTTGGCCCTGACCTAACCCGAGTGTGCTTTGAGCAAAAGTCAGTTGGACCTCCAAGTTCATGTCTGACCTAACCCACATCTAGATCCACAACCATTAAAAAAGAAAAAAAAACTTTTTCTCACATGGCTACCCTCATTGATCAACTTTTTTTTACTGTAGACTCATCGATACTCAGCACGACAATTGTATATTCAATTTATATGTGCGAGTGAAAGCTTTACAAACTACAATCAACGAACTTTGCAGAGCTTCCACTAACACTAACAGTGAATCTTTCAACACTACTAGCACACAAACTCAAAGATTTCAGTTGGAGATTGGTCCTCGCGAATTAGTTTAGGAGTATCTTCAACAACTTTTTGATGAAAGGGACCTTAATAATGTCCTACATGTCCCATGACAAGATGACCTCTTAAAAAGGGTCAAGTTGGCGGTTCTAAATTTTTTCGTGCAATTTGACGCTCAAGGCTTTTTTGACTGGCTGACTTCAATCAAGGATTAGCTCACGTGGTATCATATCGTTGATCCTCAACGAGTTACTTTTGTCAAAATGAAGCTCAAAGGTCCTACTAGAATTTGGTGAAAAAAATATAGATGATCATAATGAACAGATGGGATGCCCTCCTATCACTCAATAAGAAATTATGAAATAAAGGTTGGAAGACAAATTTTTGCCATTTGATTATATTAATATCTTCCAACAAGAGCTCATCCATCTTCAACAAGGCTCCATGACCATTGATGAATATACTCACAAATTTTATGAACTTTGCATCCGTTGCAAAATAAGTGAAACAAATAACATGATGGCTATCTGTTATTAAGAGAGATTGTGCCCAAACATAAACAATGCAATAACAATATTTGATTTTACCAGTATTGATGATATCTTTTGCAAAGCGCGGAGAGATGACCAAGAGTTTCGTCAACAACGCTTTGGAAATCAAGTCGGGGAGACCACCTATAGAAGGGGTCCTGATCCTAATTTTAATTGAACCACACAACTTGGGTTCGAACTTCCCCCTAGTTAACCCCAAAATCACCCCTAGAACACGTAAATCCTCAACAAACTCAAAAATGGCTGTCAAATTAGAATAATCTTCGAGCACTAACCCGAACAAAAAGACAGGATATTATCTGTTATTCTTGCAAGCAATGGGGACATTATGCTAAGGAATGTCCACATAGAAATTTGCATTATGAAGGATGATGCACATGATGATGAGTAGCATGATGAGTGCATTGAAATTTTATCTCTTGATTAGGTTCCGCAACCTGAATCTGAATAACCAGTTGAAGTTTTAGACCCCACTGAAGATGGCCCATTGCTTTTACTTCATCGACGCTTTTTACTTGCAGATAATGTAGGGGACGATGATGATGAGAATCTAGCTCCTATTTTTTGAACTCGAGTTACTTACAAAGGTAACCGATGTAACGTCATTATTGATGGTGGTAGTGTTATGAATGTTATCTCCAAATAAGCAGTTGATAAGTTGCACTTGACGACTACAAAGCATCCGAAGCCTTATCAAGTCGCATGGGTTGATGATTATGCTTTTCCAGTTCGGCAACAGTGTATTGTTCCAATCAAGCTGGGCTTTTATGAAGATATTATCAAGTGTGATGTTATTTCCATAAATGTTTCCCACATCTTGCTTGCCCACCCTTAGCTCTGTCGTCTTAAGGTGATCATTGATCATGAAAATAATACTTATTCTTTTACATGGAATGGCATAAGAATGCAATGGCGGCCACTAACAATCCCGTTTTCATCACCAAAGGCAGCTTTTCAAACATCTCTCCACATCCTTACAATGTGTAAATTTGAAGTTGAAAGTAGAGAACAAGGTGTGATGTATGCTTTAGTAACTAAACAAGTGCCTGATTCCAATAAAGATTCAAAGTCATCTCTTCCCTAAGAGGTAACTCCGTTACTTCTTTATTTTTTCTGATTTAATTCCTAATAAACTTCCACATGAATTGCCACCAATGAGAAATATTCAACATGTTATTGATTTGCTTTCTAGAGCATCTCTTCCTAATTTAAATACTTATCAAATGAGCCTATTTGAACATGCTAGACTCAAAAGGCAAGTGGATAATCTGTTACAAAGGGGATATATTTGGGAAAGCCAAAGTCCATGTGTAATACCTACTCACCTTACACCAAAGAAGGATGGAAGCTAGCGTATATGGGTGGACAATCGTGCCATTAACAAAATCACTATAAAGTATCGCTTCTCTATCCCTAGACTTGATGACATGCTTCATCTTATGCTTGGTGCTTATATCTTTTCAAAGATTAATCTTCGTAGTGGCTACCATCAAATCAGAATTAGGCTAGGCGATGAGTGGAAAATAGCTTTTAAAACTACAAATGGCCTTTCTGAATGGTTTGTTACGCCTTTTGAACTGTCTAATGCTTCTGGTACTTTCTTGCGTATGATGAACCAAATGCTGAAACCTTTCATTGGAAAGTTCGTAGTTGTCTACTTTGATGATATCTTGATTTATTGCAAATCACAAGAGAAGCAATTTGATCATTTACGAAGTATATTTCAACTTCTTCGCAAAGACCGGTTCTATATAAATTTAAAAAAGTACAATTTTATGAGCAGTTTTGTGAGTTTTATGGGCTTCATTATGTCGTCAAAGGAAATTGCAATGGATCCTTCTAAAGTGTAGGCGATTCTTGATTAGCTTCATCCAACTACTCTGACTAAAGTTTGTAGTTTTCATGGACTTGCTACTTTCTATAAAAAATTCATTTGTGTTTTCAGCAACATTATGACCCTCCTCACTGACTATATGAAAAAAAGTGACTTTAAATAGAAATTTGCAGCTATAAGAGCATTGAGAAAATTAATCAAAAGATCACGAAAGCAGTCGTTTTATGCATTTCAAATTTTGACATAGTTTTCGAAGTTGCTTGTGATGCTTTCAATGTTGGCATTAGTAGATTTCTTAGTCAAGAAGGTCATCCAATGGCATTTTTTAGTGAGAAGCTTTTCGATGCCTAAAATAACTATTCTACATATGATTTAAAATTTTATGTAGTGGTGCAAGCATTGCGACATTGGTGATTTTATTTAGTGGGAAACTTATGAAGCATTAAAACATCTTTTTCCCATATGACTAATCGTCATGTTAAGTAGAGTGCTTTTTTTAGCAGTTTACTTTTAGACTCCGACATAAAGTAGGCAAAGAGAATCTCGTGGCTGTTGCATTAAGTCGTTGGAAACACTTGTAAGGTCCAAACCCAAGTTAATCATGATTTACCTTAATTAATCTTATTTTTGCTCTGATTAATCTTGTTTTGTCTTACATAGGCTAATTGAGCCCAAATCTCAAGAGATTTAGGTCATGGATAGGTAGTTAGGTCGGATTCGAACCTTACTAAGTAGTCCAAGACCTTTTGTATTTTAACATTTTCATGGTTTTGTATCATTAATGAATCATATTAGTTGCATTGGGTGAGTTTCATCTTGTGGGACATCTTTTATGTTTAGCCCAATTTCATTTGGACCCATTTCGGCCCAATGCAAGCGCATTTGATCTAATTTGAGAAATCAGGAAAATCTTGGACCTGCTTGTAATTTTAGAAAACTCACCCCCTTTAAAAGACCCTAACCTAACACCCCTTCTCCTTCTTCCCTTTTAAATTGCTGTAGCCTTCTCCTCTCCTCTTCCAAGCTCTTTCTTTCTTTCTCTCTCTCTCTCTCTCTCTCTCTCTTTCTCTCTCTCTCTCTCTCTCTCTCTCTCTCCCCCCCATTTTGTTGTGATTTGAAAGCTTGGGTCGTTGCATGCAAGAAGTTAGAGTGTCTTCTTCTTTAATCTCTTTCTCCTCTTTTGTTCTCCTTCCAAAGATTTACAGTCTCATCTTCTTATTTTTAGCTTACATAGGCCTTGAGGTATGGAAACCGCATCTCCATTTGAGTCATTAGGTTCATTGGGGGCAAGGAAACCCAAGGATTTGGCATGTATGCATCTCATGCTTTTGTATTTCCATGCATGTTCTAGATCTTCTTCCTATGAGAGCTTTTTGTACCTCTACACCAAGGAGTAGATTGATTTGAGTGAAGCACCACGCATAAGGCAAGTATAAGATACATTTTCTTTACATAAATGGCTGATTTTTTTATCCTTAATATATTCTTGTGATTTGCCCTTTTTATAACTCCACTAATCTTTAATGGATAATGCATGGAATTGATTCATGATTTTAATGATTTTGGGATGAATAAAATGATAGTGGTCATTAGGAGACCTAAGAATGTGGAATGGAAACCTCTATATTGGTTTGAATGCAGGTGGAATAGAAGAGTGGAAGAGAAAATCAATTTGAATGTAGGTGGAATAGAAGAGTGGAAGAGAAAATCAATTGGGAAATTGAACACACTCGTAACAAAGTGTTTCAGGGCCGATCGGTCGGTCCTGAAGCTCGATCAGTCGAATTGCCTCTTTGGGTAGTCCGACCGGTCGGCCAATCTGCCTGACCGGTCGAATTTCGTTTCTGAATACGGTCCGACCGGTCAAACCAATACTCAATCGGTCGAGTAAGCCTAACCTTTAGATTATAAGAATGTGTTCCAAAATAAATTTCAAGCTTAACTATGGACTTTCTATAGTCTACGAAATAGCCTAATGATGGGTTATACCCTTTAACCTTAGAAAGAGACTGAGGTATCCACCTACCCTTATTATAGGTTGTAGGTTTAACCCAAGACCATTTATGACCATAGAAGTGGCATCCTTTGCTACACCAAACTAGCCCAACGGTAACTAAACATGGAGAAGGAAGAGTGTTGAGCTGTCACTCCTTCCCTCTTGATTCTCTGGTTAGTTTTCAATGTCACATCATGGGTGTTGGCATAAGATGAAGTGTCCTTTCCATAGATAACGTAACACTAAGAATGGTAACACAATGGCACGAACATCTTATGAATACACCGTACTGAATGACCTTGGAAACCCAGATTATCTAACATAGGGTTGGCTAGTAACTATTCTTGATAACCTCTCAATCTAATTACATTCATATTGATAGCAACCTTGACCTCAACATGATAGTTCATATCAATATGCATTATTGATGATTAGTATTCTACTTAATTGTGATTTTATGATTAGTATTTTCATCGAGACTAAAATACATTTTTGTATGAGTATAAATAGATCATTATACAATGAGTATGGGTTTCAAATTAATTCCAATATACTTGGAGTCGGCACCACTTAGCTTTTACCCTAGAGGAGGTTCGAGGGGACGGAATGGGAGTATTTTATCAGTTATCTACTACAGTAGTTATTAAAAGAGTGAGTCGACGCCCTTAGGGTAGCTAGTCGGTCTTTGGCCCGATCGCTAGTGATTTTCCACGGATCAGTAGACTCTCTTATTAGAGAGAAGATAGCTATGTGGTTGCCATTTGGTACGATGTGCTTTTTATTTATGATTCCTTATTCATGCTTACTCATATGCATAAGTGCCTAGATTTTGATATTGCTCTCTTTTAATCATTACGTCATTTTAATTCAATTGTTATATCATGTTAAGTTATGTATTCTTATCTTTGCTTAATCGTCGCGTTAACAAGGTTGCCTTGGTGTTACGGGTACAGAACCTATTGCTAGTTCGGCAGTCAGCGCCCCCCGAGAGGGAACCCCAACGTTACCTCAAGATGTGAACGAGTGGAACGAGGAAGATATTTTTTCTTGATCCTCCTCAACAGCGCAAAAAAGGCTTATTTTGGGTTGACTGAGCTTAGCCATGGATTGGCTTAGGGTTCATCTTGACACTCGATATTTTGTATTATTTATGGATTTTTCATACCTTATACATGTAGTGAGGATAGTTAACAGACTTTGTTTTATTAAGGAACTGAAGTGAATATTTTATTGATGCCTATGATAACCCTTGTGACAGTTCATACGCGTCTTGTTATGGCACGAATTGTCACGGGTACGTGTGTTATGCCTCGGAATCCAAAATAAATTCCCAATTCTCTGATTCAGAGCGTGACAACACCTTCTTATGACTATGGCAGTCACAGCTCCAGGCTTTGAGAAAGTGAAACAAGAGTATGCTACAAACAAAGATTTTGGCATTACTTATTTAGATTTTCTCAATGGAGAATAGGACAAACATTCACATTACAGCATATGTCACGCCCCAAAATCCGAGGTCCTTGGGATCCTCAAATCACGAGGCACGACGGGTCCACAAAAGTAAAGAAAAAAAAATTTTTTTATTAATAAATCTCATTATGCAATAGTTACGTGAACAAATAACTCTTATACATGCTACTAATGTTTAAAATGAAATTCTCGCAACTCATTCCTCAATCCTGGTCCTGCGTGCAAGCTAAATATCCTTCATGTCCGACTCAACTACTAAGATCTGGGAAAAAACAAAGGGGGGTGAGTACAACTCTGCAAGTACTATGAAACCGTAGCAAACGGGTAACAATCAAGGAATCAAATTTATGAGCCACAGTTTCGAACAAATTGCCAAGGAGCGAAATATGGCAATTTCAAAGATGATAAGATTAGAACAAATACAAATTGGCAAAGTTGGAATTCAGCAAAATTTACATAAGACGGAGGAAACAAACAAGATAATCCATTAATTAATCAAAACAACACAAATTAGGAGCAACATCCTAAAACCAAACTAAGATAAGGCATCGCCGCAGTAAACAAAATAATAAAGTGTGCTCGTCAGAGTTAAGCCTACGCCAAGCACAAGGTACCCACTAGGTACAAGCCATTTCATATCCAAAGTGGCATGAAACCTGAGATTCTGGTAATCTCCAAAAAACAAAGTGGGACTAGCTGCAGACTAGAAATATCGCACAAAGGGGTCCCAATCCCAATATCATACCCAAAAAAAGCTAAAATCCAAGTGTGAGCGTCCCCATGGTGCGTTGCCCATACTTTAGAGAATGCCTTAAGGTCAAAGATGTATGAGCAACAAAATCCAATAATTCACAAATTTCCAATTTACAAGCAAAGGTCAGGTTGGAAAAACAAATCAAATCATACGTCATCGAGTCTTTAAACAAATCCAACATTCTCAATCAAGTATCAATAATTCACTGAGAAATTTAATTCATAACAGAATGGTGTCCAAAGATCAATATCAAATCTAACAATGAACAAATACAAAACAAATCAACTGACAAATTTCTGACATCAATGACAGCACGATGATATCAATAAAATATCAAATCCAATGATCATCACATTAAAGGTGAGAAAATTCCTCGGAACTCTATGATTATTTCAACAAATTTTAAAATTACAATTTAAAGCATGATTGAGACAAGAAATAGAAAACGCAAGTACTAGGGTAACATAGTAAGACTACTCGCCTGGATCAATGGTGAGTAGCGGATTTGACCTGACCTGGATGTCCAAGTGTCTCAATGTGAATGCCTGTAAATGATCGGTCAACAATAATTAAAATTTGGGCTCATGTACAAATTAATGGGTCAAGTTTGGGTGCATGTTTCCATGCAATGGGTTGACACACCTTAGTTTGGGACCAAGTTTGGATATGCAAGTAGGCCCTAGGTGATATCATGTTATGCACAAATCTAAGGTGGGCCAGAAATAGAGTGGGTTGTATGCATGCTTATAAGCTGAGTGGGTTTGGGTTTACATATCATGAGTGAAATGTTGGATCAGATGGGTCCTATGACATGATGATGAAGTGGCTGTGATGATGGTGGGGATGGGTAACTGGGTTTGACAAGGAGAACAGAGATGCAGTGCTGGTTATCGTGCAGGTAGGCCCCAATCGGGTGGGTTGATGGTGTAGATTGAAGTGGCTATCATGAAGATCATGCGATGCTTAATTTACAAATGAAGAAAGTGTTGCAGGGCCAGGAGGGGTTTGGCCGTGGTGGAGGAAGATAAGAAGGAAAGAGGAGAAACAGAAATAAAAGAAAAGAAACAAAGGAGGAGAGAAAATGACGCAGTGGAGATGTATCTAAGAGGGAGGTGACAATGAGTGCTCGGCAGTGGAGAAGAAAGGAAAAAGAACAGAAAAGCAAAGAAACGGAAAGAAGAAAATGTAGAGAAGAGGGAGAGAAGAGAGGGAAAAAATAGCCGAAAGAAGAAAGAAAAAGAAACAAGAAGGGAAGGGAGATGGGCTCACCGGTTTTTGGACTAGTCAGGAATAGGGAGAGGAAAGAATAGGAGAAGAGGAGAAAGAACAAGGGAGAAGAATGGAAATCAGAGAAGAAGGAAGATGGGAGAAAAAGACGACAAAACGATGGAAGGCATAAATTGAAGACAGGTTTTGTAATGGGTGGCGAAGGAAAAAAGAAGCATAAAAAAAAAAGGAGTAGGAAACATGAAGAACTGGGTTGATCTAACAGCAGAGAGGAAACCAACAGCAGTTGGAGAAGATGATGAAGATGGGCTTTGTTTGGATGGAAGGAAACTAGATAAGAAGAGGATAAAAAGAGAAGAAACAGAAGGAACAAGGAGAGAAATGAGAAGAAGAAACTGAAGAGGAAGAAGTAGGAGAAAAAGAAGATTGAAGAGATAACACGAGGAAGAAGAAGGAGGGGTGAGGAGAAGATGGGTTCGCTCATGGTGGTTTCATGGTGGATATGGCTCGGTTGGAGAATAAAGATAGCAGGAGAGGAAGAGAAGATGAGCAGGGAAGAACCCACAAAGAAAAAAAAGGACGAAGATGGCTTCAGTCGGTCACGGAATCCTACGCCTAGAAGATTCATTCATTCCATTATAAAAATGCTATCTTCTCTTAGAACTTTTTATAAAAAAAATATTCCAAGTTTGAGAAATACATATGATTCACCCTAAACTACTTTTTTACCTTCTTGGATTTGTAAAATTCGATACGGGGGAGGTGAAAACAGAGGAATCAATAGAATAAAGAATTTTTTGTGGATTAAAAGGATCGTGACAATCGTTTCTAAGTTATCTTCTCTTTAATCAAACTAAGATTTTTTTTCAATCAAGAAAAATCAAAGAGGATTTCTATGTGAGAATGGTATCAAAACATGCCCTTAGGGTTTCCAAGGCTTGGAAAGATCTCTAAACACATAAAAAGACTTAATCAAACCCAATTAGATTTGTTAATTAAAAATAAAGCTCATGAAATAGAGTCTAACACGTGTACCCAAAACACCTCACATACAATAAATGTCACGTTTTTCAAATCAACACTTACCCTGGCCTCCTAGGACTCCCAATTAACTCCCAAACATGCTGAAAACTCATTAGAGCTCTTCCTACAGAAATCCCCAAAATCTACACACAATAACCCCCAAAAATAAAAATCCACGAAAACGTTGGAGAAAGCCCTTGCATGCCAAGATATTCGGGCAAGTCGGGCTCCCGAATACAAAAAAAGACCAAGGAATTGTGAGATCTCACCTACAGAAGGTCCGTCCACAAGCTTAGGGGCTGCCCTTCCCTGCTAACACAGCTAGAAAGTGTTGGAAAACATTTGAAGGCTTGAGGAAGGTAGAGGAGGGAGAGAGAGAGAAGTATGAAATTGATTTAAGGCAAAACGATTAAGAAATGAGCGAAAGAGGGGATAAGAACCGCCAACAACCAACAGTTTTGGTCTTTCAAAAGCTGGGATCACGGGGAGAAGAAGAAATGAGGCAGAAAAAAAGAAGGGGGTCAGTTTATATATAGGTTATCTAGGTGGGCTCCATTACTTGCCCAAAATTCGACCACAAAAACGAGGGTCTTTTGGACGGTGGATGGACTTAGGCCAAGAACGAAAGTTTTTTAAAATTAAAAGATCTTTCTAACAGACTGGGTTTGGAATTCTTTTGAGATCATTTGTAAAAACACAATTCATTTTTAGAAACGACATTTTATCCCTAGTGAGTGAAAGATAGGAAAAATTGGGTTTTTGCGACTTCCAATGGACAAGGGTTGAAGACAAAATATTGGGATATTGAGACCTAACTTCTTAACCGATTTTTTTTAAAAAAATTTCATGATACTCGCGATTTTTTTCGAAAAGCCAAACTAAATCGGTCCAATACCAAACTTGGTTTGAAACCTCTTACAACTTTTCGAAATTTCGTGAACACTCTCTCAACGCATAAAACTACTCAATTAAAGTATAAACATTCACCATTAACTATTAGTCATAATTAATTAATGCTAATCACAAAAATTAAGGATTGGGACCTTACACTTTTACTTTGATAATTCCGAGAATTTAGAATATACAATGATTGTAAATTTTCTTTTGAGAAATTTCATTTGTTTTCGATTTTGATATTATTTTGAAAAAAAAATTTAGGCATATTCATTGCAAACCCTCACAAGATACAATTTGTCCACTATGATAACTCTTGGAGAGTGTCTTTTAAGAGGGATTTTAGAATGCCTAGGGTTGATTAGCATTCCAAATCATGGACATTTGAGAATTCTACATGGTGGAACATTCATTTTTGAATGCCACTTTCAAGAATTCTTCTTATTTAAACAAGGAGTTTAGAATTCAAAGAGACAACATCTGCACTTTGTCAAAAATTTTAAAAAGAAATCTTAGCAGAAATGTTTACAAGCAAATAGGTCCTCAGAAATGTTTTCATAAAAGTGGAAAAAATTAAAGAAACATAGATAAATAAAATGGCTATCAAATTATCTCTTCTTTGCAACACATTTACACTACGTCACAAGGGGTTAAATCCCCCAGTAATTTAAAGTGAAAACCCACAGATCTAGACACTTGATTATATCCAACAGTTCTCAACTCTTATTAAACAAAAACCACATGCTGTTATGTGGGAAAAATTATTAATAACAACAATGGTTTTAAACACTTGTTTATTATGCTAAAAATCATAGTCCTGCACACTTGTTATTTTAAACCTAAAAATAAACTTACCCAAAATTAATTTTGGTTAAATCCCTCTCGCGCTTCTCCTCTCTTCTTTCGCGCGTCTTTTGCAAAATAGAATATTAGGCAATCCAGCGTCTCCAAAAACATAGGAAAACAGCGGCAAGATCTAAAGAAGGTTTTCGCCCTTGGGCTTCTTCTTCATCTGATCGGTTTTCACCCCCAAGCCGCCTTCTTCATCTGCTGATCGGTTTTCACCCCCAAGCCGCCTTCTTCATCTAATCCTGTACGAGAAAAGACCCAGGCGTTCTTCTTCATCTGCACGGTGCAAAGATGATCCTGTAAGAGAAAAGAGCGGATAGGGAAAGCCACTGCTAAACCAAACCGAAAAGCCTTCGATCTTTCTCATACACGAGACCACCCCGCCATTCCCCATTCAAAATAGGCACAGGGAGGAAACAGATCAGAACTCTTCATTTTCATTTTTCAGATTTGAAGCTCTAGGTTACAGTACTCTCCTCCCCTCAATCTACACCAAGACCAAACTATTACAATCGGTGTGTAAGTATTTCTCTCCTTTCTTAGTTTCAATCTTCCCATCCTTATCTATATATGATTTACCTTTCATACACGATCTGATTCAAACATTTTACAAGAAGAAGTACTTCCCATCATATTGTCTTCTTCATAGTCATTATGATTGGTTCATTGCACATCAATATAAAAGAACAAAAAAAAGGGATGAAAGTTTTCTGCAAAAGATGGGTTCTGTAACTTTTCTCATAAGAAGATTGGTTTTCTCAACGGTGATGCACTTCGGTTTGAAGCTTACAAGATCAAAGAAGAGGATCACAGAGAGGGTGGATCGCAGAGAGGGCTCTGCATTGGATCCACATTGGTGAAGACAGAGAAGACGTTAGCAGGTTTCGGCATTCTGTTGCATGGGCAAAGCAGAGCACTTTGTTTGAAAATATGGCCATTGATCTTGGGTTGTTTGATCAGACCATGGCTGTGACTGACCACAAAGAAGAAGAGGAAAGGCAGCCTTCTTGTTTCTTAGTCGACTGAGAAGAAAAACTCAGAGAAAGGGAAACCGTCTTATGCTGTTGCGCCACGCCGCTCGCTGCTTCCTCCGTCGTCGCCGGAGTGCTGCCGTTGCGATCGACGGAGGAGGCCTTCACCGTTCGCTTCCTTGCCAGTCCTCAGTCCATCGCTGGCGAGGAAAAGAAGCCAGGCTGAAGGGTTTTCATTTGCAATTGAAGAACCCAGTTGCAGAAACATCGTGCAGAGTCAGCATGAAGGAGACGAGTGCGCGGGTCGAGTTACAGGTCAAGTCCGACCTGACACATTATGCAGAGCCCAGTCCGCCAGCTGCACCAGTCAAACGATTTATTAAAAGTTGTTAATTTTTAATAAAATATGATAAATAAATATTATCATATAAGTATATAAATCATAAAAAAGACATAGTCAAATTATTGAATCTAGTTAAAATTTTTAAGCTTTATTTTTAAAAAAAGGAAATAAATTGAAGAGGGACAAGGAGGAGAAGATTAGGAGGAATGAACATACCTGGGAGAGGGAAAGAGGGAAAAGAGAAAAAAGGAATAAAAAAAGAGTCCTATATCTGCTTACTGTTTTGAACATCTTCGAACATTAGGATTATCTATATTTGTTTGTACTTTCAATCTCCTTCTAAATTCTAATGCTATTTGTATTCATTTTAATTTTCATCGATATATCATGTAATTTGCTATTTTTGTGTGATGATTAATGAACAATTACCATTATATATTACCTAATTTGGATTTAAACAAATAATATTCCATATTAAATTTCTTGCATTTCTATTGGTTTATATTAAATGTAAAATGTCACACTGGTTGATTTTTTTCCTCATAGTGATTGGGCCATAAAAGAATGGAACTAACATAAATTTATAATTTTGTTTTTTTTAAAATAAAATAAGAAAGTAAATTAATTTGAGTCATTTTAGCTTACAAATATAGTTAAGATCAAAATGGATATAAAGAAGAAACTCCACTTTTCTGCTAAGAAAAAACAACACATGTATCACTTAACTACTTAAAATTATAATCAATGTACTCTTTGTAATTATTTTTCTATTTTACATTTTTAATTTTAAAAGCTTATAGATTTTTTCATTGTATAACTTATTTTTACTGATGAGTAGTGGCAAGATGTTAGCATATATATTTTGGTCTAATATAAATATTAGCTTGATGTTTCCAGCATCATTCATCTCCAGTATAATGCAAAGTGAAAGACAGAGGAGCAGATCTCCTTCAACTAGAGGAGAAATTTTAAGCAATACATGTACCACACTTCCTCTCATATATGCCACTAGTTTGCAACTTATATTTTATTTATCATTGGAATTATATATATTTGGTTTAGCTTGTAGGACCAAGTATTTTATGTTTGAAATATTTTTTTCAATGATGAAGTGATTCTATTTTAAAAGAAAAGTGCATTCTTATGCAAACAAATATGTTATAAATTAAATCTGATCTCTAAATGCTTTTGACAATGAAGGATTCAATTGAAAAAGCTGCAAAATATTTTTCAAAATATGACTTCAAGAAAGGAGTGGATGAAGGCATCAAGGTCATCTTCTGAATATATAAAAGGAGTTGGGGAATTTATTGAGTTCATTAGAGCTAATGCACCTACATTAGCGGGGGAGGATTGGTACTGTTGTCCTTGTGTGAAATGTCGAAATGTAATCAAAGGGAAGAAAACAATAAATGATATTCGTACGCATTTAATATGTAATGGCATAGATAATTCGTACACAAAATGGATCCATCATGGGAAAATCCATCCCCAAAGACATAAAGAAGTTGGAGCCAGTAGCAAAAATGATGATGCATATGTTGGTATGGTTGATATGGTGAATGACTTATTTGGGCTTGTTCGTGATGAGGGTGAGACACTATCTCAAATGGGTGGAAACCTATCTGAAGGGATTAATGAAGTTAATAATGAAGAAGATGGTGACGCTTAAGAGTATTCACCAAATAATATTCAATACAAAGAATTGATGGAAGATGCGTTACAACCCTTGTATCAATCATGTCAAGTTGAGGATACAAAATTATCAGTGACAGTTGAATTACTAAGCATGAAGGCTAGACATAGATGGCCTAATGTGAGTTTCAATGAATTACTCAAATTGTTTAAAAGGGTTCTTCCAAAAGACAGCACTTTACCGGAGAACACATATACTGCTAAAAAGATGGTTAATCATTGCGTATGGAGTGTAACATTATCCATGCATGCCTTAATGATTGCATATTATACTGGAAAGAACATGAAAATCGAGATAATTGTCCTACTTGTGGAAAAAGTAGATGGCGGCCGGAAGATAAATCAAAGCTGAACGGTAAGCGTAAGCCCTGGAAGAAGTTAAGATACTTCCCATTAGCACCAAGGTTGCAAAGATTATACAGTGTGCCATAGATTGTAGAAAGTATGATATGGCATGCAAATGCAAGCGCTATACCAAACCAATCAATCATGCGCCATCCAGTGGATTCTTCATGTTGGAAACAAGTCAATCGGAAATTGTCTAATTTTGCCTCCGAAGCACGTAATGTTCGATTGGGGCTTGCAACAGATGGATTCAATCCTTTTGGAAATAATAACAATGCCTATAGTTGTTGGCCGGTTATGATTGTTCCATATAATCTTCCTCCATCCCTTTGCATGCGCAAAGAGTTCACGATGTTAACATTATTGATTCCCGTAAAGAAAGGCCCAGGGCATAACATTGATGTCTATCTACAACCATTGATTGAAGAGTTAAATGAATTGTGGTCCACTGGAATCAAAACATATGACTCTTATAAAAATACTGTGTTCACAATGAAAGCAATTTTGTTATGGACTATATATGATTTCCCAGCATATGGTCATTTGTCAAGTTGTAGGACTGCAGGAAAGTATGCTTGTCCTGTATGTAGTGAAGGGACAGAGTCCAAGTGGCTAAGAAATGGAAAGAAACTGTGTTTTATGGGACATAGAAGATTTTTACCAAGTATATCTCATCCTTTTAGGTACCAAAAATCACAATTTAATGGGTATGAAGAACATAGGAATCCTCCCAGGCGTTTGAGTGGTTCTGAAGTACTAAGTAGAATGGAAGTGAATAAGACACAGTTTGAAAAGAGAGGCAAGAAAAGGAAGAGTGTAGAAGAGAATGATTCCATTCCGTGGTCAAAGAGATCAATCTTTTTTGACTTGCCATATTGGAAGGTGCAGTATACTAATTCATATTTAAAATTATATTAATATTGTATATTAGATTTATCAATTTTACTAACACAAATATTTATCTTTTATATAGGATTTGCCTATTCATCATAATTTGGATGTGATGCATGCGGAGAAGAACGTGGTAGAAATTTTGATTGGAACAATTATGAACACAAAGGATAAGACAAAAGATAATCTTGAGGCTTAAAAAGACCTAAAGGAGATGCAGGTTAAGAAGAAGTTGTGGCCTATAGAAGTAAATGGGAAGGAGACATATTCTGAAGGTCCTTATACCTTGTCCCGAACAGAGAGAGAATTAATTTGTAAAACCTTATACAATTTGAAGGTTCCTATTGGGTACAGTGGATATTGGAAACATAAGGTGAACTTGGAAAACAATCAACTAAAAAATCTGAAATCTCATGACTATCACATTTTAATGCAGCAGCTACTGCTGGTGTTGTTGATGCATGCATTTAAAGCTCATAGCAGAGTGGTGTTAGCACCTAGATATCACAGCCCTGAGATGGATCCCCACGTCTTTTAGGCTGGTAGTGTCACTTTCGGCAAATAGGCCAACCATGAAAAAAAATCTCTCCTTTGATGGAAATTGAATCAAAGACAAGAGGAAAAATTAATACCCATCCATCATCTAAGTAGCATGAAGAAACTGGCAAATCCCATCTACAACTCCATTCGATATTCTTCACCTCTTAAATATTTCATTGTTGGAACCCATTTGACTATGAATTAGTAAGATTTCAATTCCAGGCAACAATTGGATAGTTGCCTCTGGAGAAAGAAGTTTTTCGAAGTTGAAGTTGATCAAACCTACCTTCGGTCAACCATGTCACAAGAAAGATTCAATGGATTAGCTATGCTATTTATTAAGAAGGATTTGATAGAGAAACTTAATTATGCAAGTTCAATTTGTAATTTTGCTTCTAAAAATGCAATAAGAGTAATGTAAAAGTAATACTTTTTGTAGTTGGTTCAATTTTTTTTGGTATTGTAGCTTTGGATTGTGTATGATGGTTTTTCCTTCAGCCTATTTAAGTAAATTTTAATAATTCAGTATGTAAATGCGTGTGTTCAGATTTCGTGTTGATACTAACAAATGATGTGATATTTTGACTGCTTACCGTTACGCCCATAATTTTATGTAAATATATATAGGGGCCCCATCGTAGAACTTCACTTTATGACCCAAAAATCTCAAGCCTAACTCTGGACCCACCCATTTCCGTGTAATATTCTTGGATAAATGAAATTAAAAAGTTTAAAATGTAGCTCTATCAAATCTTGATGTCTAACATCTCCATAAAGCTAAGTAAGAAAGGTCATGGCTAAATGTTTAAAAAATAAAAAATTTTAAAGAAAAATATTTAAAGGCTAATATTTCATTTACAACATTGTCATGTTGTTTAGTTATCTATTTGTCCTTTGTATTTATCTGCACTTGCAATTGAGTAGGAGGATGTCAAGTACTTGAAACAAGATCCATTTCAAATTAATATGTTTGTAATCCATTAGCTTTGAGAATTTTGTGAGCCACTCCACAAGAAAGGGATTTACGTAGATATTAAACAAATTCAATACAAGATGGTTGTTGTTCTTTGTTGGCACCAATAATTTTCAGTATACTGGGTAATTTAAAATAAAAGAAATGAAAAGTTAAGTATGAATAAATTTTATAGGCATATAATGACTAGTTATACCAGCTATCTATCGACCTTCAAACACAGATAATGTCATCTCATTCTTTGAACTGCTAGTTGAATTTGGATCAGGCAGACTTGTGGTAATGAAGGCAGGTTGTTTTGGTGCTTGGAGAGTTGTTGTTTCACTGATAAACATGATAACGATCGATGCCATGGTTGGTCGATCTGCCGAATTTTCTTGCACACACAAAAGGCCTATTTGCAAGCACCTTTTCAATTCGACTAATTCGCATGTCTTAGATAAGTTTACATCTATGAAATCCACCCACTTTTCCTCTTTCCATAATTGCCATGCCTGAGATAATGTAAAGTAAATAAGAATAACTGGAACACAGAACCATTAGTGTGTAGAACAACTAGAACATAGAACCATTAGTATGAAAAAATATGTTTCTACTTACATGTCCTAGTAGTGTCAAAGACTCCTTGTTTTGAAAAATAAGGGAGTTCTTCTTTCCACTTATCATCTCAATAAGTATTACCCCAAAACTGAAGACATCAGATTTCACTGAGAAAAGCCCATGAAAAGCATACTCCGGAGACATATAACCACTAGATTTAATCATATAAAAAAGTCAATTTCTAACATAAGTATTTCTTCTAAAGTGTCAAAGAAAACTATCATGTAAAACATCATATAGAAAGAAAGCAAGCATATCATATACAACGAGGGTAGATGTTGAAAGCTTACTATGTTCCAACCACTCGATTAGTATTTTCAGGATTCTGATTTCCAGCATATATTCGTGCCAAACCAAAATCTGAAATTTTAGGATTCATTTCCTCATCGAGAAGAATATTACTAGTTTTGAGATCTCTATGAATAATTCTTAATCTAGAATCTTCATGAAGATAAAGAAGTCCTTTGGCGATTCCCAGAATAATATTGTAGCGCTTTTCCCAACATAATAACTTAGATCGATCCGAATCTGTCAAGTGTTCAAGAAAGGTTCAGTAACAAATTAGAGCTAACAAAAATATGAGTTCATGCCATAAATAACTAAAAAGTTTTGAAAACCAACTGACTGAAAGTAATTGGGATTTGGGTTATAGGTGCGAACCAAAGAGGAAATAGTCCAAGCTTTTATTTGGCATGTACTCATAGAGTAATATTAGCTCATCATCATCTTTAATACAATAACCTGAGAGCCGAACAAGATTTCTGTGTTGAAGTTTCGCAATCAGCATAACCTCATTGTTAAACTCCTCTTGGCCTTGTCCTGAGTTTCTGGAAAGTCTTTTCGCTGCTATTTCCTGCCCTTCAGGCAACTTGCCCTAAAATATTAATGTCATAGTAAAATAAAATAGAGCAAAGGTAGCAAAAATATGCGAGTCAGTATAATCAAGATGCAATCCAAAAAAAGATGTAAAGGAATTAAGATTTCATTATAGAAAGAACAAAATCGAAAAGAAAAGACATGACCACGTGAAGCATGAAGGCAATCAGGAAATGCTGAACAAGAAAACATTGTTGCACATGAACTATTACTCGTTCTACTAAGAATTAAGAACAAAATAAAAAAAGAAAAGACATGAGCACATGAAGCATGAAGGCAACTAGGAAATGTTGAACAAGAAAACACTATTGCACTTGCACTATTACATAGTCTACCAATAATTTATTTGTTGGTCAAATAATGAATAAATAGATAAAAGTTAAAAAAATTGCCAAAATAGTTCAATTAATGGACCATAGAGTTTTTCCTTCATGGGTCAACATATAAACAATGACATTTATTGGTGTGATGTTGCGATGAACTTTGTTGGGTCACTATAGATTCACCTCATGATTTGGTTTCTCAACATGCCATTGCACTACAAAAACATATGATCTCATGGAATATGTTGCTCCTATTAGCTGAAAAGCAACAATTTATGGGGCCCGCTAATGCCCGCTATCATCAAGGAGGCCCCTCATCACATCCCCCTCCAAAATTATAGTAATTCACCAAAATTTAGCACTCATTCGTGTTCGATTGAAGACCCTCTTTTAACACTTTCAGCACCATTGATTTTGAAGTCCAAAAGTCCATATCGTACTTTGCCTATTAGGTATATTTAGTCTCTCGTCTCTCTTGTCTGGCATACACTTTATCATCGCCTTGATTGTTTGTGGACAAAGTTCAACCTCAAAATGTTGCATCTATGTCAGTGTGTCACTGCAGTATCATACGGGATATATTCTCACTAGTGTGTTGGTATGTATCTTAGTGGTACCATGTCATTGTCATTCTAGTTTACCCAATTGGACCCACACGACAAACCAATAGTTATGGCTCCTCTCCTTCATTAGAAATGTAGCTAAAATTCACAAGAATTGCAATGTTATTATAATAGCCATTGGGGCCTCATTAGTACACAACAAACCATTAGTTATGGCTCTCCTCTACGATACCCGGATACTCCAAATGCCCTATGGTACCCATACTGATACAATACGATATGGATATGGGTACGAGATATGGCAAGATACAGCTTGGATATGGTCTCCAATTTTAGGATACTGCTATGCAATATTTTTTGCCCAAAATTAAGACAGATTTTGTCTAATTTGACCAATTTACTCCTAAATGAGCCCTTTCTCAGTTTGATCAAAAGAAAAGCAAAAAAGAAGGAGAAGAGGAGGAGGAGAAAGTGGCAGTGAGGAAGAAGATAACTAACCAGATAGGGGTTACTGTTTTTTGTTTTGACGGGTTGCTTCTTCAAGTAGGTGGTAGACCATTGTATTGATTTATGCTACTATTGTTGATTCAAGCTTCTAGCTTCAGGTCTCATGTATGCCTTTTCTTCTTATTATTCACTCTTCTTCTTGTTTTTCGTTCAATTATGACCCAGAGATGCAAAAAGGGCAACAGAACCCGTCGCATTTTATTAATAAGAATGGGCCCATTAGGCTTTTTTTTTATTTCTTTATATTTTAATGTTGAGCTACTAGGCCAACTAAGACACTTGACCCACTTTTTTTTTTCTTTTCTTTTATTTTCTTCCATGTTAAGATACTGTCAAGCCTACCTCATTGAAAATTGATCCACACAGTAGGCCTCATAATATTTGAGCACTACAATAAGTATTTATATGTATATATTTTTTAAAATGTCGTACCCATATCCGTATCCTAAAATTTTCAAGTTGGCATATCGAACTCTTGTTTCCCGTGCCGTATCCATACCCATGTCCATATCTGGGCATCATAGGCTATCCCCCCTTCATTGTCAACGGACCTAGAAATCACATCAATTGCTATGTCATTATAGTTAAATTGAATAATGTCAAGATCTGAATAAAATTAATAGTCCATATAACAATATCCAACAACTACACTTTGGTACAATCTAGTTTTTAGTCATATTATGAACCAAGAAATAATGTTCATATGCAAAAGTTGTCAAGATTAATTAAGGATCTATAATTCATTGTCAAGCTTGCAACATGACATAGCGTTCTCTCTTATAAGTTAGTTGATTTATTGTGTTTTGATTTAACTTGGTTGTCTGGATTCAAATGAGAGGTGTGAAAACCTCTATTTAGTAGAGAAGTTTAAAGCATATACCTTATATACATGACCAAATCCCCCCCGTCCAAGCTTATTTGAATTTGAAAAGTTCTCTATAGCTTGTAGTACACATTCAAATTCATAAAATGGCACATCTAGGTCTCTCCTTTTATTTTCCCCGAACATTAATACATCTAGAAACCCATGCGGCTTGATATCTCCTGAGACAAAAATTCAGCAAATATTACCTTATTACTGCATTTAAACAAAGAATAAGTAAAGTGCTATCAAAATAAGGTTGCAAACCAATCCCCTTCTTTGACCTACCTTTTTTCTTGGTCTTTCTCCACAAGCAGTAGACAATTGTCGCTGACAAAAGAACGCCTGCAATAACTGTTGTTGAAATTATAATCGGCAACATTCTCTTTCTACCTGAAAAGCTCAATCATGGAGAAGCGTAAGCTACAATAAAAACAAGAACTTGTCACTGATTATGACTTTAGCCAAAAAAAAGAAAAAGAAAAAAAGAAGAAGAAAGAAAGAAAAAGAAGAAAAGAAAAACATAGATTATGAATTTTGTATGGGATATATAACATATTAAGAATTTTTAGAATCAATTCAATGTATTCATGCCAATGACAATAGATTAAGCTTACGTACTTTAGTAAATGAATAGGGGCTGATCCTAGTAAATACCATTCAAACATCAATTGGGCCAACCTGCACTCAGGCCCACACTGCAACTTAAAAGACCAAGTCATATGGAAATTCTCAATAACTCCAATTTACCCAGTCAAATAGGATGTTACTCATCTTATCTACCTACATTCAATTACTAAAATAATGTGGAATGATTGTAACTCTGGTACATAGAATAATTAAACTACAACCCAATAAAGGCAGAAGGTTGAATACCAAATGCTCTTTCACTTTATGGTCTCATAGCACACAAAAACACCCACATGCATCATAACCTCACAGCTACAATTCTTTATCTTCCTCCTCAAACCTCTCAACCATGACCTCATCAAACTCAAGATCCTAAACCTCAGCATCTCCAAGCTTTGTCATCTCAGCTATTGCTCATCTTATTCCCATAAAACTTGACAACACCAATTTTTTTTGTGTGTAAATCCTTATTTCAAACCCTTTTTATGAAGCCATTGCTTAGAAAGCTTCGTTGATGGATCCAAGACAGCCCCACCTCAAGAAGTCACTGTTTGAGGTGGCAAATCAGCCCCCAACTCAAAATATTTAGAGTGGTTAAAACGTGATCAAACCCTCCTTTCGTGGATCAATGCCACCCTTTTGGGCTCTGCTCTTCCCTAGATCGTTGGCATGAACACAGCGAAGGAAGCAAGGGACTCTCTGGAACGTCGATATGCATCACTTTCATGTTCCCACATCTTCGAACTTAAGAAGCGCCTGCAAGAAGTCAAGCAAGGCTCTTCAGCCATGCAAGATTATCTACATCAAATCAAGGTTATCTCTAATAAACAAGCAACATGAGGTTCCTTAATGAGGAAGATCTTATATTCCATACTTTGGTAGGTCCGTTACCTATATATATCACCCCTTTTAGACATCCATGAGAACAAGACCTTGTCATGAGCTCGTCTTATTGGCAGGGCTGGCCCTGAGATTTTCATGGCCAAAAGCGAAGTTCTATGATGGGGCCCCTATATATATTCATATAAAGTTATGGCTGTAATGGTAAGTGTCACAACTTGAGCCTAAAAATCGAGGGTTAGTAAAAACCTAACCAGTGGCACACGTACTCCCATGCATGCACACTTAGTCCTAGTCCAAGTGTACACACACAAGGGATCGTTCACACGTGCAGACAAAGTGTACGCAGAAGCTGTACGTATCATTGCATAACACAAGATATACAAAAGAAGGTGCAAAAGGGACACTAACTACAAAAGATTAGACAAATTTACAAAAATGTACATCAAAATAAGGGAAAACAGTTATAGGAATCAAAAACAAGATTGACCCCAAAATCCCTGAGTACAAAACTCCTGCTAACCCCACATACTCATGAACAAACTGAAATGACGCAAATCACTCTCTGGGGAATGGATCAAGTCCACTCCGCTAGCCAAGATAGGGCCTCGCATGCCTCTCCTGGAGTTTGATCGACCGACGAGGGGTTTGGAGAGGGATTTGAGCCTGTAACACCAAGAACAACTAATAAGTACAACGACTCAACAACGTATAAGCAACAATCAGGTAACACACATTGTGTTTATCAATGATCAGAATAGTTAACATGTGAATATCCATAGTGGTCATGTTCGTATGTTAAGCAGATCGTGCATATGAGTAAGCATGCTATGGAATCATAAAACAGATATACTGTACGAGTTGGCTACTACATTTGCCATATTCTCCCTTTCGAGTGCAATCAATATGAGAACATCATTAACCAAGCCAGGGTACGCATGGGTCTCTGTTTCCCGGGTTTCGGAATCCCAGGACGGTAGCACTCTGCAAAAGCGGTAAACAGTCTACGCCAAAGTCAACCCCGTCAGGTATCCTAAAGCTGTGGCGGAGTAGAGCCAGTCAGACACAATTAGTCAAGTCATATGATGCACGTCATTCAGTATCAGTAGCAGTATCAGTCGGTCAAGTAATGCAATACAGTATGTAATATAATACGTGCATCACACGAGAATCGAGCATGAACTCAAGTCTTGCAATAGCGTTAAACAATTACCAATAACAATTACCAATCATTATAAGAATAAAAACATGGAATCAGCTGTTTCTACCCAAGATATACCATGGACAGAGCCCTCGGGGATTAACCAATCGTTGCCCTAGTGCAGAACGCTTACCGCGTGATTAGGAGGGCAAAACCGAAATCAATATGCAATGCAAATCAGATTACCATTAAGGAATCAAGGTTGTTAACGAGTCAACCCTAATCTAGTTGTCCAGTGTTTCTAACCGTACATGCTGATGTAGTTTTAAGTTATTCGATACACAGTTGTTCACATGAGGTGTGTTGCACTGTATTAAGAAAAGTGTATCGAAGTCCCTTAAACCAATATCCATGGGGAAGTGCTTAACAGTTGGACAAAACACATGAATGAGTCACAGCCCTAAGGACCATTCATGCAATATTTACCTTCCATTGGGCAAGTTCAGGCTGCCTATATTCTAACTTGAAAGCCCAACAAGGTCTCATTATTAAACCTACCATTCACGTCATTTCTCAATGGGCGTATGGCTTAGCCCTGTTTTGTTCTACGGCTCAGCCACTACGCGGGTACAGCTTAGCCGTAGAACTCTTCACGGCTTAGCCGTGGCTGGACCGTAGAAGGTCAGCAAAATGCCAACTCTCAGTTATTTCAAAATGTCACCCTGTATTGATCTACGGCTAAGATTACGGCTTAACCGTAATGTAATTTATGGCTCGGCCGTAGTACAGTTTACGGCTTAGTCGTGACTGCATTGGGTCGATTTCCTGAACCTGTTACAGAACAACTGAACTAGCAATTTCTTAACTTCAAGGGAACAATAGCATCAAATCTCACTCAATAGGGCTGCACAACAATAAATCATGCAAGAGAATAAGAGTGAACACAATCAAATCACTACTAACAAGTGTTCAATCAAATTATGCTTATACTTGCCTCAAATGGGTTCAAAACACACGTACAGGTGTCCTTAGACTCAATTCACTGTGAAACACAATTCTACTCGTCATACGCAAGCAAGAAAAGAAGAGAAAGACAGAAACGTTGAGTACATGCACTGTGATTGACGTGAAAAGAAGAAGAAGTGGAAGAAACACATCAAAAACACAAGACATACCTTAACCCACTTTCAGTAAACTGAGTGCACAACTCCCTTCCTTGGCTTGATCAAAAAGGAAATGGAAGAAGAAAAAAAGAAGAACGAGAGAGAGAAAGAGAACGTTGAAGAAAGAATGAGGCGGTGGGTGCCTCTTATATATAAGATAAGGATGCATGCAAATTACAAGAAGGTCTGAGCATTTACACAATTTACATTTCGAGTCAAATAATGATCCCATAGAAGCAAACAAAATCGTTTGCGTATGAGTTAGTTACGAGAATTAACGGGCTCAACGAAATACACGTGTTGACATCAAGATGACACAAAACTGACAACGTCTAACAAAACCAAAAATTACGAAAAAGGACTCAAGACTACCTAAACCCGGGTCAAACTCAATCCAACCAACCGTCTATTACCCGAATAAAAACAAAAACAAGACCAAAACACAATTGACAACAAATTAGACATTAATTAGTCGCTAATCCAGATTAAGTTAGGTTGGGGTGTACAATAAGTACTCAAAAACTAGTGCAGGTTCCCACAGGTTCTATCTTGTACATTCAACTAGTGTAGATCCTGTAAGGATTTTTATTTTGGCTAAATTCATGTATTGGGAAAAACTTGAGTCCATTAATCTGTATTTCATATTCTTAAGTATGGACTGTTAAACGCGTTGCAAGAAGTGCTGAATTGAAAAAAATCAGCAACACTGTACGAGCTCAAGCGGGCATTCTCACATGCTCGAGCGAGCTAAATAGAGACGACTACGCTCAAGGCCATGAAGACCGCACTCAAGCCTAACAAGAAAATTATAAATAGCTAGATGTGAGCAACACGGGTTCGAATGGGCACTCACACGTGCTCAAGTGCACAAGTAGTAGAAGCCTAGTGGATTGCATGAATTTCTTTCCTATTTGTGCTAGACTTGTCTATCTCACTTAGATTTGGTTTCTCACCCTAAAGCACAAAATTTGGACTTTAAATAAGGTGTTCCTCTCAACCCTATATACACCTTCTTCATATTCTAAGTTGAGAGATCACATTGGAGATATTGTCTAAAGCTTTTATGAGAAATTGGGATGAAGGCTTCAAATTCTTGAGTTGATGCTTCTACTTTTTCACATGAGATTTGTTGGTTCTCCTTTCTTGTAGAAGATTGTTCTCTTGTTGAAAAGACTCGTGCGTTGTGGAGATCAAGGCACTAATAGCGGGGCACCCAATAACTGCTTATTGTGAAGATCTATTAAGAACAACTACAACGCCTTCTGTTAAAAGACTGACTATAGGGTTGAGAGTATATCTTATACTACAAAAGTTAGTGATTGATTTTGTCTACTTTGGACTCGTAGTTTTTCCCGTTTAGGTTTCCACATTAAACCGTGTTGTCTTCTTTATGTGTTTAATTGCTTTGATTTTTCCACTGCATAGAAGTAATAATCAAATCATAATTTATAATAAATGCCAGGCATTAAAAGCTTCTAATTGGTATCAGAGCAAGTCACACTAAGCTATTATGTATTGATTTAAAGGATTTTCTATGTCAAATTCAACAATGATGAAGGTTCTTCTACTGTGAAACCTTCTTTGTTGAATGATGCCATTAATTATGCTTATTGGAAAGCACGTATGATGATATTTTTGAAGTCAGAAAATGAAAAGGTTTGGAAAATAGTGCTGACTGGATATTCCTTGCCCACTGATACTGTTGATGAACAAACTATTAAAAAGCCAATGGCTCAATGGTCCAAAGATAAAACTTATGCCTGTAATAGTAATAATAAATCCATGAATGCAATTTACAATGGAGTATCAATGATTGAGTTTCATGGATCTCCACTTGTAAGAATGTGAAAAAGGCAAGGGACATGATTCATATAATTCATGAGGGTACTGACAAAGTGAAAGAATTTACGTTACAAAGCTTATCATCTGCCTTTGAACTGTTGAGGATGAGTGATAAGAAGAGGTCTGATGACGTTTACACTAAATTGAGTAATATTGTCAATTCAAGTCAGAACTTAGGAGAATCAATTCCTTAAGAGAAGATCGTGAAAAAGATCCTTACGTCTTTCTCAGTTAGTTTCAATCCCAAGATTATTGCAATTGTTGAAGCCAACAAACTGAAAACTTTGAGACTTGATGAGTTGGTTAGTAACATGCAAACATTTGAGACTGAATTTATTAATCATCAGTCAAAACCTTTTGGTCTTACATTGAAAGCTTCCAAATCTTACAAGTTTTCCAAAGGTTTGAAGAAAGTGGAAGTTGTATCTAAATCTAATTCTAAAGAAGGGGATATGTAACTGTCCTCTGAATTTGTACAACAGTTTAACAAGCTGTTAACAGGAAAGAAGATTGGATTCAAAATGGTGCCAACTCAAAGACTAGCTCTTCAAAGGCAGTTAAGTGCTTTGAATGTCAAGGTTCTGGGAATATAGCTAATTATTGCTCAAATAAAAAGATGAAGCCCATAATCAGCAATAATAAAGCCTTGAAAATCACTTGAGATAGTGATCATTCTACTGATGAAGAAGAACCCCTGACCCTAAACATAATTCGACTGAAAGAGGAAATGAAAAGTTTATTGTTTCATGGCTACATCTTCAGCAGCTGATGTTGATTTTGATGATAATAATGATGGTGAAGAAGTTTCATGAGAATGTAGACTGGGAAGCTCAATATAAATTTCTGTATAGTCAAAGCTAAAAACTAGGCAAACATGTTGCAAAACTGAAAGTGCAATACTAGCTCTCACTAAGTCCTACAGGGGGGGGGGGGGGGGGTGGGAATAGGACTATTTAAAAATATTTCCAATTATAAGACTAATTTAGAGTACAAACCAATGATACAATCAATATTATATAGGCACAAGTTTGGTCATGTAAGATGCTTAGAATGTGTGTGCTTACAAGATGTAGATATTCTAATTGAACAAAGATGAATTAGCATATGAGAGATGATCAACACATGAGAATAAGATTATCAAGCAATCCACTAGACAGATAATGGTTCGGTCCTAGACCTACATCTACTCTCAAGAGCAAACACTCTTGGTTCCACTAAAGATAAGATAACTACACAAGTTCACCTCCTACAACATTTTTTGATACACAAGACCTACATTTACTCTCAAGAGCAAACACTCTTGGTTCCACTAAAGATGAGGTAACTATACAAGTCCACTTCCTACAACAATTTTTTGATATAGTGGTTGTCTTCTACCAACAAGAATTTTAATCCGGTGATTTGATCCCAGATTTATTCCACCAACCACAATGATTTTTTGATGTAGTGGTTTGTCTTCCACCATATATAGCAGATAAATGAAAATAGAAAGAACTCCCAAATAAATAACTAATTACATTAGCTTTGAAAGGTGCTCTTGAAGCTTGAAAGAAATACTCCAAGCTTTAACCTCTTGGACTTTCTCCTTGGTGAAGATGACCTCCCAATGAGTGCACAGCCAGGGTGAGAGGATTTTTAGGTTTAGGAAGGCTAGAGTTTTCTTAGATTAAAATTTAAGCCTTTCCTAGATGGCTACCTACTCTACTCAGAACATTAATGTCACTTTAATTTGGAAAAAAAGATGGTAGTTGGAGCTTGGTACAAATTTCACTAAAGGTACAAGGGCTCAGTTGTTGTAAAAATATTTTTTTAAAGAAGTTCGTTCTCGGGGAGGAAAAAATGCCTCTCTTAAATAAAGAGAAATTCCAACGATCAGATCTACGGCTAAGAAAAAGTTGGTCTACAGCTTAGCCGTATGCCCAGACAAAGTACAATGGCTAGTTTGACCCAGATTCACCGTTTTCTTTCATACGATTATGCTTAGGGCTTAGCCATGAATCCTTTTACGGCTTAGCCGTGTGATCTTATGGCTTAGCCACAAGGTTAATCATAGGCAAAAAGGTTATAAATTTTCTTTTTGGAAGATAGCCTATAAACTCTACGGCTTAGTGAAAAATCATGCTTCGACTTAGCCGTAAGGACCTTATGACATAGCCGTAAGGCCAGCCATAGATCAAAAACTTAAAAATGTGTTCTTTGGATTGTGAGCCGTGAATTTTTTGGCTTAGTCGTGATCCAAGCCGCAGTTATGTACAAAAAAAAAGTTGAGAAGCATTTTCCAACCTTTTTCTAGGGTCTTTTTAATATGTTAGTAAGGGTCAATATTACCTTAACACTCATTTAAGATCTTCTGGATAAAGGATCTGATTGATCTTGATCTTACTTGATTTCGTTGATGTTACTTGTAATACTTTGGCCCAACTTAATCCGGTTTAACAACTAACGGATGTGGTTTTGGGTCATTTTCGAGTAAATTAGTTTTATGAATGTTGTTATATTCTTTTGAGTTTCGTTTTGAGGGCATTGATAGATAGTTAGGTTGAGTTTGACCTGGTTTAAGTAGACTTAAGCCCTTTTTTGTAATTTTAGATTTTGTCAAATGTTGTCAGTCATGCATCATGTTGGCGGCAACACTTTTAATTCGTTGAGCTCGTTAACTTCCATAACTGACTCACATGCAAACGACTTCGTTTGCTTCCATTGGACTGTTATTTGACTCAACTTGTAAATAACCGGAACTTGTAGACTTTCTTCTAATTTGGTTAATCCTTATCTTCTCTATATACGATGCATGCACCACCTCATTCTTCAACGTTTCTTCTTCTCTTTCTGTTCTTTGTTTCTTCATCTCTTTCTTTTTTCTTGTTGATCAAGTCTAAGAAAGGGAGATCTTGTGCACCTAGTTTGCAAACCCTTTCTTATGTGGATTAAGGTAAGTTGGGTTCTTGGTTTTCTTCTTCCTCTCTTTCTTCTTCTCGTCAGTTACTGCATGTGTTCAACGTTTTCTTCTTCTTTTGCATGTATAGGTGTAGAACAGTGGGTTGACATCGGATTTGAGCCTTAGAACAATTGTTCGCGTGTTTAAACCTAGTTGAGGCAAGTATAAGCACAATTTGATTGAACACTTGTTGATAATGATTTGATTGGTTTTATTCTTATTACTCTTGCATGGTTTAATGATTTTACAGCCCTTGTATGTTAGTTTGCACTTGTTATTATCTTGATTCCATTTTTTAATCCAAATTCCAGTTTCTGTAACAGGTTCCAGAAGTTCGGTTCCTAAAACTTACGGTTAAGCCGTAAGGTTTTACGGCTCAATGTCCCCGAGAGCTGAAAATCAGCTTTTACACTATGGTAAAGCTACGGCTAAGTTGTAGATTGTACTACGACTAAGCCGTAGGCCAGCCGTGACCCAGCCGTAAGTCAATGTAGGGTTGGATTATCTGGGACTATCTGAGAGTCGACATCTTAGCAGACCTTCTACGGTCCAGCCCTGTCCAAGCTGTGAAATGTGTTACGGCTAAGCCATGCCCTAGCCATATAATAAAATAGGGCTGAGCAGTAAAACAAAATACGGTTAAACCGTAAATGCGGATGAACAGTAAGGAGAACCGCGGCTGAGCCGCAGTGCATATTACCGCTAAGCCGTACGTTCACCTATGGCTAAACTGTACAACCACTGAGAAATGCATTATAAGGTTAGGTTTAATGAAGAGACCTGGTAGGGCCTTCGAGTTAAAATGTAAGTAACCTGAACTGGCCCAACGGAATGTAAATATCGTATGAATGGTCCTCAGGGCTGTGACTCATTCATGTGCATTGTCCAGTTGTTAAGCACCTACCCATGGGTGTTGGTTTAAGGGATTTCAGTACACGTTTCTCGATATATGGCAACACACCTGATACGAACTGTGTATTGAATAACTTAAAACTACATCATCATGCACGGTTAGAACATTGGACAACTAGCTTAGGATTGGCTAGTAAACAACCTTGATTCAGAATAAGAACTTGACTTGCATTACATATTGCTTTCGGTTATTGCCTTTTATGTTCTTGTTCTTGTTTGACTTGTAAGTGTTTAATTGTAATGATTCCGTAAGATTTGTGCTTAGTGATTATTTGCATGTGATGCACACACACTGGACTACTTACTGCACCATACTGCACTGCTTGACTGACCGACCGACTAATATTGATTGACGTGCATCACACTATATATGACCAATCCTGTCTATCTGGCTCTACTCAGCCTCAGCTTCAGGATACCCGACGGAGTTGACTTTGGTGTAGACTATTTATCTCTTCTGTAGAGTGCTACTGTCCTAGGATTTCAGACCTCGGGAACCAAAGACCCTTTCATACCCTGACCTGGTCGATGGTGTTCTCGTCCTGACTGCTCTCAATAAGGAGAATATGGCAAATGTAGTAGCCACCTAGCCAATTTATCTGTTTTATGATTCTGATAGCATGCTTATTTCTCTGCACAACTTGCCTAATATACGATCATGAACTCTAGGCATTGATAATTGTTATTGATTCTGCTAGACACGACATGTGTTAACTTAGTGTTGCTTATACTTGGTTGAGTCGTTGTACTCATCAGTTGTTCTTGATGTTGCAGGCTCAGATCCCTCTCCCGACCCCTCGTTGGTCGGCCAGACTCCAGAAGAGGCACGCGACGCCCAGTCTAGGCTAGAGGAGTGGACTTGATCCATTCCATAGAGAGCGGTTTGCATAATATCAGCTCCCTGTTTGAGCATGTGGGGTCTGCATTAATTTTTGTACTCAGGTTTTTGTTGGGTTATACCTGTATTTTGATTGTATGTGACTGTTTCCCCCATTTGTTGTACCTTCTGTAATTAATATAATCTGTTGCAGTGATCATCCCTTTTTGTATATCTTTTGGGTCATGCAATGATACTTACAGATTTCGCGTACACCTTACTTGCACGTGTGGATATCCCTTGTGTGTGTATACTTGGACCGGGTCAAGGTGTGCATGCACGGGTGTATACTTGGACCGGGTCAAGGTGTGCATGCACGGGAGTACGTGTGTCATTGGTTAGGTTTTTACTGACCCCCAATTTCTGAGCTCGGGTCATTACTTGATCTTCCTTGATCTTACTTGATCTTCGTTGGTGTTACTTGATCTTCCTTGATCTTGTTTGATAACCAGTCTTGATGCATATTTGATTTGGACTTAACTTTGGACACAGAATTGACAACAGAGATTGGTGAATCTTAGTATGGTACTAACAAAAACTTGTATAGGAAGCCGAAGATGCTGAAGCTAAAATTATTTTTCTTAAGAAGAATCTAGAAACAGCACATACACAGTGCATCCTAGTTAAAGGTCATAAAAGCTCTCTGCTTGAGAGTTTGACTAAGAAACAAGAACATGAATCTTTGATAACAGAAGTATTAAATAACCAGGCTGCGATTGATGATCTTAATGTCAAGTTGAAGATGGCATTGACTAAGCTGGATGCTCCAATAGTAACACATGCTAGTTGACTGCACTTGACCATATTTTGAGCGTTCAGAAGCTACATATTGACAAGAATGGTCTTGGATATTCTGACAGTGCATCAATATCTATTTTTGCCATCTATTTTGGTTCACACAATGCTGAAATTCTTTAATTCACAAGTGTGGATACCAAAATTCAAGTGCCCCTAATCAAAAAGAGCAAGCCCACCCCCCCCCCCCCCCAACCCAACCCAATGTTGATACAAGGATATCATTGAGGGGGAGCTACTGCTGGATCCTAATTGACAACCATGTTGCAAGATGACACCATATACTTGTCAATTATGTTCAAAAGGGAGAGAGAGCAATTGAGGGGGAGTTTTAGAGTTTTAAAGATGAAGTTGAAGTTGAAATTTTCAATTGGTATGTTCTTTAATTGATTGTAGAGCTGATGGTACAATTTTTTTGCAATTTTAATTTACTCAATATATTTTTTGGATTTACTTTTGGGTAGATTGAATATATAGAAAGTTTTGTCTATGATTTGCTAAAATGAGAGATCGGAAGGATTTTTGTTTTGAATAAATTCATATATTGGACAAAAAACTTAAGTCCATTGATAAGTATTTCATATTCTTAAGTATAACTATTAAACGCTTCATAAGAAGTACTAAACTGATGAAAATCATAAACACTGCACACGCTCGAGCACGCTAGACAGAGACAACCACACTCAAGCCCATAGACTTCTTTTCTATCTGTGCCAGACTTGCCTATTTCACCTGGATTTGGTTTCCAACCCTAATGCACTAATTTTAGGCTTTAAACATGGTGTTCCTCTCAACCCTAAACACACGTTCTTCATATTTTGAGTTGAGAAATGACATTGGAGATGTTGTCTAGAGCTTCCATGAAAGATAAGGCTAAAAAGCTTTAAGTTCTAGAGTTGATGCTTCTACTTCTTCATAGGAGATTTGTTGCTTTTACTTTCTTGTAAAGATTATTCTCTTATTGAAGACTCATTTGTTGTAAAGATCAATGCACTAATCACAGGGCACCGAGGGACTGTGTGCTGTGGAGATCCGTCAAGAACAACTACAATGCTTTATGTCGATGGGTTAACTATAGGGTTGTAAGTATATCTTGTACTACGGAAGTTAGTAATTAATTTTGTCCACTCTGAACTTGTGGTCTTTTCCCATTTGGTTTCCACGTTAAATATTGCGTTTTCTTCTTTGTATGTTTGGTTGCTTTGATTTTTATGCTACATAAAAGTAGAAATTAAATCACAATCTAAAATAAATCGTGGACATTAAAAACTTTCAGATCCCACAAATGCCATCTTAGGCACTTTTTTAACTACTGAGCCTCCATCTAAAACTCATCATATTCGGCCTTCATTATCCTTTCCATATCTGTCCCTCCTACCCAAACTCATCATATGTGAACATGGTCCCAATCCGGCATTACTAAGAAAAAGATGTGGGTTATGTTATGATTATTTGAGCACTGGCTAATTCATGGGTTGTGGACAAAACTTGGTGTCCAATTGAGTTGTAATTTTTATATTATTTTAGATTGGATTGTGGCTTGAGTCACCGGCTGAACCAAAGTGAAAAAACTACAAAAATTCATGAAGAAAACAAGTCAGAGATAGAACATGAGTTCTCTCAAGTAAACTTAGAGCCCACTCAAGCAACGACGTCAATCAAGCCTATGTAGAATGCCATTTAGAACTTAAGTTCGCTTGAACAAGCGATAATCAAAAACTAGTTTCCTAGCGCGAATTAATTTCCTTTTTCAACCGCGACTGTTTGTTTGAGTCATTTGAGGCATGAGATCTGAGTTATAAAAAGGGTTATTCTCTCAACAATAGTATGCCATCACCTTGTTCTAACCTAAACACTATATTGGAGATTCTCTTTCTCTCTAGAGCACTCATTGGAGAGCTGTATTGATCTTGAAAAACCTCAGAGCGTTGTTGCTTCTACTCCTGTGGAATAGCGTGGTCGTCAGCAAGAAGAATTACAGTCCTTAAGTTGTAGTCAAGTCGTAAAGGGTTATAAGTATATCTTGTAATTACTCAATTTTTTTAGTACTTGGTTTCCTTTGGACCAGGTGATAGGACTACTGGTTTTTCCCATATTTGGGTTTTCCACGTAAAAATCATGATGTCTTCTTCTTGTGGTGTAATTGATTGATTACAATTCTTTTAATTTTCATTTAATTAGACTACCTACTAGAAATTCAGATTGGGACCTTGAACATGTCATCTTTGGCAGTTCTAAAAAACCCTCAAGTTAGTACTAGACACCCACTCCCACAAGAACTAATTTTCCAGGAACTTCAATCTGAGCCTACATCTTATACTCGGGCTGCTAAATCTTCAGAATCACGAGAAGTCATGGATCAAGAATTCATTGCATTACAACGATGTAGAACATGGACCTTGTTCCTTGTGAGCCACACATGAACTTGGTTAGTTGGAAATGGGTTTATCGTATAAAAAGGAACCTTGATAGCTCAATAAACCAGAACAAAGCATCCCTAGTTGCTAAAGGATTTCATTAATAATCCGGCATCAACTTTCTTGACACATTCAGTCTTGTGGTGAAACACACCACTATCCGTGTCATCTTGTCTTAAGTCTTAGCTAATAATTGGCCAGTAGGACAATTGGATGTAGAGTGCACTTTTTTACATGGTGATCTTCGCGAAGAGGTTTATAAGACACAACCCCAAGGTTATATGGACCCTGACAAGCCCTCCTATGTACATATGAAAAAGCCCATTTATGGCCTTCGTCAAGCCCCTAGAACTTGGTATGGGAAGTTCACCGCTCGATTGTTGGACTTGGGCTTTCTTCTACCCATCTCGAATCTAATTTCATTCGATGTATCAATGGCAGCATCGCATCTCCTCCTACATGTGGATGACATTATCATCACTAGCAGTCACTCCAACTTCATCAACTCATTCATCCCCCAATTGGGTCTACATTTTAAAAAGAAAGATTAGGACACATTGGCATATTTTCTCGGAATAGAAGTCCAGTCCACCGTAACAACAATGGCCTTTCTCTTTCCCAAACCAAGTATATCACTGATTTTCTAGTAAAAGCATAAATGGCAGGGTGCAAACCAGTTGGCTCTTTGGCTCTGAAACATAAGTTTAGCGCAATGGATGAACCTCTTTTTGATGATCCAACAACATTCAGAAGCATTGTGGGAGCACTCCAATATGTTTCTCTCACAAGACCAGACATTACCTTCACAATTAATCAAGTATGTCAGTATATGCATGCCCCCACCGAGGTTCACATTGCTGCTATTGAGTGAATACTTTGTTGCCTCAAAGGCTCTTTTACATATGGGCTTCATTTCTATACTGGCCCATTACATCTCAACACTTATTGTGATGTAGACTGGGCTGGCTCTCCCTTTGATCGATGCTCTACTAGTGGCTACTGTGTATTTTTAGGGCCTAATCTTATCTTGTAGTCTACGAAAAACCAAAACATGGTTGCTCGTTTGCCTACCAAAGCTGAATATTGATGCTTGGCCCATACGGTTGCAGAATTCACATGGCTATGTTCTCTCTTCCATGATCTTCACATTCCTTTATTTGAGGTCCCTTTCATTTGGTGCAATAATGTTAGTGTTTTTTCACTTGTATTCAACTCTCTTTTACATGCTCAGAAAAAGCGCATAAAAATCGACTATCACGTTGTCCGTGAAAAGGTGATCCATAAAGAGCTTGATGTTCAATTCGTATCCTCCTCAAACCAGATCACTAACATCTTCACCAAGGGACTTCCCTCTCAGTGTGTCCAATATCTACAGGCCAAGTTTCGCGTTTGGGATAGTCCCCTCAGCTTGGTGGGAGGGGGTGTTGATAATGGTGCCTAAAAGCTCGTCCCAACTGTGATTTCTAGCTTGCAATTGAATTCAATATGCAGTGGAAAAATAAACTAACTAGCAAATCAATCAATCAACCACAAGCATGAAGACCCACGATTTTTATGTGGAAAACCCTAATCGGTAAAAAATCCACGAGTCCTCCTCAGACTAGCAAAAATCAAGTACTAATCAAGAACAGTTACAAGATTTACTCACAAGCCCTTTCTAGTCTTTTAGACCTAAGAACTATCTTGAATTATATGTCCCAGTTAGTACATCGAATTTGTCAAATTTCAGTTACAATTAAGCAAATAGAAAAACGAATCAAAAGAGTCCTACCGGTACGAATTTTGAAATTGGATTAAATGTTGAATTACCAACTGCGAATTCGAATCTGAATTAATCAAACAATAAATCAGGTAACTCACTAGGACTACTAGTTTACATAATTGAAAATAACAGTAATAAATGCATGAATTTACCTGAAGTCTCAGAAGCTGCAAGGCGGATATAGAGATCATTTCCACTGTTATTAGATGCTACTTGGAGATTGAACAAATCTCCGCTCCATATCGAACAGCCACCATCATAGGCATAAGCAGTACAATCACAGTTGTTCAAGCAAGCCCATTTGCAGTCATCAACACCACTAACTGTCAAAGAAATTGGGTTTTCGGGAAACAGCATGTCAGACATCTGTAAAAACTTGTCATCTTCTCCATTAACGGAGCTGTTGCTCTCACAAGGCAAAGGGCTTCTCCTCACACACCCACCTGACCAGTCGCTAAAATTCCATTGTTTGGGTGACCTAGGTTCAAAACCTGGCACGCAACCACAAAAGGGAATGGTCTTATCATTGCACATGCCAAAAGCGCCACAAATAGAAAATACCTCACATTGAACTCTCGGCCGAGACCAGAACAAATTCCATTGTTCGGAACCATGAGACCATTTCAGTTGCTTGATTTGTCCAGACACATCTATCAAAACTCTTGAAATGTTTGAAGGATCTTTAACAGAGTAAGTCAAATAGTTCCCCTCTTTGTCTGAGTTAAAGCTGTAGTTGTATATATAGCTCACTGCTATTTCAGGAACTAAGCTGAAACTCTGCCCATTCCACTCTCCACTGGTCCAATACGGTCGCGATCCGTTCCACACTATGAAATACTGGCTCGTACCATTTGGGTCTATCTCAACAGAGAAAGGACCGGGGGCCGGATCGTCGCTGCTTCGCCACGATGTGAGGCGCTGGTTCCGACCAGTGATCTTGTTCAATCCAAGCCATCCAGTGGGCAGCCATGTGTCAGTTGGGTAATCAAAGCTCTGCCAAATTACAGCAGAAGAATTCGTTCCATCACTCAAGACGAGGTTCCCATTGTCACGAAGCACTGCAATTGTGGAATTTGAGGTGGCGGAATTGGAATTTGTAGACCAAACAGGGATGCTGGTCTGGCTGAGGAGGACCAGATTGCCATCCTCTGAGATCTTTAGTTGGGAAGATTTGTCAGGGAGGGGAGTTTCTCTGTTAGCTACCCAAACTACAGTTTGGTTTTGGACTTTCCTGTACCAGATTCCTATGTAGTACTTGTTAGAGAGACCAGGTGTGAAGAAGCCCAGCTCAAAGTGGCCTTCCTTGGAGGTTATGGTCACGTCCCCTGTAAGAGATTGGCCCGGAGAAATGCTGTCAGCTGCGTTGGAAAGACGGGAATCGAAGCAGAAGCAGCAGCAGAAGAGAAAGGCAGGAAGGAGGGACAACTTCATGATCATGCTAATTCCCATCTGTGTGAGTTTGCAGATCTATTTGAATATCCAACCGCGGCTGCTACCAGTCTACGCGTTTCACCGGTCAACCGTTCCACTCTTGTGGCTCGCCGACTTGGACGACCACCCTAGTCCGTAGTCGCACCGGTCGGAATCCACATTAGCCAGTCTTCCCCACTGTGCATTGGATCTTGACTGGCCCAGCTCCGGTCTAGTTGGAGTCAACCTGACCCCGGCTGAGCCCGTAAAACATGCATACTTTGGACCATCCAGATCAGTGCTAGTTTAATCCAACCCAAAACCTAACAAGAAGCAGCACCACCAGTAGCAACATCAACAGTCCCACTCACCATGTTAAGGTTTGGGAGGATTTTGTTTTTGTTTTTTTTTTCTTGGCTTATTTACTAAAAGATTAAATGATCCAAGAAAATGTCTTTTGCTTCTTTGAGCTATCATCATATTAAAAAGAAAAAAAATTTATTTTACATTTAATCAATATGATGGTAAGTTCCATTAGATTTAATGCAATGAATCATGATAAGATCTATCAACAGAGGGAAATAACATGAAATCAATTAAATATAGGGAAGTGTCAAGAGAGAATAAAATATGATGGTATCTAATTATAATATAATGACCTTCTTTTTATTTTAGTGGCTTGAAAAAAGAATTTTTTTTTACTTTTTGCTTAAAAAGTAGATGATTTTTTGTCATTTAGGTGCTTGGGAACATAATTTTTGAAGTTTTTAGTAGAAGAATTTTTTAAAATTTTAAAATAGGGCTCAACTTTTGAACACATTTCAAAACGGGACAGAAACAAAGTACAAGTTTTTAACGTTTCATTTGGATGGCGGCCGAATTTTGCATTTTCGAACCATTTTTCCTTTATTTTTAAGCATTCGAATCTTTCAACGATGTATTTTGAGATTAGTTTCTTGTGCAAAGAAGAAGAGGAGGAAGAGATTCCAGGCGTGAAGAGGAGTTCTATAGGGGAAGGTGATCGGGTGAAGCTCATTTCGGAGATCCGAATCAAAATCCAAACCGATTTGTTGGCAGACGTACACAATGAGAAGAAAATCCAAGAGAAAAGAGACGAGAAGGTTCCTCTTTCTCTCTAGGGCTTGATGGAGGAGCGTTTCCTCATTTCAAACTCCCTAGAACCTAATCCAGGTCGATTAGGTTCAACTCCAATGGCTCTGTCTATCTTGATGATAATGTAATTCTACTTTTTATTATTCTGGGTACGTTTTGATGTCCTTCAAATCGCAATCCAAAAGGGTGATATTTTTATTTACTCTGTTCATGTTTGGACCTTTTTTTCACAGGCATAAAGCTAGTGTTTGAAGCAGAGGAACGAGATTGGAGAGGCACGAACAAGGTCATTGGTTGTGAATTCGATCTGGGTCGGAAGACTGTCTTCGTCACGGTCGATTCCAAGCTAGTGCACATAATCCACTGCAAACTAGAAGAATTCGGAAGCTCCCTTTATCCGATGCTTGCTTCGAATGCCGATATAACAGTTTTGGTGAACATGGGTCAGACCAATTTCAAGTACGCTCTTGCCAATCTACATCAGACCCCAAATCCTTCCTTCTTCTGCCAGATACCCTATATCACTTCTCCTAATCTACGTGTGGGGCATGAAGAAGATAGTCGTGAACTTTTTCTCAATGGGAAGGATTGATTCTTAGTGGCTTGGGAGCAGGGATAAGAACTGATATGGAAGTGGTGAGAATACAATGGTAGATGTTGATGCAGAGTCTGAAATCAATGAACTGTTCGAAATTGTGTTGGATGACGACGTAGAATCGGCAGAGAGACGCATGATCTTAGTTATAACGCACCAACCTTGTGGCATGCTTGAGTTCATTTACCACCGTCGGATCCTCGAGTAGCCTTACTGCTGAGCCCACACAAGCCTGCCCCAACTTCGTTGAAAGATTAAAATATCTTAGCGAATTTTTGGGTTTTTCAAAAAAATAAGGAAAAAATGGCAGAAAGAATGTGAAATTCAGCTGTTTGTCCTCATCTGAAGAAAATGTGAAAAGCTTAAGTCTTAATTTGAAATGTAATTTTTTTTTTGTCCTAATTTAAACTCATCATCATCATCATCATCATCACCAAAACTTTATCCCAACCATGTTGGGTTCGGCTACATGAATTATATTTCTCCATTCCGTTCTATTTTGAGCTAAATCTTTCGATATGTGCAACTTCTTCAAATCTGAATTAATGACTTCCATCCATGTTTTCTTCGGCCTACCCCTACCTCTTAATGGACCCTCCACCTGTATATCCAAACTTTTTCTCACCGGTGCCATTACTGGCCTACGCTCAACATGCCCAAACCATCTTAAACTAGTTTCTCTAATCTTATCTCCTATTGGTGCTACCCCTAAATGTTCTCGAAAGCGCTCATTTCTAATTTTATCTTTCTTAGTTTTACCACGCATCCTCCTAAGCATTCTCATTTCCGCTACATCCATCTTATGAATATGTGTCTTCTTAATTGGCCAACATTCTGCTCCATATGTCATAGCTGGTCTAACCACTGTCCTGTAAAATTTTCCCTTCAATTTTGTTGGCATTTGTCTATCACAAAGTACTCCCGAAGCTAATCTCCACTTCAGCCATCCAGCTCTTATCCTATGCTCCACATCTTCGTCAATCTCCCCATCCTTACTAATCATCGAGCCTAGGTACCGAAAAGAATCTTTACGTGGTATCTCATGGGTTTCAATTTTGACAGTGGTTTCAACACTTTATATATGTCCACTGAAATTGCAATCCATATATTCTGTCTTTGTACGACTTATTTTAAAGCCTCTAGATTTTAATGCCCTCCGCCATCTCTCAAGCTTTGCATTTACACCCTCTTTTGATTCATCCACCAATACTATATCATCTGCGAACAACATACACCATAGTACTTCTTCTTGAATATGCACAGTTAACTCATCCATAATTAATGCAAAGAGATAAGGGCTTAAGGATGATCCCTGATATAAGCCTATAGTTAATTTAAACTATGCAAAAAAAAAAAAAATTAGGCCCTACTTTAAGACTTTCCCTTTAGTTATCTTGAACTGACATTTCATGTTATTTTATTAGTGAAGTGAATTTACCAAATACACCCAAGTCTTTTGAGTATGCAATGTTGGCTGTTGGTTGTTCTTTGAGTGGGATTTACAACTCTTTTCGACTAATGGGATTTCAAGGCAATCCTATGAAATGAAGTGAGTTACCACATATCCCTAATGGGATTCATCCCTCTTAATTAGAGATTCTGACTGCAATAGGATGCCTCTTTTATTTTCCATGTTCATAGCTTAAAACAAGCAAAAGACGCCCATCAAATCCGGAAGGGTCATATCCAACAAGTCCTATTTTCTCCCTTGTCAACCGCAATATATATAGATAACAATAACCTTCGGGTAAGACCAGCTCAGCCCATTGCAGTTGTCCAAAGGGCAAACTTAAATGACCCAACCCAAATATGTTTAATAACCTAGTTTTAAAATCTATCATGGGCTAAACTAACTAAAAGGCCGATTGATTTATCTTGGCAAAGTGAAATTCTCTCCTTTAGAGCCTGCACAAGTGGCAGTGTGGCAATGTGGATTTTAGGTCCCTACCAAATACCAAAACAACCCCTCCTTACTTAAAAGTGCCTATCGAATTCCGTCATGCAAACTCCCACAAGACAAAAATTGCTTTTTAGGTACACATTAGGCCAATTGTTGTAATAGTAGGGGGAGAAAGAGAGACAAAATCTTATTGAGAGAGATGTGTTGCTTCTTCCCTAAGCAAAAAAAAAAATCTTATTGAGAGAGATGTGTTGCTTCTTCCCCAAGCAACCCAATATGGTAGGATTTTGAACCTAAGTGCATTCCTTATCTAATGTGGGCCCGAATGTGGGCATCCACTTATGATAATACCTCTTATAACACTCTTCCCAAAGGAAAACCCCAATGAGATAAAAAACTAAAGAAAAGGAAAAAGAATACAACATTCTACAGGATCATTGAATTGGTGTTGGACACGTATAATGCTCCCTTATTAAAACCTTAACTAGCAAAACTCAATGGGATAAAACCTAAAAAAGGAAAAGGAGTGTAGCGCATATATGTTATGGGTAACATGCTTTAGGTTGCATACCTCTAATCAGTTACTCTCCCTAACAATAGTAACATTTTCATTGTTTGATGATAGACTCTACTCATGCTGATCTTATGTACAAGCTTCTAAAATATTGACTTTGGTAATGACTTTATAAACAAATCAGTCAGGCTATTGCTTGAACGAACTTGCTTGACTTCAATCTCATTGTTCTTCTCAAGCTCATGCGTAAAAAAGAAATTTAGTGCAACATGCTTCATCTTATTACCTTTAATGTATCCTTCTTTAATCTGTTGAATATATGTCTTATTGTCTTCGTAAATAACGCTCGAGGTATCTATTCTAAGAGGCAATTGACAATAAATACGAATATGCTGAATCAAATATATTAATCACACACATTTCCTACTGACTTCATAGATGGCTAAAATCTCAATATAGTTAAAAGAACTAGCTACCAAAGTTTGTTTAGTAGAATACTAAGAAATTGGGGCATTACCACTAAAAAATACATAACCTGTTTGTGATTGACCTTTATAAGGATAGAGAAATGTCCTAAATCTGTATATTCTATAAAGTTTGAGTTTTTACAACCATAACAATAAAATAGACATAAATATGATAGGATTTGTCTGATACGGATCCAGTGCCTTTAAGTTAGTGTAAAACTATATATAGTAAGTGTATTTACAAAGAATAAAATATCTCATTAGAACTTCTCTCGATCTGCAAGCTGAGACAAAATTCTCCTATAAATAGTTAATAGTTTTCTTGAGCTCTTCTGGAGTCCGAGTTAGATTTATGTAATGTACATAACCTTCTACTATTATGAATCCTTTTCAGTATTTCATAAAGATACATCGGCAAATGAGATTGTTTGCATACCCTTCTTTAGATAAACATTCACTTAGACGATTGTACTATATTCTTTTAGAATACTTCAAGTCGTATAATGAACGTCTAAGGTCCAAACCCGAGCTAATCTTGATTTACAATAAGTAATCTTGTTTTACTCCAATTAATCTATAATCGAGACTAATTCAAGCTAAATACCTTGGGTTTGGGCCATGGATAGGTAGTTGGGTCTGGTTCGAACCTTATTTAGGTAGTCAAGGACCTTCTCGTAATTTAGAGTTGCATGGTTTTTCATCATCTTGACATCATGTTGATTGCATCTGTGTATTTCATCTTATGGATCATCTTCCATGTTTGGCCTAGCCAAATTCAAATTCATCTTGGCCTAATTGAAGTCCAATTGTAATTTCCATAAGAAAGCAGGACCTGCTTGCAATTTCCAAAAAAGTTGAATTTAAAACCAATTTAACTGTTCATACTCTTCATTCCATCTAACCTCTTTGTCGAAGCCGTCTTCTTCTCCCATCTCTTCGTCAAGCTTGGAGCTGGAAGGTGGATCTTAGATCCTTGCATGCAAGAGCATTAGGTCCCATCATCTTCTTCCTTCCTTCTTCTATGGTTCTTCCCCATTAGAAGCTCCAATTGCATCTCTCCTTCTTCTCTACAGCTTTCTAAGATAAGAGCTTCATCACCTCTCCATTTCTTTAAGTCCAATAGAGTTAAGGAGACTTAATTTTGTGACATGCATATATCTCATACCCATTTTTTCAATGCATGTCTTAGATCATCTTTTATTGATCAAGTTTTGGGTGTAGCACTGAGCTAAAGGCAAGTATAAGTGTATATTTACTATATGGATAGTTTACTAAGTTGATTCTTGATGAATTCTCTCCTAATGCCAAGTTACAGCTCTTCTGCCTTTTTTAATTCAAGGAAGCAAAATGGTTTTTATGTTAATAAATGTAACTTAAGAATGAATGATGGGAATAGAAAAGGGAAAACCCAAATTATGATGTCGATGGGTGTTAAGAAGGAGTAGTTGGTGAATGGGAGTGGAAGGAAGCCAAAGGAAGAGGAAAAAAGTCAGTTTAGACTAACTCTGCCCGGAGCAGGAAGCTCTAGGGCCGATTGATCAGGCAAATGTCCGATCGATCAGTTTCTAGTTATGGATGAGCTCAAGGGCCAATCGATCGGACAGATATCAGATTCCAAGTTTCTATAAGAAACCTTATATCACAAATATTACCTTGTATCTAGTAATTTTATTCACTTTCGTACAAACACTCATTTTAACGTACATGGTTAATAACTTTTGGGGTTTGTACTATAGGTTCAAATATATCACGTTTATTAAGAAACTCTAACTATTCTTTGATGAAGCTTTCTCATTTTGGCCAATCATTTCTTTGTTTACATTCATTTATAGTACGGGGTTCTATGTCTCAATTATCATCCTCATTTTCCCTTGATATTTGTATAGCTACCACATATGCAAATGCATCATCGATGATAATTTCCTTTTCTATCTCATCTCTCTCTTGAATAATTAAAAAAGTATAAAGATCTCTTCATTATTGGATACCCTGGCCTCTTCAGGAACTTCCCGAGTCTCTTTTAGGACTCGTGTCTTTTTTGGGACATTAATTTCTTTAGGAACGTTAGAGAATGGATTTTTTCATGACCTCTTTTTGAGTTAAATGGTATACCTCTTCAGGAGTGTATGGTTTGTCATAACCTCTTTGGGAGTATGAATGGGATATGATTGCTTATTTCTCCTTTTCTAAGGAGCTGAGTCCTTGGAACCTATAAGTCTGCCACGTTTCAGGCGTGTAACAAATTCATTTGCTGCCATATTTGAATTTTTATCCCACAGGAACATTAATTCGTGCTTGCCCTACAGGAACATTAATTTGTGTAAATGTGTTCATAGCTGGTATATGTGACTTAGTCACTTTTGCTACATTATTAAAAGTATCAGAAAATTCATTTGCAATTAAGTGTGCAATTCTCTGTACTTCATTCTTTATTGTGAAGTACATAGATTTAAATGAGACGGAGTGGGAGTATTCTAGATTAATTCTTGTCGTTTTTCATGAACGATTTGTTCTACATGAGCAAGGCATTCTTAAAAAACCCCCATCCCCTAAAGGCTGGAAAACTATTGTCAGGCCCCTATCCCGGGAATTGGGGATTTAAGTGGGCCCCCAAGGCGTGGATACGTAATCCCTTAGTAATCCATGCCCTGAAGAATTGTGCACGAATTCCTATAAGGGAGATTTCACAGGAACGTGTGAGGAATGCCAACACACGTAGGAATATAACTCATCATAACGAACTCCTGCAAAATACTCTATAATGATCAAAAGCCAAGACAAGAGGAACATATCCGCAAATATTCATAGATAGATAAAGTTGTATATGTCAGTGCTTAAAACTTAGATAACATGTCGTACAATCCAATTGCTACTTAAAGAAATTGGGTACAAAAGGTTCAATTTGCTCATTCCAAAGGTAAACCAAAGGTTTGACTACAACATCTTCAGAACTGGCGTACTCCGTAGGATGGCTAATAAAAGACATCGCCATCCTTCCATTCATCTATACCCCGAGGTACCGTTGGGGTACCCTCCAAGGGAGCGTCAGCACTCAAGTTGGGATTGGGTTCCGTACCTGTAATACCAAGGGTAACACTGTTAACACGATGGTTAAGCAAGTATTGAGCATATGAACTGAGCATATGAAACTAACATATCATATATATATATCAATTAAACTTGTTAATATACACTGGATAGGTGCAATAATAGTCTACTAGACTTAATGTGCATGAGTGACAATAAGTGAGGAATCAAATCAAGATATAGTACACATTAACTGGCATCCACGAGGTTCTATTCTCCCAAAAGGAAGCATACATACATATGGGTCTCTAGGAGATCAAACTAGCTCCCCGAGGAGTGCCGACAACTTCTCCATAAACTACTGCAGTAGTGACATAATAATAATACCCAAAAAGGGCATAAGCGAAGTGGTGCCGACTCAGATTCGATCATATGAGTCATATCATACATAAGAAATAATAATCCGAAGAATAACCAATCACGAAACAGACGAATAATTAAATGAGCATATATATATGAGCTACAAGGCTTGAATTTCGCCTATACCCTTATGGCTAGCAAGCACACACTCGGTAGAAGCTCTGCCTTGTCAGACACACACTCATTAGAAGCTCAAGTTTGAATTGCCTCAGGGTTTGTCTAGAGAGGGTGAATGCATAGACAATTCATGTTGAAGTAAGGTATTTAACAATATGAATGCATTCGGGTTGCGTAAATATCTAAGAAATCACTATTCACCCTGTGTTAGGCAACCCACGATCCCTAAGGACATTCAACACAATGTACTCATAAAATGTCCGGTGTCATTGTGTTACCACATCTTGGTATTACCTTATATGCATAAAGAACACCCCCTTCTTATGCCAACATCCATGACTTGACTTTGGGGAAATCATCCGGAATTCGTTTATCCTCTTAATGTATCATTACAGTTGGGCCCGTGTAAGGTTAAGAAGGTGCCAATACTAAGGCCCTATAAGGTCAATGAAGAATTCCTAACATCCTAAATTCACTGGGTTTATATGGCTTAGCCGAGTAGTTCAGTCTTCTTCAAATAGTTTTGGCGCATTTACGGCTTAGCCGTATATCAGCCTGCGGCTTAGCCGTGCTAAGCCTACGGCTAGGTTACGGTTGAATTACGGCTTAGCCGTAAGGCATTTCACGGTGTAGCCGTGTAAAAGCTGTAGAAGAATATGGGTTTCTGGAGCTCTATGGAAAGTCCGCTGTAAGAATGCTCACGGCTTGGGCACGGGCTGAGCACAGTTTAGCCGTAACTCATTTTACGGTGCAGCCGTGGGTAAGTCGCAGTACAAAAGCCAATTTTGATGCTTTCGGGACTTTGAGCCGTGAACATATACGTCTTAGCCGTGGCTTCGCCGTACACTTCAGAAATCTAAACTCGGTTCTGTAGCTCAGTTTCATTGTAGGATCAATATAGAACCTGAGTTGTGAGGAGTTTACATAACTTGATTATAGTATACTTGATGGTGCTCAATACCCACAAACTCTTCTATCCCATTTTTATCACTCTAACTCAATCCATCCCACATTTGTACACCACTAAACAAAGAAAATGACTGAAATTGATAATTTAGAGATCTAACCCATGAATCCATAACTTAATCACAGATGCAATACATATAAACTCTAATACTTGCCTCTTAACAGTATTTAAGTCCTTCTTGTTGGGTGGCTAAGGGAAAACCTCCAAATGAGAGTGGGTTCTCTACAAGCAAAACATACAATTGATGAATGGGACATAGAATGGCATGCATGTCATGTAATTGGGTCCTTAATTCTCTAATAAACCCAAATGCATGAAATGGAGGTAAATCCTTACCTTATGTAGCTGTAACTTGGAGAAGGGAATACTCTAATGGGAGAAATGCACAAAGAAGAAGAAGAGGAAGGTGAGTGGGATGATCCCTAACACATGCAAGACTCCCAACCTTATGACACTTCAAATTGAGAGTGAAAGAGAAGGATTTATGAAGGAGAGGAAGAGCTCCAGCAACAAAAGATGGAAAAGGAGAGAATGGGACGTTGAGTTCCCTTTAAACTCAAATTTTTCCTGCATTTCACATGCAAGTCCAGGCTTTTTCATGAAATTTCAGTTTAGACCAAATGGACCTCATTTGGCCCAGAATGAGTTCGGATCAAATCAAGCCCAACACAAAAGATGATCTACTCGAAAAATTAGGCAATGAGGGATTGACGAGGTGCCTATAAGATACAAGAACAATTTACAAAAAGGTCCTCAACTACCGAGGCAAGGTTCAAATTCCGCTCAACTACTTGTCGAATATCCAAACCCAATCGTTTTTAACTAGATTAACCTTAACAATGTTTAATTAACATAGAACGTGATTAATTAGCGTGATTAAGATTAGTGGGATTTCGAAACCTTACAACTATCTCATTGGATAATAATCGAAAAAACGAGCAGTGAATACATCTTCAGTCATTGGTTCTAGATAAATAATAATTTGGGGGTAAATCATGACCAACATAGACTCTTACTCTACGTTGTGGGTTCATGCAGGTCACAAACCTATAAATCCGGCCTTATATACTTAAAAGGATACTCGGGGAAGTATACCTTAAGTTTAATCATTTAAGCTAATAGGCAGGCGAAGCTAAAAAATAGGCAAACATTCAACCAATGGTGGAGGTATTAATCAAAACCATAGAATACCTAAAAAGGTCTACTATATGGATTTTATGGGTTCACAAATGTCACCTTGTTTCCTTTCCAAAAAAGATGGCCAATTGATGGTATTTTAAAGAGTGCCCAAAAAATTATCAATTATTTGCCTTAACATAGTTGCCTTAGGGTGACCAAACCTATCATGCTAAAGCATTAAAGCCTTAGAGTCACTAAGCCTCGAGGCTATTTTAAGCTTTCATCTTGATTTTGTCATTTTGCTCATTATCGAATGCGATTCTATATTGGAAATTGTCCTATAGTATAGCCCTTAGGTCTGAAGAGAATGCACTTAGTTTTTCCAGTATTAGTTTCTGACTATCAATACTAGTAATAATGTACAAATATTCTATGTTACTTTCACTTATAGTTTCTACGTGTGGTACCCATTCATCCTAATGTCTTTAAGGCTAAACAAGTTTCTCTGGGAACCGCTAAAAAGTAATGCATCCTTAATGCATATGTAGGTACCATTTGTTAAAATTATATGAACTTTTCCGGAGCATGCAAGTATTGTACAGATCTGGCTATGGTTAATACCTTTTGCGAATTGCACACTTTGTGAAAAACTTCTAGTTTCTCAATATAGTTTGTCTTGTGCCATGGTCTACTAAATAGATATTATCTTTTAGCTGCATGCACTCCATGATTCATACCCTAAAAAGAAATAATAAAGTAATGCAACTAAACAATCATATGATAAAAATTTAAACATCCATGAAATCTCCATCAAACTAATAAACTAAAAATAATTAAATCATTCATCATTAAAGCAAATATAATGTCCATATATAAGATATAGGGGATAAATGAATAAATCCCAACATCCAACAAAATATTTAAAAACTAAACTCAATATTCAAACTCATAATAATAATTGTAGGTTTTCTAGACCACACTTAGTGGTTCTCCTAATTTAGAATCAAAATGCCTTGTTAATCACCTCTCCTGAGGTTGTTATTTTCATCTCTACTGGAAGAACCAGTCTACTATTAATGGAAGAATTATTATATATACCTCTTTGATGGCATCACCAAGCTTTTTTAAATGTGTAGATAACAATTTAACAATAACAATCATAAAATGTAGAACTTCGGGTTCTTAATATCTAATAAAAAAAATATAAGAATCGGCGAATTAAAAAGTTAAAACTTCTAGTTCTTAATTGAAGAATCAAAATTTCTAATTCTGTCAAGACTTCAAGTTTGATTTTATGGCCTTCGTATCGAGTTATACTACTTTTTGATCTTTTAAAAAATCAAGGCTTTAGGTTTGATTATGAATATAAATCTCCGGAGTCATATTTTAAATCTTAGAACTTCTGGTTTCAAATTAGAATAACTCACGAATCTTCAAATCCGAATTAGAACTTCTGGTTGTAGATTAAAATAACATGCAGAACTTCAGGTTCATGGTATTTATTCGATATAAAACTTTTGCTTATAAATATCGTGTAGAACTTCGGATTTTGTTTACTTATATAGAACTTCTGGTTCTATTTACAATTCATGATTTGCAATTCTATCATGATCTCCCTTCGATAAAAGAATATAAATCATTCATTACTCTTTCCCCTGGCTAGTCCCACATACGCTGATTAGTCCTCGCCTCACTCCCACTCGGAATTGGTACTCAAGTATACGGGATTATCCATCTCTATTGAGAAGTTTAAATATTCATAATAAATTTAGCCTCATAAAACAAATCATAAATAAATAAATGTAGAATTGTTCATCATAAATTCATCAATAAGATTCAACCACAACAAATAATTCAAAATTGATCATAATTAATAATAGTCAGGTTGGGTCATATTCCAATAGTCAAGTATTCATAAAAAGAGGTTCTAAATTAATTCACACCATATTCAAGGTTGCATAATCGATAAGTGAGTATTAGAATTTAAAACCATAAATTATTTTATCCAATAAGATGGTGGTCATCATTAGGCCCTTAGAACGTAACAAGTAAGTCATATTAGATCAAGTTAGCCAACTTAAAGTTAAAATGTCAAGTTATCAACTGTAACAATCAAAATGGTGGATTCTAGCAAGACTTCTGACTTGATTTAGAACTTCAAGTTCTATCAATTAGAACTTCAAGTTCTACCAAGACTTCAAGCTTTTTTTTTATGGCCAAATATTGATTTATTACTGGATCTAGACATCAAACAGGTTTGATTAATAATATGAATCTTCGGGTTTATATTACGAGTCTGGGAACTTCTTATTTCAGATTAAAATAATTCATGGATCTTCTGGTCCATATTAAAAAAAAAACTTCTGGTTCGTACGAAACTAAAAGTCCGTATTAATATAGAACTTCAGGTTTTTATTTATAATCTATTTATCTTGATCTCTCCTTATTAAAAAAAATAAACCATTCATCTCTAAATCTAAAGGGATATAATGATAAAAGCTTATGTATATATTTGTTAATCTAAGAAAATCTTATAAATAAAAGAATTATTTTTACCATTGAATTTACTGCTTGCCGCTTTCAATGTATAGATCTTCTTATATGCTTTCCATAGATACAAACGGATTGTCAATCGGATATCAAATGGTCAAGATATGATGATCGGAATTTTTGATGGCGATCTACACTTCGGACTATGTCTCTGCTAATGTCAGCTGCTAGTCCGGGCTGGGTTAGCTCTGCATGGGACCTAAGTACAAAAGAGGGGGAGAGGGCCTGCCTTGTTGACCGAATTTAAGAAGATAAAGAGAAGAAAAAAAAAAAAAAGGAATGACTTAGCACGCTGACCGAGATGTAAAATTTGAAAAAACTGCCCTCTTGCTGCACGTTAACTGTAGTGCAAATAGGAAAATGGGGAGGCCCTCTTTACTGCACGTCAACTGAAGCGCAAATAGTAAAATGGGATGGCCTCCTTTACTGCACGTCAACTGAATAAAATAAAAAAGTCAAAAGGAACTTGCACATGGGCCTCGGTGGGCCTCGGTCTCGGAAGGAAGAAAAGAAGGGAGGAGCTGTCCTCCTGTGCCCGAGGGTCGCTGCCCGAAAAGGGTAGGGATTGCTGTCATCTTGTGCACGAGGACCGAGGCTTAAGGAAACAGGCTAAAAACGTATTATAAAAATAGAGGGAGAAAAGGAGGAAAAAATAAAAAACCTTTTAAAAGAGATGTGTATATAATTAGAGGAAAATCTTATTTATAAAATAAAATTATTTTTTTCCAAGCAACCTAATATTATAAGACTCTAATCCGAAGTGCATACTTTATCTAATGTGGGCTTCAATATAGGCATCTACTTATGATAATATCTCTTATAACACCGGTGACTAATAATCTACAACTTTATAATGCCAATTCGGACAAAAACTAGGCTGCCATTGAAGGTTATTACGGCTCAGCCCTTCCACAAACTCACATCTATCAAATTATGGGCTGGCCCAGCCACAGCATAGCAAAAAAGAGACCAAGACTAGATATGAAATTTTCTTCCTGATTTGAAAAAGAGCCCAAGCGCAGGGAAATTGAACCTGAATCCGTTATCTTCTAAACGCTGGACCAATAGAATTATTTCCCCCATTGCTTTAATCCAATACTGGAGCTTACCTTTGAAATTCAAAATTTCTTCTGGATTAGGAAAACAGCCAAAGTGTCTGACATCAATGCTAAATTTAAAAAAGATGATAGATGGTATAAACTCCAGCTACCTGAATGCAACAAAAACTATTAACTATTTGGGTTCGTTTCTCTGTAAATCTTTGTTAGGGCAAATCCTTGAGACGGACTATTCACACGAAACAACCCTTGAAGCCTTTTCTCAATGCAGCTTCATCCAAGTCTCTTCCAATGAATACAAGCTTGTTTATCCTTTTCTCTTCAGGAGCCCATGGAACGGCAGAGCACCCATCAAGGTTGTAATGGAGAGACTAAAATATCAGCAGATGAAAGTAAACAGGGAAAGATTAGATGCAGCCTGGTGGCCCATGAAAATTTGTGAGCTGTTACTGACCACAAAATAAATAAACAAATAAAAGAGAAAAAATAGGAGACAATAGAAATAACGCTCAAGCAATCTTGTCTTTTTCAGAGATGATAACCAAAGGCATTCGCTGTTTTAAGCTAGTGGTGACAACCAGTGGCCGACCCCAGTGTCCAAATGCGGGTGTGAGATTTGCGTAACTCTTTAGATAATACTTAAACTTTTATATATTATTGCTAAACTTTTTCAATTCACCATTGCCAGCACCACCTAAATGAAAATCCTGGGTCCGCCATTGGTGACAACTGGCAACAGTCTCGAGCCCAGCTGTGTTAAACTTTATCATTCATCTGGCCAAAAATACAGGCTCAGAATATAATTTAGGCCTAAATTAAGGCCTGGGGCAGCTCTAACAATACTAGATGAGCCAGAAGTTTTATTTGGTCCAACTTCAGTAAAGAATTTGCAAACTCTAAAACCTAGCTGAGCACAATGTATCCATTGATCAAGCCCAATACTCAGGTGCTGGTCCAATCCATGGACATAAAGCAGCACTAAACCCAATATGTGGGAGGTTGGAATTCAGATCTCTTTTATGGATCGGTCAATAACATGGAAAGATCTTATTCTAATATAAAGAACACATAAATTGAAGTAGAGAAGTGAACCTGGAAGACATAAGGCATATCAGAACCTTTAATTGACAAAACACCCTTCATCCTGTACAAATAATCTCCTTCTACATCAACCAGACCCTCAAGCCAATTAAGAACCTGGTTGAAAGCAAAATAGTATGATGAGTAATCTGGTTGTTGTATTCAAACAGCTCTCTTGCAAGAACAAAAATAAAAGGTCATATAGCATGCAAATCTGATAGGAACGTAAGAAAAATTAATTTGGGTTGTTGCTCCTGAGAAACAATTATCAGTGACAGCAGGAGGCTGATACAGAGTGATCATAGGATTCAAGTAGGTAAAGGTTGAATAAAATAACAGTAGGGCAAGGCTTTGCTGATGATGATGATGATGAGTTCTATGTCAGGAAAGGGTATAATTACTTTATTAAATATTAGTACTAAAAAATAGCTTAAACCATTCAAGAAGTTGCAACATAATTGATGAAAATTTGCTCTTTCTGATAACGATTAATCATGGCTCCACAACCATTTCTTTTTAGTCCAAGGCTTAAACTCGCTGGCACATCAGCTGGCCGGTAAATAGAAAAATGGCAAACAATAATTTGAATTTCCCAAAGTCTTTGTCCAAACAGCCTTATTCACATGCAAGAAAATATAAAAGAACAATGAAGGGTGCGTAAATTTGTTATAGCACAAAACAAAGAGAAAGCAGCATTCCATGACATATCAGATGATAGTTCTGCATGACATATCATATGATAGTTCTGAGGCAAAAGATCAAAGCCTCATTGGCAATAACATAGTGCAGCAGTACTTCAAGAGAAAAAAAAGGTGTAAAATTACCTTATTTAGATCGAGGGCACCTTCTGAAACAATACTCACACTAGATATAGGAGAATTGTATATATGGTCATGATGATGCCCTTTACGGTTTTCTGCCAGCAGTAAAGTTTCATAGCAAATTAGTATAATAACCAAGCCAACAAATATACTTTTTCCTTTTTTGGGCTGCCTATATGACATTAAAATTACAACAAGAATTCACCAGAAGGAATAAATTACAACCAAATCCCTATCAGATATTAATGTGTTTATATGCAATGCTACCCAGAAAATTCTATAATACACAACCTTCCTATAAAAATAAATTACAAGCAGCTACTCCTTCCATTCTCATGACATTTGGGTATTGGAAAGGTCCACTTACAATTGAATCGCAACACATTGACTCAGTGAGTACACCTTAGTCAGAGAATTTTCCAACAAATTCATCACTCCAAAGATCGACTGCCAAATTGTATAGCGTGGATACTTACAGGTCATAGACATGCTTTTTCCCACACGTAAAAGAGGTACATTGAGGTCAAAGCAATTATGTAATTCAACCTCAGAATGATGTAGACACAGCCAAATGCTAGCCTCTTAGGTTCTACAACAGAAGGACTAGAAGTCTAGAACCCTGGGGTCAACCTGGTAAAGAGGGCTGCATGCATAGTTTTCCAACCGAGTGTCAACCAACTTGGCCAATTACCAGGTTAACTAGAAAGATTGGTAAATTAATTTTTCTATATTTTTCTTTAAAATATAAAAAAGGATGCATAAGAACAAAAATATATAAAAAAAATTTACAATTTCTAATAATATGTACACTTCAAAAACAACTGCATAAGTTTTATATAAATTGTAATTTTAGTTTTTCAATTTTCATTTAAGTATAAATTAATTTGTATTGTTTTATTGCTATCAGAAGAAATCACATTGTTTTATTAATGCAAGATTTTCAGTTTTGTTTTTTTGATATGTTTGGATAATGCCACCAGAGTTGGGACAGCTAAACCGAAGCAGCTAGACCAATACAAGTCAAACTGAATCACGAGCTGACTAAGTGGATCAACCAGTTTTCAACCAAAACTTGTCCAGGACAAGTTCCAACCAACCTACTCACCTATTATGTGACTGGGTTGAAAAGAATCTGGTGGGTCCCTAATCAACCCACCGGGTCAGCAAACTAAGGCTTCATGTAAAGTGCAAATTAAGCACATGTTAATTGTGTCTAAATCAACTGAGACCAACCTGCATGTCCAAGTTGGCAAATTCCCTATGGTTAATTTTTTCCGTTAAAGAGTCTGTTCAGACAGTAGCTTTTCAACCTTTAAGATAGGATAGAAAGAGTCTAAGCTTATTCCAAGACAAGGTGGTTAGTTTGTCAAGGAGAAGCATTTGGAAATGCTTTGTATGCGACTGTCTCAACAAGAATTACTCATTTTCATTTTGGCAGCCATCAACACAAAAGAGTTGCATGATTTCTCTCTGGTTTACAAACAAAAAATTGCAATTTCAAGTACCATGGTCAAAATCTCACCAAACTTCACCGACTGCCAAAGTTTTGCAAGTTGCCTCACAGAAGAAGCCATGACTGTAGTACATAAGGTCCATGAATGCAGCCATTTCTGCTAAAATACAACATAAAGTGCATGGGCTCTATGAACACAGGGTATTTTGATGAGCTGTACAGCACTACCATGGCCGTCATCATGATTATGATTCACACCATGTGATGCAACACTCTGGAGTTCTGTTACAATTCTGCAATAACAAAGACACATTTCAAAGAAACAAGTGCTAATGAGGTAATATTCCACAACATACACAGTAAATATATCAAATTTGCTTGAACAACATATTAAAGTAAACCGACAATGCAAGCTATCAACTCTCTAGCCACAATAAAAACAATTTAAGACCTTTCAAAATCATAACCACCCACTCCTAAAACAAAGTCCATGTCAACAACTCCAAATTTAGCCTCTCTAATTTGTGCCATTGCATTGATATTCTGCATTCACAGAAGTAATATCATGAATGAAAGAATCAAACAGAGTAGAACTCACAGTACACTCAGGTGTGAACTTCCATCTAAATGTGAAAACTTCAACCTTAATTTTCTTAGTCGATGCCTCCAACTCATCCCCATTCACCAAATATGTCTGCCAAATATTTCAAAGGTGGGTTAAAATAGGAGCACATGTGCCCCTTACTAGAGATTAGAGGTTAAAATAACCAGTTCCATAATTTGAGAGAGAGAGAGAGAGAATGTCAAAACATTCTGGTGTACATATGCTCACATTGTTCAATATGATATGGTCTGCATATGCAACTTGTTCTTCTGCCTCGTTCACCACTACTATTGGTTCCATTTTATTCAGATGCTCCATAGCATCCCTACAGTCCACCAAAGTAATGATGCAGCATGCTTCACATACAGTTCAAGCCCGTCTTCTGTACACAATGCTTCTATGACAGAACCTGGTCTTGCTCTTGCAAAGCCTACAAGGAGACACAACAAGATGTATGTAACAATGGAACTCTGATGCACTCAACATCAGATGCACTTAACTGTTCTCTAACTGATATTGTAATTCTAGAACTTCATCCATGAATATAGAAAACTAACTGTTCTCTAACAAGTTGGGACAAGGCTTTTGATGATGACGATGAACTGTTCTCTAACTAGAATTGTAAATTTTAACAAACAGGAAGAAAGACCTACTCCCCCCCCATCCCAGGTGGGCCTTGGCACAATAGTAAGGTTGCTCCATTGCAACCTGGGCGGCCCGGGTTCGAAACGCGGAAATAGCCTCTCCGCTTGCAGGGGTAAGGCTGTGTACATCTAACCCTCCCCCAGACCCCTTAATAGCGGGAGCCTCGTGCACTGGGCAGCCCTTTTTTATTCATGAATACATAAGATACACCATATCCCAAAGAGGAAAGACAAAAAAAAAAGACAGCTTCCACAAGATCAGGCATGGGCCTAAAACAGCATGGGATATGGAGGAGTTGTTATTCAAAAAAACAAAAAAAATCTTCAACCAATGACAAAAGGAAAGTAATAGCTAATAATGCCAATTGCCAACACACATATCAAACAACCAAAACCAAACTGTCCATCAAATAAAGGTGTGCAGATGAAATGTCACCCCTTAACATTGAGGTGATGCGATGCGAGTCAAGAAGACTAAATTAGCTTGGATTTGCTTCATCGTAGGATCTAATAACATCTGTATCAGATTTCCAAATTATTTCTTCCTCCTAGATGCAAAAAGAGCTCACTTGTTGCGTCAATGACAATGTGGTTTAACTTATGCCTCTTTTTCTTAACCTGCTTCAAAAGCATTGTATCTAGATCCCCTCTCAGAGTACAACAAAGGCAACCATTGTTAACTATAACAACATCCTCGGCCACAGATGAATGACTAGCAGCCAATGAGCCATCTATATCTGCTCCAAACTGCGATATGAAAGAAACAGAGCTATTGATATATATATTAGTAGTGACTCTAGATGTGTTCGAGTGCAAGTCCTAACACTCTCCTAATACCCCTCCAGAGCTCTAATACAAAGTTGAGTCTCTAGATCCTTGTAGATTAGGGTTTTATGATAAAGTACCAAAAAGTATGCAGTAGGAAAAAAGAAAAAGTGGAGAAAAAGGGACTTAGATTGAGGAAAAGCAGTTGTCATCCTTAGGGTTGGGAGACACTCTCTATCTTAATATAAAAATGATTTATTAATAAGATAGAAAGTATTGTCCAACCCTAAGGATGACAACTCCTTTTCCCTTTCTCTAATCTAAGTCTCTTTTTCTCCACATTTTCTTTTTCCCTACTTATTAATATGATTTATTAATAAGATAGAAAGTGTCGTCCAACCCTAAGGACAACAACTTCTTTTCTCTTTCTCTAATCTAAGTCTCTTTTTCTCCACTTTTTTATTTTTTCCTACTCATTAATATGTTTTGATACTTTATCATAAAACCCTAGATCTACAAGGATCTAGTGATTCAACTATATATGCACTCGAGGAATAAGAAAAGAAAGTTGTATAAAAAACTTCAACAAGTAGAAACGTCAAAGAATGACAATATTTATTATGGAATGTTAGTTATAGGATGCAACCAATTTGCTGAAGATAGTAAGTTTTCATACCTCACTCTCTATAACAGCAATCCACTTTCCATGTTGAGAAGTCAAAATGTGATTTCAAAGGTTATTCTGTCATAAATAGTACAAAGTCAAATAACTTGACAGGAGGCCAATTGCTCTTCAAAAAGGGAAAGAGTGGGTGTGTGTGAATAAAATGGCAAATACTACAGCAAGAAAGCACAACAAAATAGCAAGAATAATAATGGAAGATGACAACATCTTGATGTTAAATGGTCATTTAGAGAAACAAATGAACTGAGGAGAATCATACAACTAAACTAAAAGAGGAATTCTATGGCAAACAGTGACTAAGAAAAGATACGTGTGTTCTCCTCATTTGCATGAATTACAGTGCAACAGCGCAAATCAATCAAGGAAAATAAGTTTCCATTCAGCAATGTTCACACAAGTACGCACAAAAGAGAAACAAAGAGATGAGTTGCTCAGCATTATAATGCTTCTTAAGAAATAACATGCATAATAAACAATTGAAACTTATAACAAGGGCACTCTAGTTCCGAAAGGTGTATCATAGTCATAGCATCCAAGAGATATCCGACCTAGAACGCAGAGGATGTGGCTTAGCTGCTTTATGTACATCTTGAATAAGGAATATTTCATATATGTGGATGGTGATTCAAGTGCAAAAGATGAAAACATAGAGTTCCCATTTCCCAATCACAAGCTGGAGGATTGGACAAACCAAGCCTGTGAAACCAGAGAATTGAACCACTTTGGCCAATTTGGATATTGCTGGATACAGGAATTGAATATAGAAGCAATAAACATTTACAATTTTAATTGAGTGTCAGCAGTGAAATTCTATTATTAGCTGCTATAGATGTAAATCGCTTGCAACAAATTAAACAATAGGTTAAAATCACATTACAACAGTGCATTCTAGCGACATCCACTTTTTACACATTCAACATAACAAGAAATGCCTCAAACATTAAGTTCAATCCCTAAACAAAAGAAATAAGATAAATCAAATAAATCTCTAGTTTGAACTTTTCAGTTTTTTTGTTCTAAGACAGGGCACATTAAATGCATCCCAAATTGCAACACGCCAACACCTTTCAATATCAATGCAGAATGTATGACAATCCATTCCACTTTGCATTTTGGGACAGCAAAGAAATTCGATATAAATTGGAAGCGGCATCCTTTCCAACCCAAATCAACATCAGCAATCAGCAACAGTAATGATTTTGTGTAGAAAATGCAGAATAACAACTGGTAAGGCACCTCTCCCTAACAGTATGAAACTTGAAAAGCATAACAAATCACCAATTCACCATCGATTATTTTTTAAAAACATTCAAATATCCCTCAATTAAGGTACAATCAAATGCATAAATTAAGAAAGAAAAATGTGAAGAGACTACATTAAATCTTAAATTCTGATGCAGTCAATAAAATGGACCTTGATTGTTTGTGAACATCATCATAATCATCAATGCCTTGTCCCACCTATGTTGGGGTTGGCTATAAGAATTTTGTTTCTCCATTCCAATCTATTATGGGCCAAATCTTTAGATAAGTTTTACTCCTTCAGGTCTACTTTTAGTACCTCCATCCACGTCCTCTTCGGCCCACCTCTTTCCCTTGGTGGGCCATAACCTGTATAGCCAAACTTTTCCTTACCGGCGTCGTTGCGTACCTGCATTGAACATGCCCAAACCATCTCAAATAGGCTTATCTAATTTTACCCCCTACTGATGCTACACCTAAGTGTTCTCGAAATCACTCATTTTTAATTTTATCCTTCCTATTTTTTCAGAATCATTTCGATCGTGTTGAGTCTGATTCCATCACATTCCTTCCCATTTCTGTGATCTTCCTGCTTCTTTTGTTCGATTTAAACCTTATTGTGTGCGAAAGTCATATGTTGCTAAGAGACATTACACCAGAGCCATCTGACACTTCTACTACATCCACACCTTATCAGGCTTCTACCTCTGAACAAAGTCCTCCCGCTCCTCTTCGCAGATCCACTCGCATCCCGCGCCCTCCAAATCGTTTGGGCTTTACTCATCCCTCATTTTACTTACCATTATTTCTACATGCGTCTTCCTAAGGGATGCACCTCTATATAGATTTTCTTTCCTCTTTTGTAAAGTTTGACAACTAAGATCGATTGCAATTACTCAGTAGAGCCTCGTTCAAGGCATCTAAACATTATAAATAGAGACGAGGATCGACTCCCTGAGGGCATCCAACTATTCCACAAAATCAATGTGTTAGTGTACATAATGAATGACAACTCTCTCTTTTTAAAGCAGGCATTTGTTATTACAAGGTCAAAATGCTAATGCAAAATCCAAGATAGTACATCTTAACTCATTCTCTTCTCCAAATCCTTATCCTCCATGCGCTCCCTCGTAGCCTGCATGATTGTTTGTGAACCAAATGCCCTAAAAATCCTTAATCAAACAGCCTGCCGAGCAAATACAAGGAAGAAGTAGCAGATTAACTAACCACAAATGGCGACTAAGCAATCAAATAGTGAATCTAAAATTTAGAAGAAAAAAAAATTTCCTTTCCCGCACCATTGAAGTCATTGATTAGGGTGGCAGGAACCCTATCATCGATATGGACGTCATACGGATCGAATCGTCGAGATGAAAACGAGTGGAGGCCTCCTAGGCATCGAGATGAAGATGGAAACATTGAGCGTGGATTGAAATGAGAGGACGTGATGGAGAAGTGAGTGAGGCTTTTGAATGATGCCCTCGAAATCAAGATTCTAGCTGCCATTTATTCCTTCAGAAATGGAGCCTTAAACCCTAGAGGGGTTTAGGATGTTCTTACTTCTTAATAAATAGACGTTACTGCGGTTTGCGGTGAGTTTGTGTTTGTGCTCACGCGGGAATCGTGGGATACAACTAACTTTGGGGTGATAACACTGATACGGTGGCGGGAAACAATTCTTGGCCCACCTCATGCCACAACCCTTTTTTTTGTTATTTTGTTACTTCTTATGAAAAAAATTAAGGTTTGACTCTAATTAAATGATTTTATGATGGGAAATAATAATGCGACTGGTCAATAATTTATACTTCTTTTTTATAGAAGGAAACTCAATGACAATATCATCAGTTGATTGATGATATCATAATTTGATGTGCAACTCCTCTTATCATTTTAGATGTTCTTCTTCCACATTGGTGCAACCAACCAAGCGACTGACTCCATAGTTTTATTTTTTCTAGTTTTATTGATATAATCGTAAAATCATTTAATCAAAGTCTAATCTTAATTATTTCATAAAGCTTTCCCCTTTTTTTACCTTTCTTTATTGTTGGTAGGTTGGGTTGTTGGTGGGAAGTGGTACTTTAGACTTGATTGGTGTTAAGATGCAGGCACAACTCAGCTATGAAGATGTTGGCAAGCCAACTTATTGATATGTCTTGCATCACATAAGGGGAATGGTTTTCACCTATGGAGCGCATCCATACCAGTCATCACTTGGAGTCTCATGGAAATTCAGGGGGCTCCAAGTAAAGGTGTATACCGTTCGAATTGGATCGGATTGAGTCTAATCTATTATCAATCTGTTACCTACGGATTGACGGTTTTGCAATTCGTAATCGATCCATTGCCTATTAAAAATTGAATTAAATTAAACCATAGATCAACAATTCGGTTTGCTTAAAATAGTTCAATCCGTTAAAGATAGAGTTAACTGTTTCCTCACTATTTTATATAGAGAGTAAATGGCTGAGATTGAAAGTTGGATGGTTAATGGCGAAGATTGAAAGTTGGATGATGAATGGTTAAAATGTTGCATTTTAATATTTTTATATAAAAACAAATATATATTTTTTTTATTTCAATGGTTAGGATTGATTTAAATCTACATATTAAGGGTAAAATTCATCACTAAATCATTATTAATGGATTAGAATTTTTTCAATCCATCACCAAATCATTAACCATCGAATCGGTTAAAAAATCGCAGATCGGATCAGATCGGTTTACGGATTGACTGATTTACCTCTAGTTCCAGCCATTGGTAACAGTCTTGCAAGGATGCACCTGCATAGGGGGATATTTTCCCCATGTAAGAGATTATCATATTTAGGCGCGTTTGTTTTAAGGTAATTATCTAGGCGATGTCCAGAAATTATTCACATCAATAACAAATTTTTCCCTCTAAAAATTCTGTATTTCTACTTTGAACGGTGAGATTCTTAAAATCACTTCCTTGAATTGTCATTTTGGACTAGTTGAATTCATAGTATTTGAAGTTTTAAAATATTATATTGTATTTCAACATTTGCAAAATTAGGTGGTGTATTTTAACATCTGTGTAATTAGGTGGGGACAACATTCGAGAGGACCAACTTCTGCAAATGATAGGCATCCCGGTCTAATCGCGTGGACCGTGGGTCATCCATGCCCATCTAACGAACGCGGCATGCAAGAAGAGCACTAGGCTCTGTTGTCGGAATCATATTAATAAATTAGATTACCCATATTACCATATTAATATGAAATAGTGCACCAATCTAATTTTATGGTTCCATATCTCCATGCTCAAAATTAGATTGGTGCACTAAACAGCTGTCGGATCGGAGGCTAGCTTGTGTAGATAGAACCATTGAAATAAGTTTTGGCCATACGTGCAGTGCTCATATGAAACCCATGCATGGCTCAGATGCCAAGGTCCATGACATTCTCATTCCAACTGAACATGAAGATTGAAGGCTATGCCAACATACAAGATATTTCTTTTTCACCAAAATAAGAGACATACAAGCTATTTCATCCCAACTTCTAGGTTTTGGTGCTCTGCGTCTTGTTAGTAAAGACAGATTCTGTAGAATTTTACAGTTCACAGTCCCATCATCTTCACTCTTCAAGATAGAGCCAACTTTCCTCAAATGGAACCCACAAACTAGAAATACATGTATGCTAGCTGTTCTTATTTAGTCAGTACTTTGCGAGATGCGTATCACTACCATGCTATCTATTTATGTGATTTGCATGCATCCACGTAGGACCCATATCCAAAGTTAAGAGTTGCAAACAATTCATAGTGAAATATTACTCCCACCATATTAGGACCTTTTCCAAATCTTTCGCTTGGAGGCACAAAGGATTTCAGCCTTGCATTGAAATAAGCAGAATTATTAGGTCAGACGCATCATTAGTCACAAAAGACTGTAAGCTGCATTGAGCTCAAAAACCATAGGCGTCTATCTAGAATTTTTTTAAAAATTTCCTTGATCTGGTTGCAAATTCTATCTTGGTGTAAAAGTGAATGGTGACTGCAAAAGGTCTGAGTATGCTTAAGCATGATTGTCCTGCAAAAGAAACATAAAATGCAATTAGCAACATAACATATAACACTTAAAAGAAACAATTTTACATCAAGGTGCTTACAGAGTCACTGGGTTGAGGACTCATAATTCATGAAGAAACTCCGTATGGAAGAAGTGCAGCTGCCACCATCCTTCCTTCTTCATTCAAAATGTTAAACGTAGATGCAGCATTTCGCTGTCGCATAAAAGGTGAGATAAAGGAAAACATATAGTAATTATAATGAACAGCAGAGCAGAATCCGGGATGCACAAGATAATCATTTTACCGAATCAATCACTTCCAATTTCATGCCAGTAGACCGAATGAAGCGTCTAAGTTCAGGATCAATTGGCTCTATATGCCTTCCACATCCAAGTAATAGAATATCTGAAGAAAAATCACATGAAAATGTTTGGATGGATAAAATAAATTGGATTCTCAAATTTGGTTTATAATATGACCAAATTGCCAAACAAAAACAAGCAGCCCATCACTGTTAAAGAGAATCACTTATTCTAACAAAAGGTTGCTAATAAAATTGTCCTGCACCGCAGGTCAGCCGGTATAGGGATATATAAGAAAGTCCCTGGAGGAGGCACTGTAACCAAGTTTCAAGCCCCAGTATCAGTCAGTGGTGCCTCGAAATAGGTTAGATTAGGATGGGTACATTAGGATAAACCAATAATATGTTACCGATAACACAGAAATAAAGCCACTTAAAACAACAAAAATGCATGCGCGTGTGAGAGAGAGAGAGAGAGAGAGAGAGAGAGAGAGAGAGAGAGAGAGAGAGAGAGACTAGAAAGGTGAGCCTCTTTTGCCAAAATGCGTGGGGACCCAGGTTTGTTCATCTAGAAGTTCCCAATGTTGATGAAGACCACAAGCAAACGTCTCAAAGGGATGGCTTGCCTCTTTTGCCCAAACACATGGTGATCGATGCTGTCCATCTATAACTTCCATATGTTTTTCTTCCGATGTCAACAGTTATATGAAAACATAAAATAAGGACATGACCAGCATCAAAGATGATTGATAACAGAGACCCAAAAAAGACAATACAAATCACCAGACTCTTTTTTTCAATTTTCAAATGGCAATAAAAACATACAAAATGCAAAAGCAAGAATAGCATAGCATCACTGGTTCAACTGCTTCTCCATATATCAAATTTGGAAATTCCTACAACCTCTAGTTGAAGAGACCTTAGACATCATCAAAGATTGTGCCTTAAATGCAACATCATATGCTGATTTCAACAGACAACAAATGCTTTTTGTTGGATGCCCAATTGTAAAAATAGCTTTAAACACATGGGATCCACTTTTAGGATTGCCTGTTCAAGGATTGCCCGCTCCAGTCCTAATGCCTGTTTCTTTCCCTACATTTGACAGCTATGAATTTCCTCCATAAGGCATCTTGGTATTTCCCAAATCTTCACCACAGGTAAGTGAGGAGACTCAAACTATCTGTCTTACGTTTCCAATTCCAGTCCCTCTTTTTTGTGTGGGAAGTAACATTTTTAAATTTAATGCGATGAACTTTGCTTTTTGTTCCTCTTACCATCACAATGAAAGTATCTAACACCTTTTCAAGTGATGCAGCTATAGTTGGAATTCTGAACAAGCACAAATGATAAATTAGAAGACTGGAAAAGGCTAAATTCATACAAGTAATTTACTCTATGAGAGATAATCAAACCTCAACCACCCCCCCCCCCCCCCAACAAAAAAAAAAAAAACCAGAAAAAAACCCCCAAAGAGGATATCCTATTTTGAATTTTTACGTCATTGGTCCTAATGGAAGATGAAATGGGTTGACTATGGTCTACAAAGAAAAGCACTAAATATTTCAGCAGTAAGTCTCTTTTAGTGGACAATGAGGATCTAACCAGTTTCGCCCATGCAAGCCATGCATAGTGATGCCCACTAGATGAACAGCACCAGCACCAAAATGAGCAGAAGCAGAGGGTCAAGACTCACCAAGAAATTATAATCCTTTTCATTGATTTCTAACCACTTTCTCCCATGGAAGCCATTCATAGTTATGCCTACTAGATGAACAGCTAGGGCCACGATGTGCAGAAGACAGGGGACAAAGGCCACCACAAAATTAGAATGCTTTTATTTGATTTTTCATCTTGTTAAATTTTGAACTCATTCAATAAGCATCTCATAAACCCTAATTCAGTCATCTTGAATCATATAAAGTAGGATCATTCCTTTGAGGATTAGCATAGCTACAGCTGAGTTCACTGACAGCAGAAGATTAACAAATGCAAGTGTCTGAAACATTTATAAGAGCATCGAATAACTTGTCCCATTATTCTAGGTTGAGCCTTTGCCGTTACAGAATCCCCATTTTTAACAGGAGAGCCACAAACAACTTTCTTCCACTATTTTAGGTTGAGGCTTCCACGTACATAGAATCAAACCTTCCTAGTTTTCAAAGCAAGGATATCATTCCAAATGATGATGATGATGATTGATGATGTGGACATCATACTTCTTGCGCACAAATCTTGTAAAAGGAAGAAGAAGGAGGCTCAAAAGATGCACACACATGCCTTCTCATGGTTGGATAATCTTTGCAAGGTGACAGATCATGATTTTGGCCAAGATCCACCATCAGATCGTGATTCTGGAAATGATTCACCGTTGGATCTTAACTCTGGAAAAGATCCACCGTTGGATCTTAACTTTGACAAAGATCAACGGTCAGATCTAACCCGATCTAATACTTGATCGAGATGATGAAGACCCTTTGTGGCAAACTAAGAAGACCCCGCATTGAGATGTGCCACATGGGAGGGAACAGTAAAGAAGATATTGAAGATCAAGTGGGACCCATTCAAGTGATCGTCTGATCACATGAGTCGTGTGGGCTGCCAAGTTCATTATTTTACTTTTATTTAATTATGGACTTATTAGTTTAAGTGATGTTTTATTTTTAATATATTTAGTTGGATGTTTTGATCTTGACCGTATAATGGATTTGATGGTTGAGATTTATTTTAGGATTAGGTTTTCTTTATAAAAGCATATAAAGACCTATCTTGAGGAATAAGAATGGTTAATGAATATTGAAAGCTTTTGGCTATTTCTCTTACGAAGGATTTGGTGTGAGACCATCGGGCGTGAGGCCTTGCGGTGTGAGATCGCAAATCAGGTATCTTCTTCTCTTTCCCTTTCTCTTTTTCAAGTTATTGTTGGTTGTGATTTCCTTCTCCTTCATCATCTCCACTATTGAACCAGCCATAATAACCTAGATCCATTGGCCGACAACCATCCATACCCCAACCCCTAAGTACCAAAGCCGTACAAGTACAACATCCCTGTTGCCCATCATCTGTCAACCAAAACCCCTTGGCCGATACTACTGTTACATCCTTTGCCAACATATATTAGTTTGACAAGATCTCCCCTATCAAAAGCCAAGTGTTCCACTACCACTATTCAAGTAGATCTACTGTCAGACGCAAATCCAACAGCAAACCCACTGTTTTTTTTTTTTGTCATATCCAAAGTCCTTTACATGTGTCCATTTTCTCTTTTACAATACACCACAGGTGGCAGACCCTAATTCCAAGAGTCCCAAATGCATCATATATCCCTACCGACCCACCTAAGACCACCAGTCCAGGCCCAAAAACAGGTCCACTTAAGCCATCTCAGGCCCATCTGAACCCAGCCCAGGCCCAACAGACCCTGCTGAATCCAGCCCAGGCCCAACAGGCCCTGCTGAATCCAGCCCAGGCCCCAAACAGACCCAGCTGAACCCAACCAGGCCCATTAAGGAATAGGCAGAACCTGATTTCAGGTTTTGTAGGCCCATTTGAGCACTTCTTTCAGGCCTTTTTCCTTTGTTACTGATTTATGGATTATATGAGCCAGATTAACCAAGTGAATTTCTGATTTCATTTCTGAAATCATAATTGCTGATTTCATCTTATCAATTTGTTGGTAACCCAATTGAACCTGGCCCATTTGTCAAATTCCTCTTAAGGGGCAAGTGAACCTAATGAAAATTGGTTGATCCCTAAGCTAGTGGAAGACTTTTCTTCCATCGTAACTTCCAATTCAGATTTGGGAGGTTTTCATTGTGGGATTGTGGCAAGGCCTGGAGTAACCTCTAGTTCCCAAATTGAAACCATATATATATAAGAGGTAAAATCAGAATTTCATTTTTAATATTTTTAATTGTGGATGTTAAGTGATTTCCTGATCTCATATCATCATTTATCTTAGCCTTGCACTGTCCTGCATCAATTGATGACGATGACGATGATCAAAAGTCACATTTCAAACCAAGATCTATGTTTGGTTCGCACTTCAAGGAACCACAATTCCTCAAAAATCACATTGAAATGGAGAATCAATACAAGTTAGGATAACTCATTTAAAAAAGAAAGAAAGGCAAATCATGCCACATGTCCATAATTTTTATTTTTGGAGAACTATAGATTGTGTGCCATCTTTATTTTAAAGATTGTGGTTGATGGTTGAGAAGAGTGAATCGGACTCAAGGAGAGAAAGCACTCACCAATAGTAGAATAATCAACCACGAAGCTATGTGAACATAAAGCAATTGTTGTTATGCATTGCCTAGTTAGTACAAACTGATTGGTTGAAAACAAGCATATCAATGACAAAAAAAATTACTAATTTTTTTACCTGGAACAGGCTTCAGAATTTTGAAGATAGATAAACTGCAGAAACATACAAAACTTTCAAATGTTAGTAACAGTAACGGATCACGTGTCACATCTAAACTATCCAAAAGCTGGGCCATCTTACAACTAGGCTGGAGCATTCTAATCCTAAATCAAACCAATTATACCAATGAATCAATTGAACAAGATAAAAGGACCTAGTTTCACTTCAACTCATTAGATCAATGTATTAAGAAAAGAAACTCATGTAGAAAGCAACAACGTCTATTAGGATAAAAATAATAATTGAAAGCAAAGACTACCATCCTTGTTGAGCATAGCCCATTTATCTGAATTTTCATGGACAGTGATCAAAAATCATTTCCTATGTTCTTCGCTTCAGACCATTTTCTGGGATTTTCAGCTGTTCTTTCTAACTCTACTTTTTAATCTTCCCTTATGACATTAATTTCAAAATTTTATAGACATACTAAATTTACAGAAGATTCCCTCCGGAAATTTTATGATATCATACAATTGTATATAAATGGAATGCATCTACAATGATAATGATGATGACAACAACACAATGTTTTATGTACTTGTAAATTCCTTTCCGTGACAGTGCTGTAAAATCCCCATGAATTTTCAGTGATTTTGCTACTTTGCCCATCTATATAGGGATCAAAATGAATGCTGTTTCTTAAATACATAGAAAAAATATGCCTTCATTAAAAAGAAAGAGATAAGAAAAAGGAATAAATGAAGTTTTGATACAGATCGGGTCCCACTTAGGGGTCGCTGATTTGCACTCATTTACATAGGTAAACCTTACATATGTGTAAGGTTACGTATCAACATGTTTGTTCACACTTAGTTACACATCACATGCATAATTATTTGTGTGAAAATCTTGCTAAGGCAACCTCACCATTTTCACACCAAAATTTTCAAATACGATGGTTACACACCACATACCTCAAAAACGCACAAGCACAATTTCTGCCCAGGAGAAGTCCTGCCATCAAACCCATTTGCAACTCTTGTGGACCCCAAATTTTAATTTGAACCATTCAGATTTTTCTGTTGGTCTATTAAACCCTAGAACATTTAGTTTCTCATCTTAAATCTTCATAAATTTTGAGATACATGAGAATTTTACAAATGTAGCGCCAACTGTACAACATCAAGTGTAAATTGTACATATGTAAAATTTTACATAACAAAAAGTTTACAAGTATAAATCCCATCTTCACACACCATGTGTAAAAGACAAATGACCCCTTAACAATTGAAGTGCATTAGCACAGAAAAAAAAAAACAACTTAAACAAGTACCTCTGTTGGTTTATCTCTGAAAATTTTTTCGGACTCCACGACATAACCAGCTTCTCATAAACAAGCACACTGCCTTCATATTCAACATCATTCACTGTAAAGCCTGTGTCGGAGTACCTAGTTTAACAAAGAAAATAAAAGAAGAGGTGGTAAATCAATGACCCAAAGATATGAACAAACCTGAATCTCAAATAACTACACTCAAACTATAATATAGCTAAGGTGCATCTTGGCAAAATCTATAATTTATGGACCCAATCTCCATACAGTCTAGGTCAAAGATAACGCGACTATACACATTCAACATGCATAACCATACAATTTCTACAACATTAGAGTGATTCTCTTCCTATCGGTAACGACACAGTAGCTGACTTGCAACGTTAATGAATGCTACAATTGTAATATGTAAGCGCAAATTCTGCAGCCAGCAAGTCTCACAATCGCGTGCTCAAACAAATGCTAATCTTCTAAATTGAAGTGCTGAAGTGAAGACGAGGGATCGAGATCATGTGAATTCAGAAAGAAGATATTATAGATAAATCAAGGAAGAAAGAACAGGGAAAAGGGGGGGATTTGGATACCCTTTGAAACGCAATTGGTCTTCGGGGATGTTGTCGATGAGATTGATCTGATCATAGAGAGAGAACGCACGCCTGCCGAATCGATTTAAGAAGACAATGAAATTTCATGTGTGGAGATACGAAATCGGGATGTCTGTTACGAAGAGGGAGAGAGAAAAAGAAACCCTAATTTGAGAAGAAGAAGAAGAAGAAGAACCTGAGAGAAGGAAGGGTTTGATTACTGGCGGGCTTCGGGGATTCTTTACGGAGATTTCGAATCAGAAAGGGCAGCGTCGTCGCTATCTTGCGCCTTGGAGCAGCCATTTATTTCTCTCTCTCTCTCTCTCTCTCTCTCTCCTGTCTGTCTTCTTCCTCTTCCGTTTTCTCGTGTCTGGAAGGATGGAGAGAGCTATCGTGCGCGGAAGCAGAGGAACGAAGTGGGCTCCAATGTGCGTCTTCCACAGAGTAAACGTCACAGCTATTTTTTTTATTTTCTTTGTCTTTTTTTTTTCTCTGTTCGCTTTTCTTCAATGTACTGATCTATTAATATTTCTTAAGAGGCTGTTTGTTAATTTACCTAAGTCGGTGAAGTGAGACGAATCTTTATTTTAAAAAATAAAAAAAATGAGAGAAGTTAAATCAACCCAATAATAAAATTTATCTTTAAGTAAAGACACGAGGTAACCTTTTGACTTTTTGTGTTAAAAGTAAATGTGTTTTTGTGAATTAGTACGATGAAAAAGTAACTTTTTTACTTTTTAGTGTAAAAGGTAGAATAATTTTTTTGAAATGTGGTCTTTTAATTTGAATTTTTTAGTTTGTTGTATTTTGAAATAAAAAATAAATTTAACTTAACTTTGAGGTGAGATTATCAAACGTACAATATAAAGTAGTTCCATTCCAGTCATGAACAAAACATCATGCTGCAAGCTAACAATGTCTCACAATCCAGTGGCAAAGAGGTGTCTCACCTCATACCTGCACTTAGGCATTTAAGTCTTGAGATAGTGTTCACGCCATTACTCCATAATAGCAGGAAAATAAAGACATTATGCAATAAATTGGAGATGTATAAAAAAGATAGAAGTTTTCCTTCGGATCAAAGGTCACCTTGGGTGTTTTATGTAGGTTAAAGTGGAGCACAAGAGAACAGGGACACAAAGAAGTGGGCTGCGTTTTAAGTGGCATTTTAGGTTGGGAAAACCATAACACAAGAAAATGGTTATTAAACGTAGAACATGGCAACAACAGCCACAACAAAAGCCGAGGCTTTTAGGGCCCAAAATAGTGTTGTTCTCATACTTCGATGTATTATGTTTTCAATTTTTATGTATCTTAATGTAAACAAAAAGGCTCAATGTTGGGGGTGAGAGAGAAAGTTGACAGCGGTGGGTGAGTATTAGATTATGCTGTTTAGGTTGCTGTGTGTGGGTTTAATAAACCAGACTGTGCTACTCCAGCTAGCACACTTTCTCATATGAAAAATTTGGAAAACCACTTTAAAGGGATGGTATTTATTTTGAGCATGGGCATCATAACTTTATGACAATATACTTTTTTTTATGACATTCGTGAGTGGCTATCAATAACATGCTCTCAATTACCTATGCTACTGCGTGCCCACAAAATATTACAAATAATCAATCAATAAACTTTCAAACATCCATGTCCATCATAGGCTTGTGGCCCAGTAAACAGTCACAAATAATCAATCAATTCATTATTAATTATGGTGAATTGAATTTGCAAGTGATTAATCTAACATGAGCTTTGCTTTGATTAGGGTGAAATATAACTTTCAGGTCTAAAATAAGGAGTAAATAATTATTTTGAGCAATTTGAATTTCTTATGGTGGGCCCTACTACTTTTGCATTTTAACTATGGTAAAATTTTGAGAAATCATGTCTTTTAAAGTATTAATGTATTTTCAAATTTAGAAAATTTTCTTTGAATGTATTGAAATTTTAAATAAATGAATGTGCTTTTAAATGAAAAGTGAAAAAAAATCATCAAATGTAAAAATATATTCTGTCCCTTCTAAAAAATATCTAACTCCGCACTTTGAGTTGACAATTGCTTTTCCTGAAAAGAAAAAGAAAATCCCCACTGTGCCACTACCATCGAGTGGTGAGGAATAAGAAGGCTTGAAGTGAACCATAGTGCCACAATTGCTTGGATAAGAGGATCATCACCTTTAGTTTAATTTCTTCAAACTTTGATCATAAAAAATTTTCTTCAATTATCCTATTCAGCAGTCGATTGATGGTTTGATATAATGTCTTCTTTGCCGGCAGAAAAGAAAAATGTGCTTTTTCGTAATTTCAATTTTCTAATTAGGTTATGAAAAGAAAAATTTTCAAATAAGGTCTTAAGTTTTTACCTTTTTTAAAAAAGAACAAAAATTTTAAAACTTTTCAAATTAATCCATAAGTTTTATAAAAAATTTTCAGTTAAAGACATCTGTCTATTTAAAACTTATTTTCAGTAATTTTTCTCCTCATTTTTTTAAAATACCAAAATCATCCTTTATTAAAATAAACTCATAATTCAATTTATATATATTCTCCTCATTTACATCTTCAGTATTTTCATGATGATCAAGGAGAATTAGTATTCCCATAGTGATTTACATGTAGTGGCTGCTGAAATTTTATCATGGCTTTAAATGATTGGTAATTTTGGTATCATAAAAAAAATTGAGGGAAAAATTCACCAAAAAGTACATTTAAATGGACGGATGTCCTTAATTAAAAATCTTTTTAAAAAATTCAGGGATTAATTTGAAAATTTTTGAAACTTTTGTACCTTTTTAAAATAAAGTAAAAACTTATGGTCTTATTTAAAAGTTTTCCTCACAAAACCGATAGCGGCCTTCGACCAGATCGGGTCGCGGCGGGAGAATGGCTGATAGTTCCTTTCCGCGAATGATTCCCGCAAAGCTACGAACAAAAACTCAAAATTCCAAAACCCTGCAAAGATAAGGACCAGAAAAACCCTAACCCTAACCCTAATTCTCGAAGCTCCGATCTGATCGGCCATGGCGCTCGCCGGTGCCGGAAACATCACCGCCCTGCAGCCGTTCTCCGGCAACCTCTTCCCAAGGCACCGGATTTTCGCCGTCCACTCGGCTGATCCGGCCAAAAAGCCGCCCCAAACCGCTGAGATGAAGTTAGCATCTTCGAATTGGGCCCCGGAAAGCTGGAAAGCGAGGAAAGCGCTCCAAATTCCCGTCTATCCGAACAAGGAAGAGCTCGGCACGGTTCTGCAGACGCTGGAGAGCTTTCCGCCGCTCATATTCGCCGGAGAGGCGCGGAAATTGGAGGAGCGGCTGGCCGATGCCGCCGTCGGGAAGGCGTTTCTGCTTCAGGGCGGAGATTGTGCGGAGAGTTTCAAGGAATTCAATGCGAACAATATCAGGGATACTTTTAGAGTTTTGTTGCAGATGGGTGTCGTTTTGACGTTCGGAGGGCAGATGCCGATCATCAAGGTGAGATTTTGTTGTGTCTATTCAATTGCAATTGTTGGTCGGTTGATTCTTTGGCTTATTTGTTAATTATGTTCTCTAGTTGAATTGGAGTAAGCGTCCTCGAGGACGCGGGTTGAAACAGACTCCTCTTCAAAATAAAGGTAAGGCTGCATTAAATCTTGCGCTCCCAGACCCCGCTATGCGGGAGCCTCGTGGACTGGGGCACCCTTTTTTATGTTCTCTAGTTGAATTGGACTCTTTTAGCTGTAGAAGACATGGCGTTTTCTTCTTATGTAGATCCAGGATCCATGTGTATTGTTGTTGTTGTTGTTGCTGTTATTTAGTGTTTTGCGCTTTGATTTTGAGATCCATTACCATCCACAGTTATACTTTCCACTACTATGCCCCCCTTATTTTTGGTACTGCTGCCCAGTCTTGGTTACTGGGTCCATAGGATGATAAAATCCAATCTAGTTAGATAGCCAAAGCAGGTTCCAAATTAATATGATGTAAAAGAAAAGAAATTTATTCTAGAAATGAAAGGCTGCAAGGTCGTATAAGAATAGTTTTAGGATGAGAAGGTGATGATGGGAGTCCAGAGAACCTTAATATATCAACATAATTCAATTTAAAATTTCATTTTCTTTAGGACCTAATTTATAGCCATTGACACCAATTTAACTAAAAGACAGAACTTCTTCTACTTCTGAAAATGAGTCTTAATCCATTTTACCAGAAAACCAGATCTTCCTATATGCTAATTTCTAATGATTTGTGTTTCAAACAAACAAAACTTGTGTTAAAAAGAAGTCTCTTTGCAATTCTAATTACATTCTCAAATTAAGTTTCTGATGGGTCATGAGCCTAGTCATGGTCTCCAATCCATTAACACTAGATTGCATTATTCTTAGTGGGCTGATGAAAACTCAGGTTGTTTACTAGGATTTTAAAGTGGCAATGCTTCCAAGATCAAGCCACAAAACAGGGCTCTACTTCCTTGATCTGTTCATCATTCATCATTGATGAAATCTTCTTTTCTCAAAACAACTTTGTAGATTGCAATCGCGCCTTCTTGGTTGGATTTCCTTTAGTTTCCATGGGACCACCTAGTTCAATGGATGCACCTGTCCGAGCATCTGATGAACATTGGATGATAGCTCCCAATTTCCATAACGAAGTCAATTGCCAAAGTCGACTCTTTATTTTTTGTGCTCACATACATGGGACGAGGAAGCTCTCACTATGGGAAGGAGAGGTCACATATGTCGGAAGAAAAGCCCACACATGTGGAAAGAGTGCCATAACCAAGCATTGATCCTTGGGCAGCTAGGTGAGATGTAGGATTGCCAACCAATTGCGCGATCCCTTGATCTCAACTAATGGCTTTATTGAGGATTTGATTTTTACCATGCGACATTTGATGACAATTCAATTGCTTGCATATGGCCAATAACACCTTAGGACATTAGCTTCTCTGTTTGTGGTCCGTCAATACCTGAGTCATCTTTGCTTGGAGAAAAACCATCATGGACATACGTTTCTTAATTTTCTTCTTTAAGACCCATGATCCAACAATGTCCCTTTTCAATCTCTCATTCCATCAACCCACTCAGAAGTTGAACCTATAGACTGGTTCAAATTCTTTGTGCAATGACTCTTTTTGGATACAGATGGTCCTTGTTTCTTTTCAAAAAGGATTTTCTAATCCCAAATTATCAGAACTTGTTCTGCTACCAAATTTTACAGTTGGGGGATTACTTGATCAGCTGGATGGTAGTCCTTACTGCTTTGATAGCCAAATTGCTGCTATAAAAGAAAAGAACTTGATCATAGAGATGAAAGGGTAAGATATACCAGAAAATATTAGATTGAGAAAAGAAATAAGAGGGGAAGATGATGATGATGAGTCTTCTCATTTGAGAGAGAAGAGGAAGAGTTATCAAAGGGAATTGCAATTAATCAACATAATTCACTCTAAATATGTTGCTTTGTTTATAACCTTACTTAAAGCCACCAGCATGACTTGAAAGCTCAAAATTTTTATATCTAAAAAAAAAATCCTAATCCAACGTGCCATAAAACAGATCTTTCCAAAACTATCTTATCCAAAAATATGTCTAATTGAGTTTAGTATTAACAGAGAAACTCATATGAAATCCCAGTGGAGAAGAAAATTGAATCCACCAACCCATACAAAAAAAAAAAAAAAAAGCAAGAAAGAAAAAGAAGACAATGGGATATGTCATATGTGCGGTTGGTGGACCCACATGTGACTGCATCAATCACAAATGTTTGTTTGCACCAAGCAAAGGAAGTAAAAAAAAAAAAGAGTAACAATTAGGCTCATGTTTTAGTTATTGATATTTGGATGCATGTAATGGTTGGTTGTGAGCCTGCTTTTGTATGCTGTTCTGAATTTGAAATCTTCTTAGTTCTGGTTGTTCATTTCTAGTGAATACAATCTTACCAAAAAAAGAAGTGAACACAACATTTTTTTCCTTGGGTTTTGATTTAGTTTTGTATAGGATTTTTGTATTTTTTTACATCTTACCTGAAACATTTTATAGTGTCAATTGTGAAGTTGCTTGCAATATCTTCTTCCCCCCTAATTACTAGATTTTTTTTATATCATTAAAAAAATGTAAATTTTAAAAAAAATTATTTAAAAAAAAAATTGCTCCTCTTCTTTGATCTTGCCACAGGTGGGAAGGATGGCCGGACAATTTGCGAAGCCCAGATCTGATCCATTTGAGACCAAGGATGGGGTGACGCTCCCAAGTTACCAAGGAGACAATATCAACAGTGATGTCTTTGACGAAAAATCCAGAATGCCAAATCCCCAGAGACTGATCAGAGCTTACACCCAATCTGCTTCCACTTTGAACCTTCTTCGAGCATTTGCAACTGGCGGATATGCAGGTTTGCAAAGAGTTACTATGTGGAACCTTGATTTCATACAGCACAGCGAGCAGGGTGATAGGTATCTGACTGTATTTTACCTTATTACTTTCCATGGCTGTAGTTTAGCGACTTCGTGTGGGTATCATCTTGAAGGGTTGTGCATGGGCTAGGCCAGCCTAATATAGTCAAATGTGAGCCTGCCTTGAGCTGGTTATCAATTAAGCCTGTGAGTGGGGCAATTGCTTGGTTATCTAGTCCAATACCTTAAGACTAGATAGTAGATACACCTGTTTCTATTCCTGCCTAAAGGAATGACTGATTGTCCCCATCCAGCCCGACAAATTCAACACATAGATACCTGAAAATTTGTAAATGGTCTGGATTTGGGCCTGACTTTTACACCGATGAGTTAGATCAGGCCTCGCTAGTAGACATTCGCGTGTGCAATCTTGTTATTTTGTGTTAACACCACATGGACATCTATATTAACCCAAAAACTGAATGCTCTCGAGCCTTGCATTTGACTTCATAATGTATGATATGAGATGATAGGAGAAATCTTAAACTACAATAATGTACAGTTCACTGCCTGCTTCTCTGTTTGGATAACCATAACACTGCTCCAGTGGACTTACCACGGATGTAAGTGTTTAGAAATCTCCTAGAATGGAATATCTGAGTCTTGTGTTGCAGTATTGCCTGTTTGTTTGTATGCTACTAGCTGAAGCGTCAGGACATCCCAATTTCTGGGATACTTGTGGATTCATCATCTTCTGTGGATGGGACATGGTTGTAATTATCGAGGTAGATTTATGCACTTATTGAGTTATATGGCAACATTTTCCTCATGATATGAATGCAATATGAAAAATTACATGTTCTCTCACCATTGCTAATGACGACCAAGTTATGCACTTATTGAGTTTGAATGACTCAACATTTCCTCATAACAGGAATGCTAGATGAAAAATTACATGTTCTCTTACCAATGCTAATGGTGACGCAATACTACTACAATGACTACTTGATGTAATGGAAGGTGGATTGAGCCTAATGCAATCAAATTGGGTTGGTATTAGCTAAACTCAGGTCATCAGATTGACTCCACCCATACCTGGCCTATGTTTAGTCACTTCATGATGAAAATTCCATCACTTGATATTTCAATCTCTAATTGTAGTTGATCTAGAATGTTGTTGCCAGATCCAAACTTCAATAAGTTGCGGTCAAACCTCCAGCTACAACCAAAGGAGATTCAGCAGTTTCTTATTCATTTATAATAAGTTGAAAAATATTCACTATATAAAAGAGACTATATGCTGTGTATAAATTGCACAGAGAACGGTTTAATCAGTCCAATCTCTCTCTCTCTCTCTCTCTCTCTCTCTCTCTCTCTCTCTCTCTCTCTCTCTCTCTCTCTCTCTCTTCTTATATCTATAGCAACCTGGAACAATTAGAAAAACCTAGTGACTTGGAGTGTAATGGGAGAGAGAAGCTTCAATAATGGTCAAAGGCTGCTTTGCATACATGCTTTTACAGGATTGGAATTTGTGTTCTGGTGCAGACAGAATTTCTGAAAGATTTGCTCCAAACTACGGGTATATAGTAGATTGTAGCACCACGAACCCAAACAACTGGATGGGGCTGGGCTCTACATCCTATTATTCGTAATGAATGACAGCAACTAAATATAGAGAATAACTAGTTCCATGTACTGAAGACCTTATTAAGTAGTAAAAACCCATGTTATACTCTTTGATGCTAGCTTCAAACTGGAAGCCTATGCTCAAATGGCCAGGAATAAGCAACTGTTGCTGCCTAGCTAATCAGTTTTTAGAAGTGCAAATTAACAGAACCAGATTGCATGATTCTCATTTGGGCCTTTTTGGTTTGGAGATTGACAATGAGCTAAAGAGATTCAACTCTGGCACAAGTGTTTTGACTGATTGGATTGCTGATTTATTCAAATTCCGCAACACTGAATAGTGTGGGGATTGGATCTATGAAGAAGGGTATATATTCCAACGGTAAGAGCAGAATCACATGGTTAAAAATAAGTGCTGGAAACTTTTGCACAATGACTAGTAGGAGGTTTTCCACAGATGAATCCAAACATCAAATGTATTCCAATTAATGTTGCCATTCAACCGTTTTTTATCTTCTTCTATAGGATAAAGCAATGCCATTCCTACTAAAACTATATTCTAGTTGAAAAGAAGAGGACTTAAAATAAAAGACTCCTGAACATTGTATTCTCTTTATTTTTTAAGAAAAAGGGAAGACAAGTTCTCTGAAAGAGTTGTCTTTTTCTTGTCCTTAGTCTAGCCATCACAAACACACGCGTGTCTAGCTATCACAAATGTGCATGTGCACCCACATGCACAGGGAGGGAGGGGAGTTAGAAGTTGACCATGGTTTGAAAAATTGGTCAAGTTGATTTGGACTTGGCACCTTCCCAGTTGAGCCCCTTAACTCTCCTTTTCTAACTGATTTTTCTAGAAAAGGCCTCAAAGCACATCTTTCGTTCCCTATTTTCCTATTTGATCAAACTTTAGGAGGCTTTTGGTTATATTTTACATTGACTTTAGAAGATTAAGACCACAGTTTGTAGAAGATCTAACCAGTTAATGATCAGATGGTCTGGTCATCCAATTGAGTGAAAACAAAATCATGAGCACCTATTTATACTTAGATGCATTTT